>CM057345.1:363071031-364321031 GCA_030015575.1 Agapanthus africanus
TGTATCTATAAGAAGGTTGCAGAGAGTAAGGTTGTCTTCCTCGTATTGTACGTGGATGACATACTCTTGATAGGAAATGATGTTCCTATGCTGCAATCGGTCAAGCTCTTCTTATCACAAAGATTCTCAATGAAAGATCTAGGTGATGCCTCCTGCATACTGGGAATAATGATCTATAGAGATAGATCTAAACGGATACTGGGATTGTCCTAATCCAGGTACATTGACACCATACTAAAAAGGTTTAGTATGGAAGAATCCAAGCGTGGGAACCTACCCACGATCTCTGGACTCACTCTCTCCAAAAAGATGTCTCCCAAGACTGATTTGGAAAGAGCTCGCATGCAAGGGATACCCTATGCTTCGGCAGTAGGCTCTATCATGTATGCGATGCTATGTACCAGACCAGATGTGGCATACTCACTAAGTGTAGTGAGTCGGTATCAAGCAGATCCTGGAAAGAGTCACTGGATAGCTGTGAAGAATATTCTTAAGTACTTGAGAAGGAATAAAGAGATGTTCTTAGTGTATGGTAACGGAGAACTCCAGGTGGAGTCCTTTACCGATTCGAGCTTCCAAAGTGATAAGGATGACTCTAAGTCGCACTCAAGATTTGTCTTTACCCTCAATGGAGGAGCGGTGTGTTGGAAGAGTTCCAAACAGGAAATCGTTGCAGACTCGACGATGGAGGCTGAATACATCGCTGCCAACGATGCTGCCAAAGAGGCTGTCTGGATGAAGAAGTTAATCACTGAACTTGGTGTGGTTCCATCCATTGAGTATCCAATACCTTTGTATTGTGATAACAATGGAGCTGTGGCTTTGGCAAAGGAACCTAGGTCCCATCAGAAGTCCAGACATATTCTGAGGCGGTATCACCTGATCCGGAAGATAGTTGATCGCCGGGAGATCGAGATCAGGAGAGTTGATACGAAGGACAACAATGCGGATCCACTCATGAAGGCCATTCCCCAGATACAGTTTGAGAGACTCTTCGGGATGTTGGTATGAGATACTATAACACCTGGCCATAGTGCAAGTGGGAGATTGTTAGTTATATATATGCCATAGAGACCATTGTTGTACATATGATGTATATTATAGTGGATGCTTGGATATATATAGAGAGGACTTTCTTGGTCGACATAATAGTATGCTATTTGATTTCACTTTATCTTAACATGTTGACTTGTATTAATTTACTGTCTTGCTCTCACATGTTGATAAAGCCCTTAGGATATGTACTCGACTACTGGGACTATGATGAGATCATACTAGTGGGGCCATGGTAGTTAATGAGTACATCCTATAACTGTTCCTATTCGAGGGTGTATCGAGACAGGGCATCGATACACCAGAGTAGACTAGCGTATACGCATCTTGACCCATATGATGGGCGATGGATGATCCTATATCCATCGGTGTTTTGACATCAAAGATAGTGTACGAGTGCTCAGTGGAGACTGGGTACACTGAACGGACTCGCCGAGAACTCCCAGATGGTATTATACCTCATGTCAGATGGCAGTTCTCCGGTGACACGGGTACAGGTTAGTCTGTAGACCCGAGATCGTTATAGAGTCTTGTGTGATTCCCACTGTGCTTTGATTTCCACCTTAACATGTCCAAGAGGGCGTGCAAAACGGCGGCTTTTGGGTACAGTCCCGAATCACATGGAGGCAATGAGCGATAGGAGGGAATTCGTCTCTCCCGGTATAGGAGTTGATGTTGTGCTGTGTTCGATTTGCTATAACTGGTAGTCCCTGGTCAGGGCTGATATGGAGTACTACTGTTAAGTGTTTTCAGTAGTTTCTCGACCTGTTATGAGCCTCACATCGACACGACTTATCGGTTACTGGGGTCTGACGTATACCACCCCTAGACTAGATATGCGACATATCAGACAAAGAGACCGGACTGTACGGTAGTGTTACTGATTGGATTCACAGGAGAATGTACAAGCTTGCTTGTTGATCTTCTGATCGCTCAATACCTGGGTGGCTGTTACGTTTAGCTGACCGCTTGCTGCTTGTGGGTATTTGATATGATCATCACCTACTGCCGGCGTATTGATGATTCTTTAGAGTCGTACACAGAGGTTTCTTGACTCAAGCAAAACGGAGTAGGAGCACATATGTGATATGTGCGGGACCGAGAATAATACGATATGAGATACCGTATTCTATTCTCGCGATATATGATATCGGCCGGGTATATGTGATATAGCCGGGTCATCGGATCAAGTGTTGATTCGATCGGTACATGAAATATTAGTCGGTTTATGCGATATAGCCGGATTGTCGGATCAAGTGTTGATCCGATAATTTAATGTACAATTATATATGTGATATATTACATTACATTAACTAATATTGGCTCGCTTTACTAATTCATTTTCTCACCAGATAATACATTGATATATATGCGATATATGTTAAATGTATTATTTTCTTTTGTTACAAAAATATATTATATATGTGATATATAATATTGTAACAAGTTATGATTATAAATGCAACATGCTTTGTGGAGATTAAACATGGTTAGGGTTTGATTTGGGTTATCATATTCATGAAGTTTCTAGAAGCTTTATGTTTTGTTTTAAGCAAAGATATTTTGTTTATATTTGTGGAGATATTTCCTAACCCAACCCAAACCCTTTACCCTAGTTAAATCTCTACAATGGTTAAGCCTTTCTTTACTTAACCATGAGTTGCAATTGTAATAATAGAAATAATTCTTTATTCATCACAAAAGACTTGATCTTCTTCTTCCTCCTTGAAAAGCTTTCTTGCTTTTGGTTTTGTGATGAATTAGTGTGAGAATTTGAAAATAAAAGAGAGCTAAATTCGTACTTCATCATCCTCATCTATTCTAGCCACTTAGATTAGGGTGTTCACTTCTCTAATACTTGATTAAAGAAGTAAGAGCTTAAGTTAAAGATTCTTCAAGGTAGATCATCTTCGAAAAGGAAGACTCCAAGCAAGCATGGATCGTTCGGCTTGTGGAGCCTCTCTTGAGTCTGAGAGATCATGGATCGCGGCGAAGGGACTACTACTCGGAGCTTATGAAGCGAAGGAGCGGACTACAATGGTTGTAATCCCTTTCCTTTAGATGTAAAGTTGTTTACATGCTTTGTTAACCCTAATTATCTAGCAAAGATCCTCGCTTTTGGTTATTCGGCACTTGAAAAATTTAAAATCGGCATGGTTGATGCCTTGTAGACCCTTGTGAGAGTGCTTAGTAACCCTACACTAGTACCGCTTGCGGCCTTTGGTTAAACCCACTGCCAGCGTAGTGTCGAGTCTTTAGAGTCCCACATAGAGGGTTGTTCCCCTTTGGGCGAAACGACTAGAGGTCGTATGGTTTTACGACGGGGTTCGTTCATATATGCATACTTGTGCGCGTTTGGTATTCGGACAGTTGATACTAGTGGGCTTTGGTTTAAGCCGGATCATAGTATTTGATTTTGGCTTGGTTCAGTCTCATTGCATTCGTATTCTTCGGAACGCGGAAGCGGGTATGTATATACAGTTGACAGAGACAAATGAAGGAGACATCTCATTAGGGTTTTTGACCATTGACTTGATTAAGATCTTAATAAGATGAAGGAATTGATTAATAGTTTTAATTAGTGATAATTGTGTTATGGTTATTTGGATTGACCATTTGACTTGTTGACCAAAGTTGACTAAGATATTTTTCTTAAGCAAAAGATTCTTTGGTTAGCATTAATGGTGACATGATAATGGTCAAATCAAATGAACCATCACAACTTTTTTGCTAATTAAAATTATTATTCTTTTATGCTAATATGAGAGCTATCGCTTAATTTTCTATCATATTCATTCTTTCTCCTAGCTCTCTCTCCTTCATCCTCTCTCTCAAACCTTAACCTCTCATGTGTTGAGAAACAAGGGAAATTGAGATCAAACCATAAAATCACTCTCTACTAACTCTAGGGTTCTTAGAATAGCAAGCAAAGCACTCTAGTTACTTCATTGTTGAGGTAGGAGCTCAAGATAGAGGCCTTCAGGTGGATTTTCTTCGATATAGAGAAGCCCGTGAGGTGGAGCTATCTAGATCATTCCAAGGAGCTCACAACAAGAAGAAGAAGGAGTTCAAGTTTAAGGTATAACTTTCTATCATAGTAGATAGAACTCTATTTAGTGCTAACTAGGTTTATGGTAAAGATCCGGTTAATGTTTATTCTAGCGCGAAGTTCGTTATCGCTACGAAATTTTTGTTCCGCATTTGGCCACGGAAGTTGGCCGGGACGCTAGTGTAACCCTTCATGGTATCAGAGCCTACCCATAAAACCTACTAGCTATTTTGCACAAGGTTAAAATCTCGATTGACAAGTTTTTCTGAATCATGAATCTATGTTCATGAACTTGCTGTCGATTTCCGAAGTTGTCCTAAAATTTTTCTGAGTATCTTAGAATTACATGCAGGAGAAACTATAGATACAGAAAAAATTTGGGGGCCTAACTCCAAAATTCCGCCATGGAAAGTGAGCAAAATGGCGCATTTTGCGGCCCTTCCACTGCGTTTTTTCGGCTACAGTACCCAAAAAGTATTCTGGGGCTCTAGTTCATGAAAATGTGATATTTGTGATATATAGTTTTGGCCCAGGTTTATTTGAGTGCTGGATTTGCTTTTGGGGCCTATTTGGATATGTTTAGTCTATCGAAATTTTAAATGTGTATTTTACAGTACATTCACTTTTATCTGCGACCGGGAATGCCACTCGATCGGTAAAACTCGTCTGATTGCTATATGTTCTTTTAGACGGGTTTTGCGAAAGTGACATTCGCGTTGATGTTGTGTGCTTGTTCTGTGGTTGTGGTTGGATAGTCGTGTTGGATAGCATGTGTTGAAATGTTAGTGGTGCAGTTTAAATTCTTTTGTACATTTATTATTGCGGGGCGAGCGTCCGACATGTGGACTGCCGTCTTTGCCGGGTTGTATATTATTTTGGGGCACGACCGGGTTGAGGTCGATATCACCGTTTGTACATATTATTTTCTTTTTCTGTACTAGGATTACCCCGCGGTGGAGTGCACGAATAGCCGGGTTCTAGAAAGGCTGCAAGCCCGCATCTCATGGCGTTGAGACGGAGGGGATTCTTTCTCATGGTGTTGAGACAGAGGGGGATTCATTCTAGAATTGGCGGGCTATTAGCCACACTCGTAGGGGGTACTGGTTTTCATTGCACAGGATATCCACACGGCCGGGAACATCGGGTTTTATTTGTGGCTCAAATGAAACCCGGGGCTCCAAGATTATCCACCATTCTGTATCGTTGGCTGTGTTTCTGTGATGTTGTTTACTATCATGCCTGGGACGAATGTTGTATATACTTATATATATATATATATATATATATATATATATATACTAGTAGATGTTGTATATGTTTTTCACTCGCACTATTCCATCCTCGGCTCCGTCGTTAGTTAAGTAACCTAACGGGTGATGACGGGGCCCAGTGGCAAATGCGGGTGGCATATACGTACATTGTATTTTTGTTCTTTTCTGTTGTGGTAGGTTACATTGATGGGACAGCATTAATTTTGATTAATGCAAGAAAAACAAACCAAAAAGATGTTATTGGAACCAAGTTTTAAAAACAGACATTACAGACGTTCTCTTTTTCTTTGCACAGTGGTATTCAGTTTGGAATATCCAGCACCTCATTCGACGAGGTAAGGGCCGAGATCCCTTCATAGGGAGTGACCTCTTGAGTAAAAGTTTGCGTCAACGTAATAATTTCACTATAATCGATTATTCTTGCTTTGCATCGTGGTATTCAGTTTGGAATATCCTGCACCTCATTCGACGAGAAAAGAGCCGAGATCCCTTCACAGGGAGTGACCTGTTTAGCAAAAGTTTTCGCCACTAT
The DNA here is from genome assembly GCA_030015575.1 of Agapanthus africanus. NCBI lineage: Eukaryota > Viridiplantae > Streptophyta > Magnoliopsida > Asparagales > Amaryllidaceae > Agapanthus > Agapanthus africanus. The sequence goes on from CM057345.1 coordinate 363,076,937, forward strand.
ATATTTTAAAATACAATCAGGTTCCTTCAATGATATCAAGTTCATTACGTTAATGGGTTTTTCGCCAAAAACCCAGCCGTAGCCCTCCGTCATTTCGGATTGGTATTATTTAGTATTCATGCTGCGTTTGTTGACCTAGTCAAGGCGTAGTGAACGGTAGCTAAGTGATATTTTTTCTGTGCATTGCAAATGTGATTGGTTAGGACAGTCGTGCGGCCTTGTTGACCTAGTCAAGGGCACGTACGGGTGGGTTTAATGCAATCATGATAATGACGGGTAGAACTTTACTAGCGGTTTATGGTTTGTTGACCTAGTCAAAGTCATAAACCGTTAGGGGTAAAATCACATCGGGAGTTTCAAACATACAGGAAACTTGCAGATTTAGCATACCTTCTGGAGTAGTGACTAGAGTGGATTCCATCTAGGCCATCACACAATGATAGTTGGATCCCGATCCCACTGATGAGTTGGATTACTCTCGGGAGATTATTTCACTTAACAATCAATGCTATAAACCAAGTAGGTCTCTAGAACGGTGTTAGCGGGGCTATGCCTCCAGGGAAAAGAGGTTATGTAATTAAGGAACTTTGCGAAAGTGTTGGAAAACCTCCCTCGAAGTACTAACACTAGCCTAGCTAAAAGGTTAAGCAAGTATTGTGACGTGTGATTAATCCTGACTAATTCTTTTTAGGTTTGAAGAAGATTTTGAGGAAACAGTGGGAGCCATCCTGATTAGATAAATTAATAAACCAATCTAATCTTGCAAGAGCGCACGCTGAGTTGTTTCTTTTCTCTCTCTCCAGGTAGCAACCATTTCACGCCCTAATCAAGATAATAAAATATATCGCTTGACCGATCCTAATTCTTATTCGGGGCTGGGGAACGTCAGTTCGGCTCTAAATTACGACAACAGTCATAATTATGAGCAAGGGAAAGAGGATTGTATGGATTACAAGGAGACCCAGTTGAAAAAGAAGCATAGTATTGCATCTACTTCAGGTGTTCTTGTAATTGAGAACTGCTTTTCGGTCAGCCCTACCTCCTGGATAATTGATACCGGATCACGATCTCATATCTGTAGTTTATTGCAGGGACTGAGAAAAAGTAGGAAAGTTGCACGTGGTGATATGTCCCTTAGGGTAGGGAACGGGGCACAAGTTAATGCTGCAGCCGTCGGTGAATATCACCTAGTGTTGCCAAATGGCAATACTATGATTTTGAACAATTGCTACTATGTACCTTCCATGGTTTGCAACATAATATCAGTGTCTTTACTTGATAAATATGGATATAATTTTGTACTTGATAGAAATATCATGAACATTTACCTTGATAAGGTACTGATTGCAGAAGGTACACTGTGTAATGGTATCTATGTTCTAAATCAGAATACAGTTCTCAATATACAAAACACACGCAAGAGGAAAAGTTCAGATACGAACGAATCCTACTTGTGGTATTGTAGACTTGGTCATATCGGGGAGAAAAGACTAAGTAAGTTGCATAAAGATGGACTCTTGAATACGTTCGAGTTTTCATCTTATGAAACTTGTCGGTCTTGTCTCAAAGGAAAGATGACCAAATCTCCGTTCACCGGTCATGGAGAAAGGGCAGTAGAGATCTTGGGACTTATACACAGTGATGTATGTGGTTCAATGTCTATATATGCAAGGGGTGGGTTCTCGTACTTCATCACATTCACTGACGATCTCTCTAGGTTTGGATATGTGTATCTGATGAAACACAAATCTGATGCTTTTGAGAAATTCAGAGAATTCAGAAACGAAGTGGAGAACCTGATAGGCAAAAGTATCAAGATCCTCCGGTCTGATAGAGGAGGGGACTACTTAAGCACGGAATTCCTAGATTACTTAAAAGAGAATGGTATTCTCTCTCAGCTTACTGCTCCGTACACACCACAGCATAATGGTGTATCGGAGCGGAAGAACCGTACCCAGTTGGATATGGTTCACTCCATGATGAGTAGTGCTGAGTTACCTCTTTCATTTTGGGGACATGCGCTTTTGACAGCGGCATATCTATTGAATGATGTTCCATCTAAATCAGTGCCTAAGACTCCATTCGAGATATGGAATGGAAAAAGGCCATATGTTAAAAGATTTAAGATATGGGGTTGTCCGGCTTATGTTAAAAAACATAAACGAGATAAACTAGAGGCGCGGTCAGTTTTATGTAAGTTTGTGGGATATCCAAAGAATGGTTATGGATATATGTTCTACCACACCGAGGAACAGAAGGTGTTTGTTGCTCATCATGTCGTTTTCTTAGAAACTTGCAAAAGAAATAAGTGGGAGCACGGTAGAACTGGAAGAGATTCAGCAACCACAAACTGAAACTGAAGATTTGACAGAACCTCAGGATTCAATAACCCCAAACGAAACTCAGCCACTCTGCAGATCTGGTAGGATTTCTCATCCGCCCGAGAGATACTACGGTTTTCACATAGATGGGGATCGGGAGGATTGCATCTTGGAAGAAGATGACCCTACCAGTTTCAGTCAGGCCATTATCAGTAGGGACTCTGATAAGTGGCTGGATGCTATGCGATCCGAAATGGAGTCCATGTACACCAATAAAGTGTGGACCTTGGATATTGCTCCACCTGGGGTAAAACCCGTTGGATGCAAATTGATCTACAAAAGGAAACTTGGTGTAGATGGGCAGGTGGAAACCTATAAGGCTAGACTCGTTGTAAAAGTTTTCGTCAAAGACCTGGTGTGGACTATGACGAAACTTTTTCTCCAGTGGCTATGCTCAAATCCATTCGAATCCTACTTGCCATTGCTGCCTTCCATGACTATGAGATCTGGCAGATGGACGTAAAAACGTCTTTTCTAAACGGCAGTCTGGAAGAGTGCGTTTATATGGATCAGCCAGAAGGTTTTGTAGACAGTGGGAGCAGCGGGAAGGTGTGTAAGTTGCTTAAATCCATTTATGGATTAAAGCAGGCATCGCGGAGCTGGAACATCTGTTTTGATGAAGCAATCAAGGAATTTGATTTCATCAAGAACGAAAATGCGCCTTGTATTTATAAGAAGATTGTAGGATGAACTGTCGTATTCCTAGACTTGTACGTGGACGACATTCTTTTGATAGGAAATGACATTCCTATGCTACAATCGGTCAAGCTATTCTCGTCACAACGGTTCTCCATGAAGGACCTGGGTGATACCACATGCATATTGTGGATCAAGATCTACAGAGATAGATCCAAGAGATTACCGGGACTTTCGAAGTCCAGGTACATAGGGACCTACTAAAGAGATTTAGTATGGAAGATTCCAAACGTGGTAATATACCGGCATTGCACGGAATCACCCTCTCCAAGAAGATGTCTCTCAAGACTGACGAGGAGAGGGTTCGCATGAGCATTATACCCTACGCTTCGGTAGTAGGATCTATAATATATGCGATGCTATGTACAAGACCAGATGTAGCTTACGCGCTAAGCGTGGTGAGCCGGTATCAGTCAGACCCAGGTGAGAACCACTGGACGGCAGTGAAGAACATTCTCAAGTACCTGAGAAGGACTAAGGAGATGTTCCTGGTTTATGGTAATGGAGACCTCAGGGTCGAGTCCTTTACCGATTCAAGCTTCCAGAGTGACAAGGACGACAGCAAGTCTGTCTCGGGTTTTGTGTTTACCCTCAACGGAGGGGCGGTGTGTTGGAGGAGTTCCAAACAGGATACCGTCACAGACTCAACGATGGAGCCTGAATATATTGCTGCAAGCGATGCCGCAAAAGAGGCAGTCTGGATGAAGAAGTTCATTAGTGAACTTCAGGTGGTTCCGTCCATTGTTGATCCAATACCTTTGTATTGCGATAACAATAGGACTATAGGTTTAGCGAAGGAACCAAGGTCCCATCAGAAGTCCAGACACATCTTAAGGCGGTATCACCTGATCAGGGAGATCATTGATTATCAGCAGATCGAGGTACGGAGAGTGGACACAAAAGACAACACGGCGGATCCATTCACAAAGGCCCTCCCTCAAACACTGTTCGAGCGACTTTTTGAGCTATTGGGTATGCGGTACGGCAGCAGCTGGCCATAGGGCAGACGTTGGGTATGCGGTACACCAATTACTGGCCTTTAGTGCAAGTGGGAGATTGTTGGATATGTATGCCCTAGAGGCCATTATTGTATAGTACTAGTTTGTATAATACATTTTGGAAGCTTGGGATATATATAAGGGTTTACAACAGTTTTGCTCAATATAGTAGCATGCTACTTGGTTTGTTTCTATCTTAATATGTGTATATTTTTCTTTTAACATATCGCTAATACATATTGATGGAGCCCTTAGAATCTTTGCTTGACTACCGGCGTTGTGATGGAGATCACACTAGTGGGGGGTGGGTAATCTATAAGCACATCCTTATACATGTCTCTAGTCATAGGTCTATCGAGACAGGGCATCGATACTCCAGAGTAGACTAGTGCATACACTTCTCGTCCCAGCAGGGGAGATGGTCTGTCCCACAGCCATTAGTACAACGTACTGGAGATAGTATGCAGGTGCTCGTTAGGTTACGAGTAAACTGGACAGGACTCGTCTGGAACTGTTGGTTGGTATTATACCTATCGTCAGTTAACAGTTCCCAGGTGACATGAGTACAGCTTAGTCCGTTGACTTGATACTGTCACTTCGCCTCGAGTGTGTTCCCACTGTTCTTAGATTACTACCCTACCACGGCTCTATTAAGTCGTGCAAACAGGTAGTAGTTGGGTGCAGTCCCGAAGCACTTGGAGGCAGTGACGGTTAGACAGGATTCGTCTCTCCCGGTATTGGGAGTTGATATCGCGCTGTGTCTAATTAAAATTATTATTCTTTTATGCTAATATGAGAGCTATCTCTTCATTTTCTATCATATTCATTCTCTTTCCTAGCTCTCTCCCCTTCATCCTCTCTCTCAAACCTTAACCTCTCATGTGTTGAGAACCAAGGGAAATTGAGATCAAACCATAAAATCACTCTCTACTCACTCTAGGGTTCTTAGTCTAGCAAGCATAGCACTCTAGTTAATTCATGGTTGAGGTAGGAGCTCAAGGTAGAGGCCTTCAGGTGGATCTTCTTCGATATAGAGAAGCCGGTGAGGTGGAGCCATCTAGATCATTCTAAGGAGCTCACAACAAGGAGAAGAAGGAGTTCAAGTTTAAGGTATAACTTTCTATCATAGTAGATAGAACTCTATTTAGTGCTAACTAGGTTTATGGTAAAGATCCGGTTAAGGTTTATTCTAGCGCCAAGTTCGTTATCGCTACGAAATTTTTGTTCCGCATTTGGCCACGAAAGTTGGACGGGGCGCTAGTGTAACCCTTCAGGTATAAGTCGTGTCGGAGTGAAGCCCATTACACCTTGAGAAACTACCGGAACCTACCAGTAAATCTCGCTTGCCGTGGCCAGGGACTTTGCGTAATGGCTATCCATACACAGCGCGATATCAACCCCTAATACCAGGAGTGACGAATCTTGTCTAACCGCCACTGCCTCTAAGTGCTTCGGGACTGCACCCAACTACTACCTGTTTGCACGAATCCTTTGAGCCGTGGTAGGGTAGTAATATAAGTACAATAGGAACACACTCGAGGCGAAGTAGCAGTGTCAAGTCGACGGACTAAGATGTACTCATGTCACCTGGGAACTGCTATCTGACAATGGGTATAGTACCAACCTGCAGTTCCCAGCGAGTCCTCTCCGGTGTACCCGTAACATAACGAGCACCTGCATACTATCTCCAGTACGACGTACTGATAGTTGTGGGACAGACCATCTCCCCAGCTGGGATGAGAAGCGTATACACCAGTCTACTCCGGAGTATCGATGCCCCGTCTCGATAATCCTACGACCAGGGACCTGTATAGGATGTTGCTTATAGACTACCCAGCCCCCACTAGTGTGACTTCCATCACAACACTGGTAATCAAGCAAAGATCCTAAGGGCTCTATTAATATATATAAGCAATATGTTAAAAGAAACATATGCACATATTAAAGTAGAAACAAACCAAGTAGCATACTACCATTTTTAGCAAGACCGTCAATACAACCGTGAATATCCCAAGCTTCCATTAAATAATATACAAACCAGTATGATACAATAATGGCCTCTAGGGCATAAACACTAACAATCTCCCACTTGCACTAGGGCCATGTACTGGCATATCGCAGACTTATCATCTCGAATATCCTTTTGAACTGCGTCTGAGGAATGGCCTTTGTGAATGGATCAGCAGTGTTATTTTCCGGATCTACTCTCTTCACCTCGATCTCCCGGCGATCTACGATCTCCCTGATCAGGTGATACCTCCTTAAGATGTGTCTGGACCTCTGATGGGATGTAACGTTTTGAAAATCGTTTCGGTGAAATTTCGAAAAAACGGTAAAATAAGGGGGTTTTCTGTAAAAAGTCAAAATGCAAATATCTTTATTATAAAATTAAATATACATATTCTAGCTATGTAATTGCTAGTATTTGGTGTTTATTGAGCCACTGCTGAAATTTCAAATTTTCTGAAAATTTTTCCGAAATTAATTATTTTAATATTATTTTAAGCCGGTAAGAAAATACATTAAATTAGCGATAAATACAAATTTAAATGGGCTAATTTTAATCTTTAAAATCATGTTAATTAAAATCTAGTAGTAATATAATTTTTTAGTATTTTATTTCAAGTTTTAATTGATTTATTTTATGAAAAACAAAAATATAGTTATTTTGAACTAAAACTTGCAAATATGGTATTGTGGGGGGGTCTTTTTGCATAGAATTTTTTTGTAAAGTCTCTCACACTCACCCTCACTCCCCTTGGCCGGCCCCACACTATTGTAGCAGCCCAAGAATTTTATTTCCCTCTTTTTGACCTTAAATCATGTGAGAAATGGGTTAAAATAAGGTTTTTATATATAGTAAAGTAGGTGGGGGTATTATGGTAATTTGGGAGGGGCTTTGACTTGGATTCTTTTCCACAACTCCCCCACACCTCTCCCCACTCCCTCCTCAGCCAAAATTCCTGCAATAAACAGCCCCAAAATTTCCCCTCTCATTTTTCTTCTAAACTCATCAAAATTCCATCTTAATTCCATTTAAACTTCACAATTTCAAGCCCATCCTTCATCCATTCTTCTTAACCTTTCTTGCATGGATTTTGGATGCTACGAGGCCATCTTTGGAGTCAAAATTTCTTGCTAGATCTCTAGATCTAGAGGTATAATTCTTACCCATTTAAATTCTTATGGTTAGATTTCTTTAAATGAGTTGTTTTAGTGTTAATATTGGTGTTATTTTCATCTAGGATCTTCAAGAGAATGGTTTGAGTTAAACTAGGGTTTTTACCACACCATTATTAAGTTAATTATTCTATTTTGCTATCTAGTGTTTTATACAAACCAAATCTAAGAGTTTAACTTGCTTTTTGGGCTTCAAATTAGTGCTAATTTAGTGTTTCATGTATAGTTTGGGTTGGATTTTGTTAGTTATAAAATTCAAGAAAGGGTTTGAATGCAAGTTAGGGTTTTGTGAAATTGGTGTATGGTTGTGTAATGTATTAGGCTCTTATGGCTTGTTAAAACAAAATTAGTGGCTAGTTGTTAATTGTTAGTTTAAAAATTATGATAATTACGCTAATTTGCTAAGTAGCTATTTAAAATTGGTTAAATAATTGGGTTAAAAATGTAATTATGTTTTTATGACATCATTAACATTATTATGAGTGGTTTAATATCTTAGGTTATGCAAAACCAAGCTTAATTGTTGAATTGTGAATTTTGCTTTAAAAGGTGTTAAAAATTGATATTTTTGCAAACTAGGATTTTGGAATTTATGCAAATTGATGAGAATAAATTATAGGAATGGTTTATATGACTTTGTTATGATATTTAGTGAATATTGTGGATGCTAGGTTCGTTTATACATCGAGTTTTGTACTAAAACGGTGATTTGTGCTTACTAGATTTTCGGAAAAATGACTTTTTAAGTGAAATTGGGGTTTTTGTGAATTTGAAGCTATTTTATATTATAATTAGTGCTTGTAATTGTACAAATGAGTGTGTTGGGAGTTTTCTCGATGGTTTGGCGTTTGTACGCCGACATCGAGGGTTTTTGGGTCGATTTGCGAAAGCAACCATAGGTTTTGACCTATGTGGGATTCGTGCGTCGTTTTGGTCATGAGTCGGATTTTAATGCGGTATGGTGCGTTATGATATGTAGGTACCCCATGTGGACTTCGAGACGACAAGCAAGCGCGTGGCGACGTCGGCACCGGCGAACGGGACCAAGTGAGTAGATTTATATCTACGGGGAGAAGTCGGGTGGATGGCGTATAGCACCCCCGCAGTCCGTGGTGGTGTATACGGATGCGTATACACACCAACAATTTATTATATGTTATTTGGGATTAATAACGATGTTTAGGATGGATATTGGTGTGTTGGATTATTTTAGTGTTGCGAACCCTAGGGTAGTGTTGCACTACACATACACACCTACATACTTGCTTACATTCCTATTTATATGTGCTCATGGGATTCTTTATAGTTATGTGATCACATGGGTATGGGACTATGTGTTCACATACGGATTTGAGGATGATACTTGGGATTGAGCTGAGTCGATGAGATTTGTTTTGTAGTTGTGATATCGGTGATATGGCAGAATTCGTACTTAAGGTACGCCCTGGTGTTATAGCGGATCTTGGGGCGGCGATACGGGTGAATAGTGTTATAAATAAAATGGTCGACATGTGATCGTGATATGAGACATGATATGCTAGGATATTGATATTAGGCCGTATCGGGCGATGTATACCCTTGATGATGCTATGTGCTGAAGGTATCGGTTTGTACGAGATTGTCGATCTGTAGTCAGATCATGAGTATATTGAGGATATTAGTATTGTACTAGACATAGGTCAGTACCCTAAACTTTGATCTTGAATAAAGAGGATACCAGAAGAATGGTGTGAGGAATATGATATTGACCCGTACCCAGATGTGGGGATGCCGTACGACGGATTTACGTACGAGCTATATCTTGATGATTGATCCGCACTCTTGACTTGGGATGGCTGATTGTAGATATAGTATCGGATATGATATTATTGAGGCGGGATCACCGACTAATATATATACAGGTATGTATATGGATCGACTCAGATGTTAGGCGGTTTCCTTACCTGTAGTCCAGCTTGTTAGCTTAGCCCTTTAGTTTAGTTTAGTTGTTAGATTAGATTCGATTCTTACCTATTTCAAAAACTAACGAATCGTGGGTATTTTAAAAGACAGCCTAAGGGATCTTACGGATATTTCAAAAGACGTATCTTTTCATAAAAACACCGTAGCCCCTACTTTCAAAACCCCATGATTCGTGTTATTTCAAAAGGCACCATTTGTAGGTCTTATATTAGATTAATGCAGGTTAGTTACAGTTGCGTCTAGTATTCAGCTCCCGCTTATTATTGTGGTTCGCTTCGCATCGCATACTTATGTTATAATTTTTTATTGCAATGTTGATATCATATTGTTAGGACACCAGCACCATTACCGATGATGCGTATGTACCACGTACACTTACTTGCCGGCTCACATACATCTTCATCGGTAATTGCCATGTCACGTACACCTTAGAAAATATTATTGCTTGACTTAGCTTGTTAGTTAGCAATTTGACATGATATTAGTGTGCCTGCCTTATATGCCAGCTTAACATTGTAGTTATTACTTGTCACTTCATGCATACTGTTATTCATTGTTATGCCTATATTCATGGTTTTTACGTGCTATTGATGATTTGGATTCGGATTTCCATGAAATTTTCTGGATTTGGGGGGAAAACCGCAAAACTTATATAAACTGATTTCTCTCTTTTTAAATAAAAAGTGCGGTTTTTCCCATGATGTATGAGTCGTCCACCATGAGTTTGCTGATGGATTTCGAGACCCGATTCGAGGAGACGGATGAACCGTTTCGGGTACATGGTGGACCCGGTAAGGTACCCCGGGGCAAGAAGCGCGTGATGATGACGATGTGAGCCTGGCAGGGGAGCACTACCTACCGGTGATTTTACCCGACGCGTCGGATATCCGGAGGATACCGTCGTGGTCTTGAGATAGATGGTAGGGGCCGGTCTGGACTGACGGCGCCCTAGATATTGTGATTGAGACATTGAGATTTCGAGATATTGAGGTACAGAGACTGTGATACAGAGATATCGAGATATTGGGATTACGTTTTGTGCCGATGCTAGGCACTGTTTTATGCTGATTTCATTATGATACCTCATTTTAAAAATACAAAGGAAATCTCACTAAATTATGAAAACGGTTCTTCATTTACATGTATTCTGTTTTCATGCATTCATACCTCATTCATATGATATATTGCTACTTGAGGCACTGACACGGGCACATGAGATTACACTCGGGTTAGATATTTACCCTAGCCTTGTTATAGGGTACGTGTTATTCTTATATTTGAGGATATATTATGATCATTGACCTAGGTTGCGTTATTTATGCGATTTCTGTGCGTAGATATTTTTGTATTCACGAGTTGGCAACTCACCCCCGTTGTGCCCCAGTTTCTTGCAGGTTTGCCGTACAGGTTTCTTTACGGCTTGCGGGCATAGTTTCCTTCGGGTGATTTGCTAGTAGGTGGGTTTACTTGTATCGTACCCCCATTTTATATCTTGTATATTATTATTCTGTTGTATCTAGAAGTTCCATCAACCAAACATGTATTTATTTGAGATAGAGACCAGTGATGTTTATTCTTTCGACCTTAGAGTCGCGCGTTGTATTTCTGTGGTTTTCTTGTGGTTTTTGAGTTTCCTTTTGAATTTTGATCCTTGCCCTTGGCGTTGTATATTATATTGCTTGTGTGGTTGTGACCGTCGATTGACGAAGATCTAGCTCCCGCTTGGAGATGCCTTTTTATTGATTTCGTATACTATTCATGTTGTATCCCATTTGGGGGCCAGTATTTACAAAGGAGACTCTGCCGAAATTTTCGGGAAATTTTTGATGTTTTTAAAACCGCCTAATTCGGCTTATGCTATTGAAACTACTTGCTTTAAGTTGGTTTTTCCTGCACTCTACATCTTTCTTGGTTTGGATTTCTGGGTTTTCGGTTTACTTAGATTACGCACGTCTCGAGACGTTCGTAGTTTAAGTGCCGGTCATGTTCCGTACTTTCGGGTCGTGACAAAGTTGGTATCAGAGCGTTAGGTTTTACCTTCGGAGTGTAGGATGACCCTTGGTTGATGGAATAGGTGACTAAAGTAGAGTGACGTACCGTGGGTATGTTCCGCGGCATATTTACGATACGCTACTCCACTTAAGAAGCCTTAGCATGTACATTTCTTTGCTCAGTATTATATTCATTCCGATCTAGCCTTATCAGTACCAGTTATGGTTTTGCTGCCACGATTACGGGCAGGGAGAGCTACGGCTAGAGTTGCGGTCAGCACGAGCTCGTCACGAACGAGGACTGACCAGGGCGAAATTCCGGCGACACTCGATTGCGGAGATGTGTCTTTTTACTGTGTTTCCTTCTACGAGCGTTTGGCGGATCGCCTTTATGAGATTTCTCGGACGTGCCGATCAGTATCAGAGGATTGGGCCACTGACAGAGGCCAGCCAGATTTTGATGACCGTTGGTGTGTTGCTTATTCATGATGGTCGAGGCACTGTTCAGTGTGCAGATGAGCGAGCCAGTTATTGCTGCGAACGACGAGATATTGCCTCAGATGCTGGCGTTAGTGCAGAACGAGTTGTACTAAGAGATGATAGAAGGTCGCTAGTCATCGAGGATGAATGACTAGGACATGTGGATCGTTCGCCTACCCCGATGCGAGATCATCAAATAAATTGATTCCAGCTAGAGACGACTTCACGCGGAGACGTTGGGAGTCGACAGAGACGATCGAATGTCAGAAACTTATTATTCCAAGTTTAAAGTAGTCGGAAAGACATGCAGGCAATTCTATGGTCCCTCTAGAAGAATGAAACCCTAACTCGACTTAATGACCGTGTGAAAGTCTTTGAACCTTCGGGTTTACGGCAGTTCTACGGCGCCATTAGTGAGGCTTGGGTTTGCCCTTCTACGGCTGGACCACCGATGCTGTGGTATGTACTCGATACTATTAAACTGTGCCCAAGATGTTGAGCTCTTGGGGGATTATGAGGTTTTGATGACTCGATCGGATGGCTCGACTTAATTCGGATGCTAGGTGATGAGATGCATTTCTTGGGAGACTCCAGATACGAGGATAGCCGTTGGGGCTCAGTCCATGCAGCCGCGACGAGACGAGTCCAAAGAAGACGACATTAGAGGAATGTGAAGTAAGAGGTTCGTACCAGATCTAGATGAGATGACGTTCCACTCCGCCGACATCAGAGATGCGATGCGCATGCCGAGGCATGGTACTTGGATTTACCTTCCAGAAGGAGTCGTGATGAGTATGCAGCCGTTCTGGAACGAGAACAGATCTAGTAAGGAACGATGACTTTCGGACAGTTCAGCAGAGGCGAGATTTGGGAGAGACCTCGATAGGACCTTTCTGGGACAAATTACGAGAAGACTTGGATCCAGGAGTGGTCGTGTTACGCACACCAGCAGGCCAGAGTTCATGATCATCGACGAGACGTCCCACTAGTGACCGCGACAGTTGGTCCGAGATCCTTAGAGGATGCACTTGAGCGGTACTATTCCGCCATTATTGATTTCGATGTTTTGGGTGATTGATTCGCATGATTTGATTTTGATGATTGAGGATTTACGATCTTTGCACAGTGTTGCACTTGATATCGTTTTCGTGCTTGGTTTCACATGTTTGCGATTTTACGGTTTTAGACATTTGAGTTGATTTTATGCGTATATACGCACACGATTTGGTTTTTGCACGCGGTATAGTTCATATATGCTTGCAGTGCAGTGTTATGTATGTTGTGCATTTAGATGCCCTGGACTTTGATTTCGATGGTGATGTTCGATATTTGTTTTGTGCACCTTGTGCACCTGATTTGATTTTGCGCATATTCAGCACTTGATATTGGATTTCATGATTTCGTGCACGATGGATGCACCTGATTTGGATTTTCGCGCATGTTGGACGCATGTTTTGAAGTGTGATTTTGGTGCACACCAGATGCACTAAATCGAGATTTTTCATGCATGTCAGATGCACCTGATTTTGCTGTCAGGCACACATGTTGCCTATGACAGATGTTTCGTGCACACCCGATGCACTTAGATGTTGTTTCTGTGCATATGTATGGCACATATTTGGATTTTGATTTCCGTGCGCACAAGACGCACGTAGTATTCATACGCGTATTTTGGGGATTGATTTTTCTTATAGAGCGGTACGTTTTTATAATATTGCTATGTGTTTTCGTACTGAGCAGGACTAGTCAGAGGACAGTACCTGAATATATTTTACATGTATAGTTTCGAGTTATATCATATTGGTTTTGCTTTGGATTTGGTATTGATGTCTTCCCCATGACTCCGATGATTGCGGGATGCTTGACGGAGTTCTGATTTGAGTTATATGCTCATTTTTCATGCGCATGCGTTGCGCTATGATTTGTTTTATGTATTTATGATTTCGGAGCCCCGGCGATTTGATTGTTTTGGCTGAAATATTTTAGTATTTGGGGGAAGTTTTAATTTAAATTCGGGACCGAATTTCTTTAAGGGGGGAAGATTGTAACGTTTTGAAAATCGTTTTGGTGAAATTTCAAAAAAACGGTAAAATAAGGGGGTTTTCTGTAAAAATTCAAAATGCAAATATGTTTATTATAAAATTAAATATACATATTATAGCTATGTAATTGCTAGTATTTGGTGTTTATTGAGCCACTGCTGAAATTTCAAATTTTCTGAAAATTTTTCCGAAATTAATTATTTTAATATTATTTTAAGCCGGTAAGAAAATACATTAAATTAGCGATAAATACAAATTTAAATGGGCTAATTTTAATCTTTAAAATCATGTTAATTAAAATCTAGTTGTAATATAATTTTTTAGTATTTTATTTCAAGTTTTAATTGATTTATTTTATGGAAAACAAAAATATAGTTATTTTGAACTAAAACTTGCAAATATGGTATTGTGGGGGGTCTTTTTGCATAGAATTTTTTTGTAAAGTCTCTCACACTCACCCTCACTCCGCTTGTCCGGCCCCACACTATTGTAGCAGCCCAAGAATTTTATTTCCCTCTTTTTGACCTTAAATCATGTGAGAAATGAGTTAAAATAAGGTTTTTATATATAGTAAAGTAGGTGGGGGTATTATGGTAATTTGGAAGGGGTTTTGACTTGGATTCTTTTCCACAACTCCTACACACCTCTCCCCACTCCCTCCTCAGCCGAAATTCCTGCAATAAACAGCCCCAAAATTTCCCCTCTCATTTTTCTTCTAAACTCATCAAAATTCCATCATAATTCCATTTAAACTTCACAATTTCAAGCCCATCCTTCATCCATTCTTCTTAACCTTTCTTGCATGGATTTTGGATGCTACGAGGCCATCTTTGGAGTCAAAATTTCTTGCTAGATCTCTAGATCTAGAGGTATAATTCTCACCCATTTAAATTCTTATGGTTAGATTTCTTTAAATGAGTTGTTTTAGTGTTAATATTGGTGTTATTTTCATCTAGGATCTTCAAGAGAATGGTTTGAGTTAAACTAGGGTTTTTAGCACACCATTATTAAGTTAATTATTCTATTTTGCTATCTAGTGTTTTATACAAACCAAATCTAAGAGTTTAACTTGCTTTTTGGGCTTCAAATTAGTGCTAATTTAGTGTTTCATGTATAGTTTGGGTTGGATTTTGTTAGTTATAAAATTCAAGAAAGGGTTTGAATGCAAGTTAGGGTTTTGTGAAATTGGTGTATGGTTGTGTAATGTATTAGGCTCTTATGGCTTGTTAAAACAAAGTTAGTAGCTAGTTGTTAATTGTTAGTTTAAAAATTATGATAATTACGCTAATTTGCTAACTAGCTATTTAAAATTGGTTAAATAATTGGGTTTAAAATGTAATTATGTTTTTATGACATCATTAACATTATTATGAGTGGTTTAACATCTTAGGTTATGCAAAACCAACCTTAATTGTTGAATTGTGAATTTTGCTTTAAAAGGTGTTAAAAATTGATATTTTTGCAAACTGGGATTTTGGAATTTATGCAAATTGATGAGAATAAATTATAGGAATGGTTTATATGACTTTGTTATGATATTTAGTGAATATTGTGGATGCTTGGTTCGTTTATACATCGAGTTTTGTACTAAAACGGTGATTTGTGCTTGCTAGATTTTCGGAAAAATGACTTTTTAAGTGAAATTGGGGTTTTTGTGAATTTGAAGCTATTTTATATTATAATTAGTGCTTGTAATTGTACAAATGAGTGTGTTGGGAGTTTTCTCGATGGTTTGGCGTTTGTACGCCGACGTCGAGGGTTTTTGGGTCGATTTGCGAAAGCAACCATAGGTTTTGACCTATGTGGGATTCGTGCGTCATTTTGGTCGTGAGTCGGATTTTAATGCGGTATGGTGCGTTATGATATGTAGGTACCCCATGTGGACTTCGAGACGATAAGCAAGCGCGTGGCGACGTCGGCACCGGCGAACGAGGACCAGGTGAGTAGATTTATATCTACGGGGAGAAGTCGGGTGGATGGCGTATAGCACCCCCGCAGTCCGTGGTGGTGTATACGGATGCGTACCAACAATTTATTATATGTTATTTGGGATTAATAACGATGTTTAGGATGGATATTGGTGTGTTGGATTATTTTAGTGTTGCGAACCCTAGGGTAGTGTTGCACTACACATACACACCTACATACTTGCTTACATTCCTATTTATATGTGCTCATGGGATTCTTTATATTTATGTGATCACATGGGTATAGGACTATGTGTTCACATGCGGATTTGAGGATGATACTTGGGATTGAGCTGAGTCGATGAGATTTGTTTTGTGGTTGTGATATCGGTGATATGGCAGGATTCGTACTTAAGGTACGCCCTGGTGTTCTAGCGGATCTTGGGGCGGCGATACGGGTGAATAGTGTTATAAATAAAATGGTCGACATGTGATCGTGATATGAGGCATGATATGCTAGGATATTGATATTAGGCCGTATCGGGCGATGTATACCCTTGATGATGCTATGTGCTGACGGTATCGGTTTGTATGAGATTGTCGATCTGTAGTCAGATCATGGGTATATTGAGGATATTAGTATTGTACTAGACATAGGTCAGTACCCTAGACTATGATCTTGAATAAAGAGGATACCAGAGGAATGGTGTGAGGAATATGATATTGACCCGTACCAAGATTTGGGGATGCCGTACGACGGATTTACGTACGAGCTATATCTTGATGATTGATCCGCGCTCTTGACTTGGGATGGCTGATTGTAGATATAGTATCGGATATGATATTATTGAGGCGGGATCACCGACTAATATATATACAGGTATGTATATGGATCGACTCAGATGTTAGGCGGTTTCCTTACCTGTAGTCCAGCTTGTTAGCTTAGCCCTTTAGTTTAGTTTAGTTGTTAGATTAGATTCGATTCTTACCTATTTCAAAAACTAACGAATCGTGGGTATTTTAAAAGACAGCCCAAGGGATCCTACGGATATTTCAAAAGACGTATCTTTTATAAAAACACCGTAGCCCCTATTTTCAAAACTACATGATTCGTGTTATTTCAAAAGGCACCATTTGTAGGACTTATATTAGATTAATGCAGGTTAGTTACAGTTGAGTCTAGTATTCAGCTCCCGCTTATTATTGTGGTTCGCTTTGCATCGCATACTTATGTTATAATTTTTTATTGCAATGTTGATATCATATTGTTAGGACACCAGCACCATTACCGATGATGCGTATGTACCACGTACACTTACTTGCCGGCTCACACACATCTTCATCGGTAATTGCCATGTCACGTACACCTTAGAAAATATTATTGCTTGACTTAGCTTGTTAGTTAGCAATTTGACATGATATTAGTGTGCCTGCCTTATATGCCAGCTTAACATTGTAGTTATTACTTGTCACTTCATGCATACTGTTATTCATTGTTATGCCTATATTCATGGTTTTTACATGCTATTGATGATTTGGATTCGGATTTCCATGAAATTTTCTGGATTTGGGGGGAAAACCGCAAAACTTATATAAACTGATTTCTCTCTTTTTAAATAAAAAGTGCGGTTTTTCCCATGATGTATGAGTCGTCCACCATGAGTTTGCTGATGGATTTCGAGACCCGATTCGAGGAGACGGATGAACCGTTTCGGGTACATGGTGGACCCGGTAAGGTGCCCCGGGGAAAGAAGCGCGTGATGATGACGATGTGAGCCTGGCAGGGGAGCACTACCTACCGGTGATTTTACCCGACGCGTCGGATATCCGGAGGATACCGTCGTGGTCTTGAGATGGATGGTAGGGGCCGGTCTGGACTGACGGCGCCCTAGATATTGTGATTGAGACATTGAGATTTCGAGATATTGAGGTACAGAGACTGTGATACAGAGATATCGAGATATTGGGATTACGTTTTGTGCCGATGCTAGGCACTGTTTTATGCTGATTTCATTATGATACCTCATTTTAAAAATAAAAAGGAAATCTCACTAAATTATGAAAACGGTTCTTCATTTACATGTATTCTGTTTTCATGCATTCATACCTCATTCATATGATATATTGCTACTTGAGGCACTGACACGGGCACATGAGATTACATTCGGGTTAGATATTTACCCTAGCCTTGTTATAGGCTATGTGTTATTCTTATATTTGAGGATATATTATGATCATTGACCTAGGTTGCGTTATTTATGCGATTTCTGTGCGTAGATATTTTTGTATTCACGAGTTGGCAACTCACCCCCGTTGTGCCCCAGTTTCTTGCAGGTTTGCCGTACAGGTTTCTTTACGGCTTGCGGGCATAGTTTCCTTCGGGTGATTTGCTAGTAGGTGGGTTTACTTGTATCGTACCCCCATTTTATATCTTGTATATTATTATTTTGTTGTATCTAGAAGTTCCATCAACCAAACATGTATTTATTTGAGATAGAGACCAGTGATGTTTATTCTTTCGACCTTAGAGTCGCGCGTTGTATTTCTGTGGTTTTCTTGTGGTTTTTGAGTTTCCTTTTGAATTTTGATCCTCGCCCTTGGCGTTGTACATTATATTGCTTGTGTGGTTGTGGCCGTCGATTGACGAAGAGCTAGCTCCCGCTTGGGGATGCCTTTTTATTGATTTCGTATACTATTCATGTTGTATCCCATTTGGGGGCCAGTATTTACAAAGGAGACTCTGCCGAAATTTTCGGGAAATTTTTGATGTTTTTAAAACCGCCTAATTCGGCTTATGCTATTGAAACTACTTGCTTTAAGTTGGTTTTTCCTGCACTCTACATCTTTCTTGGTTTGGATTTCTGGGTTTTCGGTTTACTTAGATTACGTACGCCTCGAGACGTTCGTAGTTTAAGTGCCGGTCATGTTCCGTACTTTCGGGTCGTGACATGGGACCTGGGTTCCTTCGCTAAAGCTATAGCGCCGTTGTTGTCGCAATACAGAGGTATTGGATCAATACTGGTAGGAACCACCAGAAGTTCTGTGAGGCACTTCTTCATCCAGATAGCTTCTTTTGCGACATCGCAAGCAGCTATGTACTCCGCTTTCATCGTTGAGTCAGCAACGGTGTCCTGCTTGGAACTCTTCCAACAGACCGCCCCTCCATTGAGGGTAAAGACATAACCCGACATGGACTTGAAGTCATCCTTGTCACTCTGGAAGCTGGAGTCAGCAAAGGCCTCGATCTGGAGGTCTTTTCCGCTATACACCAAGAACATCTCCTTAGTCCTCCTCAGGTACTTGAGAATGTTCTTTACTGCAATCCAGTGCTTCTCCCCTGGGTTTGCCTGTTACCGGCTTACAATGCTCAATGCATATGCTACATCTGGTCGGATACATAACATCGCATATATTATAAAGCTTACCGCAGAATCGTAGGGTATAATCGACATGCGAACCCTTTCCAAATCAGTCTTGTGAGACATTTCTTTGGAAAGGGCCATTCCGTGACAGGCCAGTAGGTTACCGCGCTTAAAATCTTCCATACTGAATCTTTTCAATATGGTGTCTATGTACCTGGACTGTGAAAGTCCCAACATCCTTTTTGATCTATCACAATAGATCTGGATCCCCATAATGTAGGTCGCATCACCCAGGTCCTTCATGGAGAACTTCTGTGACAAGAATCCTTTGACTGACTGTAGCATAGAAATATCATTTCCTATTAGGAGAATGTCATCCACGTACAAGACGAGGAATACTACAGCTCTCCCTACAATCTTACTGTATATGCATGGTTCATCTGGATTCTTGATAAAGTCGAATTCATTGACAGTATAATCAAAACAGATGTTCTAACTCCGCGATGCCTGCTTTAGCCCATAAATGGACTTAAGCAACTTGCACACTTTACCGCTGCTCCCACTCTGATTGAATCCCTCTGGCTGATCCATATAGACGCATTCTTCCAAATTACCATTTAGAAAAGCCGTCTTTACATCCATCTGCCATATCTCATAATCGTGGAAGGCAGCAATGGAAAGAAGGACCCGAATGGATTTGAGCATAGCCACTGGAGAAAAGATTTCATCATAGTCCAAACCAGGTCTTTAACGAAAGCCCATTGAAACAAGTCTAGCCTTATAGGTTTCAACCTGTCCATCTACACCAATCTTCTTTCTGAAGATCCATTTGCATCCTACGGGTTTTACCCCATCTGGAGCAATGTCAAAAGTCCATACTTTGTTAGTGTACATGGACTCCATTTCGGTCCGCATTGCATCCAGCCATCTTACTGAGACGCCGCTCTGAATGGCTTGCTGGAAGCTAGTAGGGTCATCATTGTCAATGATGCAATCTTCTCTATCCCCATCTATGAGAAAACCGTAGTATCTCTCGGGCGAGACTGTCTACTACTTCTGCGGATAGGTGCTGGGATGTCCCTTTCTTCAGAAATTTCTGGTTCTACCATACTTTCAGTAACAGCTTGTGGTTCTGGAATTTCTTCCAGTTCTATTGCGCTCCCACTCTGTAGGGTTAGCTTAGCACCTTAGCAAGGTTTTGGCAAGCATCAAACATGCTACTTTAAAATTTTTGGGGTGCTAAACAAACCCTCCAAGATCTTAACTAGAGACTTAGGGTAAAATATGATATGTAAACTCTTTACATCTAAGTGAACAAGAAATACAACCTTTGTAGACCGGTCCTTCACTTCATAAGCACCGAGTAGTAGTCCTATCACCGCGATCCATGAACTTTCGAACTCTAGAGAGGCTCCACAAGCCGAATGATCCATGCTTGCTTTAAGTCTTCCATTTCGAAGATGATCTACCTTGAATAATCTCAAACCCAAGCTCTCACTTCTCTAATCAAGTATTAGTGAAGTGAACACCGTAATCTAAGTGGCTAGAATATATGAGGATGATAAGGTAAAAAATTTTGCTCTCTTTTGTTTTCAATTTCTCACATTATTTCATCACAACACAAAAAGCTAGAAAGCTTTTTTCAAGAGGAAGAAGAAGAAGAATTTCTTTTGTGATGAATAATGAATTAATTGTTATGGTTACAAATCAACCATGGGTTAAGAATGAAGGCTTAACCCTTGTAGAGAGTAAACTAGGGTAAAGGGTTTAGGTTGGGTTAACAAATATTATCACAAAATATCTTAGCTAAAAACAAAAGAAAGCTTCATGTAGCTTCATGAAAAGCTAACCCAAATCAAAACCCTAACTTGTTTAAACTCCACAAAACATGTTGCATTTGAAACCCTAGCATGTTACAATATTATATATCATATATATAATATATAATGTAACAAAATAAAATAATACAATTAACATATATCGCATATACATCAATGTGAGAAAAATAATCTTTAAGTGAGCTTATATTAGTTAATGTAATGTAATATATTAAATATATAATTATACATTAAATTATCGAATCAACACTTGATCCGATAATTCGGTTATTTCACAAATAACCGACTAATATAACAAGTATCGGTTTATCGAATCAACACTTGATCCGATGACCCGGCCATATCACATATACCCGGCCGATATCACAAATCGCGAGAATCTAATACGGTATCTCATACTCATATTATTCTCAGTCCCGCACATATCACATATGTGCTCCTACTCTGTTTTTCCTGAGCCAGGAAACCTCTGTATAGGACTCTAAAGAATCGTCAATACGCCGGCTGTAGGTGATGATCATATCAAACACCCACAAGCTGCAAGCGGTCAGCTAAACGTAACAACCACCCAGGTATTGAGCAAACAGAAGATCAACAAGCAAGCCTGTACATTCTCCTGTGAATCCAATCAGTAACACTCCCGTACAGTCCGGTCTCTTCGTCTGATATGTCGCATATCCATTCTAGGGGTGGTAAACGTCAGACCCCAGAAACCGATAAGTCGTGTCGATATGAGGTCCATAACAGTTCGAGAAACTACTGATAACACTTACCAGTAAATCTCAGCAACCCTGACCAGGGATTTCCAGTTATAGCCAATCGAACACAGCGCAACATCAACTCCCTATATAAGGAGAGACGAAACCCCTCCTATCGCTCATTGTCTCCATGTGATTCGGGACTGTACCCAAAAGCCACCGTTTTGCACGCCCACTTGGACGTGGTATGATGGAAATCAAAGCATAGTGGGATTACACAAGACTCTATGACGATCACGGGTCTACAGACTAACCTGTACCAGTGTCACCAGAGAATTGCCATCTGATGTGAGGTATAATACCATCTGGGAGTTCTCGGCGAGTCCGTCCGGTGTACCCAGTCTCCACTGAGCTCCCGTATACCTTCTCTGATGTCAAACACCAATGGATATGGGATCATCCATCGCCCATCATATGGGTCAAGAAGCGCATACGCTAGTCTACTCTGGAGTATCGATGCCCTATCTCGCTACTCCCATGACCAGGAACATTTGAAGGATGTACTTAGCGACTACATTGTCCCCACTAGTATGATCTACATCATAGTCCTGGTACTCAAGTACTCATCCTAAGGGCATTATCAATATGTAATATAGAGATAATCAGAGCACATGTTAAGATAAAGAGCAACCAGATAGCATACTATCATGTCGATCAAGAAAGTCCTCCCTATATATGTCCATGCATCCACTACAATATACCAATATACATCGTATTTACAGCAATGGCATCTAGGGCATACATATCACTAACAATCTCCCACTTGCACTAAGGCCATCTGTTGTGGCATCGCACACCCAACATGTAAGTATACGGTAGCGCCCCGGCCGTCTTTCCGAGGACAAAATGCGGAAACGAAAACTTTTTCAAAACTTGAAACCGGCGCTATCGTACACTATAAACCCGGATCGAACCATTAACCAACAATTAACAAACTAGAGAAGGGTTAGAAAGGCTATACCGATCGATCCGTGTCCTTCGGTCTTTGGCCACCATCCCAACCTCCTCGCGGCATCTCTGATCTCGATCTCCTCGTCGGAAAAGGGCACCACATCATCGAGTCTTTTTATGGGCTCCCGCTTCATCCGAAGCAACTCGGGCACGAAGCTTGCTAGACGACGTGTCCAAGGTGAAGTAGAGAATGTGTGTGACAACTTTGTCTCTTGCATCCATTGTATGGATGGAGGTTGAAGATGAAGCCATCAATGGAGGTTGTGAGCTAGAGGAAGAAGAAGAAGAAGCATATTCTTTTCTTGTGTTGTATGATGAAATGAGAGAGTGAGAGTATACAAAATAATACAAGACTAAACTATATCATGGCAGCCTCTCTCTCTCTCCTTATCATATCAAGACTCAAATCCATCAAATAATGTGACATTTGCACAAGAAATGATACCATAAGTCACCTATGAAGTCTATGTCACATTTAATGCACAAAATGATGGCTTAAGCTCACAATTTCCATTTGTAAACATTAACCCAAATGTTTACAACAATAAAAAGATACGGCAACATCTAAAGTAAACTCGTGACGGATCACAAGGATACCCCTCACCTGTATATACATACCTGCATCCGCATTCCGACCGAATGCGAATGCGATGAGACTAAAGTAATCCAATAAATCTAATACTAGGATCCGGCTTAAACCAAAGCCCACTAGTATGATCCGCCCGATCATGATCCGTGCACTACTGCACGTATATGATCGGACCCTGCCATATATCATACGGCTTCTACAACGTTTCGCCCGAAACTTGAGAAACTGTCTGGGGGGGACTCTAAAGACTCGTCAATACTTTGGCCGTGGATTTAACCACTAGCATGTCAGAGGTACTAGCTGTACGTAACGGGCTACCAGGTATCAACCAAAAGGGAGATCGATGAGCGAACTCATCCTGACACCCTACTGAGCCTGTCAGTGACAATATCCGTACAGTCCGGTCCGTTCGTCTATGAGCATCGCATAGCGGGCCTAGGGGGTTGGTAAAAGTCAGACCCCCAAAAGCGGTACAAGTCGTATCGGTGTGTAGCCCAGAACACCCTAAGATACTACTGGAATATCTACCAGTAAATCGCCTACCTTGGCCAAGGATTTCGTGTAATGGCTCTCCTAGACACAGCGCGATCTCACCCCCAATACCGGGAGAGACGAAACCCCTGCCGATCCGCTCACTTCCTCCCTGTGGCTCGAGACTGTACCCAACTAAAACCTGTTTGCACGACTCATTTGAACCGTGGTAGGGTAGTAATCAAAGCACAGTGGGAACTCATACAAGACAAATGACGATCTCAGGTCGATGAACTAACCTGTACACATGTTACCAGGGAACTGCTATCTG
Organism: Agapanthus africanus; assembly: GCA_030015575.1. Classification (NCBI taxonomy): domain Eukaryota; kingdom Viridiplantae; phylum Streptophyta; class Magnoliopsida; order Asparagales; family Amaryllidaceae; genus Agapanthus; species Agapanthus africanus. The sequence continues at coordinate 363,100,874 of CM057345.1, forward strand.
ACGTCCGGTGTACTCATAACCTAATGAGCACCTGTATACATCTTCGGTGATCTAACTGACACCAATGGCTTGTGAGACCGGCCACCGCCCCTAGTTGGGGTCTCGACTATATACACTAGTCTACTAATGGTGTATCGATGCCCAGTCTCGAAACTCCCATGACTAGGGACCACTTTAAGGATGTGCTTATAGACCCCAGCTCCCACGTATATGATCGCCATCATACTGCTGTCCGTCAAGCAAGAATCCTAAGGGCTCTATCAACGCGCAATAGTGACCTGTAAGGTCACCTAAAACAGTACACGATGATAAAGACAAACCATGGTAGCATACTATTCTTTATCAACTTGTAATTGTGAACTACAATATCACCTAAAGCATTTACACGATGATAAAGACAAACCAGATAGTATACAAACCTCTCGAGTAAGACTGTCCTACCGTTATAGGTCCTCCCTCAATCATTGCAATCACGTGCCTGCGATCCTATAATTGACTCTGAGGGCACTATATCCAACAATCTCCCACTTGTACTCAAGGCTAATTATTGCGATGTCGCATACTCACAGCCCGTGTGATACCGAACACCCAACTCCTCTACAAATCAGTTTCACAAAGCCCGTTTGCGAAACTATTGCTTTCGAGGAATAGCCTCAGTGAGTGGATCCGCCATGATGTTTCTTTCTATGTCTCTCTTTATCTCAAGTTCGCGGAGAAAGCCATCTCCCGAAATGAGCAATACCTGTCTTAGAATATGTCTGGATATCTGATGGGACCTAGTTCATAAATGAACTCCAAATCCAAACTTCTTAGACTGTATCGTCAACTGAACTTAATCAGTATCCTGCGCCATGCCTCCCTCAGTATCTACTTGGACCACCTGTCCAAACAACTGCCCCTCGTCAGAAGGAAAACTATGACTCTGACAGTCACTCAGTCATCCAGGTCACCTTAGAAGCTTTGAATGATAACCGTCTCCCAAAAGAGGCTGTCGTTATCATAACCCTAGAACATCAACTTATGTTCTAAAACCGCTTCCGAATGTTTCTCCAGGAATTGGATCAATATATCAACTTATTGCATCTCGTGCAAAAACAACATCTGGTGTGGTACTTGACATCTTATGATCAACTCAATTGCCTAAGCAAGTGATCTGCCAATCATGCACATCCCTCTCCCCTTTAGTTTGTAAGACACCTTTAGAGAGGGTGACTCCATCACCTACAGGTACACCACCATGTCAGGAGTCGTCCATTCTAAATACCTTTAGAATACTGTCTAAGTACCCAGATTGGGACACTTCCTAAATCTAGATCTAAAACCATAGATCTAGTAACCAGAATATCTGATATAATATCCATATCTTATTTGGAGAAACTACTGTATGACAACCAAAATATAACCGATCGTAGTATAGGAATTTCACTTCCTACTCTGTGTATGTCATCCAAATACCAGGACATCACACCCTACTATCTTTTTAACAGATCCATCCCCTATTCTGATGAAGTCAAACCTATGACTGTCATATCAGAAATAGATGATCTATCTCAGCTATATCTGCTTTAGTCCATAAATAGACATAAGCTACTTGTCCACTATGCTTCCGCTGCTCCCAATGACTACGACAACCCTCTGGCAGAGTCATACACATGTATACTTCTAAAGCTAGTTTAGAACGACGCTATACTCATCCTCCTGCCGGGTCTCACAGTCTGGAACAACAGCAATGGCAAGTCTAGGTAAACAAGAACCTCCCTGTCACCGTCTTTGAGCATACCGAAGTACCTCTCGAGTGCCTGAGGTTACCCAGCATATCTACGGAGTGGCCAATGGAATGTCAAACCAGATTGAAACTTTAGGTTCTTATTAAATTTTTAGTAATCATTTATGGTTCTGGAATTACTTCCAGTTCTACCATACTCCCACTACTGTTTTCTGAAAAAATCCATTTTTATTAAAACTGTGGCGAGTCAAGAACAATATCACTATTGATCTTCCAGATGGTAGAAAGTCAACCCTCGTCATAGCCCGGGTCAACCCACAAACTGCCATTATAGAAATGTGCCTTGAGTTATCCAGAGTCTGGTTTTAAGCATAAGCCGGAAAACTCCCCGTACCTTAACAACGTTAAGATATGAACTATTCTATATCCAATATAGAAACAGAGGCACTGATTTAATTGGAACCAGATTCAAATCATGTAGCTGTCTCCAGTGCATGTCAATTAAATGGAGAGAGGCCAATGAGCATTACTCAACTTAGGAGTGCATCCAATTATGAGTAACCTGAAAAAGAAGCAAGTTCTCAAAACCATTACTTTCAGCTGAATACCAAACACAAGTATCTACATCTTCGATCACCTTGAAGAATCCCGATACTTGCAAACACTTGGTTCTCTATTTTATTCTTATACCTATAACTTCTCAAAACTTAGACCTTGTATTTCTACGAAACACATGTCTAAGAACTAGAGAAGTCACAAGTAAACAGAATATAGTACGAGTACCAACCCCTCTGTCCTAATGGACACTGGACAATATACAATGCTTTGTATAAGTCCCCTGAGTTGAATAACTCAAACCATGTGCGTCGTAGGTTGAAAACTGTACTATGGTTATGAAGAATTACACAGCTGTTGAATGCTCCTTACCTAACCATCACCTGATATAGGTAAATATCATGGACATAATTTCAAAATGTTATATCTCACTTTATAAAAATAAACGTACAGATATATCAATTTGAAATTGGTGCATAACAATGGATATTCAAAACCAAATATTTACCGTCCGGCAAACAGCCCAGGCGATTTCCTCAAATATCACCAATTACAACGAATCCCGATATAATGAAGACAATCACCTAATTCCCAATAACTTACTCCCACTCATCATCTGTAAAAACATACAGATGTACATACCTTAGAGCAAGTGTCTAATTGGGAAATCAGTTTTCTATTAACAATACACAGTGAAACTCAAACATGAAAATGTTTCGTAGGGGTATCCGGATATTCCTAGTAATGTCTCTTCCATCATCCAGATTCATGACTGTAACCATATACTTCCTTTGGCATCTCTCCAAATCCCTTTATTTGTCTTTATTCATTACCTTCTGTACACCATCTTTAGGCTAAATGGTTTTCTTCCTTTCCTACCGTTCGGCACCAGCCTATGGTTTGGAAGAAGACTATCCAATAAGCGTAATGGGTGTACTTTCCTAATCTTAGGAGCACTCGCAACTCGAGAGAAGGTAAAGATAAAAGACAACTGAATAAAACCTTATTCCTATTTCTCCTGAACCAGAATGCATCCCCGAACTGGAACAAGTTCCTTCGATTTCGTATATAACCATACGATGGAGTATTCAAATAACTGTGGATCTTCGTAGTGATACGGAGTGTTCTGGAGAAATACAAAGGTGAAGTGGGAGTGGTAATGAAATACTTGGTTTGGTCGTGAATAGGAGTCGCAATTTACTTTGCCCTCTTTCTAATCCCTTTATTTATCTTTACTTATTACCTTCTGCACACCATCGTTAGGCTAATTGGTTTTCTTCATTCCCCACCATTCCGCACCCGCCTATGCTTTGGAAGAAGACTATCCAATTAGCGTAATAGGTGTACCGTCCTAATCCAAGGAACACTCGCAACCTGAGAGAAGGTAAAAGGAAAAGACAACTGAATAGTCCTATTCATTTTCTCCAGAACCGGAAACCATCCTCGAATCTGGAACAAGTTCCTTCGAGTTCGTATATAACCATACGATGGTTTTATCCAATGGAAGTGGATGTTCGTAGTAATACGGGGTGTTCTGGAGAAAAAGGGTAAAAGTAAGAGTGGCAATGAGGTATGCAACTCTGACAATCTAAAAGCCAGCGTTTTAAGAAGGTTCGGTTAGCTTGGTCACTGAGTCATAGTTTAGGGTCGGGCCATGGTCGCTGCCAAAGAAAGAGAGAAAAGAAACACTCTACGTGCACTCTAACCTAGATCAGAATGGTTACCAATTTATCTAATCAGGAAACCTCCCACTGTAACCTCAAATTCTCCTCCAAACCTGAAAGAAGAATTAGTCGGGATCACCCGAGGAGTAAACCAACTCATCAGTAGGAATCGGGATCCAACTGTCATCGCATGATAACGTGATGGAATCCACTCACGTTATCACACTCCAGAAGGTATGCGCATGCCTGGCAAGTTTTGGTTTCTTTAGAAACTCCCGATGTGATTTTTACCCCTAGGACCCAAGTGACCTTGACTGAGCCAACATATCAAAGGATCCTAGCCAAGTTCAACCCGTCATTATCTTGATTGCATTAGACCCACCCGCACGAGTCCTTGACTGAGCCAAAATGATCGTACGACTATCCTAATCAATCACATATCCATAAGACAGAAAAGCAATACAGAGCTACCGCACACTACGCCTCGGCTGAGCACGACTTACGTAGCACGAATACTAAGCAATACTAATTTGAAATGACGGAAGGCTACGGTTGGTTTTTGGCGAAAAACTTTTAACGTAATGAACTTGATATCGTTGAAGGAGCCGGATAAGTTTTTATAAAAATATAGTGGCGAAAACCTTTGCTAAAGAGGTCACTCCCGGTGAAGGGATCTCGTCTCTTTCCCCGTAGAATGAGGTGCAGGATATTCCAACTGAATACCATGATGCAAAGCAAAAAGGCAATCGGCATAGTGAAGTTATTACCCTGACGCAAACTTCTGTCCAAGGGGTCATTCCCGGTGAAGGGATCTCGGCCCTTGCCTCGTCGACTGAGGTGCTGGATATTCATAACCGAATACCACTGTGCAAAACAAAAAAGAACGTCCTGGCAATAACAGCTTTTTGAAAAATGTTCCAACAACATCAGAATAGGTTTTTTTAGCTTGCATTGATCCGAATCAATGCAGTCCCATCAATTAATCACACCAATAAAGAACGAAAATACGATGTACGTATATGCCATCCGCATTCGCCACCGGGTCCCGTCATCACCCGTTAGGTTACTTAACTGACGACAGAGCGGGGACTGGACTAGTGCGGGTGTAAAACATATACAACATCTACTAGTATATATCAATATATAATAATCGCTCAAGGCGTGATAAAATGCAACATCACAGAAATGTAATAAGTATCACAGAACAATACAGATAATCTGGGATCCCCGGGTTTCATAGAGCCGCAACTGAAACCCGACGTTCCCCTGGTCGTGTGGATAGCCTGTGCAATGAAATCCTAGACCCCTACGGGCGCGGCAAGTTACCCGCCAAAACATGAAGCGAGGCAGCCCCCTTCAACAAAGTAAATGGACCACCCAGCACTTCACGGAATCCGGTAACTTGAGCACCCCTCCTTGGGTCAACCTATACCCCCTACGAGTGCGGCGAATAGCCCGCCAATTCTAGAGTGAAGCCCCCTCCGTCTCAAAGCCATGAGATGCGGGCTCGTTGCCCTCTAAAACCCGGCTATCCGTGCACCCCACCGCTGGGTAATCCTAGTACAGAAAGTAAAATATATACAACGGGTACATCGACCTCAGCCCGGTCGTGCCCTAAAAGAATAATATACAAACAGGCAGTGACGGCAGTCCACATGTTGGACGCTCGTCCCGCAATATCAAATGTACATATACAACCAAACTGTATTACCATTGCATCCAGGCTATCCACCACGACAAATCCGCAACATCACAGCACAACACGGAACATCAACGTGAATGTCACGTTCGCAAATCCGTCTAAAAGGGCCATAGAAGTTAGACAAGATTTACCGATCAAATGACATTCACGGTCACAGATATAATGTAAGTATTGTAAACTAACATATTTAAAAAATTTCGATCGACAAAATTTCCCGAAGTGGACCCCAAGCACAATTCCCACTACTCAAACAAATCTGGGCCCAAAAAAAAATTACCAGAAACCCCAATTCCATTACAGAAACCACAGTAGAAAATTTCATGCAGTGTTGGTACAGTGCGGCGGCGAAACCGCGGCCAAAACGTGGGTATGGCCGCGGTTCTGCGGCGCTACAGTGCAATCATGCTTAGAAATTTTTGCAGTTTTCTTAGAAAAACCTGCCTGATTTTCTACAATACTCAAAATAATTTTTCGATGACAAAAAAATTACGACAGAAACTGCTAAAATGGAATCGCGGTTTTAGAAAATTCGGCCGATCGATATTTTAAATACGTTAGAGCAAGCTGGTAAAGGTTAATGGCGTGGCTCTGATACCATGTAAGTCTACGGTAGCGCCTCGGCCGTCTGTCCGAGGCCAAAATGCGGAAATGAAAACTTTTTCGAAACTTGAAACCGGCGCTATCGTACACTATAAATCCGGATCGAACCATTAACCTACAACTAGCAAACTGAGAAGGGTTGCAAAGGCTATACCGATCGATCCATGTCCTTCGGTCTTTGGCCACCATCCCAAGCTCCTCGCGGCATCTCCGATCTCGATCTCCTCGTCGGAAAAGGGCACCACATCATCGTGTCTTTTTACGGGCTTACGCTTCATCCGAAGCAACTCGGGCACGAAGTTCTCTAGCCGACGTGTCCAAGGTGAAGTAGAGAATGTGTGTGACAACTTTGTCTCTTGCATCCATTGTTTGGATGGAGGTTGAAGATGAAGCCATCAATGGAGGTTGTGAGCTAGAGGAAGAAGAAGAAGAAGCATATTCTTTTCTTGTGTTGTATGATGAAATGAGAGAGTGAGAGTATACAAAATAATACAAGACCAAACTATATCATGGCAGCCCCTCTCTCTCTCTCCTTATCATATCAAGACTCAAATCCATCAAATAATGTGACATTTGCACAAGAAATGATACCATGAGTCACCTATGAAGTCTATGTCACATTTAATGCACAAAATGATGGCTTAAGCTCACAATTTCCATTTCTAAATATTAACCCAAATGTTTACAACAATAAAAAGATACGGCAACATCTAAAGTAAACTCGTGACGGATCACAAGGATACCCCTCACCTGTATATACATACCTGCATCCGTATTCCGACCGAATGCGAATGCGATGAGACTAAAGTAATCCAACAAATCTAATACTAGGATCCGGCATAAACCAAAGCCCACTAGTATGATCCGCCCGATCATGATCCGTGCACTACTGCACGTATATGATCGGACCCTGCCATATATCATACGGCCTCTACAACGTTTCGCCCGAAACTTGAGAAACTGTCTGTGGGGGACTCTAAAGACTCGTCAATACTTTGGCTATGGATTTAACCACTAGCACGTCAGAGGTACTAGCTGTACGTAACGGGCTACCAGGTATCGACCAAAAGGGAGGTCGATGAGCGAACTCATCCTGACACCCTACTGAGCCTGTCAGTGACAATATCCGTACAGTCCGGTCCGTTCGTCTATGTGCATCGCATGGCGGGCCTAGGGGGTTGGTAAAAGTCAGACCCCTAAAAGCGGTACATGTCGTGTCGAAGTGTAGCTCAGAACACCCTGAGATACTACTGGAATACCTACCAGTAAATCTCCTGACTTGGCTAAGGACATCGTGTAATGCTCTCCTAGACAAAGCGCGATCTCACCCATAATACCGGGAGAGACGAAACCCCTGCCGATCCGCTCACTGCCTCCTTGTGGCTCGGGACTATACCCAACTAAAACCTGTTTGCACGACTCATTTGAGCCGTGGTAGGGTAGTAATCAAAGCACAGTGGGAACTCACACGAGACAAATGACGATCTCACATCGATGAACTAACCTGTACACATGTCACAAGGGAACTGCTATCTGACGTCAGGTATAAAACCAACTAGCATGTTCCCAGCGAGTCCTGTCCGATGTACTCATAACCCAATGAGCACCAGTATACATCTTAGGTGATCCAACTGACACCAATGGCTTGTGAGACCGGCCACCGCCCCTCGTCGGGGTCTCGACTGTATACTCTAGTCTACTAAGGGAGTATCGATGCCCAGTCTCGAAACTCCCACGACTAGGGACCACTTTAAGGATGTGCTTATACCCCAGCTCCCACGTATATGATCGCCATCATACTGCTGGCCGTTAAGCAAGAATCCTAAGGGCTCTATCAACGCGCAATAGCGACCTGTAAGGTCACTTAAAGCAGTACACGATGATAAAGACAAACCATGGTAGCATACTATTCTCTATCAACGTGTAATAGTGAACTACAATGTCACCTAATGCATGTACACGATGATAAAGACAAACCAGATAGTATACAAACCGCTTGAGTAAGACTATCCTACCGGTATAGGTCCTCCCTCAATCATTGCAATCACGTGCCTGCGATCTAATAATTGACTCTGAGGGCACTATAGCCAACACAACAATCAGTCGTGGTTGAAGTATCTCATACTCAACCATCCCATAAAAGTCTCTTCTGGGAAATAGGCCTTTGTGAGTGGATCCGGGCTGTTGTCCTCTTTGTCTACTCTCCTAACCTTGATCTCCCTAGAGATCAACCATCTTCATGATCAGCTGATACTACCTTAGAATATGTCTGGATCACAGATGGGACGGGTGTTCCTAGGCCTAAGCCACAACTCCATTGTCACACAATGGTAGGAACGAAGTTCATCTCATGAACTTATATGTCCAGACTTTCTCTTTGGTAGCATCCTTGGTAACGATGTATCTTGCCTTTAATCGTCTAGTAAGCCACGGTATCTAGCTTGGAGCTCTTCCAACATACCGTCCCTCCACTAAGACAATGCCTGCGACTAACATTCAGTCGTCCTTATCACCCTGGAACCTTTCCAGTGATTCTCCCCAGGATCGATTAATACCATCTCAGTACAACTAGATAGAATCCTAACATCCAATTAGATCTATCTCATAGATCCATAACCCAGGATTTAGGAGGTATCACCTTGATCCTATATGTAGAATCTTCGTGATAAGAGGAGATTGACCGAGCGTAGCATAGGAAACTCCTTCCCTATCAAGAGTATGTCATCCACGTACTATACGAGGATCACCACCATACTCCCAACTACCTTTTTGTATATACTCGGTTCATCTACAATTTTGATGAAGTCAAACTCTTTGATTACTACATCAAAACAGACGTTCCAACTCCGCGATGCCTGATTTATCGCATAAAACAATTTGCACACGTTTCCACTGCACCCGCTGTCTACGAAGCCCTCTGGCTGTGTACTTATAGACGCTCTCTTCTAATTCACTATTTAGAAAAGCAGTCATGACACCCAACTGCCAGATATCGTAGTCATGGTATGTAGCAGTGGCAAGTAGGATCTGGATGGACTTAAGCATAGCTTTGAAAGTATTAACTTTTCCATGTACACCAAGTAATCTTCTCAAGATATACTTGCTCCTGATGGGGATTTAACCCTTCAGATAAAGCAACCAAAGTCCATACTTTGTTGATGTATAAGGACTCCATCTCAGATCGCTAAGCATCTAGCCATTCTCACAGAGTCCCCACTCCTGATGGCCTGCTCGAAACTAGTTGGGTCATCATCTCATGATGCAATCCTCGCTCCCACTGTCATAGAGAAACCGAAATATCTCTCAGTTGGATGAGGAACCCTACCAGATCAACGGAGAGGCTGAGGTTCGTTGGAAACTATTGAATCCTCAGGTTCTACCAAATCATCAGCTGCAGTTTGTTATAGCTGGAACTACTTCCAGTTCTACCTTATGACCACTAATTTCATCACAAGAAATTCCCTTTCTATAAAAAGTGGCATACCGAGAAATAAAACACTTTTGTTTCTCTGTTTGGTAGAAGATATTCCTTGTGAATGCTTGGGATATCAAACAAACTTCCACAGAACTGACCTTGCCTCGAGCTTGGCCAGATTTTTCTTTTGTCATAGGCCGGACAACCCCAAATCTTAATATCCTTAAGAGATGGGCTCTTCCCATACCATATCATATATGGAGTGGTAGGCATCTGATTTGGTTGGAACCCTATTCAATAGGTATGTGTTTCTCCCAATCAGAGCAAAGCTCTGTTTGAATTTCAAAAATTCAAAAATTGAAGCAACGCTTCAAATTCCTTACGCTGCGCGCAGCGCGCAGCGCGCTACGTGTCAAAAGCTGATACGCCAGCGCAGCGCCCAAGGCAGCACACCCAATCAGAGCAAGGCTCTATTTAAAGTAAAAAACAAAAGAAGCAACGCTTCAGATGATTTGCGCTCAGCGCTGCGTGACACGTGTCAGCGCAGTTGCGCTGCGCTCTGCACTGCGAGACACGTGTCAGCGCAGTTGCGCTGCGCCCTGCGATGAGCGACACGTGTCAGTGCAGTTGCGCGAGCGCAGTTGCGCTGCGCGACACGTGGCAGCGCAGTTGCGCTGCACTCTGCGCTGCGCGACACGTGTCAAGCGCAGGTGCGTTAGCGCCAAACAGAATTAAAATTCCAGTAAGATCTTTCTGATCTTGTTAAAATAAGAAGATTGTCCTCTGTAAAACAGAAGCCCTTGGATCAAAGATCCAACGGTAGGGAAAAATCCCAAAATCACTCAGAGAAAGATCTCTTTAACTATTTTAACAAACTAATTGGCATTATATAAAGGCCCCTAAACCCCAAGTCTAAAGGACACAGAAACACAGAGATCAACACAGAGAGAAAAATAGAGAATTCCTTTAAACAATTTTGGGAAGAGTTCAAGAAAGAAAGAAAAAGGTAAAAACCTTTAAATAAAAGAAGAGTTTCTTCTAAAAAGATCATTGATCTAAGAACAAGATCAAAAATCTTCAATAAAAAAAATAATAATAAAAAATATATAATAATAACAAAGGCATTGCCTTTCGATGAACCATTGGTTCTGGAATCTTAAAAAATTCTTTTCTTGAATCCAAAATTGGATCAAGATATTAAAACAGTGCCTTGCACTTGTAAATCTGCACTGTTGCGCTCTTGGGTTGGCGCAAGCCACCAGAGAGCGCCACGTGTCAGCTCCAGAACAACTTGCGCTATGCGCTTTTAAAATAGAGAATTGCTCTCTGAAACTGGCGCAACTCACCAGAGCGTGCCACGTGTCAATAGCGCAACAGCACAGCGCACTGGCACAGCGCACTGCGCTAACTGCGCTTACGCTCACTAGAGCGTGACACGTGTCACCTCCACATGCGCTTGCGCTCATTAATTGGCGCAGAGCGCCTGAAAAGCCACGTGGCACTCTGTCAGTTTAATCAATGCTCTGCATTATTTAAAGAAGGGCTGAGCCCAATAAAAAAGGCCTAACAGGCCTAATAAAATGCCATGCAGAGCCCAAACAAAGGTCTGTCAGACCAAAACAGATGCTCTGCATCATAAAAGTAAAGGGACAGAGCCAAAATCAAATAGGCCTTACAGGCCAAAATAAAATGCAGTGCATTATTAAACAGGGGCAAAGCTCTAGCATAGGCCTAATAGCCCAAAGATAAATAAAATGTTGAATTTTCTCAACTGAACTTAGCCCAATTCTGGCCGTAAGTCCTCAAATTAAATTGACTGAGCATGACTGCTCCCTTAAATCAATTTACATCCAGTTCAAGGGTACATCTCTGAACTCCTCTGACACTTGTCGTTGTAATCCTTCAACGTCGTCAGAGAGGTGACGGGTCCTGACAACCACACATCGATACGGACTGTGGGGTCCTTAAACTCATGGACTTAAGCGTCCTTAAACCAACAATACGGACTGTGGGGTCCTTAAACTCATGGACTTATGCGTCCTTAAACCAAGATACGGACTGTGGGGTCCTTAAACCCATGGACTTAAGCGTCCTTAAACTCATGGACTAATGCGTCCTTAAACTAATATCTGTTCCCAAAACGGGAACAATGGACCACCATGTCCCTAAACTGGCAGTGGACCACCATGTCCCTAAACTGGCAGTGGACCACTATGTCCCTAAACTGGAACAATAGAGCCCCCAAATGCTCTTTTGTCGGATCTAAACGATCCCGTTAAGTTGATCTTAGTCTCAAACTGGACTAACGTATCCTTAACGAACGTTTAAGTTGATCTTAGCCTCAAACATGGCTAACATATCCTTAAACTAAAACCCCAAACCCAAATCCAAGTAAATACGGATTTGGACTAATCCACGTCCTACGGGCGACGACATAAATTAGTCTCCGTATACAATCCACGGGCAACCACAAACAAAACAAACACCCACGACACGAAGTGAAATTCTGAAGAAGGAGGAAGTTGTTACGCGATGCGGTAGCGTAATTAACTGCAGGGGCTTGCGCCTGCAGGGAAGAGCGTCCCCACAATCAAAAACCCCTCGAACGAGGGGGAATCTGACGAAGTCTGCTACATCGGCCGCATCCGTCTAAACCTCCGATACATGGTGCCATAAATCAACTTGACATCTTCGGAGAGGTGGACGGATAAAACCAAATAGCATCTGCCCCGAATCTCAGGCAATACGTCCATGTCTTGGCCGCCTTTCGGTGGGGAACAGATTCTGGCATGCCCGGTGGGACCTTTTCCTCTTTCCACTCCACACTTCGTGTGTCGTTTTCGCAAACGAACCGCGGTTTGTTAATGGTTGCCATTGGGTTTCAAGTTACTAAGATTTGGTCTTTTGCCTGAAAAGAAATCAAGCATCAATGGCATCCAACTGCTCGAGCTGCTCTAAATGCAAATGCAACCGACGCTCTGTCTCACCTGGAGGTGTAGCCTATGGGCCTCAAGCGGCCTCCATCCTTGCTATGCCGGTAGAACAAGTGACGCATGCCACCACCGGTCTGTTCTTCGGGACCATGCTTCCGCCAGAAAGCTTCACCATTCCAGTGCCCGCACCGGAAGCACAAAAGAAGTCGGTCTTCGATCGGCTCACTACTACGGCCCCTCTCAACGGGTCGTCCAATGTTAAGCCGACAACCTCAGTTTTTACCAGGCTGAACCTGAACTCTGATGGGCCTGCCAAGAAGCCCATGCCCCCTGACATGGCCATCGCAAAGAAGACAGCCATCTCTATTCCTGAAGTCGTCAAGACGGCTTCTCCTGCTAAAGAGTCGGTTTTTTCAAGGCTGACTATTCCGGCTCCCGTTCCTGCTCGAAGGTCTGTCTTTGACAGATTGGATACCGCTACTGAAAGGACAACATCAATCTTTAAGAGGCTGGCACCAGCGGCGCCTCATCCGGACAGGGGGCAAGACGAAACTATCCCTATCGCTGAGCCAGCCCAACAGCTTGTTGTTGGAGATAGTGCCCTCAGAGTCAATTATTAGGTCACAGGTACGTGATTGCAATGATTGATGGAGAACCTATCCCGGTAGGACAGTCTTACTCGAGATGATAGTGTGCTATCTGGTTTACCTTTATCATCGTGTACTGTTTTAAGTGACCTGACACGTCGCTATTACACGTTGATAGAGCCCCTAGGATTCTTGCTTGACCACCAGCAGTATGAGGGCGATCATATAAGTGGGAGCTGGGGGTCTATAAGCATATCCTTAAAAGGTCCCTAGTCGTGAGAGTTTCGAGACAGGGCATCGATTCTCCATAGTAGACTAGTGTATACAGTCGAGACCCCGACGAGGGGCGGTGGCCGGTCTCACAAGCCACTGGTGTCAGTTGGATCACCTAAGATGTATACAGGTGCTCATTGGGTTATGAGTACACCGGACAGGACTCGCCGGGAACATGCTAGTTGGTTATATACCAGACGTCAGATGGCAGTTCCCTGGTGACATGTGTGCAGGTTAGTTCATCGACCTGGGGATCGTCATTTGTCTCGTGTGAGTTCCCACTGTACTTTGATTACTACCCTACCACGGCTCAAAGGAGTCGTGCAAACAGGTTTTAGTTGGGTACAGTCCCGAGCCACATGGAGGCAGTGAGCGTATCTTCAGGGGTTCGTCTCTCCCGGTATTGGGGGTGAGGTCGTGCTGTGTCTAGGAGAGCCATTACACGAAGCCCTCGGCCGAGGCAAGGAGATTTACTGGTAGGTACTCCAGTAGTATCTCAGGGTGTTCTGGGCTACACTCCGACATGACTTGTACCGCTTTTGGGGGTCTGACTTTTACCAACCCCCTAGGCCCGCCATGCGATGCTCATAGACGAACGGACCGGACTGTACGGATATTGTCACTGACAGGCTCAGTAGGGAGTCAGGCTGAGTTCGCTCACAGACGTCCCTTTTGGTCAATACCTGGTAGCCCGTTATGTATTGGCTTATACCTCTAACGTGCTAGTGGTTAAATCCACAACCAAGGTGTTAACGAGTCTTTAGAGTCCCCCACATTCAGTTACTCAGCTTTCGGGTGAAAGGTTGTAGAGGCCGTATGGAGATATGGCAAGGTCCGATCAGATACGTGCGGTATTGCACGGATCAGGATCGGACAGTTTGTACTATAGGCCGTATGGTTATATGGCAGGGTTCGATCAGATACGTGCGGTATTGCACGGATCAGGATCGAACAGATATTACTAGCCGGCTTTGGTTTAAGCCGGATCCTAGTATAGTACAGTGTAGATTTTGTCTCTTTGCATTTATATTTCGGTCGAAATACAGATGCGGGTGTGTATGCACAGTATCGGGGTTTTCCTGTAATTTATTACGGGACCAGTTTTCTGGAGTTGCCAGTTTGCTTTCCGTTTCGACCGATTTCCTTTGTTCCGTTCATTGGCCGAAGATTGGTGGAGGAGGGCTTATTTGCATTGTTGCAAATAAGTATTTGTGGAGGGGGTTCTTTGCATCTTGTTGCATCATGATGGTTTTCATGATGAGCACCATCACTTGACTTCTTCTTCTCATGATGGCTTGACTTTTTGAAGCCATCATGCATGAGATGATGGTTGCCTTGGAGTGTTGGATTTGTTGATAATCATTTCCTTTTGCATGATAGACTCCTCTCTCTCTCTCTTGTATCATATGAGTGAGGCTCCCATTTTGGATACACTTATCTCATTCTCTCCATTCCTCTTGAGATGGCCGGCCATGTATAGGAGGGGGCTGTCCAAATATTTTGGTGAGGGTATATGGTTCATTTCATGCTCCAAAAATGTCTCCAAGTTCCTCCACATAGTTCTTGTTTCATCCCTCCACCAAAAGGCAATTCCGATAACCCCAAAATGAGATAAATAGTTCACTACATATTCTACAGCGAACCTTGGGCACGTCGAGTAGCCGGCTTCGTGCCCGAGTTGCCTCGGCATTGAGGTGGGAGCCCGTAAAAGAAGTAGGCGATGTGGTGCACTTCCGGCGACGAGGAGGAGACGGGACATTCCGCAGGAGATCGGGACGATGATGAGAAGACCGGAGGACTTGGATCGTCGGTATATCTCTTTTCCATCTTATAGTTTGCTAGGACTAGTTAATGGTTCGATCCGGGTATTAGTGCGCGGCGGTTTGCCAGTTCAAGAAAATTTAAGTTTATCACCGCTTCCGCATTTGGCCGTCGGATTGACGGCCGGGGCTCCGCCGTGCACTTACAGTGGTATCAGAGCCTCGCCATTAACTTAGTCTAGCTTGGTTTAATGTGTTTTGCATTTCCGATCGACCAAAATCCCAAAAACCACATTTTCCTTTGCATCAGTTTTCTGTTGGAATTTTTTGGTGTCAAAAAAATTTTCAGGTTGTAGAAAACTGCTGTACAAGACATTCTAAGACATCTGTAAAAATTCGACACACTCAGTCGTTGACTGTAGCGCGGAACCGCGGCCAAACTCCCCCTTGGGCTGCGGTTCCGCCGCACATTGGTCTCTTCAGTGTGTCCAATTTGTACAGTGGTCTTCTGGGCTTATTTTGTGGGCTTTGGAATATTAAATTTGGGCCCAGAATCTCTGTGACTGCTACAGTTTTACTTGGGGGCCCACTTGTTAATTGTTTGATCGATCGGATATTTTAAACACATTTTTCACAGTATTTACATTATATCTGCGACCGTGAATGTCACTCGATCGATAAATCCTGTCTAACTGCTATAGCCCGGTTAGACGGATTTGCGAACGTGACATTCACGTTGATGTTCTGTTTTTGCTGTGATGTTGCGGATCGGTCGTGGGGGATAGCCTGGATGCAATGCTAGTACAGTTCTGTTGTATTATGTACATTTGATATTGCGGGGCGAGCGTCCGACATGTGGACTGCCGTCACTGCCTGTTTGTATTATTATTTTGGGGCACGACCTGGTTGCGGTCAATGTACCCGGTGTATGTATATTTTACTTTCTGTACTAGGATTGCCCCGCGGAGGGGTGCACGGATAGCCGGGTTCTAGAGGGCAACAAGCCCGCATCTCATGGCATTGGGACGGAGGGGGCTTCACTCTAGGATTGGCGGGCTATTCGCCGCACTCGTAGGGGGTACAGGTTGACCCAGGAGGGGTGCCCAAGTTACCGGATTCCGTGAAGTGCTGGGTGGTCCATTCACGGAGCTGAAGGGGGCTGCCTCGCTTCAGGTTTTGGCGGGTGACTTGCCGCGCCCGTAGGGGTCTAGGATTTCATTGCACAGGCTATCCACACGACCAGGGGAACGTCGGGTTTCAGCAGTGGCTCTGTGAAACCCGGGGATCCCAGATATCTGTATTGTTTCTGTGATGCTGTACATTTCTGTGATGTTGCTTTTTATTCACGCCTTGAGCGAATATAATATATTGGTATATATATTAGTAGATGTTGTATATGTTTTACATCCGCGCTAGTCCAGTCCCCGCTCTGTCGTTAGTTAGCTAACCTAACGGGTAATGACGGGACCCAGTGGCGAATGCGGATGGCATATACGTACATCAGTATATTTTCGTTCTTTTTGGTGTGATCAATTGATGGGACTACGTTGATTCGGATCAACGCAAGTTAAAAACAAACCTAATCTGATGTTGTTGGAACACTTTTCAAAAAGCTGTTATTGCAAGGACGTTCACTTTTGTTTTGCATCGCGGTATTCATTTAGAATATCCTGCTCCTCAGTCGACGAGGCAAGGGCCGAGATCCCTTCACCGGGAGTGACCCCTTGAACAAAAAGTTTGCGTCAGGGCAATGACTTCACTATAGCCGATTACTTTTGCTTTGCATCGTGGTATTCAGTTGGAATATCCTGCACCCCATTCTACGGGGAAAGAGCCGAGATCCCTTCACCGGGAGTGACCTCTTTAGCGGAAGTTGTCGTCACTATATTTTTAAAAAGCTATCCGTTCCTTCGACGATATCAAGTTCATTACGTTAAAGGTTTTCGCCAGAAACCATTCGTAGCCCTCCGTCGTTTTATAGGGATAGTCAATAGTATTCAAGCTGTGTTTGTTGGCCAAAGTCAAGGCACGTTTGGTAGCTGTTGGTTATTCATATGCAGCATAGATAGATGCGTTGGTTTGGAACAGTCGTATAGCCTTGTTGGCCAAAGTCAAGGGCTTGTGCGGGTGGATTCGAATCAACCTGGAGAATGACGGGTAGAACTTGACATGTGACTTATGATTTGTTGGCCAAAGTCAAGGTCATAAGAGCATGGGGCAGAAATCACATCGGGAGTTTCAAAAGAACTGAAACTTGCCAGATATGCGCATACCTTCTGGAGTGTGGTAGCGTGAGCGGATTCCGTCACGTTATCATGTGATGATAGTTGGATCCCGATCCCCACTGATGAGTTAGTTTACTTCTCGGGTGACCCCGACTAATTCTTCTTTCAGGTTTGGAGGAGAATTTGAGGTACAGTGGGAGGTTTCCAGATTAGATAAATTGGTAACCATTCTGATCTAGGTTAGAGTGCACGCTGAGTGTTTCTTTTCTCTCTCTCTCTTTGGCAGCGACCATTGACCCGACCCTAAGACTATAACTCAGTGACCAAGTTGACCAAACCTTCTTAAACACCGGCTTTTGGATTGTCAGAGTTGCAAACCTCATTGCCACTCCTACTTTTACCCTTTTCTCCAGGACACCCCGTATTACTACGAACGTCCACTTCCATTGGACAAAACCATCGTATGGTTAGATACGAACTCGAAGGAATTTATTCGAGGATGGTTTCAGGTTCTGGAGAAAACGGATAGGATTATTCAGTTGTCTTTTCCTTTTACCTTCTCTCAGGTTGCGAGTACTCCTTGGTTTAGGAGTTAGTACACCTATTACGCAAATTGGATAGTCTTCTTCCAAACCTTAGGCTGGTGCCGACCGGTAGGGAATGAAGAAAACCAATTAGCCTAACGATGGTGTACAGAAGGTATTAAGTTAAGACAAAGCAAGGGATTAGTAAGAGGGCAAAGTAAATTGCAACAGATATTCACGACCGAACCAAGTATTCCTTCGCCAATCCTAAAATCACCTTTGTATTTCTCCAGGACACTCCGTATCACTACGAAGATCCACATTTTATTGGATACTCCATCGTATGGTTATATACGAACTCGAAAGGAATTTATTCCAGTTCGGGGATGGATTCTGGTCCAGGAGAAATAGGAATAAGGTTTATTCGGTTGTCTTTTATCTTCACCCTCTCTCATTGCGAGTGTTCCTAGTATTAGGACAGTACACCCTTTATGCTTATTGGATAGTCTTCTTCCAAACCATAGGCTGGTGCCGAAAGGTAGGGAAGGAAGAAAACCATTTGGCCTAAAGGGGTGTGCAGAAGGTAAAGACTAAAGACATATGAAGGGATTTGGAGAGGTGGCAAAGAATTATACGGTTACAGTCGTGAATCTGGAAGAGGCATTACTAAGAATACCAGAATACCCCAACGGAACATTTCAATGTTTCAGTTTCACTGTGTAATGTTAAACGAAAACTGATTTCCCGATTAGATACTTACTCCAGGGTATGTATTTACCAGGTACGATTCTCACATCTGTATGGTTTTACAGATGATGAGTGGGAGTAAGTTATTGGGAATTGGGTGATTATCCTCATTATATCGGGATTCGTTGTAATCGGTGATATTTGAGGAAATCACCTGGGCTGTTTGCCGGTTGGCAAATATTTGGTTTTGAATATCCGCAGTTATGCACCAATTTCAAATTGATATATCTGTACGTCTATTTTCATAGAGTGAGATATACATTTCTGAAATTATGTCTACGACATTTACCTATATCAGTGGATGGTTAGGTAAGGAGCATTAAACAGCGGTGTAATTCTTCTTAACCATAAGTACAGTTTTCAACCTACGACACACAGTGAGTGAGTTTTCAGACTCAAGGGACTTGTACAGAGTATTGTATGATGTCCAGGGTCCATCAGGACAGAGGGGTTGGTCCTCGTACTATATTCGGTTTACTTATGACTTCTCTAGTTTTTAGACAGGTGTTTCGTGGAAACACAGGGTCCGAATTTGGAGAAGTTATAGGTATTTGAATAGAGTAGAGAACCAGGTGTAGCAAGTATCAGGATTCTTCAAAGTGATCGAAGATGTAGATACTTGTATATGGTATTCAGTTGATAGTAGTGATTAAAAGAAATTGCTTCTCTTTCAGGTTACTCATAATTGGAAGCATTCCTAAGTTGAGTAACGCTGATTGGCCTCTTTCCATTTAGTTGACATGCACTGGAGACAGTTGCATGATTTGAATCTGGTTCAATTAAATCAGTGCCTCTGGTCCTATATGGGATATAGAACAGTTCATATCTTAACGATGTTAAGGTACGGGGAGTTGTCCGGCTTATGCTTAAAACCAGACACTGGACAACTCAAGGCACGTTTCTGTAATGGCTGTTTGTGGGTTGACCCAGGCTATGACGCGGGTTGACTTTCTACCATCTGGATGAACAATAGCAATATTGTTCTAGACTCGCCACAGTTTTAATAAAAATGGATTTTTTCAGAAAAACAGTCGTGGGAGTATGGTAGAACTGGAAATGATTCCAGAACCACAAACGATTACTGAAGATTTGATAAGGAACCTAAAGATTCAATCTGGATTGACATTCCATTGGCCACTCCACAGATAAGGTGGGTAACTTCAGGCACCCGAGAGGTACTACGGTAGCCTCAAGGACGGTGACAGAGAAGTTCTTGTTTACCCACAACTACCATTGCTGTTGTTCCAGGCTGCGAGACCCGGCGGGAGGATGAGTATAGCGTCGTTCTAAACTAGTTTTAGAAGTGTACGTCTATATGACTCTGCCAGAGGGTTGTCGTAGTCAGTGGGAGCAGCGGAAGCATTGGTGGACAGGTAGCTTATATCTATTTATAGACTAAAGCAGATGTAGCGGAGATAGATCATCTATTTCTGACATGACAGTCATGGGTTTGACTTCATCAGAATAGGGGATGGATCTGTTGAGAAGGTAGTAGGGTGTGATATCCTAGTATTTGGATGACATACACAGAGTAGGAAAAGAAACTCCTATACTACAATCGGTTATACTTTGGTCGTCACACAGTGGTTTCTCCACAAAGGAAATGGATTTTATATCAGACATACTGGTTACTAGATCTATGGTATTAGATCTAGATTTGGGTGGTTTCCCAATCAGGGTACTTGACAGCATTCTAAGAGTATTTAGGATGGACGACTCCTGGCACGGTAGTATACCTGCAGGTAATGGAGTCACCCTCTCTAAAGGTGTCTTACAGACTAAAGGGGAGAGGGATGTGCATGATTGGCAGATCACTTGCTCAGGCAATTGAGTCAATCATGAGATGTCAAGTACCACACCAGATGTTGTTCTTGCACTAGATGCAATAAGTTGACATTAATCCAATCCTGGAGAAACAGTCGGAAGCAGTTTTAGAACATAAGTGGATGTTCTAGGGATATGATAACGACAGCCTCATTCGGGAAACAGTTATCATTCCAGGCTTCCAAGGTGACGTGGACGACAAGGAGGTTGTCAGAGTTATAATTTTCCTTCTGATGAGGGGCAGTATTTTGGACAGGTGGTCAAAGGCAATACTGAGGGTGGCATGGCGCAGGATACTGATTAAGTTCAGTTGACGATACAGTCTAAGGAGTTTGGATTTGGAGTTCATTTATGAGCTATGTCCCATCAGACATCCAGACACATCCTAAGACAGGTATTGCTCATTTCGGGAGATGGGTTTCTCCGCGAACTTGAGATATAGAGAGACATGGAAAGAGACAACAAAGCGGATCCACTCACTGAGGATATTCCTCGAACGCAATAGTTTCGCAAACGAGCTTTGTGAGACTGACTAGTAGAGGAGTTGGGTGTTCGGTATCACACGGGCTGTGAGTATGCGACATCGCAATAATTAGCCTTGAGTGCAAGTGGGAGATTGTTGGAGATAGTGCCCTCAGAGTCAATTATTAGGTCACAGGTACGTGATTGCAATGATTGATGGAGGACCTATCCCGGTAGGACAGTCTTACTCGAGATGATAGTGTGCTATCTGGTTTACCTTTATCATCGTGTACTGTTTTAAGTGACCTGACACGTCGCTATTACACGTTGATAGAGCCCCTAGGATTCTTGCTTGACCACCAGCAGTATGAGGGCGATCATATAAGTAGGAGCTGGGGGTCTATAAGCATATCCTTAAAAGGTCCCTAGTCGTGAGAGTTTCGAGACAGGGCATCGATTCTCCATAGTAGACTAGTGTATACAGTCGAGACCCCGACGAGGGGCGGTGGCCGGTCTCACAAGCCACTGGTGTCAGTTGGATCACCTAAGATGTATACAGGTGCTCATTGGGTTATGAATACACCGGACAGGACTCGCCGGGAACATGCTAGTTGGTTATATACCAGACGTCAGATGGCAGTTCCCTGGTGACATGTGTGCAGGTTAGTTCATCGACCTGGGGATCGTCATTTGTCTCGTGTGAGTTCCCACTGTACTTTGATTACTACCCTACCACGGCTCAAAGGAGTCGTGCAAACAGGTTTTAGTTGGGTACAGTCCCGAGCCACATGGAGGCAGTGAGCGTATCTTCAGGGGTTCGTCTCTCCCGGTATTGGGGGTGAGGTCGTGCTGTGTCTAGGAGAGCCATTACACGAAGCCCTCGGCCGAGGCAAGGAGATTTACTGGTAGGTATTCCAGTAGTATCTCAGGGTGTTCTGGGCTACACTCCGACACGACTTGTACCGCTTTTGGGGGTCTGACTTTTACCAACCCCCTAGGCCCGCCATGCGATGCTCATAGACGAACGGACCGGACTGTACGGATATTGTCACTGACAGGCTCAGTAGGGAGTCAGGCTGAGTTCGCTCACAGACGTCCCTTTTGGTCAATACCTGGTAGCCCGTTATGTATTGGCTTATACCTCTAACGTGCTAGTGGTTAAATCCACAACCAAGGTGTTGACGAGTCTTTAGAGTCCCCCACATTCAGTTACTCAGCTTTCGGGCGAAAGGTTGTAGAGGCCGTATGGAGATATGGCAAGGTCCGATCAGATACGTGCGGTATTGCACGGATCAGGATCGGACAGTTTGTACTATAGGCCGTATGGTTATATGGCAGGGTTCGATCAGATACGTGCGGTATTGCACGGATCAGGATCGAACAGATATTACTAGCCGGCTTTGGTTTAAGCCGGATCCTAGTATAGTACAGTGTAGATTTTGTCTCTTTGCATTTATATTTCGGTCGAAATACAGATGCGGGTGTGTATGCACAGTATCGGGGTTTTCCTGTAATTTATTATGGGACCAGTTTTCTGGAGTTGCCAGTTTGCTTTCCGTTTCGGCCGATTTCCTTTGTTCCGTTCATTGGCCGAAGATTGGTGGAGGAGGGCTTATTTGCATTGTTGCAAATAAGTATTTGTGGAGGGGGTTCTTTGCATCTTGTTGCATCATGATGGTTTTCATGATGAGCACCATCACTTGACTTCTTCTTCTCATGATGGCTTGACTTTTTGAAGCCATCATGCATGAGATGATGGTTGCCTTGGAGTGTTGGATTTGTTGATAATTATTTCCTTTTGCATGATAGACTCCTCTCTCTCTCTCTTGTATCATATGAGTGAGGCTCCCATTTTGGATACACTTATCTCATTCTCTCCATTCCTCTTGAGATGGCCGGCCATGTATAGGAGGGGGCTGTCCAAATATTTTGGTGAGGGTATATGGTTCATTTCATGCTCCAAAAATGTCTCCAAGTTCCTCCACATAGTTCTTGTTTCATCCCTCCACCAAAAGGCAATTCCGATAACCCCAAAATGAGATAAATAGTTCACTACATATTCTACAGCGAACCTTGGGCACGTCGAGTAGCCGGCTTCGTGCCCGAGTTGCCTCGGCATTGAGGTGGGAGCCCGTAAAAGAAGTAGGCGATGTGGTGCACTTCCGGCGACGAGGAGGAGACGGGACATTCCGCAGGAGATCGGGACGATGATGAGAAGACCGGAGGACTTGGATCGTCGGTATATCTCTTTCCCATCTTATAGTTTGCTAGGACTAGTTAATGGTTCGATCCGGGTATTAGTGCGCGGCGGTTTGCCAGTTCAAGAAAATTTAAGTTTATCACTGCTTCCGCATTTGGCCGTCGGATTGACGGCCGGGGCTCCGCCGTGCACTTACACTTGTCACGCTCGACGTCGCCACTGGCGCCGAGTAAGGAAGGCCGGGGGCAACTCCCCCTCTGGGTTAACTCCACCGGCTCCAATGGTGGAAGTCAATGCTGCTGTTCCGACTGGGAACAGCTTTGAACCACTAAGGAGGGTACGCAAGAACTCTCCGACTGCCACGCTGAAAAGATCTCCTCCACCTGCGGAGAGTGTTACAGATACAAAGCCGGAGTAGTCCCCTTAACGTCTGTCCTCCAAAATTTATAAGGTCTGGCGACGGGTCCAGGACTCAGTAATCGACCAAGATCACTCTCGCCGGCAGAAGAGGATGAAGGCTCAGGAAGAAAAGAACCGTCCTGTCAAACAGCAAAGGACGACAACTACTTGGGTGCCCGCGGCAACGGCCCCCTCAAGTTCGACGGCCCACAAAAGAAGAAGGCCGGAGAATATCCCCACGCCTGCTGCAAATGTCAAAGGCGGTAAGCCCAAACGCCCTAAGTCCGGGGGCATTTTGGTCCATACCATCTACATGGCGTCCGGGAAAGAGGACAGCCATACATCCGCAGGTCATAGACCGCTTACGCGATTGGTGACTAAAGCGCAGGAGCAGCAGTAGAAGCTCCAGGAAATGATGACCGCGATGGCCGCACTCACTGGGCTAAAAGAAAGCCCCGAAGCGTCCTCGGATCAGCGACAGGAGCAAGAAACTGACGCTGAATTCCTTCGCAGGATACTGGAGAAGAAGGATAAAGAGGCTGTGGAACAAGCAGCCAATATAAAACGAATGGCCTTTCTGTTCCAGGACATGGTTGGTATGATGATCCAGCAAGATCCTCCTGCTGAAGATCCTCCGATCGTCCTTGAAGATGACAGAGGAGAGACGTCGAATCCTCCACCGGCTCTGTCAACAGCCAAGGAGGAGACAATTTCTAAATCTACCCTAGATGAATATATAGCTCAGCAAATAAGGGTTCACCAGGAAACTGAGGCAGTCGGTCAGGTCGTTAAAACGGGGCGACCATATCCGAGCTGGTACGATCAGATAAAGTACCCGCCGGGCTACACCATCCCAAAGTTCCACGTCTACAAGGGGACTGGCAACCCCCATCAACATGTGGCCCAGTTCAGGGCTCTTTGTGGCAATACCGGCGATGATAATAAATTGTTGCTTCGCCAGTTCGTCGGTAGCTTATCGGAGACAACATTCAAGTGGTACTCCGAGCTCCCGAACGACTCTATTAAAACATTTGCGGAGATGGAGCTGCTGTTTACGCAACGATTCGCAAGCGCCAGCGAACACACCCCGATAACAGTATTGATTAATGCCAGGTTGAAGCCGGGCGAGACGTAGGTCCAATATGCAATACGGTGGAGGAACCTATGGTCGAAATGCGAACAACGCATAGAAGAGGCTCCGGCAGTGGACATGTTCGTGGGCACCTTAGATTCTCATGCAACTATTTCACAGTTCATGATGTTCTTTAAGCCAACTACTTTCCAGGCCCTGATCGACAAGCTAGCTCAAATGGACCAGATGGGTCACAGACCGTCTCCTCCAAAGCCGGACTCTCAAAATGAAAAGGGGAAAGGGAAAGCGATCGTCGTCGCCAATGCTCAACAACAGTCGAGCAACTTGAAGACGGTTGTTCGTCAAAACAATATGCGTCCATATCTATCCCTCGAGGAGAGGCTGGGACGTCCTTACTCGTTTCCTCAAAATAAAACGAGAAGACTGTTTGAACTGGCATTGCGTAACATACTCATTAATCTACCGGAGTCAAGACATCCGTCGCAACCAAACGACGTCAATGATCCCAATTACTGTCCCTATCACCGAGTATTGGGGCATCCGATTGAAGATTGCTATGTCTTCAAAAACTGGATTGAAGATCAATATCAGCAAGGCAAGTTCGCGTTATCCGAAAGATGGAAGGTGAACCCGCCGCAACCTCATACCTCTAAAAAGGTGAATACGCCGCGGGCAACGTTCTCCTTCGTTGAAGAAGCTCCATGGGAGGTTGTGCTATCGGCCAAAACCCAAGACATGCCCGGCGGTCAACTGGAAGAACCCGCTAGAACCCCAGATCATTGAAGGGATGCTGAAGCCGCGCCCAACACCGAAGATCGGTGGTGATGGCCCGAGCACTCATAACCAGCCGTCAAAATCATTAAAAAGAAGAAGAAGAAATCCAAGAAGCCTGTGAAGCCTGGCGACAAGCGCACGGACTTACAAAAACAAATTGATGCGCTGGAGGAGTACAACCAAAAAGCACGGACTCGCATCACACTCTAAGAGTTCCTCAACCACGTCTTTCAAGAGGAGGATGAGGGAGAGAGTTCGTCGGATGAATCCGAGGAATGCGTGGCAAGCTGTCATATGATTTCCCATTCCTTCACAAACGATGAGGAAACTCCTTGCATTGAAAAACTGGGGGCAGATCCTAAACCGGAAATTCTGGGGCCATCGGATGAAACAATTGACGCATTCCTCAATGAAGCTTTGTTGAAAAGTAAAGCTGATCGGGAACACGAGACCGTCATATTTGAAAGGGCCAACCGCCGGCGATTAGACGGAAGAGTTAAAGCACCCCCGCCGGATCAAAGTACGTCCACCGTAGATAAAAGCAAATTCAAGACGAGGAAAAGGTTTGCTAAAGCCATATCAATGGGTATGAAGCTACCACCCTCTGAAGGAAACATTGCTGGTGAAGCGGAAATACACCCTTCCTATTGCTTATATCACCGAAAGATTTCGCACCCCACCGAAGAGTGCAAAGCTTTCAATAGATGGTGGCAGGGATATGTTGCTCACCGACAACATTTTAAACGGGAGAAGCGCAAAACTCGTCGGGAGCGGAAAAGTACGACCGATGGGCCTAGAAGAACTACCGGCAATTTTCGCATGGTTAACGCCGGGAAAACGCAAGTTCCCACATTCGGAAGCGACTCTGACGAGAAAATGGAGCTTAGCCCTCTCTTTAAAGAGTCCACTTTGGGAAAAGAGGAAGAGCCAAAAGCCTGCGAAAATATCCGGCTGCGTAGTCGTACGCTACCCGAAAAGAATCTCGGACCCTCAAACAAAAAAGATAAGGGAAAAGAGAAGTTCTCTGAGTATATCGCCCTAGATGACCATGTTGTGGAAGAGCTAACCGCCAAGGACCCGCAAAAGAAAAATAAGGTGGACTATAACGTTCTGGCACATTTGAGGAAGCTACCCCGCAGCTCAGCATTCTTGACACCCTTTTACTATCAAAAGAGGCAAGGGATTCATTAATCAAGGCACTATAGGAGCCGGAGAAATTCCAAGCTTTTCTCGCCGAAGAAAAGATGAAGGACGAGCTGGAGGAAGTACACACAGCCGATGTCACTTTCAGTGATGAAGACCTCCTTCTTGGGACGTGCGAACACAATCGTCCCCTTTATGTCTCAGGATACTGCCACGATATAAAGATAGGCAAAATCCTGATTGACAATGGGTCCTCCGTCAATCTCCTCAATGTACGGGTGTTGAAAGAAATATGCATGAGTGTCCAGCACCTCGCTCGGGATAAGATCACCATCTCCGGATTCGACTCTCAATCATCAAGAACTTTCGGGTCTGTGATACTGACGTTACGCTTTGGGCTGCTCGTCACGGACATTAAATTTCACGTCATAGACGCCAAGACATGCTACAATGCTCTGCACAGCCGACCATGGTTACACGAGTACAACATCATCCCTTCTACATAACATCAGTGTATGAAATATTTTAAGGATGGTCTCGAGTATACCGTGACGGGAGAACTGAACCCGTTCTCCGTGAACGAAGTCCACAACTATGAAGATGCCAAATACTTCTTACCGAATTTCGAAGACACGGAGAGGTGTCACAAGCCGGAGAACAAAGCTAACGCCACCATTCCTGTCTTCGGGAGTGATACTGAGGAGGAAGAGGAGATAGTTTATTCGGGTCCGCCCCAATACAACAAGCCGGGACCATCCGCTCCTACGTTGATCTTTGGTAGTGACTCGGAAGATGAGGTCCATGCTGTATTCTCTGCTCGGCCTTCAATACAAACATCCGCTGACAAAGAGCAAATCATGCAAATCGCCATGGTTCCAATTAAACACCATAAAGAACTGGATGCACTCGATACCTACAGTGTAGAGGAGCTGTGGATGTTCTATGTCCCTTCCAGGCGAGAAGGCGAAAAGGCAATTCTATTCTACCGCTCTGAAGAAACCAAAGTGGAGAAAGAAATCTGGCACGACGCAGATCCTACGCTTGACAGGTTTCAGCCCATCCGTCTGCCCAGATATTATACAGAAGGCTTGAAGAGGCTGTTGAAGCACCAGGGGATATCCTTCAAACAGACCGCTCGAAAATCCAAATTCTATGACAGGGTCTGGAACGTCCCCGGAACTCAGCACAAGTTGCCTAGTGGGAGGAGGGAAACAACCGGGCTTGGGTACATTCGATCGAAGAAACGAGTGTAGGGTTCCTAGGCACACTAATGAAGTCTCACAAGGCATCAAACATGGCTAATTCAAATTTTACAAGTGCCTACAAACCCTAATACGGATCGTTAACTAGATATATAGGCGATGCAAGCATGTAAACGAATTAAATGCTAAAGGAAAGTGACTACAACCTTTGTAGATCCGGTCCACCACTTACTAAGCTCCGCGACGATGTCCCTCCGCTGTCCAAGTCGGATCCCGAACTCTAGCATCGGCTTCATCGAAGAAATGGGCGGGCTTGATCGTCGGCTTCGATGCCGAAGATGATCTACGTCGAGGCATCACAAGATCAAACTCCGACTTCACCAAGTCATGAAACTTGTGAAGAAAACACCCTATACTTCTTGGCAAGAGGTAGAGGATGAAGAAATAGGAAGTGGGTTCACTTTAGAATTGGATTTCTCACTCATTTTGGCAAGTTGCCATTAATGGTTGCAAGCTTTTTCCTTTTGTTGAAGAAGAAGAAGATGAAGAAAAAGAATATGATAAGTTCTTAAAATATAAAATAAAATGATACTTATCATATAATTTACCTTAGTTAGGTGTAGAGAATTGACTAAGGTTAGTTTGAAGGGTTAGGGTTAAGCATGAAGACAAAATGGTCACTTAGTCAAAGTTTCAAGAAACTTCAACAAGCAAACAAAAACAAGCCACCATTTTCTTTTCTTTTGCCAAAAAGAAAGAAATAAATAAATCAATAGATAGATAAAAGAATAAGTAAATAAAATGCAACCCTAACCATTCATATAACCATGGTCAATTCTTTACACAAACCCAAGCTTGCATGTATCATCAAACATGATACAATCTTGTGCACAAAAGTATATCTCATATACAACTTGTGCGTTTTAAGTGAGTAAATCCATTTAAAGTGAACCAATACTAGTTAATGCAAAGTAATATATCAAATATATAATTATACATTAAATCATTAAATCAACACTTGATTCAATGATCCGGTCATGTCGCATGTAACCGGCTAGTATCCAATGTATCGGCTTATCGAGTCAATCCTTGATTCGATAACTAGGTTATATCGTATACAACCATTCGACACATTCATCGCGAGAATGAAATACGGTATCACATACACGCATTATTCTCGGTCCCGCACATATCTCATATGCGCTCCTATTTCGTTTCGCTTGAGCCAGGAAACCTCTGTGTAGGACTCTAAAGACTCGTCAATACGCCGGCAGCAGATGATGATCATATCAAACACCCACAAGCCGCAAGCGGTCTGCTAAACGTAACGGCCACCCGGGTATTGAGCGATCAGAAGATCGACGAGCAAGCCCGCTCACACTCCTGTGAATCCAACCAGTAACACTTACCGTACAGTCCGGTCTGTTCGTCTGATATGTCGCATATCTCGCCTAGGGGTGGTAAACGTCAGACCCCAATAGCTTGATAAGTCATGCCGACGTAGGGTCCATAACATTCGTGAAACTACTGATAACTCTTACCAGTATATCACTGCAACCCTGGCCAGGGATTTCCTGTTATGGCCAGTCGTGCATAGCGCAACATCAACCCCCAATACCGGGAGAGACGAATCCCCTCTTATCGCTCATTGCCTCCATGTGAATCGGGACTGTACCCAAAAACCACCTGTTTGCACGACTCAGTAGAGCCGTGGTAGGGTGGAAATCAAAGCACAGTGGGAGACACACAAGACTCTATGACGATCTCGGGTCAACAGACTAAGCTGTACCAGTGTCACCAGAGAACTACCATCTGACGTGAGGTATAATACCATCTGGGAGTTCTCGGCGAGTCCGTTCAGTGTACCCAGTCTCCACTGAGCACCCGCATACCATCTCCGATGTCAAACACCAATGGATATGGGATCATCCATCGCCCATCGCATGGGTCGAGAAGATATACGCTAGTCTACTCTGGAATATCGATGCCCCGTCTCGATATTCCCTCGACGAGGAACATTGAAGGATGTACTCATGGACTATCCAGGCCCCACTAGTATGATCTGCATCACAGTCCTGGAAGTCGAGTACACATCCTAAGGGCTTTATCAACATGTAACAGAGAGACAGAAAGTATACATGTTAAGATAAAGATCAACCAGATAGCGTACTATCATGTCGAGCAAGAAAGTCCTACCTATATATGTCCCAGCATCCACTACAATATACATCCAATGTACAGTAATGGCCTCTAGGGCATACATATAACTAACAATCTCCCACTTGCACTAGGGCCATCTGTAGCAGTGGTTGCAGTATCACATACTCAACCATTCCATATAAGTCTCTCTCTGGGAAAAAGCCTTCGTGAGTGGATCCGCCGTGTTGTCCTCTTAGTCTACTCTCCTAACCTCGATCACCCCGGAGATCATCTATCTCCATGATCAGGTGATGCTGCCTCAGAATATATCTGGGTCACTGATGGGACCAGGGTTCCAGGGCCAAAGCCTCACTTCCATTGTCACACAATGGTAGGAACCTCGTTCATCTTATGAACCAATATACACCCAAACTACCCCTTTGGTAGTATCTTTAAATAGCGATGTTACCAGCCTTTACCGTCTAGTTTGTCACGGTATCTAGCTTGGAACTCTTCCAACATACCGTCCCTTTACTGAGGGTAAAGACAATGCCTGCGACTGACATTCAGTCGTCCTTATCACTCTGGAACTTTTCCAGCGATTCTCCCCAGGATCGAGAAGGTATCACCTTTATCCTATTTGGAGAATCCATGTGATAATAGGAGATTGACCGATCGTAGTATAGGAAACTCTTTTCTTATCTAGAGTATGTTGTCTCTGTACAATACGAAGATCACCACCATACTCCCTACTGCCCTTTTTGTATATACAAGGTTCATCTACCATTTTGATGAAGTCAAACACTTTGACTATCACATCAAAACAGACGTTCCAATTCCGCGATGCCTACTTCATTTTCTAAAGCAACTTGCGCACGTTTCCGCTGCCCCCACTGTTTACGAAGCCCTCTGGCTGTGTTCTTATAGACTCTCTCTTCTAAATCAATATTTAGAAAAGTAGTCATGGCACTCAACCACCAGATATCGCAGTCATGGTATGTAGCAATGGCAAGTAGGATCTAGATGGACTTAAGCATAGTCCTTAGAAAAGGTTTCATCATTATCGACACCTGGTTGATGACTAAAACCTTTAACGAGTCTAGCTTTGAAAGTCTCAACTTTTCCATCTACACCAAGTAATCTTCTCAAGATATACTTGCTCCTGATGGGGATTTAACCCTTCAGATATAGCAACCAAAGTCCATACTTTGTTGGTGTATAAGGATTCCATCTCAGATCGCTAAGCATCCAGCCATTCATACAGAGTCCCTACTCTCGATGGCCTGCTCGAAACTAGTTGGGTCATCATCTGATGATGCATTCCTCGCTCCCACTGTCATTGAGAAACCGAGGTATCTCTCAGGCAGATGAGGAACCCTACCAGATCGGCGGAGAGGCTGAGGTTCGTCGGAAACTATTGAATCCTTTGGTTCTGTTAAATCATTAGCAGTTTTATACAGCTGGAACCTTTCCAGTTCTACAGAACTGATCTTGCCTCGATCTTGTCCGGATTTTGCTTTTGACATAGGCCGGACAATCCCAAATCTTAACTTACTTAAGAGATAGGCTCTTCCCATACCATATCTCATATGGAATGGTAGGCAGTGATCTGATTCGAACCTAATTCAATAGGTACGCAGCTTCTCAAGCGCATAACCCCAAAAGGAAATAGGTAACTCAGTAATACTCATCATAGAGCACACCATATCTAATATTGTGCGATTGCTCCGCCCTGATACACCGTTGTGCTGTGGTGTATTCAGAGGAGAATACGGAGAGAGAATCTCATTTTCTTTTAGAATAGTCCAGGAATGCCATGCACAAGTAATCTCCTCCCTGATCTTATCATAGGACATAATACTTATACCAGTATTGGTTCTCCACTTCTAGCTTATATTCTGTGAACATCTCAAAAGGTTCGGACCTATGTTTCAACAGGAACATATGACTGAATCTTGAGAGATTATCAGAGAATATAATGAAGTATGAAGAACCAGTCCTGGCATGTGTAGACAGGAGACCTTACATACATCATCATGTATCGTCCCAAGAGTTTACTAACTCTTTCTCTGTTTCTAGTAAACGGAGCTATGGTCATCTTATCTCTGTGACATGACTGGCAAGTTTCACAAGATGTAAATTCAAACTGATTTAAATATGCATCTATGTGTGTAGCGTTTTGAAAATCGTTTCGGTGAAATTTCGAAAAAATCGGTAAAATAAAGGGGTTTTCTGTAAAAAGTCAAAATACAAATATCTTATTATAAAAATTAAATATACATATTCTAGCTATGTAATTGCTATTATTTGGTGTTTATTGAGCCGCTGGTGAAATTTCAAATTTTCTGAAAAAAATATTATTTTATTATTATTTTAAGCCGTCACTAGTACATTTAATTAGGGAAAATTACAAATTGGAATGAGTTGAAACAAATTTTGTGCATCATAAAACTTTAAATAAAAATTTATCATGTGGTTTTTGGAACGAAATCATTTGCCAAAACGGTTTAGAAATTATTGAAGAAAAAAGGCTTTTTTTTAGCGTAAATGGATGTTTGGGGTATTGTATTTATCATTTTTCATCACCCCACACCCGTGCCCACACCCACACACCCCCACTTACTTCTCCCCTTAGCTAAATTCAGCAGCCCCCATTTTTTTCCCCACTTGAATTTCAAAGGAAAAGAAATGAAAGAAAAGAAAAGAAAATGGATAAATTAGTTAGACTTTTGACCTTGAATTGACTTTGACTTTCTCCCCATTTTTCTCCACCTCCCTCTCTCTCCTCCCCCACTCATTTTCTGGCCAAAATCTGAACCCCAACAGCCCTTCATTCTTCATCTCCTCTTCTTTAAAAAAGTTCTTCAAAAATACTTGAAAAATCCACAAAAAATCAAGCAAAAATCCAAATCAAAATCCACCTCCTACCCATTTTCCCTCATCTCCTTTAGCATGGATCTTGGTGCAAGGATTTCAAAATGGAGGTCTAGAATTCAAGTTTGATCATGGTTTGTGAGGTATAACTTTTGACCCATTATTCATTTTTTTGATTTAAATTCCTTAATGAAGCTAATTAGGTGTTAAATTGTGGGTTTAATTGAATGTTTGGAAATTCAATTGGGAATTTTGAATTGAAGCTAGGGTTTGAATTAAATTAGGTTATTTATCATTAGCTTATGATTGTAATGAGGGGATTAACATGTAATTGAATGCAAAATCTAATTTGGTTACTAGTTGCTAATTTGTTAGTTTAAAAATGGTGATAATTATGCTAAATTGCTAACTAGGTTTTAGAAATTAAATAAAAACGTGGGATTAAAATCTAGTTAGGATTTTTAGCACATCATTAAGGTTTCCATGAGTGGTTTAACCATTTAATATATGCAAAACCAAGTTTAATTGTAAAATTGTGAATTTTACAATAAAAAGTGTTAAAATTGATATTTTTGCAATCTAGGATTTTGGAAATTATGCAAATTTATGTGATTAAATTATGGAAATGGTTTTTATGACTTATTTAAGTTATTTAATAAGTATTATGGCCGCTAGAATTGTTAAAACATCGAGTTTTGCACTAAAACGGGTAATTTTGTTTGCTAGTTTTTCGGAAAAACGGCTTTTAAAGTGAATTTGGGGTTTTGGGGAGTTTTAACCTAGTTTATATTAAAATTAGTGTGCGGGAATGTGCAAATGAGTGTGATTGGATTTTTCTCGATGGTTTGACGTTTGTACATCGACATCGAGGGTTGGTTTGACTATTCTTGCATGCGTAGGCGATAGGTTTGGACCTATGCGTGATACGCGTGCCGATTTAATTTTCGTATGCCGTTTCGATTTCGAATTTAGTTTTAATGCGATATGGTACGTTATGATATGTAGGTACCCCCATGTGGACTTCGAGACGACAAGCAAGCACGTGGCGACGTCGGCACCGGCTAGCGAGGACCAGGTGAGTAGATTTATATCTACGGGGAGAAGTCGGGTGGATGGCGTATAGCACCACCGCAGTCCGTGGTGGTGTATACGGATGCGTATACACACCAACAATTATTATATGTTATTTGGGATTAATAACGATGCTTAGGATGGATATTGGTGTGTTGGATTACTTTAGTGTTGCGAACCCTAGGGTAGTGTTACACACACACATACACACATACATACTTGCATACATTCCTATTGATATGTGCTCATGGGATTCTTTATAGTTATGTGTTCACATGGGTATGGGACTATGTGTTCACATACGGATTGAGGATGATACTTGGGATTGAGCTGAGTCGATGAGATTTGATTTGAGGCCGTGAGATCGGTGATATAGCAGGGTTCGTATCTTAGATACGACATGACGTTGTAGCGGGTCCTTGACGTAGTGTTTCACACACGTCCATGCATACGTAGGCGGTATCAGTATGGTACTAGACGTAGATCAGTACCCCGATCATGATATTTGATAAAGAGGATACCGGGTGAATAGTATGATGAATGTGATATTGAACCGTACCCAGATTGGGATGCCGTACGACGGATTTACGTACGAGCTATATTGATGATTGATCCGCACTCTTGACTTGGGATGCCTGATTATAGATATGATATCGGATATGATATTATTGAGGCGGGATCACCGACTATACATATACAGGTATGTATATGTATCGACTCAGATGATAGGCAACCACTTACCTGTAGTTCAGCTTGTTAGTTCAGCCGTATAGTTTAGTGTAGTTGTTAGATTAGATTAGACTTCTTACCTATTTCAAAAACTAACGAATCGTGGGCATTTTTAAAGACAGCTCAAGGGAATCTACGGATATTTCAAAAACGACGTATCTTTTCATAAAAACACCGTAGCCCCTATTTTCAAAACCCCATGATTCGTGTTATTTCAAAAGGCACCATTTGTAGGACTTATATTAGATTATTGCAGATTAGTTGTCGTTGTGTCTAGTATTCAGCTCCCGCACATTATTGTTGTTCGCTCTGCCTCGCATATTTATTTTGCTGCATATTCCATTATTGATATCATGTTGTTAGGACACCAGCACCATTACCGATGATGCGTATGTACCACGTACACCTACTTGCCGGCTCACACACATCTTCATCGGTAATTGCCATGTCACGTACACTTTAGAGAATATAATTGCTTGACTTAGATTGTTAGCTAGTAGTGTTGACATGATATTAGTGTACTTCCCTTATATGTCATATTAGACATTGTAGTTATTACCTACCACTTCATGCATACTGTTATTCAGTTGTTCATGCCTAGTTCATTATCATTGACATATGCACTTGTGATGATTTCTTGAGATTTATGATATTTCTGGATTTCGGGGAAAGCCGCAAAATTTACAACTTATGATCTTTTAAAATATAAAATGTTGCGGTTTTCTAGTGATGTAAAGTGTCGTCCACCATGAGTTTTCTGTGGTTTTGGAGATCCGTGTCGAGGAGTGGAGGAACCGTCACGGGTACATGGTGGGCCCGGTATGGTACCCCGGGGCAAGAGGAATGTGGTGTTGACGTTGAGCCTGGCTGGGGAGCACTACCTACCGGTGATATTACCCGACACGTCGGATATCCGGAGGATACCGTCGTGGTCTTGAGATGGATGGTAGGGGCCGGTCTGGACTGACGGCGCTCTAGATATTGATTTCGAGACATTGATATTTCGAGACATTGAGATTTATGTTTTGTGTCGATGCTAGACACTGTTGATACTGATTTCATTTATGATACCTCAGTTTAAAAATACAAAGGAAATCTCACTAATTTATGAAAACAGTTCTTCATTTACATGTATTCTGTTTTCATGCATTCATACCTCATTCATATGATATATTGCTACCTGAGGCACTGACACGGGCACATGAGATTACACTCGGGTTAGATATTTACCCTAGCCTTGTTATAGGCTACGTGTTATTCCTATATTTGAGGACATATTATGATCATTGACCTAGGATTGCGTTATTTATGCGATTTCTGTGCGTAGATGTTTTTCTATTCACGAGTTGGCAACTCACCCGCGTTGTGCCCCAGTTTCTTGCAGGTTTTGCAGTACAGGTTTCATTACGGCTTTGCGGGCTCAGTTTCATTCGGGTGACTTGCTAGTAGGTGGGTTTTTCTTGTATCGTACCCATCATATTACCTTGTATAATATTATTCAGTTGTATCTAGTAAATTCCATCAACCAAACATGTATTTATTGAGATAGAGACCGGTGTTGTTTATTCTTTCGACCTTAGAGTCGCTCGTTATATATTTGGTGGTTTTGAGTTTCCTTTTGAGTTTTGATCCTCGCCGTTGGCGTTGTATATTATATTGCTTGTGTGGTTGTGACCGTCGATTGACGAAGAGCTAGCTCCCGCTTGGGGATGCCTTTTTCTTGATTTCGTATACTATTCATGTTGTATCCCGTTTGGGGGCCAGTATTTACAAAGGAGACTCTGCCGAAATTTTCAGTAAATTTTTGATGTTTTTAAAAACCGCTTAATTCGGCTTATGCTATTGAAACTACTTGCTTTAAGTTGGTTTTTCCTGCACTCTACTACTTTTTTTTTTGGTTTGGATTTCTGGGTTTTCGGTTTACTTAGATTACGTACGCCTCGAGACGTTCGTAGTTTAAGTGCCGGTCATGTTCCATACTTTCGGATCGTGACAAAGTTGGTATCAGAGCGTTAGGTTTTACCTTCGGAGCGTAGGATGACCCTTGGTTGATGGAATAGGTGACTAAAGTAGAGTGACGTACCGTTGGTATGTTCCGCGGCATATTTACGACACGCCACTCCACTTATGAAGCCTTAGGATGTACATTTCCTTGTTCAGTATTATATTCCTTCCTGATCTAGCCTCGTCGGTACCAGTTTGGTTTTGCTGCTACGGTTACAGGCAGGGAGAGCTACGGCTAGAGTTGCGGTCAGCACAAGCTCATCACGAACGAGGACTGACCAGGGCGAAATTCCGGCGACACGCGATTGTAGAGATGTGTCTTTTTACTGTGTTTCCGCGCCACGAGCGTTTGGCGGATCGCCTTTATGAGGTTACTCGGATGTGCTGATCGACACTAGAGGATTGAGCCACTGACAGAGGCCAGCCAGATTTTGATGACCGTTGGTGTGTTGTTTACTCCTGATGATTGAGGCACTGTTCAGCGTGCAGACGAGCGAGCCAGTTATTGCTGCGAACGACGAGATATTTCCCAGATGCTAGAATTAATGCAGGACGAGTTGTACTAAGAGATGATAGGAGGTCGCTAGTCATCAAGGATGAATGACTAGGACATGTGGATCGTTCGCCTACCCCGATGCGAGGTCATCAGATAGATTGATTCCAGCTAGAGACGACTTCACGCGGAGACGTTGGGAGTCGACAGAGACGATCGAATGTTAGAAACCTATTATTCCAAGTTTAAAGTAGTCGGAAAGACATGCAGGCAATTCTATGGTCTCTCTAGAAGAATGAAACCCTAACTCGACTTAATGACCGTGTGAAAGCCTTTGAACCTTCGGGTTTGCGGCAGTTCTACGGCGCCATTAGTGAGGCTTGGGTTTGCCCTTCTACGGCTGGACCACCGATGCTGTGGTATGTACTCGATACTATTAAACTGTGCCCAAGAGGTTGAGCTCTTGGGGGATTATGAGGTTTTGACGACTCGATCGGATGACTCGACTTAATTCGGATGCTAGGTGGTGAGATGCATTCTTGAGAGACTCCAGATACGAGGATAGTCGTTGGAGCTCAGTCCATGCAGCCGCGACGAGACGAGTCCAAAGCAGACGACATTAGAGAAAAGTGAAGTAAGAGGTTCGTACCAGATCTAGATGAGATGACGTTCCACTCCGCCGACATCAGAGATGCGATGCGCATGCCGAGGCAGAGTACTGGATATACCTTCCAGAAGGAGTCGCGATGGGTATGCAGCCGTTACAGAGCAAGATGCAGATATAGGAAAGGACAATGACTTCCGGACAGTTGGCAGAGACGAGACATGGAAGAGACCGTGAGCAGGATTCCTTCCAGGACACTGCTGCAATGATACTTGCACCCAGGATCAGATGTGTCACGTACATTCAGAGAGCCAGAGGCCGACGCCAGTGATATGCTGTCTTACGAGTGGTCTCGATGATTGACCAAGAGATGACCAGAGAAGTGCCAGAACGGAATCGTCCCCGTTAGCACACCTGACAGGGCCGATGGACCGAAAGATTGGTAATTCACAGTGAAGACCTTGACCCAGGAGTGGTCATGGTTACGCACACCAGCAGGACAGAGTTCATGATCATCGACGAGACGTCCCACTAGTGACTGCGACAGTTGGCCGAGATTCTTAGAGAATGCACTTGAGCGGTACTGTTCCGCCATTATTGATTACGATGTTTTGGGTGATTTATTCGTATGATTTGATTTTGATGATTGAGGATTTACGATCTTTGCACAGTGTTGCACTTGATATCGTTTTCGTTCTTTAGTTTCACATGTTTGTGATTTTACGGTTTTAAACAGTTGAGTTGATTTTGTGCGTATGCATGCACACGATTTCGTTCCTGCACTCGGTATAGTTTATATATGCTTGCAGTGCAGTGATACGCCTTTTGTGCACTTAGATGCACTGGACTTCGATTTTGATTGTGATACTCGATATTTGTTTTGTGCACCTTGTGCACCTGATTGGATTTTGCGCATGTTCGACGCTTGATATTGGATTTCATGATTTCGTGCACGATGGATGCACCTGATTTGGATTTTCGCGCATGTTGGGCGCATGTTTTGAAGGGTGATTTTGGTGCGCACCAGATGCACTAAATCGAGATTTTTTTCGTGCATGTCAGATGCACCTGATTTTGCTGTCAGGCACACATGTTGCCTACAACAGATGTTTCGTGCACACCCGATGCACTTAGATGTTGTTTCTGTGCGCATGTATGGCACATTCATGGATTTTGATTTCCGTGCGCACCAGACACACGTAGTATTCATGTGCATATTTTGGGATTGATTTCTTATAGAGCAGTACGTTTTTATGATATTGCTATGTGTTTTCGTACTGAGCGGGACTAGTCAGAGGACAGTACCTGAATATATTTTGCATGCATTTCCTTCAGATACTTACAGATATAGATTCGATATTTACATGTATAGTTTCGAGTTATATCATATTGGTTTTGCTTTGGATTTGGCATTGATGTCTTCCCCACGACTCCGATGATTGCGGGATGCTTGACGGAGTATTGATTTGAGTTATATACTCATTTTTTTTTCAAGCGCATGCACTGCGCTACGATTTGTTTTATGTATTTACAGTTTCGGAGCCCCGACGACTTGATGGTTTTTCTTAGATGTTTTAGTATTTGGGGAAGTTTGAATTTAAATTCGGGGACCGAATTTCTTTAAGGGGGGAAGATTGTAGCGTTTTGAAAATCGTTTCGGTGAAATTTCGAAAAAATCGGTAAAATAAAGGGGTTTTCTGTAAAAAGTCAAAATACAAATATCTTATTATAAAAATTAAATATACATATTCTAGCTATGTAATTGCTATTATTTGGTGTTTATTGAGCCGCTGGTGAAATTTCAAATTTTCTGAAAAAAAGATTATTTTATTATTATTTTAAGCCGTCACTAATACATTTAATTAGGGAAAATTACAAATTGGAATGAGTTGAAACAAATTTTGTGCATCATAAAACTTTAAATAAAAATTTATCATGTGGTTTTTGGAACGAAATCATTTGCCAAAACGGTTTAGAAATTATTGAAGAAAAAAGGCTTTTTTTTAGCGTAAATGGATGTTTGGGGTATTGTATTTATCAT
This sequence comes from Agapanthus africanus, assembly GCA_030015575.1. NCBI lineage: Eukaryota > Viridiplantae > Streptophyta > Magnoliopsida > Asparagales > Amaryllidaceae > Agapanthus > Agapanthus africanus. Next base: position 363,140,637 of record CM057345.1, read on the forward strand.
TTTTCATCACCCCACACCCGTGCCCACACCCACACACCCCCACTTACTTCTCCCCTTAGCTAAATTCAGCAGCCCCCATTTTTTTCCCCACTTGAATTTCAAAGGAAAAGAAATGAAAGAAAAGAAAAGAAAATGGATAAATTAGTTAGACTTTTGACCTTGAATTGACTTTGACTTTCTCCCCATTTTTCTCCACCTCCCTCTCTCTCCTCCCCCACTCATTTTCTGGCCAAAATCTGAACCCCAACAGCCCTTCATTCTTCATCTCCTCCTCTTTAAAAAAGTTCTTCAAAAATGCTTGAAAAATCCACAAAAAATCAAGCAAAAATCCAAATCAAAATCCACCTCCTACCCATTTTCCCTCATCTCCTTTAGCATGGATCTTGGTGCAAGGATTTCAAAATGGAGGTCTAGAATTCAAGTTTGATCATGGTTTGTGAGGTATAACTTTTGACCCATTATTCATTTTTTTGATTTAAATTCCTTAATGAAGCTAATTAGGTGTTAAATTGTGGGTTTAATTGAATGTTTGGAAATTCAATTGGGAATTTTGAATTGAAGCTAGGGTTTGAATTAAATTAGGTTCTTTATCATTAGCTTATGATTGTAATGAGGGGATTAACATGTAATTGAATGCAAAATCTAATTTGGTTACTAGTTGCTAATTTGTTAGTTTAAAAATGGTGATAATTATGCTAAATTGCTAACTAGGTTTTAGAAATTAAATAAAAACGTGGGATTAAAATCTAGTTAGGATTTTTAGCACATCATTAAGGTTTCCATGAGTGGTTTAACCATTTAATATATGCAAAACCAAGTTTAATTGTAAAATTGTGAATTTTACAATAAAAAGTGTTAAAATTGATATTTTTGCAATCTAGGATTTTGGAAATTATGCAAATTTATGTTTAAATTATGGAAATGGTTTTTATGACTTATTTAAGTTATTTAATAAGTATTATGGCCGCTAGAATTGTTTAAACATCGAGTTTTGCACTAAAACGGGTAATTTTGCTTGCTAGTTTTTCGGAAAAACGGCTTTTAAAGTGAATTTGGGGGTTTTTGTGAGTTTTAACCTAGTTTATATTAAAATTAGTGTGCGGGAATGTGCAAATGAGTGTGATTGGATTTTTCTCGATGGTTTGACGTTTGTACATCGACATCGAGGGTTGGTTTGACTATTCTTGCATGCGTAGGCGATAGGTTTGGACCTATGCGTGATACGCGTGCCGATTTGATTTTCGTATGCCGTTTCGATTTCGAATTTAGTTTTAATGCGATATGGTACGTTATGATATGTAGGTACCCCCATGTGGACTTCGAGACGATAAGCAAGCGCGTGGCGACGTCGGCACCGGCTAGCGAGGACCAGGTGAGTAGATTTATATCTACGGGGAGAAGTCGGGTGGATGGCGTATAGCACCCCCGCAGTCCGTGGTGGTGTATACGGATGCGTATACACACCAACAATTATTATATGTTATTTGGGATTAATAACGATGCTTAGGATGGATATTGGTGTGTTGGATTACTTTAGTGTTGCGAACCCTAGGGTAGTGTTACACACACATACACACATACATACTTGCATACATTCCTATTGATATGTGCTCATGTGATTCTTTATAGTTATGTGTTCACATGGGTATGGGACTATGTGTTCACATACGGATTGAGGATGATACTTGGGATTGAGCTGAGTCGATGAGATTTGATTTGAGGCCGTGAGATCGGTGATATAGCAGGGTTCGTATCTTAGATACGACATGACGTTGTAGCGGGTCCTTGACGTAGTGTTTCACACACGTCCATGCATACGTAGGCGGTATCAGTATGGTACTAGACGTAGATCAGTACCCCGATCATGATATTTGATAAAGAGAATACCGGGTGAATAGTATGATGAATGTGATATTGAACCGTACCCAGATTGGGATGCCGTACGACGGATTTACGTACGAGCTATATTGATGATTGATCCGCACTCTTGACATGGGATGCCTGATTATAGATATGGTATCGGATATGATATTATTGAGGCGGGATCACCGACTATACATATACAGGTATGTATATGTATCGACTCAGATGATAGGCAGTTTCCTTACCTGTAGTTCAGCTTGTTAGTTCAGCCGTATAGTTTAGTGTAGTTGTTAGATTAGATTAGACTTCTTACCTATTTCAAAAACTAACGAATCGTGGGCATTTTTAAAGACAGCTCAAGGGAATCTACGGATATTTCAAAAACGACGTATCTTTTCATAAAAACACCGTAGCCCCTATTTTCAAAACCCCATGATTCGTGTTATTTCAAAAGGCACCATTTGTAGGACTTATATTAGATTATTGCAGATTAGTTATCGTTGTGTCTAGTATTCAGCTCCCGCACATTATTGTTGTTCGCTCTGCCTCGCATATTTATTTTGCTGCATATTCCATTATTGATATCATGTTGTTAGGACACCAGCACCATTACCGATGATGCGTATGTACCACGTACACCTACTTGCCGGCTCACACACATCTTCATCGGTAATTGCCATGTCACGTACACTTTAGAGAATATAATTGCTTGACTTAGATTGTTAGCTAGTAGTGTTGACATGATATTAGTGTACTTCCCTTATATGTCATATTAGACATTGTAGTTATTACCTACCACTTCATGCATACTGTTATTCAGTTGTTCATGCCTAGTTCATTATCATTGACATATGCACTTGTGATGATTTCTTGAGATTTATGATATTTCTGGATTTCGGGGAAAGCCGCAAAATTTACAACTTATGATCTTTTAAAATATAAAATGTTGCGGTTTTCTAGTGATGTAAAGTGTCGTCCACCATGAGTTTTCTGTGGTTTTGGAGATCCGTGTCGAGGAGTGGAGGAACCGTCACGGGTACATGGTGGGCCCGGTATGGTACCCCGGGGCAAGAGGAATGTGGTGTTGACGTTGAGCCTGGCTGGGGAGCACTACCTACCGGTGATATTACCCGACACGTCGGATATCCGGAGGATACCGTCGTGGTCTTGAGATGGATGGTAGGGGCCGGTCTGGACTGACGGCGCCCTAGATATTGAGATTGAGACATTGATATTTCGAGACATTGAGATTTATGTTTTGTGTCGATGCTAGACACTGTTGATACTGATTTCATTTATGATACCTCAGTTTAAAAATACAAAGGAAATCTCACTAATTTATGAAAACAGTTCTTCATTTACATGTATTCTGTTTTCATGCATTCATACCTCATTCATATGATATATTGCTACCCGAGGCACTGACACGGGCACATGAGATTACACTCGGGTTAGATATTTACCCTAGCCTTGTTATAGGCTACGTGTTATTCCTATATTTGAGGACATATTATGATCATTGACCTAGGATTGCGTTATTTATGCGATTTCTGTGCGTAGATGTTTTTGTATTCACGAGTTGGCAACTCACCCCCGTTGTGCCCCAGTTTCTTGCAGGTTTTGCAGTACGGGTTTCATTACGGCTTTGCGGGCTCAGTTTCATTCGGGTGACTTGCTAGTAGGTGGGTTTTTCTTGTATCGTACCCATCATATTACCTTGTATAATATTATTCAGTTGTATCTAGTAAATTCCATCAACCAAACATGTATTTATTGAGATAGAGACCAGTGTTGTTTATTCTTTCGACCTTAGAGTCGCTCGTTATATATTTGGTGGTTTTGAGTTTCCTTTTGAGTTTTGATCCTCGCCGTTGGCGTTGTATATTATATTGCTTGTGTGGTTGTGACCGTCGATTGACGAAGAGCTAGCTCCCGCTTGGGGATGCCTTTTTCTTGATTTCGTATACTATTCATGTTGTATCCCGTTTGGGGGCCAGTATTTACAAAGGAGACTCTGCCGAAATTTTCAGTAAATTTTTGATGTTTTTAAAAACCGCATAATTCGGCTTATGCTATTGAAACTACTTGCTTTAAGTTGGTTTTTCCTGCACTCTACTACTTTTTTTTTTGGTTTGGATTTCTGGGTTTTCGGTTTACTTAGATTACGTACGCCTCGAGACGTTCGTAGTTTAAGTGCCGGTCATATTCCATACTTTCGGATCGTGACATTGTGCAACTTAGCTAGTCGGGTCGCATTGATATGACCTAGTCTACAATACCTCAAGAAGGATTCATTCATTTCTGAACTTTTCCTCTTGTGTGTGTTTCGTATACTAAGAACTGTAGTTTGATTTAGAACATCAATGCTTTTAGATAACGTGCCTGAACCGATCAACTTTTGATATAGGAAATGTTCAAAACATTATCCAACAATACAAAATTTTATCATTTCTTTACTTGTAAAGAGAGTGATATGATTTTGTATATCAGGTTCGGTATCTAATAACATTCATTCAGAATTATTGTATTGGTAATACAGGGTGACAGTGACCAACAGACTTGGCTGCAACACTTGCCCCGTTTTCTGTCTCATGAAACTTATCACCCGTTCTCAGTTTTTCTATCCTTTTTGTAGCCCTATGTAACAGATTACATATCTGGGATCCAGATCCGGTATCATATACCCAGGATGCGGAGGATACTGAGAAACAGTTCTTTGTAATGAACACACCCGAAGATGATGCATCAGCATGCACTCTCTTCGTTTGGGCGGCACGAGAATTCTGGTAATCCCCAATTTCCTGCTCTGTCTTATAACAATTATAAGTTGGAGCGGGACCAACGTTCCCCAGCTCAGTATAACAAGCGGGTTTGGTCAATATCCGTATTATTATCTTGATTAAGGCGTGATATGGTCGCTACCAGGAGAGAGAGAGAAGAAAACACTCTGCGTGCGCTCTTGCAAGATTAGATTGGTTATATATTTTATCTAATCAGGATGGCTCCCACTGTTTTTATCAAATCTTCCTTCAAACCTTAAAAGGAAAGACTAGCCGGGATTAATTGCACTCTACAAGTTCGCCAATTTTTCAGCCAGGCCAGTGTCGGTACTTTGAGGGAGGTTCCCCGTGCTTTCGCACGGACCTAATTACAGTAAACCTCGTTTTTCCAGAGGCGTAACCCCGTTGACACCTTTCTAGACACCTACTTGATCGGCTAATTGCAAAGTGCAAAACTCTCCCAGGAGTAACAATTACTCGCAGTGGGTATCGGGATCGAACTATCACATAGAAGGTATGCAATCTCATTGCAAATTTCAACACTTGAAACTCCCGATAATGGTTTTTACCCCTAGCACTTATGACCTTAACTAAGGTCAACAAATCATAAGTACTAGTCAAGTTCTACCCGTCATTTCGTGATTAATTAGACCCACCCACATGACCCTTAACTAAGGTCAACAAAGTCACGCGACTGTCCTAACTAATCACATCATATGCGGTGTAGGAAGACATCACTTAGCTACCGTACACTGTGCCTTAACTAAGGTCAACAAACACAGCACGAATACTAAGTACTCTAACTTCCTAAAATGACGGAGGGTTGCGAATGGTTTTTATGAAAACCTTTAACGCTTTGAACTTGATCTCGTTGCGGAATCAAATGTTTTTAAATGGAATGTTTTCGAGGCTTTTCTAGTTTTGCTAAAGGGGTCACTCCCGGTGAAGGGATCGTCGGCCCTTTCCTCGTCGAATGAGGTGCGGGATATATCATATATATCATCACTGTGCAAAGCGGAAACTATAGAAGCGACCAAAAACAAACTGAGGGTTGTAGCATCTGCCAGTTATTGCTAAAGGAGTCACTCCCGGTGAAGGGATCTCGGTCCTTTCCTCATCGAATAAGGTGCAGGATGTTCTATAATGAACACCGCGATGCAAAACAAGAACTGTAGCTACCTGTTTTATTTTGAAATTCGATTCCACAACATCTTTTAGGTTTATTTTCTTTCATTAATCTCATTAATGAATATCCCATCATTTAAGTCCACCTAATCATCACAGATAAATATAACGTACGCTTATGCCATCCGCATTCGCCTCGATGTCCCGTCTGCACCGTTAGGTTAGGTAACTAACGCCAGAGCGAGGCAGGGCTAGCGCGGGTGTAAAACATAAGCAACGTCTATATAATATATCATATATACTATATATAATATCTGTCACAGAACATCACAGATAAAACACAGCAGAAGAAACATATGAAATATTGGATATACTAGGACGTCCGTGTTTTCAATACGAGCCAGTATAAAACACGGATTCCACGGTCGTGATGAATAGCCAATCCCACACCCCTAGACCCCTACGAGAGCGACAAGAAACCCTACCAATTCTAGGGTTAGGAGACCCGGACTCGACTCCTCGAGTTGTTCTCCCACTGGACCCCAGAACCCGGTTACTTGTGCTCCCCTCCTTGGGTCTATCCTAGTGCAGAAAAGTAAATAATATACAAAAGGTGACATCTTCCGCAACCTGGAAGTGCCCCAATAAAAGAATATTACAAACAAGTTTTTACATGAATGAAAATGAAAAAACACTCATCTCACATAAAAAAAAACCCCGGCTATTCAAACTCGACGATCCAATATAACATATCCAGCAACACATAACATCACATGTCATCAACGTAAGTAAATATGCGCATCCCAATTGTCGTTGACATATAGCAACGAAACCGGCGATATCACATATTACACTTACGGTCACAGAAAAGAAAGTGTAAAACTACAACAGTTGGAATCCGCAACCTCTTTAGACATCGCATGCCTAATCAAATGAATTCCTTAGACATCGCATGCCTAACAATTATAAACCCCGCATTTTAGTCTCAAAATCGAAAATACTTTTCAATATAAAAGTCGGGCAATTTAACAGGATTCCCGACATTCAGATCGAATGCTCGTCGCAAACTTTAGTAGGCGGCCGCACCCCCGATACCGTCGACGAAGTGCACTAAGGCGGAACACCGCTGCCGCGAGCTCCCGAACGGATGCTTTCGGCGACGGGGTTCTCCTACAGTCACTTGGTCGGGGCAATGGAGTGAGGCTGTCTATTAAGTTTACCCGGCGAGTATCCGCGTACGCTACGTGATTGCGACGGACTTTTGATCACATCAAAATTCCGTGGCAACCGATCAAGTGAGACTAAACTACTAGATTTATAACATTCATTCAGTTATCTCATAACTACTTGTGAATTCCAAATGCTGTATCACATTCCGGATAAGACAGAAAATGTTAAACTTTCCGATCGAACAATCGAACACCCAAGTTTTCCCGATACAGTCCAACACATGAAATAAGTCTAAAGACATTCAGTTCGTGCCTCAATACCAACGGTCCAGCCGTAGAAGGGTCAAGCCAACGCCTCACATGTGGCACGCCGTACTGCCCCAAACCCGAAGGTTCAAAGGGCAGTTCAAGACGGTCACATAATCGAGTTAAGGTTTGTTGTCTTCTAGAGGGACCATCGCGTTACTTGCACTACTTAGAACGTCGTTAAACTACGGAAAAATCCAACAATTGGAAATTTCCCAACAGTGGAAAACTTGGGTATTTATATCCGGTCGAACTTTTTAACATATTCTAAAATTATCCGGAAAAGCACACAGACAGAATTAGACAATCCGATCGATACACCGAGTCCCCAATATAACCCAGAAAATTCAACTCTTGAATAAATATTAAAAAATCCCAGAAAATCCAACATCATAAAATAAGAATTACTGTGCAAATTTTATTGGATGATGTGACCTTATGGCCGCAGCATAAGCCATGCTTATGCCGCTGTTCTGCGGCGGTTTTGATGAGATAGGTTCTCGTTTTGGACCATAATTCTTAGGTCTCCCTGCTGAATTTTTTAGGAATTTTTAATCTGGAAAAATCCCAGTTTTTCAAAAATGTCCAGAGAGCAAAATACGATTAGGGTTTCGGTTCAATCGGATTTCTAATTCCGTCTACGCATCGCCTAAGGCTCTAGCTAGGCTCTGATACCACTGTAGGGTTGATGCCGAAGATGATCTACGTCGAGGCATCACAAGATCAAACTCCGACTTCACCAAGTCATGAAACTTGTGAAGAAAACACCCTATACTTCTTGGCAAGAGGTAGAGAATGAAGAAATATGAAGTGGGTTCACTTTAGAATTGGATTTCTCACTCATTTTGGCAAGTTGCCATTAATGGTTGCAAGCTTTTTCCTTTTGTTGAAGAAGAAGAAGATGAAGAAAAAGAATATGATAAGTTCTTAAAATATAAAATAAAATGATACTTATCATATCTTTTACCTTAGTTAGGTGTAGAGAATTGACTAAGGTTAGTTTGAAGGGTTAGGGTTAAGCATGAAGACAAAATGGTCACTTAGTCAAAGTTTCAAGAAACTTCAACAAGCAAACAAAAACAAGTCACCATTTTCTTTTCTTTTGCCAAAAAGAAAGAAATAAATAAATCAATAGATAGATAAAAGAATAAGTAAATAAAATGCAACCCTAACCATTCATATAACCATGGTAAATTCTTTACACAAACCCAAGCTTGCATGTATCATCAAACATGATACAATCTTGTGCACAAAAGTATATCTCATATACAACTTGTGCATTTTAAGTGAGTAAATCCATTTAAAGTGAACCAATACTAGTTAATGCAAAGTAATATATCAAATATATAATTATACATTAAATCATTAAATCAACACATGATTCAATGATCCGGTCATGTCGCATGTAACCGGCTAGTATCCAATGTATCGGCTTATCGAGTCAATCCTTGATTCGATAACTAGGTTATATCGCATACAACCATTCGACACATTCATCGCGAGAATGAAATACGGTATCACATACACGCATTATTCTCGGTCCCGCACATATCTCATATGCGCTCCTATTTCGTTTCGCTTGAGCCAGGGAACCTCTGTGTAGGACTCTAAAGACTCGTCAATACGCCGGCAGCAGATGATGATCATATCAAACACCCACAAGCCGCAAGCGGTCTGCTAAACGTAACGGCCACCAGGGTATTGAGCGATCAGAAGATCGACGAGCAAGCCCGCTCACACTCCTGTGAATCCAACCAGTAACACTTACCGTACAGTCCGGTCTGTTCGTCTGATATGTCGCATATCTCGCCTAGGGGTGGTAAACGTCAGACCCCAATAGCTTGATAAGTCATGCCGACGTAGGGTCCATAACATTCGTGAAACTACTGATAACTCTTACCAGTATATCACTGCAACCTTGGCCAGGGATTTCCTGTTATGGCCAGTCGTGCATAGCGCAACATCAACCCCCAATACCGGGAGAGACGAATCCCCTCCTATCGCTCATTGCCTCCATGTGAATCGGGACTGTACCCAAAAACCACCTGTTTGCACGACTCAGTAGAGCCGTGGTAGGGTGGAAATCAAAGCACAGTGGGAGACACACAAGACTCTATGATGATCTCGGGTCAACAGACTAAGCTGTACCAGTGTCACCAGAGAACTGCCATCTGACGTGAGGTATAATACCATCTGGGAGTTCTCGGCGAGTCCGTTCAGTGTACCCAGTCTCCACTGAGCACCCGCATACCATCTCCGATATCAAACACCAATGGATATGGGATCATCCATCGCCCATCGCATGGGTCGAGAAGATATACGCTAGTCTACTCTGGAATATCGATGCCCCGTCTCGATATTCCCTCGACTAGGAACATTGAAGGATGTACTCATGGACTATCTAGGCCCCACTAGTATGATCTGCATCACAGTCCTGGAAGTCGAGTACACATCCTAAAGGCTTTATCAATATGTAACAGAGAGACAGAAAGTATACATGTTAAGATAAAGATCAACCAGATAGCGTACTATCATGTCGAGCAAGAAAGTCCTACCTATATATGTCCCAGCATCCACTACAATATACATCCAATGTACAGTAATGGCCTCTAGGGCATACATATAACTAACAACGAGAGCTACTCCGCGATTGCCACGTCGTGCATGACTTCAATGAAGAAGGGGATGCTCAATGGGAGGACGCTAATCCTAAACCAGGGAAAGTTCCTGATGCAAAGGTGCCCAGTCCGTCATTCGAAGAACAAATGAACAGGCTTATAAGGGAAGCTGGTCAAAAAGTCTGAGACGACCACAACCGCGAAATGGCCATCTACGAGAAAGCCAAAACGCAACGCCTCTTACAACAGGCCACGAAAGATGAAAGTGACGCTCCCTGTCAACCGGTGGTAAAAAAGGCTCGGCGCAGAGGCAGAAACAAGTCGAAAAGCGAAAAAGGCACTCGACAGCAACAAAGCGGGACCAAGAAGCCACGCAAGCGGGAATCGAGCGGTTCCGATCTATCCCTTGTGAAGAAAATGAGTCGAGCATACTCTTTCCCTCAAGATAAGACACAGAGAATACTTGACCTTGCTCTAAAACATCAGATGCTTACACTGCCGGAGTCTAAACACCTCGAGAAAGCAGGCAAGGTTTCACACCCAAACTATTGCTCTTATCACCGAGTAATAGGGCACCCTCTCGAAGACTGCTTCACCTTCAAGAACTAGGTTGAAGATCAGTATCAGCTCGGTAAGTTCGCTCTATCTGACAGTTGGAGGGTAACGCCGCCACAGAAGCACGAACCCAAAGCCACGAAAGCAGAACCAGACCCACATCGGTCTTGGAAGTGAGCTCGTACTTGCCATATGATAAACAATATCAGAAGAAGAACCCGAGAACATGGATAACCTTCCCTGGTGCTTCGAAAACAACAACGATGAGGTGATCTCAGAATTTCCACCAGCGCCGAAAGAGCTGGAAGATGGAATACATACTACTGCAGATAACCTCAAGAAAATTGAGTTGGGAACAGCGAACGACCCGCGACCGACATTCGTCAGTGAGCTGCTATCTGAAGAAAGGGTGGCTGCGTTAAAAGACGTGCTTATACAGCATAGAGATTGCTTCGCATGGAACTATTCTGAAATGCCAGGACTAGATCCAGAAATTGCTGTGCATAAATTGGCGATATCCCCGGATATCAAGCCAGTCAAACAGGCGCCGAGAAGAATGCGGCTCGAGCTCGAGATGAGTATCAATGCCGAGGTCAAGAAGTTAATCGACTCTGGCTTCATCCAAAAAGTTCAATATCCCGACTGGATCACCAACATCGTCCCGGTGATGATGAAAAATGGGACAGTGCGCATATGCGTGGACTTCCGAGATCTCAATAAAGCATGCCCGAAAGACGATTTCCAAGTGCCAGTCACCGAGCTGATGATAGACAATACGTCCATTCATGAGGTTTTCTCCTTCATGGACGGCTCATCAGGATATAATCAGATAAAGATGCATCCCGAAGACCAGAAGCATACCGCTTTCCGGACCCCTCTGGGAATATTTTTCTACAAGGTGATGCCCTTCGGTCTAAAGAATGCCGGTGCCACCTATCAGAGGGCCATGACAAAGATCTTCGATGACCTTATACATGAAATCGTCGAATGCTATATCGACGACCTCGTAGTTAAAAGTAAATCATACGAGGAACATCTCGAGCATTTGAAGACCGTATTTCAACGCCTTCGACAATACAACTAGAAGATGAACCCTCTCAAGTGTGCATTCGGAGTTTTCTCGGGCAAATTCCTAGGATTCATCGTCCGACACCGGGGTATCGAAATAGATCCGTCAAATATCAAGGCGATGATGGAAATGCCTCCGCCAAGGACTCTCAAGCAATAGCGGTCTCTCCAAGGGAAGCTCGCGTACATACGGCGATTTATAGCCAATCTTTCAGGCAAGTGTTGTCCTTATACCCACTTGATGAAGAAAGGAACCCCGTTCTTCTGGGATCAAAAATGCCAAAGCGCGCTAGATGAAATCAAGCAGTACCTCCCGAATCCGCCAGTGTTGGCTGCTCCGGTTAAGGGAAAGCTTCTCATCCTTTATACAACCGCCCTCGAAGATTCCTTAGGCGCGTTATGGGCACAAGAGAACGACCAAGGGAAAGAAAGAGCACTCTACTATTTGAGTCGGGTTCTACTGGGGGCAGAAAGCAACTATTCCCCGATTGAAAAACACTGCCTGGCGTTGATCTTTGCGATAACAAAGCTAAGTCACTATGCGTTGGCGCATGAAGTCCGTCTCATTTTGAAGGTGGACCCTTTTAAATATTTAATGTCGAAGGCCATATTGACAGGGAGAGTCGCTATATGGGCCCTGCTCTTGATGGAGTTTACAGTAACTTATCAGCCTCTTAGGGCAGTGAAAGGCCAGGCTATCGCCGACTTCCTCTCTGAGCATCCGATACCGGCCGATTCTCCTTTGAATTGCGAGCTGCCTGACGAACATGCTGTAAGTCCATGCTACCTCTCCCGGTACTTTCGAGCATGCGGAATTTGGTGAAAAACAATTTTCTTAGAGGTGGTAACATGGACTCTAAACCGGATCTTTGTTAAACATCTAACTAACAACCTAACTAGGAGTTGTTAACAACTCGGTTAGGGGGTTTATACCTTTCTTATCTCGAACTCCTTCGTCTTCAAGCCTCGATGGTTGTCCGAATCGGCTTCTCCCCGTCGTCTCCTTGCGCAGAAGATAGATCCACCTGAAAGCTTCAACCTTTGGCTCCTTCTTCGAACTTTGAAGAAACTAGTTCACTCGGTTTGCTAAACCTTGTGAACCAGAGTGAGTAATGAAGAGTTTGTATGGGATTTTATCTATGGTTCTTGGTTCTCAACTCATGAGACAAGTGAACCATAGAATCAAGAGAGGGAGAGCAAAAGGAGGAAGATGAGAGCTCAAGAACAAGAGAGAGAATGAGCATGAAAGAATGAGAGAAGACTTTTCTCATTTGGCTCTCATAATCCAAAACCATCATCACAAAAATAATAATCAAGTATTGTGTAAAATGGTTCAAGTCAAAATGGCTAAATCATTTCATGCACTCATTTCTCACAAAAGAAACAAGCAAGTAAAAAGTCTTTGCCATGAAATGATAGCCATTGTCATCATGATGGTCAACTAGTCCAACCTAGTCAACCGGTCAACAAAGTCAACAAGTCAACAAAGTCAACCCCTCAACAACCATGTCACCACAATACTTAATTAATATTATTGTTAATCACATATCATATTCTTATTAGGGTTGAGCAAAAAGTCAATAGTCAACTGTCAACGGTCAACAACCCTAATGAGAATCCTCTGCCTCTGTCTCTCCGTCAACTGTGCATACACACCCGCATCCGCGTTCCGAGGAACACGAATGCATACTGGATAAAACCAATCCCAAAAGGTACACTAGGATCTGGCTTAAACCAAAGCCCGCTAGTGTGAACTGTCCGGACACTGTACGTGCACAAGTGCACGGATGTGACCGAACCCTGTCGCAAAACCATGCGACCTGTCGCAAAACCATGCGACCTCTACTCTTTTGCCTAAAGGCGAATAGCTTTCTGTGTGGGACTCTAAAGACTCGACACTACGCTGGCAGTGGGTTTAACCACAGACCGCAAGCGGTACTAGCTGTGCGTAACGGTCCCCAGGTAGATGCCGACAAGAAGACTGACGAGGTGAAACCCATCTGAACTCCTACTGATCCTGAATGTGACATTCTCCGTACAGTCCGGTCTGTTCGTCTGATACATCGCATGGCGGGCCTAAGGGGCGGTAAACGTCAGTCCCCCAATAGCGGTACAAGTCGTGTCGGAGTGAAGCCCAAAACACCCTGAGATAACACTGGAAGCCTACCAGTATATCTCGTTTGCCCTGGCCAGGGACTACTCGTGTAATGGCTCTCCTAGACACAGCGCGATGTCAACCCCCAATACCGGGAGAGACGAATCCTGTCTAACCGTCACTGCCTCCAAGTGCTTCGGGACTGCACCCAACTACCACCTGTTTGCACGACTCCTTTGAGCCGTGGTAGGGTAGTAATCAAAGTACAGTGGGAACACACTCGAGGCGAAGTGACAGTATCAAGTCAGCGGACTAAGCTGTACTCATGTCACCAGGGAACTGATAACTGACGATAGGCATAATACCAACTAGTCAGTTCCCGACGAGTCCTGTCCAGTGTACTCGTAACCCAACGAGCACCCGCATACTCTCTCAAGTACGACGTACCGACGGCTGTGGGACAGACCGTCTCCCACACTGGGATGAGAAGCGCATGCGCTAGTCTACTCCGGAGTATCGATGCCCTGTCTCGATAGTCCTGCGACCAGGGACCTGCATAAGGATGTGTTTATAGATTACCCAGCCCCACTAGTGCGACTGCCATCACAACGCTGGTAATCAAGCAAAGATCCTAAGGGCTCCACTAATGTGTATACGCGATATACTAAAATAAACACATGTACACATTGAAGTAGAAATAAACCAAGTAGCATACTACTATTTTGAGCAAGATTGTATATACAAGGTGAATATCCCAAGCTTCCATTAAGTAATATACAAACTAGTATGATACAGTAATGGCCTCTAGGGCATATACACTAACAATCTCCCACTTGCACTAAGGCCATGTATTGGCGTATCGAAGACCTATCATCTCGATCAGCCGCTCGAACTGAGTCTGGGGCAAGGCCTTGGTGAATGGATATGCAGTGTTATCTTCTGAAGCGACTCTCCGAACCTCGATCTCCTGGCGATCCACGATCTCCCTGATCAGGTGATACCGCCTCAAGATGTGTCTGGATCTCTGATGGGACCTGCGTTCCTTCGCTAAAGCTATAGCCCCGTTGTTGTCGTAATACAGAGGTATTGGATCAACAATGGACGGAACCACCTGAAGTTCTTTCAAGAACTTCCTCATCCAGACAGCTTCTTTTGCGGCATCAGATGCAGCGATGTATTCCGCTTCCATCGTCGAGTCTGCAACGGTTTCCTGTTTGGAACTCTTCCAACACACCGCCCCTCCATTGAGGGTAAAGACAAAACCCGACATGGACTTGGAATCATCCTTGTCACTCTGGAAGCTGGAGTCAGCAAAGGCCTCGATCTGGAGGTCTTTTCCGCCATACACCAAGAACATCTCCTTAGTCCTTCTCAGGTACTTGAGAATGTTCTTTACCGCTATCCAGTGTTTCTCCCCAGGGTTTGACTGATACCGGCTTACCACACTCAGTGCATAAGTTACATCTGGTCTGGTACACAACATCGCATACATTATAGAGCCTACCGCAGAAGCGTAGGGTATAATAGACATGCGATCCCTCTCCAAATCAGTCTTGGGAGACATCTCTTTAGAGAGGGTGATCCCGTGACAAGCCGGTAGGTTACCGCGCTTGGAATCTTCCATACTGAATCTCTTCAGTATGGTGTCGATGTACCTGGACTGTGAAAGTCCTAATATCCTCTTGGATCTATCACGATGGATTCGGATCCCCAGGATGTATGAGGCATCACCCAGGTCTTTCATGGAGAACCTGTGTGACAAGAACCCCTTGACAGATTGTAGCATAGGAATGTCATTTCCTATTAAGAGAATGTCATCCACATATAAAACGAGAAATACTACAATTCTCGCTACAAATCTACTGTAGATGCATGGTTCATCTAGATTTTTGATAAAGCCAAATTCCTTGACCGTCTCATCAAAACAGATGTTCCAACTCCGCGATGCCTGCTTTAGTTCATAGATGGACTTAAGCAACTTGCACACCTTTCCGCTGCTCCCACTCTGAATGAAACCCTCTGGTTGGTCCATATAGACACACTCCTCTAAATTTCCATTTAGAAAAGCGGTCTTTACGTCCATTTGTCAGATCTCATAATCGTGGAAGGCAGCAATGGCAAGAAGGATCCGAAT
Organism: Agapanthus africanus; assembly: GCA_030015575.1. NCBI lineage: Eukaryota > Viridiplantae > Streptophyta > Magnoliopsida > Asparagales > Amaryllidaceae > Agapanthus > Agapanthus africanus. The sequence goes on from CM057345.1 coordinate 363,156,350, forward strand.
GGATTTCAGCATAGCCACTGGAGAAAAGGTTTCGTCATAGTCCAAGCCAGGTCTTTGACGGAAACCCTTTGCAACAAGTCTATCTTTATAGGTCTCAACCTGTCCATCTACACCAATCTTCCTTTTGAAGATCCACTTGCATCCTACGGGTTTTACCCCGTCTGGAGCAATGTCCAACGTCCATATTTTGTTGGTGTACATGGACTCCATTTCGGTCCGCATTGCATCCAGCCATTTTACTGAGTCAACGCTCTGAATGGCCTGCTGGAAGTTAGTAGGCTCATCATAATCTGTGATGCAATCCTCTCTATCCCCGTCTACGAGAAAACCGTAGTATCTCTCGGGCGGATGATACTTCCTACTACTCCTGCGGAGCGGCGTAGGAATGTCCTGTTCTTTTGAACCCTCTGGTTCCACTAAGCTTTCAGTAATAGCTCGAGGTTCTGGAATTTCTTCCAGTTCTACTGTGCTCCCACATATCTGGGTTTTTAAAAACTCAGTTTCCAAGAAGTAGGCATGACGAGAAACAAGAACTTTTTGTTCCTCTTTGCAGTAGAAGAAATATCCCTTGGAGTTCTTTGGATATCCCACAAACTTACACTTTACTGAGCGTGCCTCGAGCTTGTCCACATGCTGCTTTTTAACAAAAGCTGGACATCCCCATGTCTTAATATGATTAAGATGGGGCCTCTTCCCACACCACATCTCATATGGTGTGGTAGGCACAGTCTTAGTGGGAACTCGGTTCAAAAGGTATGCAGCTGATTCTAGCGCATACCCCCAGAATGATCGCGGTAACTCAGCGTTACTCATCATGGACCGTACCATATCCAATAGGGTGCGGTTCCGTCTCTCCGATACACCGTTATGTTGCGGAGTGTATGGAGGAGTAAGCTGAGAGAGAATTCCATTCTCTTTTAAATAGTCCAGGAACTCGGCACTCAAGTATTCACCACCTCGATCCGATCTTAGAATCTTGATACTTTTGCCGCTTTGTTTTTCTACTTCATTCTTATATTCCTGGAATTTTCCAAAGGCTTCGGACTTATGTTTCATTAAGAAGACATAACCGTACCTTGAAAAGTCATCCGTAAAAGTAATGAAGTAAGAATAACCACTTCGCGCATGTGTAGACATTGGACCGCACACATCGCTGTGTACGAGTCCCAAGAGCTCGCTCGCTCTTACTCCGTGTCCAGTGAACGGAGTCTTTGTCATCTTTCCTTTGAGACAGGATTGACAAGTGGCATACGATTGATATTCGAACGCATTCAAATATCCTTCTGTATGTAACTTTGTCAACCTTCTCTCATTGATGTGACCCAGTCTATAATGCCACAAGAAAGTCTGATTTATTTCCGGAGACTTTCTTTTGTGCGTATTTTGGACATTGAAAATCTGTGGTTGGTTTAATACGTGTATACCATTGCTCAATGTACCTGACCCAATCAGAACTTGATTAAGGTGAATATTTACAACATTGCTTACAAACGCAAATTCATAACCTTCTTTAGAAACTAAAGATACAGAAATGATATTACAAGTTGCGTTGGGTACAAAAAAGCAATTACGCAAAACCAAAACATGTCCATCTGACATTCCCAGGTGATAGTCCCCCACGGCTTTAGCATCCATGCTAGCTCCGTTCGCAACTCTGAGGGTCATGTCACCTGCTTTCAAAACACTACGGTTTCTCAACGCCTGCAAAGAATTACAGATATGAGATCCTGATCCGGTATCCAATACCCAGGAAGTAGAGTTTATTGAAAGACAGTTTTCAATAACATACACACCTGAAGCTGAAGCTGCAACCTGCTTCAATTCCTGTGTTCTGGCCTTCTAGGCCCTGCAATCATTCTTCCAGTGTCCTTTCTTATGACAATAGAAGCATTCTTCCTTATCCACAAGCTTCCCCGCTTTCTTTGTTGGTTTAGCTTTTCCCTTCGTATCCACTTTACTAACACCGCCCCTTGGTTTGGCGGGGGCTTTCTTCTTCTTTCCCTTGGCTTTCGCCTTGGACATAGAAGAAGATGATCCTCCTACAAACAAAGTGGATGTTTCCCTACCTTTCTGTAGGGTGCCCTCTGCGCTCCTCAGCATGTTGAGGAGCTCTGAAAGTTCAACTTCTTTTTCTTGTAAGTTGAAGTTCAGTATAAACTGGGCGTAAGTGGAAGGAAGGGACTGGAGAACTAAGTCCGTATAGAGCTCACTCTCCAATGTGGTCCCTAGGTCCGCGAGCTCCTCAATGTAGCCGATCATCTTAAACACGTGTTCTGCTACTGATGATCCGACGACCATCCTTGCCGAAAATAACTTTTTCGACGCTTCGTATCTTGCGATACGAGATTGCTCTCCATACAGTTCTTTTGTATGAAGAAATATGGATTCCAAGTCCATATTCTCGCGCCTCCTCTGATGTTCGTTGTCCATAGAGGCAAGTACGAGGCACTTGGCCTTCGCGCTATCAATCTCCCAAGTCTTACGGATTTCCTTATCCGCGACGCTGGAAGTAGGACCAGGGACAGGGGGAGCTTTGGTGGTAAGAAGATACCTCAGCTTGTCGTAAGTGATTGCCATCTTGACATTCCTGAGCCAATCTTTGTAGTTTGGCCCTGTCAGTATGTTTTTATCTAGAATTAACTTAAGTCCAGTCATGTCGATTGGTCGCTGCAATTAGGAGAGAGAGAAGAAACACTCAGCAAGATGCTCTTGCAAGTTTAGAATGGTTTTTAATTTGTCTAAACAGGATGGCTCCCACTGTTTCTCGAATCCCTCCTCGAACCAAAAAGGAAGAATTAGTCAGGATCAATCTCACCGTACAATACTTGCTTAACCGTTCAGCCAGGACAGTGTCGGTACTTCGAGGGAGGTTTTCCAACGCTTTCGCGAAGTTCCTTAATTAAATAACCTCTTTTTCCCTGGGGACGTAGCCCCGCTAACACCTTTCTAGACACCTACTTGGTTTATAGCATTGATCGTTAAGTGAGAAATTTCCCAAGGAGTAGCATATACTCACAGTAGGATCGGGATCCAAATATCATCGCGTGACGAAACTGAAGGAATCCTACCAGAATCATCACACTCCAAATGGTATGCAACACTAGCAAGTTTTAGTTCTTTTGAAACTCCCGATGTGGATTTTTGCCCCATGCTCTTATGACCTTGACTTTGGCCAACAAATCATAAGTCACATGTCAAGTTCTATCCGTCGTTCTCCAGGTTAATTTGAATCCACCCGTACCTACCCTTGACTTTGGCCAACAAGGCAGTACGACTGTTCCAAACCAACGCATCTATCTATGCTGCACATGAATACCCAATAGCTACCAATCACTATGCCTTGACTTTGGCCAACAAACACAGCTTGAATACTATTGACTATTCATGTGAAACGACGGAGGGCTATGAATGGTTTTGGCGAAACCGTGAACGTAGAGAACTTGATATAATCGATGGAACGAGATAGCTTATAAAAGGAGTGGCTCAAACTCCGCATTTTAAAAGTTTGTTTTGAAAAGAACCGAGTGGTTTTTCGAAAGTGTTCCAACGATTTTAACTTGGTTTATTTTCTTGCATTAGTTCTTTTAATGCGTGATATTCTTGCATTAGTTCTTTTAATGCGTCCCATCATTTTATCCTACCATTGCAGAAAACAACCAAAATATGACGTACGCTTATGCCATTCGCATTCGCCACGGGGCCCCGTCATTACCCGTTAGGTTACTTAACTAACGACAGAGCGGGGGCTGGGCTAGCGCGGCTGTAAAACATAAGCAACGCCTAAATAATATCATATATAGATATATTGCAATGATAGCCATTTCAGATCACAGATGAACACATTGGATATACTAGGAATCTGCAATTCGTACGAGCCTGTAACGAAAAGCAGATTACACGGTCGCGGTGAATAGCCAATACCCCACCCAAGACCCCTACGGGTGCGGTAAACTACCCGCCAAGTACCCGAAGCGAAGCAACCTCCCTCAACTCCGTGAGTAGGCCACTCGGCACTTCGGCATACCCGATAGTTTGTGCACCCCCTCCATGGGTCTATCCTAGGAGCAAAAACAGTAAAAAGAAATTATACAATGACGGCTACAACCCCGACCCGGTTGTGCGGTCATACAAATAATTATTATATCAATTTACAAATTTACATGAATCGAAAGAAAAGAAAACTCTCGTCTCACAACCCCCGGCTATTCACCCGCGACAATCCAATGAATTCATATACACAAACCAATAACATTACAGATCACAGATTTGTATAACCCCCACTAATCGACATATAGCGATTAGCAGACGTTCAATACAAATATCACATTACAGAAAAAACCCGTCAGCTAAAGTCTTTTAGAAGTTCGATCAAAAATACGGATTTTTAGGACCCCAAAAATAAAATTTTCGTTTTGGAAAATCTGGGCAGAAAATATATATTCCAAAAATCCCAAAATACCCCTATGAGCAAACTGCAAAGAAGAAACCCCATGACCGAGTCAACTCGGTCGCGGTTCCGCGGCGGGAGCAAGCTCCCGCCGCGGAACCGCGGCGCTTTGATCGAGTTAGGGGGTCAAATTTTTGCAGTTTCTTCAGAAAACCCTGAGTCGATTTTTGGTGTATCTCAAAATAAATTTCCAGCACTTTTAAAATCGACAGAAAGTTTAAAAAACGGGGTTCGTTTTGCGACTTTTTCTTTGATCGATCTTCTAGCTACTTTGCTAACATGTTAGATAGAGTTTAACCTGGCTCTGATACCACTGTAAGTCCATGCTACCTCTCCCGGTACTTTCGGGCATGCGGAATTTGGTGGAAAACAATTTTCTTAGAGGTGGTAACATGGACTCTAAACCGGATCTTTGTTAAACATCTAACTAACAACCTAACTAGGAGTTGTTAACTACTCGGTTAGGGGGTTTATACCTTTCTTATCTCGAACTCCTTCGTCTTCAAGCCTCGATGGTTGTCCGAATCGGCTTCTCCCCGTCGTCTCCTTGCGCCGAAGATAGATCCACCTGAAAGCTTCAACCTTTGGCTCCTTCTTCGAACTTTGAAGAAACTAGTTCACTCGGTTTGCTAAACCTTGTGAACAAGAGTGAGCAGAGAAGAGTTTGTATGGGATTTTATCAATGGTTCTTGGTTCTCAACTCATGAGACAAGTGAACCATAGAATCAAGAGAGGGAGAGCAAGAGGAGGAAGATGAGAGCTCAAGAACAAGAGAGAGAATGAGCATGAAAGAATGAGAGAAGACTTTTCTCATTTGGCTCTCATAATCCAAAACCATCATCACAAAAATAATAATCAAGTATTGTGTAAAATGGTTCAAGTCAAAATGGCTAAATCATTTCATGCACTCATTTCTCACAAAAGAAACAAGCAAGTAAAAAGTCTTTGCCATGAAATGATAGCCATTGTCATCATGATGGTCAACTAGTCCAACCTAGTCAACCGGTCAACAAGTCAACAAAGTCAACCCCTCAACAACCATGTCACCACAATACTTAATTAATATTATTGTTAATCACATATCATATTCTCATTAGGGTTGAGCAAAAAGTCAATAGTCAACTGTCAACGGTCAACAACCCTAATGAGAATCCTCTGCCTCTGTCTCTCCGTCAACTGTGCATACACACCCGCATCCGCGTTCCGAGGAACACGAATGCATACTGGATAAAACCAATCCCAAAAGGTACACTAGGATCTGGCTTAAACCAAAGCCCGCTAGTGTGAACTGTCCGGACACTGTACGTGCACAAGTGCACAGATGTGACCGAACCCTGTCGCAAAACCATGCGACCTGTCGCAAAACCATGCGACCTCTACTCTTTTGCCTAAAGGCGAATAGCTTTCTGTGTGGGACTCTAAAGACTCGACAGTACGCTGGCAGTGGGTTTAACCACAGACCGCAAGCGGCACTAGCTGTGCATAACGGTCCCCAGGTAGATGCCGACAAGAAGACTGACGAGGCGAAACCCATCTGAACTCCTACTGAGCCTGAATGTGACATTCTCCGTACAGTCCGGTCTGTTCGTCTGATACATCGCATGGCGGGCCTAGGGGGCGGTAAACGTCAGTCCCCCAATAGCGGTACAAGTCGTGTCGGAGTGAAGCCCAAAACACCCTGAGATAACACTGGAAGCCTACCAGTATATCTCGTTTGCCCTGACCAGGGACTACTCGTGTAATGGCTCTCCTAGACACAGCGCGATGTCAACCTCCAATACCGGGAGAGACGAATCCTGTCTAACCGTCACTGCCTCCAAGTGCTTGGGGAATGCACCCAACTACCACCTGTTTGCACGACTCCTTTGAGCCGTGGTAGGGTAGTAATCAAAGTACAGTGGGAACACACTCGAGGTGAAGTGACAGTGTCAAGTCAGCGGACTAAGCTGTACTCATGTCACCTGGGAACTGATAACTGACGATAGGCATAATACCAACTAGTCAGTTCCCGACGAGTCCTGTCCAGTGTACTCGTAACCCAACGAGCACCCGCATACTCTCTCAAGTACGACGTACCGACGGCTGTGGGACAGACCGTCTCCCACACTGGGATGAGAAGCGCATGCGCTAGTCTACTCCGGAGTATCGATGCCCTGTCTCGATAGTCCTGCGACTAGGGACCTGCATAAGGATGTGCTTATAGATTACCCAGCCCCACTAGTGCGACTGCCATCACAACGCTGGTAATCAAGCAAAGATCCTAAGGGCTCCACTAATGTGTATAGGCGATATACTAAAATAAACACATGTATACATTGAAGTAGAAACAAACCAAGTAGCATACTACTATTTTGAGCAAGATTGTATATACAAGGTGAATATCCCAAGCTTCCATTAAGTAATATACAAACTAGTATGATACAGTAATGGCCTCTAGGGCATATACACTAACACATGCATTTGACGCGATCGACGGTAGTGATACCCGATGGGAACTCTATTTCGATGGAGCGTCTTCCATGAAGAAGTGCAAACAAAGCACCCCTATAATCAAATCAGGGGTAGGCCTCATCTTCGTAACTCCACAAGGAGGGATAATGCGCTTTGCTTTCTCCTTAACGAAGCTAAGGACGAACAATGAAGCCGAATACGAAGCTTTGATAGCAGGCCTCGAGATCGCCATCGACATGGGAATTGAAAACCTCCTTATATACGGAGATTCTCAGCTGGTCGTCAGTCAAGTAAATGGTGATTACCAAACGTGCAAAGCCGAACTGGTAAAGTATGGCGAGAGAGTACAGCAATTACTGACTCAAATCCCCTCCTATATGCTGGAAAGCATACCGCGCGTGGAAAACAGCAAAGCAGATGCACTAGCTAAGCTCGCTAAAGAACTGGCCGATGAGAACCTCGATGACGTAAAGATCGTCGTACAAAGCTGTCGGGTGCTTGCCCCCGCAGAAATATCTCCGGAATCATCCGAAGAAAAGGGACTGAATGAGCAAATGGCTATGCAAATAAAAGACCAAGAAAAGGCCGAGGGTTGGAGAGAAGTCTTTGTAAACTACTTCAAATCCAGTCGAATGCCTGAAAATGCGTCCTCAAGACATCAGCTTATGAAACGAGCTCTGTCTTTCGCTTTCGTCAACGATACTCTGTACAAGAGGTCGTTTGATTCTCTGTGGTTGAGATGCCTGGTACCCGACGAAGCGAAAAGAGTCGTTCAAGATGTTCATGACGGACTCTTTGGTTCTCACCAAGCAGGCCCGAAGATGAAGTTGAAAATTAAACGGATGGGCTACTATTGGCCCACGATGATTCAGGACTGCCTCGAGTATGCGAAGCAATGCCACTCATGCCAGATTCATAGGGACTTTATCCATCAACACCCAAATCCTCTACATCCAACAGTGGCTAGCTGGTCGTTCGAAATGTGGGGAACTGACATAATCGGCCCCATCGAACCAACATCGTCCAGGGGACATCGATTCATCTTGGCGATGACTGACTACTTCTCCAAATGGGCAGAAGCAGTACCGCTGAGGGAAGTGAAGACGGAGAGTATCCTCCATTTCTTCAAGACGCACGTTATTTATCGGTTTGGAGCTCCGCGATGGATGATCTCCGATAATGGGCCAGCCTACAGAAGCCACAAGATCAGTCGCTTCGCGCAACAGCATAATATAGACTGGAGGTATTCCTCAGTTTATAATCCGCGAGCTAACGGTCTAGCGGAGGCTTTCAATAAGACCTTGACGAAGATCGTGAAGAAGATGGTGTCCCGAAATAAGAAGGACCGGCATGAGAGACTGCAAGAAGCTCTCTGGGCGTATCTAATTACGTTCAAAACGGCCACGAACACAACGCCGTACGCGTTGGTATTCGGTACAGAAGCAGTACTCCCCCTCGAGATAGAGTTACCCTCTTTACGAGTGGCAATCCACTACGAGCTGACGGACGAAGAAAATACTCACCTTCGGCTTGAGGAGCTTGATGCCCTTGATGAAACCCGGCTCATAGCGCAACAAAATCTAGAAACTTATAAAGCAAAGATGACGCGCTCATATGAAAGATTGACCAGGTCGAGGACATTTCGCCAAGGCGAACTCGTGCTGGTGGTCAAAAGACCTATGATCCCCAATCGCGCCAAGCGGGGAAAATTCGAGCCGAACTATGAAGCCCCGTACATCATAAACAAAGTCTACCAGGGTGGAGCCTATTTACTCATGGATATGCACGGTGAAAGGCCTTTTAGGCCAATAAATGGTCGCTTCCTAAAGAAATACTACGCTTAATGAGTCACAGCCTAGGTCAATGATAGATGACGATGACTATGTCCGCTCGCTAACTTCCTAAGCCCAAACTCTATAAGCAGTAGCCGACCTTCTCCTGACCAGATCGAAACGTCCTTAAACTAATGACGGACCACTACGTCCTAAAACTAGCTGTTGACTGAGATGTCGATAAACCACGGCGGATTGCAACATCACAAAGCCGATACAAAAAAAAAGAATAAAAACAAAATAAAAACGGTATGTTCATAAGCAAAGTGGGTACGGATGAAAACCCGAAAGGGCTCCGTGAGTAAAAACAGCAGAGCTACCGGCGAGTGTTCGTGAAAACCTGAAAGGGCGCGACCTCATTAGAAAAAAGAATAAAGAATTAAAAAAACGGTATGTCCATAAGCAAAATGGGCACGGATGAAAACCCGAAAGGGCTCCGTGAGTAAAAACAGCAGGGCTACCGGCGAGTGTTAGTGAAAACCCGAAAGGGCGCAACATCGTTAGAGGACACTTACAGGGTCCTCTCCACCTTGTAAGGAGAAACCACCCGCGTGAGATCCTTACGACTCACAAGGGAGCAACACACTTAGGGATCCCCACGATTCCTAAGGAGAAATTACACTTGCGAGATCCTCACGACTCGTAAGGAGAACTCTCTTATGGGACCCTCACGGCTCATAAGATTTGAAAGTCTTAAGTTACAGAGAACTGAACCTGTTCTTAAGCAATCACCACAACCTTTGATATTGCCCTACAAGTGGCTCAATACTGACCCTTGTATACAATCCACGGGCGCGAATAAACATTTCCCTAACAAAGTCCCACCCGTGACTAGGGATATGTTCATATGGTAAAAAAAAAACCTTGGGGGTCCTCTCGACTTATAAGGTGAAAACACTCTTGTAGGATCCTTACGACTTACAGAGGAACATGCACTTAGGAATCCTCATGATTCCTAAGGAGAAAATACACCTACAAGATCCTCACGACTTGTAGGAAGAAATACCTTTGTGAGACCCTTACAGCTCATGAAGTCAAAAGCCTTAGTCGACAGGACCCTAACCCTGTTCGCTAAGCCACCTTTGTTCGACATCGACAGAGGCAAATGATGATTCGCTCCTGGCAACATCCCAGTTGTAGCGGTGCTGATGCCGAAATCGGTGTCCAATTCTAGGTTTACGGTGAAAAGCCAGCAAGCCGCGCATGCATACGAAATAGCCGAAATGATGGGGCAACTTGCACTAAAAAGTAGCATGTAAAAACGTATGCACACAAAATAGCCGAAATGATTGGGCAACTCACAATAAAAAGCAGCGATTAAAAATAAAATAAATAGCCGAAATGATTGGGCCCCGCGAAAAATAGCCGAAATGATTGGGTGATCGCGACCTTCGCGTTATAAAAGCTGAAATGATAGAGCATCGCGGAAATAAAATAATAAAAAAAAATGAATGAAACTTTTGCCCTACAGGCGATATCACAATAATCCTTGTATACAATCCAAGGGCGCAAACAAAGAAGGAAACACATCTTTCCTCCCCATGCTCCATCAGAAAACAGAGCCAAGTCTTGACGGTAACTCATATAAAACCCGAAAGACACGTTACTTCGATTCGCGTCGACCCATAGAGAAACCAATGTCTTTGCAGGAGTACCTCGACTTGTCTCAACCCTAGGGAAATCGGTGTCCTTGGCATCATCCTCGATTCAGGGAAACCAATGTCCTTGACGAAACCACCTCGATTCGCGTCGGCCCGTAGAGAAACTAGCGTCTTTGTAGGAATACCCCGATTCGTTTCAACCCCAGGGAAATCAGTGTCCTTGGCAACCTCTTCGACTCAGGGAAACCAGTGTCCTTGACGAGATCACCTCGATTCGTGTCGACCCGCAGAGAAACCAGCGTCTTTGTAGGAACACCTCGATTCGTTTCAACCCCAGGGAAATCAGTGTCCTTGGTAAATACCTCAATTCAGGGAAACTAGCGTCCTTGATGAGAGCTTCTTGATTCGCGTCGGCCCGCAGAGAAACCAGTGTCTTTGCAGGAATACTCCGATTCGTTTCAACCTCGAGGAAACCAGTGTCCTCTGCAAAATACTTCGACTCAGGGAAACCAGTGTCCTTGACGAGACCACCTCGATTCGCGTCGGCCCGTAGAGAAACTAGCGTCTTTGCAGGAATACCCCGATTCATTTCAACCCCAGGGAAATCAGTGTCCTTGGCAACCTCTTCGACACAGGGAAACCAGTGTCCTTGATGAGAGCACCTCGATTCGCGTCAACCCGCAGAGAAACCAGCATCTTTGTAGGAACACCTCGATTCGTTTCAACCCCAGGGAAATCAGTGTCTTTGGTAAATACCTCAATTCAGGGAAACTAGCGTCCTTGATGAGAGCTTCTTGATTCGCGTCGGCCCGCAGAGAAACCAGTTTGTTTGTAGGAATACTCCGATTCGTTTCAACCTCGAGGAAACCAGTGTCCTCGGCAAAATACTTCGACTCAGAGAAACCAGTGTCCTTGATGAGAACATCTTGATTCGCGTCGACCCGTAGAGAAACCGGTGTCTTTGCAGGAATACTCCGATTCGTTTCAACCTTGAGGAAACCAGTGTCCTCGGCAAAATACTTCGACTCAGGGAAACCAGTGTCCTTGACGAGAACATCTTGATTCGTGTCGACCCGCAAAGAAATCAGTGTCTTTGCAGGAATACTTCGATTCGTTTCAACTCCAAGGAAATCAGTGTCCTTGGTAAACACCTCAATTCAGGGAAACTAGCGTCCTTGATGAGAGCTTCTTGATTCGCGTCGGCCCGCAGAGAAACCAGTGTCTTTGCAGGAATACTCCAATTCGTTTCAACGTCGAGGAAACCAGTGTCCTCGGCAAAATACTTCGACTCAGGGAAACCAGTGTCCTTGACGAAAACATCTTGATTCGCATCGACCCGCAGAGAAACCAGTGTCTTTGCAGGAATACTCCGATTCGTTTCAACCTCGAGGAAACCAGTGTCCTTGGCAACCTCCTCAACTCAGGGAAACTAGCGTCCTTGATGAGAACTTCTTGATTCGCGTCGACCCGCAGAGAAACCAGTGTCTTTGCAGGAGCACTTCGATTCGTTTCAACCTCGAGGAAACTAGTGTCCTCGGCAAAATATTTCAACTCGGGGAAATTAGTGTCCTTGACGAGAGCTACTCGATTTGTCTCGACTCGTGAGGAAATTAGTGTCTTCGCGAGGACTTCCCGATTCGTCTCGATTTGCAAGATGAAGCCTTAGGCAGCAGGGATTAAAAAAAACTTGTTTCCTAAGCACTGGGACCCTGCAAGTCGGTCTAAAACGGTCTCTTGCATAATATCCATGGGTCTCACTCTCCAAAGTCAAATCTCGACAAGGAGGGAAACAACCGCTTACGAGTTCTCTCGACTCGTAAGAGGGAAAATTCTCTTGTAGGATCCTTACGACTTATAACAGAAAACGCACTTAGGAATCCTCACGATTCCTAAGGAGAAAATACACCTACGAGATCCTCTCGATCCGTAGGGAGAAAAGTCTTTATGAGACCCTCACGGCTCATAAAGTTGAAAAGTCTTAGGCAGCAGATATGAACCTGCGGCCTAAGTCATCGTTACCTCTTGAAGAAACCAAGACAGGATGCTTGCCTTATCATCTGTCAACCATGTTTACTAAGGTAACACGCGAATAATAAAAGAAGGGAGAAGCACAGAGATGACACAAGACATTGCAAAAAAAAAATGTGTATCATTATTCATTAATTCAATCAAGTACAAGGTGAGTCGTATAAAAGAATAAAGAATGGATACATCTTATTCAAAAAAGAAATTTTTACAAGTATATGATCGATACAAGGGCAGCTACTGGGAAGGAAGCGTCTTAAATAGCCCTATCAATTGCTCGCGCACTTCATTCCATGCCTTCTCCTGATCGGCTGCCACCGCTAGTTCTGTTTCCACTTGAGCCCGCTGCCGTAGGAAGGTTGAGAGCTACTCCTCAACTGCTTGCTGAGCTGCGTTGCGAACTCGGGCATCACGCTCAGCGGCATCGAGCTTCTGCTTCAGTGCTAGCCCATCAGAAAGACTTTGCAGAAGGCCCTCGAAGATAGCCTTCACCCGAGCAGCATTCGCGTCAACTTCAGCACGCAGGCAAGCAGTCTCGCTTGAAGACTCTTGACATTCCCTCAGCCTTAAAGCTGCTTCTTGTTCTAAATGGCGGAAGTAAGAAGCGCTTTTTCAATCCATGCTGCCCGTTGAGTGCTTGCGGCAAAGGCCTCAGGGGCAGGACGCGTAAGCTCCAGCTGATGCAGGCAGGCCTCGATTTCCCTGCAGTGATTAACCCAAGACTCGACGACACCTTCAATATGAAAATTTACAAGCGCCGCCAGCATCAGGTTAACCTCCGCAGCGAAATCTGCGGTAGATGGGGGAGCGTCTGCGTCAAGCTCTTCGATGTAGCCGCTCAACATGCCCAAACTCATCGCAGCACCCTTTGAAGATGGACTTCTCAGGAAGGGGCCTGCCGACATTATGACGCGAGACTCAAAGGGCGCCGGAATCGGAACGACAGCTGAAAAAATAAAATACGATCAGATGACGGTTCAAGAAATATGAAAAATTCATCGATGGGATAGTTTACTATACCAGCTGCAACAGGCGGCAAAGCCGGGAGGGCCAGTGGCACGACCGATCTTTCATCTCCTCCTTCGATTTGTAGCACTGCAATCAGGACAAGGAAGAGTCAGAAATAATTCCATTACTAAAAAAAAAAGAAAGGCATCAATTGGAAACAATACTCACCAGCGCCACTGGAGGAAGAAGCAAGTTCAGATGGGAAGGAGAAGTGCGGGTGCAACACCTGGTAAAGGTGATCAAAAAGCACTCCTGCAAAGACGCAATAGTACGATATTAGTACATAAATTATGCGGCCGAAAGATAAAACTAATGGGTTGCAAATCCATACCTTCCAGCATCTGCGATGGTACGAGAGAAGGCTGAGAGGTGGACACCGCCAAGGCAGTAGCTGACGGCGCTCCCTCGAGCAATGGAGCGTCAGCACTGGCCGCACCTGCATTAAAAACAAAGATAAACCTGTCAGGAAGGATTGCAGGATAAATAAAAAAGGACAGTAACTCGAAATTTACCTGATGAACAGCCAGCCGAAATGGAGGCGTCTCCCTCCTCCATCGACATGAGTCCACCTCTCGTGGCCTCATCACCCGACTCTACGGGGGCCGTCGTCGTGCTCGCGCGGCCAGGAGACGGCGGAGGACTGTAGACGGGGAGAGCAATGTTGGAGCATTGCCAGACTCTTGAGAAAGAGCAGCTGGCTTGTCCCCGGGAGTCATGCCCGTCTCACCCACTACCCCCTCGGGCTCGGCAGTCGCTGCTGTCTCGTCCGCCGTCGCCATGAGGTCGACGGTCTCAGGCGCTCCGTCTGTCGCCGCCCCAGGCTCGGTTGTAGAAGTCGTTTCATTTGCCGCTACCTCAGGCTCGGCATCGATGACCTTCTCTGGCGCAGTTTCCTCAGCCCCCAGCTCAGGTCCAGCAACCCCGGCGACGTCGCTCACCGTCGGCTCGGGTTCAATCGGTGCCTCTTCCTCTGTCCCTTTTGTTAGTGTATATGCCCTAGAGGCCATTACTGTATCATACTAGTTTGTATATTACTTAATGGAAGCTTGGGATATTCACCTTGTATATACAATCTTGCTCAAAATGGTAGTATGCTACTTGGTTTGTTTCTACTTCAATGTGTACATGTGTTTATTTTTGTATATCGCCTATACACATTAGTGGAGCCCTTAGGATCTTTGCTTGATTACCAGCGATGTGATGGCCGTCACACTAGTGGGGCTGGGTAATCTATAAGCACATCCTTATGCAGGTCCCTGGTCGCAGGACTATCGAGACAGGGCATCGATACTCCGGAGTAGACCAGCGCATGCGCTTCTCATCCCAGTGTGGGAGACGGTCTGTCCCACAGCCGTCAGTACGTCGTACTTGAGATAGTATGCGGGTGCTCGTTAGGTTACGGGTACACTGGACAGGACTCGTCGGGAACTGACTAGTTGGTATTATGCCTATCGTCAGTTATCAGTTCCCAGGTGACATGAGTACAGCTTAGTCCGCTGACTTGACACTGTCACTTCGCCTCGAGTGTGTTCCCACTGTACTTTGATTACTACCCTACCACGGCTCAAAGGAGCCGTGCAAACAAGTAGTAGTTGGGTGCAGTCCCGAAGCATTTGGAGGCAGTGACGGTTAGACAGGATTCGTCTCTCCCGGTATTGGGGGTTGACATCGCGCTGTGTCTAGGAGAGCCATTACACGAGTAGTCCCTGGCCAGGGCAAACGAGATATACTGGTAGGCTTCCAGTGTTATCTCAGGGTGTTTTGGGCTTCGCTCCGGCACGACTTGTACCGCTATTGGGGGACTGACGTTTACCGCCCCCTAGGCCCGCCATGCGATGTATCAGACGAACAGACCGGACTGTACGGAGAATGTCACATTCAGGCTCAGTAGGAGTTCAGATGGGTTTTCGCCTCGTCGGTCTTCTTGTCGGCATTACCTGGGGACCGTTACACACAGCTAGTGCCGCTTGCGGTCTGTGGTTAAACCAACTGCCAGCGTAGTGTCGAGTCTTTAGAGTCCCACACAGAAAGCTTTTCGTCTTTAGACAAAAGAGTAGAGGTCGCATGGTTTTGCGACAGGTCGCATGGTTTTGCGACAGGGTTCGGTCACATCCGTGCACTTGCGCACGTACAGTGTCCGGACAGTTTGCACTAGCGGGCTTTAGTTTAAGCCAGATCCTAGTGTACGTTTTGGGATTGGATTTATCCAGTATGCATTCGTGTTCCTCGGAACGCGGATGCGGGTGTGTATGCACAGTTGACGGGGAGACAGAGGCAGCGGATTCTCATTAGGGTTGTTGACAGTTGACCGTTGACTATTTGACTTTTTGCTCAACCCTAATGAGAATATGATATGTGATTAACTATTATATTAATTAAGTATTATGGTGACATGGTTGTTGACTTTTGTTGACTTTGTCGACTTGTTGACTTTTATTGACTTGTTGACTTTATTGACCGGTTGACTACGCTTGACTAGTTGACCAGGCTTGACTAGTTGACCATCATGATAACCATAGCCATCATTTCATGGCAAAGACTTTTGCTTGCTTGCTCATTTGTGCAAAATGAGTGCATGAAATGATATGGTTATGGTTGCTTCAACCATCACATAACACTTGATTTGGTATAATGAGTTATCATTGTTTTGGATTATGAGAGGGTGAAAGACAAAAGACTTGCTCATTCTTTCTTGCTCATTCTCTCTCTTGTTCTTGAGCTCTCTTGTTTTTGCTCTCACCCTCTTGCTCTTGCTCCCTCTCTTTAATCTATGGTTCTCTTGTCTCATGAGTTGAGAATCAAGAACCATAGATAAAATCCCACACAAACTCTTCTCTACTCATTCTAGTTCACAAGATTTGGCAAACCGAGTGAACTAGTTTCTTCAAAGAACGAAGAAGGAGCCAAAGGTTGGAGCTTTCAGGTGGATCTATCTTCGGCGTACGGAGACGACGGGAAGAAGCCAATCCGGACCACCATCGGAGCTTGAAGACGAAGGAGTTCAAGACAAGCAAGGTATAACCCCCTAACCGAGTAGCTAGAAACTCGTAGTTAGGTTGTTAGATAGATGTTTAACCCAGATCCGGGTTTTAGGTCCATGTTACCACCTCTATAAAAATCGTTTTTTACCAAATTCCGCATTCCCGAAAGTACCGGGAGAGGTAGCATGGACTTACAGTGGTATCAGAGACTAGTTAAACTCTATCTAACATGTTAGCAAGTAACTAGAAGATCGATCAAAGAAAAAGTCCCGAAAACGAACCCCAAAATTCGAAGTTTCTGTCGATTTTTATACTGTTCAAAAGTTGATTATTTTCACACCTAAAATCGGCTCAGGCTTTTCTGTGAATAACCACCAAAGATGGTCCAACGATCGAGTCAAAGCGCCGCGGAAACGCGGCGGGAGCACGCTCCCGCCGCGGATCCGCGGCCGAGTTGACTCGGCCAAGGTCCATATTTGGTGCAGTGTTATTCTGGGGGTATTTTGGGATTTTTGATATCTGTGTTTTCTGCCCAGATTTTCCAGAACGAAAATTTTATTTTTGGGGTCCCGAAAATCCGTATTTTTGATCGAACTTCTAAAAGAATTAAGCTAACGGGTTTTTCCGTAATGTGATATTTGTATTGAACGTCTACTAATCGCTATATGTCGATTAGTGGGGGTTATACAAATCTGTGATCTGTAATGTTGATGGAATGTGTATATGAATATGTTGGATTGTCGCGGGTGAATAGCCGGGGGTTGTGAGACGAGAGTTTTTCTTTTCTTTCAATTCATGTAAATTTGTAAATTGATGTAATAATTATTTGTATGGCCGCACAACCGGGTCGGGGTTGTAGCCGTCATTGTATAATTTCTTTTTACTGTTTTTGCTCCTAGGATAGACCCATGGAGGGGGTGCACAAACTACCGGGTATGCCGAAGTGTCGAGTGGCCTACTCATGGAGATGAGGGAGGTTGCTACGCTTCGGGTACTTGGCGGGTAGTTTGCCGCACCCGTAGGGGTCTTGGGTGGGGTATTGGCTATTCACCGCGACCGTGTAATCTGTTTTTCGTTACAGGCTCGTGCGAATTACAGATTCCTAGTATATCCAATGTATTCATCTGTGATCTGAAATGTTTATCATTGCAGTATATCTATATATGATATTATTTAGGCGTTGCTTATGTTTTACAGACGCGCTAGCCCAGCCCCCGCTCTGTCGTTAGTTAAGTAACCTAACGGGTAATGACGGGGCCCAGTGGCGAATGCGAATGGCATAAGCGTACGTCATATTTTGGTTGTTTTCTGCAATGGTAGGATTAAATGATGGGACGCATTAAAAGAACTAATGCAAGAATATCACGCATTAAAAGAACTAATGCAAGATAATAAACCAAGTTAAAGTCGTTGGAACACTTTCGAAAAACCACTCGGTTCTTTTCAAAAACAACTTTTAAATGCGGAGCTTGAGCCACTCCTTTTAAAAGTTATCTCGTTCCATCGACTATATCAAGTTCACTACGTTCACGGTTTTGCCAAAACCATTCGTAGCCCTCCGTCGTTTCACATGAATAGTCAATAGTATTCAAGCTGTGTATGTTGGCCAAAGTCAAGGCACAGTGATTGGTAGCTATTGGGTGTTCATGTGTAGCATAGATAGATGCGTTGGTTTGGGACAGTCGTACTGCCATTTTGGCCAAAGTCAAGGGTAGGTACGGATGGATCCAAATTAACCTGGATAATGACGGGTAGAACTTGACATGTGACTTATGATATTTTGGCCAAAGTCAAGGTCATAAGAGCATGGGGCAAAAATCCACATCGGGAGTTTCATAAGTACTGAAACTTGCTAGATTTGCATACCATTTGGAGTATGATGATTCTGGTAGGATTCCTTCAGTTTCGTCACGCGATGATATTTAGATCCCGATCCTACTGTGAGTATATGCTACTCCTCGGGAAATTTCTCACTAAACGATCAATGCTATAAACCTAGTAGGTGCCTAGAAAGGTGTTAGCGGGGCTACGCCCCCAGGGAAAAGAGGTTCTTTAATTAAGGAACTTCGCGAAAGCGTTGGAAAACCTCCCTCGAAGTACCGACACCGGCCTGGCTGAACGGTTAAGCAAGTATTGTGCGGTGGGATTGATCCCGACTAATTCTTCCTTTATGGTTTGAGGAGGGATTTGAGAAACAGTGGGAGCCATCCTGTTTAGACAAACTAAAAACCACTCTAAACTTGCAAGAGCATCATGCTGAGTGTTTCTTCTTCTCTCTCCTAATTGCAGCGACCAATCGACATGACTGGACTTAAGTTACTTCTAGATAAAAATATACTGACAGGGCCAAACTACAAAGATTGGCTCAGGAATGTCAAGATGGCAATCACTTACGACAAGCTGGGGTATCTTCTTACCACCAAAGCTCCCCCTGTCCCTGGTCCCACTTCCAGCGTCGCGGATAAGGAAATCCGCAAGACTTGGGAGATTGATAGCGCGAAGGCCAAGTGCCTCGTACTTGCCTCGATGGACAACGAACATCAGAGGAGGCACGAGAATATGGACCTTGAATCCATATTTCTGCATACAAAAGAACTGTATGGAGAGCAATCTCGTATCGCAAGATACGAAGCGTCGAAAAAGCTATTTTCGGCAAAGATGGACGTCGGATCATCAGTAGCCGAGCACGTGCTAAAGATGATCGGCTACATTGAGGAGCTCGCGGACCTAGAGACCACATTGGAGAGTGAGCTCTATACGGATATAGTTCTCCAGTCCCTTCCTTCCACTTACGCCCAGTTTATACTGAACTTTAACTTACAAGAAAAAGAGGTTGAACTTTCAGAGCTCCTCAACATGCTGAGGAGCGCAGAGGGCACCCTACAGAAAAGTAGGGAAACATCCACTTTGTTTGTAGGAGGATCATCTTCTTCTAGGTCCAAGGCGAAAGCCAAGGGAAAGAAGAAGAAAGCCCCCGCCAAACCAAGGGGCGGTGTTAGTAAGGTGGATACGAAGGGAAAAGCTAAAGCAACAAAGAAAGCAGGGAAGCTTGTGGATAAGGAAGAATGCTTCTATTGTCATAAGAAAGGACATTGGAAGAATGATTGCAGGGCCTGGAAGGCCAGAACACAGGAATTGAAGCAGGTTGCAGCTTCAGCTTCAGGTGTGTATGTTATTGAAAACTGTCTTTCAATAAACTCTACTTCCTGGGTATTGGATACCGGATCAGGATCTCATATCTGTAATTCTTTGCAGGCGTTGAGAAACCGTAGGGTTTTGAAGGCAGGTGACATGACCCTCAGAGTTGCGAACGGAGCTAGCATGGATGCTAAAGCCGTGGGGGACTATCACCTGGGAATGTCAGATGGACATGTTTTAGTTTTGCGTAATTGCTTTTTTGTACCCAACGCAACTTGTAATATCATCTCTGTATCTTTAGTTTCTAAAGAAGGTTATGAATTTGCGTTTGTAAGTAATGTTGTAAACATTCACCTTAATCAAGTTCTGATTGGGTCAGGTACATTGAGTAATAGTATATACGTATTGAACCAACCACAGATTTTCAATGTCCAGAATGCACACAAAAGAAAGTCTCCGGAAATAAATCAGGCTTTCTTATGGCATTGTAGGCTGGGTCACATCAATGAGAGAAGGTTGACGAAGTTACATACAGAAGGATATTTGAATCCGTTCGAATATCAATCGTATGCCACTTGTCAATCCTGTCTCAAAGGAAAGATGACAAAAACTCCGTTTACTGGATATGGAGTGAGAGCGAGCGAGCTCTTGGGACTCGTACACAGTGACGTGTGCGGTCCAATGTCTACACATGCGCGAAGCGGTTATTCTTACTTCATTACTTTTACGGATGACTTCTCAAGGTACGGTTATGTCTTCTTAATGAAACATAAGTCCGAAGCCTTTGGAAAATTCCAGGAGTATAAGAATGAAGTAGAAAAACAAACCGGCAAAAGTATTAAGATTCTAAGATCGGATCGAGGTGGAGAATACTTAAGTGCCGAGTTCCTGGACTATTTAAAAGAGAACGGAATTCTTTCTCAGCTTACTCCTCCATACACTCCGCAACATAATGGTGTATCGAAGAGACGGAACCGAACCTTATTAGATATGGTACGGTCCATGATGAGTAACGCTGAGTTACCGCGATCATTCTGGGGGTATGCGCTAGAATCAGCTGCATACCTTTTGAACCGAGTTCCTACTAAGACTGTGCCTACTACACCATATGAGATGTGGTGTGGGAAGAGACCCCATCTTAATCACATTAAGACATGGGGAAGTCCAGCTTTTGTCAAAAAGCAGCATGCGGACAAGCTCGAGGCACGCTCAGTACTGTGTAAGTTTGTGGGATATCCAAAGAATTCCAAGGGATATTATTTCTACTGCGAAGAGGAACAAAAAGTCCTTGTTTCTCGTCATGCCCACTTTCTAGAACACCAGTTTTTAGAAAAGGAAATTAGTGGGAGCGCAGTAGAACTGGAAGAAATTCCAGAACCACGGACTATTACTGAAAGTTTAGTGGAACCAGAGGGTTCAAAAGAACAGGACATTCCTACGCCGCTCCGCAGGAGTAGTAGGCAGACTCATCCGACCGAGAGATACTACGGTTTTCTCATAGACGGGGATAGAGAGGATTGCATCATAGATTATGATGAGCCTACTAGCTTCCAGCAGGCCGTTCAGAGCGTTGACTCAGTGAAATGGCTGGATGCAATGCGGACCGAAATGGAGTCCATGTACACCAACAAGGTATGGACGTTGGACATTGCTCCAGACGGGGTAAAACCCGTAGGATGCAAGTGGATCTTCAAAAGGAAGATTGGTGTAGATGGACAGGTTGAGACCTATAAAGCTAGGCTGGTAGCAAAGGGTTTTCGTCAAAAACCTGGCTTGGACTATGACGAAACCTTTTCTCCAGTAGCCATGCTGAAATCCATTCGGATCCTTCTTGCCATTGCTGCCTTCCACGATTATGAGATTTGGCAGATGGACGTAAAGACAGCTTTTCTAAATGGAAATTTAGAGGAGTGTGTCTATATGGACCAGCCAGAGGGTTTCATTCAGAGTGGGAGCAGCGGAAAGGTGTGCAAGTTGCTTAAGTCCATCTATGGACTAAAGCAGGCATCGCGGAGTTGGAACATCTGTTTTGATGAGACGGTCAAGGAATTTGGCTTTATCAAAAATCCAGATGAACCATGCATCTATAGTAGATTTGTAGCGAGAACTGTAGTATTCCTCGTTTTATACGTGGATGACATTCTCTTAATAGGAAATGACATTCCTATGCTACAATCTGTCAAGGGGTTCTTGTCGCACAGGTTCTCCATGAAAGACCTGGGTGATGCCTCATACATCCTGGGGATCCGGATCCATCGTGATAGATCCAAGAGGATATTAGGACTTTCTCAGTCCAGGTACATCGACACCGTACTGAAAAGATTCAGTATGGAAGATTCCAAGCGCGGTAACCTACAGGCTTGTCACGGGATCACCCTCTCTAAAGAGATGTCTCCCAAGACTGATTTGGAGAGGGATCGCATGTCTATTATACCCTATGCTTCTGCGGTAGGCTCTATAATGTATGCGATGTTGTGTACCAGACCGGATGTAGCTTATGCACTGAGTGTGGTAAGCCGGTATCAGTCAAACCCTGGGGAGAAACACTGGATAGCGGTAAAGAACATTCTCAAGTACCTGAGAAGGACTAAGGAGATGTTCTTGGTGTATGGCGGAAAAGACCTCCAGATCGAGGCCTTTGCTGACTCCAGCTTCCAGAGTGACAAGGATGATTCCAAGTCCATGTCGGGTTTTGTCTTTACCCTCAATGGAGGGGCGATGTGTTGGAAGAGTTCCAAACAAGAAACCGTTGCAGACTCGACGATGGAAGCGGAATACATCGCTGCATCTGATGCCGCAAAAGAAGCTGTCTGGATGAGGAAGTTCTTGAAAGAACTTCAGGTGGTTCCGTCCATTGTTGATCCAATACCTCTGTATTGCGACAACAACGGGGCTATAGCTTTAGCGAAGGAACGCAGGTCCCATCAGAGATCCCGACACATCTTGAGGCGGTATCACCTGATCAGGGAGATCGTGGATCGCATGGAGATCGAGGTTCGGAGAGTCGCTTCAGAAGATAACACTGCAGATCCATTCACCAAGGCCCTGCCCCAGACTCAGTTCGAGCGGCTGATCTAGATGATAGGTCTTCGATACGCCAGTACATGGCCTTAGTGCAAGTGGGAGATTGTTAGTGTATATGCCCTAGAGGCCATTACTGTATCATACTAGTTTGTATATTACTTAATGGAAGCTTGGGATATTCACCTTGTATATACAATCTTGCTCAAAATGGTAGTATGCTACTTGGTTTGTTTCTACTTCAATGTGTACATGTGTTTATTTTTGTATATCGCCTATACACATTAGTGGAGCCCTTAGGATCTTTGCTTGATTCCCAGCGATGTGATGGCCGTCACACTAGTGGGGCTGGGTAATCTATAAGCACATCCTTATGCAGGTCCCTAGTCGCAGGACTATCGAGACAGGGCATCGATACTCCGGAGTAGACCAGCGCATGCGCTTCTCATCCCAGTGTGGGAGACGGTCTGTCCCACAGCCGTCAGTACGTCGTACTTGAGATAGTATGCGGGTGCTCGTTAGGTTACGGGTACACTGGACAAGACTCGTCGGGAACTGACTAGTTGGTATTATGCCTATCGTCAGTTATCAGTTCCCAGGTGACATGAGTACAGCTTAGTCCGCTGACTTGACACTGTCACTTCGCCTCGAGTGTGTTCCCACTGTACTTTGATTACTACCCTACCACGGCTCAAAGGAGCCGTGCAAACAGGTAGTAGTTGGGTGCAGTCCCGAAGCATTTGGAGGCAGTGACGGTTAGACAGGATTCGTCTCTCCCGGTATTGGGGGTTGACATCGCGCTGTGTCTAGGAGAGCCATTACACGAGTAGTCCCTGGCCAGGGCAAACGAGATATACTGGTAGGCTTCCAGTGTTATCTCAGGGTGTTTTGGGCTTCGCTCCGGCACGACTTGTACCGCTATTGGGGGACTGACGTTTACCGCCCCCTAGGCCCGCCATGCGATGTATCAGACGAACAGACCGGACTGTACGGAGAATGTCACATTCAGGCTCAGTAGGAGTTCAGATGGGTTTTCTCCTCGTCGGTCTTCTTGTCGGCATTACCTGGGGACCGTTACGCACAGCTAGTGCCGCTTGCGGTCTGTGGTTAAACCCACTGCCAGTGTAGTGTCGAGTCTTTAGAGTCCCACACAGAAAGCTTTTCGCCTTTAGACAAAAGAGTAGAGGTCGCATGGTTTTGCGACAGGTCGCATGGTTTTGCGACAGGGTTCGGTCACATCCGTGCACTTGCGCACGTACAGTGTCCGGACAGTTTGCACTAGCGGGCTTTGGTTTAAGCCAGATCCTAGTGTACGTTTTGGGATTGGATTTATCCAGTATGCATTCGTGTTCCTCGGAACGCGGATGCGGGTGTGTATGCACAGTTGACGGGGAGACAGAGGCAGCGGATTCTCATTAGGGTTGTTGACAGTTGACCGTTGACTATTTGACTTTTTGCTCAACCCTAATGAGAATATGATATGTGATTAACTATTATATTAATTAAGTATTATGGTGACATGGTTGTTGACTTTTGTTGACTTTGTTGACTTGTTGACTTTTATTGACTTGTTGACTTTGTTGACCGGTTGACTAGGCTTGACTAGTTGACCATCATGATAACCATAGCCATCATTTCATGGCAAAGACTTTTGCTTGCTTGCTCATTTGTGCAAAATGAGTGCATGAAATGATATGGTTATGGTTGCTTCAACCATCACATAACACTTGATTTGGTATAATGAGTTATCATTGTTTTGGATTATGAGAGGGTGAAAGACAAAAGACTTGCTCATTCTTTCTTGCTCATTCTCTCTCTTGTTCTTGAGCTCTCTTGTTTTTGCTCTCACCCTCTTGCTCTTGCTCCCTCTCTTTAATCTATGGTTCTCTTGTCTCATGAGTTGAGAATCAAGAACCATAGATAAAATCCCACACAAACTCTTCTCTACTCATTCTAGTTCATAAGGTTTGGCAAACCGAGTGAACTAGTTTCTTCAAAGAACGAAGAAGGAGCCAAAGGTTGGAGCTTTCAGGTGGATCTATCTTCGGCGTACGGAGACGACGGGAAGAAGCCAATCCGGACCACCATCGGAGCTTGAAGACGAAGGAGTTCAAGACAAGCAAGGTATAACCCCCTAACCGAGTAGCTAGAAACTCGTAGTTAGGTTGTTAGATAGATGTTTAACCCAGATCCGGGTTTTAGGTCCATGTTACCACCTCTATAAAAATCGTTTTTTACCAAATTCCGCATTCCCGAAAGTACCGGGAGAGGTAGCATGGACTTACACCTTTAGGTTCGACGGTTTCCGCCTCCCCTTCGGTTGGACTTGGCCCTGCAGGATAAGATATATAAGAACCGACAGGCTTACAATTCTTACAACAAAATCTTGAAAGACACATTACCTGAGATGGACTGATCATTAGCCTCCCGAGCTGCACGCACTGCCTGTCTGTGAGCGGTAGACAAGGCGACCGGGGGCTCTTCCGAGGGAGTATCAGCCCGAGGAACGGTGCTTGGGCCCGCTCCCACGGCCAAAGCAGCTCTGCATGCCTTCGCCTCGCGCCTCAACCGCTTTCTCTCCTCCCGAGCCGTCAAGACGGATCTCTTCGAAGCTTCCTTCATTGAGGCGTCATCGTCCACATACAGAGATGCCTCCAAAGCATTCAAGGCATCCTTCACCGACTTTTCGAGTTGAGACTCTTGCGGCAGCCCTGATGAGACCGGAACTTCAGTAGCTGGCCCGGGGAGAGTCCCCGCATCGACTGGCGCAACCCCTGCAAAGAGACAAAGGAAGAAGGTTAGGTTGGCCATCAGAAAAGAGGATAAAGACTTAATGAGGCAAGACGTACCAACGCCCAATAAAGCGTGCTTCATTTCCTCCTTCTGGAAGGTTTTTAGAGAGGCAGCGATGCCTTCTTCAGTAGTGACACCTGTTAAAAAAAAGGGAAAAGCATTAGTGAAAGATAATGATAAAATGCGATAAAATGACGAAGAGTGCAACTAATGATTACCTGACTGAGTGAGTTTAGTCAACATCGCTTCGAGCCTGGCTGATCGCTCAGAAGCCGCAATGGCGGCCGCCAGATCGGTGTCTGCTGGATCTACCAAGAAGCCCTCATTGCTACCGTACTCGCTTATACCTTCGGTAAGAGGGGCCTGAGGCTCTAAACCGAGGATAGCATCGAGAGAGAGGAGCGACTTCTTCTTCCTCTTCTGCCCGCCAGCCCTGGGTGCACCCAAGATCGACTTACGCTTTGCAGGCACCTTAGAGCGGCGGGTCCCGATATCCGCGCCCACGCCGGACTCCGGTGAAACCACATTTACCGTCTACACTGGAGCATGGGGCGCTGGTGGTGCATCCACAGTATCATGAAGTGGCAATCCGCGTGGAGGGCTCAGCACGCGCGGTGGCTCAGCTCCAGCATCTTTCAGCGGAGGAACGACCGGGGTCCTTGGCTTTAGGTGAGCCTTGCGGTCGCCACCGGGAGGCACACCCTTGCGGTCAACCAACATGCGCTTCTCCATATGGATAACTGGACCCATTGCGTGCGCGTACCAAGCCACCTACGCGTTGAGGACCCGGGGAACGCAGCTTGGCTCGCTGATGAAGAAGTGGGAGCCCGTGTTCAGCCGCATGAAATGGTGCATCGCGCTCCGTATCCCCTCCCTGCTTGCCGCGGGCTCTTCCAAAAACACCTCCAGCGGGATCCCCTGGTTATAGCTGGATTGTTGGGCAAACCGGTGGGGGTTATACCTCATGAAAAGCGCCATCTCGTTCTTCCTGAACACCAGGTAGCCCGGCCAAATGGAGTAGAGGTGAAGAATCTTCCGGGCTTTCAGTACGGAGGCGCCGTCCTTAAAGTCGTCATGCAATGACACCACCGACTTGGAGGTTTCTGAGCCGATAGTTATGACTTTATCCATAAAAGAAATCCTCGCTCCGACCAGGTGTGGACGAAGGAGCAACCCTCTAGCCTCCCGCGAAGGCACAGTCATGATCGAGGCGCCGATCAGCCGCATGACTCTTGGGAGTCTGCACCTCTCAAAAAACGAAGGGCTTTTATGGACACCGAACACCCCGTGCACATGCATTTCCATCAACGAGGTGAAGTAGTGCATCGGGAAATTAGCAGGCTGCACCCCAGGTTCATTAACGTCCGCTGCCACGCTAAGTCCATTGTATAGGTGAGCCAACCCGGCGATTCCTATTGTCAACTGCAGGCCAGCCACCATCCGATGCGCTGGGTAGAAAACAGATGGCCACATGTGGTGCGGGTGCATGGGGAGCGCGAAGCTGCACAGCCACAATCCCAGGAACCCCAAAAAGAAGGTCTCCTCATCAATGCCCGGAGCAGCGATTTCTGACAAGGGCATGATGGCGGCGCCGGGAAGATAAAAATCATTTTGATCGTCTTCCGATATTGGTCGATGGTCCAAGCCGAAGCCGAAAGGGTCATCGAGCTTGGCGAACTTCTCGCTCCGCTCTGATAGGAACTCCGGTCGAAGGAAGCGGGCGATAAAATCTGCGAAACTAACTCCCCGGATTCCTGATTCCAGATAGAGCCCTTTGTATATGGTCAGCACCTTCACCAAGCCCGGATACTGGTGCTGAATAGCATTCTCCGGCGTCAAATCAAACACCAGCGGCTTGGTGGTGAAGCCGTATTCGTCAGGAGGAAGCAGCTCCTCGTAATGCTCCCCCTGTTAGTTGTATGTATGCCCTAGAGGCCAGTATTGTACAGATTATGTATATTATATTGGATGCTTGGACATATATAGAGATGACTTTCTTGCTCGACATGATAGTATGCTATCTGGTTGCCATTTATCTTAACATGTACACTAGTCTCTTTATACTGTCTTATAGTTACATGTTGGTAAAGCCCTTAGGATTTGTACTTGACTACCTGGACTATGATGCAGATCATACTAGTGGGGACATGGTAGTCCATAAGTACATCCTTCAAGGTCCCTAGTCGTAGGTGTATCGAGACGGGGCATCGATATACCAGAGTAGACTAGCGTATACGCTTCTCGACCCATGTGATGGGCGATGGATGATCCCATATCCATTGGTGTTTGACATCAGAGGTGGTATACGGGTGCTCAGTGGAGACTGGGTACACTGGACGGACTCGCCAAGAACTCCCAGATGGTATTATACCTCACGTCAGATGGCAGTTCTCAGGTGACACTTGTACAGGTTAGTCTGTAGACCCGAGATCGTCATAGAGTCTTGTGTGGTTCCCACTGTGCTTTGATCTCCACCTTACCACGTCCATGAGGGCGTGCAAAACGGTGATCTTTGGGTACAGTCCCGAGTCACATGGAGGCAATGAGCGATAGGAGGGGTTTCGTCTCTCCCGGTATTGGGGGTTGATGTTGCGCTGTGCTCGATTGGCCGTAACAGGGAAGTCCCTGGCCAGGGCTGATCAGAGATTTGCTGGTAAGTGTTACCAGTAGTTTCTCGACCCGTTACGAGCCTCACATCGGCATGACTTATCGGGTTATTGGGGTCTGACGTATACCACCCCTAGACTTGATATGCGACGCATCAGACGAAGAGACTTGACTGTATGGTAAGTGTTACTGGTCGGATTCGCAGGAGTGTGAGCGGGCTAGCTCGTCGATCTTCTGATCGCTCAATACCCGGGTGGCCGTTACGTTTAGCAGACCGCTTGCGGCTTGTGGGTGCTTGATATGATCATCATCTGCTACCGGCGTATTGACGAGTCTTTAGAGTCCTACACAGAGGTTTCCTGGTTCAAGCGAAACGAAATAGGAGTGCATATGAGATATGTGCGGGACCGAGAATAATGCGTGTATGTGATACCGTATTTGATTCTCGCGATTAATGTTTCGATTGGTTGTATATGATATAACCTAGTTATCGAATCGAAGACCGATTCGATAAGTCGATACATTGAATACTAGTCGGTTATGTGCGACATGACCGGATCATTGAATCAAGTGTTGATTTAATGATTTAATGTATAATTATATATTTGATATATTACTTTGCATTAACTAGTATTGGTTCACTTTAAACGGATTTTTCTCACTTGAAGTGCACATTGTATATGTGATATGTTTTGTGTACACTTGTATGTATCATGTTTGATGATGCATATAGTTTTGGTTTTGTGTAAAGAATGCAACCATGGTTATGAGAGTGGTTAGGGTTTATGGTTTATTCTCTTTTTATTTAATCCATTCATTATTTATTAAATGGATTTATGTAATACAAAATGGTTTCATTTTGTCTTGAAGCTTGTTGAAGCTTCATGAAGCTTTGACTGATAACCATTTTGTCATTTTGCTTAACCCTAACCACTCCCACTAACCATGGTCTATTCTCTACACTTGACCATGGTTAGAAGATGATAAGAATGGATTTTATTATTCATTTTTACTTAACACTTGAAAAAGAATTCTATCATCTTCTTCTTCTTCTCAAAGTGAGAAAGCTTGCTACTTTAATGGCAAGTTGTGATCTAGTGAGCAAAATCCAAATCTAAAGTGAACCCATCTCCTATTTCTTCACCCTCTACCTCTAGCCAAGTTGTAGAGTGTGTTTTCTTCACAAATTTCATCACTTTGTGAAGTCGGAGCTTGAACTTGCGATGCCTCGACGTAGATCGTCTTTGACACGAAGCCGGCGACCTAGCTCACTCGTTTCTTCGACGAAGCCGATGCTTGAGCCCGGAGTTCGACTTGGACAGCGAGGAGACATCGTTGCGGAGCCGTGGAGGTGGACATCCGGATCTATAAAGGTTGTATTTCCGTATCCATGTAGTTAAGTGTTAACTAGCTTTTCTTTTCGCCTAAACATCTAGTTAAAGATCCGTAGTCTAGGGTTTCTCGGCACTAAAAATTTTAATTTGGCATGTTCGATGCCTTGTGAGAACCCACTAGGGTGCCTAGGAACCTTTCACTGGTATCAGAGCCTAGCTAGAGCCTTAGGCGAAGTCCCGACGACGTTTGAAACCCGATCGAACCAAAAATCCGAACCCGAAATAGCTCTCTGGACTTTTTCCAAATTCTGGGATTT
Organism: Agapanthus africanus; assembly: GCA_030015575.1. NCBI lineage: Eukaryota > Viridiplantae > Streptophyta > Magnoliopsida > Asparagales > Amaryllidaceae > Agapanthus > Agapanthus africanus. The sequence continues at coordinate 363,185,905 of CM057345.1, forward strand.
TTCCAAATTAAAAATTGCTAAAAAATTCAGCAGGAAAATATAAGAATTACGACGCAAAACTTTTCCCATGAACAGTAAATTTCGCGGCGGAAGAGCGGCAGAAACCTGGTTTCTGCGGCGCTTCCGCCGCGCATTGATGACGTCACCCCTCAATTTTTGCACAGTAGTTCCTGATAAATTCTGCTGAGTTTTCTGGGAATTTTTAACATTTATTTCAGAGTTTAATTTTCTGCAGTTGTTTTGGGGTTTCGATGTTTCGATCGGGGTATCAAATTTTGTCTGAGTGTTTTTCCAGATAATTGTAGAATATGTTAAAGAGTTCGACCGGATATAAATACCCAGGTTTTCCCCTGCCGGAATATCCAAGTGTTGGATTATTGTGTGGTTAAAAGACGTTCTAAGTAGTGCAAGTAACGCGATGGTCCCTCTAGAAGACACAAACCTTAACTCGATTATGTGACCGTCTTGAACTGCCCTTTGAACCTTCGGGTTTGGGGCAGTACGGCGTGCCACATGTGAGGCGTTGGCTTGACCCTTCTACGGCTGGACCGTTGGTACTGAGGTATGAAGTGAATGTCTTTGAACCTATTTCATGTGTTGATCGGTGTCGGGAAAACTTGGGTGTTCGAATGTTCGATCGGAAAGTTTGATATATTCTATTTATCCGGAATTGGATACAATAATTGGAATTCACAAGCAGTTATGTGATAACTAAATGAATGTTATAAATCTAGCAATTTAGTCCCATATGATATTGAAAAGAGTTTTCGATAATGAGACTAAAATGCGGGGTTTGTAACTGTTAGGCATGTGATGTCTAAAGTAGTTGCGGATTCCAATTGTTGTAGTTTTACACTTTCTTTTCTGTGACCGTAAGTGTAGTATGTTCATATCGCCGGTTTCGTTGCTATACGTCAAGGACAATTGGGGTATGCATACTTGCTTACGTTGATGACATGTGATGTTATGTGTTGCTGGATATGTTATATTGGATCGTCGTATTTGAATAGCCGGGGGTTTTTTATGTGAGATGAGTGTTTTTCATTTTCATTCATGTAAAAACTTGTATGTAATATTATTTTATTCGGGGCACTTCCAGGATGCGGGAGTTGTCACCCTTTGTATATTATTTACTTTTCTGCACTAGGATAGACCCAAGGAGGGGAGCACAAGTAACCGGATTCTGGGGTCCAGTGGGAGACCAACTCGAGGAGTCGAGTCCGGGTCTCCTAACCCTAGAATTGGTAGGGTTGCTTGCCGCTCTCGTAGGGGTCTAGGGGTGTGGGATTGGCTATTCATCACGACCGTGGAATCCGTGTTTTATACTGGCTCGTATTGAAAAGACGGACGTCCTAGTATATCCAATATTTCATATGTTTATTCTGCTGCGATATCTGTGTTGTGACTCTGTGATGGATATAGTATATAGTATATATGATATATTATATAGACGTTACTTATGTTTTACACCCGCGCTAGCCCTGCCCTGCTCTGTCGTTAGTTACCTAACCTAACGGTGCACGAGGGGACATCGAGGCGAATGCGGATGGCATAAGTGTACGCCATATCTATCTGTGATGTTTAGGTATTAAATGATGGGACTTCATTAATGTGATTAATGAAAGATAAGAAACCTAAGATGTTGTGGAATCAAATTTTAAAATAAAACAGGTAGCTACAGTTCTTGCTTTGCATAGCGGCATATATGATATACCCCGCACCTCATTCGACGAGGAAAGGACCGAGATCCCTTCACCGGGAGTGACTCCTTTAGCAATAACTGGCAGATGCTACACACTCGGTTTGCTTTTGACTGCTTTTGGGTTTTTGCTTTGCACAGCGATATATATGATATATCCCGCACCTCATTCGACGAGGAAAGGACCGAGATCCCTTCACCGGGAGTGACTCCTTTAGCAAAACTAGAAAAGCCTCAAAATCACTCCATTTCAAAACTTTATTTGATTCTACAACGATATAAAGTTCATTACGCAAAGGGTTTTCTTAAAAACCTGACGTAGCCCTCCGTCATTTCAGATAAGTAATAGTTAGTATTCGTGCTGCGTTTGTTGACTCAGTCAAGGCGTAGTGTGCGGTAGCTAATTACTATTTATCTGTTTATGCATATGATGCAGATTGGATTAGGGTAGTCGTGCGGCCTTGTTGACTTAGTCAAGGGTCGTGCGGGTGGGTTTAATTCAATCAGGAAATGACGGGTTGAACTTTACTTGCGGTCTATGGTTTGTTGACTCAGTCAAGGTCATAGATCGCCTGGGGCAAAATATTATCGGGAATTTCAAGTGTTGAAATTTGCAATGAGATTGCATACCTTCTATGAGATAGTTGGATCCCGATACCCGCTGCGAGTAAGAGTTACTCCTGGGAGAGTTTTACACATTACAATTAGCCGATCAAGTAGGTGTCTAGAAAGGTGTTAACGAGGTTACGCCTCTGGGAAAATGAGGTTTACAGTAATTAGGTTCGTGCGAAAGCACGGGGGACCTCCCTCAAAGTACCGACACTGGCCTGGCTGAAAGATTGGCGAACTTGTAGTGTGTAATTAATCCCGGCTAGTCTTTCCTTTTAGGGTTTGAAGGAAGATTTGATAAAAAGCAGTGGGAGCCATCCTGATTAGATAAGATAATAACCAATCTGATCTTGCACGAGTATACGCTAAAGTGTTTTCTTCTCTCTCTCTCCAGGTAGCGACCATTTCATGCCCTAATAAAGATAATAATATGGATGTATTGACCGAACCCGCATGTTATACTGTGCAGGGGAACGTTAGACCCGTTCTATCTTATAAATGTTATAAGACTGAACAGGAAACAGGAGAATATCTGGATTCTCACACCGCCCAAACGGAGAACTTGCATGTTGATGCATCATCTTCGGGTGTGTTTGTCATTGAGAACTGTTTCTCAGTTCACCCTACGTCCTGGGTATTAGATACCGGGTCAGGATCCCACATATGTAAGATGTTACATGGGCTGCGAAAAGGTAGAGAACTGAGAAAAGGTGAACATTCCATTCATGTAGGGAATGGGGCAAATGTTGCAGCCAAAGCAGTTGGCATATATCACCTAGTATTACCAAATGGTGATACACTAGTCCTGAATGAATGCTATTATATACCGAACATGATGTGCAACATTATATCAGTTTCTTTACTAAGTAAAGAAGGTTATAATTTTGTAGTAAAGGATAATGTTATGAACATATTCCTAGATCAAAGGTTGATTGCATCAGGCTCGCTACATAATGGCATATTCATTCTCAATCAAAATACAGTTTTCAATATACAAAACACGCACAAAAGGAAAAGCTCAGAAATGAACGAATCCTTCTTGTGGCATTGTAGACTTGGCCATATCAATGAGACACGACTAGCTAAGATGCATAAGAACGGATATTTGAATTCATTCGAATTATCATCTTATGACACTTGCCATTCATGTCTCAAAGGAAAAATGACCAAAACTCCGTTTAAAGGACACGGAGAAAGAGTTACCGAACTCTTGGGACTGGTGCATAGTGATGTATGCGGTCCAATGTCTACACACGCCAGAAATGGTTCTTCCTACTTCATTACATTCACTGACGATCTCTCTAGATACGGGCATGTGTTCCTGTTGAAACACAAGTCTGAAGCTTTTGAGAAATTCAAAGAATATAAGCACGAGGTAGAGAACCAAACGGGCAAAAGTATTAAGGTTCTTCGATCTGATCGAGGAGGTGAATACTTAAGCAGTGAATTTCTGGATTATCTAAAAGAGAATGGAATTCTCTCTCAGCTTACTCCTCCTTATACACCACAGCACAACGGTGTATCGGAACGAAGGAATCGCACCCTATTAGATATGGTGCGTTCAATGATGAGTAATGCTGAGTTACCTATTTCCTTTTGGGGGTATGCGCTTGAGACAGCCATATACCTATTGAATCTGGTTCCGTCTAAATCTGTACCTACCACACCATATGAGATATGGAGTGGGAAGAGACCATATTTTAAGCGAATTAAGATATGGGGTTGTCCGGCCTATGTCAAAAAGCAAAATCCGGACAAACTCGAGGCACGATCAGTCCTTTGCAAGTTCGTGGGATATCCTAAGAATTCTCAAGGATATTTTTTCTACCAAGCTGAGGAACAAAGAGTGTTTGTTGCTCAACATGCCACCTTTTTGGAAAGGGAATTTCTTGCAAAAGAAACTAATGGCAAAGAGGTAGAACTGGAAGAGGTTCCAGCACCACAAACTGCAACTGACAATTTAGTAGAACCAGAGGATTCAGTGGTGCCCGACGTACCCCAGCCTCTCCGCCGATCTAGTAGGGTTTCTCGTCCACCTGAGAGATACTATGGTTTTCTCATTGACGGTGGTAGTGAGGTGCATCATGGAGGATGATGACCCAACTAGCTTCGAGCAGGCCATCACTAGTGGGGACTCAGTGAAATGGCTGGATGCTATGCGGTCCGAGATGGATTCCATGCACACCAACAAAGTATGGACTTTGGAAATTGCTCCTGAAGGGGTAAAACCCATTGGGAGCAAGTGGATCTTCAAGAAGAAACTTGGTGTAGATGGGAAAGTGGAGACTTTCAAAGCTAGACTTGTAGCAAAGGGTTTTCGTCAAAGACCAGGTGTGGACTATGACGAGACCTTTTCTCCAGTGGCTATGCTTAAATCCATCCGAATCATGCTTGCCATTGCTGCCTTTCATGAATACGAAATCTGGCAAATGGATGTTAAGACCGCCTTTCTAAATGGTGATTTAGAAGAGTGCGTGTACATGACTCAGCCAGAGGGCTTCGTAGACAGTGGGAGCAGCGGGAAGGTATGCAAGCTGCTTAAATCCATTTATGGATTAAAGCAAGCATCGCGGAGTTGGAACATCTGCTTTGACGTCGTTATCAAAGAGTTTGATTTCGTCAAAAATCCAGATGAACCTTGTATCTACAAGAAGGTGGCAGAGAGTAAAGTTGTCTTCCTCATATTGTACGTGGACGACATACTCTTGATAGGAAATGATATTCCTATGCTGCAATCGGTCAAGCTCTTCTTATCACAAAGATTCTCAATGAAAGATCTTGGTGATGCCTCCTGCATATTGGGAATCAGGATATATAGAGATAGATCCAAACGGATTTTGGGATTGTCCCAATCCAGGTACATTGACACCATACTAAAGAGGTTTAGTATGGAAGAGTCCAAGCGTGGGAATATGCCCACGATCTCTGGAGTCACTCTCTCCAAAGAGATGTCTCCCAAGACTGATTTGGAGAGAGCTCGCATGCAAGGGATACCCTATGCTTCGGCAGTAGGTTCTATCATGTATGCGATGCTATGTACCAGACCCGATGTAGCATACTCACTAAGTGTAGTGAGCAGGTATCAAGCTGATCCTGGAGAGAGTCACTGGACAGCTGTGAAGAGCATTCTCAAGTACTTACGAAGGACTAGAGATATGTTCTTGGTGTATGGTAACGGAGAACTCCAAGTGGAGTCCTTTACCGATTCGAGCTTCCAGAGTGATAAGGACGACTCTAAGTCGCAGTCGGGCTTTGTCTTTACCCTTTACGGAGGGGCGGTTAGCTGGAAGAGTTCCAAGCAGGAAACCGTGGCAGACTCGACAATGGAGGCTGAATACATCGCTGCCAACGATGCTGCTAAAGAAGCTGTTTGGATCAAGAAGTTCATTACTGAACTTGGTGTGGTTCCATCCATTGAGCGTCCAATACCTTTGTATTGCGATAACAATGGAGCGGTGGCTTTAGCCAAGGAACCCAGGTCCCATCAGCGGTCCAGGCATATTCTGAGGCGGTATCACCTGATCCGGGAGATAGTTGATCGCCGGGAGATCGAGGTCAGGAGAGTTGACACGAAGAATAACACGGCGGATCCACTCACGAAGGCCATTCCCCAGATACAGTTTGAGAGACTCTTCGGGATGCTCGGTATGAGATACTACAGCAGCTGGCCCTAGTGCAAGTGGGAGATTGTTAGTTGTATGTATGCCCTAGAGGCCAGTATTGTACAGATTATGTATATTATATTGGATGCTTGGACATATATAGAGATGACTTTCTTGCTCGACATGATAGTATGCTATCTGGTTGCCATTTATCTTAACATGTACACTAGTCTCTTTATACTGTCTTATAGTTACATGTTGGTAAAGCCCTTAGGATTTGTACTTGACTACCTGGACTATGATGCAGATCATACTAGTGGGGACATGGTAGTCCATAAGTACATCCTTCAAGGTCCCTAGTCGTAGGTGTATCGAGACGGGGCATCGATATACCAGAGTAGACTAGCGTATACGCTTCTCGACCCATGTGATGGGCGATGGATGATCCCATATCCATTGGTGTTTGACATCAGAGGTGGTATACGGGTGCTCAGTGGAGACTGGGTACACTGGACGGACTCGCCAAGAACTCCCAGATGGTATTATACCTCACGTCAGATGGCAGTTCTCAGGTGACACTTGTACAGGTTAGTCTGTAGACCCGAGATCATCATAGAGTCTTGTGTGGTTCCCACTGTGCTTTGATCTCCACCTTACCACGTCCATGAGGGCGTGCAAAACGGTGATCTTTGGGTACAGTCCCGAGTCACATGGAGGCAATGAGCGATAGGAGGGGTTTCGTCTCTCCCGGTATTGGGGGTTGATGTTGCGCTGTGCTCGATTGGCCGTAACAGGGAAGTCCCTGGCCAGGGCTGATCAGAGATTTGCTGGTAAGTGTTACCAGTAGTTTCTCGACCCGTTACGAGCCTCACATCGGCATGACTTATCGGGTTATTGGGGTCTGACGTATACCACCCCTAGACTTGATATGCGACGCATCAGACGAAGAGACTTGACTGTATGGTAAGTGTTACTGGTCGGATTCGCAGGAGTGTGAGCGGGCTAGCTCGTCGATCTTCTGATCGCTCAATACCCGGGTGGCCGTTACGTTTAGCAGACCGCTTGCGGCTTGTGGGTGCTTGATATGATCATCATCTGCTACCGGCGTATTGACGAGTCTTTAGAGTCCTACACAGAGGTTTCCTGGTTCAAGCGAAACGAAATAGGAGTGCATATGAGATATGTGCGGGACCGAGAATAATGCGTGTATGTGATACCGTATTTGATTCTCGCGATTAATGTTTCGATTGGTTGTATATGATATAACCTAGTTATCGAATCGAAGACCGATTCGATAAGTCGATACATTGAATACTAGTCGGTTATGTGCGACATGACCGGATCATTGAATCAAGTGTTGATTTAATGATTTAATGTATAATTATATATTTGATATATTACTTTGCATTAACTAGTATTGGTTCACTTTAAACGGATTTTTCTCACTTGAAGTGCACATTGTATATGTGATATGTTTTGTGTACACTTGTATGTATCATGTTTGATGATGCATATAGTTTTGGTTTTGTGTAAAGAATGCAACCATGGTTATGAGAGTGGTTAGGGTTTATGGTTTATTCTCTTTTTATTTAATCCATTCATTATTTATTAAATGGATTTATGTAATACAAAATGGTTTCATTTTGTCTTGAAGCTTGTTGAAGCTTCATGAAGCTTTGACTGATAACCATTTTGTCATTTTGCTTAACCCTAACCACTCCCACTAACCATGGTCTATTCTCTACACTTGACCATGGTTAGAAGATGATAAGAATGGATTTTATTATTCATTTTTACTTAACACTTGAAAAAGAATTCTATCATCTTCTTCTTCTTCTCAAAGTGAGAAAGCTTGCTACTTTAATGGCAAGTTGTGATCTAGTGAGCAAAATCCAAATCTAAAGTGAACCCATCTCCTATTTCTTCACCCTCTACCTCTAGCCAAGTTGTAGAGTGTGTTTTCTTCACAAATTTCATCACTTTGTGAAGTCGGAGCTTGAACTTGCGATGCCTCGACGTAGATCGTCTTTGACACGAAGCCGGCGACCTAGCTCACTCGTTTCTTCGACGAAGCCGATGCTTGAGCCCGGAGTTCGACTTGGACAGCGAGGAGACATCGTTGCGGAGCCGTGGAGGTGGACATCCGGATCTACAAAGGTTGTATTTCCGTATCCATGTAGTTAAGTGTTAACTAGCTTTTCTTTTCGCCTAAACATCTAGTTAAAGATCCGTAGTCTAGGGTTTCTCGGCACTAAAAATTTTAATTTGGCATGTTCGATGCCTTGTGAGAACCCACTAGGGTGCCTAGGAACCTTTCACCCCCCTCACCGGCAAACCCGGAATCTCAGCGAACTCTTCCAAGGAGATGGAGACTTCCGTGTCCGTCATAAGGAAGGTGTGAGTGGGAATATTCCATTGTTCGATGAATGCCTTAATCCACCACGTAGGAGGAGCGGGGTACTCAAAAAGCGAGACGTAGATTGCTGAGTACAAACCAATCTTCATCAGATGAGTCCTCTTCGCCGATAGGATGTACCTGGCCCACTGCAAATATCCGGCGGGTGGTCGCGGGGTCAATCCAATGTTATAAGCCTGTCCCCAGGGGCGTGCTTCACCCTGACATATTCGCCTCCTAAAAATGTCCACGGCCGGCGGCGGCTGCACAGGAATGGCGCCAATCGCAGGCTGGAGAAGATCCTCCGAATTCCAGTTCTTGACCTCCACGGCATACTTCACCGGGGGTTCATCCGCATAGGGGATTGACGAGATGGGCTCAGACGGCGTAGCGGAACCGAAGCTTCGGCGACCCTGGATGATCTCATTATACCACCTACCCCACAGGTGAAGGTTCTTGTACTCGGGGTCATGATCCTTAATCAGAGAAAATACCTCCCGGTCTACTGGCGCCACCGGAAATCCTTCCTTCGAGCGAACAAATGGGAATGATAGGTCAACAGGCATGTTTCCTGCAGAGGGACAAAAATCAGCTGTCAGTGTTGTAATTCCAACGCTTGACATTTTAAAATTTATACCACACTGCAATGCAGTGGGTAGGGGACCAAAGGGGGACTCACAAAATCTGGATGACAGTGCATCAGTTAATAAGACAGCCCCATCATTGGATGAGACTGTCAATTAATGAAGAGATCCCCAAAAGAATATATCATTAATGAGAAATCCCTAGAGGCAAGGAGAAAATCTCCTCTTTCAGAGAAAAACTCTGTCACAGAGTGACATTTGTCAAACTCTGGTCTCAAGGGAATAAAATTCCCTAAAAGAGCCTAGCTCTGAAATAATGATGGAAAAAATCCATCAAAAGAAAACTTTAACTCCTAAAAATAAAAAAAAAAATTCTGAGATCTTAAAGATCCATGAAAATTCTTAAGAGTTCTTCATTTTTAGATCAAAAAGATCTACATTTGGTGCATGAGCAAAGCTCTGTTCATGGGATAAAAAACCCTGAAACAAGATCCCTTTAGATCTATGGATTCTTGAGAGCAAGGCTCTGTTGGTGAAACCCCAAAAGGGGTTTTCCCTAGATCAGAATATCTATGAGAGCAAGGCTCTGTTGGTTAAGATTAATTAAAATTAATTTAATTTAAGATTAATTTTACCTAAAATTTTTCTAAAGTTTCTAACTTTGGAAATGAGAGCAAGGCTCTGGAGTTCTTGAAAACAAGAGCAAGGCTCTGAAAATCAAAATTTTTAAAGATGGTAATCATCTACTGAGGACCAAGGGTCCTATTTATAGGCGCTTGCGCCCCTTCAACTTTTTAGTTGATCCAACGGCTAGGATCTTGCCACCGCTGCACTCACGTGTGCGCCACGTGAGCGCAACGGTGGGGGGCATTTGTTTCCCCCAATCAGAGCAAAGCTCTGTTTGAATTTCAAAAATTCAAAAATTGAAGCAACGTTTGAAATTCCTTATGCTGCGCGCAACGCGCCACGTGTCAAAAACTGATACGCCAGCGCAGCGCCCAAGGCAGCGCATCCAATCAGAGCAAGGCTCTATTTAAAGTAAAAAACAAAAGAAGCAACGCTTCAGATGATTTGCACTCAGCGCTGCACGACACGTGTCAGCGTAGTTGCGCTGCGCCCTGCGTTGTGCGACACGTGTCAGCGCAGTTGCGCTAGCGCAGGTGCACTGCGCGACACGTGGCAGTGCAGTTGCGCTGCGCTCTGCGCTGCGCGACACGTGTCAAGCGCAGGTGCGTTTGCGCCAAATAGAATTAAAATTCCAATAAGATCTTTCTGATCTTGTTAAAATAAGAAGATTGTCTTCTGTAAAACAGAAGCCCTTGGATCAAAGATCCAACGGTAAGGAAAAATCCCTAAATCACTTAGAGAAAGATCTCTTTAACTATTTTAACAAACTAATTGGCACTATATAAAGGCCCCTAGACCCCAAGTCTAAAGGACACAGAAACACAGAGATCAACACAGAGAGAAAAATAGAGAATTCCTCTAAAGAATTTTGAGAAGAGTTCAAGAAAGAAAGAAAAAGGTAAAACCCTTTAAATAAAAGAAGAGTTTCTTCTAAAAAGATCATTGATCTAAGAATAAGATCAAAGATCTTCAATAAAAAAAATAATAATGAAAAATATATAATAATAACAAAGGCATTGCCTTTCGATGAACCATTGGTTCTGGAATCTTAAAAGATTCTTTTCTTGAATCCAAAATTGGATCAAGATATTAAAACAGTGCCTTGCACTTGTAACTCTGCACTGTTGCGCTCTTGGGTTGGCGCAAGCCACCAGAGAGCGCCATGTGTCAACTCCAGAACAACTTGCGCTATGCGCTTTTAAAATAGAGCATTGCTCTTTGAAACTGGCGCACCTCACCAGAGCGCGCCACGTGTCAGTAGCGCAACAGCGCAGCGTACTGGCACAGCGCACTACGCTAACTGCGCTTGCGCTCACCAGAGCGTGACACGTGTCACCTCCACATGCGCTTGCGCTCATTAATTGGCGCAGAGCGCCTGACAGGCCACGTGGCACTCTGTCAGTTTAATCAATGCTCTGCATTATTTAAAGAAGGGCTGAGCCCAATAAAAAAGGAATCAAATGCCATGCAGAGCCCAAACAAAGGTCTGTCAGACCAAAACAGATGCTCTGCATCATAAAAATAAAGGGACGGAGCCTAAATCAAATAGGCCTTACAGGCCAAAATAAAATGCAGTGTATTATTAAACAGGGGCAAAGCTCTAGCATAGGTTTAATAGGCCAAAGATAAATAAAATGTTGAACATTCTCAACTGAACTTAGCCCAATTCTGGCCGTAAGTCCTTAAATTAAATTGACTGAGCATGACTGCTCCCTTAAATCAATTTACATCCGGTTCAAGGGTACATCTCCGAACTCCTCTGACACTTGTCGTTGTAATCCTTCAACGTCGTCACAGAGGTGTCGGGTCCCGACAACCACACATCGATACGGACTGTGGGGTCCTTAAACTCATGGACTTAAGCATCCTTAAACCAACAATACGGACTGTGGGGTTCTTAAACTCATGGACTTATACATCCTTAAACCAAGATACGGACTGTGGGGTCCTTAAACCCATGGACTTAAGCGTCCTTAAACTCATGGACTAATGCGTCCTTAAACTAATATCTGTTCCTAAAATGGGAACAATGGACCACCATGTCCCTAAACTGGCAGTGGACCACCATGTCTCTAAACTGGAACAATAGAGCCCCCAAATGCTCTTTTGTCGGATCTAAACGATCCCGTTAAGTTGATCTTAGTCTCAAACTGGACTAACGTATCCTTAACGAACGTTTAAGTTGATCTTAGCCTCAAACATGGCTAACGTATCCTTAAACTAAAACCCCAAACCCAAATCTAAGTAAATACGGATTTGGACTAATCCACGTCCTACGGGCGACGACATAAATTAGTCTCCGTATACAATCCATGGGCAACCACAAACAAAACAAACACCCACGACACGAAGTGAAATTCTGGAGAAGGAGAAAGTTATTACCGTGATGCGGTAGCGTAATTAACTGCAGGGGCTTGCGCCTGCAGGGAAGAGCATCCCCACAATCAAAAACCCCTCGAACGAGGGGGAATCTGACGAAGTTTGCTACATCGGCCGCATCCGTCTAAACCTCCGATACATGGTGTCATAAATCAACTTGACATCTTCGGAGAGGTGGACGGATAAAACCAAATAGCATCTGCCCTGAATCTCAGGCAAAACGTCCATGTCTTGGCCGCCTTTCGGAGGGGAACAGTATGCAACTTCTCAAGTGCATAACCCTAAAAGAAAATAGGCAACTCAGTAGTACTCATCATAGAGCACACCATATCACATAGGGTGCAATTGCTCTGCCCCGATACACCGACGTGCTGTGGTGTATACGGAGGAGTAATCCTGAGAGAGAATCTCATTCTCCTTTAAAATAGTCCAGGAATTTTGTGCTCAAGTATTCTCCTCCTTGATTTCATCAAAGGACATAATACTTATACCCGTTTTTGGTTCTCTACTTCTAACTTATATTCTGTGAATATGTCAAAAGTTTCGGACTTGTGTTTCAACAGGAACTTATGTCTGAATCTTGAGAGATCATCAGTGAATGTAATGAAGTACAAAGAACCGGTCCTGGCATATGTAGACAGTGGACTTTCATACATCAGCATGTATCAATCCCAAGAGTTCAGTAACTCTTTCTCTGTTTCTAATAAACAGGGTCATCTTATCTTTGTGACATGACCGGCAAGTTTCACAAGATGTAAATTCAAACTGATTTAAATATGCATCTTTATGTAACTTTAGCTAGTCGGTTCGCATCGATATGACCTAGTCTACAATGCCTCAAGAAGGATTCGTTCATTTCTGAACTCTTTCTCTTATGTGTGTTCTTTACGTTAAGAACTGTGGTTTGATTTAGAACGTCTATGCTTTTAGATAACGTGACTGAACTGATCAACTCTTGATATAGGAAATGTTCAAAACATTATCCAACAATACAAAATTATATCCTTCTTTACTAATAAAGAGACTGATATGATGTTGTATATCAGGTTCGGTATCTAATAACCTTCGTTCAGAATCAATGTATTCTAGTAATATAGGGTGATAACTGCCAACAGACTTGGCTGCAACACTTGCATCATTTCCAACTCTTGAAACTTATCACCCGTTCTCAGTTCTCTACCTATCTGTAGCCCATATAACAAATTACATTTGCGGGATCCTGATCCGGTATCACATACCCAGGACGTAAAGGATACTGAGAAAAAGTTCTCGGTAATGAACACACCCGAAGAAGATGCATCAGCATGCACTTTCTTCGTTTGGGCGGCACGGGAATTATGGTAATCCTCTATTTCATTCTCTGTCTTATAACAATTATAAGTTGGAGCGGGACCAATGTTACCCAGCTCAGTATAATAAGCGGGTTCGGTTAATACAACCGTATCATTATCTTGATTAATGTGTGACATGGTCGCTAGCTGGAGAGGGAGAGAAGAAAACACTCAGCGTATGCTCTTACAAGATTAGATTGGTTATTAATATACCTAATCAGGATGTCTCCCACTGTTTAGTCAAATCTTCCTTCAAACCCTAAAAGGAAAGACTAGCTGGGATTAATTACACTCTACAAGTTCGCCAATCTTTTAGCCAGGCCAGTTTAGCCAGGCCAGTGCCGGTACTTTGAAGGAGATTCCCCGTGCTTTCGCACGGACCTAATTAAAGTAAACCTCATTTTCCCAGAGGCATAACCCCGTTGACACCTTTCTAGACACCTACTTGATCGGCTAATTGTAATGTGTAAAACTCCCCCAGGCGTAACTCTTACTCGCAGCGGGTATCGGGATCCAACTATCTCATAGAAGGTATGCAATCTCATTGCGAATTTCAACTCTTAAAATTCGCAATAATATTTTGCCTTAAGTGATCTATGACTTTGACAAGGTCAACAAACCATCGACCGCAAGTCGAGTTCAACCCGTAATTTCCTGATTGAATTAAACCAACCCGCATGACCCTTGACAAGGTCAACAAGATCACACGACTACCCTAACTCAATCGCATCATATGCTTATGCAGATAAGCATAAATAGCTACCGCACACTACGCCTTGACAAGGTCAACAAACGCAGCACGAATACTATGAAGTACTTATTTGAAATGACGGAGGCTACGACAGGTTTTAAAGAAAACCCTTTGCGTAATGAACTTGATATCGTTGTAGAATCAAATGATTTAAATGGAGTGTTTTTTAGGCCTTTGCTAGTTTTGCTAAAGAGGTCACTCCCGGTGAAGGGATCGTCGGCGCTTTCCTTATCGAATAAGGTGCAGGATAATTCATAAATACCACTATGCAAAGCAACAACTAGAGCTACCTGTTTTTGAAAATTCGATTCCACAACATCTTTAGGTTTCTTTTATTTCATTAATCTCATTAATGAAGTCCCATTTTATTATGCTTCACAAGCATCATATTTGAAACGAAATCAACAATATACAATATATATCTCATATATATAATATAAACATTCGTCTCAGGCAGTAATATGATCTCATCATAGAACATTGCAGCAGAAGAACATATATGAAATATTGGATATACTAGCAGGTCCGTGTTTTAATGCGAACCTGTATAAAACGCGGATTCCACGGTCGCGATGAATAGCCAATCCCACACCCCTAAACCCCTACGAGAGCGGCAAGCAACCCAACCAATTCTAGAGTTAGGAGACCCGGTCTCGACTCCTCGAGATGGTCTCCCACTGGACCTTAGAACCCGGTTACTTGTGCTCCCCGTCTTGGGTCTATCCTAATACGGAAAAGTAAATAATATACAATGGTGACATCATCCTCAACCTTGAAGTGCCCTAAAAAAAGAATATTACATACAATGAATTTTACATGAATGAAAATGAAAAACTCTCATCTCACATAAAACCCCCGGCTATTCAAAACATGACGATCCAATATAACATATCACAGCAACACATAACATCACATGTCATCAACGTAAGTAAATATGCGTATCCCAATTGTCGTTGATGTATAGCAACAAAACCGGCGGTACACCACATATTACACTTACGGTCGCAGAAAAGAAAGTATAAAACTACAACAGTTAGAATCCGCAACCTGCTTAGACATCTCATGCCTAACCAAATGAATTCCTCAGACATCGCATCCCTAACAATTATAAACACCGCATTTTAGTCTCAATATCGAAAACTCTTTTCAATATCAAGTCGGGCAATTCAACAAGATTCCCGACATCCAGATCGAATGCTTGTCAGAAACTTTAGTAGACGGCCGCACCCCCCGATGCCGTCGACGAAGTGCACTAAGGCGGAACACCACTGCCGTGAGCACCCGAACGGATACTTTTGGCGACGGGGTTCTCCTATAGTCACTTGGTCGGGGCTATGTGGCGTGGCTATCTATTAAGTTTACTCGGCGAGTATCCGCGTACGGTACGTGATTGCGACGGACTTTTGATCACATCAAAATCCCGTGGCAACCGATCAAATGAGACTAAAAACTGCTAGATTTACGACATTCAAATTAGTTATCTCATAACTAGTTGTGGATTCCAAATATTGTATCACATTCCGGATAAATAGACAATGTTAAACTTTCTGATCGAATAAAAAAACACCCAAGATTTCCCAAATAGCTCAACACTTGAGCGGAGTTCAAAAACTCCCAGAACATGTATCAGCCGCTATGAACCAGCCGTAGAAGGGTCAAACCAACGCCTCAAATGTGGCAACGCTAAACTACCAAAAACCATATGGTTCAGTGGCGGTTTTGACGGTCACATAATAGAGTTAAGGTTACGTTCTTCTAGAGGGTCCACAGATTCGTTTGCATGATTTTCTGAAAGTTTTAAACTCAGCAAAAATCCAACACTTGAAAGTTTTCCGACAGGGGAAAAAGTGAGTTATTGATATCCGTTCGAACCTTTTAACACATTCTAAATTAGCCGGAAAAACTTAAACGAAGTTAAACTTTCTAATCAAATCAACGAGTTCCCAATATTTCCCAGAAAGCTCAACACTTGAGTAGAATTAAAAATTCCCACAAGCATGAAAAAGTACCCAAGAATAAACCCCTGAAGTATTAGCCCCTAACTCCAAAATTTGGTCGCGGAACCGCCGCCAAACGCATGGTTTGGCTGCGGTTCCGCGGTCGCTTGAGTGAGTTATGGATTCGTACTTCACAGTAATTCTTAGAATTCCCTGCTTGATTTTCTGAGTATTTTTAATTTGAAAAATTTCAACTTTTGAAAAAATTCTAGAAAGTGGGATTTATCGGGGTTTCGGAGTTCGATCGGACTTCAAACTTCATCTAGACAATGCCTAATGCTCTAGCTTGGCTCTGATACTACTGTAGGGTTAGCTTAGCACCTTAGCAAGGTTTTGGCAAGCATCAAACATGCTACTTTAAAAATTTTGGGGTGCTAAACAAACCCTCCATGATCTTAACTAGAGACTTAGGGTAAAATATGATATGTAAACTCTTTACATCTAAGTGAAAAAAGAATACAACCTTTGTAGACCGGTCCTTCACTTCATAAGTTGTAGACCGGTCCTTCACTTCATAAGCTCCGAGTAGTAGTCCCTTCACCGCGATCCATGAACTTTCGAACTCTAGAGAGGCTCCACAAGCCGAAAGATCCAAGCTTTCTTCAAGTCTTCCATTTCGAAGATGATCTACCTTGAAGAATCTCAAACTCAAGCTCTCACTTCTCTAATCAAGTATTAGTGAAGTGAACACCCTAATCTATGTGGCTAGAATAGATGAGGATGATGAGGTAGGAATTTTGCTCTCTTTTGTTTTCAATTTCTCTCATTATTTCATCACAACACAAAAAGCTAGAAAGCTTTTTTCAAGAGGAAGAAGAACAAGAATTTCTTTTGTGATGAATAATAAATTAATTGTTATGGTTACAAATCAACCATGGGTTAAGAATGAAGGCTTAACCCTTGTAGAGAGTAAACTAGGGTAAAGGGTTTAGGTTGGGTTAAGAAATATCATCACAAAATATCTTAGCTAAAAACAAAAGAAAGCTTCATGAAACTTCATGAAAAAGCTAACCCAAAAGCTAACCCAAATCAAAACCCTAACTTGTTTAAACTCCACAAAATATGTTGCATTTGTAACCCTAACATGTTACTACCATGACCCGAAATTGGCACGTGACAACCCTAATACTACGCAACGTCTACAGGCGTAACGCAGTAGAAGAAAGCCAAAACCCAGAAATCAAAACCATTAAAAGACAAGAAAAGATAAGAAACATTGTTTAATTTTTTTTTGAAAATCTCAAGTATAAATTCTTTAAGTCCAATTTACTTTTTTGAAAATTTCGGCAGCACCACCTTTGTAAAAACCAACCCCAAAAATGGGTACAACATAAATATAAAGTACAGCATCCCCAACGGGAGCAAATCCACGCCAAAAGGTGGAAAACAACCACCACAACAGATATACGACGCCATAGCGATAAAATAAAAGACAATAAAATGGAATCTGTATAAAAGACAACCCAGTCACAAAATAATATATAATATCGTCCTCACCAAGTCTCTAAGTCAACATGAACATAGTAGATGGAGAGTAAAAGGATACAACGAATATACAATACAACAACGAATAACCACAAAACCCACCTAAGCAAGCGGCACACTGTGAGCTGATGCGGTATCCGCAGCAAAAGATGATAAGATAGATGAATAGCCTGCCTCGACTACTCTGGGAAACAACCTGCAACACTGTGGAATAACGGAGGTGAGTTGCCAACTCATGAATAGTAAATAACATATGCAGGTATTCGCAAATATGCACGTACAGCGCGAATCTAACACATGCAATTAATAGCAATGAAGGTCATATGAATGCAATAATCATGAAAGGTACACTAGCAGGTACAATAATACATGAAGCAATAATATGACAATCTGTATGCAATAATCATGCAATAATGATATGAGAATGTATATATGCAACAGTCATGAAAGGTACACTAACAGGTACAACTAACACATGAAGTAATGCATATAAAATGAGTATGTAAATGCAATAGTCATGAAAAGTACGCTAGCAGGTACAACTAATACATGAAGCAGTGCATAAACAATAAATGTGGAGTATGGAATGAAATATGTCATTTCCACGGAATCCTGACATCATGGTAGGATTAAAATCCATCAAGACAATCCAAATCCCAATTCCTCAAATCAGCCCCCAAATTGGCTCTCATATCATGTAAGTCTCATAAATCCTGAATGTATAATATCAAATAAATCTCATATATCATGTATCCAATATCAAGTGAATCTCATATATCCTGAATCCAATATCAAGTGAATCTTATATATCCAATATCCAGTAAATTTCATATAAAGTGAGTGTCCAACATCGACACCCAAAAATATCATGAAACAAGTGCCTAGCATCGACACAAAAATACTTATATCCATACGTTCCTCGAATCGTAAGTGTCCGTTATCAACACCCGTGATCTATGTATCGGTCTTTCTTATATTCATACGTTCATCGAATCGTAAGTGTCCGGTATCGACACCCGTGATCCACGTATCGGTATATACGTTCCTCGAATCGTAAGTGTCCGGTATCGACACCCGTGATCCACGTATCGGTATAAAACAAATCTCTGAGTAGATGCATACAAATATCAAGTAAAGAATAAGAACACTTGCATAATTTCATGAAACCACCACGATCCACAAATCCAGAAAACATCAAGTAATGAATA
Source organism: Agapanthus africanus (assembly GCA_030015575.1). Taxonomy (NCBI): domain Eukaryota; kingdom Viridiplantae; phylum Streptophyta; class Magnoliopsida; order Asparagales; family Amaryllidaceae; genus Agapanthus; species Agapanthus africanus. The sequence continues at coordinate 363,204,572 of CM057345.1, forward strand.
AGTATAAATGCATGAATCAATACACATATATTAGCGTTCCATTCCACTAATATATGTGTATAGGCAAATATAACAGCTTCCTATTCCACTGTTATATATACATGGAGTAAAAATATCAGAGAACATCATATGAAATCCATGGATGTAGTATATGCAAACATGAAACCGAATATGAGCATATAAAGGAAAACCGCTATTTAACTGCAACAAGTTATTAAATATATCATGCGGTTCCTGATTTCTTCGAAATCAGATGCAACATCATATACAGGTGAACATGTAGGTATAACAAGGTAAGCGTAACCATGTCGGCATAGCAAGATATGTGTGTCCATATGTAAGTATGTATGATGTAAAAGTATCTGTAGCAAGGTATGTCTCTATACCTATCCATAATACCCTCTATGTATATGTATGTATGTATGCCAGATGTACATGTAGCTATGTCTCATATATGTATATACCTATCACTAATGGTACACTACCCTATAGGTATATGGGTAACTAGCATGTAAGCATGTCAGGGCATATGTGTGAGCATGTAGGTATACAGGTATGCTATATGTCATATGCACAATGAAAATAAGGATCATGTCTTAATGTCCCTAAGCAATCCAATATCACATATGTATAGGTGTTGTGCGTGTCATGGAAATTTTTTACGGTGTGTGTGGCATACAATTAGTGCTCGTGCAACATAAGCCGTCAATAATAGTGCAGTGTCCTAAAGATACTAGTCCAAGCACAACAATTAACTAAGCAGTAGGGTGTATACGCAATTCTAAATATGAAATAGAATATGCGACAAGTCAAGTCATTTCTAGCCCAGACGCATAACGCCATGCGGGCGATTCCTCTGTAGATGTTAAATCTACTCACCAACGCTCCTGGCTAAGTGAAGCCTACCACCTGTTTTCCCTTCGTCTCAGCGTCTGAAGTCCCCGCATGTGAACCTAAAATTTCACAAACACATCACATAAGCTAAATATCCTGAAACGACGAAAAGACAACGAAATGCAAGGATAACGCCCTGAAAAATGCACTGCGCACTTAGCGCATCTATCGCGCACGACATCGGCCAAAAACACTAACTAGGGTCGCTAAACTACGAAACACCAAGTCTAGACTCCGATTGTCCCGATTGCGCAACACAACATAATAAATACGAGGAATATAGTAGATATAACCTCGAAACGACTAATCGAACCCACGTCGGAAAAACCCCGAAACCTAGAAAACAACTTATCGCAATATTTCGCAGTAGAAACAAGCTAACACATTTCTAGCGATTTCAAACATCTTATAATAGCTTAACTAAGCTATCCAAACCATTTCTTTATTTTAAAACTTGCTTAATTAAGTTTTAGCAAAAGCCTAGTAAGCAAAAATCCTTAATTAAACAAAATAGTAATTAACAATAATTATCATTTTAGCACAAAACTACAAGTTTACCTAAACTAGAATTTACAAACATCACTAATTAGCAAAATTAATCAACGAAAACCATTTCTAGAATTTTGAAACATGAAATTTAAAGCTTAAATTAACATCTAATTAAGCTAGCATAATGTATTAAGTAACAATTAGAGATTAGGGTTAGAGTTTTATACCTTCAAGAACACCACTTGAATCAAGAATAAAACCAAACTTTAGCCTCCAAAATCCTCACTAGAATGAAAATCCAAGCAACTTTTGTGAAGAAGAATGAAGGTTTTTGATTTTATTTGAATTTCTATGAATTAATTTGGATTTTTCATGATTTATTTGAAGCAAAATGAGAAAAAATGAAGCAAAAATGATGAAGGGCAGCAAGGGAATGATTGTGGCCGGCCAAGGAGAAAGCTAGGGTTTGTGTGGAGTTGTGTGGAATTTTCTTGAAGGAAAAATACAATAATTTGCATAATAAAACAAAAAATATTATCATTCACCATTTTCTTTTTAAAAATAACCTTTAATTCCACCAAAAATAAAGATATTTGGAGAGAAGGTTCTAAACATATTTCTAATGATTAGTTTAGCATAAAAACCCATTTGTAGTAATTTACTCGCAAAAAAAATAATTACCACAAATAAAGTACCAAAATAAAGCATTAAAATAATAATTTAAATAGGAAAAAATTCTATGTGAACCAAAAGTTCCCATAGACCCCCAAAACTCGCGCACTAGTTTTATTTTAGTTAAACTAGAAGCCGGCAAGTTTTTACGGACGTTTGATCGAAATCGGGTTAAAACGGAAAATACCGACGATTTTGCCCTAAAACGGAAAAATTCGCAAAACGATTTCTGAAACGTTACAATCTTCCCCACTTAAAGAAATTCGGTCCCCAAATTAAAATTCATCTACGTGTACCTTCAAGAAGATGAGTACAAAACTTCCAAATCTCGCTCGCAGCTTGCTAAGTGATCACATCACTATACAGCTACGCCAAAGAACCCTCACAGACGGCAAGACCCTTGACCGAAGTTTCTCCACCTGCCGATCCACTATAACTAGTGGCTGCTGGTGAAAGAAAGATCGCGTCCAAGCTAACTGGTCTGATGCTGAATCTTTTGAAAAAGGTCATGAAGGTAATCGCGAAGTATCGACACAAGGAATAAGGGGTGAATACTCAAAAATCTGGACGAAAGTGCCAAATTATAGGCAACGGAACCAACTCGCTTGAGAATCTCAAAAGGACCTACAATCCTGGGATACTTCCCAAAACTCAACACGTCATTCATCGGAAAATCCCGTAGGAATACATGATCTCCCGCTGCGAACTCAAGTCTGCGACCACTGCGGTCGGCATAAGACCTCTGTCTGCACTGGGCTGTCATCATCCTGACCTAAACCAACTGGATCGTTTCCGAAGTCTCTAGACTAGGTGGGGTCCAAAAATCCTAATCTAGCAGAGTTAGAAAAACAGACTGGAGATCGACACCACCTAACAAACAAAACTTAAAGGTTGCCAATTGGAGTGCCTCCTGATAACAGCTATCGAAGGAGAATCCTAACAATGGCAAGTGACGATCCCAACTGCCGATAACAATTAATACGCACGCACAAGCATATCCTCCAGAGTCGGTATAGCCCGCTCTCACAAAACCATCATCCTGCGGATGGAAAGGCGGAGCTAAAGCTCAGCCAGTACCCAAGGCTTCCTGAAGTTCTTGCCCAAGACGGTAAGCGAATAGGGTGCCCTATTTGGATACGACTCATGAAGGAACTCCGTGCAAGGCATAACTTAACAAAGGACAACTGAGCAAACTGAGCATAACCGGACAACAAACATCGAATGGAGCCATACCCTGTCTAGACCGGGGTAGACACCATAACGAAATTCGTGGAGATCTGCTCCCATTTCCACTTCGGAACGGTTAAAGGTTGCCACTTTCCAGCCGGTCTCAAATACTCAACCTTAGCACGCAACAAGACAGACACCCTGAAACGAAATCCGAAACTTCACTCTTCACCCCTGCCCACCCGTAACCATCTCATAAGTCATGCTACAAATTGGTGGAACTTGAATGAACACCAAAAGTTGACTGATGTACCTGCTCTAGGATTTCGCGTCTTTGCCCATCAGCAACAGGTACACAAACGCGTCCCTAAACGTAGCACACCTTGGTCACAAATCAAGGACTCCGAATCATTACCCAGCCAAGTATGCTCAAGTATCTCTGACAAACGAGCATCGGCGAGCAGTGCCTCGCGAAAGCGATTAAGGAAAAGTGGTCGGGCGCGGACATGAGCAAGCTGTCCCCTCAGTAGAGGCGAACTTAAGCTATACTCAACGATCGAACAAGAACTGTAAATCTGCAGAAGACTATCTCAACAATCAAAATCCGCTGCAGGAAGATGTACATTAAGCTCTGATGGTCCGTGAAAATCTGCCACGACTCTCCGGACAAGTAGTGTTTTCCAAATTTCCAACTCAAAACCACCGCGGCCATCTCCAGATCATGAGTGGGATATCCTGCTCGTACTTCCTCCAACTGTCGGGAAGTAAAAGCGATAACTCTATAGTGTCACCTCAGTACACAGTCAACCCCCACTCGCGAAACATCACAGTTAAACAACAAGGTCACCCGAACCAGAAGCAAAGAAAGAACTGATGCAGTTGTTAACCGGGTCTTCAACTGCCGAAAACTCCGCACGCATGCCTCAGTCCAAAGAAAAAGGAACCTCCTTTCCGGTCAGTCCAGTCAACGGTGCAGCGATACACTAGTAATACTACACGAAATGGCGGTAACAACCTGCTAAGCCCAAAAATCCGCGGAACTCCGTCCGTATACAAGTCTGGGCCAAAGCTGTACGGCCTCGATCTTCCTCGGAACCATACAAAAACCATCTCTCGTAACTACAAGAACTAGGAGTCAACACAAACAAGCCTGAAGGAACACTCCGAGAATCTAGCAAACAGCCGGCGCTCTCCCAATGTCTGCAAAACAAATCCTCAAGTGCTGCTCTTGTTCCTCACGACACATTGAATATACCAGAATGTCATCAATAACACAATAATAACTGGTCGAGGAACGGCCTGAAGAAATCTGGTACATCATATCTACAAATGTTGCTAGGGCATTGGTGAGTCCAATGACACCACCGAAAAACTCAAAGCCTATAGCACACATAAGGCAAACTTCGGAATGTCATCACTCCGAACCCGCAACAATGATGACCTGATTCCGAACAAACTTAGAAAAATATCTCGCACTCTGGAGCTGATCGAAGAAATCGTCAATGCGAGGTAAAGGATACCTATCCGCACCGTAAGCCGGTTTGATTGACGATCCATCAATACAAAACCTCACTGTCGTCTTTCTCCTTGACAAACAGAATAGGATCTCCCCAATGCGAAACACTCAGACGCACAAGACCCCTACAAACAACTCTCCAGCTGATCCTTAAGCTCCCTAAGCTTCGCCGGCTCATTTGGAACAACGTCGGAAAACTCTCGCACGAGAAGAACCCAGTCCAACAACTCACTGTGGCTCCGGTAACACAAATGAATGCCAAGAATCCTCAACATCTTCTCCTTAAAAGAAGATTAGCGAAAAAGGCTGAATTCAAGCTGTGAGAGGCGGCACCACTGTCCCCCTACACAACAAGAACTAACTTGCCGGGAACACAAAACCTGGCAATTTTCTCACGGCAGTCCACAGACACCTAGCACGTAGCTAACCATTCCGTGTCTAGGAGAACGTCACATCCAACATCTCTAGAAGGATCAAAACGACGGACGAATCTCTATCTCCTATCCGATTGGCACACAACTGAAACACGTGTCGCGCAACAAAAGAATCGCTGACAGAAGTTAACACAACAAACGGCTGATCTAGCTAACATGACTCTCGGTCCAACCATGGCACAAAGTGTATAAAACAAACAAGTGCATCAAAAAACATACGAATTAAGAATACCAGAAAATTCTGCATTGGACGCCCGCACGTCCCGATGAGTAGAAGCAAACTCTCGTGTCTGCCCCCTACCCGCAACTGGCTGAAATCCTTCTCTGCCAACCTGTCCCCTCTGAGCGAATCCTCTGCGACCACGACCTCTCTGCACATAAGCTTGACGCGGTGCTAAGGAACAATTTCTGACGAAGTGATGAAGGCCCTCGCATCGAAAACATCTACGCGATGACTGCTGACCCTCCTGGGGATGAGAGTTGAACGACTGTCCTCGTCCCAAGCCTCTGCTACTCCCGCGACGGTCACAAAATCTGCCTCGACGACTAAGCCTCTGTCTCTGGGCTGGTACACCGGTACGAGTCCTCTACAGTTACGAAACTCTCAAAGTCTCTGGAATACGTGTCTCGTCAACTGGGACTGCATCCACTGGTGCTATGTAGGTGACGGAATGCTGCATGCTGATTGCAAAGAACAACTGGGTAACAGGGGTGACAACCTCCTGTCGCTATGCTCGAATGGCCTCAACCAATGAACTCATCGTCTGGCGCATGTCCTGCATCTCTGCCACAAGCCTATCGATACTATCTGTCGAATGCAGATCCGTCTGCTCCTGTGCAACGAGCGTGCTATCCTGGTCAGTCCTCGTACCACCCGAATCTACTCTGACCTCGGCCCTCGCTGCATCACTCTGAGTCCCCATAGTCATCGGCGACAAAAGGCTATAAATGGAAATAAGATTCGATAAGAACACAGGAATCGAATCGCAAGGATATGAATCATCAAGGAAGAAATTTCAAGCAATTTGTACTTAGGTCACTTTAAACGGAGTACCGCATCGTGAGTAAGCCGCGGACACACACACACACTACGTTACTCTTCTTAAGCTAACTACTCTATCATACCAAGGTCATCCTACACTCTGAAAGGTAAAACCTAGCGCTCTGATACCAACTTTGTCATGACCCGAAATTGGCACGAGACGGCCTTAATACTACGCAACGTCTACAGGCATAACGCAGTAGAAGAAAGCCAAAACCCAGAAATCTAAACCATTAAAAGACAAGAAAAGATAAGAAACATTGTTTAATTTTTTTTTTTTAAAATCTCAAGTATAAATTCTTTAAGTCCAATTTACTTTCTTGAAAATTTCGGCAGCACCTCCTTTATAAAAACTAACACCAAAAATGGGTACAGCATAAATATAAAGTAAAGCAACCCCAACGGGAGTAAATCCATGCCAAAAGGCGGAAAACAACCACCACAACAGATATACGACGTCGTAGCGAAGAAATAAAAGACGATAAAATGGAAACTGTATAAAAGACAACCCAGTCACAAAATAATATATAATATCGTCCTCACCAAGTATCTAAGTCAACATGAACATAGTAGATGGAGAGTACAAGAATACAACGAATATAAATACAACAACGAATAACCACAAAACCCACTTAAGCAAACTGCACACTATCAGCTGATGCGGTATCCGCAGCAAAAGATGATAAGATAGATGAATAGCCTGCCTCGACTACTCTGGGGAACAACCTGCAATATTGTGTCACAATGGGGGTGAATTGCCAACTCGTGAATAGTAAATAACATATGCAGGTAATCGTAAGTATGCAAGTACAGCGCGAATCTAACACATGCAATTAATAGCAATGAAGGTCATATGAATGCAATAATCATGAAAGGTACACTAGCAGGTACAATAATACATGAAGCAATTGTAGGGTTCCTAGGCACTCTTGTGAAGGTTCAAAAGGCATCAAACATGCCCGGATTAAAATTTAGACGTGCCGAACAACCCAAAGCCAGGATCTTTGCTAGATTATTAGGGTTTAATATGCAAGATGATAACTTTTATCTAAGTGTGAGGGATTACAACCTTTGTAGTCCGCTCCTTCACTTCACAAGCTCCGAGTAGAAGTCCCTTTGCCGTGATCCACGATCTCCCGGACTCATGAGAGGCTCCACGACTCGAACGATCCATGCTAGCTCGAAGTATTCCAAATCTCCGATGATCTACCTTGAAGTTGCTTCGACTCAAGCTTTCTCACTCAAAAGAGTAGAACACACTAATCCCATGGGCTAGATGAGATGAGGATGAGAGAGTAGTAATTTTGCTTTCTTTTTATATCATTTTCTCATATTATTATCATCACTTTAGGATTTTCAAGAGAGCTTATCAAGAGAGAAGAAGAAGCTAATGGAAAATATATTCCTTAGATAAATCCTTTTGTGATGAATAGAATATAAACCATATGATTGAATCATTAACCATGGTCAAGGATGAGTGGCTAAAAAAGAGTAGAGAATAAACTAGAGTTAGGGTTTGGTTAGGTTTAGAAATGTGTCATCACAAAATATCTTAACCATGACAAAATAAAATGCTTCTAGAAGGAACTTGAAGCATCCAACCCTAATCAAACCTTAACCTCAATTAATCATCCTTAAACATGTTCAACAATTAATCATATCATGTCACAATAATATATATCACATATATATTATATATTTGCAACAAAAGAAAATAATACAATTAACATATATCGCATATATATCAATGTATCATCCACTGAGAAAATGAAATAATAAAGCGAGCCAATATTAGATAATGTAATACAATATATCATATATATTATTATACATTAAATCATCGAATCAACACTTGAATCGATGATCCGGCTATATCGAATATTACCGACTAATATATCATGTACCGATTCATCGAATCAACACTTGATCCGATGACCCGGTTCATATCCATATATCGCGAGAATATAATACGGTATCCCATATCGCATTATTCACGCTCCTGCGCATATCACATATGCGCCACTACTCCGTTTCGCCTGAGCCAAGAAACCTCTGTGTAGGACTCTAAAGAATCGTCAATACGCCGGTAGCAGGTGATGATCATATCAAACACCCACAAGCTGCAAGCGGTCAGCTAAACGTAACAGCCACCCAGGTATTGAGCGATCAGAAGATCAACAAGCTATCCTGTGCGTTCTCCTGTGAATCCAACCAGTAACACTCCCGTACAGTCCGGTCTGTTCGTCTGATATGTCGCATATCAAGTCTAGGGGTGGTATACGTCAGACCCCAGTAACCGATAAGTCGTGTCGATGTATGGCTCATAACGGGTCGAGAAACTACTAGTAACACTTACCAGTAAATCTCTATATCAGCCTGGCCAGGGACTTCCAGTTATAGCCAATCGAACACAGCACAACATCAACTCCCTATACCGGGAGAGACGAATCCCCTCCTATCGCTCATTGCCTCCATATGATTCGGGACTGTGCCTAAAAGCCACCGTTTTGCACGCCCTCTTGGACGTGGTAAGGTGGAAATCAAAGCACAGTGGGAATCACACAAGACTCTATGACGATCTCGGGTCTACAGACTACCCTGTACCAGTGTCACCGGAGAACTGCCATCTGACGTGTGGTATATCACCATCTAGGAGTTCTCGGCGAGTCCGTCCAGTGTACCCAGTTTCCACTGAGCACCCGTACACCATCTCTGATGTCTAACACCGATGGATATGGGATCATCCATCGCCCATCATATGGGTCAAGATGCGTATACGCTAGTCTACTCTGGTGTATCGATGCCCTGTCTCGATATACCCTCGACTAGGAACAATTATAGGATGTACTCATCGACTACCACGGCCCCACTAGTATGATCTCATCATAGTCCCAGTAGTCGAGTACAGATCCTAAGGGCTTTATCAACATGTGAGAGTAAAACAGTAAACCAATACAAGTCAATATGTTAAGATAAAGTGAAACCAAATAGCATACTATCATGACGAGCAAGAAAGTCATCTCTATATATAACCAAGCATCCATTATAATATACATCATATGTACAACAATGGCCTCTAGGGCATATACATAACTAACAATCTCCCACTTGCACTAAGGCCAGCTACTGTAGTATCTCATACCTAGCATCCCGAATAATCTCTCAAACTGTATCTGGGGAATAGCCTTCGTGAATGGATCCGCAGTGTTGTCCTTCGTATCTACTCTCCTGACCGCGATCTCCCGGCGATCAACTATCTCCCTGATCAGGTGATACCGCCTCAGAATATGTCTGGACTTTTGATGGGATCTGGGTTCCTTGGCTAACGCCACAGCTCCATTGTTATCGCAATACAGAGGTATTGGATGCTCAATGGATGGAACCACACCAAGTTCACTAATGAACTTCTTTATCCAGACAGCCTCTTTGGCAGCATCGTTGGCAGCGATGTATTCAGCCTCCATCGTTGAGTCTGCAACGGTATCCTGTTTGGAACTCTTCCAACATACCGCCCCTCCATTGAGGGTAAAGACAAAACCCGAATGCGACTTAGAGTCGTCCTTATCACTTTGGAAGCTGGAATGGGTAAAGGACTCCACCTGGAGTTCTCCGTTACCATACACCAAGAACATCTCCTTAGTCCTTCGCAAGTACTTGAGAATGTTCTTCACAGCTGTCCAATGACTCTCTCCAGGATCTGCTTGATACCGACTCACTACACTTAGTGAGTATGCTACATCGGGTCTGGTACACAGCATCGCATACATGATAGAGCCTACTGCCGAAGCATAGGGTATCCCTTGCATGCGAGCTCTCTCCAAATCAGTCTTGGGAGACATCTCTTTGGAGAGAGTGAGTCCAGAGATCGTGGGCTGATTCCCACGTTTGGATTCTTCCATACTAAACCTCTTTAGTATGGTGTCAATGTACCTGGATTGGGACAATCCCAGTATCCGTTTAGATCTATCTCTATAGATCATGATTCCCAATATGCAGGAGGCATCACCTAGATCTTTCATTGAGAATCTCTATGATAAGAAGAGCTTGACTGATTGCAGCATAGGAATATCATTTCTAATCAAGAGTATGTCATCTACGTACAATACGAGGAAGACAACCTTACCCTCTGCTACCTTCTTATAGATACAAGGTTCATCTATATTTTTGATGAAGTCAAACTCTTTGACTACAACATCAAAACAGATGTTCCAACTCCGCGATGCTTGCTTTAACCCATAAATGGATTTAAGCAGCTTGCATACCTTTCCGCTGCTCCCACTATCTACGAAGCCTTCTGGCTGTGTCATGTACACGCACTCTTCTAAATCACCGTTTAGAAAGGCGGTCTTAACATCCATTTGCCAGATTTCGTAGTCATGGTATGCAGCAATGGCAAGTAAGATCCGGATGGACTTAAGCATAGCCACTGGAGAAAAGGTTTTGTCATAGTCCACACCTGGTCGTTGACGAAATCCCTTTGCTACAAGTCTAGCTTTGAAAGTCTCAACTTTTCCATCTACACCAAATTTCTTTTTAAAGATCCACTTGCTCCCAATGGGTTTTACCCCTTCAGGAGCAATTTCCAAAGTCCATACTTTGTTGGTGTACATGGATTCCATCTCAGATCGCATTGCATCCAGCCATTTCACAGAGTCACCACTCGTGATGGCCTGCTCGAAACTAGTCGGTTCATCATCATCCATGATGCAATCCTCGCTTCCACCATCAATGAGAAAACCGTAGTATCTCTCAGGTGGACGAGAAACCCTACTAGATCGGCGGAGAGGCTGGGGTTCGTCGGGTACTACTGAATCCTCTTGTTCCACTAAATCATCTGTTGTAGTTTGTTCTGCTGGAACCTCTTCCAGTTCTACCTCAGAGCCACTAATTTCTTTTTCAAGAAATTCCTTTTCTAAAAAGGTGGCGTGCCGAGAAACAAACACCTTTTGTTCTTCGGTGTGGTAGAAGATATACCCGCGTGAATGTTTGGGATATCCAATAAACTTGCACAGAATAGACCTTGCGCCGAGTTTGTCCGGATTTTGTGTTTTCACATATGCCGGACAACCCCATATCCTAACATAATTAAGATATGGTCTCTTTCCTTTCCATATCTCATATGGAATGGTTGGCACAGATTTGGTGGGAACCATATTCAATAGGTCTGCAGCTGTCTCCAGTGCATACCCCAAGAAGGAAATAGGTAACTCAGCTGTACTCATCATAGAGCGCACCATATCTAATAGGGTGCGATTCCTCCGCTCAGATACACCGTTGTGCTGTGGTGTATAAGGAGGAGTACGCTGAGAGAGAATCCCATTCTCTTTTAGATAATCTAGGAACTCACCGCTTAAGTATTCACCTCCTCGATCAGATCGAAGAATCTTAATACTTTTGCCCGTTTGATTCTCTACTTCGTGCTTATATTCTCTGAATTTCTCAAAAGCTTCAGACTTGTGTTTCATCAGGAACACATATCCGAATCTTGAGAGATCGTCAGTGAATGTAATGAAGTAGGAAGAACCGTTCCTGGCATGCGTAGACATGGGATCGCATACATCACTATGTACCAGTCCTAAGAGTTCGGTAACTCTTTCTCCGTGTCCACTAAACGGAGCTTTGGTCATTTTTCCTTTGAGACATGAATGGCAAGTATCATAAGATGATAATTCGAACGAATTCAAATAACCATCTCTATGTAACTTAGCCAGTCGTGTCGCATTGATATGACCAAGTCTACAATGCCATAAGTAGGATTCGTTCATTTCTGAATTTTTCCTCTTGTGTGTGTTTTGTATATTCAGGACTGTATTCTGATTTAGAATGAATATGCCATTATGTAACGAGCCTGATGCAATCAACTTTTGATTTAGGAATATGTTCATAACATTATCCTGTACTACAAAATTATATCCCTCTTTACTCAATAAAGAAACTGATATAATGTTGCACATCATGTTCGGTATATAATAACACTCATTCAGAATCAGTGTATTACGACTTGGTAATACAAGGTGATATTCGCCAACAGCTTTGGCTACAATACTTGCACCGTTCCCTACTTGAACGGAATGATCACCTTTTCCCAGTTCTCTACCTTTACGTAGCCCATGTAACTGTTTACATATGTGGGATCCTGATCCGGTATCTAATACCCAGGACGTAGGGTGAACTGAGAAACAGTTCTCAATAACTAACACACCCGAAGAAGATGCATCAACATGCATGTTCTTTTGGGCGGCGTGAGAATCCAGATATTCTCCTGTTTCCTGTTCAGTCTTATAACTCTTATAAGAAAGAACGGGTCCAACTTTCCCTAGCTCAGTACAATAATTGGGTTCAGTCAATACATCCATATTATTATCTTGATTATGGCATGACATGGTCGCTACCTGGAGAGAGAGAGAAGAAAACACTTTAGCGTATGCTCTTGCAAGATTAGATTGGTTATTATCTTATCTAATCAGGATGTCTCCCACTGTTTTTATCAAATCTACCTTAAAACCCAAAAAGGTAAGATTAGCCGGGATTAATTACACCCTACAATTTCGTCAATCTTTCAGCCAGATCAGTGTCGGTACTTTGAGGGAGGTTCCCCGTGCTCTCGCACGGACCTAATTAAAGTAAACCTCGTTTTCCCAGAGGCGTAACCCCGTTAACACTTTTCTAGACACCTACTTGATCGGCTAATTGTCTTGTGTAAAACTCTCCCAGGAGTAACACTTACTCGCAGTGGGTATCGGGATCCAACTATCTTATAGGAGGTATGCAATCTCATTGCAAATTTCAACACTTGAAATTCCCGATAAAATTTTGCCCCTAGCGTCCTATGACCTTGACGCAGGCCAACAAACCATAGCGCGCTAGTCAAGTTCAACCTGTCATTTCTTGATTGAATTAAACCCACCCGCACGACCCTTGACGCAGGCCAACAAAGTCGCACGACTACCCTAATCCAATCTGCATCATATGCATAAACAGATAAATACTAGTTAGTTACCGCACACCACGTCTTGACGCAGGCCAACAAACGTAGCACGAATACTAAATAATATCTATCTGAAACGACGGAGGGCTACGCAGGTTTTTCAGAAAACCCCGAGCGTAATGAACTTGATATCGTTGTAGAATCATGTGAAGTTTTGAAAAAGAAGTGTTTTTGAGGCTTTTCTTAGTTTCGCTAAAGGGGTCACTCCCGGTGAAGGGATCGTCGGCCCTTTCCTCATCGAATAAGGTGCAGGATATATCATATATACCGCTGTGCAAAGCAAAACACTAAAAGCAATCAAAAGACAAACCGCGTTTTGTAGCATCTGCCAGTTTTGCTAAAGGAGTCACTCCCGGTGAAGGGATCTCGGTCCTTTCCTCATCGAATAAGGTGCAGGATATATCGTATATATCACTGTGCAAAGTAAAACTGTAGCTACCCTTTTTATAAAGTTTTTGATTCTACAACATCTTTAGGTTTCTTTTCTTTTTATTAATCTCATTAATAAAATCCCATCAGCTTATGCTTCCTAAGCATCACAGAAGAAACGAAAGCAGTAATATTTATATATCAGCATATATATATAGTATAAGCATTCGTCTCAGGCAGTAATATGATCTCATCACAGAACATTGCAGCAGAAGAACATATATGAAATATTGGATATACTAGGACGTCCGTGTTTTCAATACGAGCCTGTATAAAACACGGATTCCACGGTCGCGACGAATAGCCAAACCCACATCCCAAGACCCCTACGAGAGCGGCAAGTAACACTGCCAATTCTAGGGTTAGAAGACCCGGTCTCGACTCCTCGAGATGGCCTCCCACTGGACCCTAGAACCCGGTTACTTGTGCTCCCCTCCTTGGGTCTACCTAATGCGGAAAAGTAAATAATATACACTGGTGACATCAACCGCAACCTGGAAGTGCCCCAAATAAAAGAATATTACATTACAAATGAATTTTACATGAATGAAAATTAAAACCCTCATCTCACATAAAACCCCCGGCTATTCAGAACGCGACGATCCAATATAACATATCACAGCAACACATAATATCACATATCATCAACGTAAGTAAATATGCGCATCCCAATTGTCGTTGAATCATATAGCAACGAAACCGGCGATATCACATATTACACTTACGGTCACAGAAAAGAAAGTGTAAAACTACAATATTTGGAATCCACAATCACTTTAGACATCGTAAATCCGAAATATCACATACTTCGCATTTCATGCCTAACTCTATGAATTCCACATATTGTATCACATTCCAGATAAATAGACAGAATTAAACTTTCCGAACAGATAATCAAATACCCAAAATTTCCCAAACTGCTCAACTCTTGAGCGGGGTTCAAATAATCCCAGAATATGTCACAGTACCGGTGATCCAGCCGTAGAAGGGTCAAGCCAACGCCTCATATGTGGCATGCCGTACTGCCCCAAACCCGAAGGTTCAAAAGGCAGTTCAAGACGGTCACATAATCGAGTTAAGGTTTGTTGTCTTCTAGAGGGTCCACCGCTTAACTTGTACAATTTTCCGAAAGATTTAAACCCGAATAAATTTCAACACTTGAAAATTTGCCGTTCCGGGAAACAATAAGTTAATGATATCCGTTCAAATAGTTTAACAGTTTCTAAATATCCGGAAAGAAATACGAATTTAAAATTTCCGATCGAGTCTACTATTACAAAACAAACCCCAGAATTTTAAACACCTGGAACAGATTAAAAATATCCAGAAGCATCAGCAAGCACCTATGGTCATTACCAGAAAAGCCACGTGTCACAATCCTATCAATCCGCTGCGGAACCGCCGCGCAAGCCATGCTTGCGCCGCGCTTCCGCGGCCGTTTGATCGAATTGGTGGCTCGGGCTTCTTGGTAATTCTTAGAATTCCCTGCTGATTTTTTTACATATTTTTAATTCTGAAAAATCCTAAAATTTAAAAAATTTCGGGAGAGGGGTCAAATTTCGTCGTTTCGGGTTCGATCGGAGTTTTAACTTCGTAAACACATCGCCAAATGCTCTAGCTAGGCTCTGATACCACTGTAGGGTTCCTAGGCACTCTTGTGAAGGTTCAAAAGGCATCAAACATGCCCGGATTAAAATTTAGACGTGCCGAACAACCCAAAGCCAGGATCTTTGCTAGATTATTAGGGTTTAATATGCAAGATGATAACTTTTATCTAAGTGTGAGGGATTACAACCTTTGTAGTCCGCTCCTTCACTTCACAAGCTCCGAGTAGAAGTCCCTTTGCCGCGATCCACGATCTCCCGGACTCATGAGAGGCTCCACGATTCGAACGATCCATGCTAGCCCGAAGTATTCCAAATCTCCGATGATCTACCTTGAAGTTGCTTCGACTCAAGCTTTCTCACTCAAAAGAGTAGAACACACTAATCCCATGGGCTAGATGAGATGAGGATGAGAGAGTAGTAATTTTGCTTTCATTTTATATCATTTTCTCATATTATTATCATCACTTTAGGATTTTCAAGAGAGCTTATCAAGAGAGAAGAAGAAGCTAATGGAAAATATATTCCTTAGATAAATCCTTTTGTGATGAATAGAATATAAACCATATGATTGAATCATTAACCATGGTCAAGGATGAGTGGCTAAAAAAGAGTAGAGAATAAACTAGAGTTAGGGTTTGGTTAGGTTTAGAAATGTGTCATCACAAAATATCTTAACCATGACAAAATAAAATGCTTCTAGAAGGAACTTGAAGCATCCAACCCTAATCAAACCTTAACCTCAATTAATCATCCTTAAACATGTTCAACAATTAATCATATCATGTCACAATAATATATATCACATATATATTATATATTTGCAACAAAAGAAAATAATACAATTAACATATATCGCATATATATCAATGTATCATCCACTGAGAAAATGAAATAATAAAGCGAGCCAATATTAGATAATGTAATACAATATATCATATATATTATTATACATTAAATCATCGAATCAACACTTGAATCGATGATCCGGCTATATCGAATATTACCGACTAATATATCATGTACCGATTCATCGAATCAACACTTGATCCGATGACCCGGTTCATATCCATATATCGCGAGAATATAATACGGTATCCCATATCGCATTATTCACGCTCCTGCGCATATCATATATGCGCCACTACTCCGTTTCGCCTGAGCCAAGAAACCTCTGTGTAGGACTCTAAAGAATCGTCAATACGCCGGTAGCAGGTGATGATCATATCAAACACCCACAAGCTGCA
The DNA here is from genome assembly GCA_030015575.1 of Agapanthus africanus. NCBI lineage: Eukaryota > Viridiplantae > Streptophyta > Magnoliopsida > Asparagales > Amaryllidaceae > Agapanthus > Agapanthus africanus. The sequence continues at coordinate 363,221,054 of CM057345.1, forward strand.
AGCGGTCAGCTAAACGTAACAGCCACCCAGGTATTGAGCGATCAGAAGATCAACAAGCTAGCCTGTGCGTTCTCCTGTGAATCCAACCAGTAACACTCCCGTACAGTCCGGTCTGTTCGTCTGATATGTCGCATATCAAGTCTAGGGGTGGTATACGTCAGACCCCAGTAACCGATAAGTCGTGTCGATGTATGGCTCATAACGGGTCGAGAAACTACTAGTAACACTTACCAGTAAATCTCTATATCAGCCCTGGCCAGGGACTTCCAGTTATAGCCAATCGAACACAGCACAACATCAACTCCCTATACCGGGAGAGACGAATCCCCTCCTATCGCTCATTGCCTACATGTGATTCGGGACTGTTCCCAAAAGCCACCGTTTTGCATGCCCTCTTGGACGTGGTAAGGTGGAAATCAAAGCACAGTAGGAATCACACAAGACTCTATGACGATCTCGGGTCTACAGACTACCCTATACCAGTGTCACCGGAGAACTGCCATCTGACGTGTGGTATATCACCATCTGGGAGTTCTCGGCGAGTCCGTCCAGTGTACCCAGTCTCCACTGAGCACCCGTACACCATCTCTGATGTCTAACACCGATGGATATGGGATCATCCATCGCCCATCATATGGGTCAAGATGCGTATACGCCAGTCTACTCTGGTGTATCGATGCCCTGTCTCGATATACCCTCGACTAGGAACAATTATAGGATGTACTCATCGACTACCACGGCCCCACTAGTATGATCTCATCATAGTCCCAGTAGTCGAGTACAGATCCTAAGGGCTTTATCAACATGTGAGAGTAAAACAGTAAACCAATACAAGTCAACATGTTAAGATAAAGTGAAACCAAATAGCATACTATCATGACGAGTAAGAAAGTCATCTCTATATATAACCAAGCATCCATTATAATATACATCATATGTACAACAATGGCCTCTAGGACATATACATAACTAACAGCAATAATATGACAATCTGTATGCAATAATCATGCAATAATGATATGAGAATGTATATATGCAATAGTCATGAAAGGTACACTAACAGGTACAACTAATACAAGAAGTAATGCATATAAAATGAGTATGTAAATGCAACAGTCATGAAAAGTACGCTAGCAGGTACAACTAATAAATGAAGCAGTGCATAAACAATAAATGTGGAGTATGGAATGAAATATGTCATTTCCACAGAATCCAGACATCGTGGTAGGATTAAAATCCATCAAGATAATACAAATCCCAATTTCCTCAAATCAGCCCCCAAATTGGCTCTCATATCATGTAAGTCTCATAAATCCTGAATGTATAATATCAAATAAATCTCATATATCCTGTATCCAATATCAAGTGAATCTCATATATCCTGAATCCAATATCAAGTGAATCTCATATATCCAATATCCAGTAAGTTTCATATAAAGTGAGTGTCCAACATCGACACCCAAAAATATCATGAAATAAGTGCTTAACATCGACACAAAAATACTCATATCTATACGTTCCTCGAATCGTAAGTGTCCGTTATCGACACCCGTGATCTACGTATCGGTCTTTCTCATATTCATACGTTCATCGAATCGTAAGTGTCCGGTATCGACACCCGTGATCCACGTATCGGTATATACGTTCCTCGAATCGTAAGTGTCCAGTATCGACACCCATGATCCACGTATCGGTATAAAACAAATCTCTGAGTAGATGCATACAAGTAACAAGTAAAGAATAAGAACACTTGCATAATTTCATTAAACCACCACGATCCTCAAATCCAGAAAACATCAAGTAATGAATAAGTATAAATGCATGAATCAATACACATATATTAGCGTTCCATTCCACTAATATATGTGTATAGGTAAATATAACAGCGTCCCATTCCACTGTTATATATACATAAAAGTAAAAATATCAGAGAATATCATATGAAATCCATGGATGTAATATATGCAAACATGAAACAGAATACGAGCATATAATGGAAAACCGCTATTTAACAGCAACAAGTTATTAAATATATCATGCGGTTCCTGATTTCTCCGAAATCAGATGCAACATCATATACAGGTGAACATGTAGCTATAACAAGGTAAGCATAACCATGTCGGTATAGCAAGATATGTGTGTCCATATGTAAGTATGTATGATATAAAAGTATCTGTAGCAAGGTATGTCTCTATACCTATCCATAATACCCTCCAGATATATGTATGTATGTATGCCAGATGTACATGTAGTTATGTCTCATAAGTGTATATACCTATCACTAATGATACACTACCCTATAGGTATATGGGTAACTAGCATGTAAGCATGTCAGGGCATATGTGTAAGCATGTAGGTATACAGGTATGCTATATGTCATATGCACAATGAAAATAAGGATCATGTCTCAATGTCCCTAAGCAATCCAATATCACATATGTATACGTGTTGTGCGTGTCATGGAAATTATTGACGGTGTGTGTGGCATACAATCAGTGCTCGTGCAACATAAGCCGTCAATAATAGTGCAGTGTTCTAAGGATACTATTCCAAGCACAATAATTAACTAAGCAGTAGGGTGTATACGCAATTCTAAATATGAAATAGAATATGCGACAATTCAAGTCATTTCTAGCCCAGACGCATAACGCCATGCGGGCTATTCCCCTGTAGATGTTAAATGTACTCACCAACGCTCCTGGCTAAGTGAAGCCTACTACCTGTTTTCCCTTCGTCGCAGCGTCCGAAGTCCCCGCCAGCGAACCTAACATTTCACAAACACATCACATAAGCTAAATATCCTGAAACGACGAAAAGACAATGAAATGCAAGGATAACGCCCTGAATAATGCACTGCGCACTTAGCGCATCTATCGCGCACGATATCGGCCAAAAACACTAACTAGGGTCGCTAAACTACGAAACACCAAGTCTAGACTCCGATCGTCCAGATTGCCCAACACAACATAATAAATACGAGGAATATAATATATATAATCTCAAAACGACTAATCGAACCCACGTCGAAAAAACCCCGAAACCTAGAAAACAACTGATCGCAATATTTCGCAGTAGAAACAAGCTAACACATTTCTAGCGATTTCAAACATCTTATAATAGCTTAACTAAGCTATCCATACCATTTCTTTATTTTTAAAATTGCTTAATTAAGTTTTAATAAAAACCTAGTAAGCAAAAATCCTTAATTAAACAAAATATTAATTAACAATAATTATCATTTTAGCACAAAACTATAAGTTTACCAAAACTAAAATTTACAAAAATCACTAATTAGCAAAATTAATCCACAAAAACCATTTCTAGAGTTTTGAAACATGAAATTTAAAGCTTAAATTAACATCTAATTAAGCTAGCATAAAATATTAAGTAACAATTAGAGATTAGGATTAGGGTTTTATACCTTCAAGAACACCACTTGAATCAAGAATAAAACCAAATTTTAGCCTCCAAAATTCTCACTAGAATGAATATCCTAGCAACTTTTGTGAAGAAGAATGAAGGTTTTGGATTTTATTTGAATTTCTATGAATTAATTTGGAGTTTTCATGATTTATTTGAAGCAAAATGAGAAGAAATGAAGCAAAAATGATGAAGGGCAGCAAGGGAATGATTGTGGCCGGCCGAGGAGAAAGCTAGGATTTGTGTGGAGTTGTGTGGAATTTTCTAGAAGAAAAAAATACAATAATTTGCATAATAAAACAAAAAATAGCATTATTCACCATTTTCTTTTAAAAAAATAATTACCACAAATAATGTGCCCAAATAAAGCATTAAAATAATAATTTAAATAGGGAAAAATTCTATGCGAACCAAAACTTCCCATAGACCCCCAAAACTCGCGCACTACCTTTATTTTAGCTAAACTAGGTGGTGGCAAGTTTCTACGGACGTTTGATCGAAATCGGGTTAAAACGGAAAATACCGACAATTTTGCCCTAAAACGGAAAAATTCGCAAAATGATTTCTGAAATGTTACAGTTACAATATTATATATCAAATATATAAAATATAATGTAACAAAATAAAATAATACAATTAACATATATCGCATATACATCAGTGTATTATCCATGTGAGAAAAAGAATCTTTAAGTGAGCTTATATTAGTTAATATAATGTAATATATCAAATATATAATTATAAATTAAATTATCGAATCAAAACTTGATCCGATAATCCGGCTATTTCACAAATAACTGACTAATATAACATGTATCAATTCATCGAATCAACACTTGATCCGATGACCCGGCCATATCACATATACCGGGCCGATATCACAAATCGCGAGAATCTAATACGGTATCTTATACTCGTATTATTCTCGGTCCCGCACATATCACATATGTGCTCCTACTCCATTTTGCCTGAGCCAGGAAACCTCTGTATAGGACTCTAAATAATCGTCAATACGCCGGCAGTAGGTGGTGATCATATCAAACACCCACAAGCTGCAAGCGGTCAGCTAAACGTAACATCCACCCAGGTATTGAGCAATCAGAAGATCAACAAGCAAGCCTGTACATTCTCCTGTGAATCCAATCAGTAACACTCCCGTACAGTCCGGTCTCTTCGCCTGATATGTCGCATATCCAGTCTAGGGGTGGTAAACATCAGACCCCAGTAACCGATAAGTCGTGTCGATATGAGGTGCATAACAGTTCGAGAAACTATTGATAACACATACCAGTAAATCTCAGCAACCCTGGCCAGGGATTTCCAGTTATAGCCAATCGAACACAGCGCAACATCAACTCCCTATACCGGGAGAGACGAAACCCCTCCTATCGCTCATTGCCTCCATGTGATTCGGGACTGTACCCAAAAGCCACCGTTTTGCATGCCCTCTTGGACGTGGTATGATGGAAATCAAACCACAGTGGGAATCACACAAGACTCTATGACGACTCGGGTCTACAGACTAACTTGTACCTGTGTCACCAGAGAATTGCCATCTGACGTGAGGTATAATACCATCTGAGAGTTCTCAGCGAGTCTGTCCAGTGTATCCAGTCTCCATTGAGCACCCGTATACTTTCTCTGATGTCAAACACCAATGGATATGAGATCATCCTGTTGGATATAGTGCCCTCAAAGTCAATTATTGGATCGCAGGCACGTGATTGCAATGATTGCGGAGGACCTATACCGGTAGGATAGTCTTACTCGAGATGATAGTATGCTATCTAGTTTGCCTTTATCAGTCGTGTACAGGTTCAGGTGACTGATCACTGTTACACTTTGATAGAGCCCTTAGGATCTTGCTTTACTACCAACAGTATGATGGCGATCATATACGTGAGAGTTGGGTGGTTTATAAGCATATCCTTAATTGTAGTCCCTAGTCGTGGGAGTTTCGAGACAGGGCATCGATACTCCGGAGTAGACTAGTGTATACAGTCGAGACCCCGACGAGGGGCGGTAGCCGGTCTCACAAGCCACTGGTGTCAGTTGGATCACCTAAGATGTATACAGGTGCTCATTGGGTTATGAGTACACCGGACAGGACTCGCCGGGAACCTGCTAGTTGGTATTATACCTATCGTCAGATAGCAGTTCCCTGGTGACATGTGTACAGGTTAGTTCATTGACCTGAGGTCGTCATTTGTCTTGTGTGAGTTCCCACTGTGCTTTGATTTCTATCCTACCACGGCTCAAAGGCGTCGTGCAAACAGGTATTTTTTGGGTACAGTTCCGAGCCATATGGAGGCAAGTGAGCGGATCGGCAGGGGATTCGTCTCTGCCGGTATTGGGGGTGAGATTGTGCTGTGTCTAGGAGAGCCATTACACAAAGCCCACGGCCGTGGCAGGAGATTTACTGGTAGGTACTCCAGTAATATCTCAGGGTGTTTTTGGGCTACACTCCGACACGACTTATACTGCTATTGGGGGTCTGACGTTACCAGCCCCCTAGGCTGATATGCGATACTCATAGGCGAACGGACCGGACTGTATATACATTATCACTGTTAGGCTCAGTAGGGTTTCCGGATGAGTTCGCTCATCGGCTTCCCTTGAGGTCAGTACATAAACAGCCGTTACGCACAGCTTGTGTCGCTGACGGTTCGTGGTTAAACCCACTGCCATGTTACTGACGAGTCATTAGAGTCCCCCACAGATAGTTTCCCAAGTTCGGGCGAAACGTTGTAGAGGCCGTATGGTTTTATGGCAGGGTTCGGAAAATGCACGTGCGTTTACGCACGTGTCATTTTTCCTGGCAGATAATACTGGTGGGCTTTGGTTTAAGCCGGATCTGAGTATTATACTGTATAGATATAATATCTTTGTCTCAGTTGCATTTGTATTCGGTCGTAATACAAATGCGGGTATGTTTATACTAGTACGGGGTTATCCTGAAATTCGTTTCGGGATCGCTTTTGGAAGTTGCCAGTTGCCAGTTTCCAGTTTTCTATCGCCCGTCTTTAACGTTCGGTTAAAGATGGATTTATCTTTTCTTGAGGTGAGTCATGAGTTTGTGGATGGTTCTAGATGCTTCTAGATGGTGACTAGGCTTCATGACTCATTAGTGCATTAATGGTTTTGATGACTAGGTTTAGTGACTCATGGTTTACATTAAATGATCAGTGAGGTGTTTTCTATGACTCATTGTTTCATTTAATGTGATGATAAGTATTATTCCTTATGGTCACCCCTCTTTGCTCCTACACTCTCTCCTCTCCTATATACTGGCCGGCCATTCATTTGGTGGTGATTATGGTTGTTTGAAAAAAGATAGAGTTTTTGATGTATGGAAATTAACATATTCATATCTCATTTTCATATCGATCCAAAAGACAACTTTATTAACCGTTCGTCCATAGCCTTGGACGTAACGAGACAAAGTATTCTACTCATTCTCTATATCATTCTTGGTCGTCTCTTTTAGCAAACTTGACGACCGAGTTGCCTCGAGTCAGAGGCGGGAGCCCGTTTGAAGATCCGTTGACGTGGTGCCACCTGGACGAGGAGATCGGAGATCGACGAGATCGGAGCAGCCGCAACGAAGCGTGGGATGATGGTTAAAGAACGAAGGACTTGGATCGTTCGGTATAACCTTTCTACCGTCTTTGTAGTTTGTTAGTTTAGCAATAATGGCAGATCCGGGTTATAGTATATGATAGCGCCAGTTAAAAAAATATTTTGTTCCGCATTTGGCGTCTGTTAGACGGCCGGGGAGCTACCTTAGACTTACAGTGGTATCAGAGCCTCACCATTTTGCTTTACTAACTTGTGCTAACACGTTTAAAATATCAATCGGACCGAATATCAAAAACTACAATTTTCAAGGATCTGAGTTTCTGTCGATTTTAAAAGGGTTCTAAAAATAATTTTACATATCACAGAAAATTCAGCAGGGTATTCTAAGCTCACCGTACAAATTTGGTCACGTGACCTTACTAGACCACCGCGGAAACGCGGTCAAACCTAAGGTTTGACCGCGCATCCGCGGCCTGTCTGTGAGATCTGTGTTCCAAATTTGCACAGTGACTTTTTGAGTGGAAATTGTGGTTTTTGGGATATATGTTTTGGGCCCAGATTTTGTTACTATACAACAGATGTTCGTGGGGCCCACTTCGTGATATTTTGTCGATCGAAATTTAAACATGTTAGTTTACAGTACTTACATTATATCTCCGACCGTGAATGTTATTCGAGCGGTAAACCGCGTCTGATTGCTATAGTTCTTTTAGACGGGTTTGCGAACGTGACATTCGCGTTGATGTTCTGTGTTGTGCTGTGATATTGCGGAATTATCGTGGTGGATAGCAGTGTGCAATGGTAGTGCAGTTTGGATTTATTTGTACATTTGATATTACAGGGCGAGCGTCCAACATGTGGACTGCCGTCACTGCCTATTTGTATAATATTCTTTTGGGGCACGATCGGGTTGAGGTCGATGTACCTATTGTACATATTTTTCATTTCTGTACTAGGTTTTACCCCGCGACGGAGTGCACGGATAGCCGGGTTCTGGAGGGCAACGGGTCCGCATCTCATGGCTTTGAGAGGCAGAGGGGCCTCACTCTAAAATTGGCAGACTATTCGCCGCACTCGTAGGGGGTACAGGTTGACCCAAGGAGGGGTGCTCAAGCTACCGGATTCCGTGAAGTTCAGGATGGTCCATTCATTTTGCTGTAGGGGGCTGCCTCGCTTCAGGTTTTGGCGGGTAACTTGCCGCACCCGTAGGGGTCTAGGTTTCATTGCAAGGCTATCCACATGACCAGGGGAACGTTGGGTTTCAGCAGCGGATCTGTGAAACTCGGGGATCCCAGTTTATCTGTATTGTTCTGTGATGCTTATTACTTTTCTGTAATGTTGCATATTATCATGCCTGGAGCGATTATTTTATATTAGTATATATACTAGTAGATGTTGTATATGTTTTGCACCCGCGCTAGTTCAGTCCCCGCTCTGTCGTTAGTTAAGTAACCTAACGGGTGATGACGGGACTCAGTGACGAATGCTGATGGCATATACGTACATTTTATTTTCGTTCTTTTCTGGTGTGATTAATTGATGGCACTGCGTTGATTCTGATCAATGCAAAGGAAAACAAACCTATTTTGCAGTTGTTGGAACAATTTTAAAAAGTGTTATTAGAAAGACGTTTCCTTTTGTTTTGCATAGCGGTATTCGGTTGGAATATCCTGCACCTCATTCGACGAGGCAAGAGCCGATATCCCTTCACCGGGAATGACCCCTTGGACAGAAGTTTGCGTCAGGGTAATAACTTCACTATAGTCGATTACAAGTTGCTTTGCATCGCGATATTCAATTGGAATATCCTGCACCTCATTCCACGGGGAAAGAGCCGAGATCCCTTCACCGGGAGTGACCACTTTAGCAAAGGTTTTCGCCACTATATTTTTATAAAAAGCTATCAGGTTACTTCAGCGATATCAAGTTCACTACGTTAAAGGTTTTTCGCCAAAAACCAGCCGTAGCCCTCCGTCATTTCTTTTGGGTATTCAGTAGTATTCAAGCTATGTATTTTGACCTAACGCCAAGGCATAGTGTTTGGTAGCTGCTGGATATTCATTTATTGCATAGATAGATGAGTTGGTTTGGGACAGTCGTTCTACCATTTTGACCTAACGCCAAGGCCATGTACGGATGGGTTCAAATTAACAAGATAGTAACGGGTAGAACTTGGCATGTGACTTATGACATTTTGACCTAACGCCAAGGTCATAAGAGCATGGGGCAAAAATAATATCGGGAGTTTCTTAAGAAACTGAAACTTGCCAAGTATGCGCATACCTTCTGGAGTGTGAGTAACGTGAGTGGATTCCGTCACGTTATCATGCGATGAGAGTTGGATCCTGATTCCCACTGATGAGTTGGTTTACTCTTCGGGTGATCCCGATTGATTCTTCTTTCAGGTTTGGAGGAGAATTTGACAGTACAGTGGGAGGTTTCCTGATTAGATAAAGTGATAATCATTCTGATCTAAGTTAGAGTGCACGCAGAGTGTTTCTTTTCTCTCTCTCTCTGGAAGCGACCATTGACCAACCCTAGACTATAACTCAGTGACCAAGTTGACCGAACCTTCTTAAAATACTGGCTTTTGGATTGTCCGAGTTGCATAAGTCATTGCCACTCCTTTTACCCTTTGTATTTCTCAGAACACCCATATTACTACGGACATCCACTTCCATTGGATAGACCCATCGTATGGTTATATACGAACTCGAAAGGACTTCTTTGAGGATGGATCCAGGTTCAGGAGAAATAGAATTGGTTTATTCAGTTGTCTTTTATTATCACCTTCTCTAAGGTTGTGAGGGCTCCTTAGTTTAGGAGAGTACACCTATTACGCTTATTGGATAGTCTTATTCCAAATCATAGGCAGGTGCCGAAAGGTAGGGAATGAAGAAAACCAATTAGCCTAAGTAGGGTGTACAGAAGGTAATATGTAAAGACAAAATAAAGGGATTAGAAAGCGGGCAAAGTAAATTGCGACTGCTATCATTCACGACCAAACCACGTACTTCATCGCCACTCCTATTTCACCTTTGCTTTTTTCCCCAGTTCGGGAGAAATAGAATAAGGTATTATTCAGTTGTCTTTTATCATCACCTTCTCTCAAGTTGCGAGTACTCCTTGGTTTAGGAGGGTACACCTATTATGCTTACTGGATAGTCTTCTTCCAAACCATAGGCTGGTGCCGAACGGTAGGGAAGGAAGAAAACCATTTAGCCTAACGATAGTGTACAGAAGGTAATGACTAAAGACAAATAAAGGGATTTGGAGAGATGGCAATAAAATATACGGTTGAAGTCATGAATTGGATTATGGAAGAGGCATTGCTAGGAATACCAGGATACCCCTACGAAACATTTTCATGTTTCAGTGCATTGTTAAAGCAAAACTATTTTCCCGATTAGATATTTACTCCAGGGTATGTATTTACCAGGTATGATTCTCATATCTGTATGGTTTTACAGATGATGAGTGGGAGTAAGTTATTGGGAATTAGGTAATTATCCTCATTATATCGGAATTCGTTGTAATTGGTGATATTTGAGGAAATCGCCTGGGTACAGTTTTCCACCTACGACGCACAGGTTTTGAGTTGTTCAACTCAGCGGACTTATACAGAGTATTGTATGCTTTCCAGTGTCCATCAGGACAAAGGGGTTGGTCCTCGTACTATGTTCTGTTTACTTATGACTTCTCTAGTTTTTAGACAAGTGTTTCGTAGAAATACAAGGTCTAAGTTTTAAAAAGTTGTGGGTATAAGAATAAAGTAGAGAACCAGGTGTCACAAGTATCGGGATTCTTCAAAGAGATCGAAGATGTAGATTCTTGTGATTGGTATTCAGTTGAGAAACTTGTTTCTCTTTTAGGTTACTCATGATTAGATGGATTCCTATGTTGAGTAATGCTGATTAACCTCTTTCCATTAAGTTGATATGCACTGCAGACAGCTGCATGATTAGAATCTGGTTCCAATTAAATAAGTGCCAAAGTTTCTATATTGGATATAGAATGGTTTGTATCTTAACGATGTTAAGGTACGGGGAGTTTCCGGCTTATGCTTAAAACCAGATTTTGGATAACTCAGGGCACGTTTCTGTAATGGCTGTTTGTGGGTTGATCCTGGCTATGACGAGGGTTGACTTTCTACTATTTGGAAGATCAATAGTGATATTGTTCTTGACTCGCCACAGTTTTAGTAAAATTGATTTTTTCAGAAAACAGTAGTGGGAGTATGGTAGAACTGGAAGTGATTCCAAAACTGCAAACGATTACGGAAAATTTAATAGGACCTAAAGATTCAATCAGGTTTGACATTCCATTAGCCACTTCACAGATATGGTGGGTAACCTCAGACACCCGAGAGGTACTTTGGTAGCCTCAAGGACGGTGACAGGGAGGTTCTTGATTACCCAGACTTGACACTACTGTTGTTCCAGGCTATGAGACCCGGCAGGAGGTTAAGTATAGCGTCGTTCTAAACTAGCTTTAGAAGTGCACGTATATATTATTCTGCCAGAAGGTTGTTGTGGTCAGTGGGAGCAGCGGAAGTATAGTGGGCAAGTAGCTTATGTCTATTTATAGACTTGAGCAGATATAGCGGAGATAGATCATTTAATTTTGATGTGAAAGTCATGGGTTTGACTTTATCAGAATAGGGGATGGATCTGTTAAGAAGGTAGTAGGGTGTGATGTCCTGGTATTTGGATGACATACACAGAGTAGGAAGTAAAATTCCTACACTACGATCGGTTGTACTGTGGTCGTCACACAGTTGTTTCTCCAGACAGGATATGGATATAGTATACGACATTCTGGTTTCTAGATCTATGGTTTTAGATCTGGATTTGGGTAGTTTCCCAATGTGGGTACTTTGACAGTATTCTAATGGTATTTAGAATAAATGACTCCTGGCATGGTAGTGTACCTGCAGGTGATGGAGTCACCCTCTCTAATGGTGTCTTACAGACTAAAGGGGAGAGGGATGTGCATGATTGGCAGATCACTTGCTTAGGCATTTGAGTCAATCGTGAGATGTCAAGTACCACACCAAATGTTGTTTTAGCACTAGATGCAATAAGTTTGTATTAATCCAATCCTGGAGAAACATAAGGAAGCAGCTTTAGAACATAAGTGCATGTTCTACGGATTTGATGACGGCAGCCTCCTTCGGGAGACGGTTATCATTCCAGGCTTCAAAGGTGACGTGGATGACAGAGAGATTGTCAGAGTTATAGTTTTCCCTCTGACAAGGGACAGTATTATGGACAGGTGGTCCAAGAGCATACTGCAGGAGGCTTGGTGCTGGATACTGATTAGGTTCAGTGATCGATACAGTCTAAGAAGTTTGGATTTGGAGTTCATTCATGAACAAGGTCCCATCAGATATCCAGACATATTCTAAGACGGGTATTACTCAATTCGGGAGATGGCTTTCTCCGCGAACTTGAGATTCCGAGAGACATAGAAAGAAACATCAAGGCGGATCCACTCACTGAGGCTATTTCTCGAACACAATAGTTTTACAAATGGGCTTTGTGAAACTGATTAGTAGAGGAGTTGGATGTTCGGTGTCACACGGGCTGTGAGTATGCGAAATCGCAATAATTAGCCTAAGTGCAAGTGGGAGATTGTTGGATATAGTGCCCTCAAAGTCAATTATTGAATCGCAGGCACATGATTGCAATGATTGCGGAGGACCTATACCGGTAGGACAGTCTTACTCGAGATGATAGTATGCTATCTGGTTTGCCTTTATCAGTCGTGTACAGGTTCAGGTGATTGATCACTGTTACACTTTGATAGAGCCCTTTGGATCTTGCTTTACTACCAACAGTATGATGGCGATCATATACGTGAGAGTTGGGTTGTTTATAAGCATATCCTTAATTGTGGTCCCTAGTCATGAGAGTTTCGAGACAGGGCATCGATACTCCGGAGTAGACTAGAGTATACAGTCGAGACCCCGACGAGGGGTGGTGGCCGGTCTTACAAGCCACTGGTGTCAGTTGGATCACCTAAGATGTATACAGGTGCTCATTAGGTTATGAGTACACCGGACAGGACTCGCCGGGAATCTGCTAGTTGGTATTATACCTATCGTCAGATAGCAGTTCCCTGGTGACTTGTGTACAGGTTAGTTCATCAACCTGAGGTTGTCATTTGTCTCGTGTGAGTTCCCACTGTGCTTTGATTTCTACCCTACCACGGCTCAAAGGAGTCATGCAAACAGGTATTTTTTGGGTACAGTCCCGAGCTACATGGAGGCAAGTGAGCGGATCGGCAGGGGATTCATCTCTCCCGGTATTGGGGGTGAGATCGTGCTGTATCTAGGAGAGCCATTACACAAAGCCTACGGCCGTGGCAGGAGATTTACTGGTAGGTACTCTAGTAGTATCTCAGGGTGTTTTTGGGCTACACTCCGACACGACTTATACTGCTATTGGGGGTCTGACGTTACCAGCCCCCTAGGCTGATATGCGATACTCATAGGCGAACGGATCGGACTGTATATACATTGTCACTGTTAGGCTCAGTAGGTTTTCCGGATGAGTTCGCTCATCGGCTTCCCTTGAGGTCAGTACAAAAACAGCCGTTACGCACAGCTTGTGTCGCCTACGGTTCGTGGTTAAACCCACTGCCATGTTACTGACGAGTCATTAGAGTCCCCCACAGATAGTTTCCCAAGTTCGGGCGAAACATTGTAGAGGCCGTATGGTTTTATGGCAGGGTTCGGAAAATGCACGTGCTTTTACACACATGTCATTTTTCCGGGCAGTTAATTCTGGTGGGCTTTGGTTTAGCCGGATCTGAGTATTATACTGTGTAGATATAATATCTTTGTCTCAGTTGCATTTGTATTCAGTCGTAATACAAATGCGGGTATGTTTATACTGATGCGGGGTTATCCTGAAATTCGTTTCGGGATCGCTTTTGGAAGTTGCCAGTTGCCAGTTTCCAGTTTTCTATCGCCCGTCTTTAACGTTCGGTTAAAGATGGATTTATCTTTTCTTGAGGTGAGTCATGAGTGTGTGGATGGTTCTAGATGCTTCTAGATGGTGACTAGGCTTCATGACTCATTAGTGCATTAATGGTTTTGATGACTAGGTTTAGTGACTCATGGTTTACATTAAATGATTAGTGAGGTGTTTTCTATGACTCATTGTTTCATTTAATGTGATGATAAGTATTATTCCTTATAGTCACCCTTCTTTGCTCCTACACTCACTCTCTCCTCTCCTATATAGTGGCCGGCCATTCATTTGGTGGTGATTATGGTTGTTGGAAAAAAGATAGAGTTTTCGATGTATGGAAATTAACATGTTCATATCTCATTTTCATATCGATCCAAAAGGAAACTTCATTAACCGTTCGTCCATAGCCTTGGACGTAACGAGACAAAGTGTTCTACTCATTCTCTACATCATTCTTAGTCGTCTCTTTTAGCAAACTTAACGACCGAGTTGCCTTGAGTCAGGGGCGGGAGCCCGTTTAAAGATCCGTTGACGTGGTGCCACCTGGACGAGGAGATCGGAGATCGACGAGATCGGAGTAGCCGCAACGAAGCGTGGGATGATGGTTAAAGAACGAAGGACTCGGATCGTTCGGTATAACCTTTCTTCCCTCTTTGTAGTTTGTTAGTTTAGCAATAATGGCAGATCCGGGTTATAGTATACGATAGCGCCAGTTAAAAAAAAATATTTTGTTCTGCATTTGGCGTCTGTTAGACGGCCGGGGCGCTACCGTAGACTTACACATCCATCGCCCATCATATGGGTCAAGAGGTACATACGCTAGTCTACTCTGGAGTATCGATGCCCTATCTCGGTACTCCCATGACTAGGAACATTTGAAGGATGTACCTAGCGACTACACTGTCCCCACTAGTATGATCTGCATCATAGTCCTGGTAGTCATGTACTCATCCTAAGGGCTTTATCAACATGTAACATAGAGACAATCAGAGCACATGTTAAGATAAAGAGCAATCAGATAGCATACTATCATGTCGAGCAAGAAAGTCCTCCCTATATATGTCCAAGCATCCACTACAATATACATCGTATGTACAATAATGGCCTCTAGGGCATACATATCACTAATACACTCTTCTGATTTTCTAAAAATTCAGCTTTCAAGAAGTGGGCATGACGAGAAACAAAAACCTTTTGTTCCTCTGCATAATAGAAATAATACCCCTTGGAGTTCTTTGGATATCCCACAAACTTACACTGTACTGAGCGTGCCTCGAGCTTGTCCGCATGCTGCTTTTTAATAAAAGTTGGACATCCCCATGTCCTAAAGTGTTTATGACAGGGTTACTTCCCACTCCACGTCTGATATGGTGTGGTAGGCACAGTCTTGGTTGGAACCTGTTTCAAAAGATATGCAGCTGATTCTAGTGCATAACCCCAGAAAGATCGCGGCAACTCAGCCTTACTCATCATGGAACGAACCATATCCAATAGGGTTCGATTCCGCCTTTCCGCTACACCATTGTGTTGTGGTGTGTATGGAGGAGTAAGCTGAGAGAGAATTCCATTCTCTTTTAAATATCCCAGGAACTCGGCATTTAAGTATTCACCACCTCGATCAAATCTCAGTGTCTTAATACTTTTGCCTGTCTGTTTTTCCACTTTATTCTTGTATTCCCGGAATTTCTCAAAGGCCTCGGATTTATGCTTCATCAAGAAGACATGTCCATACCTGGAGAAATCATTCGTAAAAGTAATGAAGTAGGAATAACCACCTCTTTCATGTGTAGACATTGGACCGCACACGTCACTGTGTACGAGTCCCAAGAGCTCGCTCGCTCTTACTCCGTGTCCAGTAAATGGTGTCTTGTCATCTTTCCCATGAGACAAGATTCACAAGTAGCATAAGATTGATATTCGAACGGATTCAAATATCCTTCTCTATGTAACTTAGTCAACCGTGTTTCATTGATTTGACCTAGTCTACAATGCCATAAGAAAGCCTGATTTATTTCTGGAGACTTTCTTTTAAGTGTGTTCTAGACATTGAAAACCTGAGCTTGATTTAATACGTATATACCGTTATCTAATGTACCGGACCCAATCAGAACTTGATTTAGGTGGATATTTACAACATCGCTTACGAATGTAAAATCATATCCCTCTCTAGAAAGTGAGGATATTGATATGATATTACAAGTCAAACTAGGTACATACAAACAGTTACGTAGAATCAATATCTGCCTACTTGTCAGTCCTAGGCGATATTCTCCCACGGATTCAGCGTCCATGCTCATTTCGTTCGCAACTCTGAGAGACATATCACCTACCTTAATAACTCTACAGTTTCTCAAAGCAAGTAACGAATTACAGATATGAGATCCTGATCCGGTATCTAGTACCTAGGAAGTAGAGTTAATTGACAGACAGTTCTCAATTACAAACACACCCGAGGCCGAAGCCACAACATGCTTCGAATCCTGGATACTGGCTTCCAAAGCCCTGCAATCCTTCTGCCAATGCCCCTTCCCACAACAATAGGAACAGCCCTCCTTACCTACACCAAGTCCCGAAACTTTTGCTCTTCCCTTTCCTTGTACTTCACTGACACCGTATATCGGCTTTGTGGAGGTCTTCTTCTTTTCAACCTTTACTTTCGCCTTGGATGCAGAAGAAGAAGGTCCCCCATTAAGCAGAGCGGGTGTCTCCCTGGTTTCCTTCTGGGTGTAAGTAGAGGGTAGGGACTGTGGAAATAAGTCAGCATATGACCTGTTTCCCAACGTGGTCTCCAGGTTCGTGAGCTCATCAATATAGCTAGTCATCATAAGGACGTCGTCCTCTACAGATGACCCGACAGCTAACCTTGCTTGAAGCAATTCGTTTGAGGTCTTATATCTTGCGATACGAGATTGCTCTCCATATAAATCTTTGTTATGGAGGAAGATGGAAACTGAGTCCATCTTCTCGTGCTGCTTCTGGTATTCACCATTCTCTGAAGCCACACGAGGCACTTGGCATTCGCACTGTCCTTTTCCCTTGTCTGACGGATATCCATATCCACGACGGTGGAAACTGGACCTGGGACGGCGGGGGCTTAAGTAGTAATAGGGTGGTCCAGCTTGTCAAAGGCAATAGACATCTGGACAGACCTTTGCCAGTCATAAAAGTCAGATTCAGTCAACTTGTTATCTATATGTAACCTTGTCATGGTCACAGGGTCGTTGCAGTTAAGAGAGAGAGAAGAAAAAACTTTAGTATTATGCTCTTGCAAGTTTAGATTGGTTTTTAGTTTATCTAAACTAGATGGCTCCCACTGTTTCTCGAATCCTTTCTCAAACCATAAAAGAAGAATTAGTCAGGACTGATCTCACCGTACAATACTGGCTTAACCATTCAGCCAGGCTAGTGTCGGTACTTCGAGGGAGGTTTTACGAAGCTTTCGCGAAGTTCCTTAATTAAATAACCACTATTCCCTAGAGGCGTAGCCCCGCTGACACTGTTCTAGACACCTACTTGGTTTATAGCATTGATCGTTAAGTGACGAATCTCCTGATGAGTAGCATATACTCACAGTAGGATCGGGATCCAAATATTATCGTGTGATAATGCTGAAGGAATCCTACCAACATAATCAAACTCCAAATGGTATGCCAGCAAGTTTCAGTTTCTTTAGAAACTCCCGATGTGGATTTTTGCCCCATGCTCTTATGACCTTGACTAAGGGCCAACAAATCATAAGTCACATGTCAAGTTCTACCCGTCATTATCCAGGTTGATTTGAACCCACCCATATATACTCTTGATTAAGGGCCAACAAAGTAATACGACTGTCCCAAACCAACGCATCTATCTATGCTACATGTGAACACCCTAGCAGCTACCAATCACTATATCTTGACTAAGGGCCAAACAAACATAGCTTGAATACTACTGACCATTCATATGAAATGACGGAGGGCTACGATTGGTTTTTGCGAAACCGTGAACGTAGTGAACTTGATATAACCGATGGAACCTGATAGCTTTTTAAAAGTAGTGGTTAAAGCTCCGCAATTAAAAATTCTGCTCTTTTAAAATAACCGAGTGGCTTCTTTTAAATTTGTTCCAGCAATTCAGCTTTGGTTTATTTTCTTTGCATTAATATAATGCGTCCCATCATTTATCCTATCATTGCAGAAAACAACGAAAATACAACGTCCGCTTATGCCATCCGTATTCGCCACTGGGTCCCATCATTCACCCGTTAGGTTACTTAACTAACGACAGAGCGGGGGCTGGGCTAGCGCGGATGCAAAACATAAGCAACGCCTACTAGATATTATATATATATTGTACATTCGTCAGACGCAATAATAGGCATTCCAGATCACAGATGAACATATTGGATATACTAGGAATCCGCGTTTCGTTTGAGCCTGCAACAAAAGACGGATTACACGGTCGTGATGAATAGCCAAACCCTACCCTAGACCCCTACGGGTGCGGCAAACTACCCGCCTAGTACCAGAAGTGAAACAGTCTCCCTCAACAATGTGAGTAGGCCATTTAACACTTCAAAGTACCTGGTAGTTTGTGCACCCCATCTTGGGTCTATCTTAGGAGCAAAAAACAGTAAATGAAATAATACAACGGTGGCTGCAACCTCAACCCGGATGTGCCCCGCAAAAGAATATTACAACAATTTACAATTTACAAATGAATGAAAGAAACTCTCGTCTCACATCCCCAGCTAATCATCGCGACAATCCAACAAGTTCATATCCACAAACCAATATCCGTTACAGAAATGTGCAACCCCCAACTAACCGACATACTAACAATTAGCGGAGCTTTACGAACACATCAAACACAACTTGAAACATCAAACAATATAAAACAACGACTTTGAAACACCCGGCATTTGCCACAGTAAATAGTTTACAGTAAAATCAAAATTGGCAAAAACAAACAACTCCTGAAACCCAAGATATAAGTCAAAAAGCCACACTACAAAAATGAACCATTTCCTCCACTAACAAACCGAGCTCGCCGGTTTTACCACCAATGTGGCCGGCCCAAACTTCGAGGAAATGCTCCATTTTTGTTCTGTGCTCATTTTACTGCTCAAATAACATTCTGTACTTGTTTAAATAATTTTCAGAGTTCAATGAAAAACGACAGAAACTTATGTTTTGGGTTCGTTGTTTTCGGGTTGTTTCGGTTTTGTAGTTTAACTCGTTGTTTAATCTGTTAGCTATGGTTTAGTAGGCTCTGATACCACTATAAGTCTATGTCATGCACGCCACGTGTTCGCGGGGAAACGTAATATATGAAAAACAATTATCAAAGTTTCGTAACACGGACTTGAGCACATGGATCGTGTCTAAACCATTACTAACAAACTACGAGAGATTTAACTACTCGGATTCGAAGTTATACCTCACGTTACTTGTCCTTCGGGTCTTCATCGCTGTCCTCCACACCTCGTCGGCTCTATGGAACATGGGTACCTCAACAACTTCCTCGAGTCAAAGACGATCCACCCGAGAGTCTATAGTCCGAGCTCCTATCTCGAATCTGAGATAACTACGGCTTCTAACTTGCTAATTTAGAAGTTCTAGAGGGTGTAGAGTATTTAGATGGATTACTTAGTCACTTAAATCCTAAAATTCTGAACTCATGAGAGTTTTTAGGGTTTGAATAAGAAGATGAAGACTTGAGGAGAGAGAAGTGTTTTGTGATAATGAAATGAACAATTCTCATTTGTGAATATCATGAAGCATAATAATATCATCAAAATAAATATCTATCTATTATTCATCATGCTTCATTTAATTCACAAGGTGAATCATCTAATGAGTCATCTAATGAGTCATGGATCATTTAATGAAACTTACACCTTATCCTCCACCTCATTTAGTTTAAATCACAAAAGAAATAAATACAAATGAGTCACCTCCTTCTAAAAGCTTCCCGACAAATTATGAGACTGCCCCTCCCATCCGTATTTCCGAAAAATACGGATAATCTTTGACTGAATAAATCCATCTGTATAATACTAGAATCTGGCTTAAACCAAATCCTGCTAGTATTATCTGCCCGATCATAGTACGTGCACAAGTGTACGTAAGTGATCGCGGCCCTGCTGTAAAACCATACGGTCTCTACACCTTTTGCCTGGTGCAGGGAAACTCTCTGTGTGGGACTCTAAAGACTCGACACTACGCCGGCAGTGGGTTTAACCACTGGCCACAAGCGGTACTAGCTGTACGTAACGGTCCCCTGGTAGATGCCGATAAGAAGGACGATGAGGAAACCCATCTGAACTCCTACTGAGACTGTATGTGACAATCTCCGTACAGTCCGGTCTGTTCGTCTAAGACTATTGCATATCGGGCCTAGGGGCGGTAAACGTCAGACCCCTAATAGCGGTATAAGTCGTGTCGGAATGAAGCCCATTACACCTTGAGAAACTTCTGGAACCTACCAGTAAATATCGCTTACCCTGGCCAGAGACTTTGCGTAATGGCTCTCCATACACAGCGCGATATCAACCCCCAATACCGGGAGAGACGAATCCTGTCTAACCGGCACTGCCTCCAAGTACTTCGGGACTGCACCCAACTACTACCTGTTTGCATGAATCCTTTGAGCCGTGGTGGGGTAGCAATCTAAGTAAAGTGGGAACACACTTGAGGCGAAGTAGCAGTGTCAAGTCGACGGACTAAGCTGTACTCATGTCACCAAGGAATGCTATCTGACGATGGGTATAGTACCCACCTGCAGTTCCCGACGAGTCCAGTCTGGTGTACCCGTAACCTAACGAGCACCTGCATACTATCTCCAGTACGACGTACTGATGGCTGTGGGACAGACCATCTCCCCAGCTAGGATGAGAAGCGTATACACCAGTCTACTCCGGAGTATCGATGCCCCATCTTGATAATCCTACAACCAGGGACCTGCATAGGATGTTGCTTATAGACTACCCAGCTCCCACTAGTGTGACTGCCATCACAATGCTGGTAATCAAGCAAGGATCCTAAGGGCTCTACTAATATGTATAAGCAATATGTTAAAAGAAACATATGCACATATTAAAGTAGAAACAAACCAAGTAGCATATTAGCATTTTTAGCAAGACTGTCAATACAACTGTGAATATCCCAAGCTTCCATTAAGTAAAATACAAACCAGTATGATACAATAATGGCCTCCAGGGCATAAAAACTAACAATTAGGACTGTACACCTATTACGCTTATTTTCTTCCAAACCATAGGCTGGTGCCGAATGGTAGGGAAGGAAAAAAACCATTTAGCCTAACGATGGTGTACAGAAAGTAATGAGTAAAGACAAATAAAGGGATTTAGAAATATGGCAAAGAAATATACAGTTACAGTCATGAATCTGATAATGGAAGAGGCATTATTAGGAATACCCGAATACCCTTTCGAAACATATTCATGTTTCAGTTTCACTATGCGTTGTTAATAGAAAACTGATTTCCCAATTAGATCTTTACTCCAGGGTATGTATTTACCAGGCATGATTCTCACATCTGTATGGTTTTACAGATGATGAGTGGGAGTAAGTTATTGGGAATTAGGTGATCATCTTCATTATATCGGGATTCGTTGTAATTGGTGATATTTGAGGAAGTCACCTGGGTTATTGCCGGACGGCAAATGTTTGGTTTTGAATATCCGGTAATATGCACCAATTTCAAACTGTTATATCTGTACGTTTATTTTATAAAGTGAGATATAACTTTTTGAAATTATGTCCATGACATTTACCTATATCAGTTGATGGTTAGGTAAGGAGCATTAAATAGCGGTGTAATTCTTCTTAACCATAAGTACAGTTTTCAACCTACGACGTACAGGGTTTGAGTTATTCAACTCAGGGGACTTATAAAAAGTATTGTATGTTGTCCAGTGTCCATTAGGACAAAGGGGTTGGTCCTCGTACTATAATCTGTTTACTTATGACTTCTCAAGTTTTAGACAAGTGTTTCGTAGAAATAGAAGGTCCAAGTTTGAGAAATTATAAGTACAAGAATAAAGTGGAGAACCATGTGTTGCAAATATCAGGATTCTTCAAGGTGATCGAAGATGAAGATACTTGTGTTTGGTATTCAGTCAATAGTAATGATTTTGAGAACTTGCTTCTATTTCAGGTTACTCATAAATGGATGCACTCCTAAGTTGAATAATGCTGATCGGCCTCTCTCCATTTAGTTGACATGCACTGGAGACAGCTGCTTGATTTGAATCTGGTTCCAACTAAATCAGCGCCTCTGTTTCTATATAGTATATAGAATGGCTCATATCTTAACGATATTAAGGTATATGGAGTTGTCCGGCTTATGCTTAAAACCAGACTCTGGATAACTCAAGGAACGTTTTAGTAATGGCAGTTTGTGGGTTATCCCAGCCTAGGACGAGAGTTAACTTTCTACCATCTGGAAGATCAATATTGATATTGTTCTTGACTCGCTACCGTTTTAGTAAAATGGATTTTTTTAGAAAACAGTAGTGGGGGTATGGTAGAACTGGAAGTGATTCCAGAACCGCAAACGATTACTGAAAATTTGATAAGAACCTAAAGATTCAATCAGGTTTGACATTCCATTAGCCACTCCACAGATATGGTGTGTAACCTCAGGCGCCCGAGAGGTACTTCGGTATTCTCAAAGACGGTGACAGGGAGGTTCTTGTTTACCCAGACTTGACACTACTGTTGTTCCAGACTATGAGACCAGGCAGGAGGATGAGTATAGCGTCGTTCTAAACTAGCTTTAGAAGTGCATATGTATATGACTCTGCCAGAAGGTTGTCGTAGTCAGTGGGAGTAGCAGAAGCATAGTGGACAAGTAACTTGTGTCTATTTATAGACTAAAGCAGATATAGTGGAGATAGATCATATATTTTTATGTGATAGTCATATGTTTTGACTTCGTCAGAATAGAGGATGGGTCTGTTATGAAGGTAGTAGGGTGTGATGTCCTGGTATTTGGAAGACAAACACATAGTAGGAAGTGAAATTCCTATATTACGATTGGTTATACTTTAGTTGTCACACAGTGGTTTCTCCACATAGGATATGTATATTATATTTGGCATTCTGGTTACTTGATCTATGGTTTTAGATCTAGATTTGGGTAGTTTTCCAATCGGGGTACTTAGACAGTATTTTAAAGGTATTTTAGAATGGACGACTCCTGGCATGGTAGTGTACCTGCAGGTGATGGAGTCACCCTCTCTAAAGGTGTCTTACAGACTAAAGGGGAGAGGGATGTGCATGATTGGCATATCACTTGCTTAGGCAATTGAGTCAATCATGAGATGTCAAGTACCACACCAGATATTTTTTTTGCACTAGCTGCAATAAATTGAGATATTAATCCAATCCTAGAGAAACGTTCGAAAGCAGTTTTAGAACATAAGTGGATGTTCTAGGGATTTGATAACGGCAACCTCCTTCGAAAGACGGTTATCATTCCAGGCTTTCAAGGTGACATGGTTGACAGAGTGACTGTCAGAGTTTTAGACTTTCCTCTGTGAGGGGCAGTAGTTTGGACAGATGGTCCAAGCGGATACTGATGGAGGCATGGCGCAAGATACTGATTAAATTCAGTTGACGATACAGTCTAAGAAGTTTACTGGATTTGAAGTTCATTTGTGAACTAGGTCCCATCAGATATCCAGATATATTCTAAGACAGGTATTGCTCATTTTGGGAGATGGCTTTCTCCGCGAACTTGTGATAAAGAGACACATAGAAAGAAACATCAGAGCGAATCCACTCATTGAGGCTATTTCTCGAACGCAGTAGTTTTACAAATGAGCTTTGTAAAGCTGATTAGTAGAGAAGTTGGGTATTCGGTATCACACGGGCTGTGAGTATACGACACCGCAATAATTAGCCTTAAGTGCAAGTGGGAGATTGTTGGCTAAAGTGCCCTCAAGTCAATTATTGGATCGCAGGCACGTGATTGCAATGATTGAGGGAGGACCCATACCAGTAGAACAGTATTACTCGAGATGATAGTATACTATCTGGTTTGTCTTTATCATCGTGTACATGCTTTAGGTGACATTACAGATCACTATTACACGTTGATAGAGCCCATAGGATTCTTGCTTGACTACCAGCAGTATGATGGCGATCAAATACGTGAGAGTTGGGTAGTCTATGAGCACATCCTTAAAGTGTCCCTAGTCTTGGGAGTTTCGAGACTGGGCATCGATACTCCGAGAGTACACTAGTGTATACGGATCGAGACCCCGACGAGGGGTGGTGGCTGGTCTCACAAGCCATTGGTGTCAGTTGGTTCACCTAAGATTGTATACAGGTGCCATTGGGTTATGAGTACACCGGACGGACTCGCAGGGGCACTGCTGATTGGTACTATACCTATCGTCAGGAGCAGTTCCCAGGTGACATGAGTATAGCTTAGTCCGTTGACTTGACACTGCTATTTTGCCTCAAGTGTGTTCCCACTGTTCTTTGATTGCTACCCTACCACGGCTCAAAGGAGTTGTGCAAACAGGTAGTAGTTGGGTGCAGTCCCGCAGCACTTAGAAGCAATGGCGATTAGATAGGATTCGTCTCTCCCGGTATTGGGGGTTGATATCGCGCTGTGTTTAGGAGAGCCATTACACAAAGTCCTTGGCCAAGGCAAGTGAGATTTACTAGTAGATATTCTAGTAGTTTCTCAAGGTGTTCTGGGCTACACTCCGACACGACTTATACCGCTATTAGGGGTCTGACGTTTTACCATCCCCCTAGGCCCGATATGCGATACTCTGAGACTAACAGACCGGACCGTGCAAAGATTGTCACAGATAGGCTCAGTAGGGTTTCAGGATGAGTTCGCTCATCAGCCTCCCTTTTGGTGAATACATGGGTAGCCGTTAAGTACAGCTAGTACCACTGACGTGCTTGTGTTTAAACCCACTGCCAACGTATTGACGAGTCTTTAGAGTCCCCCACAGAAAGTTTCCTAAGTTCGGGCGAAACGTTGTATAGGCCGTATGGTTTTATGGCAGGGTTCGATCATATACGTGCACTTGTGCTCGGATCATGATTGGACGGATCATACTAGTGGGCATTGGTTTAAGATGGATCCTAGTATTAGATTTGTTGGTGTAGGGTTACTAGGCACTGCCACAAGGGTCTATAAAGCATCAACCATGCCCGATTTAAAATTTAGAAGTGCCGAACAACCCAAAGCAAGGATCTTTGCTAGATAATTAGGGTTAACATAGCATGAAAACAACTTTACATCTAAGAGAGAGGGATTACAACCTTTGTAGTCCGCTCCTTCGCTTCATAAGCTCCGAGTAGTAGTCCCTTCGCCGCGATCCATGATCTCCCGGACTCAAGAGAGGCTCCACAAGCCGAACGATCCATGCTTGCTTGAAATCTTCCTTTTCTAAGATGATCTACCATAAAGAATTTTTAACTCAAGCTCTCACTTCTCTAATCAAGTATTAATGAAGTGAACACCCTAATCTAATTAGCTGGATTAGATGAGGATGATGAAGTAGGAATTATGCTCTCTTTTATTATCAAATTCTCACACTCATTCATCACAAAATAAAATGCTAGAAAGCTTTCAAGGAGGAAGAAGAAGATGAAGTCTTTTGTGATGAACAATGAAAAGTTACTATGCTTACAAAAGAACCTTGAGTTAATAATAACAAGCATTAACTCATGTAGAGAGTTGACTAGGGTTAAGGGTTTGGATTGGGTTAAATAATATCTCCAAAATATCAACACATAATATCTTTGCTCAAAACAAAAGAAAAGCTTCTAGAAGCTTCAAGAAAAGTCTAACCCAAATCAAACTCTAACCATGTTAAATCTCCACTAATCATGTTGCATTTTAAACATAACTTGTTACAATATTATATATCAGATATATAATATATTTTTGTAACAAAAGAAAATAATACAATTAACATATATCGCATATATATCAATGTATTATCCGGTGAGAAAATGAATCAATAAAGCGAGCCAATATTAGATAATGTAATGTAATATATCACATATATAATTATACATTAAATTTTCGAATTAACACTTGATCCGACAATCCGGCTATATCGCATATAACCGACTAATATATCATATACCGATTCATCGAATCAACACTTGATCCGATGACCCGACTGATATCAAATATCGCGAGAATAGAATACGGTATCTCATATCGTATTATCCTTGGTCCCGCACATATCACATATGTGCTCCTACTCCGTTTTGCCTGAGTCAAGAAGCCACTGTATTGGACTCTAAAGAATCGTCAATACGCCGGTAGCAGGTGATGATCATATCAAACAACCATAAGCTGCAAGCGGTCAGCTATACGTAACAGCCACCCAGGTATTGAACGATCAGAAGATCAACAAGCAAGCCTATACATTCTCCTGTGAATCCAATCAGTAACACTACTGTACGGTCCGGTCTCTTCGTCTGATATGTCGCATATCTAGTCTAGGGGTGGTAAACGTCAGACCCCAGTAACCGATAAGTCGTGTCGATGTGAGGCTCATAACAGGTCGAGAACCTACTGATAACTCTTACCAGTAGTACTCTATATCAGCCCTGGCCATGGAATTCCAGTTATAGCCAATCGAACACAGCGCAACATCAACTCTCTATACCGGGAGAGACGAATCCCCTCTTATCGTTCATTGCCTCCATGTGATTCGGGACTGTACCCAAAAGCCACCGTATTGCATGCCCTCTTGGACGTGGTAAGGTGGAAATCAAAGCACAGTGGGAATCACACAAGACTCTATGACGATCTCGGGTCTACAGACTAACATGTACAAGTGTCACCGGAGAACTGCTATCTGACGTGAGGTATAATACCATCTGAGAGTTCTCGGCGAGTCCGTTCAGTATACCCAGTCTCCACTGAGCACCCATACACCATCCTTGATGTCAAACACCGATGGATATGGGATCATCCATTGCCCATTATATGGGTCAAGATGTGTATACGCTAGTCTACTCTGGTGTATCGATGCCCTGTCTCGACACACCCTCGACTAGGAACGGTTATAGGATGTACTCGTTGAATACCCTGGCCCCACTAGTATGATCTCATCATAGTCCCAGTAGTCGAGTACATATCCTAAGTGCTTTATCAACATGTGAGAGTAAGACAGTAAACTAATACAAGTCAACATGTTAAGATAAAGTGAAACCAAATAGCATACTATCATGTCGAGCAAGAAGGTCCTCTATATATATCTAAGCATCCACTATAACATACATCACATGTACAATAAAGGCCTCTTGGGCATATACATAACTAACAATCTCCCACTTGCACTAAGGCCAGCTGTTGTAGTATCTCATACCTAACATCCCGAATAATCTCTCAAACTGTATCTGGGGAATGGTCTTTGTGAGTAGATCCGCAGTGTTGTCCTTCGTATCAACTCTCCTGACCTCGATCTCCCGGCGATCAACTACGTCCCTGATCAGGTGATACCGCCTCAGAATATGTCTCGACTTCTGATGGGACCTGGGTTCCTTGGCCAAAGCCACAGCTCCATTGTTATCGCAATACAAAGGTATTGGATGTTCAATGGACGGAACCACACCAAGTTCAGTAATGAACTTCTTCATCCAGACAGCCTCTTTAGCAGCATCGTTGGCAGTGATGTATTCAGTCTCCATCGTCGAGTCTGCAACGGTACCCTGTTTGGAACTCTTCCAACACACCGCCCTTCCATTGAGGGTAAAGACAAATCCCGAGTGCGACTTAGAGTCTTCCTTATCACTTTGGAAGCTCGAATCGGAAAAGGACTCCACCTGGAGTTCTCCGTTACCATACACCAAGAACATCTCCTTAGTTCTTCTCAAGTACTTGAGAATGTTCTTCACAGCTGTCTAGTGATTCTCTCCAGGATCTGCTTGATACCGACTCACTACACTTAGTGAATATGCTATATCGGGTCTGGTACATAGCATCACATACATGATAGAGCCTACTGCCGAAGCATAGGGTATCCCTTGCATGCGAGCTCTTTCCCAATCAGTCTTGGGAGACATCTCGTTGGAGAGAGTGAATCCAGAGATCGTGGGTTGGCTCCCACGCTTGGATTCTTCCATACTAAACCTCTTTAGTATGGTGTCAATGTACCTGGATTGGAACAATCCCAGTATCCGTTTAGATCTATCTCTATAGATCATAATTCCCAGTATTCAGGAGGCATCTCCTAGATCTTTCATTGAGAATCTTTATGATAAGAAGTGCTTGACCGATTGCAGCATAGGAACATCATTTCCTATCAAGAGTATGTCATCGACGTACAATACGAGGAAGACAACCTTACTCTCTGCAACTTTCTAATAAATACAAGGTTCATCTACGTTTTCGATGAAGTCAAACTCTTTGACTACAACATCAAAGCAGATGTTCCAACTCCACGATGCCTGCTTTAACCCATACATGGATTTAAGCAGCTTGCACACCTTTCCGCTGCTCCCACTGTCTATGAAGCCCTCTGGCTGAGTCATGTACACGCACTCTTCTAAATCACTATTTAGAAAGGCGGTCTTAACATCCATCTGCCAGATTTCATAGTCATGGTATGCAGTAATGGCAAGTAAGATCTGGATGGACTTAAGCATAGCCATTGGAGAAAAGGTTTCGTCATAATCCACACCTGGTCGTTGATGAAAACTCTTTGCAACAAGTCTAGCTTTGAAATTCTCAACTTTTCCATCTACACCAAGTTTCTTCTTAAAGATCCATTTGCTCCCAATAGGTTTTACCCCTTCAGGAGCAACTTCCAAAGTCTATACTTTTTTGGTGTACATGGATTCCATCTCAGATCGCATTGCATCCAGCCATTTCACAGAGCCACCACTCGTGATGGCCTGCTCGAAGCTAGTCGGGTAATCATCTTCTATGATGCAATCCTCGCTCCCACCATCAATGAGAAAACCGTAGTATCTCTCAGGTGGATGAGAAACCCTACTAGATCGGTGGAGAGGCTGGGGTTCGTTGGGAACTACTGAATCCTCTGGTTCCAATAAATCATCAGTTGTAGTTTGTGGTGCTGGAACCTTTTCCAGTTCTACCTCATTGCCACTATCTTGTTTCATAAGAAAACCCTTTTCTAAGATGGTAGCATGTCGAGAAACAAACAATTTTTGTTCCTCGGAGTGGTAGAAGATATACCCTTGCGAATGCTTGGGATATCCAATAAACTTGCACAGAACTGATCTTACCTCGAGCTTGTCCGGATTTTGTGTTTTCACGTATGCCGGACAACCCCATATCTTAATGTAATTAAGATGTGGTCTCTTACCTTTCTATATCTCATATGGAGTGGTTGGCACAGATTTGGTGGGAACCCTATTCAATAGGTCTATGGCTGTCTCAAGCGCATACCCCCAGAAGGAAACAGGCAACTCGGCATTACTCATAATAGAGCGCACCATATCTAATAGGGTGTGATTCCTCTGCTCCGATACACCGTTGTGCTGTGGTGTATAAGGAGGAGTAAGCTGAGAGAGAATCCCATTCTCTTTTAGATAGTCTAGGAACTCATTGCTCAAGTATTCTCCTCCTCGATCAGATCGAAGGATCTTAATAATTTTGCCCGTTTGGTTCTCTACTTCGTGCTTATATTCTCTGAATTTCTCAAAAGCTTCAGACTTGTGTTTCATTAGGAACACATGTCCGTATCTTGAGAGATCGTCAGTGAATGTAATGAAGTAGGAAGAACCGTTCCTGGCATGTGTAGACATGGGACCGCATACATCACTATGTATCAGCCCTAAGAGTTCAGTAACTCTTTCTCCGTGTCCACTAAATGGAGTTTTGGTCATCTTTCCTTTGAAACATGACTGGCAAGTGTCATAAGATGCTAATTCGAACGGATTCAAATATCCATCCTTATGTAACTTAGCTAGCCGTGTCGCGTTGATATGACCAAGTCTACAATACCATAAGAAGAATTCGTTCATTTCTGAACTCTTCCTCTTGTGTGTTTTTTGTTTATTAAGGATTGTATTTTGATTGAGAACGTATATGCCATTATGTAACGAGCCTGATCCAATCAACTTTTGATTTAGGAAGATGTTCATAATATTATCCTGTATTACAAAATTATATCTTTCTTTACTTAATAAAGAAACTGATATAATGTTGCACATCATGTTCGGTATATAATAGCACTCATTCAGAATCAATGTATTACTACTTGGTAATATAAGATGATATTCGCCAACTGCTTTGGCTGCAATATTTGCACCGTTCCCTACTTGTACGGAATGATCACCCTTTCCCAGTTCTCTACCTTTACGTAACCCATGTAACAATTTACATATATGGGATCCCGATCCGGTATCTATACCCAGGATGTAGGGTGAACTGAGAAACAATTCTCAATAACTAACACACCCGAAGAAGATGCATCAACATACTTGTTCTTCGTTTGGGCGGCATGAGAATCCGGATATTCTCCTATTCCCTGCTCAGTCTTATAACACTTATAAGAAAGAACGGGGCCAACGTTCCCCTGCTCAGTATAATAAGTGGGTTAAGTCAATACATCCATATTATTATCTTGATTATGGCCTGACATGGTCGCTACCTGGAGAGAGAGAGAGAAGAAAACACTTTAGTGTATGCTCTTGCAAGATTAGATTAGTTATTATCTTATCTAATCAGGATGTCTCCCACTGTTTTTATCAAATCTTCCTTCAAACCCTAAAAGGTAAGATTAGCCGGGATTAATTATACTCTACAATTTCGTCAATCTTTCAGCCAGATTAGTGTTGGTACTTGAGGGAGGTTCCCCGTGCTTTCGCACGGACCTAATTAAAATAAACCTCATTTTCCCAGAGGCATAACCCCGTTAACACCTTTCTGGACACCTACTTGATCGGCTAATTGTCCTGTGTAAAATTCTCCCAGGAGTAACTCTTAGTGGGTATCGGGATCCAACTATCTCATAGGAGGTATGCAATCTCATTGCAAATTTCAACACTTGAAATTCCCGATAATTCATTTACCCCTAGCGTGCTATGACCTTGATGCATGCCAAACAACCCATAGTGCGCTAGTCAAGTTCAACCCGTACATTTCGTGATTGAATTAAACCCCCCCTCCCCGTACGACCCTTGACGCATGCCAAACAACGCCGTACGAATAGCCTAATCCAATCGCATCTCATGCTACAGATAAGTAGTAATCAGCTACCGTATACTACTCCTTGACGCATGCCAAACTACCATAGCACGAATACTAAATATTACTTATCTGAAATGACGGAGGGCTATGCAGGTTTTTCAGAAAACCATGAGCGTAATGAACTTGATATCGTTGTAGAAACAAGTGATTTTGAAAAAGGAGTGTTTTTGAGGCTTTTCTAATTCGCTAAAGAGGTCACTCTTGGTGAAAGGATCTCAGCTCTTTCCTCATCGAATAAGGTGCTGGGTATATCATATATACCTCTATGCAAAGTAAGAACTATAGAAGCAATCAAAAACTAAACCGTGAGTTTGTAGCATCTGCCAGTTTGCTAAAGAGGTCACTCCCGGTGAAGGGATCTCGGCTCTTTCCTCATCGAATAAGGTGCAGGGTATATCATATATACCGCTATGCAAAACAAGAACTGTAGCTACCTTTTTTTATAAAGTTTTGATTCTACAATATCTTTTAGGTTTCTTTTCTTTTATTAATCTCATTAATAAAATCCCATCAATTATGCTTCTTAAGCATCACAGAAGAAACGAAAGCAGTAATATTTATATATCAACATATATATATAGTATAAGCATTCGTCTCAGGTAGTAATATGATCTCATCACAGAACATTGTAGCAGAAGATAACATATGAAACATTGGATATACTAGGACGTCCGTGTTTTATTTCGAGCCTGTATAAAACACGGATTCCACAGTCGCGATGAATAGCGAAACCCGCATCTCTAGACCCCTACGAGAGGGCAAGTAACACTGCCAATTTCAGGGTTAGGAGACCTGGTCTCGACTCCTCGAGATGGCCTCCCACTGGACCCTAAAACCCGGTTATTTGTGCTCCCCTCCTCGGGTCTACCTAATGCGGAAAAGTAAATAATATACAATGGCGACATCAACCTCAACCCGGAAGTGCCCCAAAAAAACAATATTACATACAAAGAATTTTACATGAATGAAAATAAAAACCCTCATCTCACATAAAACCCCCGGCTATTCAAAACACGACGATCCAATATAACATATCATAGCAACACATAATATCTCATATCATCAACGTAAGTAAGTATGCGTATCCCGATTGTCGTTGATGTATGGCAACGAAGCCGGCGATACACCACATACTACACTTACGGTCACAGAAAAGAAAGTGTAAAACTACAACATTTGGAATCCACAATCACTTTAGACATCATAAATCCGAAATATCACATAGTTCGCATTTCATGCCTAACTATATGAATTCCACATATTGTATCACATTCCAGATAAATAGACAAAGTTAAACTTTCCGATCGAATAATCAAATACCCAAGATTTCCTAAATAGCTCAACACTTGAGCGGAGTTCAAAAATCCCAGAACATGACACAGCCCCAATGAACCAGCCGTAGAAGGGTCAAACCAATGTCTCACTGTGGCAACGCTAAACTACCACAAACCCTAGGGTTCAGTGGCAGTTTTGACGGTCACATAATCGAGTTAAGGTTATGTTCTTCTAGAGGGTCCACAGATATGCTTGCATGTTTTTCCGAAAGTTTTAAACTCAAGAAAAATTCAACACTCGAAAGTTTTTCGTGTCGGGAAAAAGTGAGTTATTGATATCCGTTCGAACATTTTAACACTCTATAAATTATCCGAAAAACTAAACGAAGTTAAACTTTTCAATCGAATCAACGAATACATAAGATCTCCAGAACACTCAACACTTCAGTAATATTAAAAATTTCCAGAAGTATATACTAATACCTACGGATAAACCCTACAAATAGGAGTCCCTAATTCCCAAGTACGGCCGCGGAACCGCCGCGCAAAGCATGTTCCTGCCGCAGTTCCGTGGCGACTTTAGAGAATTAGGGGTTCGTATTTTACAGTAATCCTTAGAATTACCTGCTGAATTTTCTGAGTATTTTTAATACGGAAAAAATCATATTTTTAAAAAATTTCCAGAGAGGGGTCAAAATACGACGTTTCGGGGTTCGATCGGACTTTTAACCTCGTAAACACGTCGCCTAATGCTCTAGCTAGGCTCTTATACCACTGTAGGGTTACTAGGCAATGTCACAAGGGTCTATAAGAAATCGACCATGCCCGATTTAAAATTTAGAAGTGTCCAACAACCGAAAGCGAGGATCTTAGCTAGATAATTAGGGTTAACATAGCATGAAAACAACTTTACATCTAGGAGAGAGGGATTACAACCTTTGTAGTCCGCTCTTTCGCTTCATAAGCTCCGAGTAGTTGTCCCTTCGCCGCGATCCATGATCTCCCGGACTCAAGAGAGGCTCCACAAACTGAACGATCCATGCTTGCTTGAAGTCTTTCTTTTCTAAGATGATCTACCTTGAAGAATCTTTAACTCAAGCTCTCACTTCTCTAATCAAGTATTAATGAAGTGAACACCCTAATCTAATTAGCTAGATTAGATGGGGATGATGAAGTAGGAATTATGCTCTCTTTTATTATCAAATTCTCACACTCATTCATCACAAAATAAAAAGCAAGAAAGCTTTCAAGGAGGAAGAAGAAGATGAAGTCTTTTGTGATGAACAATGAAAAGTTACTATGCTTACAAAAGAACCTTGAGTTAATAATATCAATCATTAACTCATGTAGAGAGTTGACTAGGGTTAAGGGTTTGGGTTGGGTTAAATAATATCTCCAAAATATCAACACATAATATCTTTGCTCAAAACAAAAGAAAAGCTTCTAGAAGCTAAAAGAAAAGTCTAACCCAAATCAAACCCTAACCATGTTTAATCTCCACTAATCATGTTGCATTTGTAAACATAACTTGTTACAATATTATATATCACATATATAATATATTTTTGTAACAAAAGAAAATAATACAATTAACATATATCACATATATATCAATGTATTATCCGGTGAGAAAATGAATCAATAAAGCGAGCCAATATTAGATAATGTAATGTAATATATCACATATATAATTATACATTAAATTATCGAATCAACACTTGATCCGACAATCCGGCTATATCGCATATAACCGACTAATATATCATGTACCGATTCATCGAATCAACACTTGATCCGATGACCCGGCTGATATCAAATATCGCGAGAATAGAATACGGTATCTCATATCGTATCATCCTCGGTACCGCACATATCACATATGTGCTCCTACTCCATTTTGCCTGAGTCAAGAAGCCTCTGTGTAGGACTCTAAAGAATCGTCAATACGCCGGTAGCAGGTGATGATCATATCAAACACCCACAAGCTGCAAGCGGTCAGCTAAACATAACAGCCACCCAGGTATTGAACGATCAGAAGATCAACAAGCAAGCCAGTACATTCTCCTGTGAATCCAATCAGTGACACTACCGTACAGTCCGGTCTCTTTGTCTGATATGTCGCATATCTAGTCTAAGAGTGGTAAACGTTGTTGGAGATAGTGCCTTCAGAGTCAATTATTGGATCGCAGGTACGTGATTGCAGCAATGATTGCGGAGGACCTATACCGGTAGGACAATATTGCTCGAGATGATAGTATGCTATCTGGTTTTCCTTTATCAGTCGTGTACATGTTCAGGTGACTGATTACATGTTACACTTTGATAGAGCCCTTAGGATCTTGCTTTACTACCAACAGTATGATGGCGATCATATACGTGAGAGTTGGGTGGTTTATATGCATATCCTTAATAGTGGTCCCTAGTCGTGGGAGTTTCGAGACAGGGCATTGATTGGTAGAGTTTGTTCGTGTTCAAGTTCTAGTTTAAATACCGCAATCAAGACGGTTTCGCTTGTAGCTAGCCGGTTGAGTACGGGTCGTCCGCAGGGAGATGGGAATCTTTTTCTATGTGTTTTTCGACGAGTTAAGTCCTGTGTTCAGATTTTGTTGTGGTTATCTAAGTGTTAAGTTGATATTTAAAGAGAGCTTGTTAGGGTTAGGATTAGGTTAGTTTAAGTTAGGAGTCTCCACATCTTTCGTTGCCCCACTTAATATCGGTGTTACGGTAATCGGCAACAACGGGGATTAGCACGACTAGGAAGGACTTTGCGAGTATAAGCTAGGCTTTCCAACGCATAAGTCTTCCTTTTGGTGCTTGTCCGTCCGTTCTTGGCTCTTATCCATAACCTCCGGTTAATTCAACCACAACCGGTCTCACTACGGAATCACCGCTATCATGTAGGATAGGGTGCCGTAAGGAGCGGATTGTGGTTCAATTAACGGGAGTCGATTTAAGCTGTTGGGCAAGGAAAGAGTGAGAGAGATTTCCTTCTCTCAAACTTCCCTTATCCTACCCTAACAAGTAAAAAACTACTCACACTTCATGATAGGAAAAACAAAACAAAACAAAAGAGGAAGATAGAAAGAAGGAGATTAGAAGAATACGACTAACTGTTTGCGACCTCACCTTGGCGAGGATCGAGCGTAAGTATCATTGTCGTATGTAATGATAAAGAAAAAGAGAGAAGAAAGAAACAATCAAGCAAGTAACAACAACTACTTAACAATTAAAATTACAACACATTACAACAAGTAAAGAAAGAGACAAGCATGATAATAAAAATGGTCTTCTTTATTCATCACTCTTCACTCAAAAGCTCACTACAAGTTTAATGGAGAAGAGGTGAGAAGAGGAAGAAGAACAACACTAAAACTAGGCAAAATGAGAATACAAGAAATTGGACCCTCTCCTTCACAGAATTCTGGGGTATTTATAGGCTGTAAAATGAGAATCTAGGGCAACAATACGGGCCCATATGAAATGACCAAACACCCCCTGAAAACCCTGCACATTTGGCGCCAGAACGGCCGCGGATCCGCGGCCTGGACCCCACTTTGGCCGCGGATCAGCGGCCGTTTAGAGGAATTGGGCTTCGTGCTTTTTTGTGGTGGCCTGATCTGCTGTGTGCTTCATTCTGGTTCATATATTTTCTGAAAATACTTCCATATTTCTTCCAGAATTTCTGTTGAGGGAAAGGTGGACTTTTTGTCAAGATTTTGTCATGATTGCCTCGAGCTCCGCGTAGATTTCTTGGAAGTTGTTGTTGCCATTGAGCCTTGTGCATGAAGGTGACATTGATTTGACATTTTGTCTTCCTAAACTGGTATCTGGCAACATACGGATGACGAGCGGAGACCGTGTTTTGTCTGTGATTGGCAGGAACCCGGATTTTGTCGTGTTTTCTATGAATTTCACCGTTTTTAGAACCGAGAACCTGTATCCTGCAATTGACTAGCAAACACGGCTCAAGAGTATCTACGGATATGCAAATGTGATAAAAATTGGGCGGTATGAAAATGCAAAAATCTGATATGAACAAATATCCCCAAACTTATCATTTGCTCGTCCCGAGCAAAGCCCATTTATTCACAAAAAATTTCCTAACCTCACTTTCGCAGGGAACACGATTGCACTGAGCATGTGCAACAAGCCGTTAAACCTCTAGGTGTCCCTAGTAGGAGGAGTGTTGTCTCCTGAGGGTTTTCAGCGGATACTACCCACAAAATCCGGTCAAGTTGGTTTGTAAAAATGACTAAGTTTCAAACCCTAAAGTTTTGTTTTAGAAAATAACAATTCTATAATCCTAAGTCTAGACCATCGAACCTTTATTTTTCACACCTCACTTCTTATTTAACTACAGATTTTATATGTCTTTACGTGCAGTGCAAATAGTGTCGTGAAGTTCCAGAAGGATCGATTAAAGTCATCATGTCGCACAATAAAGCCCAGATAACAATTTGAAAAGGATCACATAAGTTTTATAAAGAGTTAAGCATTTTTCAAGTTTCGTTTTCCAGTAAGGTTTCAACTTCAGAATTTCTATCTTCCTTAACAGGAAACTAAGTCGTATTTTTCACTCCACCTTTTAACTTGTTTTCATTTCATACACACCTCTGTGAACGTGCAATAGTCTTTATCAAAGAATAAAACCTTCATATCTCCGTTAAATTTTTTTTTTTAAAAGCCTATCTTTTATCAAGATTATTCTCACACAAAGAACCGTTAGGAATTTTAACTCGGAGAGAACACTTGCTTGACTTTGTTTTAAACTGGACTTTCTAGGCTTCTTAGCGAGCTTTGGGCCAATGCACCCAAACCAGTTGGTTTTAGGGCATTTGGTGTAGAAACACCCCAGCGGACTTAATTACTCAAGTTACCTAGGTCCAAAAACAAAAGACAGTTTGGCGTGAAAATCAGATGATTTAATACGAACGGAGATATAACCGGCAGTTCAATTATTTTTTTTGGATAAAAGACGTGTTTAGTGGGTTTGGTGTGTAATCATTCCAATCAAGTTTCAGATGGGTTATTTTTCCGACTTAGTTCCAATTACGGCATCAATAACATTCCTTCATATTCGCTTTACTTCATAAACTATTCTTGACATTACTTATTTCAGAACAAACCTATTTGATCCTCAGAAAATAATTTATCTGTTTAAAAGTTTAAACATGAAAGACTTGTCATCTAATTCCCAAAATCTTACGACACGTGTAGTGTGATGTAAAGACGTATATCAGCTATAGTTAACTTCAAAGGAGAGTTATCTTTCAGGTTTTCAAAATCCAAACATAAGATCTAGTTATTCCTATTTTTTCAAACAAAAACCGTCGAATGTTGAATCAGAGTTCTTCCACAAGCTAACTTGAAAAAAAAAAAATTTTATATTTTTTTAAAGAAAATTTTCAAATTTTTATGGATTTTATGGATATTAATATGCAGATGCAAAATATAC
The DNA here is from genome assembly GCA_030015575.1 of Agapanthus africanus. Taxonomy (NCBI): domain Eukaryota; kingdom Viridiplantae; phylum Streptophyta; class Magnoliopsida; order Asparagales; family Amaryllidaceae; genus Agapanthus; species Agapanthus africanus. Next base: position 363,258,973 of record CM057345.1, read on the forward strand.
ATATGAATGCGAAGGTAAGAAATGCGTACCAAGCGTACCCCCAAACTTAAACTGGACAGTGTCCTCACTGTCGTTGCATGAAGAGATCATTTGAAGGGTCAAAATTGTCGGTTAGCGATACACAAATTTTTATTTGTTTTTGTTTTTAAAGAAAAAAAAAGAATATGCACAAATATATACAAAATGGTTTGTACATACCCCCAAACTTATTTGGAACAGTGTCCACTGTTCTTGGCTGGATAACCGAAGTTTGGAGGTAGGCAGAGGAAGATCATTCAGGGTAAACCGGCTCCTGTAAGAACAGGAGCTCCTCTGTTGGTTCGGCGCTAAGGTACGGTTTGCATCGGTGTCCGTTCATTTTGAAGAGTGAACCGTCCTTTGGATTTTCCAAATCCACAGCGCCCTGCGGATACACATTCCGCACAAAATACGGCCCTTTCCAGCGAGATCTGAGCTTTCCAGGATGGAAGTGAAGTCGGGTGTCGTAAAGCAGTACCTGCTGACCAGGTACGAAGGTTTTGCGCTAAAGGTGTTTATCGTGAAACACCTTTGTTCGATTCTTAACGACAACCGCGTTGTCGTAAGCCTCATCCCTAAGCTCGCACAGTTCGTTCAACTGCAGCTTCCGATGGCTGCCCGCGTCATCAAGAGACAGATTCAACTCCTTTATCGCCCAAAATGCGCGATGCTCGATTTCGACAGGAAGGTGGCAGGCTTTTCCGTACACAAGCCGATAGGGAGACATGCCAAGGTCGGTCTTATAAGCGGTTCTAAATGCCCAAAGGGCATCAGTGAGTTTCAGAGACCAATCCTTACGGTTCTTGGAAACCGTCTTCTCCAGTATCTGCTTGATTTGCCGATTTGAAACTTCGGCCTGCCCGCAGGTTTGGGGGTGGTAGGGCGTAGAAAGCTTATGATTAATGGAGTATTTCCGCATCAAGGCCTCGAAAGTCCTGTTGCAGAAATGACTTCCATTGTCGCTAATGATCGCTCGGGGGTGCCCAAACCGGGAAAAAATGTTTTCTTTAAGGAACCTAACGACAACCTTTGTTGTCGTTAGTCCGGCTGGGCACAGCCTCGACCCATTTAGAGACGTAATCAACAGCTAGAAGAATGTACAAGTTCCCAAAAGAGCTGGGAAACGGTCCCATGAAGTCTATCCCCCAAACATCGAAAATCTCCACAACCAAGATCGGTTGGAGCGGCATCTCGTTCCTCCGGGATATCCGGCCCATGTGTTGGCACCGGGAGCAAGTCTTGCAATAGTCGTGAGCGTCTTTGAAAAGTTGTGGCCAGTAGAAACCACATTGCAAGATCTTCTCAGCTGTCTTTCTGGGCCCAAAATGCCCGCCACACGCTTGATCGTGGCAAAATGACAGCACACTCTTGAATTCCTCATCAGGGACACACCGACGAATAATCTGGTCGGGACAGTACTTGAACAAGTAGGGTTCGTCCCAGTAAAAGTGTTTTACTTGGGATAAGAAGCGAAGTCTGTCCTGACTCGACCATTCAGTCGGTAGTAATCCCGTGGCCAAATAGTTCACAATATCTGCGAACCAGGGTTCGCAGGATACTGTCAAGAGCTGTTCATCCGGGAAAACGTCGTTGATTGGAATTGGAAGCGAAGGCGAAGAAGGAAATCGTGAGAGATGGTCGGCAACTACGTTTTCACATCCTCGTTTGTCCTTAATGACAAGGTAAAACTCTTGAAGCAAGAGGATCCAACGTATTAACCGAGATTTGGCATCTTTCTTCGCAAAAAGATGGCGCAGAGCTGAATGGTCCGTGTAGACAATGACTGGAGAGCCGATGAGGTAGGGCCTGAACTTTTCTAAAGCAAATACAACAGCTAAGAATTCCTTCTCAGTTGTTGTATAGTTAAGTTGGGCGTCGTTCAGGGTTCGGCTCGCGTAATAGATTACGTGCGGCATCTTGTTGATGTGCTGTCCAAGGACAGCGCCGATGGCAAAGTCGGATGCATCGCACATAATCTCGAATGGGTGCGTCCAGTCAGGTGAAGAAAGAACGGGAGCAGAAGTGAGTGAGCGTTTCAGTGACTCGAATGCAGTCACACAGCTCGAGTTGAAGTCGAAAGGCGTGTCCTTGGCCAGCAAAAGCGTCAAGGGCCTAGCAATCTTGCTAAAGTCATTGATAAACCGTCTATAGAAACCGGCATGGCCAAGGAAGGCTCGGATATCTCTGACGCATCGGGGAGGAGGCAGATTGGAAATGACCTCAATCTTTGCTTTGTCAACCTCTATGCCATTTTGCGAGATGATATGTCCTAAGAAAATACCTTCGCGCACCATGAAGTGGCATTTCTCCCAGTTCAAAGTGAGATTCTTGTCCTTACATCGGGTAAGGACAGCGTCAAGATGCAGCAAACACTCGTTAAAGGAGTCGCCGAAGATGGAGAAGTCATCCATGAAAATCTCCAGAAATTTTTCCACCATGTCAGAGAAAATTCCCATCATACACCGCTGGAAGGTAGCGGGCGCATTGCATAACCCAAAGGGCATGCGTCGATATGCAAACGTGCCGAAAGGACAAGTGAAAGTGGTCTTGTCCTGGTCTTTTTCGGCGATGGGAATTTGATTATAGCCAGAGTAGCCATCAAGAAAACAATAGTACTCATGTCCGGCCAATCGTTCAAGCATCTGGTCAATGAAAGGTAGCGGAAAGTGGTCTTTCCGCGTTGCGGCGTTGAGTTTTCTGTAATCAATGCAAACTCGCCACCCAGTTTGGGTGCGAGTAGGGATTAACTCATTCGCCTCGTTGGTTATGACCGTGATGCCTGACTTCTTGGGGACAACATGAATGGGGCTAACCCACTGGCTATCCGAGATAGGGTAAATGATACCACTATCTAGACATTTGACGATCTCCTTCTTCACAGCCTCCTTCATGACTGGATTAAGACGTCTTTGTGGATCCCGGGCTGGTTTGGCATCATCCATCAGATGAATGTGATGCTCAACGATCAGGGGACTAATCCCTTTGATGTCCGCCATGGACCAGCCAAAAGCTTGCCTGTTGCTGTGCAAGACCGCGAGGAGGGCTTTCTCTTGCTCGGGAGCTAGAGAAGCCGAGATGATGACCGGAAGGGTCTCGTTCTCACCTAAGTAGGCGTACTTAAGGTGAGACGGCAAAGGCTTGAGTTCGAGCGTTGGAGGTGAAATGATGGAAGGCAAGACTGGTGCAAAGGTCTCAAACTCAAAGGACTCCAGCAAAGGTTCAAAACGAGTGTAGGCAATCGAGTCGGATGGTTCAGGTAACTCATCCGGAAAGTCGAAAGATTCAAACTCGGGTTGTGCGCGGCTAAGATCGTTCAAGAACGTGAAACACTCGTATTCGTTGTCGGGCGCAGAAGTAGCAGCAGGTTCGAAGAGAAACGCACTAGTGGCGTCAAGATTATCGTGTTCAAACAGAAACTCCTCGAATTCACACTCTTCGGGGGTGATCTCTTGGATCGAGCAGACATCCAGTATATGAGCATTAGGTTCGGCGGGCTGATTCCCCAACCTAAAAATGTTGAGTTCAATCGTCATATTTCCAAACGAGAGGTTCATTGAACCGTTGCGACAATTGATCACAGCATTTGAGGTTGCGAGAAATGGGCGACCGAGTATCACCGGAATTTGATTCCGGGGGTTAGCTACAGGCTGTGTATCTAAGACAATGAAATCGACGGGGAATATGAAGTCCCTGACTCTTATTAACACATCCTCTAGCTCACCCCTAGGGTGGGTGATCGATCGGTCGGCCATTTGGAGAGTGCAGTGTGTGGGTTTCAACTCTCCGACGCCTAATTGCTCGTATACTGAATACGGAAGTAAGTTAACACTGGCACCAAGATCTAATAGTGCGCGGTTGATGTTCTTATCCCCAATAGTAATTGAAATCGTAGGACAGCCAGGGTCCTTCCGTTTTTGTGGTAAAGATTGGGTAAGGGCATCACTCACAGCACTAGCCAAGAAAACTTTCTTGGGTACCTGAGACTTCCTCTTTTTCGTGCACAAGTCCTTTAAGATTTTCGCGTAAGACGGGACTTGTTGGACAGCATCTAAAAGAGGAATGTTAATGTTAACTTGCTTGAATAACTCCAAAATCTTCTCCATTTGTGGATTTTGTTTGTTAGACCTCAACCGGTTTGGAAATGGAACATTTTGAAAATTGGTTGAGTCTAAAGCTGGAGGAGGAGATTGTGGAGTTGGAACGGATCCCAGAATAGGTGTTTTCGTAGAGTGAGAAGTGGGTCCGTTCAGAGAAGAAGAAGAAGGAGAGCCTTGTGAAGAACGGAGAATAGGCTCAGAAGACGAAGAAGAAGAAGGAGGAGAAGAAGAAGAAGAAGAAGAAGCAGCGGCCGGGGTGTCATCGTTGATCCGTTTGCCAATGTTGTTTTGCAGCACCCTCCCTGATCTCAGTGTGGTCACGGCACTCACATTAAGGTTTTGTTGTTCAAGAGCAACATGTACATTATGTGGGTGGCCGGGATTTGGAAGTGGCTGGGACGGGAGCTTCCCCTTCTCTCGCTCGCTCAAGGCCGCGTTCAGCTGTGCAATCTGGGCCTCGATGGTCTTGATGCTTTGCCCGTGTGCGGCAGTGTGTTGCACTAAAGATTGAATCGAAGACTGGATGTTGGCGGTGGATTGAGTCGATTGTTTAACAAACGCCTCCAGACTTCACTCGAGCGAGGAAACCTTATCAGTGTTTGACGGAACAAAATTGTTTGGTGGAAAAGAGTTGTTCGGTGCAAAGTTGTTCGTCTGGTTCTGGAAAGGCTGGGGTTGGAAGGGCTGCTGATATTGGTGTTGAGTTTGTTGCTGCACTTGTTGTTGCGGTGGAGGGGCCCTTTGGAAATTGTTGCCCTGGAATTGATTCTGATTCTGATTCCAGGCGAAATTGGGGTGGTTCCTCCAACCGGGATTGTAGGTGGAAGAGTATGGATCATTCCTCGGTCTTTGCTGAAAGGCAGCATTAACCTGATCCTGTCCTTGCGAGGGTGGATTGTAAGGACACTCTTCAGTCAAGTGGGAAGGATCGGAACAACAAGCGCAGATGGTACGAAGGGGGAGAACAGGTGTGGGGGCAGGAGCAGAAAATTTGCTCTCTATCGCTTCAAGCTTTCGTGTTATTGCAGCCATTTCAGCTTTCATCGCAATAGAGACATCGAGTTGGTGGATCCCTACCCTAGATTGACCGGTAGAAGTGGAGGTAGAAGAAGAAGAAGTCGGTCTGGTGCTCTCCCACTGTAGCGTTTGCTCCGCAAGATCGTCAAAGAACTGCCACGCTTCCTCGTCAGATTTTGATAGGAAGTGGCCCTGACAGATGGTTTCCAGCAACTGCTTCGTTGCTGGGTTCAGTCCCTCGTATAAGGTTTGGCAGAGCTGCCATTTCTCTATACCGTGGTGAGGACACTGAACAAGAAGGTCTTTGTATCGGTCAAAGCACTTCCAGAAGGGTTCAGAAGGAAGCTGGGAGAATTGGTTGATTTCATTTCGAATTCTTGCGGTCTTATGATTTGGATAGAATTTTTTCAGAAACGCTTTAACAAACTCGTCCCAGCTGGTGATTGAGTGGGAAGCGGTGCTATACAGCCATTTTTCAGCGAGGTCGCATAAAGTGAACGGAATGACCCGTAGACGTATAGCATCGTCCGACAGCTGGGTGGTTTTCATCATGGCACAGACATTTTGAAATTTGTTTATGAAGATATAGGTATCTTCAGATTCAAGCCCATGAAAACGTGGAAGCATGTTGATGAAATGGGGCTTAATTTCAAAGTTGTCCCCATTGGCCGGAGGAAGAGAAAGGCAGGTGGGAAGTGCAGAACGGGTGGGGTAGAAACGATCCTGGAGCGCAATTCGCTGCGGCGCTACAACAGGCGGAGGTGGTGGAAGATTGGTCTCCGTAGGAGGTGGAGCCAATCCAGGGATGGTCAAAGAGATGTTCGGATTAAATCCCGACATCGCGGAAGAAGAGGTTGATGAAGGTGAAGGTGAAGGTGAAGATGTATGAACAGAATTCCGGTCAACGTCAGAGTTGGCCGGCAAAGGAAGGGGTGAAAGAGGAGTGGACGGAGTATCGACTTCGGAGTCGATCGCGTAGTCGGTCGCGACTAACGTAACGCGGACAAGACGGGCGCTAGTGTCCCGAGTCCAAGCGGACATATACTAAACGAGTTTAGTATAGTCAAAGCGGAGAAGGTGAGGGTAAGAAAACGTCAATGGAGAAAGGCGATGGGTGGTGGGTGAAAATGGATTTGGCGACAAAGGGCTAGTTTTTATAAAAGTTTTTTATTTTTTGATTTTTTATTTATTTTTTTTTTTTTAGAAAGATTTTTACAGAAATATGTACGGAAATACGGCTTAAGCAATCACAAACAAGATATGCACAATCACACCTAGATCTACGGTCGCCTAGGTCTACTAGACCTGCTCCTGAACTTGATTGTCGAAGTTAAACAATGTCGAGAAACGGGCTTAAAAATACACCGATCACGAGGCCAGGTAAGTGCAGAGATAAGGGGAGGTTGTCCAACGCTTTCGCGAAGTTCCTTAATTAAATAACCCTTTCTCTTTCGGCGGTTGCGCCTTTAACACTTTCCTAGACACCCCGTAATCAATATACGGTTAAGCGAGGTTCTAAACACGGTTTATCTTCTCCTAATGAGCGCGAAGTCCTTAGGGCTGAAGTCTAGTATTTTTTAATTTACAATGGACAATGCATATGCTTTAGTGATTTTTGGGGTCCTGGGAAGGGTGATGAAATCCCCACCCAATCTGGATTGGTTTCAAGCCCCTTAAGTCCGTATTAAAGAAATGCAAAGCAGTAACAAATCAACTGCAAACAATTTTTATTTGCGGCGCAAAGAATCCTGCACAAGAACAGTTTATTGGAAGGGGGAGAAGAATTTGCGCAAAGAAGCCTGCAGAAAACACAATTCAGTGGAGTCCAGAGGAGAGGGGAGAAGAACAGGGAAATTACAGAGAAATTTGGGGCCCTGAACCCACCAACAGGCCGCGGATCCGCGGCCTAATCCCCCCTATTGCCGCGGATCCGCGGCAGTAAGTGGGTATTGGGGCTTCATTTTTCTTGTGTGGGCTCTATTTGGTTTCCTCTGTTTGTCTGGATGTGTGGAATGCTGAGTTGCTCACTGTATCTACTCCAGATTTTTACGGTAGACCGGATGCTTCGTTTTTGTCCGTCGCGGTGTAGCCGCGAAAATGTGGGTCTATCTTCCCACGTCTTTGGCACTGTACTTGAACTCCGTATTTCCAACGTCTTTGGCGTCGATCTTGAGCTTCGTATTTCCTGCACACTTGCACAAGAACTAATCAAGAATAACAAGATGGTTTCTTTTACAAAGTATATATTTTTTTCGTTTTTTTTATACTTACAAATTAACCCGAAATTACACAAAGAAATAAACTACCGTCTCCCCGGCAACGGCGCCATTTGATTGGTAGAGTTTGTTCGTGTTCAAGTTCTAGTTTAAATACCGCAATCAAGACGGTTTCGCTTGTAGCTAGCCGGTTGAGTACGGGTCGTCCGCAGGGAGATGGGAATCTTTTTCTATGTGTTTTTCGACGAGTTAAGTCCTGTGTTCAGATTTTGTTGTGGTTATCTAAGTGTTAAGTTGATATTTAAAGAGAGCTTGTTAGGGTTAGGATTAGGTTAGTTTGAGTTAGGAGTCTCCACATCTTTCGTTGCCCCACTTAATATCGGTGTTACGGTAATCGGCAACAACGGGGATTAGCACGACTAGGAAGGACTTTGCGAGTATAAGCTAGGCTTTCCAACGCATAAGTCTTCCTTTTGGTGCTTGTCCGTCCGTTCTTGGCTCTTATCCATAACCTCCGGTTAATTCAACCACAACCGGTCTCACTACGGAATCACCGCTATCATGTAGGATAGGGTGCCGTAAGGTGCGGATTGTGGTTCAATTAACGGGAGTCGATTTAAGCTGTTGGGCAAGGAAAGAGTGAGAGAGATTTCCTTCTCTCAAACTTCCCTTATCCTACCCTAACAAGTAAAAAACTACTCACACTTCATGATAGGAAAAACAAAACAAAACAAAAGAGGAAGATAGAAAGAAGGAGATTAGAAGAATACGACTAACTGTTTGCGACCTCACCTTGGCGAGGATCGAGCGTAAGTATCATTGTCGTATGTAATGATAAAGAAAAAGAGAGAAGAAAGAAACAATCAAGCAAGTAACAACAACTACTTAACAATTAAAATTACAACACATTACAACAAGTAAAGAAAGAGACAAGCATGATAATAAAAATGGTCTTCTTTATTCATCACTCTTCACTCAAAAGCTCACTACAAGTTTAATGGAGAAGAGGTGAGAAGAGGAAGAAGAACAACACTAAAACTAGGCAAAATGAGAATACAAGAAATTGGACCCTCTCCTTCACAGAATTCTGGGGTATTTATAGGCTGTAAAATGAGAATCTAGGGCAACAATACGGGCCCATATGAAATGACCAAACACCCCCTGAAAACCCTGCACATTTGGCGCCAGAACGGCCGCGGATCCGCGGCCTGGACCCCACTTTGGCCGCGGATCAGCGGCCGTTTAGAGGAATTGGGCTTCGTGCTTTTTTGTGGTGGCCTGATCTGCTGTGTGCTTCATTCTGGTTCATATATTTTCTGAAAATACTTCCATATTTCTTCCAGAATTTCTGTTGAGGGAAAGATGGACTTTTTGTCAAGATTTTGTCATGATTGCCTCGAGCTCCGCGTAGATTTCTTGGAAGTTGTTGTTGCCATTGAGCCTTGTGCATGAAGATGACATTGATTTGACATTTTGTCTTCCTAAACTGGTATCTGGCAACATACGGATGACGAGCGGAGACCGTGTTTTATCTGTGATTGGCAGGAACCCGGATTTTGTCGTGTTTTCTATGAATTTCACCGTTTTTAGAACCGAGAACCTGTATCCTGCAATTGACTAGCAAACACGGCTCAAGAGTATCTACGGATATGCAAATGTGATAAAAATTGGGAGGTATGAAAATGCAAAAATCTGATATGAACAGGCATCGATACTCCGGAGTAGACTAGTGTATACAGTCGAGACCCCGACGAGGGGCGGTGGCCGGTCTCACAAGCCACTGGTGTCAGTTGGATCACCAAAGATGTATACAGGTGCTCATTGGGTTATGAGTACACCGGACAGGACTCGCCGGGAATCTGCTAGTTGGTATTATACATATCGTCAGATAGCAGTTCCCTGGTGACATGTGTACAGGTTAGTTCATCGACCTGAGGTCGTCATTTGTCTCGTGTGAGTTCCCACTGTGCTTTGATTTCTACCCTACCACGGCTCAAAGGAGTCGTGCAAACAGGTAGCTTTTGGGTACAGTCCCGAGCCATATGGAGGCACGTGAGCGGATCGGCAGGGGATTCATCTCTCCCGGTATTAGGGGTGAGATCGTGCTGTGTCTAGGAGAGCCATTACACAAAGCCCACGGCCGTGGCAGGAGATTTACTGGTAGGTACTCCAGTAGTTTCTCAGGGTGTTATTGGGCTACACTCCGACACGACTTATACTGCTATTGGGGGTCTGACGTTACTAGACCCCTAGGCAGATATGCGATACTCATAGACGAACGGACCGGACTGTATATACATTGTCACTGTTAGGCTCAGTAGGGTTTCCGGGTGAGTTCGCTCATCGGCCTCCCTTAAGGTCAGTCCATGGGCAGCCGTTATGCATAGCTAGTGCCGCTGACGGTTTGTGGTTAAACCCACTGCCAGGGTACTGACGAGTCATTAGAGTCCCCCACAGACTGTTTCCCAAGTTCGGGCGAAACGTTGTAGAGGCCGTATGGTTTTATGGCAGGGTTCGGAAAATGCACGTGCGTTTACGCACGTGTCAGATTTCGGGCAGATGATACTGGTCGGCTTTGGTTAAAGCCGGATCCGAGTATTATATTGAGTAGATATAATATCTTTGTCTCAGTTGCATTTGTATTCGGTCGTAATACAAATGCGGGTATATTTATACAGTTACGGGGTTATCCTGAAATTCGTTTCGGGATCACTTTTGGAAGTTGCCAGTTTCCAGTTTTCTATCAGCCGTCTTTTAACATTCGGTTAAAGACGGATTTATCTTTTCTTGAGATGAGTGTGGAAGGTTCTAGAATTTTCTAGAAGAGGTGACTAGGTTGAATGGTGTTGAGTTTTTATTGGTTGCTTTCTTTGTGTTCAAACTTTGTGTTCACACTATGTGTTCACACTTTGTGTTCACACATGATATTTTTCTCTTGTGGTCACCCTCTTCCCTCCTACACTCACCCCCCATTCCTATATATGGCCGGCCCCTTCCCCCTCTCTCTCTCTCACTCTCACTTGAAAGATATGGTTGTTAGAAAAAAGATGATAGTTTTAGGGTGTATGGAAATTTCATAGCTCATTTCATTCCATCACCCGATTCGAGTGGCAACTTCATTAACCGTTCTTCCATAGCCTTGGACGTAACGAGGCAAAGTATTCTACCCATTCTCTACATCAATCTTGGTCGTCTCTTTTAGCAAACTTGACGACCGAGTTGCCTCGAGTCAGAGGCGGGAGCCCGTTTAAAGAATCGTTGACGTGGTGCCACCTGGACGAGCAGATCGGAGATCGACGAGATCGGAGCAGCCGCAACGGAGCGTGGGATGATGGTTAAAGAACGAAGGACTCGGATCGTTCGGTATAACCTTTCTACACTCTTTACAGTTTGTTAGTTTAGCAATAATGGCAGATCCGGGTGAAAGTATACAATAGCGCCAGTTAAAAAGTTTTTGTTCCGCATTTGGCGTCTGTAGACGGCCGGGGCGCTACCATAGACTTACAGTGGTATCAGAGCCTCACCATTATGCTATACTAAGTTGTGCTAACGCGTTTAAAACATCGATCGAACCGGATATCGAAAACCACAATTTTTCTAATTCACAGTTTCTGTCGATTTTAAATCAAGTCAAAAAATTATTTTACATATCACAGAAATCTGTGCAGGGTTTTCTAAGCACACCGACCAAATTCGGGCAAGCGATTCGACAATACTGCCGCGGAATCGCGGCCAAACCCATGGTTTGGCCGCGCATCCGCGGCCATTCTATTGAATCACTGCACCAAATTTGCACAGTGTCTTCTCTGTTGGAATTTGGGGGTTTTGGTATATATCTTTTGGGCCCAGATTTTGTTACTGTTCAACAGATATTCGTGGGGCCCACTTCGTGATATTTAGTCGATCGAAATTTAAACATGTTAGTTTACAGTGCTTACATTATATCTCCGACCGGGAATGCATTTGATCGGTAAACCGCGTCTGATTGCTATAGTTCTTTTAGACGGGTTTGCGAACGTGACATTCGCGTTGATGTTCTGTGTTGTGCTGTGATGTTGCGGATTTGTCGTGGTGGATAGCAGTGTGCAATGATAGTGCAGTTTGAGTTTATTTGTACATTTGATATTGCGGGGCGAGCGTCCAACATGTGGACTGCCGTCACTGCCTGTTGTATAATATTCTTTTGGGGCACGACCAGGTTGCGATCGATGTACCTGTTGTACTATTTTTCATTACTGTACTAGGTTTTGCCCTGCGACGGAGTGCACGGATAGCTGGGTTCGGGAGGGCAACGGGTCCGCATCTCATGGCTTTGAGAGGCAGAGGGGCCTCACTCTAGAATTGTCAGACTATTCGCCGCACTCGTAGGGGGTTCAGGTTGACCCAAGGAGGGGTGCTCAATTTACCGGATTCCGTGAAGTGCTGGATGGTCCATTCACTTTGCTGTAGGGGCTGCCTCGCTTCAGGTTTTAGCGGGTAACTTGCCGCACCCATAGGGGTCTAGGTTTCATTGCACAGGCTATCCACACGAAAGGGGAACGTCGGGTTTCAGCAGCGGCTCTGTGAAACTCGGGGATCCCAGATTATCTGTATTGTTCTGTGATGCTTATTACTTTTCTGTAATTGTTGCATATTACACCTGGAGTGATTATTGTATATTGGTTTATATACTATTAGATGTTGTATATATTTTACACCCGCGCTAGTTCAGTCCCCACTCTGTCGTTAGTTAAGTAACCTAACGGGTGATGACGGGACCCAGTGACGAATGCGGATGGCATATACGTACATTTTATTTTCGTTCTTTTCTGGTGTGATTGATTGATGGGACTGCGTTGATTCGGATCAATGCAAAGGAAAGCAAACCTATTTGGCAGTTGTTGGAACAAATTTAAAAAGTGTTACTGCAAAGACATTTCCTTTTGTTTTGCATAGCGGTATTCAGTGGAATATCCTGCACCTCATTCGACGGGGCAAGGGCCGATATCCCTTCACCGGGACTGACCCCTTGGGCAGAAGTTTATGTCAGGGTAATAACTTCACTATAGTCGATTACAAGTTGCTTTGCATCGCGGTATTCAGTGGAATATCCTGCACCTAATTCCACGAGGAAAGAGCCGAGATCCCTTCACCGGGAGTGACCTCTTTAGCAAAAGGTTTTCGCCGCTATATTTTATAAAAAGCTATCAGGTTCCTTCAGCGATATCAAGTTCGTTACGTTAAAGGTTTTTCGCCAAAAACCAGTCGTAGCCCTCCGTCACTTCTTTTGGGTATTCAGTAGTATTCAAGCTATATATTTTGACCTAACGCCAAGGCATAGTGTTTGGTAGCTGCTGGATATTCATTTGTTGCATAGATAGATGAGTTGGTTTGGGACAGCCGTTCTGCCATTTTGACCTAACGCCAAGGGCATGTGCGGGTGGGTTCAAATTAACAAGATAGTGACGGGTAGAACTTGGTATGTGACTTATGACATTTTGACCTAACGCCAAGATTATAAGAGCATGGGGCAAAAATCTTATCGGGGGTTTCTAAAGAAACTGAAACTTGCCAAGTATGCGCATACCTTCTGGAGTATGAGTAACGTGGATGCATTCCATCACGTTATCATGCGATGAGAGTTGGATCCCGATTCCCACTGATGAGTTGGTTTACTCTTCGGGTGATCCCGATTGATTCTTCTTTCAGGTTTGGAGGAGAATTTGACAGGACAGTAGGAGGTTTCCGGATTAGATAAAGTGATAACCATTCTGATCTAGGTTAGAGTGCACGCAGAGTGTTTCTTTTCTCTCTCTCTCTTTGGCAGCGGCCTTTGACCGACCCTAGACTATGACTCAGTGACCAAGTTGACCGAACCTTCTTAAAATATTGGCTTTTGGATTGTCTGAGTTGCATAAGTCATTGCCACTCTTTCTTTTACCCTTTGCATTTCTCAGAACACCCCGTATTACTACGGACATCCACTTCCATTGGATAGATCCATCGTATGGTTATATACGAACTCGAAGGGACTTCTTCGAGGATGGATCAAGGTTCAAGAGAAATAGAATTGGTTTATTCAGTTGTCTTTTATTATCACCTTCTCTCAGGTTGCGAGGGCTCCTTGGTTTAGGAGAGTACACCTATTACGCTTATTGGATAGTCTTATTCCAAACCATAGGCTGGTGCCGAAAGGTAGGGAATGAAGAAAACCAATTAGCCTAAGTAGGGTGTACAGAAGGTAATATGTAAAGACAAAATAAAGGGATTAGAAAGAGGGTAAAGTAAATTGCGACTGTTATCATTCACGACCAAACCGCATACTTCATCGCCACTCCTATTTCACTTTTAAAATGAATAAGGTATTATTCAGTTGTCTTTTATCATCACCTTCTCTCAAAATGTGAGTACTCCTTGGTTTAGGAGGGTACACCTATTATGCTTACTGGATAGTCTTCTTCCAAACCATAGGCTGGTGCCGAACGGTAGGGAAGGAAGAAAACCATTTAGCCTAACGAAGGTGTACAGAAGGTAACGACTAAAGACAAATAAAGGGATTTGGAGAGAAGGTAAAGAAATATACGGTTAAAGTCATGAATTGGATTATGGAAGAGCCATAACTAGGAATACCAGGATACCCCTACGAAACATTTTCATGTTTCAGTGCATTGTTAAACAAAAACTGTTTTCCCGATTAGATACTTACTCCAAGGGTATGTATTTACCAGGTTTCATTCTCATATCTGTATGGTTTTACAGATGATGAGTGGGAGTAAGTTATTGGGAATTAGGTAATTATCCTCATTATATCAGAATTCGTTGTAATTGGTGATATTTGAGGAAATCGCCAGGGTACAGTTTTCAACCTACGACGCACAGGTTTTGAGTTGTTTAACTCAGCGGACTTATACAGAGTATTGTATGTTGTCCAAGTGTCCAATCAGGACAAAGGGGTAGGTCCTCGTACTATGTTCTGTTTACTTATGACTTCTCTAGTTTTTAGACAAGTGTTTCGTAGAAATACAAGGTATAAGTTTTGAGAAGTTGTGGGTATAAGAATAAAGTAGAGAACCAGGTGTCACAAGTATCGGGATTCTTCAAAGAGATAGAAGATGTAGATTCTTGTGATTGGTATTCAGATGATAGTAATGATTTTGAGAAACTTGTTTCTCTTTCAGGTTACTCATAATTGGATGGATTCCTAAGTTGAGTAATGCTGATTAGCCTCTTTCCATTAAGATGATATGCACTGGAGACAGCTGCATGATTGAATATGGTTCCAATTAAATTAGTGCCAAAGTTTCTATATTGGATATAGAATGGTTCATATCTTAACGATGTTAAGGTACGGGGAGTTGTCCAGCTTATGCTTAAAACCAGACACTGGATAACTCAGGGCACGTTTCTGTAATGGCTGTTTGTGGGTTGACCCTGGCTATGACGAGGGTTGATATTCTACCATTTGGAAGATCAATAGTGATATTGTTCTTGACTTGCCACAGTATTAATAAAATGGATTTTTTCAGAAAACAGTAGTGGGAGTATGGTAGAACTGGAAGTGATTCCAGAACCGCGAACGATTGCGGAAAATTTAATAAGACCTATATATTCAATCAGGTTTGACATTCCATTAGCCACTTCGCAGATATGGTGGGTAACCTCAGACACCCGAGAGGTACTTCGGTAGCCTCAAGGACGGGGACAGGGAGGTTCTTGTTTACCCAGACTTGACACTACTGTTGTTCCAGACTATGAGACCAGGCAGGAGGATAAGTATAGCGTCGTTCTAAACTAGCTTTAGAAGTGCACGTGTATATTATTCTGCCAGAGGGTTGTCGTAGTCAGTGGGAGCAGCGGAAGTATAGTGGGCAAGTAGCTTATGTCTATTTATAGACTAGAGCTGTTATAGCGGAGATAGATCATCTAATTTTGATGTGACAGTCATGGGTTTGACTTCATCAGAATAGGGGATGGATCTGTTAAGAAGGTAGTAGGGTGTGATGTCATGGTATCTGGATGACATACACAGAGTAGGAAGTAAAATTCCTATACTACGATCGGTTGTACTGTGGTCGTCACACAGTTGTTTCTCCAGACAGGATATGGATATAATATCTGACATTCTGGTTTCTAGATCTATAGTTTTAGATCTGGATTTGGGTAGTTTCCCAATGTGGGTACTTTGACAGTATTCTAATGGTTTTTAGAATAGATACATGGTGGTGTACCTGCAGGTGATGGAGTCACCCTCTCTAAAGGTGTCTTACAGACTAAAGGGGAGAGGGATGTGCATGATTGGCAGATCACTTGCTTAGGCAATTGAGTCAATCATGAGATGTCATGTACCACACCAAATGTTGTTTTTGCACTAGATGCAATAAGTTTGTATTAATCCAATCCTGGAGAAATATAAGGGAGCAGTTTTAGAACATAAGTGGATGTTCTACGGATTTGATGACGGCAGCCTCCTTCGGGAGACGATTATCATTCCAGGCTTCAAAGGTGACATAGTTGACAGAGTGATTGTCAGAGTTATAGTTTTTCCTCTGATGAGGGACAGTATTATGGACAGGTGGTCCAAGAGGATACTGTGGGAAGCTTGGTGCTGGATACTGATTAGGTTCAGTGATCGATACAGTCTAAGAAGTTTGGATTTGGAGTTCATTTATGAACTAGGTCCCATCAGATATCCAGACATATTCTAAGACAGGTATTACTCAATTCGGGAGATGGCTTTCTCCGCGAACTTGAGATTAAGAGAGATATAGAAAGAAACTTCTAGGCGGATCCACTCACTGAGGCTATTTCTCGAACACAATAGTTTTATAAACGGGCTTTGTGAAACTGATTAGTAGAGGAGTTGGATGTTCGGTTTCACACGGGCTGTGAGTAGTCGACATCGCAATAATTAGCCTTAATTGCAAGTGGGAGATTGTTGGAGATAGTGCCTTCAGAATCAATTATTGGATCGCAGGTACGTGATTGCAGCAATGATTGCGGAGGACCTATACCGGTAGGACAATCTTATTCGAGATGATAGTATGCTATCTGGTTTTCCTTTATCAGTCGTGTACATGTTCAGGTGACTGATTACATGTTACACTTTGATAGAGCCCTTAGGATCTTGCTTTACTACCAACAGTATGATGGCGATCATATACGTGAGAGTTGGGTGGTTTATATGCATATCCTTAATAGTGGTCCCTAGTCGTGGGAGTTTCGAGACAGGGCATCGATACTCCGGAGTAGACTAGTGTATACAGTCGAGACCCTGACGAGGGGCGGTGGCCGGTCTCACAAGCCACTGGTGTCAGTTGGATCACCAAAGATGTATACAGGTGCTCATTGGGTTATGAGTACACCGGACAGGACTCGCCGGGAATCTGCTAGTTGGTATTATACATATCGTCAGATAGCAGTTCCCTGGTGACATGTGTACAGGTTAGTTCATCGACCTGAGGTCGTCATTTGTCTCGTGTGAGTTCCCACTGTGCTTTGATTTCTACCCTACCACGGCTCAAAAGAGTCGTGCAAACAGGTAGCTTTTGGGTACAGTCCCGAGCCAAATGGAGGCACGTGAGCGGATCGGCAGGGGATTCATCTCTCCCGGTATTAGGGGTGAGATCGTGTTGTGTCTAGAAGAGCCATTACACAAAGCCCACGGCCGTGGCAGGAGATTTACTGGTAGGTACTCTAGTAGTATCTCAGGGTGTTATTGGGCTACACTCCGACACGACTTATACTGCTATTGGGGGTCTGACGTTACTAGACCCCTAGGCAGATATGCGATACTCATAGACGAACGGACCGGACTGTATATAAATTGTCACTGTCAGGCTCAGTAGGGTTTCCGGGTGAGTTCGCTCTTCGGCCTCCCTTAAGGTCAGTCCATGGGCAGCCGTTATGCATAGCTAGTGCCGCTGACGGTTTGTGGTTAAACCCACTGCCAGGGTACTGACGAGTCATTAGAGTCCCCCACAGACTGTTTCCCAAGTTCGGGCGAAACGTTGTAGAGGCCGTATGGTTTTATGGCAGGGTTCGGAAAATGCACGTGCGTTTACGCACGTGTCAGATTTCGGGCAGATGATACTGGTCGGCTTTGGTTAAAGCCGGATCCGAGTATTATATTGAGTAGATATAATATCTTTGTCTCAGTTGCATTTGTATTCGGTCGTAATACAAATGCGGGTATATTTATACAGTTACGGGGTTATCCTGAAATTCGTTTCGGGATCACTTTTGGAAGTTGCCAGTTTCCAGTTTTCTATCAGCCGTCTTTTAAAATTCGGTTAAAGACGGATTTATCTTTTCTTGAGATGAGTGTGGAAGGTTCTAGAAGTTTCTAGAAGAGGTGACTAGGTTGAATGGTGTTGAGTTTTCATTGGTTGCTTTCTTTGTGTTCACACTTTGTGTTCACACTATGTGTTCACACTTTGTGTTCACACATGATATTTTTCTCTTGTGGTCACCCTCTTCCCTCCTACACTCACCCCCCATTCCTATATATGGCCGGCCCCTTCCCCCCCTCTCTCTCTCACTCTCACTTGAAAGATATGGTTGTTAGAAAAAAGATGATAGTTTTGGGGTGTATGGAAATTTCATAGCTCATTTCATTCCATCACCCGATTCGAGTGGCAACTTCATTAACCGTTCGTCCATACCCTTGGACGTAACGAGACAAAGTATTCTACCCATTCTCTACATCAATCTTGGTCGCCTCTTTTAGCAAACTTGACGACCGAGTTGCCTCGAGTCAGAGGCGGGAGCCCGTTTAAAGAATCGTTGACGTGGTGCCACCTGGACGAGCAGATCGGAGATCGACGAGATCGGAGCAGCCGCAACGGAGCGTGGGATGATGGTTAAAGAACGAAGGACTCGGATCGTTCGGTATAACCTTTCTACACTCTTTACAGTTTGTTAGTTTAGCAATAATAGCAGATCCGGGTGAAAGTATACGATAGCGCCAGTTAAAAAGTTTTTGTTCCGCATTTGGCGTCTGTAGACGGCCGGGGCGCTACCATAGACTTACAAACGTCAGACCCCAGTAACCGATAAGTCGTGTCGATATGGGGCTCATAACAGGTCGAGAACCTACTGATAACTCTTACCAGTAGTACTCTATATCATCCCTGTCCAGGGACTTCCAGTTATAGCCAATCGAACACAGCACAACATCAACTCCCTATACCGGGAGAGACGAATCCCCTCCTATCGCTCATTGCCTCCATGTGATTCGGGACTGTACCCAAAAGCCACCGTATTGCACGCCCTCTTGGACGTGGTAAGTGTTAGTTATATGTATGCCCTAGAGGCCATTACTGTACATACGATGTATATAGTAGTGGATGCTTGGACAAATATAGGGAGGACTTTCTTGCTCGACATGATAGTATGCTATCTGGTTGCTCTTTATCTTAACATGTACTCTGATTGATAAAGCCTTTAGGATAAGTACTTGACAACTAGGACTATGATGTAGATCATACTAGTGGGGACAGTGTAGTCGTCAAGTACATCCTTCAAATGTTCCTAGTCGTGGGAGTACCGAGACAGGGCATCGATACTCCAGAGTAGACTAGCGTATGCGCTTCTTGACCTATATGATGGGCGATGGATGATCCCATAACCATTGGTGTTTGAGATCAGAGAAGGTATACGGGTGCTCAGTGAAAACTGGGTACACTGGACGGACTCGCCGAGAACTCCCAGATGGTATTATACCTCACGTCAGATGGCAGTTCTCTGGTGACACTGGTACAGGTTAGTCTGTAGACCAGAGATCGTCATAGAGTCTTGTGTGATTCCCACTGTTCTTTGATTTCCATCATACCACGTCCAATGGGGCGTGCAAAACGGTGGCTTTTGGGTACAGTCCCGAATCACATGGAGACAATGAGCGATAGGAGGGGATTCGTCTCTCCCGGTATAGGGAGTTAATGTTGCGCTGTGTTCGATTGGCTATAACTGGAAATCTCTGGCCAGGGTTGCTGAGAATTACTGATAAGTGTTATCAGTAGTTTCTCGAACTGTTATAGACCTCAAATCGACATGACTTATCAAGCTACTGGGGTCTGACATTTACCACCCCTAGGCGAGATATGCGACATATCAGACGACGAGACCGGACTGTACGGGAGTGTTACTGAATGGATTCGCAGGAGAATGTATAGGCTTGCTTGTTGATCTTTTGATCGCTCAATACCCGGGTGGCCATTACGTTTAGCAGACCGCTTGCGGCTTGTGGGTGTTTGATATGATCATCACCTACTGCCGGCGTATTGACGAGTCTTTAGAGTCCTACACAGAGGTTTCCTGGCTCAAGCGAAACGGAGTAGTAGCACATATGTGATATGTACGGGAACGAAATTAATGCGAGTATGTGATACCGCATTATATTCTCGCGATGTGTGACATGATTGGTTATATGTGTTATAGCCGAGTTATCGGATCGAGCGTTGATTCGATAAGATGTTGCATTTGATATTAGTCGGTTATATGTGATATAGCCGGATTATTAAATCAAGAGTTGATTTGATAATTTAAAGTATAATTATATATTTGATATATTATAATACATTAACTAATATTTAGCTCACTATTGATTTCTTTTTCTCACATGATGTGCACATTGTATGTATATATACACGATATGTACATTTGTGCACATGGATTGTGTCATGTTTGATGATACATAAAAGATGGGTGTATGAGATTAACATAATGCTAGGGTTAAGTTAGGGTTTCTATTTATGTTAAGCTAATTCAAAAGAGATTGAGTTTGTTATGCTAAAGCTTGCACAAAAGCTTATGGATAAGCTTTGACAAAGTCAACCCTTTTGTCTAGTTTAAGATACTTATCAAACCCAACCTTTATCCATATGAGTTAATTCTCTACATGAGTTAGCCATGAGGGCTTAACTCAACCAAGGGTGCAATAATTCATTTGGATGAATTATTCACAAGTCTTCTTCTTCTTCTTCTTCTGGCTTCATGAAAAAGCTTGCTAGCTTCAATAGAGTTTTGAGAAATAATGTGAGAAAATCAATTTTAATGTGAGCCCACCTCCTATTTCTTCATCCTCTACCACTTGCCATATAGTAGAGTGTGTTCTCTTCACAAAGTTCATGACCTAGTGAAGGAATAGCTTGATTCAGTGTCTCCTCAACGTAGATCGTCTTCGGTCTCGAAGTCATCGAAGCAAGCACGTTCGATTCTTCGCGGAAGCCTCTCTAGAGTCCGGACGATCGTGATCGCAGCGAAGGGACTACTACACGGAGCTATTGAAGTGAAGGACCAGACTACAAAGGTTGTAATCCGAAACTATTAGTAGTAAAGTTGTTTACTTGCTTATTGTTTTCGCAAAATCTCTAGTATACGATCTTGGTTAGGGTTGTTCGGCACGGCTAAATTTTAAATCGAGCATGGTTGATGCCTTGTAGACCTTTGTGCGTGTTCCTAGCAACCCTACAGTGGTATCAGAGCCAAGCTAGAGCTTTAGGCAAAGTCTAGGCGAAGTTTAATGTCCGATCGAACTCTGAATACCCGATATACCCTAGTTTCTGGAAATTTTTCAAATCTGTTGATTTTTTCATATTAAAAATATTCAGAAAATCATGCAGAGAAATATAGGAATTACTGTGAAGTACGGACTATTGATTCGGTCATGTGACCACGGAACCGCGGCCAAACCACGCACGTGGCCGCGGTTCCGCAGCTGAATAGTAATATTGGGGCCCGCAACTTCACAGTAACATTTCTGGGTTCTTTTGCAATATTCTGGGAATTTTTAATTTGCTCAAATGTTGAGTTTTTTGGGATCTATTGGGGACTCATTGATTCGATCGGATAATTTAACTTCGTTTATGTTTTTTCCGGATAATTTTAGAAACTGTTAAAAAGTTCGAACAGATATCAATAACTCACTTTTTCCCCTGTCGGAAATTTTTTCAAAAGTTGGATTTTTTCTCGAGTTTGAAACTTCCGGAAAATCATGCAAGTAACGCGGTGGACCCTCTAGAAGAACACAAACCTTAACTGGATTATGTGACCATCTGAACCGTCTCTGAACCTTAGGGTTTGGGGCAGTACGGCGTTGCCACATGTGAGGCGTTGGCTTGACCCTTCTACGGCTGGACCATTGGTACTGTGGCATGTGATGGATACTTTTTGAACTCCGCTCTAGTGTTGAGCTAATTGGGAAATCTTGGGTGTTTGTTTATTCGATCGGAAAGTTTAACACTGTCTATTTATCTGGAATGTGATACAATATTTGGAATCCACAAGTAGTTATGAGATAACTAATTTGAATGTTATAAATCTAGCAGTTCAGGCTCATTTGATCGGTTGCCACGGAATTTTGATGTGATCAAAAGTCCGTCGCAGTCACGTAGCGTACGTGGATACTCGCCGGGTAAACTTAATAGACAGCCATGCCCCATAGCCCCGACTAATTGACTGTAGGAGAACACTGTCGCCAAAAGCATCCGTTCGGGTGCTCGCGGCAGCGGTGTTCCGCCTTAGTGCACTTCGTCGACGGCATCCGGGGGTGTGGCCGTCTACTAAAGTTTGCGACGAGCATTCGATCAGGATGTCTGGAATCTTGTTGAATTGCCCGACTTGATTTTGAAAAGAGTTTTCGATAATGAGACTAAAATGCGGGGTTTATAATTGTTAGGCATGCGATGTCAAAGGAATTCATTTGGTTAGGCATGCGATGTCTAAGGAGGTTGCGGATTCCAAATGTTGTAGTTTTACACTTTCTTTTCTATGACCATAAGTGTAATATGTAGTTGTATCGCCGGTTTTCGTTGTTATACATCGACGACAATCGGTGTATGCATACTTACTTACGTTGATGATATGAGATGTTATGTGTTGCTGTGATATGTTATATTGGATCGTCGCGTTTTGAATAGCCAGGAGTTTTATGTGAGATGGGAGTTTTTCTTTTTCATTCATGTAAAATTCATTTGTATGTAATATTCTTTTATTGGGGCACTTCCGGGCTGAGGATGATGTCACCATTGTATATTATTTACTTTTCCGCATTAGGTAGACCCAAGGCGGGGAGCACAAGTAACCAGGTTCTAGGGTCCAGTAGGAGACCATCTCGAGGAGTCGAGACCGGGTCTCCTAACCCTAGAATTGGCAGTGTTGCTTGCCGCTCTCGTAGGGGTCTAGGGATGTGGGTTTGGCTATTCATCGCGACCGTGGAATCCGTGTTTTATACAGGCTCGTATTAAAACACGGACGTCCTAGTATATCCAATATTTCATATATGTTCTTCTGCTGCAATGTTCTGTGATGAGATCATATTACTGCCTGAGATGAATGTTTATATTATATATATGAGATATATGTTATATTGTTGATTTCGTTTCAAATGTGATGCTTGTGAAGCATATTAAAATGGGACTTCATTAATGAGATTAATGAAACTAAAAGAAACCTAAAGATGTTGTAGAAACTTGTTTAAAAACTGGTAGCTCTAGTTCTTACTTTGCATAGCGGAGTTCCTTGTAGATCATCCAGCATCTTATTCGATAAGGAAAGAGCCGAGATCCCTTCACCGGGAGTGACCTCTTTAGTGAAACTAGCAGATGCTACAAACTCGGTTTGTCTTTTGATTGCTTCTATAGTTCTTGCTTTGCATAGTGGTATTTGCGAAATATCATGCACCTTATTCGATGAGGAAAGAGCCGACGATCCCTTCACCGGGAGTGACCTCTTTAGCAAAACTAGAAAAGCCTCAAAAACATTCCATTTAAAATCAGTCGATTCTACAACGATATCAAGTTCAATACGCAAAAGGTTTTCTTAAAAACTTGTCGTAGCCCTCCGTCATTTTAGGAAGTAGAGTACTTAGTATTCGTGCTGCGTATGTTGATTTTAGTTGAGGCGTAGTGTACGGTAGCTAAGTGATGTCTTCCTACACAGCATATTATGCGATTAATTAGGACAGTCATGTGATTATGTCGACCTTAGCTGAGGGTCTTGTGGGTGGGTCTAATTAATCATGAAATGACGGGTAGAACTTGACTAGTGCTTATGATATGTTGACCTTAATTAAGGTCATAAGTACTAGGGGTAAAAGATTATTGGGAATTTGAAGTGTTGAAATTTGCAATGAGATTGCATACCTCCTATGAGATAGTTGGATCCCGATACCCGCTGTGAGTAAGGGTTACTCCTGGGACAGTTTTACACATTACAATTAGCCGATCAAGTAGGTGTCTAGAAAGGTGTCAACGGGGTTATACCTCTGGGAAAATGAGGTTTACTTTAACTAGGTCCGTGCGAAAGGACGGGGAACCTCCCTCAAAGTACTGACACTGGCCTGGCTGAAAGATTGGCGAACTTGTAGCGTGTAAGTAATCCCAGCTAGTCTTTCCTTTTAGGGTTTGAAGGAAGATTTGACTAAAACAGTGGGAGACATCCTGATTAGATATATTAAATAACCAATCTAATCTTGCAAGAGCATACGCTGAGTGTTTTCTTCTCTCTCTCTCCTGGTAGCGACCATGTCACACCTTAATCAAGATAATAATACGGATGAATTGACCGAACCCGATTGTTATACTGAGCTGGGGAACGTTGGTCCCGCTCCAACTTATAATTGTTATAAGACAGAGCAGCAAATAGGGGATTACCAGAATTCCCGTGCCACCCAAACTTAAGAAAGTGCATGCTGATGCATCTTCTTCGGGTGTGTTCATTACACAGAACTATTTCTTAATGTCCTTTACGTCTTGGGTATTTGATACCGAATCAGGATCCCACATATGTAATTTGTTACATGGGCTACAGATAGGTAGAGAACTGAGAACGGGTGATAAATTTCATGAGATAGAAACGGTGCAAGTGTTGCAGCCAAGTCTGTTGGTAGTTATCACCCTGTATTAACAAATACATTGATTCTGAACGAACGTTATTAGATACCGAACCTGATATACAACATCATATTAGTCTCTTTATTAGTAAAGAAGGATATAATTTTGTATTGTTGGATAATGTTTTGAACATTTCCTATATCAAGAGTTGATCGGTTCAGGCACGTTATCTAAAAGCATTGACGTTCTAAATCAAACTACAGTTCTTAGTATACAGAACACACACAAGAGGAAGAGTTCAGAAATGAACGAATCTTTCTTGAAGCATTGTAGACTAGGTCATATCAATGCGACCCGACTAGCTGAAGTTACATTTAGATGCATATTTAAATTAGTTTGAATTTACATCTTGTGAAACTTGCCGGTCATGTCACAAAGATAACATGACCACAGCTCTGTTTATTGGAAACAGAGAAAGAGTTAGTGAACTCTTGGGATTAATACATGCTGATGTATGAAGGTCCCCTGTCTACACATGCCAGGACCGGTTCTTTGTATTTCATTACATTCACTGATTATCTCTCAAGAATCGGACATATGTTCCTGTTGAAACACAAGTCTGAACCTTTTGAGAAATTCAATGAATATAAGTTAGAAGTAGAGAACCAAAAACGGGTAAAAGTATTATGTCCTTTGATGAGATCAAGGAGGAGAATACTTCAGCACGGAATTCCTGGACTATTCTAAAAGTGAATGAGATTCTCTCTCAGCATTACTCCTCCGTATACACCACAGCACCACGGTGTATCGGGGCGGAGCGATCACACCCTATTTGATATGGTGCGCTCTATGATGAGTACTACTGAGTTTCCTATTTCCTTTTGGGAATTTTGCACTTGTGAAGCTGCATACCTATTGAATAGGGTTTCAATCAAATCAGAAGCCTACCACTCCATATATGATATGGTATGGGAAGAGCCCATCTCTTAAGGATATTAAGATTTGGGGCTGTCCGGCCTATGTCTTAAAGCAAAATCCGGAGAAAGCTCGAGGCAAGATCAGTTCTATAGAACTGGAAAGGTTCCAGCTATACAAATTGCAGCTGATGATTTGGTAAACCCGAAGGTTTCAATAGTTTCCAACGAACCTTAGCCTCTTCGCCGATCTAGTAGGATTCCTCACCCATCTGAGAGATACTTCGGTTTCTCTATGACAGTAGGAGCGAGGATTGCATCATGAGATGATGACCTAACTAGTTTCGAGATGGCCATCAGGAGTGGGACTCTGTAAGAATGGCTGGATGCTTTGCGATCTGAGATGGAATCCTTATACACCAACAAAGTATAGACTTTGGTTGCTATCTGAAGGGTTAAATCCCCATCAGAAGCAAGTAAATCTTGAGAAGATTACTTGGTGTACATGGAAAAGTTAAGACTTTCAAAGCTATGCTTAAGTCCATCCAGATCCTACTTGCCATTGCTACATACCATAACTATGATATCTGGCGGTTGGGTGTCATGACAGCTTTTCTAAAAATGATAATTAAGAAGAGAATGTCTATAAGTACACAGCCAGAGGGCTTCGTAGACAGTGGGAGCAGCGGAAACATATGCAAGTTGCTTTATGGGATAAAGGCAGGTATCGCGGAGTTGGAACGTCTGTTTTGATGTAGTAGTCAAAGAGTTTGACTTCATCAAAATGGTAGATGAACCTTGTATGTACAAAAAGGTAGTAGGGAGTATGGTGGTGATGCTCGTATAGTACATGGATGACATACTCTTGATAGGGAAGGATTTTCCTATGCTACGCTTGGTCAATCTCCGCTTATCACAATGATTCTCCATATAGGATCAAGGTGATGCCTCCTAAATCCAGGATTATGGATCTATGAGATAGATCTAGATGGATGTTAGGATTCTCACTAGTTATAGTAGGATGGTATCAATCGATCCTGGGGAGAATCACTGGAATGGTTCCAGGGTGATAAGGACGACTGAATGTCAGTCGCAGGCATTGTCTTAAACCTCAGTGGAGGGACGGTATGTTGGAAGAGTTCCAAGCTAGATACCGTGACTTACTAGACGATTAAAGGCCAGATATATCGTTACCAAAGATGCTACCAAAGAGGCAGTCTGGATATAGATAATAGTTTATGAGATGAACTCAGTTCCTACCATTGTGTGACAATAGAGTTGTGACTTTAGCCAAGGAACCCCCATCCCATCAGAAATCCAGATATAATTCTTAGGCAGTATCACCTGATCATAGAGATGGTTGATTTCCAAAGAGATCGAGGTTAGGAGAGTAGACAAAGAGGAAAACAGCGCGGATCCACTCACAAAGGCCTATTTCTCAGTAGAGACTTTTATGGGATGGTTGAGTATGAGATACTTCAACCACTACTGATTGTTGGGTATGCGATACCACAACAGATGGCTCTAGTGCAAGTGGAAGATTGTTAGTTATATGTATGCCCTAGAGGCCATTACTGTACATACGATGTATATAGTAGTGGATGCTTGGACATATATAAGGAGGACTTTCTTGCTCGACATGATAGTACGCTATCTGGTTGCTCTTTATCTTAACATGTACTCTGATTGTCTCTATGTTACATATTGATAAAGCCTTTAGGATAAGTACTTGACTACCAGGACTATGATATAGATCATACTAGTGGGGACAGTGTAGTCGTCAAGTACATCCTTCAAATGTTCCTAGTCGTGGGAGTACCGAGACAGGGCATCGATACTCCAGAGTAGACTAGCGTATGCGCTTTTTGACCTATATGATGGGCGATGGATGATCTCATATCCATTGGTGTTTGACATCAGAGAAGGTATACGGGTGCTCAGTGAAAACTGGGTACACTGGACGGACTCGCCGAGAACTCCTAGATGGTATTATATCTCACGTTAGATGGCAGTTCTCTGGTGACACTGGTACAGGTTAGTCTGTAGACCCAAGATCATCATAGAGTCTTGTGTGATTCCTACTGTGCTTTGATTTCCATCATACCACGTCCAATGGGGTATGCAAAACGGTGGCTTTTGGGTACAGTCCCGATTCACATGGAGACAATGAGCGATAGGAGGGGATTCGTCTCTCCCGATATAGGGAGTTGATGTTGCGCTGTGTTCGATTGGCTATAACTGGAAATCCCTGGCCAGGGTTGCTGAGATTTTCTGATAAGTGTTATCAGTAGTTTCTCGAACTATTATAGACCTCAAATCGTCACGACTTATCAAGCTACTGGGTGACGTTTACCACCCCAAAGCGAGATATGCGACATATCAGACGACGAGACCGGACTGTACGGGAGTGTTACTGAATGGATTCGCAGGAGAATGTACAGGCTTGCTTGTTGATCTTCTGATCGCTCAATACCCGGATAGCCGTTACGTTTAGCAGACCGCTTGCGGCTTGTGGGTGTTTGATATGATCATCACCTACTGCCGGCGTATTGACTAGTCTTTAGAGTCCTACACAGAGGTTTCCTGGCTCAAGCGAAACGGAGTAGTAGCGCATATGTGATATGTGCGGGAACGAAATTAATGCGAGTATGTGATACCGCATTATATTCTCACGATGTGTGACATGATTGGTTATATGTGTTATAGCCGAGTTATCGGATCGAGCGTTGATTCGATAAGATGTTGCATTTGATATTAGTCGGTTATATGTGATATAGCCGGATTATTAAATCAAGAGTTGATTTGATAATTTAATGTATAATTATATATTTGATATATTATAATACATTAACTAATATTTTGCTCACTATTGATTTCTTTTTCTTACATGATGTGCACATTGTATGTATATATACGCGATATGTACATTTGTGCTCATGGATTGTGTCATGTTTGATGATACATAAAAGATGGGTGTATGAGATTAACATAATGCTAGGGTTAAGTTAGGGTTTCTATTTATGTTAAGCTAATTCAAAAGAGATTGAGTTTGTTATGCTAAAGCTTGCACAAAAGCTTATGGATAAGCTTATGGATAAGCTTTGACAAAGTCAACCATTTTGTCTAGTTTAAGATATTTATCAAACCCAACCTTTAACCATAGCCATGAGTTAATTCTCTACATGAGTTAGCCATGAGGGCTTAACTCAACCAAGGGTGCAATAATTCATTTGGATGAATTATTCACAAGCCTTCTTCTTCTTCTTCTAGCTCCATAAAAAAGCTTGCTAGCTTCAATAGAGTTTTGAGAAATAATGTGAGAAAATCAATTCTAATGTGAGCCCACCTCCTACTTCTTCATCCTTTACCACTTGCCATGTAGTAGAGTGTGTTCTTTTCACAAAGTTCATGACCTAGTGAAGGAATTGCTTGATTCAGTGTCTCCTTGACGTAGGTCATCTTCGGCCTCGAAGTCATCGAAGCAAGCACGTTCGTTTCTTCGCGGAAGCATCTCTAGAGTCCGGACGATCGTGATCGCAGTGAAGGGACTACTACACGGAGCTATTGAAGTGAAGGACCGGACTACAAAGGTTGTAATCCGAAACTATTAGTAGTAAAGTTGTTTACTTGCTTATTGTTTTTCGCATAATCTTTAGTATACGATCTTGGTTAGGGTTGTTCGGCATGGCTAAATTTTAAATCAGGCATGGTTGATGCCTTGTAGACCTTTGTGCGCATGCCGAGCAACCCTACAGTAAGGTGGAAATCAAAGCACAGTGGGAATCACACAAGACTCTATGACGATCTCGGGTCTACAAACTAACCTGTACCAGTGTCACCGGAGAGCTGCCATCTGACGTGAGGTATAATACCATCTAGGAGTTCTCGGCGAGTCCGTTCAGTGTACCCAGTCTCTACTGAGCACCCGTACACCATCGTTGATGTCAAACACCGATGGATATAGGATCATCCATCGCCCATCATATGGGTCAAGATGCGTATACGCTAGTCTACTCTGGTGTATCGATGCCCTGTCTCGACACACCCTCGACTAGGAACAGTTATAGGATGTACTCGTTGACTATCCTGGCCCCACTAGTATGATCTCATCACAGTCCCAGTAGTCGAGTACATATCCTAAGGGCTTTATCAACATGTGAGAGTAAGACAGTAACTAATACAAGTCAACATGTTAAGATAAAGTGAAACCAAATAGCATACTATCATGTCGAGCAAGAAGGTCCTCTATATATATCCAAGCATCCACTATAATATACATCATATGTACAATAATGGCCTCTAGGGCATATACATAACTAACAGTTGGATTACTTTCGTCTCATTGCATTCGTATTCAGTCGGAATGCGGATGCAGGTATGTATATACAGGTGAGGGATATTCTTGTGATCCGTCACGAGTGTACTTTAGAAGATCCCATTCAATTTATTGTTTTAAACTTTTGGTTCGAAGTTTATTAAGTGGAAATTGTGAGTGCTAGTCATGATCAAGAGCATTAAATGTGGCATGTATTTTGTTGATGACTCATGGTGTTATTTTTTGTGCCATATCTAATCTCTTGATTAATTATTGTGTGGAAATGATGTGTGAGCAGAGAGAGGGCAGCCACTATGAGTGGGGCTTGGTCTTTAGATTATTATCAAGAGTTCTCACATTTTCATCCCAACATAATAAGCAAGCTTCTTCTTCTTCACTAGCTTTTCTACTGCTCACAATTTCCTAATCAATGGCTTCTTCTTCTACCTCCATCCATACCATCTCATGTGTTGAGAATCAATGGATGTCTAGAGACAAAGTTATCACACACATTCTCTACTTCACCTTTGACACGTCGGCTAGCAAACTTCATGTCCGAGTTGCTTCGGTTTTGAAGCGGGAGCCCGTAAAAAGATTCGTTGACGTGGTGCCACTTCGACGAGGAGACCGGAGATCGAGCGAGATCGGAGAAGCCGCGAGGAGCTTGGGATGATGGCTAAAGACCGAAGGACACGGATCGATAGGTATAACCATCTCTAAACTCCTCTTTGCATGTTTGCTTGTATAGGATATTTGGTTCGATCTTGTGCGGGTTTTGTTTACGCAAAAGTTTTTAAAGTTTTTGTTCCACGTTTGGCCACGGACAGATGGCCGGGGTACCAGCAAAACCCAACAATACCACTGTAAGTCCATGTTACCCACCCCGGTACTTACGGGGAGGCAGAATAGGTAAAAATCAAATTTTTATCATAAGGTAACATAGACTATGCATTAGGATCTTTGCTAAAATTTAACTAACAAAAATAACTAAGAGTTCTAACTACTAGGTTAGATGGTTATACCTCAGGCTTGAACTCCTTCTTCTCCTTGTTGTGAGCTCCTTGGAGTGGTTGTGGATGACTCCTCCTCACCGGCTTCTCTATATCAAAGAAGATCCACCCGAAGGCCTCTACCTTGAGCTCCAACTTCTATAATGAAGTAACTAGAGTGCTTGGTGTGCTAAACTAAGAACCCTAGAGTGAGTGAGAAGTGTTTTGGTGGTTTGGTCTCAAAAGCTCTTGATTTTCAACTCATGAAACACTAAAGCTTTGAGAGAGGAAAAGGAGAGAGCAACCATGAGAGAGAATGTCTCAAAAATTATGAAGAGATGAAGCTCTCATATGAGGGAAAAAGAATAATAAGAATTATTAGGATAATTGTGATGGTTCACTTGATTTGACCATTATCATGTCACATTAAATGCTAAGCATGCTCAAGAAAATATCTAAGTCAACAATGGTCAACTTGGTCAAATGGTCAAACCAATTAACCATGACAATTATCCCTAATAATAATTAGTAAACAATTTCCTCCTTCTCATTATAGTTCTAATCAAGTCAATAGTCAAAACCCTAATGAGGTCTCTCCCTCTCTACCTCTGTCAACTGTATATACATATCCGCATCTGTGTTCCGAATAACACGAATACAATGAGACTAAACCAACCCAAAATCAAATACTAGGATCTGGCTTAAACCAAAGCCCACTAGTATAAATTGCCCGAACACCAAACACGCACAATTACGCGTATGTGAACGGACCCTGTCGTAAAACCATACGACCTCTACCTCGTTTTGCCCAAAGGTGAACAACCCTCTGTGCGGGACTCTAAAGACTCGACACTACGCTGGCAGTGGGTTTAATCACAGGCCGCAAGCTGTACTAGCTCAATGTAACGGTCCCCAGGTAGATGTCGATAAGAAGGTCGATGAGGAAAACCCATCCGAACTCCTACTGGGCCTGAATGTGACAATCTCCGTACAGTCCGGTCTGTTCATCTAAGAGTATCGCATATCGGTCCTGGGGGCGGTAAACGTCAGTCCCCTAATAGCGGTATAAGTCGTGTCGGAGTGTAGTCCAAAACACCTGAGAAACTACCGGAACACTTACCAGTAAATCTCGCTTGCCCTGACCAGGGACTTTGGTTAATGTCTTTCCAAACACAGCGCGATATCAACCCCCAATACCAGGAGAGACGAATCCTATATAACTGCCACTGCCTCCAAGTGCTTCGGGACTGCACCCAACTACTACCTATTTGTAAGACTCAATAGAGCCGTGGTAGGGTAGTAATCTAAGAAAAGTGGGAACACACTTGAGGCGAAGCAGCAGTGTCAAGTCAATGGACTAAGCTATACTCATGTCACCTGGGAACTGATAACTAACGATAAGTATGGTACCAACCAACAGTTCCCGACGAGTCCTGTCCAGTGTACTCATAACCTAATGAGCACCTGCATACTATCTCCAGTACGACATGTAAGTCTATGGTAGCACCCCGGCCGTCAATCCGACGCCAAACGCGGAACAAAAACTTTTACAACTGGCGCTAGCATAGACTTTAACCCGGATCATGCCATTAACACTAAACTAGCTAACTGTAAAAAGATAGAATGGCTATACCGATCAATCTGTGTCCTTCGGTCTTTAGCCATCATCCCACGCTCCTCGCGGCATCTCTAATCTCGCTCGATCTCCGGGCTCCTCGTCGCAGTGGCACCAAATCAACGAATTTTTATACAGGCTCCCGCTTTAATCCGAAACAACTCGGACATGAAGTTTACTAACCGACATGTCCATGATTGAAGTAGAGAGTGTGTAGAATACATTGTCTCAAGACACCCAACGAATTGGGTGAAAGTTAATGAAGTTGCCATTGGAGTGTAATCAAGTGATCAAAGGAATTTTGCAAAGAGATTATTTCCTCACCCACACAAAGTGGGCTCGGCCAATAATGAATCAAAAAGTGCTCGGCCAATTTCAGAAAATGCTCCCTGGAAAACGAGGAGGGGGTGAGCCCAAGCCAAATGGTGACCATATGCAATCATTGTCACAAAAGCAAATATCTAAAGCTATAAATGAAAGCATGAGTCACAAATAACACCTCATCTTTAAACCATGCCCAATAAATGAAATAAGTGACTCATCACAATGACTCACCCTCACATAAGCAAGCCCACTCCAAAGATGATTTCGGCCATGGTAGAAAGAAGGAAAATGTAGTCGAAAATGATACACTCACATGAAGGAGTAATTAAACATTAAAAATAATGTTTAATCGGGAGGAGAAAAACTGGAAACTTCTAAAGCAATCCCTTAACGAATTACTGGATTACCCCCACAACTTTATATATACCCGCATTTGTATTCCGACCGAATACGAATGCAATGAGACAGAAATATTCCTACATAATATAATACTAGGATCCGGCT
The DNA here is from genome assembly GCA_030015575.1 of Agapanthus africanus. Lineage (NCBI taxonomy): Eukaryota > Viridiplantae > Streptophyta > Magnoliopsida > Asparagales > Amaryllidaceae > Agapanthus > Agapanthus africanus. The sequence goes on from CM057345.1 coordinate 363,291,790, forward strand.
TAAACCAAAGCCCACTAGTATTATCTGTCCGAACCATGACACGTGCATAAGTGCACGTGTATGTTCTAACCCTGCCATAAAACCATACGGCCTCTACAGCGTTTCACCCGACCGTGGGAAACTATCTATGGGGGACTCTAAAGACTCGTCAATACCCTGGCAGTGGGGTTTAACCACAAGCACGTCAGCGGCGCTAGCTGTGCGTAACGGTTGCCTATGTATTGACCGAAAGGAAAGTTGATGAGCGAACTCATGCTGGAACCCTACTGAGCCTATCAGTGACAATATCCGTACAGTCCGGTCCGTTCGTCTATGAGCATCGCATATCGGGTCTAGGGGCTGGTAACGTCAGACCCCCAATAGTGGAATAAGTCGTGTCGGGGTGTTGCCCAGAACACCCTGAGATAGAATACCTACCAATAATACTCACCTGCCTTGGCCAAGGACTTGGTGTAATGGCTCTCTTAGACACAGCGCGATCTCACCCCCAATACCGGGAGAGACGTATCCCCTGTCGATCCGCTCACTGCCTCTATGTGGCTCGGGACTGTACCCAACTAAAAACTGTTTGCACGACTCCTTTGAGCCGTGGTAGGGTAGTAATCTTAGCACAGTGGGAACTCACACGAGACAAATGACGACCTCAGGTCGATGAACTAACCTGTACACATGTCACAAGGGAACTGCTATCTGACGCTAGGTATAATACTAATTAGCAAGTTCCCGGCGAGTCCTGTCCGGTGCACTCATAACCAAATGAGCACCTGTATATATCTTAGGTGAACCAACTGACACCAATGGCTTGTGAGACCGGCCACCTTCCCTCGTCGGGGTCTCGACTATATTCACTAGTCTACCCCGGAGTATCGATGCCCTGTCTCGAAACTTCTACGACTAGGGACCACTTTTAAGGATGTGCTTATGGACTACCCAACTCTCACGTACATGATCGCCATCATACTGTTGGTAGTCAAGCAAGAATCCTAAGGGCTCTATCAACGTGTAATAGTGATCATGTCACCTAAAGCTGTACACGATGATAAAGACAAACCATATAGCATACTATCATCTCGAGTAAGACTGTCCTACCGGTACAGGTCCTCCTCAATCATTGCAATCATGTGTCTGCGATCCAATAATTGACTTTGAAGGCACTATATCCAAAAATCTCCTACTTGCACTTAAGGATAATTATTGCGATGTCGCATACTCACAGCCCGTGTGATACCGAACACCCAACTCCTCTACTAATCAGTGTCACAAAGCTCGTTTGTAAAACTATTGTGTTCAAGAAATAGCCTCAGTGAGTGGATCCGTCCTGATGTTTCTTTTTGTGTCTTTCTTAATCTCAATTTCGCGGAGAAAGCCATCTCCCGAATTGAGCAATACCTGTCTTAGATTATGTCTGGATATCTGATGGGACCTAGTTCATAAATGAACTCCAAATCCAAACTTCTTAGACTGTATCGTCAACTGAATATAATCAGTATCCTGCACCATGCCTCCCACAGTATCCTCTTGGACAACCTGTCCATAATACTACACCCTTCGTCAGAGGGAAAACTATAACTCTGTCATCCAGGTCACCTTGGAAGCCTGGAATGATAACTGTCTCCCAAAGGAGGCTGTCGTTATCAAATCCCTAGAACATCCACTTATGTTCTAAAACTGCTTTCGAATGTTTCTCCAGGATTGGAATAATATAAACTTATTGCATCTAGTGCAAAACCAACATCTGGTGTGGTACTTGACATCTCATGATTGACTCAATTACCTAAGCAAGTGATATGCCAATCATCCGCATCCCTCTCCCTTTAGTCAGTAAGACACCTTTAGAGAGGGAGACTCCATCACCTGTAGGCACACCACCATGCCAGGAGTCGTCCATTCTAAAACACCTTTAGAATACTGTCTAAGTACCAAGATTGGGAAACTACCCAAATCTAGATCTAAAATCATAGATCTAGCAACCAGAATATCAGATATTATATCCATATCCTTTGTGGAGAAACAACTGTGTGACAACCACAGTATAACCGATCGTAGTATAGGAATTTTTCTTCCTACCCTGTGTATGTCATCCAAATACCAGGATATCACCTTACTACCTTCTTAACAGATCCATCCCCTATTCTGATGAAGTCAAACCCATGACTGTCACATCAAAAATAGATGATCTATCTCCGCTATATCTGCTTTAGTTTATAAATAGACATAAGCTACTTGTCCACTATGCTTGCGCTGCTCCCACTGACTACAACAACCTTCTGGCAGAGTCATATACATGTGCACTTCTAAACCTAGTTTAGAACGATGCTATACTCTGTTAGTGTATATGCCCTAGAGGCCATTACTGTATCATACTAGTTTGTATATTACTTAATGGAAGCTTGGGATATTCACCTTGTATATACAATCTTGCTCAAAATAGTAGTATGCTACTTGGTTTGTTTCTACTTCAATGTGTACATGTGTTTGTTTTAGTATATCACCTATGCACATTAGTGGAGCCCTTAGGATCTTTGCTTGATTACCAGCGTTGTGATGGCAGTCACACTAGTGGGGGCTGGGTAATCTATAAGCACATCCTTATGCAGGTCCCTAGTCGCAGGACTATCGAGACAGAGCATCGATACTCCGGAGTAGACTAGCGCATGCGCTTCTCATCCCAAAGTGGGAGATGGTCTGTCCCACAGCCATCAGTACGTCGTACTGGAGATAGTATGCGGGTGCTCGTTGGGTTACGAGTACACTGGACAGGACTCGTCGGGAACTGACCGGTTGGTATTATACCTATCGTCAGTCATCAGTTCCCAGGTGACATGAGTACAGCTTAGTCCGCTGACTTGACACTGTCACTTCGCCTCGAGTGTGTTCCCACTGTACTTTGATTACTACCCTACCACGGCTCAAAGGAGTCGTGCAAACATGTAGTAGTTGGGTGCAGTCCCGAAGCACTTGGAGGCAGTGACGGTTAGACAGGATTCGTCTCTCCCGGTATTGGGGGTTGACATCGCGCTGTGTCTAGGAGGGCCATTACACGAGTAGTCCCTGGCCAGGGCAAGCGAGATATACTGGTAGGCTTCCAGTGTTATCTCAGGGTGTTTTGAGCTTCACTCCGACACGACTTGTACCGCTATTAGGGGACTGACGTTTACCGCCCCCCTAGGCCCGCCATGCGATATATCAGACGAACAGACCGGACTGTACGGAGACTGTCACATTCAGGCTCAGTAGGAGTTCAGATGGGTTTCACCTCATCAGTCTTCTTGTCGGCATCTACCTGGGGACCGTTACGCACAGCTAGTGCCGCTTGCGGTCTATGGTTAAACCCACTGCCAGCGTAGTGTCGAGTCTTTAGAGTCCCACACAGAAAGCTATTCACCTTTAGGCAAAAGTGTAGAGGTCGCATGGTTTTACGACAGGTCGCATGGTTTTGCGACAGGGTCCGGTCACATCCATGCACTTGTGCATGTACAGTGTCCGGACAGTTAACACTAGCGGGCTTTGGTTTAAGCCAGATCCTAGTGTACGTTTTGGGATTGGTTTTATCCAGTATGCATTCATGTTCCTCGGAACGCGGATGCGGGTGTGTATGCACAGTTGACGGAGAGACAGAGACAGAGGATTCTCATTAGGGTTGTTGACCGTTGACTGTTGACTATTGACTTTTTGCTCAACCCTAATGAGAATATGATATGTAATTAACAATGATATTAATTAAATATTATAGTGACATGGTTATTGAGGGGTTGACTTTGTTGACTTGTTGACTTTGTTGACTAGGTTGGACTAGTTGACCATCATGATGACAATGGCTATCATTTCATGGCAAAGACTTTTGCTTGCTTGATCTCTTGTGCAAATTGAGTGCATGAAATGATATGGCTATTGTAGCTTAAACCATCACATAATACTTGATTGCTATGATTTGTTATGATGGGTTTGGATTATGAGAGCCAAGAGAGAAAAGTCTTTCTCATTCTTTCATTTCTTTTCTCTCTGTTGTGTTTTTGAGCTCTCATCTTCTTCCTCTTACTCTCCCTCTCTTTAGTCTATGGTTCACTTGTCTCATGTGTTGAGAACCAAGAACCATAGAGAAAATACCAACACACTCTCCTCTACTCACTCTAGTTCACAAGGTTTAGCAAACCGAGTGAACTGGTTTCTTCAAAGTTCGAAGAAGAAGCCAAAGGTAGAAGCTTTCAGGTGGATCGATCTTCGGCACAAGGAGACGACGGGGTGAAGCCGATCCGGACAACCATCGAGGCTTGAAGACGAAGGAGTTCAAGAAAGAAAGGTATAACCCCCTAACCGAGTAGTTAACAACTCCTAGTTAGGTTGTTAGTTAGATGTTTAACAAAGATCCGGTTTTGAGTCCATGTTACCGCCTCTAGAAAAATTGTTTTTCACTAAATTCCGCATGCCCGAAAGTACCGGGAGAGGTAGCATGGACTTACATACTCATCCTCCTGCCGGGTCTCACAGTCTGGAACAACAGTAATAGCAAGTCTGGGTAAACAAGAACCTCCCTGTCACCGTCATTGAGGCTACCGGAGTACCTCTCGGGTGCCTGAGGTTACCCACCATCTCTGTGGAGTGGCTAATGGAATGTCAAACCTGATTGAATCTTTAGGTTCTATTAAATTTTCGGTTATCGTTTGCGGTTCTGGAATCACTTCCAGTTCTACCATACTCCCCCTACTGTTTCCTGAAAAAATCCATTTTACTAAAACTGTGGCGAGTCAAGAACAATATCACTATTGATCTTCCAGATGGTAAAAAGTCAACTCTCGACATAGCTCGGGTCAACCCACAAACTACCATTACAGAAACGTGCCTTGAGTTATCCATAGTCTGGTTTTAAGCATAAGCCGGACAACTCCCCGTACCTTAACATCGTTAAGATACGAACCATTCTATATCCAATATAGAATCTGAGGCACAGATTTAATTGGAACCAGATTTAAATCATGCAGCTGTCTCCAGCGCATGTCAACTAAATGGAAAGAGACCAATCATCATTACTCAACTTAGGAATGCATCCAATTATGAGTAGCCCGAAAGAGAAACAAGTTTCTCAAAACCATTACTATCAACTGAATACCATACACAAGGTATCTACATCTTCGATCACCTTGAAGAATCCCGATACCTCCAACACTTGGTTCTCTATTTTATTCTTGTACCTATAACTTTTCAAAACTTAGACCTTGTATTTCTACGAAACACTTGTCTAAAAACTAGAGAAGTAAAAAATAAACAGAATATAATACGAGGACCAACCCCTTTGTCCTAATGGACACTGGACAACATACAATACTTTGAATAAGTCTGCTGAGTTGAATAACTCAAACCCTGTGCGTCGTAGGTTGAAAACTGTACCCAGGCGATTTTCTCAAATATCACCAATTACAACGAATTCTGATATAATGAGGATGATCACCTAATTCCAAATAACTTACTCCCACTCATCATCTGCAAAACTATATAGATGTGAGAATCATACCTGGTAAATACATACCCTGGAGCAAGGGTCTAATTGGGAAATCATTTTTCTATTAACAACGCACAGTGAAACTGAAACATGAAAATGTTTCGAAGGGGTATCCGGGTATTCGTAGTAATGCCTCTTCCATTATCCAGATTCATGACTGTAACCGTATATTTCTTTGCCATCTCTCCAAATCCCTTTATATGTCTTTACTCATTAGCTTCTGTACACGATCGTTAGGCTTAATGGTTTTCTTCCTTCCCTACCTTTTGGCACCAGCCTATGGTTTGGAAGAAGACTATCCAATAAGCATAATAGGTGTACTCTCCTAAACCAAGGAGTACTCGCAACTTGAGAGAAGGTGATGATAAAAGACAACTGAATAAAACCTTATTCTATTTCTCCTGAACTGGAGAAAAGCAAAGGTGAAATAGGAGTGGCGATGATATAATCGGTTTGGTCGTGAATCATAGCAGTCATAATTTACTTTGCCCTCTTTCTAATCCCTTTATTTTGTCTTTACTTACTACCTTCTGTACACCTTACTTAGGCTAATTAGTTTTCTTCATTCCCTACCTTTCGGCACCAGCCTATGGTTTGGAAGAAGACTATCCAATAAGCGTAATAGGTATACCCTCCTAATCCTAGGAGTACTCGCAACCTGAGAGAAGGTGATGATAAAAGACAACTGAATAATCCTATTCTATCTCTCCAGAACCTGAATCCATCCTCAAAGAAGTCCCTTCGAGTTCGTATATAACCATGCGATGGATTTATCCAATGGAAGTGGATGTTCGTAGTAATACGAGGTGTTCTGGAGAAATGCAAAGGGTAAAAGAAGGAGCGGCAATGATGTATGCAACTTAGACAATCCAAAATCCAGTATGCTTTTAAGATGGTTCGGTTAACATGGTCACTGAGTGATAGTCTAGGGTCGGGCAATGGTCGCTGCCAAAGAGAGAGAGAAAAGAAACACTCTGCGTTCACTCTAACCTAGATCAGAATGGTTATCACTTTATCTAATCGGGAAACCTCCCACTGTATCGTCAAATTCTCCTCCAAACCTGAAAGAAGAATTAGTCGGGATCACCCGAAGAGTAAACCAACTCATCAGTGGGAATCGGGATCCAACTCTCATCGCATGATAACGTGAAGGAATCCACTCACGTTATCACACTCCAGAAGGTATGCGCATGCCTGGCAAGTTTCATTTTCTTTAAAAACTCCCGATATGGATTTTTGCCCCATGCTCTTATGACCTTGACGTTGGCCAGAATATCATAAGTCACATGTCAAGTCCTACCCATCATTATCTTGTTAATTTGAACCCACCCGTACATACCCCTGACGTTGGCCAAATGGCAGTACGACTGTCCTAAACCAACTCATCTATCTATGCAACAGATGAATACCTAGCAGCTACCAAACACTATGCCTTGGCATTGGTCAAAATACATAGCTTGAATACTACTGAATACCCAACTGAAATGACGGAGGGCTACGACTGGTTTTTGGCGAAAAACTTTTAACGCAACGAACTTGATATTGTTGAAGGAACCTGATAGCTTTTTACAAAAATATAGTGGTGAAAACCATTGCTAAAGAGGTCACTCCCGGTGAAGAGATCTCGGCTCTTTCCTTGTGGAATGAGGTGCAGGATATTCCAAACCGAATACTACGATGCAAAGAAAAATGTAATCGGCTATAGTGAAGTGATTACCCTGACACAAACCTCTGTCCAAGGGGTCACTCCTGGTGATGGGATATCGGTCCTTGCCTCATAGAATGAGGTGCATGATATTCCAACTAAATACCACTGTGCAAAACAAAAAAAAAACGTCCTTGTAATAACAGCTTTTTGAAAATTGTTCTAACAACATCCAAAAAGGTTTGTTTTCCTTGCGTTGATCAGAATCAATGCATTCCCATCAATTAATCACACCAGAAAAGAATGAAAATAAAATGTACGTATATTCCATCCGCATTTGTCACTGGGTCCCGTGATCACCCGTTAGGTTACTTAACTAACGACAGAGCGGGGAATGGACTAGTGCGGGTGCAAAACATATACAACATCTACTAGTATATATACCAATATACAATAATCGCTCCAGGCGTGATAAATGCAATATCATAGAAAAATTATAAGCATCACAGAACAATACAGATAATCTGGGAGCCCCGGGTTTCCCTGAGTTGCAACTGAAACCCGACGTTCCCTTGGTCGTGTGGATAGCCTGTGCAATGAAACCTAGACCCCTACGAGTGCGGCAAGTTACCCGCCAAAACCTGAAGCGAGGCAGCCCCCTTCAGCAAAGTGAATGAACCACCCGGGACTTCACGGAATCCGGTAACTTGAGCACCCCAGCTTGGGTCAACCTGTACCCCCTACGAGTGCGGTGAATAGCCTGCCAATCCTAGAGTGAGGTCCCCTCCCTCTCAAAGCCATGAGATGCGGATCCGTTGCCCTCCAAAACCCGGCTATCCGTGCACTCTGTCGTCGGGTAAACCTAGTACAGAAAAGAAAATATGTACAACGGGTACATCGGCCTTAACCCGGTTGTGCCCCAAACAAATAATATATAAGCAGGCAGCGACGGCAGTCCACATGTCGGATGCTCACCCCGCAATATCAAATGTACAAACAAAACTAAACTGTACTACCATTGCATCCAGGATACCCACCACGACAAATCCGCAACATCACAGCACAACACAGAACATCAACGTGAATGTCGCGTTCGCAAATCCGTCTAAAAGGGCTATAGCGATTAGACAAGATTTACCGATCAAATGACATTCACGGTCGCATTAAACAATATTAGAAAATATCGAATTTGAAATAACCCCCGAATAGCCCAAACAACCTGATAAAACTTTATCCAAACTGGGATACACAAACAACACCACTGAACCAACTTCCCAGAGAGCAGACCACACCCAAAACATCAACCCAAAAAGCCTCTAATTGGCCGGCGACCTCGGATTTTGGGGGCTTGGGCTCGGCCAAAATCCGAGGGGTGGGGCTCATCTTTGGGGTGTGGTCATGTGGTCTCCTGAGTAGTCTTCTGCACATGTTTAAATAATTTTTCGAGAACATTTCAAAAACAACAGAAACTGCAAATTCAGTGGCAGTGTTTGGGTTTTGTTTTGGTTTCGATACTTTGACATTGTCTAAACAAGCTAGTAAAGGTTAATAGGGTGGCTCTGATACCATGTAAGTCTACGGTAGCGCCCCGGCCATCAATCCGACGCCAAACGCGGAACAAAAACTTTTACAACTGGCGCTAGCATAGACTTTAAACCGGATCGTGCCATTAACACTAAACTAGGTAACTGTAAAAAGATAGAATGGCTATACCGATCGATCCGTGTCCTTCGGTCTTTAGCCATCATCCCACGCTCCTCGCGGAATCTTTGATCTCACTCGATCTCCGGTCTCCTCGTCGCAGTGGCACCACGTCAACGAATTTTTGTACGGGCTCCCACTTCAATCTGAAGCAACTCGGACATAAAGTTTGCTAACCGACATGTCCAAGATTGAAGTAGAGAGAGTGTAGAATACTTTGTCTCAAGACACCCAACGAATTGGGTGAAGGTTAATGAAGTTGCCATTGGAGTGTAATCAAGTGATCAAAGGATTTTTGCAAAGAGATTATTTCCTCACCTACACAAAGTGGGCTCGGCCAATAATGAATCAAAAAGTGCTCGGCCAATTTCAGAAAATGCTCACTGGAAAAAGTGGAGGGGGGTGATTCCAAGCCAAGTGGTGACCATATGCAATCCTTGTCACAAAAGCAAATATCTAAAGCTTTAAATGAAAGCAAGAGTCACAAATAACACCTCATCTTTAAACCATGCCCAATAAATGAAATAAGTGACTCATCACAATGACTCACCCTTACATAATCAAGCCCACTCCAAAGATGATTTCGGCCATGGTAGAAAGAAGGAAAATGTGCCCAAAAATGATACACTCACATGAAGCAATAATTAAACATTAAAACTAATGTTTAATCGGGAGGAGAAAAACTGGCAACTTCAAAATCAATCCCGTAACGAATTACTGGATTACCCCACAACTTTATATATACCCACATTTGTATTCCGACCGAATACGAATGCAATGAGACAGAAATATTCCTACACAATATAATACTAGGATCCGGCTTAAACCAAAGCCCACTAGTATTATCTGACCGAACCATGACATGTCCACAAGTGCACGTGTATGTTCGAACCCTGCCATAAAACTATACGGCCTTTACAACGTTTCGCCCGAGCTTGGGAAACTATCTGTGGGGGACTCTAAAGACTCGTCAATACCCCGGCAGTGGGTTTAACCACAAGCACGTCAGCGGCGCTAGCTGTGCGTAACGGCTGCCTATATATTAACCGAAAGGGAATCTGATGAGCGAACTCATGTTGGAACCCTACTGAGCCTATCAGTGACATTATCCGTACAGTCGGTCCGTTCGTCTATGAGCATCGCATATCGGGCCTAGGGGGCTGGTAACGTAAGACCCCCAATAGCGGTATAAGTCATGTCCGAGTGTAGCCCAGAACACCCTGAGATACTACTGGAATACCTACCAGTAATATTCACCTGCCTTAGCCAAGGACTTGGTGTAATGGCTCTCTTAGACACAGCGCGATCTCACCCCCAATACCGGGAGAGACGAATCCCCTGCCGATCCGCTCACTACCTCTATGTGGCTCGAGACTGTACCCAAGTAAAACCTATTTGTACGACTCCTTTGAGTCATGGTAGGGTACTAATCTAAGCACAGTGGGAACTCACATGAGACAAATGACGACCTCAGGTCGATGAACTAACCTGTACACATATCACCAGGGAACTACTATCTGACGCTAGGTATAATACCAACTAGCAAGTTCCCGGCTGGTCCTGTCCGGTGCACTCATAACCAAATGAGCACCTATATACATCTTAGGTAAACCAACTGACACCAATGGCTTGTGAGACCGGCCACCGCCTCTCGTCGGGGTCTTGACTGTATACACTAGTCTACTCCGGAGTATCGATGCCCTGTCTCGAAACTCCCACGACTAAGGACCACTTTTAAGGATGTGCTTATGGACTACCCAACTCTCACATATATGATCGCCATCATACTGCTGATAGTCAAGCAAGAATCCTAAGGGCTCTATCAACTTATAATAGTGATCATGTCACCTAAAGCTGTACACGATGATAAAGACAAACCAGATAGCATACTATCATCTCGAGTAAGACTGTCCTACTGGTACAGGTCCTCTTCAATCATTGCAATCATGTGCTTGTGATCCAATAATTGACTTTGAGGGCACTATATCCAACACGACGTACTGATGGCTGTGGACAGACCATCGCCCCCAGCTGGGACGAGAAGAGTACACACCAGTCTACTCTGGAGTATCGATGCCCTGTCTCGATAATCCTACTACTAGGGACCTGTATAAGGATGTGCTTGTGGACTACCCAACCCCCACAAGTGTGACTGCCATCACAACGCTGGTAGTCAAGCAAAGATCGTAAGGGCTCTATCAATATGTATTAGCGATATGTTAAAAGAAACATATACACATATTAAGATAGGTACAAACCAAGTAGCATACTACTATATCGAGCAAGACTGTCATAAATCCGTGTATATATCCCAAGCTTCCAAAATGTAATATATAAACTAGTACTATACAATAATGGCCTCTAGGGCATATCACACTAACAATCTCCCACTTGCACTAAGGCCATGTGCTGGCATATCACAGAGCTATCATCTCGAATAGCCCCTTGTATTGCGTCTGAGGAATGGCCTTTTTGAATGGATCTGCAGTGTTATCTTCTGTAGCAACCCTCCGAACCTCGATCTCCCGACGATCCACGATCTTCCTGATCAGGTTATACCGCCTCAAGATGTGTCTGGACTTCTGATGGGACCTGGGTTCCTTTGATAAAGCTATAGCCCCATTGTTGTCACAATACAGAGGTATTGGATCAATAATGGACGGAACCACCTGAAGTTCTATTAAGAACTTTCTCATCCAGACAGCTTCTTTTGCGACATCAGAAGCTGCGATATACTCCGCTTCCATCGTCGAGTCAGCAGCGGTTTCCTGTTTGGAACTCTTCCAACAGACCGCCCTTCTATTGAGGGTAAAGACATAACCCGACATGGACTTGGAGTCATCCTTGTCACTCTGGAAGCCGGAGTCAGCAAAGGCCTCGATCTGGAGGTCTTTTCCGCCATACACCAAGAACATCTCCATGTGATCCATCACGAGTTTACTTTAAGGATACCCCTCACTTGTATGGAGGTCTTTTCCGCCATACACCATGAACATCAATAGTGATATTGTTCTTGACTCGCCACAGTTTTAGTAAAATGGACTTTTTCAGAAAACAGTAGTGGGAGTATGCTAGAACTTGAAATGACTCCAGAACCACAGACGATTACTGAAAATTTAATAAGAACCTAAAAATTCAATCAGGTTTGACATTCCATTAGCCACTCCGCATATATGGTGGGTAACCTCAGGCACGCGAGAGGTATTTCGGTATTCTCAAAGACGGTGATAAGAAGGTTCTTGTTTACCCAGACTTGCCATTACTTCTGTTCCAGACTATGAGACCCGGCAGGAGGATGAGTATAGCATCATTCTAAACTAGTTTTAGAAGTGCACGTGTATATGATTCTGCTAGAGGGTTGTTGTAGTCAGTGGGAGCAGCGGAAGCATAGTGGAAAAGTAGCTTGTGTCTATTCGTAGACTAAAGAAGATATAGCGGATATAGATCATCTATTTTTGATATGACAGTCATGGGCTTTGACTTCATCAGAATAGGGGATGGATCTGTTAAGAAGGTAGTAGGGTGTGATATCCTGGTATTTTGATGACATACACATAAGTAGGAAGTAAAATTCCTATACTACGATCGTTTATACTGTGGTTGTCACACAGTGGTTTCTCCATATAGGATATGGATATAATATCAGGCATTCTGGTTACTAGATCTATTTTTTTAGATCTAGATTTGGGTAGTTTCCCAATCTGGGTACTTTGACAGTATTCTAAAGATATTTAGATTGGACGACTCCTGGCATGGTGGTGTACCTACAGGTGATGGAGTCACCCTTTCTAAAGGTGTCTTAAAGACTAAAGGGGAGAGAGATGTGCATGATTGGCATATCACTTGCTTAGGCAATTGAGTCGATCATGAGATGTCAAGTACCACATCAGATGTTGTTTTTGCACGAGATGCAATAATTTTATATATATTAATCGAATCCTGGAGAAACGTTCGGAAGCAGTTTTAGAACATAAGTGAATGTTCTAGGGATATGATGACGACAGCCTCCTTCAGGAGACGGTTATCATTCCAGGCTTCCAAGGTGACCTGGATGACAGAGTGACTGTCAAAATTATAATTTTCCCTCTGATGAAGGGCAGTAGTTTGGACAGATGGTCCAAGCGAATACTGAGGAAGGCATGACACAGGATACTGATTAAATTCAGTTGACAATACAGTCTATGAAGTTTGATGGATTTGGAGTTCATTTACGAACTGGGTCCTATCAGATATCCAGACATATTCTAAGACAGGTATTGCTCATTTCGGAAGATGGCTTTCTCCGCGAACTTGAGATATAGAGAGACATAGAAAAAAACATCATGGCGGATCCACTCACTAAGGCTATTTACCGAACGCAAAAGTTTCACAAATAGGCTTTGTGAGACAGATCAGTAGAGAAGTTGGGTGTTCGGTATCATACGGGCTGTGAGTATGCGGCATCGCAATAATTAACCTTAAGTGCAAGTAGGAGATTGTTGGATATAGTGCCCTCAAAGTCAATTATTGGATCGCAGGCACGAGATTGCAATGATTGAGGGAGGACCTATACTGGTAGAACATTCTTACTCGAGATGATAGTATGCTATCTGGTTTGTCTTTATCATCGTGTACATGCTTTAGGTGACATTACAGATCACTATTACATGTTGATAGAGCCCATAGGATTCTTGCTTGACTGCCAGCATTATGATGGCGATCATATACGTGGGAGCTGGGGTCTATAAGCACATCCTTAAAGTGTCCCTAGTCGTGGGAGTTTCGAGACTGGGCATCGATACTCCATTAGTAGACTGGTGTATACGGATCGTAACCCCGACGAGGGGTGGTGGCTGGTCACAGAAGCCATTGGTGTCGGTTGGTTCACCTAAGACGTATACAGATGCTCATTGGGTTATGAGTACACCGGACGGACTCGCCGGGAACATTCTAGTTAGTATTATACCTGTCGTCAGATAGTAGTTCCGTGGTGACATGTGTACAGGTTAGTCTATCGACCTGAGATCGTCATTTGTCTAGTGTGAGTTCCCACTGTGCTTTGATTACTACCCTACCACGGCTCAAAGGAGTCGTGCAAACAGGTTTTAGTTGGGTACAGTCCAGAGCCACATGGAAGCAGTGTGCGGATCGGCAGGGGATTCGTCTCTCCCGGTATTGGGGGGGAGATCGCGCTGTGTCTGGAGAGCCATTACATGAAATCCCTGGCCAGGGTAAATGAGATTTACTGGTTTGTATTCCAGTAGTTTCTCAGGGTGTTCTTGGCTACACTCCGACACGACTTATACCGCTATTGGTGGTCTGACGTTTACCAGCCCCCTAGGCCCGATAAGCGATACTCATAGAAGAACGGACCGGACTGTATGGATATTGTCACTGATAGGCTCAGTAGGGTTTCAGGATGAGTTCGCTCGTCAGCCTCCCTTTTGCTCAATACCTGGATGCAGTTACGTACTGCTAGTACCACTGACGTGCTTATGGTTAAATCCACTACCTTTGTCACGATCCGAAATATTAGATCGTGACCAGCCCTTGAATCACGCAACGTCTAAAGGCGTAACGGAATTCAAGTAAGCTGAAACCCAGAAATCTAAACCTTTTAGAAAAATAAAGGAGGTGAAGTTTTGAAATAAAGGTATAATGAAATCAAGTTTTCTTAATGCATAGGAAAAGAACATGAATGATGCAAGTGAAATTTACTAGTTTGAAAACATGTTTCGTCTTTTAAAAATTTTGGCAGCACCTCTTTGTATATTTTGATCCAAAACCACAAGTACATAATAAGAATAATGGCATCCCCAAGCGGGAGCTAGCTCTTCGCCAAACGGCGGATCACAACCACGCAATATAGCATAAATAGATATACGACGCCCAACAGCGAAGTTCACCACAAAAGATAAAAAAAATGAGCAAGATATAACCCCCAAAGTGAATATAAAACCCATCGCTCAAATCTCGCAACTGCAAGTCTCACTAAATCTCATCACTTATACAATTACAACTTTTGATTGATTGATGGAGTTAACTAGATACAATATGAAATATAAAACAAGAATGGCTACGATACAAATGTCCCACCTACCAATGTAAAACAACCAAATGAAGCTGTGTGCCAGCGATGCCGTTACTGATCCAAGTGGTCAACCTGCAAGAACTGTGGCACAACGGGGGTGAGTTGCCAACTCGTGAGAAGAAAAATATCTACAAGTAGAAATCGAATAAACAACGACTCCTAGATCAACTATATCAAAAGGTAATACTATGATGATATCTAGGGTGACTGGGTCGTATATGTGCCAACAAGGTAGTCACTACCTATGCATGCGGATAACATCCAACAGTAATAATCAATGCATGTATATGGATATCGTCTAACCATAATCAAGGTATGCAGATATATGGATCTCGTCCACCCATGAATCAATGTCTATAAGCATGTGTATAACCTCCAATAGTAAAATCAGGGTATGTATGTATGTGGATCAAGTCCACGCATCAACCACTGACGCAACAATATCATGCATGTAAATATTATAAAAGAGTGTGCATGAAAGTATGAGGATATATATATATCAACGGTGTCCCTCGTGACACATTAAAATCATGGAACCTGAGTGCCTAGCATCGACACTCGAAAACATCATGAAAACCGTGCCCAGCATCGGCACGTAAATCCTCATATATCGGGCTCCGTTAGTACGAATCGGCCCCTATCATCTCTCGAATATGGTCGGTATCCTCCTGATATCCGCCGAGCCCAAATACTATCACCTGTAGGTAGTAGTCCATCTGCCAGGCTCACCGTCTGTATACACAGCATCCCTTTCTTGCCCTGGGGTACCATACTGGGTCCACCATATACCCGCAATCGGCCTCATCCGCCTCCTCGAATCGGGTTTCACATGTCGCTCTCAGAACCGAGAAAACACATGGTGGACGAACTAAAATATCATATCAAGAGAAACCGGGTTTTTGAAACTGTCACGACCCGAAAGAGCACGTGACTGGCCCTTGAATCCTATGAAGTCTACAGGACTCCATCTGATCCAAGTAAGCCAAAAGCCCAGAAATCTAAAACCATTTAAGGAGTAAATAAGGAAAAACTAGATTAAGAGATAAGGAAAACATGTTTGAAAATCAAGTTTTTAAATAACTAAGCCGAATATGCATTTTTTTAAAATGTGTAACCTTTCCTGAAAATTTCGGCAGAGTTTCCTTTGTAAAAACTGGCCCCGAACGGGGTACAACAAGAATAATATACAACGCCAAAGGGCGAGGATATAAACTGAAAAGAAACTCAAAAACAGCCAGAAAACCGCAATACTACAAGCGCGACTCTAAGGTCGAAATAAAACAACACTGTTATCTAAGTCTGAAACAGTATACAAGTTTTGGTTGATGGAAATTCTAGATACAATAAATGATACATGAACAATGGCGGTTCTGATACAAAAGAACCCACCTATCCAAGCAAGTCACCCATAAGGAAGCAGTGTGCCATAAATGCCGCTATGGAATCTGTACGGCAAAAACCTGCAAGGACTGGGGCACAATGGGGGTGAGTTGCCAACTCGTGAATAGAAAATATCTACAAGCAGAGATCGAATGCATGACCCATCCTAGGTCAATACGATCAGATATAAATAAACCTCAATATGAATAAAGCTGAAGCATGCTAAACTGGCAATGTAATCTCTACATGAGTGTAATGCCAAATGCTCGTGCTAGTGCCTCAGGTAATAGCATGTCATGAATATGAGGTATGATCAATGTAATCAAATCTGCACACACGTGGATCCCGTCCACTCGTCACCCAATGACAATAACCACCATGCATGTAAATATCATAAATCATGTGCATGGGAAATAATATGAGGATATAACCATCTGTGTCCCTCGCGACACGTCAAAATCATGGAACCGGAGTGCCCAGCATCGGCACTCGAAAACATCATGAAAACTGTGCCCAGCATCGGCACATAAATCCTTATATATCGGGCTCCGTCTGTCCGGATCGGCCCGCGGGCTCTGTCTGCGGTATCGGCCCTCGGCCCCGGCAGGACGCTCAAATCTATCCATCGACTCTGGTCAGTATCCTCCGGATAACCGCCAGGTCCAACCAATCACCGGTAGGTACTCGCCCGCCTCCAGGCTTAATCGGCAAAGCTCATCGATCATCTTGCCGAGGGGAACCATACCGGGTCCACCATGTACCCACAATCGGCTCGTCCACGCCTCGATTCGGGTTTCACATGTCGCTCTCAGCACCGAGAAAACACATGGTGGACGCACTGAAATATCATATCAAGGGTAACCGGGTTTTTAAAGCAATGACATATTCTCTTTTGAAACACCCACGGTTCCCAAATCCAGAAATATCATAGAAACAACATATCTCAATGCGTATAATTAAAGCATGAAGTATGCGACATATAAAGGAAAGTATGCATATCATCACATCACACAAGGATCATATACTGAATGCAATAGTACTACAGTGTAGTGGCATGGCAATTATCGATGATGAGTGTGTGAGCCGGCAACAAGTGTACGTGGAACATATGCATCATCGATAATGGTGCTGGTGTCCTAGCAGCATGACTGAAATATAACCACAGTACAAGCGATGCAATGCAAATAGCATGAATATGCGGAATCGAATAATCAACGCAAAAGTAAAGAATCTACACCAATCTGTACAAGTCATGCAGGGGTGCTATTTGAAATAAGACGAATCAGGGCTTTTGGAAAAACAAGGGCTACGGTGTTTTAAGAAAAGATACATCATTTGAAAATATCCGTATGACCCTTCTGCCTATCTTTAAAATATCCCCGATTCGTTAGTTTGAAATAGGTATGACTCGGTCCAGTCTAATGTCTACTAAGTAATCTAGACAGGAGGGGTAAGAAACCACATAATCTGAGTCAATACATATAGATATGATAGTCGGTGATCCCGCCTCAATAACATATCGTAAGATATCCTCGAGTCATGAGTGCGGATCTATCATCAATATCGGCTCGTACGGTAGATCGTCGTACGGCATCCCAATAGCTGGGTAGGGGTCAATATCACAGTACCTCATCACATATCAGGTATCACTATCATCAGATCGCATAATCTGGGGTACTACTCTAAGTCTAGTACAAATCGATACCATCTATAAAAATATGAATGCGGGTAAAGCACATGTCCAAAGGCCCGCTAAAACTATCATATCGCACCTCGAAGACAAGCTATGTCACATCGCCGATCTCACGGCCTCACATCAAGTATCATCTCAAACCACGTATCATCACCAACCCGTATATGAACACATAGTCCCATACCCATGTGTAGATATACGCACCATCAAATGAAAGAATGAATGCAAGAATGTGTGTAAGTATATGTGTGAGTGCAACCACTACTCTAGGGTTCGTACTATACTAAAACCATATATTCTTATCATCAATAATATCATTATTGCTAACAATGATCCTAAACAACACATAATAAATATACGTGTGTATACGTATTCGTATACATCACCACGGACTGCGGGGGTGCTATACGCCATCCACCCGACTTCTCCCCGTAGATATAAATCTACTCACCTTGCTTCTCGTGTGCCAAAGCCGATGTCGCTATCTTCACCTCCTTTGCCTCAACATCACGCGGGGTACCTACAAGTATATCACAATGCTAAAGCACATGAAAATCACATCGGAAACCAAAATAGCACACGCTACCCGCATAGGTAAAAACCTATCGACTCGTATGTAAACACAATCAAAATCCACTTGTCGTTGACGTCCAAACGCCACCCGACAGGAATGAATCACCAAATACCAAAATCCATGCTAAAACAAGTCCCAAATTATACACCAACATAGGAAAATCAACCCAGATTTCACCCTAGATGGAATCAGTCAAAACTAGACATACTCAGGGTCAAAACTAGAGGAAATGGGGGCATGCACAGAAAACGAGGCAATTCCTTAAAATACCTTATTTTAGAATTTTCCATAATTTTTCCCCATTTATCTGTATTTAATTATACCAGAATATTAAAATATTCATTAAAATCATATTAAATTATAAAATTTCCCAAAAATCATATTTTATTATTTTGAAGACGTTACAATCTACCCCCCTTAAAGAAATTCGGTCCCCGAATTTAAATTTAAACCCCCAAATACTAAAATATTTCAATACAAATTCCAAGTCATCGGGGCTCCGAAATCATCTATACATAAAACATCATAGCGCAATGCATGCGCATGAGTACTGAGCAGATAACTCAAAAGCAACACTCCATCAAGCATCCGCAATCATCGGAGTCATGGTAACGACACAATGTCAAATCCAATACAAAATCAATATGATATGGACCAAGACTATACATGTAGACACCCAATCTATACATGTAATTAGCTGATGCAACTGTATGCCAAATCTTTTTAAGTCGCTGTGCGATGCGCGTAACACTGCACAGTGGCGGACGTTTCTCATAAGAAAATAACTATATATGTGTATATATATCCTTTGTTTAATAAGCACGTTCCACCATTTTGAAAATAATCAGAAGGGTTTCCTTGTTTTTAAAACGTTTTGTGTCATATCGGACACGTAGGTATATATATATCGAGACTATAGCTCGCTTTTTGGAAATCCCTTCGATAACTATCGATGCATGCAAAATATATCCAGATACTGTCCTCTGACTAGTCCTGCTCAGTAAGAAAACAAATATCCAATATCATAAAAATGTACTGCTCCAAAGGGAATAAATCCCAAAAATACACATAACACCATCCTGTGCGTCTGGTGCGCACGGAAATCAAAATCCATATATGTGCTAAACAGGTGCACAAAACCACATCTAGGTGCAACGGGTGTGCACGAAGCATCTGCCATAGGCAACGTGTGTGCCTGACAGCCAACAATCCGGTGCATCTGACATGCACGAAGAAATCTCGATTTAGTGCATCGGGTGTGCACCAAAATCGTATCTCAAAACATACGCCCAACATGCGCGAAAATCCAAATCGGTGCATCCATCATGCACGAATGAAAATCTAGACCCTGCGCACTCAATATGCACGGAATCACAAAATCCAATAGCAACGTCGAATATGCGTAAGTCCAGTCAAAAGCACGGAGTGCAAGAATCCACATCAATATCACAATCAAAATCGACATACCGAAAGGCATCAAATCGAAGTCAGGTGCAATCGTAATGCACAAAATATAAATCCGGTGCAACAAAGGCACGAAATATAAATCTGATGCGATAAACGCAAGAAACATAAAACTGGTGCGACAAATGCACGAAGTATAGAACTGGTGCATCCCATGCACAAATACCAAGCAATAACTCAAATACGTAAGCAGCAACACCAAGTGTATCCAGATATGAAGAAAATCATAAACGTGTGCAGCTGCGGGCACAAAACACATATCGATGCACTACAAGTACATATAAGCTATACCGAGTGCAAAATCAAAACACTAAAATTACATGAAACTCTGCTGGAAGCGTAAATCAAATCACCAGCATAAAATAGGCATGAAATCGCAATCAACAGCTCAAGAGTAATAACTATGTACAAGGTATAAATACCCAGTAGGTGCAACCATGGTGCACAAAATCAAATATCATGAAACTCAGTCATTAAGACTAAATCATGCGAATAGATCGCCCAAAATACCGAAATCCAAAGCAACGGATACGTGATAATCAAATCACAAAATCACAAATCATAATTTCCGTCGTCGGTATACCCTCCTTCAGGGTCGAGAAGGTACCGGTACATCCGATGCTAGCGGCGCAAGATATCTACTTGCCTCTTGCTCGCGGCTGGCGTCCTCTGCCTCTGGTTCCTGATCTTTCCTGTAGATTACCAACTCGCAATCCATCGGCTCATCGGCCCGGTCATGTGTGCTGACAGGAACGATTCCGTTCTTGCACTTCCCTGGTCATCTCTCGGTCAATCCTCACGACCGCTCGTAAAGCAGCACATCTCTGGCGCCGACCTCGGGTCCTCTGAATGCATATCACACATCCGATCCTGGGTGCAACTCTTATTGCAGCAGTGTACTGGAAGGAATCCTACTCAAGGTCTCTTCTGATCTTGCCTAAGCCAAACTGTAAGGAGGCTGGTACTCTGGCGTAATCTTTTCTCGCTCTCTGGACCTCTGCGTCCTTAGTACAACATCTCCTCGGAAGCTGGTCGCATCTCTGTGCCTCTGTATGCATGTCCGGCCTTTAATCTTAACGGGGTGTAGTAACAGCTCGTCTGCCTCGCGCACGAACTTCTTATCCCGCTTGTCTGTATCATCGACCATTCGACGTCGCGTCTTTATCTGCACACTGCAATGTCCTCGACTACGGTCCACCCGAAGTCTCTAACACGGACTCGAAATCACGAACTCAGTATCTTCATCACTCAGTAGAAGATCTCTAGCCGAACACATCCTCAGCGTGCATATCGCATCTCTGATGTCAGCGGAGTGGAACGTCATCTCGTCGAAATCTCGTGCAAACTCTTTACTCCACCTTGCTCCACTATCGACTGATTCGGACTCATCTCATCATGGCTACACAGACTGCGCTCCGACGGCTATGCTCGTATCTGGAGTCTCCCAAGCAGTGTCCCATCACATGATATCCGAATGATGTCGAATCATCCGATCGACTCGTCAGAACCTCACAATCCCCCAAGAGCTCAACATCTCGGGTACAGTTTAATAGTATCGAGTACATGCCACAGCGTCGGTGGTCCAGCCGTAGAAGGGCAAACCCAAGCCTCACTAATGGCGCCGAGGAACTGCCGCAAACCCTAAGGTTCAAAGGCTTTCACACGGTCATTAAGTCGAGTTAGGGTTTCATTCTTCTAGAGGGTCCATAGAATCACCTGCATGTCTTTCCGTATACTTTAAACTTGGAAAATGGGTTCCTGACCTTCGATCGTCTCAATCGACTCTCAACGAATCTGCGTGAAGTCGCCTCTAGCTGGAATCAATCTATCTGATGACCTCGCATCGGGGTAAGCGAACGAACCACATGTCCTAGTCATTAATCCTCGGTGACTAGCGACTCACTATCACATCTCTAAGAATATGCTCATGCTGCAGTAGCTCCAATCATCTGGGCGATATCTCATCACTCGCAGCAACAACTGGCTCATTCGTCGGTACGCTAAGCAGCGCCTCAACCATCATGAATAAGTGATACATCAACGGTCATCACATCCTGGCTGGCCTCTATCAGTGGCTCAATCCTCTGGTACCGTCCGGTACATCCTAGAAATCTCACAGCAGCGATCTGTCAAACGCCCATAGTGCGGAAACACAAAATACGAAGCCTCAATGCAACCGTATGTCTCTGGAATCACGCCCCGGTCAATCCTCGTCCGCGACGAGCTCATGCTGACAACTCGAGCCGTAGCTCACTCTGCCCGTGCAATCGCGGCAGCAAAACCATAACCAGTATCGATGAAGATAGATCATAGGAAGGAATATGACACAATGCAAGGAAATGTACAACCTAAGGTTTCTTAAGCGGAGTGGCGTGTCGTAAGTATGCCGCGGAACATACCCACGGTACGTCACTCTACTTTAGTCACCTATTCCATCAACCAAGGGTCATCCTACACGACGAAAGTTCGGGTCTAATACCCCCTCGACCAAGTCTAAGTTCCGTAAGGTCAAGCCTAAGTTCCTTATATAGGTAACGCCCTAGGCTCCACATAGTCAAACTTAGACTCGAACCAAGGTCAACCTAGCGCTCTGATACCAACTTTGTCACGACCCGAAAGAGCACGTGACTGGCCCTTGAATCCTATGAAGTCTACAGAACTCCATCTGATCCAAGTAAGCCAAAAGCCCAGAAATCTAAAACCATTTAAGGAGTAAATAAGGAAAAACTAGATTAAGAGATAAGGAAAACATGTTTGAAAATCAAGTTTTTAAATAACTAAGCCGAATATGCATTTTTTTAAAATGTGTAACCTTTCCTGAAAATTTCGGCAGAGTTTCCTTTGTAAAAACTGGCCCCGAACGGGGTACAATAAGAATAATATACAACGCCAAAGGGCGAGGATCTAAACTGAAAAGAAACTCAAAAACAGCCAGAAAACCGCAATACTACAAGCGCGACTCTAAGGTCGAAATAAAACAACACTGTTATCTAAGTCTGAAACAGTATACAAGTTTTGGTTGATGGAAATTCTAGATACAATAAATGATACATGAACAATGGCGGTTCTGATACAAAAGAACCCACCTATCCAAGCAAGTCACCCATAAGGAAGCAGTGTGCCATAAATGCCGCTATGGAATCTGTACGGCAAAAACCTGCAAGGACTGGGGCACAACGGGGGTGAGTTGCCAACTCGTGAATAGAAAATATCTACAAGCAGAGATCGAATGCATGACCCATCCTAGGTCAATACGATCAGATATAAATAAACCTCAACATGAATAAAGCTGAAGCATGCTAAACTGGCAATGTAATCTCTACATGAGTGTAATGCCAAGTGCTCGTGCTAGTGCCTCAGGTAATAGCATGTCATGAATATGAGGTATGATCAATGTAATCAAATCTGCACACACGTGGATCCCGTCCACTCGTCACCCAATGACAATAACCACCATGCATGTAAATATCATAAATCATGTGCATGGGAAATAATATGAGGATATAACCATCTGTGTCCCTCGCGACACGTCAAAATCATGGAACCGGAGTGCCCAGCATCGGCACTCGAAAACATCATGAAAACTGTGCCCAGCATCGGCACATAAATCCTCATATATCGGGCTCCGTCTGTCCGGATCGGCCCGCGGGCTCTGTCTGCGGTATCGGCCCTCGGCCCAGGCAAGACGCCCAAATCTATCCATCGACTCTGGTCAGTATCCTCCGGATAACCGCCAGGTCCAACCAATCACCGGTAGGTACTCGCCCGCCTCCAGGCTCAATCGGCAAAGCTCATCGATCATCTTGCCGAGGGGAACCATACTGGGTCCACCATGTACCCGCAATCGGCTCGTCCACGCCTCGATTCGGGTTTCACATGTCGCTCTCAGTACCGAGAAAACACATGGTGGACGCACTGAAATATCATATCAAGGTAACCGGGTTTTTAAAGCAATGACATATTCTCTTTTGAAACACCCACGGTTCCCAAATCCAGAAATATCATAGAAACAACATATCTCAATACGTATAATTAAAGCATGAAGTATGCGACATATAAAGGAAAGTATGCATATCATCACATCACACAAGGATCATATACTGAATGCAATAGTACTACAGTGTAGTGGCATGGCAATTATCGATGATGAGTGTGTGAGCTGGCAACAAGTGTACGTGGAACATATGCATCATCGATAATGGTGCTGGTGTCCTAGCAGCATGACTGAAATATAACCACAGTACAAGCGATGCAATGCAAATAGCATGAATATGCGGAATCGAATAATCAACGCAAAAGTAAAGAATCTACACCAATCTGTACAAGTCATGCAGGGGTGCTATTTGAAATAAGACGAATCAGGGCTTTTGGAAAAACAAGGGCTACGGTGTTTTAAGAAAAGATACATCATTTGAAAATATCCGTATGACCCTTCTGCCTATCTTTAAAATATCCCCGATTCGTTAGTTTGAAATAGGTATGACTCGGTCCAGTCTAATGTCTACTAAGTAATCTAGACAGGAGGGGTAAGAAACCACATAATCTGAGTCAATACATATAGATATGATAGTCGGTGATCCCGCCTCAATAACATATCGTAAGATATCCTCGAGTCATGAGTGCGGATCTATCATCAATATCGGCTCGTACGGTAGATCGTCGTACGGCATCCCAATAGCTAGGTAGGGGTCAATATCACAGTACCTCATCACATATCAGGTATCACTATCATCAGATCGCATAATCTGGGGTACTACTCTAAGTCTAGTACAAATCGATACCATCTATAAAAATATGAATGCGGGTAAAGCACATGTCCAAAGGCCCGCTAAAACTATCATATCGCACCTCGAAGACAAGGTATGTCACATCGCCGATCTCACGGCCTCACATCAAGTATCATCTCAAACCACGTATCATCACCAACCCGTATATGAACACATAGTCCCATACCCATGTGTAGATATACGCACCATCAAATGAAAGAATGAATGCAAGAATGTGTGTAAGTATATGTGTGAGTGCAACCACTACTCTAGGGTTCGCACTATACTAAAACCATATATTCTTATCATCAATAATATCATTATTGCTAACAATGATCCTAAACAACACATAATAAATATACGTGTGTATACGTATTCGTATACATCACCACGGACTGCGCGGGTGCTATACGCCATCCACTCGACTTCTCCCCGCAGATATAAATCTACTCACCTTACTTCTCGTGTGCCAAAGCCGATGTCGCTATCTTCACCTCCTTTGCCTCAACATCACGCGGGGTACCTACAAGTATATCACAATGCTAAAGCACATGAAAATCACATCGGAAACCAAAATAGCACACGCTACCCGCATAGGTAAAAACCTATCGACTCGCATGTAAACACAATCAAAATCCACATGTCGTTGACGTCCAAACGCCACCCGACAGGAATGAATCACCAAATACCAAAATCCATGCTAAAACAAGTCCCAAATTATACACCAACATAGGAAAATCAACCCAGATTTCACCCTAGATGGAATCAGTCAAAACTAGACATACTCAGGGTCAAAACTAGAGGAAATGGGGGCATGCACAGAAAACGAGGCAATTCCTTAAAATACCTTATTTTAGAATTTTCCATAATTTTTCCCCATTTATCTGTATTTAATTATACCAGAATATTAAAATATTCATTAAAATAATATTAAATTATAAAATTTCCCAAAAATCATATTTTATTATTTTGAAGACGTTACAGAAACAACACATAATCTCTTTTAAATGTCTACGGTTCTCAAATCCAGAAATCTCATGAAAACAGCATATCTCAATGCGTACAATAATAGAGTATGATGTGTGCGACATATAATTGAAATGTAAGCATATCATGTATCATGCAACGCGGAATAGTGATATGACATATTAAGAGAAAACCGCTCTTTTAAAATGATTCCAGTTTTTAAAATAAAACAAGCGGTTCCCAATTTTACAATAAAGCCAGTTATCTATGTAGGTACAATATGTATATGCGCAAGTATAGATGTACCAATGTATGTGTGCACGAATATGGATATACAAATGTATATATCTGCAAGTATGAATGTATCAATGTATATGTCATGATGCAGCAACCCTACCGTGTAGTGACATGGCAATTATCGATGATGAAGTGTGTGAGCCGGCAAATATGTGTACGCGTAACATACGCATCATCGATAATGGTGCAGGTGCACTATCACAGGTATATGCGATGCAATAATAATATCATGAATGCAGCACAAGGTAAATCATCAGTTAACAGCTATAAGGTATACGTAACTATCATATGTCCGAGTCGGTCAATCTATCAATTGGCATCTAGCCCAATAACATCGCGTACGGTATAATCCATCGTACGGCAACCTCTAGTCAAGGGTAAGGATCAATCATCAAGTCAAACTCATCACACACGGAATATCATCGTGCGGCGGCATTATACTAATAGGGATCCTATCATCCTATACGACAAAAGATGGTACGGCCTAATATCACATACGGCCTATCATCCATGATTCACAATATTCTATAAATGTATGTATATCTATGTGCCTATGTCCCGGTTCACGTCCGCAATAATCTCATATTAGGGGACCGGCAGGGTATAAATCAATTCGATCGACTCGCATCCGTATACCAACATATCATCATGTCATCATATCAGTCTTATATTCTTCCATCGCATTTAAATCACCTATCAAATCGAATTGCATAAACATTCTATCACTACAAGTATAAGTATCTAATCTAACATACACATCTGAACCATACAATCGGATTTTTAAAGAAGCGAATCGTAGTTTTGAAAATAGGGGTTACGGTATTTTTAAGAAGAGATATCATTTGAAAATCCATAACATCCCTCAAGGTATATACTTAAAAGGTACATACGATTCTTCGGTTTAGAAAAATGTATGGTTCGGATGACACATCTACATCGACTATCTATTCCTACAGTACCCTAAACGGTAATGTCGCTAACGTCACCCTAAGATAATAGTAACATATCACTTCTAACTATCCTCTAGTTTCTAATATGGGTTCATAGCTATCTCATTCTAACCCTAGTTTCTTAATCTAGGTTTCCTAACCATATTCTATAAATCGGTTTTCCATCAAAAGTTTGCGGGGGTCTATACGCCATCCACCCGACTTCCCCGGTAGATATAGATCTACTCACCGTAGCCTTCGCTCGCCGAAGTCGATCATGCCATGCTCCGTCTCTTTGGAATCCACGCGAAGGTACCTACAATAACGAACAATCGCAATGCGTATTAAAATCTAGACGGAAAACCCAAAACGGCACGCACATTGCACATAGGTTAGAACCTATAGCTTATGCGTACAAAATCAATCAAACAACCCTTGTTGTCGATGTACAAACATGCGGCAACAAAAAACGAATCCAAATATCAAAACTCATCATTTCAAATATGGAAAACATATCCTAAGTCACACACAAGTATTCCCAGATTTTGACTCAGGTCAAATAAATCCAAGCAAACAAGTTCAGGGTGATGTATAAGGGATATGTGAGCTACTGAACCAACCTAGGCTCCTATATTCACCAAGTGACCGGCCCCTATACCCAAAATTCCGAGCTCGCCATCCAGGGGGTCCCTGTTTGGGTTCATCAGGCCAGAGTGGTCACTTAGTAGTATATCTAGGCCCCTAGTATTGTTTGGTTGTCTCAGAAAGTCCCCAGGTCATCCCAGATCACCCTGCACACTCTAATTCCCTCACAAACCGACATGGATAGTTCTGTTTTGGGGTTTTAGGTTTTGTGTTTGTGTTGGGTCTGGGTTTCTAGCACCAAGGGGTTTAAGATCACCACTAGGTCTTATAAGCACAACCGCAACTCAAGAATCCCTTCAAACCCTAGCTAGAATTCCCAAAGTCACTAAACTGATACGGGTCAATTCCTGAGTTCGTGCAACGGTTTCAGCTTTATGTCTCAGGTCATGAATCGTGTTGCGAAGGTCATGTAAAAACTCCTAATTGCTCCCAGATTTCACCTATGGCCCTTACCTAAAAATCCAGTAAGACCAAACATCACAAAACCACTTCAAACAGCTACCCTAACAATTACAGCCCCCCAGTCCCCTACAGGGCCGAGGTCACCGGATTTGGCCACAAGGTCGCCGGCCGAAACCGGTGGGAAAGGGTTAGGGTTCCAGGTGAACACTCCAGGTCTCGAGCACAATACTAGCACACTGTTTGTTTTCCCAGTGAGTGCTCGGGGTTACAGCAGGTCAGCAACATCATCAAAACGACATCTAAAACACGATATCTTACAAAACTAATCTAAAAGGAAGAAATTATACCTCATCTAGTCCACTCTAGGCAGCACTAACTTCCCAACGTCGTCAAAATCCCACTTTGCTTGGTTCATCGTATAGAGGAGGAGATGGGGATTAAGTTTTGTGAAGGGAGTGTAGGGTTTTGGGAATCCATTGGAGATAGATCTAGGGTTTAAGTGGAGGGTTGTGGAGGTGAGGAAGATGAAGGGGGTGATGAAAATAAGGATGGGGAATTCAAATGGCAGCAGCAGCCCCCTCCCCCCTCTCACATAATCACTCACTCTCTCTCTCTCTCTCCAAGGTACACCTAACCACTCATTATGTCTCCTTTGACTTTTTTTTTCCTTTTTTCCTCATTTCTTTTCTCACAAAATAAAACATACACCTATATAAAACCACAATGAAATAACATGTAAGCAAATGAGACATGTCATGGTGCACTAACCATGAAAACTGTAGAAACACGGATTTGGCTTAATCGCGATTAGCAGTGCACTAATCGGGTTTTTACCAAAACTGCATATAATAAATTTTAAAATTGCCAAATCCGTTAAATATATTTTTAACTGAATAAATCATTTTAATTTTCATTTATTTCGCAATTATTGGTATATAATTATACCCTTTTTCGAAAACCCCAATTTCGCAAATCGGGCAGTTTTCGGGAAAAATATTATTTTAATATTAAATTCCAAAAATAATATTTTATATTTTCTGAAATGTTACAGTCTTCCCCCCTTAAATAAATTCGGTCCCCGAATTTAAATTTAAACCCCCAAAATCTAAAACATTTCAATAATCGGCTCAAAACAACGGGGCTCCGAAATCATGGAAAACACAGAAATAACACAACGTGCCAAGTGCGCATGAAAACGAGTACAAAACTCAAAATCAAACTCTGTCAAGCGTTACGCAAATCATCGGACTCGCACGCATATCCTCGGAGTTACAATAGAGACACGGATCTCAAAATCAACTACTGAAATCCAATATACACTAGTCGAATACTATAATACGTGTATAGTACGCTTCTTGGAAAGCTCCACAATTTGAATAAAATACATGCAAAATTTTTCCTAAATCGCCGCGGGAATGCGTAACTCACGCCATAACTGACGGACGCTCTTTTTAAAATAATTATATATATCCATATATGTTTTCTTAAATACACGTTCCGTCGTTTTCAAAATATCCCAAAAGGTTTTCTTTTATAAACATTCGCGTCGCCCTCGGACACATAGGAAAATAGCGAGACTATAGCTTCTCTTGAAAACCCTTTTTGGTAATCTTTTAATGCAAGAAGAGTACTCAGGTACTGTCCTCGGATCAGTCCTATTTGGCTACTACACAATATAGTGCCTAACATGAAAACAAAGTGCTCAAAAGCAAAAATTAGACTCAAAAGGCGTACCCAATAATCACATGCGTCTGGTCGCATGTAAATCAAATCCAAATACAGGTACCACAATGCGCACAAGGGAAAACTAAGTGCAACGGGTGTGCACAAAAGCATCTGTCCAGTGCAACGGGTGTGCACGACAACAATATCGGGTGCATCTGATATGCACATGAATCCGGACTTAGTGCATCTGGTGTGCACCAAAATCGCATCTCATATCATGCGCTCAACATGCGCAAAAATCCAAATCAGTGCATATGTCCCACATGAATGGAATCGCATCCAGTATGCACGGAAGAAATCTAAATCAAGAGCATCCAACATGCATGAGTAAAAGCTCACTCAAGTGCATCCGATGCGCACAAAATCCAAAATCAAGCGCCTAATATGCGCAAAATCCAACCAAAACGCGTCGGGTCCGTAAAAGCATATAGTGCAGTAACATGCACGAAAACGAACGGCAAGTACTAACGCGCACGAAAATACAAATCTGGTAAAAAGAATGGTCAAGGATATAAATCGGGTGCAACAAAGGTACAGGGTATAAATCCAGTGCGACAACGCATAAATACCCGTCCGGTGCAACAAATGCAGAATGCAATCTAGTGCACAAGATACAAATACAGTGCATCCAGTGTACGAAACCCAAATACGGTGCATCCTGTGCACAAAATACCGATCAATAACTCAAATGCATAAACAGCAACACCGAGTACACCAAGGTGTATAAAATCGTAAACATGTGCAACTGCGTGCACAAAACGCATATTAATGCACTACAAGCACATATAAGCTATACCGAGTGCAAAAATCAACTCGAGTGCGTACCACACGCTCAAAATCAAATCACCGTATGAAATCCACGAAATCATAGACATGTGCAACCAAGGCACAAAACCGATATCAAGTGCGATAAATATGCACAAATCAAAAACCAATACAATGGTGTATAAAAACATATCTCAAATGCAATAACTATGCATAAAATGTAAATACCCAGTAGATGCAGCCATGGTGTACGAAATCAATATCAGGAAACTCGTCATCAAAACTCAAATCCAAGAAATATAAGCGTGATACTCAGATCACAAATGCAAATCGCAACAAAGGACATTGAGGTACACCTCCTACAATGTCGAAAAAGAATCGGTGCGCCTAAAACCGGCATAACAAGAATATCCGCTCGCCTCCTGCTCATGGCCTGGCGTTTTCTATCTCTGGGTCTTCTTTTTCTCTGTGGATTACAACTCTTGCAATCCATCGGCTCATCGGCCCTGTCAGGTGTGCTAACGTGGACGATTCCGTTCTGGCACTTCTCTGGTCATTTCTCGGTCAATCATCACGACCACTCGTAAGGCAGCACGTCACTGGCGTCGGCCTCTGGCCCTCTGAATACTCGCGACACAACTGATCCTGGGTGCAAATCTCATTGCAGCAGTGTCCCGGAAGGAATTCTGCTCAAGGTCTCTTCCGATCTTGCCTATTCCGAACTATACGGAGGCTGGTACTCTTGCATAATCTTCTCTCGTTTTCTAGACCTCTGCGTGTTCCGCACACATTTCCTCGGAAATTGGCCGTATCCCAACGCTCTGTATGCATATCAGGTCTCTAATCTCGACGGGGAGTAGCAACAGCTCGTCAGCATTGCGCAAGAACTTCTGGCTCCACTCCCCATTATCATCGTCCGCTTCGACGTCACGTCATGCTATCTATGTACTGCAATGGTTCTCGGCCACGGTCAATCCGAAGTCTCTCACACGGACTCGAAATCGCGTACTCTGTGTCTTCATTGCTCTGTAGAAGATATCTGGCCGAACTCGTCCTCGGGAACTCATCCCAACCATCGGAGGAATACTCTATACTCGTCCGCTCTTGATCAACTCACAACGCCTCTGGATGAGGTCTTCTATCCGAAGCTGTTCAGCTTGCTGATCCCTTATCACATGGTATCTGGACGACGTCAAACTTTTCGATCGATTCATCGAGGTCCCAAAATTTCCCAAAGGCTCAACACCTGAGCGCAGTCTAAAAATATCTGGTACATACCACAGCACCTCTGGACCAGCCGTAGAAAGCCAAACCAAAGCCTCACTAATGGCATCGCTAAACTGCCACAAACCCTAAGGTTCAAAGCGGTTACATGGTCATCATGTCGAGTTAGGGTTTCATTCTTCTAGAGGGTCCATAGAATTATCTTCATGTTCCTCCGAACACTTTAAACTTGGGAAAATGGTTTCCTGACACTCGTTCGAACCTTTTAGCCTTGCCTATACAACATGTGAATGTTCTCCGCCCGCATGCTAAGCAATGCCTCAATCCTCCAGGAAAGGCGATACATCGGCGGTCATCTCTGGATTGGTCTGCTCTAGATCTGAGTAAGACTCTCCACAATGGAATCTTCAACTCAACTGGGCCTACGTCGGCGCATCAATCTAACGAATCACCTTTGTCTCTCAACTCGGGATAGACTAGCTATCATCTGTCTCATATCTTCCTGGAAGCTCCAATGATTTTAGCTCGTAAGCTCTGGAAACGACATCTTATCCATCTCAGCAACAGCTGGGTCATCTGTCTGCACGGTAGGCGACATCAATATCTATGAGGTATGCTATACATCAACAGTCCTCTAGCAGCTGGCATCTCTAGCAATGGCCCGATCATCCGGTGTAAAACCAAGCACTCGCCTCCACAAGAGGTCACAACAACAATACTAACTCGAGACGTTCCCACGTCACCAGAAAACACAATGGTCGGCCCTCGTACCAGACGAGCTCGCCCTGACCGTAACACTAGCAGCAGCTCAACTGCGCTCAAACTATGGTGACAGGAACCTCAATCAAGTATCGAAGAAAGTAGATCAACGGCATGAGAGGGAATGACAGATCCAGAATGGATACATGATCATAAGAAGGAACAACATCAATGAAAGTATGATCATGGAAACGAATAGAATCAAGTATCTCAAATGGATGTATAATCATGGATACGAAGAGAATCACTGGTCTCGAGAATATGTACATCCTAGGGTTTCTTAAATGGAGTATCGTATCGTAAATATGCCGCGGAACATACATACGGTATGTCACTCTACTCAATCTACCTACTCCATCAATCAGGGTCATCCTATAAAACGAAAGTTCGGGTCTAATACCCCCCCTCCGTTCAAGTCTAAGTTCCGTAAGGTCAAGCCTAGGTTCCGAAATACATACCCACCCTAGACTCCGCATAGTCAAACATAGACACGAACAAAGTTTAAACCTAACGCTCTGATACCAACTTTGTCACGACCCGAAATATTAGCTCGTGACCGGCCCTTGAATCACGCAACGTCTAAAGGCGTAACGGAATTCAAGCTGAAACCCAGAAATCTAAACCTTTTAGAAAAATAAAGGAGGTGAAGTTTTGAAATAAAGGTATAATGAAATCAAGTTTTCTTAATGCATAGGAAAAGAACATGAATGATGCAAGTGAAATTTACTAGTTTGAAAACATGTTTCGTCTTTTAAAAATTTTGGCAGCACCTCCTTTGTATATTTTGATCCAAAACAACAAGTACATAATAAGAATAATGGCATCCCCAAGCGGGAGCTATCTCTTCGCCAAACGGCGGATCACAACCACGCAATATAGCATAAATAGATATACGACGCCCAACGGCGAAGTTCACCACAAAAGATAAAGAAATGAGCAAGATATAACCCCCGAAGTGAATATAAAACCCATCGCTCAAATCTCGCAACTACAAGTCTCACTAAGTCTCATCACTTATACAATTACAACTTTTAATTGATTGACGGAGTTAACTAGATACAATATGAAATATAATACAAGAGTGGGTACGATACAAATGTCCCACCTACCAATGTAAAACACCCAAATGAAGCTGTGTGCCGGCGATGCCGCTACTGATCTAAGCGGTCAACCTGCAAGAACCGTGGCACAACGGGGGTGAGTTGCCAATTCGTGAATAGAAAAATATCTACAAGTAGAAATCGAATAAACGACGACTCCTAGGTCAACTATATCAAAAGGTAATACTATGATATCTAGGGTGACCGGGTCGTATATGTGCCAACAAGGTAGTCACTACCTATGCATGCGGATAACATCCAACAGTAATAATCAATGCATGTATATGGATATCGTCTAACCATAATCAAGGTATGCAGATATGTGGATCTCGTCCACCCATGAATCAATGTCTATAAGCATGTGTATAACCTACAATAGTAAAATCAGTGTATGTATGTGGATCTAGTCCATGCGTCAACCACTGACGCAACAATATCATGCATGTAAATATCATATAAGAGTGTGCATGAAAGTATGAGGATATATATATCAACGGTGTCCCTCGTGACACATCAAAATCATCAAACCTGAGTGCCTAGCATCGACACTCGAAAACATCATGAAAACCGTGCACAGCATCGGCAGGTAAATCCTCATAAAACGGGGTCCGTCAGTACGAATCGGCCCCTATCATCTCTCGACTCTGGTCAGTATCCTTCGGATATCCGCCGAGCCCAAATACAATCACCGGTAGGTAGTAGTCCCTCTGCCAGGCTCACCGTCTGTATACACAGTATCCCTTTCTTGCCCCGGGGTATCATACCGGATCCACCATGTACCCGCAATCGGCCTCATCCGCCTTCTCGAATCGGGTTTCACATGTCGCTCTCAGAACCGAGAAAACACATGGTGAACGCACTGAAATATCATATCAAGAGAAACCGGGTTTTTGAAACAACACATAATCTCTTTTAAAATGTTCACGGTTCTCAAATCCAGAAATCTCATGAAAACAGCATATCTCAATGCATACAATAATAGAGCATGATATGTGCGACATATAATAGAAATGTAAGCATATCGTGTATTATGCAACGCGGAATAGTGATATGACATATTAAGAGAAAACAGCTCTTTTAAAATGATTCCAATTTTTAAAATATAACATGTGGTTCCCAATTTTACAATAAAGCCAGTTATCTATGTAGGTACAATATGTATATGCGCAAGTATAGATGTACCAATGTATGTGTGCACGAATATGGATATACAAATGTATATATCTGCAAGTATGAATGTATCAATGTATATGTCATGATGCAGCAACCCTACTGTGTAGTGACATGGCAATTATCGATGATGAAGTGTGTGAGCCGGCAAATATGTGTACGTGTAACATACGCATCATCGTTAATGGTGCAGGAGTACTATCACAGGTATATGCGATGCAATAATAATATCATAAATGCAACACAAGGTAAATCATCAGCTAACGGCTATAAGGTATACGTAACTATCATATGTCCGAGTCGGTGAATCTATCAATCGGCATCTAGCCCAATAACATCGCGTACGGTATAATCCATCGTACGGCAACATCTAGTCAAGGGTAAGGATCAATCATCAAGTCAAACTCATCACGCACGAAATATCATCGTGCGGCGGCATTATTCTAATAGGGATCCTATCATCCAATACGACAAAAAAGGGTACGGCCTAATATCACTTACGGCCTATCATCCATGATTCACAACATTCTATAAATGTATGTATATCTATGTGCCTATGTCCCGGTTCACGTCCGCAATAATCTCATATTAGGGGACCGGCAGGGTATAAATCAATTCGATCGACTCGCATCCGTATACCAACATATCATCATGTCATCATATCAGTCTTATATTCTTCCGTCGAATTTAAATCACCTATTAAATCGAATTGCATAAACATTCTATCACTACAAGTATAAGTATCTTATCTAACATACACATCTGAACCATACAATCAGATTTTTAAAGAAGCGAATCGTAGTTTTGAAAATAGGGGTTACGGTGTTTTTAAAAAAGAGATATCATTTGAAAATCCGTAACATCCCTCAAGGCATATACATAGAAGGTACATACGATTCTTCGGTTTACGAAAAGGTATGGTTCGAATGACGCATCTACATCGACCATCTATTCCTACAGTACCCTAAACGGTAATGTCGCTAACGTCACCCTACGATAGTAGTAACATATCACTTCTAACTATCCTCTAGTTTCTAATATGGGTTCATAGATATCTCATTCTAACCCTAGTTTCCTAACCATATTCTATAAATCGTTTTTCCATCAAAAGTTTGCGGGGGTGATATACGCCATCCACCCGACTTCCCCGGTAGATATAGATCTACTCACCGTAGCCTTCGCTCGCCGAAGTCGATGACGCCATGCTCTGTCTCCTTGGAACCCACGCGAAGGTACCTATAATAACGAACAATCGCAATGCATATTAAAATCAAGGCGGAAAACCCAAAACGGCACGCGCATTGCTAATAGGTTAGAACCTATAACTTATGCGTACAAAATCAATAAAACAACCCTTCTTGTCGATGTACAAACATGCGGCAACCAAAAACGAATCCAAATATCAAAACTCATCATTTCAAATACGGAAAACATATCCTAAGTCACACACAAGTATTCCCAGATTTTGACTCAGGTCAAATAAATCCAAGCAAACAAGTTTAGGGTGATGTATAAGGTATATGTGAGCTACTGAACCAACCTAGGCTCCTACATTCACCAAGTGGCCGGCCCCTATACCCAAAATTCCGGGCTAGCCAGCCAGGGGGTCCCTGTTTGGGTTCATCAGGTCAGAGTGGTCTCTTAGTAGTATATCTAGGCCCCTAGTATTGTTTGGTTGTCTCAGAAAGTCTCCAGGTCATCCCAGATCACCCTGCACACTCTAATTCCCTCACAAACCGACATGGATAGTTCTGTTTTAGGGTTTCAGGTTTTGTGTTTGTGTTGGGTCTGGGTTTCTAGCACCAAGGGGTTTAAGGTCACCACTAGGTCTTATAAGCACAACCGCAACTCAAGAATCCCTTCAAACCCTATCTAGGAATTCCCAAAGTCACTAAACTGATATGGGTCAATTCCTGAGTTCGTGCAATGGTTTCAGCTTTACGTCTCAGGTCATGAATCGTGTTGCCAAGGTCATGTAAACACTCCTAACTGCTCCCAGATTTCACCTATGTCCCTTACCTAAAAATCCAGTAAGACCAAACATCACAAAACCACTTCAAACAGCTACCCTAACAATTACAGCCCCCAGTCCCCTACAGGGCCGAGGTCACCGGATTTGGCCACAAGGTCGCCGGCCGAAACCGGTGGGAAAGGGTTAGGGTTCCAGGTGAACACTCCAGGTCTCGAGCACAACACTAGCACACTGTTTGTTTTCCCAGTGAGAGCTCCGGGTTATAGTAGGTCAGCAACATCATTAAAACGACATCTAAGACACGATATCTCATAAAACTAATCTAAAGGGAAGAAATTATACCTCATCTAGTCCATTCTAGGCAGCACTAACTTCCCAACGTCGTCAAAATCCCACTTTGCTCGTTTCATCGTGTAGAGGAGGAGATGGGGATTAAGTTTTGTGAAGGGAGTCTAGGGTTTTGGGAATCCATGGGACATAGATCTAGGGTTTAAGTGGAGGGTTGTGGAGGTGAGGAAGATGAAGAGGGTGATGAAAATAAGGATAGGGAATTCAAATGGCAGCAGCAGCCCCTTCCCCCCTCTCACATAATCACTCTCTCTCTCTCTCTCTCCAAGGTAAACCTAACCATTCATTATGTCTCCTTTGACTTTTTTTCCTTTTTTTTCTCATTTCTTTTCTCACAAAATAAAACATACATCCATATAAAACCACAATGAAATAACATGTACGCAAATGAGTCATGTCATGGTGCACTAACCACGAAAACTGTAGAAACACGGATTTGGTTTAATCGCGATTAGCAGTGCACTAATCGGGTTTTTACTAAAACTGCATATAATAAATTTTAAAATTGCCAAATCCGTTAAATATTTTTTTAATTGAATAAATCATTTTAATTTTCATTTATTTCGCAATTATTGGTATATATTTATACCCTTTTTCGAAAACCCCAATTTCGCAAATCGGGCAGTTTTCGGGAAAAATATTATTTTAATATTAAATTCCAAAAATAATATTTTATATTTTCTGAAATGTTACAACCAGCGTATTGACGAGTCCAAAGTCCAAACTTTGTTGGTGTACATGGACTCCATTTCGGTCCGCATTGCATCCAACCATTTTACCGAGTCGCCGCTCTGAATTGCTTGCTGGAAGCTAGCAGGCTCATCATTGTCATGGTTGATCCAGAAGGGGTAAAACCCGTAGGCTGTAAATGGATCTTCAGAAAGAAGATTGGTGTAGATGGACAGGTTGAAACCTATAAGGCTAGACTTGTTGCAATGGGTTTTCGTCAAAGACCTGGTTTGGACCATGACGAAACTTTTTCTCCAGTGGCTATGCTCAAATCCATTCGGGTCCTTCTTGCCATTGTTGCCTTCCACGATTATGAGATCTGGCAGATGGATGTAAAGACAGCTTTTCGAAATGGTAATTTATAAGAGTGCGTCTATATGGATCAGCACCAGAGAGTTTCCCTGCACTGGGCAAAAGGTGTAGAGGATGTATGGTCTTACTGCAGGGCTTCGATCACTTACGTGCACTTGTGCGCGTATGATGTTCAGGAAGATAATACTAGTGGATTTGGTTTAAGTCGGATCCTAGTATTATATAAATGGATCAGTTTTGTCTCTTTGTATTCGTATTCTTCGGAATGCGGATGCGGGTGTGTATGCACGGATGTGAGGAGCAAAGAAGGAGATGCCTCATTAGGTTTTGACCATTGACTTGATTAGAAATATTATGAGCTGGAGGATATTGTTTACTAATCCTTTTATTGATGATAATTGTGTCATGGCTAATTGGTTTGACCATTCGACTAGGTTTACTTTTGTTGACTTAGATATTTTTGTTAAGCACTAGATATTTTCATGGTTGCTCTCTCCTCTTCCTAGAATTTCCAATGTGGGTAATCGTAGATCACCGGGAGATCGAGGTGAGGTGAGTAGATTAGGAGAATACCACTCAAGATCCACCAGTACATGGCCGAATACCTATGGATATTCATAATCGAATACCACTGTGCAAATCCACGATCAACAGGGAGATCGTAGATCGCCGGGAGATCGAGGTGAGGAGAGTAGATTCGGAGAATAACACTGCAGATCCACTCACGAAAGCCACTCCTCAGACACAGTTCGATTGGCTGATCGAGATGATAGGTCTTCGATACACCAGTACATGGCCCTAGTGCAAGTGGAAGATTGTTAGTGTATATGCCTTAGAGACCGTTACTGTATCATACTAGCTTGTATATTACTTAATGGATGCTTGGGATATTCACAGTTGTATTAACAGTCTTTCTCAAAATGGTAGTATGCTTTTGGTTTGTTTTTACTTCAATATGTGCAAGTGTTTCTTTTAGCATATTGCTTATACATATTAGTAGAGCCCTTAGGATCTTTACTTGATTACCAGCGTTATGATGGCAGTCACACTAATGGGGGCTGGGTAATCTATAAGCACATCCTTATACAGGTCTCTAGTCGTAGGATTATCAAGA
Source organism: Agapanthus africanus (assembly GCA_030015575.1). NCBI lineage: Eukaryota > Viridiplantae > Streptophyta > Magnoliopsida > Asparagales > Amaryllidaceae > Agapanthus > Agapanthus africanus. Next base: position 363,331,037 of record CM057345.1, read on the forward strand.
CGGGGCATCGATACTCCGGAGTAGACTAGTGTATACGCTTCTCATCCAAGCAGGAGAGATAGTCTGTCCCACAGCCATTAGTACGTCGTACTGGAGATAGTATGTAGGTGCTCGTTAGGTTACGAGTACACCGCACAGGACTCGTCGGGAACTGCTGGTTGGTACTATACCTATCGTCAAATAGCAGTTCCCAGATGACATGAGTACAACTTAGTCCGTCAACTTGACACTGCCACTTTGCCTCAAGTGTGTTCTTACTATACTTTGATTACTACCCTATCATGGCTCAAAGGAGTCGTGCAAACAGGTAGTAGTTGGGTGCAGTCCCGAAGCACTTGGAGGCAGTGTTGGTTAGACAGGATTCGTCTCTCCCGGTATTGGGGGTTGATATCGCGTTGTGTCTGGAGAGCCATTACACAAAGTCCCTGGCCACGGCAAGCGAGATTTAATGGTAGGTGTTCTAGTAGCTTCTCAGGGTGTTCTGGGCTACACTCTGACATGACTTATACCGCTATTAGGGGTCTGACGTTTACCGCCCCCAAGGCTCGATATGCGATACTCTTAGACGAACAGACCGGACTGTACGGAGATTGTCACATTCAGGCTCAGTAGGAGTTCGGTTGGGTTTTCCTCATCGGCCTTCTTATCGACATCTACCTGGGGACCGTTACGTACAGCTAGTACCGCTTGCGGTCTGTGGTTAAACCCACTGCCGGCGTAGTGTCGAGTCTTTAGAGTCCCACACAGAGAGTTTCCCTGCACTGGGCAAAAGGTGTAGAGGCCGTACGGTTTTACGGCAGGGCTTCAATCAGTTATGTGCACTTGTGCGCGTATGATGTTCGGGCAGATAACACTAGTGGGCTTTGATTTAATCCGGATCCTAGTGTTATATAGATGGATCAGTTTTGTCTCTTTGTATTCGTATTCTTCGGAATGCGGATGCGGGTGTGTATTCGCGGGTGTGTATTCACGGATGTGAGGAGCAAAGAAGGAGATGCCTCATTAGGGTTTTGACCATTGACTTGATTAGAACTATTATGAGGTGGAGGATATTGTTTACGAATCCTTTTATTAATGATAATTGTGTCATGGCTAATTGGTTTGACCATTTGATTTGGTTGACTATTGTTGACTTAGATACTTTTGTTAAGCACTATATATTTTCATGCTTAGCATTAATTGTGAAAAGCTTATGGTCAAATCAATGTAGCCATCCTAATTATCAAAATAAAAGTTTTAGTTTTCTTTTTCCATGGTTCATTATCTCATTGGCTTTCTCCTTCCTCAAGAGAGCTCACATACTTGCTCTTCTTCTTCTTCCTCACTAGTAAACTTTTAAGCTCTCATGTATTGAGAAAATTAGAGTTTAAATAGACAAACAAATCCATCTTCAAACTCTACATCACCTAGGACATCAAGCTTAGCAAACTTGTTTCCCTAGTTACCTCGGTTCTTGAGGTGGAGCTCGGACTATAGACTCTCGGGTGGATCGTCTTTGACTCAAGAAGGCCGTGGAGGTGGCTGCGATCCGGATCGATCCTTGGAGCCTACATAGATGAGGAGGACAGCGGAGAAGACCCGAAGGACTAGTAGTATGAGGTATAATCTTCTAGTATAGTAGATAAAACCTCTAGCTTGTTTGTTAGCAATGGTTTGGCAAAGATTCTCAAGCATAGTCTATATTACCTTGTAAGAAAAAATCGTTTTTTACCTATTCCGCCTCCCCGTAAGTACCGGGGTGTGTAACATAGACCTAAAGAAGATATGTCCATACCTAGAGAAATCATCCGTAAAAATAATGAAATAGGAATAGCCACTTCGCGCATGTATAGATATTGGACCACATACAACGCTGTGTATGAGTCCTAAGAGCTCGCTCGCTCTTACTCCGTGTCCAGTGAACGGAGTCTTTGTCATCTTTCCCATGAGACAAGATTCATAAGTAGCATAAGACTGATATTCTAACGGATTAAAATATCCCTCTCTATGTAACTTTGTCAACCGTGTTTCATTGATGTGACCCAGTCTACAATGCCATAAGAAAGCCTGATTTAATCCGGAGACTTTCTTTTAAGTGTGTTCTGGACACTGAAAACCCTAGCTTGATTTAATACGTATATACCATTATCTATTGTACCAGACCCAATCAGAGTCTGATTAAAGTGGATATGGACTACATCTCTTACAAAAGTAAAATCATATCCTTCCTTAGAATGTAAGGATACAGATATGATATTATTTGCTAGACTAGGCACATATAAACAGTTACGTAGAATCAATATCTGCCCACTTGTCAATCCTAGGTGATATTCCCCTACGGATTCAGCGTCTACGCTCATTCTGTTCGCAACTCTGAAAGTAATATCACCTAACCTGATAACTCTACGGTTTCTCAAAGCCTGTAATGAATTAAAGATATGGGATCCTGATCCGGTATCTAGTACCCAGGAAGTAGAGTTAATTGACATACAGTTTTCTATTACAAACACACCGGAAGCCGAAGCCACAACATGCTTCGAATCCTGGCTACTGGCTTCCAAAGCCCTGCAATCCTTCTGCCAATGTCCTTTCCCGCTACAATAGGAACGTTCCTCCTTCCCTATTTTTAGTCCCGAAAGTTTTGTCGTTCCCTTTCCTTCTACCTCCCTGACACGGCATATCGGCTTTGTGGAGGTCTTCTTCTTCTCACCCTTTACTTTCGCCTTGGATGTAAAAAAGGAAGGTCCCCCATTAAGCAGAGCGGGTGTTTCTCTTGTTTCTTTCAAGGTGTAAGTAGAGGGTAGAGACTGTAGAATTAAGTCAGTATGTGACTCATTCTCCAACGTGGTCTTCAGGTTTGTGAGCTCATCAATATGGCTAGTCATTGTAAGGACATTGTCCCCTACAGATGACCCGATAGCCAACCTCGCTTGAAGCAATTCTTTCGAGGTCTTATATCTTGCGATACGAGATTGCTCTCCATATAAATCTTTGTTGAGAAAGACAGAAACTAAGTCTATTTTCTCGTGCTACCTCTGGTTTCCACCATCAACTAAGGCCAACACGAGGCACTTGGCATTCGCACAGTCTTTTTCCTCATCTTGTACGTGGTTGTCATTCTCTTAATTGGAAATGGCATTCCTATGCTACAGTCAGTCAAAGGATTCTTGTCACAGAGGTTCTCCATGAAGGACCTGGGTGATGCCTCCTACATTCTAGGGATCCAGATCTATCGTGGTCAATCTAAGAGGATGTTGGGACTTTTGCAATCCGGGTACATTGACACCATACTGAAAAGATTCAGTATGGAAGATTCTAAGCGCGGTAACCTACTGGCTTGTCACGGAATCACCCTCTCCAAAGAGATGTCTCCCAAGACTGATTTGGAAAGGGCTCGCATGTCATCTATACCCTACGCATCTGCGGTAGGCTCTATAATGTATGCGATGTTATGTACCAGACCAGGTGTAGCATACACATTGAGCGTTGTAGGCCGGCATCAGTCGAACCCAGGGGAGAAGCACTGGATAGCAGTAAAGAACATTCTCAAGTAGCTGAGAAGGACTAAGGAGATGTTCTTGGTGTATGGCGGAAAAGACCTCCAGATCGAGGCCTTTGCTGACTCCGGCTTCCAGAGTGACAAGGATGACTCCAAGTCCATATCGGGTTATGTCTTTACCCTCAATGGAGGGGCGGTCTGTTGGAAGAGCTCCAAGCAGGACACCGTTGCTAACTCGACGATGGAACCGGAGTACATAGCTCTTGCGATGCCGCAAAAGAAGCTGTCTGGATGAAGAAGTTTCTCACAGAACTTCAAGTGGTTCCAACCATTGTTGATCTATTACCGCTGTATTGCGACACCAACGGTGCTATAGCTTTAGCAAAGGAACCCAGGTCCCATCAGAACTCCAGGCACATCTTAAGGCGGTACCACCTGATCAGGGAGATCATAGATCACTGGGAGATCGAGGTGAGGAAAATAGATTCGGAGAATAACACTACAGATCCACTCACGAAAGCCATTCTTCAGACACAGTTCGAGAGGCTGATCGAGATGATAGGTCTTCGATGCGCCAGTACATGGCCCTAGTGCAAATGGGAGATTGTTAGTGTATATGCCTTAGAGGCCATTACTGTATCATACTAGCTTGTATATTACTTAATGGATGCTTTGGATATTCACAGTTGTATTAACAGTCTTGCTCCAAATGGTAGTATGCTACTTGGTTTGTTTCTACTTCAATATGTGTATGTGTTTCTTTTAGCATATTGCTTATACATATTAGTAGAGCCCTTAGAATCTTTGCTTGATTACCAGCGTTGTGATGGCAGTCACACTAGTGGGGGCTGGGTAATCTATAAGCACATCCTTATACAGGTCCCTAGTCGTAGGATTATCGAGACGGGGCATCGATACTCCGGATTAGACTAGTGTATACGCTTCTCATCCCAGCAGGGGAGATGGTCTGTCCCACAGCCATTAGTACGTCGTACTGCAGATAGTATGCAGGTGCTCGTTGGGTTACGAGTACACTGGACAGGACTTGTTGGGAACTGCTGGTTTGTACTATACCTATCGTCAGATAGCAGTTCCCAGGTGACATGAGTACAACTTAGTCCGTCGAATTGACACTGCCACTTCGCCTCAAGTGTGTTCCCACTGTACTTTGATTACTACCCTACCATGGCTCAAAGGTGTCGTGGAAACAGGTAGTAGTTGGGTGCAGTCCCGAAGCACTTGGAGGCAGTGGCGGTTAGACAGGATTCGTCTCTCCCGGTATTGTGGGTTGATATCGCACTGTGTCTGGAGAGCCATTGTAGGGTTCCTAGGCACTCTCAAGAGGTCTCACAAGGCATCAACCATGCCAATTTCAAAATTTACGGTGCCGAGAAACCCTAGACTACGGATCGTTAACTAGAAATCTAGGCGACCAAAGCAACTAGTTTACAACTAAACTAAAAGAACGGAAATACAACCTTTGTAGATCCGTTTCTCCACCTCCATAGCTCCATGATGAAGTCCTCTCCGCTGTCCAAATCGAACCATGACTCTAGCATCGGCTTCAACGGAGAAAAAGCGGGCTAGGTCATCGACGACGATGCCGAAGATGATCTACGTCGAGGCATCACTAGATCAAGCTCCACCTTCACCAAGCCATGAAAACTTGTGAAGGAAACACCCTATACTACTTGGCAAGAGGTAGAGGATGAAGAAATAGGAAGTGGTTCACTTTAGAATTGGATTTCTCACTCATTTTCATCAATCACCATTGATGGAATCAAGGTTCTTCATCTTGAAGAAGAAGAAGAAGATGATAATATTATGATAAGTATATCTAAAATGAATAATAAATCAATACTTATCATATGCTAACCTTAGTTAGGTGTAGAGAATAGACTAGGGTTAAGTGGAATGGTTAGGGTTAAGCATGAGACAAAATGGTCACTAAGTCAAAGCTTCATGAAGCTTCATAATACAAACAAAGTTAGCAACCATTTTTCTCTTTATGCTTTTCATTTTCCATAAAGAATAAATCAATAAATAAATGAATAAGAAAATGAAAGGAAAACCCTAACCATTACACAACCATGGTTTAATCTTTACACATGCTCAAGTTAGCATGTATCATCAAACATGATACAAACTTGTGTACAAAAGTATATCACATATACAATGTGCACAATCCAAGTGAGAAAATCCATTTAAAGTGAACCAATACTAGTTAATGCAAAGTAATATATCAAATATATAATTATGCATTAAATCATTAAATCAACACTTGATTTAATGATCCGGTCATATCGCATATAACCGACTAATATTAACAGTAACAACTTATCGAATCAACACTTGATCCGAAAACCCGGCTATATCGCATATAACCGATCAATGTCACAAATCGCGAGAATCGAATACAGTATCACATACTGGTATCATTCTCGGTCCCGCACATATCTCATATGCGCTCCTATTTCGTTTCGCTTGAGCCAGGAAACCTCTGTGTAGGACTCTAAAGACTCGTCAATACGCCGGCAGCAGATGATGATCATATCAATCACCCACAAGCCGCAAGCGGTCTGCTAAACGTAACGGCCACCCGGGTATTGAGCGATGAGAAGATCGACGAGCAAGCCCGCTCACACTCCTGTGAATCCAACCAGTAACACTGACCGTACAGTCCGGTCTGATCGTCTGATATGTCGCATATCTCGCCTAAGGGTGGTAAACGTCAGACCCCAATAGCTCGATAAGTCGTGTCGATATGAGGTCTATAACAATTCGAAAAACTACAGGTAACACTTACCAGTAAATCTCAGCAACCCTGGCCAGGGATTTCCGGTTATAGCCAATCGAACACAGCGCAACATCAACTCCCTATACCGGGAGAGACGAATCCCCTCCTATCGCTCATTGCCTCCATGTGACTCAGGACTGTACCCAAAAACCACCATTTTGCACGCCCTCTTGGACGTGGTAAGATGGAAATCAAAGCACAGTGGGAACCACACAAGACTCTATGACGATCTCGGGTCAACAGACTACTCTGTACCAGTGTCACCAGAGAACTGCCATCTGACGTAAGGTATAATACCATCTGGGAGTTCTCGGCGAGTCTGTCCAGTGTACCCAGTCTCCACTGAGCACCCGTATATCATCTCTGATGTCAAACACCAATGGATATGGGATCATCCATCGCCCATCTGTATGGGTCGAGAAGGTATACGCTAGTCTACTCTGGTATATCGATGCCCTGTCTCGATATACCCACGACTAGGGACCTTGAAGGATGTACTTATGGACTACCATGTCCCCACTAGTATGATCTGCATCATAGTCCAGGTAGTCAAGTACACATCCTAAGGGCTTTACCAACATGTAATAGGGAGACAATCAGTGTACACGTTAAGGTAAAGAGTAACCAGATAGCATACTATCATGTCGAGTAAGAAAGTCCTCCCTATATATGTCCTAGCATCCACTACAATATACATCCTATGTACAGTAATGGCCTCTAGGGCATACATATAACTAACAATCTCCCACTTGCACTAGGGCCATCTGTAGCAGTGGTTGTAGTATCTCATACTCAACCATCCCATAAAAGTCTCTCTCTGGGAAAAGGCCTTCGTGAGTGGATCCGCCGTGTTGTCCTCTGAGTCTCGTCTCCTTACCTCGATCACCCTGGAGATCAACCATCTCCATGATCAGGTGACACTGCCTTAGAATATGTCTGGATCACTGATGGGACCGGTGTTCCTTGGCATAAGCCACAATTCCATTGTCACACAATGGGAGGAACTAAGTTCATCTCATGAACAAATATACATCCAGACTGCCTCTTTGGTAGCATCTTAAGTAGCGATGTATTCAGCCTTAATCGTCTAGTTTGTCACGGTATCTTTTTTGGAACTCTTCCAACATACCGTCCCTCCACTGAGGGTAAAGACAATGCCTGCGACTGACATTCAGTCGTCATTATCACCCTGGAACCCTTCCAGTGATTCTCCCCAGGATCGATTGATACCATCTCACTACAACTAGTGAGAATCCTAACATCCAATTAGATCTATCTCATAGATCCAAAACCCAGGATTTAGGAGGTATCATTTTGATCGTTTATGGAGAATCATTGTGATAAGCGGAGATTGACCGAGCGTAGCATAGGAAACTCCTTCCCTATCAGGAGCATGTCATCCACGTACTCTACGAGGATCGTTACTATACTCCCTACTATCTTTTTGTTTATACAAGGTTCATCTACTATTTTGATGATGTCAAACTCTTTGACTAATCCATCAAAACAGATGTTCCAACTCCGCGATGCCTGCTTTATCACATAAACCATCTTGCACACGTTTCCGCTGCTCCCACTGTCTACGAAGCCCTCTGGCTGTGTACTTATAGACGCTCTCTTCTAAAACATCATTTTAGAAAAGCAGTCATGGCACCCAACCGCCAGATATCGTAGTCATGGTATGTAGCCGTGGCTAGTAGTATCCGGATGGACTTAAGCATAGCCACTGAAAAAGGTTTCATCATTATCCACGCCTGGTCGATGACGAAAACCTTTAACAAGACTAGCTTTGAAAGTCTCAACCTTTCCATCTACACCAAGTAATCTTCTCAAGATATACTTGCTCCTGATGGGGATTTAACCCTTCAGATATAGCAACCAAAGTCCATACTTTGTTGGTGTACATGGATTCCATCTCAGATCACTAAGCATCCAGCCATTCTTACAGAGTCTTACTCCTGACGGCCAGCACGAAACTAGTTGGGTCATCATATCATGATGCAATCCTCGTTCCCACTGTCATAGAGTAACCGTAGTATCTCTCAGGTGGGTGAGGAACCCTACTAGATCGGCGGAGAGGCTGAGCTTCGTTGGTAACTATTGAATCCTTTGGTTCTTTCAAATCATCAGCTACAGTTTGTATAGCTGGAACATTTCCAGTTTTACATAACAGTCATTGCCTCGAGCTTGTCCGGATTTTGCTTTTAGGCATAGGCCGGACAACCCCAAATCTTAACTAACTTTAAGAGATGGGCTCTTCCCTTATCATATCACATATGAAATGGTATGCAACTGATTTGATTTGAACCCTATTTAATAGGTATGCAGCTTCTCAAGTGCATAACTCCCAAAAAGGAAACAGGTAACTCAGTATTACTCATCATAGAGCACACCTTATCACATAGGGTGTGATTGCTCCGCCCCGATATACCATCGTGCTATGGTGTATACGGAGGAGTAATGCTGAGGGAGAATCTCATTCTCCTTTAGAATAATCCAGGATTTCCGTGCTCAAGTATTCTCCTCCTCGATCTCATCAAAGGACATAATACTTATACCTGTTATTGGTTCTCTACTTCTAACTTATATTCTGTGAATATCTCAAAAGGTTCGGACTTGTGTTTCAACAGGAACATAGATCTGAATCTTGAGAGATCATCAGAGAATGTAATGAAGTACAAAGAACCGGTCTTGGCATGTGTAGACAGGGGACTTTTATACATCAACATGTATCATCCCAAGAGTTCACTAACTCTTTCTCTGTTTCTAATAAACAGAGCTGGTGTCATTATATCTTTGTGACATGACTGGCAAGTTTCACAAGATGTAGATTCAAACTGATTTAAATATGCATCTTCATGTAACTTCAGCTAGTCGGGTCGCATTGATATGACCTTGTATACAATGCCTCAAGAAGGATTCGTTCAGTTCTGAACTCTTCCTCTTGTGTGTGTTCTGTATACTAAGAACTGTAGTTTGATTTAGAACATTAATGCTTTTAGATAACGTGCCTGAACCGATCAACTTTTGATATAGGAAATGTTTAAAATATTATTCAACAATACAAAATTATATCCTATCTTTAATAATAAAGAGAGTGATATGATTTTGTATATCAGGTTCGGTATCTAATAACATTCGTTCAGAATCAATGTATAGGTAATACAGGGTGACAGTGACCAACAGACTTGGCTGCAACACTTGCCCCGTTTTCTGTCTCATAAAACTTATCACCCGTTCTCAGTTTTTCTACCCTTTTGTAGCCCTATGTAACAGATTACATATCTGGGATCCTGATTTGGTATCACATACCCAGGACGTAAAGGATACTGAGAAACAGTTCTCTGTAATGAACACACCCGAAGATGATGGATCAGCATGCACTCTCTTCGTTTGGGTGGCATGGGAATTCTGGTAATCCCCAATTTCCTGCTCTGTCTTATAACAATTATAAGTTGGAGCGGGACCAACGTTCCCCAGCTCAGTATAACAAGCGGGTTCGGTCAAATATCCGTATTATTATCTTGATTAAGGCGTGATATGGTCGCTGCCAGGAGAGAGAGAGAAGAAAACACTCAGCGTGCGCTCTTGCAAGAATAGATTGGTTATTATTTTATCTAATCAGGATGGCTCCCACTGCTTTTTATCAAATCTTCCTTCAAACCCTAAAAGGAAAGACTAGCCGGGATTAATTACACACTACAAGTTCGCCAATCTTTCAGCTAGGCCAGTGTCGGTACTTTGAGGGAGGTCCCCCGTGCTTTCGCACGAACCTAATTAATGTAAACCTCGTTTTCCCAGAGGCGTAACCTCGTTAACACCTTTCTAGACACCTACTTGATCGGCTAATTGTAATGTATAAAACTCTCCCAGGAGTAACTCTTACTCGCAGTGGGTATCGGGATCCAACTATCTCATAGAAGGTATGCAATCTCATTGCAAATTTCAACACTTGAAATTCCCGATAATTTTGCCCCAAACGATCTATGACCTTGACAAGGTCAACAAACCATAGACCGTAAGTCAAGTTCAACCCGTCATTTCTTGATTGAATCAAACCCACCCGCACGACCCTTGACAAGGTCAACAAGGCCGCACGACTACCCTAACCCAATCTGCATCATATGCATAAGCAGATAAATACTGGTTAGCTACCGCACACTGCGCCTTGACAAGGTCAACAAACGCAGCACGAATACTAAACAGGACTTATCTGAAATGACGGAGGGCTACGACAGGTTTTTCTGAAAACCTATTGCGTGATGAACTTGATATCGTTGTAGGATCGAATGAATTTTGAAATGGAGTGTTTTTGAGGCTTTTCTAGTTTTGCTAAAGGAGTCACTCCCGGTGAAGGGATCGTCGGTCCTTTCCTCGTCGAATGAGGTGCGGGATATATCATATATATCACTGTGCAAAGCAAAACTCTTAAAAGCAATCAAAAGACAAACCGAGTGTATAGCATCTGCCAGTTATTGCTAAAGGAGTCACTCCCGGTGAAGGGATCTCGGTCCTTTCCTCATCGAATAAGGTGCAGGATATATCACATATATCGTTGTGCAAAGCAAGAACTGTAGCTACCTGTTTTATTTTTGAAATTCGATTCTACAACATCTTAGGTTTCTTTTTTATTTCATTAATCACATTAATGAAGTCCCATCATTTAAATACCTAAACATCACAGATAAATACGACGTACACTTATGCCATCCGCATTCGCCTCGATGTCCCCTCATGCACCGTTAGGTTAAGTAACTAACGGCAGAGCAGGGCAGGGCTAGTGCGGGTGTAAAACATAAGTAACGTCTATATAATATATCATATATACTATATACTGTATCTATCACAGAACATCACATGATCACATCACAGATATCGCAGCAGAAGAATCATATGAAATATTGGATATACTAGGACGTCCGTGTTTTGAATACGAGCCAGTATAAAACACGGATTCCACGGTCGTGATGAATAGCCAAACCCACACCCCTAGACCCCTACGAGAGCTGCAGGCAACCCTACCAATTCTAGAGTTAGGAGACCCGGATTCGACTCCTCGAGTTGGTCTTCCACTGGACTCCAGAACCCGGTTACTTGTGCTCCCCTCCTTAGGTCTATCCTAGTGCGGAAAAGTAAATAATATATAAAAGGTGACATCTTCCGCAACCTGGAAGTGCCCCAATAAAAGAATATTACATACAAGTTTTTACATGAATGAAAATGAAAAACACTCATCTCACATAAAAACCCCCGGCTATTCAAACACGACGATCAAATATAACATATCCAGCAACACATAACATCACATGTCATCAACGTAAGTAAATATGTCCATCCCAATTGTCGTTGACATATAGCAACGAAACCGGCGATATCACATATTACACTTACGGTCGCAGAAAAGAAAGTGTAAAACTACAACAGTTGGAATCCGCAATCTCTTTAGACATCGCATGCCTAATCAAATGAATTCCTTAGACATCGCATGCCTAACAATTATAAACCCCGCATTTTAGTCTCATTATCGAAAACTCTTTTCAATATCAAGTCGGGCAATTCAACAAGATTCCCGACATCCTGATCGAATGCTCGTTGCAAACTTTAGTAAATGGCCGCACCCCCGATACCGTCGATGAAGTGCACCAAGGCGGAACACCGCTGCCGCGAGCACCCGAACGGATGCTTTCGGCGATGGGGTTCTCCTACAGTCACTTGGTCGGGGCTATGGGACGAGGCTGTCTATTAAGTTTATCCGGCGAGTATCCGTGTACGCTACGTGATTGCGACGGACTTTTGATCACATCAAAATTCCGTGGCAACCGATCAAGTGAGACTAAACTGCTATGTTTATAACATTCATTCAGTTATCTCATAACTACTTGTGAATTCCAATTATTGTATCACATTCCGGATAAACAGAAAATGTTAAACTTTCCGATCGAACATTCGAACACCCAAGTTTTCCCGATACAGATCAACACATGAAACAAGTCTAAAAACATTCAGTTCGTGCCTCAGTAGCAACGGTCCAGCCGTAGAAGGGTCAAGCCAACGCCTCACATGTGGCACGCCGTACTTCCCCAAACCCTAAGGTTCAAAGGGCAGTTCAAGACGGTCACATAATCGAGTTAAGGTTTGTTGTCTTCTAGAGGGTCCATCGCGTTACTTGCACTACTTAGAACGTCTTTAAACCAGGGGAAAATCCAACACTTGGAAATTTTCCGGTGGGGGAAAAAGTGGGTATTTATATCTGGTCGAACTTTTTAACATATTCTAAAATTATCCGGAAAAACATAAACGAAGTTAAATTATCCGATCAAATTAACGAATCCCCAATAAAACCTTAGAAAAGTCAACACTTGAGTGGAATTAAAAAATTCACATAAAAAATTACCAAGAAAGGACCTAAGAATAAATATATGAAATTTGAGGGACTAAGTCCAAATTTGGGCTGTGGAAGCGCCGCCAAACCCCTGGTTTGGCCGCGGTTCCGCGGTCGAATTATGGAATTAGGAGCCCAAACTTCACAGTAATTCTTAGTTTTTCCTGCTTATTTTTCTGCATATTTTTAATTCACAAAATTCAACAGTTTTGAAAAATGTACAGAGAGCGATTTTGCAATGGGGTTTCGGTTCGATCGGATTTCTAATTCCGTCTACGCATCGCCTAAGGCTCTAGCTAGGCTCTGATACCACTGTAGGGTTCCTAGGCACTCTCAAGAGGTCTCACAAGGCATCAACCATGCCAATTTTTCAAAATTTACGGTGCCGAGAAACCCTAGACTACGGATCATTAACTAGAAATCTAGGCGACCAAAGCAACTAGTTTACAACTAAACTAAAAGAACGGAAATACAACCTTTGTAGATCCGTTTCTCCACCTCCATAGCTCCATGATGAAGTCCTCTCCGCTGTCCAAATCGAACCATGACTCTAGCATCGGCTTCAACGGAGAAAAAGCGGGCTAGGTCATCGACGACGATGCCGAAGATGATCTACGTCGAGGCATCACTAGATCAAGCTCCACCTTCACCGAGCCATGAAAACTTGTGAAGGAAACACCCTATACTACTTGGAAAGAGGTAGAGGATGAAGAAATAGGAAGTGGGTTCACTTTAGAATTGGATTTCTCACTCATTTTCATCAATCACCATTGATGGAATCAAGGTTCTTCATCTTGAAGAAGAAGAAGAAGATGATAATATTATGATAAGTATATCTAAAATGAATAATAAAATCAATACTTATCATATGCTAACCTTAGTTAGGTGTAGAGAATAGACTAGGGTTAAGTGGAATGGTTAGGGCTAAGCATGAGACAAAATGGTCACTAAGTCAAAGCTTCATGAAGCTTCATAATACAAACAAAGTTAGCAACCATTTTTCTCTTTATGTTTTTCATTTTCCATAAAGAATAAATCAATAAATAAATGAATAAGAAAATGAAAGGAAAACCCTAACCATTACACAACCATGGTTTAATCTTTACACATGCTCAAGTTAGCATGTATCATCAAACATGATACAAACTTGTGTATAAAAGTATATCACATATACAATGTGCACAATCCAAGTGAGAAAATCCATTTAAAGTGAACCAATACTAGTTAATGCAAAGTAATATATCAAATATATAATTATGCATTAAATCATTAAATCAACACTTGATTTAATGATCCGGTCATATCGCATATAACCGACTAATATTAACAGTAACAACTTATCGAATCAACACTTGATCCGAAAACCCGGCTATATCGCATATAACCGATCAATGTCACAAATCGCGAGAATCGAATACAGTATCACATACCGGTATCATTCTCGGTCCCGCACATATCTCATATGCACTCCTATTTCGTTTCGCTTGAGCCAGGAAACCTCTGTGTAGGACTCTAAAGACTCGTCAATACGCCGGCAGCAGATGATGATCATATCATTCACCCACAAGCCACAAGCGGTCTGCTAAACGTAACGGCCACCCGGGTATTGAGCGATGAGAAGATCGACGAGCAAGCCCGCTCACACTCCTGTGAATCCAACCAGTAACACTTACCGTACAGTCCGGTCTGATCGTCTGATATGTCGCATATCTCGCCTAGGGGTGGTAAACGTCAGACCCCAATAGCTCGATAAGTCGTGTCGATATGAGGTCTATAACAATTCGAGAAACTACAGGTAACACTTACCAGTAAATCTCAGCAACCCTGGCCAGGGATTTCCGGTTATAGCCAATCGAACACAGCGCAACATCAACTACCTATACCGGGAGAGACGAATCCCCTCCTATCGCTCATTGCCTCCATGTGACTCGGGACTGTACCCAAAAACCACCGTTTTGCACGCCCTCTTGGACGTGGTAAGATGGAAATCAAAGCACAGTGGGAACCACACAAGACTCTATGACGATCTCGGGTCAACAGACTACTCTGTACCAGTGTCACCAGAGAACTGCCATCTGACGTAAGGTATAATACCATCTGGGAGTTCTCGGCGAGTCCGTCCAGTGTACCCAGTCTCCACTGAGCACCCGTATATCATCTCTGATGTCAAACACCAATGGATATGGGATCATCCATCGCCCATCTGTATGGGTCGAGAAGGTATACGCTAGTCTACTCTGGTATATCGATGCCCTGTCTCGATATACCCATGACTAGGGACCTTGAAGGATGTACTTATGGACTACCATGTCCCCACTAGTATGATCTGCATCATAGTCCAGGTAGTCAAGTACACATCCTAAGGGCTTTACAAACATGTAATAGGGAGACAATCAGTGTACACGTTAAGGTAAAGAGTAACCAGATAGCATACTATCATGTCGAGCAAGAAAGTCCTCCCTATATATGTCCTAGCATCCACCACAATATACATCCTATGTACAGTAATGGCCTCTAGAGCATACATATAACTAACAGCCATTACACAAAGTCCCTGGCTAGGGCAAGCAAGATTTACTGGTAGGTGTTCCAGTAGCTTCTCAGGGTGTTCTCGGCTACACTCTGACACGATTTATACCGCTATTAGGGGTATGATGTTTACCGCCCCTTAGGCCCGATATGCGATACTCTTAGACGAACAGACCGGAATGTAGGAGATTGTCACATTTTGGCTCAGTAAGAGTTCGGATGGGTTTTCCTCATCGGCCTTCTTATCGACATCTACCTGGGGACCGTTACATACAGCTAGTACCGCTTGTGGCTTGTGGTTAAACCCACTGCTAGCGTAGTATCAAGTCTTGAGAATCCCACACAGAGAGTTTCCCTGCACTAGGCAAAAGGTGTAGAGGCCGTATGGTTTTACGGCAGGGCTTCGATCACTTACGTGCACTTGTGCGCGTATGATGTTCGAGAAGATAATACTAGTGTGCTTTGGTTTAAGCCGGATCCTAATATTATATAGATGGATCAGTTTTGTCTCAATGTATTCGTATTCTTCGTAATGCGGATGCGGGTGTGTATGCACGGATGTGAGGAGCAAAGAAGGAGATGCCTCATTAGGGTTTTGAGCATTGACTTTATTAGAACTATTATGAGGAGGAGGATATTGTTTACTAATCCTTTTAATAATGATAATTGTGTTATGGCTAATTGGTTTGACCATTTGACTAGGTTGACTATTGTTGACTTAGATATTTTTGTTAAGCACTAGATATTTTCATGCTTAGCATTAATTATGACAAGCTTGTGGTCAAATCTGTTAGTTGTATGTATGCCCTAGAGGCCAGTATTGTACAGATGATGTATATTATATTGGATGCTTGGACATATATAGAGATGACTTTCTTGCTCGATATGATAGTATGCTATCTGGTTACTCTTTATCTTAACATGTACACTTGTCTCTTTAAACTGTCTTATAGTTACATATTGATAAAGCCCTTAGGATGTGTACTTGACTACCTGGACTATGATGCAGATCATACTAGTGGGGACATGGTAGTCCATAAGTACATCCTTCAAGGTCCCTAGTCGTGGGGTGTATTGAGACAGGGCATCGATATACCAGTGTAGACTAGCGTATACGCTTCTCGACCCATGAGATGGGCGATGGATGATCCCATATCCATTGGTGTTTGACATCAGAGATCATATACGGGTGCTCAGTGGAGACTAGGTACGCTGGACGGACTCGCTGAGAACTCCCAGATGGTATTATACCTCACGTCAGATGGCAGTTCTCAGGTGACACTTGTACAGGTTAGTCTGTAGACCCGAGATCGTCATAGAGTCTTGTGTGATCCCCACTGTGCTTTGATCTCCACCTTACCACGTCCATGAGGGCGTGCAAAACGGTGGTCTTTGGGTACAGTCCCGAGTCACATGGAGGCAATGAGCGATAGGAGGGGTTTCGTCTCTCCCGGTATTGGGGGTTGATGTTGCGCAGTGCTCGATTGGCCATAATAGGGAAGTCCCTGGCCAGGGCTGATCAGAGATTTGCTGGTAAGTGTTACCAGTAGTTTCTCGACCCGTTATGAGCCTCACATCGGCACGACTTATCGGTTATTGGGGTCTGACGTTTACCACCCCTAGATTTGATATGCGACATATCAGACGAACAGACCGGACTGTACGGTAAGTGTTACTGGTTGGATTCACAGGAGTGTGAGCGGGCTAGCTCGTCGATCTTCTGATCGCTCAATACCTGGGTGGCCGTTACATTTAGCAGACCGCTTGCGGCTTGTGGGTGCTTGATATGATCATCATCTGCTACCGGCGTATTAACGAGTCTTTAGAGTCCTACACAGAGGTTTCCTGGCTCAAGCGAAACGAAATAGGAGCGCATATGAGATATGTGCAGGACCGAGACTAATGCGTGTATGTGATACCGTATTCCATTCTCGCGATGAATGTATCGATTGGTTATATTCGATATAACCTAGATATCGAATCAAGGGTTGATTCGATAAGTCGATACATAGGATACTAGTCGGTTATATGCGATATGACCGGATCGTTAAATCAAGTGTTGATTTAATGATTTAATGTATAATTATATATTTGATATATTACTTTGCATTAACTAGTATTGGTTCACTTTAAATGGATTTTCTCACTTGATGTGCAAGAAGTATATGTAATATACTTTTGTGCACATATTTGTATCATGTTTGATGATACTTGATCATGTGGTTAAGTGTAAAGGATTAAACCATGGTTAAGAGATGATTAGGGTTTTTCTTTTTCATTTATTTATTTGTTTATTTATTTGGAAAAGATTTAGATAAGAATGGTGGCTATGTTTGTTTCTAGTTGAAGCTTCATGAAGCTTTGACTTCTTAACCATTCTTGTCTTCATGCTTAACCCTAACCCATCCAAGTAACCATGGTCTATTCTCTACACTCTACCCTAGTTAGTTTATGATAAGTATTCATTTATTATTCATTTTAACTCAACACTTATCATATTCTAGCTTCATTCTCTCCTTCTTCTTCAAGAAAGAAAGCTTGATGCCATCAATGGCAACTTGAGTTCTAAAGTGAGAAATCCAATTCTAGAGTGAACCCACCTCCTATTTCTTCACCCTCTACCTCTTGCCAAGTTGTTTTGGGTGTTTTCTTCACAAGTTTCACAAATTTGTGAAGTCGGAGCTTGAACTTGTGATGCCTCGACGTAGATCATCTTCGGCACGAAGCCGACGACCTAGTCCGCCCATTTCTCCGATCAAGCTGACGATTGAGTCCAGGATTCGAGATGGACAGCGAGAGGATGCCTACGTGGAGCCAAGGAAGTGCATATCCGGATCTACAAAGGTTGTAGCCTCTCTCCTTTAGTTAAGTTGTTAACTAGTTTAGTTTTTCGCCTAAATTTCTAGTTAACGATCCGTATTAGGGTTTCTCGGCACCCGTAAAATTTGAAATTGGCATGGTTGATGCCTTGTGAGACCTCTTGAGAGTGCCTAGGAACCCTACAGTGGTATCAGAGCCTAGCTAGAGCCTTAGGCGAAGTCTAGACGACGTTTGAAACCCGAACGAACCCGAAACCCTAAAACCCAAGTGCTCTCTGGACTTTTTCTAAAATCTGGGATTTTTCCATATTAAAAATGGTTAAAAAATTCAGCAGGGAAATCTAAGAATTACGATGCAAAATTTATCCCATGAACAGTAAATAGTGCGGCGGAACCGCGGCAGAAGCTTGGCTTCTGCGGCGGTTCCGCGGCAAGATGATGACATCATCACTCCCGTTTTGCACAGTAATTACTATTTTATTATGCTGAATTTTCTGGGAATTTTTAATTTGACTCAAGAGTTGAGTGTATTGGGGTTGTATTGGGAATCAACGTTTCGATCGGATTATCGAACTTTGTCTAAGTGCTTTCCGGATAATTTTTTGAATATGTTAAAAAGTCCGACCGGATATAAATACCCAACTTTTCCCCTGCCGGAAAATTTCCAAGTGTTGGATTTTTCTGCGGTTTAAGGACGTTCTGAGTAGTGCAAGTAACGTGATGGTCCCTCTAGAAGACAACAAACCTTAACTCGATTATGTGACCGTCTTGAACTGCCCTATGAACCTTCGGGTTTGGGGCAGTACGGCGTGCTACGTAAGGCGTTGGCTTGACCCTTCTACGGCTGGACCGTTGGTACTGAGGCATGAAGTGAATGTCTTTGAACCTATTTCATGTGTTGAACGGTTTCGGGAAAACTTTGGTGTTCGAATGTTCGATCGGAAAGTTTAATATATTCTATTTATCCGGAATGGGATACAATAATTGGAATTCACAAACAGTTATGAGATAACTGAATGAATGTAGCGGTTTAGTTTCACTTGATATTGAAAAGAGTTTTCGATAATGAGACTAAAATGCGGGGTTTATAACTGTTAGGCATGTGATGTCTAAGTATTTCATTTGATTAGGCATGTGATGTCTAAGGAGGTTGCGGATTCCAACTGTTGTAGTTTTACACTTTCTTTTCTGTGACCGTAAGTGTAATATGTGATATCGCCGGTTTCGTTGCTATATGTCAACGACAATTGGGATGCGCATATTTACTTACGTTGATGACATGTGATGTTATGTGTTGCTGGATATGTTATATTGGATCGTCGTGTTTGAATAGCCGGGGTTTTTTTATGTGAGATGAGTGTTTTTCATTTTCATTCTTGTAAAAACTTGTATGTAATATTCTTTTATTTTGGGGCACTTCCAGGTTGCGGAAGATGTCACCTTTTGTATATTATTTACTTTTCCGCATTAGGATAGACCCAAGGAGGGGAGCACAAGTAACCGGGTTCTGGGGTCCAGTGGGAGACCAACTCGAGGAGTCGAGTCCGGGTCTCCTAACCCTAGAATTGGCAGGGTTTCTTGCCGCTCTCGTAGGGGTCTAGGGGTGTGGGATTGGCTATTCATCACGACCGTGGAATCCGTGTTTTATACTGGCTCGTATTGAAAACACGGACGTCCTAGTATATCCAATGTTTCATATGTTTCTTCTGCTGCGATATCTGTGATGTGATCATGTGATGTTCTGTGATAGATACAATATATAGTATATATGATATATTATATAGACGTTACTTATGTTTTGCACCCGCACTTGCCCTGCCCTGCCCTGTCGTTAGTTACCTAACCTAACGGTGCACGAGGGGACATCGAGGCGAATGCGGATGGCATAAGTGTACGTCGTATTTATCTATGATGTTTAGGTATTTAAATGATGGGACTTCATTAATGTGATTAATGAAAGAAAAGAAACCAAATGATGTTGTAGAATCAAATTTTAAATAAAACAGGTAGCTACAGTTCTTGCTTTGCATAGCGGTATATATGATATACCCTGCACCTTATTCGATGAGGAAAGGATCGAGATCCCTTCACCGGGAGTGACTCCTTTAGCAATAACTGGCAGATGCTACATACTCGGTTTGCTTTTGATTGTTTTTGAGTTTTGCTTTGCACAGTGATATATATGATATATCCCGCACCTCATTCGACGAGGAAAGGGCCGACGATCCCTTCACCGGGAATGACCCCTTTAGCAAAACTAGAAAAGCCTCAAAATCACTCCATTTCAAAACTTCATTTGATTCTACAACGATATCAAGTTCATTACGCAATAGGTTTTCAGAAAAACCTGTCGTAGCCCTCCGTCATTTCAGATAAGTCCTATTTAGTATTCGTGCTGCGTTTGTTGACCTTGTCAAGGCGCAGTGTGCGGTAGCTAACCAGTATTTATCTGCTTATGCATATGATGCAGATTGAGTTAGGGTAGTCGTACGGCCTTGTTGACCTTGTCAAGGATCGTGCGGGTAGGTTTAATTCAATCAAGAAATGACGGGTTGAACTTGACTTACGGTCTATGGTTTGTTGACCTTGTCAAGGTCATAGATCGTTTGGGGCAAAATATTATCGGGAATTTCAAGTGTTGAAATTTGCAATGAGATTGCATACCTTCTATGAGATAGTTGGATCCCGATACCCACGGCGAGTAAGA
The DNA here is from genome assembly GCA_030015575.1 of Agapanthus africanus. Lineage (NCBI taxonomy): Eukaryota > Viridiplantae > Streptophyta > Magnoliopsida > Asparagales > Amaryllidaceae > Agapanthus > Agapanthus africanus. The sequence goes on from CM057345.1 coordinate 363,351,749, forward strand.
GTTACTCCTGGGAGAGTTTTACACATTACAATTAGCCGATCAAGTAGGTGTCTAGAAAGGTGTCAACGGGGTTACGCCTCTGGGAAAACGAGGTTTACATTAATTAGGTTCGTGCGAAAGCACGGGGGACCTCCCTCAAAGTACCGACACTGGCCTGGCTGAAAGATTGGCGAACTTGTAGTGTGTAATTAATCCCAGCTAGTCTTTCCTTTTAGGGTTTGAAGGAAGATTTGATAAAAACCAGTGGGAGCCATCCTGATTAGATAAGATAATAACCAATCTGATCTTGCACGAGCATACGCTAAAGTGTTTTCTTCTCTCTCTCCAGGTAGCGACCATTTCATGCCCTAATAAAGATAATAATATGGATGTATTGACCGAACCCGCATGTTATACTGTGCTGGGGAACGTTGGTTCCGTTCTTGTCACGACCTGAAAGTACGGAACATGACCGGCACTTAAACTACGAACGTCTCAAGGCGTACGTATTCTAAGTAAGCCGAAAACCCAGAAATCCAAACCAAGAAGAGTAGTAGAGTGAAGGAAAACCAATTTAAAACAAGTAGTTTTAATAGCATAAGCCGAATTATGCGGTTTTTAAGAACATCAAAATTTTACTGAAAATTTCGGCAGTCTCCTTTGTAAATACTGGCCCCCAAACGGGATACAACATGAATAGTATACGAAATCAAGAAAAAAGGCATCCCCAAGCGGGAGCTAGCTCTTCGTCAAACGACGGTCACAACCACACAAGCAATATAATATACAACGCCAACGGCGAGGATCAAAACTCAAAAGGAACTCAAAACCACCAGAAATATAACGAGCGACTCTAAGGTCGAAAGAATAAACAACACTGGTCTCTAACTCAATAAATACATGTTTGGTTGATGGAACTTCTAGATACAACAGAATAATGATATACAAAGTATATAATGGGGGTATGATACAAGTAAACCCACCTACTAGCAAATCACCCGGATGAAACTGAGCCCGCAAGCCGTAAAGAAACCTGTACGGCAAATCTGCAAGAAACTGGGGCACAACGGGGGTGAGTTGCCAACTCGTGAATAGAAAAACATCTACGCACAGAAATCGCATAAATAACGCAATCCTAGGTCAATGATCATAATATATCCTCAAAATAAGTATAACAGGCAGCCTATAACAATGACTAGGGTAATATCTAACCTGAGTATACTTTCATGTGCCTGTGTCAGTGCCTCAGGTAGCAATATATCATATGAGTGAGGTATGAATGCATGAAAACAGAATACATGTAAATGAAGAAACTGTTTTCATAAATTAATGAGATTTTTATACCTTTAAAGTGAGGTATCATAAATGAAATCAGTATCAACCGTGTCTAGCATCGACACAAAACATAAATCTCACTGTCTCGAAATATCAATGTCTCAATCTCAATATCTAGGGCGCCGTCAGTCCGGACCGGCCCCTACCATCCATCTCAAGACCACGACGGTATCCTCCGGATATCCGACGCGTCGGGTAAAATCACCGGTAGGTAGTACTCCCCTGCCAGGCTCAACGTCATCACCACATTCCTCTTGCCCCGGGGTACCGCACCGGGTCCACCATGTACCCGAAACGGTTCATCCGTCTCCTCGAATCGGGTTTCCAAATCCATCAGCAAACTCATGGTGGACGACTCATACATCATGGGAAAACCGCACTTTTTTATTTTAAAAGAGAGAATATGTTTATTTGTGTTTTTGCGGTTTTCCTCCAAATCCAGAAAATCTCATAGAAATCAAAATCCAAACCTCAATAGCATGCAAAATAGTGAATATATGCATGAGAATCCATGAATGCGGCATAACAATGAATAACAGTATGCATGAAATAACAGGTAATAACTACAATGTCTAAACTATTCGCTAATAGGCTATGTCAAGCAATAATATATTTTCTAAGGTGTACGTGACATGGCAATTACCGATGAAGATGTGTGTGAGCCGGCAAGTAAGTGTACGTGGTACATACGCATCATCGGTAATGGTGCTGGTGTCCTATCAGCATGATATCAATAATGGAATATGCAGCAAAATAAATATGCGAGGCAGAGCGAACAACAATAATGTGCGGGAGCTGAATACTAGACACAACGATAACTAATCTGCAATAATCTAATATAAGTCCTACAAATGGTGCCTTTTGAAATAACACGAATCGTGGGGTTTTGAAAATAGGGGCTACGGTGTTTTTATGAAAAGATACGTCGTTTTTGAAATATCCGTAGATTCCCTTAAGCTGTCTTTAAAAAAAATGCCCACGATTCGTTAGTTTTTGAAATAGGTCAGAAGTCTAATCTAATCTAACAACTACACTAAACTATACGGCCGAACTAACAAGCTGAACTACAGGTAAGGAAACCGCCTAACATCTGAGTCGATATATAAATATATATAAGTCGGTGATCCCGCCTCAATAGTATCACGTACGATACAGTATATCATCTGACATCCTCGAGTCATGAGCGCGGATCTATCATCAATATAGGCTCGTACGGTAAATCGTCGTACGGCATCCCAAAAGCTGGGTACGGTTCAATATCACACTATCTCATCACATTTCAGATATCACTTATCATATCATAATCTGGGGTACTGATCTAAGTCTAGTACAACTGATATCATCTACAAAGTATGAATGCGGGGGTAAACACACATCCCGAACCCGCAAGAATCACATTTCGTATCCCAAATACGAATCATATCAAATCACCGATCTCGCGGCACAAAGCCCACATCATCGACTCAACTCCAAAGTCATCCCATATCATCAAACACCGTGCAAGTATAAGAAACACACAAGTGTATGCGTGTGGGTGCAAATCTATCCTATGGTTCGCAACTAGGAACTACGCTAGTTATTTCTACCCCTAACTAACCATAACACACTAACTATCACACATAAAAATATACTACATAGTACTAATTACGGACTGCGGGGGTGCTATACGCCATCCACCCGACTTCTCCCCGTAGATATAGATCTACTCACCTGGTCCTCGCTCACCGGTGCCGACGTCGCCACGCGCTTGCTTGTCGTCTCAAAGTCCGCATGGGGTACCTACATATCATAATTCACCGTATTGCATTAAAATCCGACTCATGACCAAAACGACTCACGAATCCCACATAGGTCAAAACCTATGGTTGCCTTTATAAATCAACCCCAAAACCCTCGATGTCGGCGTACAAACGCCAAACCATCGAGAAAAATCCAAACACATCAATTGTGATTTCAAAACTCACTAATTATATAAGAAATAGGGTTTAGTTCATCAAAACCATAAAATTAAACAATTCGTTTTATTTTCCAAAAACCTAGTTAGCATAAATTCCCATTTCGGTTCAAAACTTGATATTTTACCCAAACTAAATATTTTGACGATTCTAATGACCAAAATGCTCACTTAATATCATAATTAGGTCATACAAATCACCTCCATATTTTTAATCTCACGAATTAGCATTAACTCAAATTTCAAGTTTGCAACAAATATCGATTTTAACACTTTTCAAGGTAAAATTCAAAATTTATCAATTAAGCATGGTTTTGCACGATCAAAGTCGCTAAACAACAAATTAAAATGCTAATAAAGTCATCAAAATCTTAATTACATTTTAAATCTCAATTTTATATGTATTTCACTAAAACCTAGTTTGCAAATTACATAATTAATACAAATTTGAATTTAACAAAAGTATAAACTACCAACTAGATTAGTTTTGGCATAACAACAACATGTTAAACTATTCAATTATCCCATGATCAATTACAAGAACCCCAACTTAAATTCACAACCCTAATCTAGAATTTTCCAAACCCTCACTTAATAATTTCCACTTGAAATTAGAACCCAAGTTAACATTTAACTACTTAGCTTATGAAAACAATACCAACAAATTAACCACTAGATAAGATTATACCTCCAAGACTTGTAGATTAACATGCATCATAGCCTCCCAAATTAGCTTCTATGCCCCAAAATCCATGCTAGATGGGCTAAAGAATAATGGGTAAGTGTTGGATTTGAATTTAGCTTTGATTTTGTGTTAATTTTGAAGCATTTTGTGGACTTTTTTGTGATGATATGAGAGGGAGAAGAGGGGGGAAAGCTGCTGCAGTGGGGGGAGGTAAGTTTCGGCCAAAATGGGGGGGATGAGGAGAGAGAGAGAGGTGTTGAATGAAAGGGTCAAAGAAAGCCATACTTCAAGTCAACACTTAACATCTATTCCTTTATTTTTCCTTTTCTTTTCTTTGTTTGTTTTGACTTTCAAGTGGGGAGATGAGTGGGGGGGCTGCTGAATTCAGAAAAGGGGTAGAGGAAATGGGTGTGTGTGGGTGTGGGTACGGGTGTGGGGTGGTGAAAAATGATAAATACAATACCCCAAACATCCATTTACGCTAAAAAAAAGCCTTTTTTCTTCAATAATTTCTAAACCGTTTTGGCAAATGATTTCGTTCCAAAAACCATATGATAAATTTTTATTTAATGTTTTATGATGCACAAAATTTGTTTCAACTCATTCCAATTTGTAATTTTCCCTAATTAAATGTATTAGTGACGGCTTAAAATAATAATAAAATAATATTTTTTTCAGAAAATTTGAAATTTCACCAGCGGCTCAATAAACACCAAATAATTGCAATTACATATCTAGAATATATATATTTAATTTTTATAATAAGATATTTGTATTTTGACTTTTTACAGAAAACCCCCTTATTTTACCGTTTTTTCGAAATTCCACCGAAACGATTTTCAAAACGTTACAATCTTCCCCCCTTAAAGAAATTCGGTCCCCGAATTTAAATTCAAACTCCCCCAAATACTAAAATATCTAAGAAAACCCATCAAGTCGTCGGGGCTCCGAAATTGTAAATATATAAAACAAATCGTAGCGCAGCGCATGCGCTTGAAAAATGAGTATATAACTCAAATCAAAACTCCTCCAAGCATCCCGCGATCATCGGAGTCGTGGAGAGGACATCAATGCCAAATCCAAATCAAAACCAATATGATATAACTCGAAACTATAAATGTAAATATCGAATCTATATCTATAAGTATCTGAAGGAAATGCATGCCAAATCCCTTTAAGTCGCTGTGCAACGCGTATAACACTGCACAGTGGCGGACGTCTACCATAAGAAAATAACTATATACATATATACTTTTGTTTGAAATGTACGTTCCGCCGTTTTGGAAACAATTTAGAAGGGTCTCCTTGTTTTAAACATTTCGTGTCATATCAGACACGTAGGTAAATACTGAGGCTATAGCTCGCTTTTTGGAAATCCCTTCAATAACTATCAATGCATGCAAAATGTGTTCAGGTACTGTCCTCTGACTAGTCCTGCCCAGTACGAAAACACATAGCAATATTATAAAAACGTACTGCTCTATAAGAAATCAATCCCAAAATATGCACATGAATACTACGTGCGTCTGGTGCGCACGGAAATCAAAATCCATGAATGTGCCATACATGCGCACGGAAACAACATCTAAGTGCATCGAGTGTGCACGAAACATCTGTCGTAGGCAACGGGTGTGCCTGACAGCAAAATCAGGTGCATCTGACATGCACGAAAAAATCTCGATTTAGTGCATCTGGTGTGTACCAAAATCGCATCTCAAGATATGCGCTCAACATGCGCGAAAATCTAAATCAGGTGCATCCATCGTGCACGAAATCATGAAATCCAATATCAAGCGCCGAACGTGCGCAAAATCACTCAGGTGCACAAGGTGCACAAAACAAATATCGAGTATCACAATCGAAATCAAAGTCCAGTGCATCTAAGTGCACAAAAGGCGTATCACTGCACTGCAAGCATATATAAACTATACAGAGTGCAGGAACCAAATCGTGTGCGTGCATATGCACAAAATCAACTCAAATGTCTAAAACCGTAAAATCACAAACATGTGAAACCCAAGCACGAAAACGATATCAAGTGCAACACTATGCAAAGATCGTAAATCCTCAATCATCAAAATCAAATCATACGAATAAATCACCCAAAACATCGGAATCAATAATGGCGGAATAGTACCGCTCCAGCGCATCCTCTAAGAATCTCGGCCAACTGTCGCGGTCACTAGTGGGACGTCTCGTCGATGATCATGAACTCTGTCCTGCTAGGGTGCGTAACCATGACCACTCCTGGGTCAAAGTTTTCACTGTGAATTACCAATCTTTCGGTCCATCGGCTCATCGGCCCTGTCAGGTGTGCTAACGGGGACGATTCCGTTCTGGCACTCCTCTGGTCATCTCTTGGTCAATCATCGCGACCACTCGTAAGACAGCATATCACTGGCGTCGGCCTCTGGCTCTCTGAATGTACGTGACACATCTGATCCTGGGTGCGAGTATCATTGCAGCAGTGTCCTGGAAGGAATCCTGCTCACGGTCTCTTCCAAGTCTTGTCTCTGCCAACTGTCCGTTAGTCATTGTCCTTTCCTATATCTGCATCTTGCTCTGTAACGGCTGCATACCCATCGCGACTCCTTCTGGAAGGTATATCCAGTACTCTGCCTCGGCATGCGCATCGCATCTCTGATGTCGGCGGAGTGGAACGTCATCTCATCTAGATCTGGTGCGAACCTCTTACTCCACTTTTCTCTAATGTCGTCTGCTTTGGACTCGTCTTGTCGCGGTTGCATGGACTGAGCTCCAACGGCTATCCTCGTATCGGGAGTCTCCCAAGAATTGTATCTCACCACCTAGCATCCGAATTGAGTCGAGCCATCCGATCGAGTCGTCAAAACCTCATAATCCCCCAAGAGCTCAACATCTTGGGCACAGTTTAATAGTATCGGGTACATACCACAGCATCGGTGGTCCAGCCGTAGAAGGGCAAACCCAAGCCTCACTAATGGCGCCGCAGAACTGCCGCAAACCCTAAGGTTCAAAGGCTTTCATACGGTCATTAAGTCGAGTTAGGGTTTCATTCTTCTAGAGGGACCATAGAATTGCCTGCATGTCTTTCCGAATACTTTAAACTTGGAATAGTAGGTTTCTGACATTCGATCGTCTCTGTCGACTCCCAACGTCTCCGCGTGAAGTCGTCTCTAGCTGGAATCAATCTATCTGATGACCTCGCATCGGGGTAGCGAACGAACCACATGTCCTAGTCATTCATCCTCGGTGACTAGCGACCTTCAATCATCTCTTAGTACAACTCGTACTGCAATAGCTCCAACATCTGGGGCGATATCTCGTCGTTCGCAGCAATAACGGGCTCACTCGTCTGCACGCTGAACCGTGCCTCAATCATCATGAATAGGCAACACACCTACGGTCATCAAGATCTGGCTGGCCTCTATCATTAGCTCAATCCTCTAATGTCGATCAGCACATCCGAGTACCCTCATAAAGGTGATCCGCCAAACGCTCGTGGCGCGGAAACACAGTAAGAAGACACATCTCTGCAATCGTGTGTCGCCGGAATTTCGTCCTGGTCAGTCCTCGTTCGTGACGAGCTTGTGCTGACCGCAACTCTAGCCGTAGCTCTCCCTGCCGGTAACCGTAGCAGCAAAACCAAACTGGTACCGACGAGGCTAGATCAGGAAGGAATATAATACTGAACAAGGAAATGTACATCCTAAGGCTTCATAAGTGGAGTGGCGTGTCGTAAATATGCCGCGGAACATACCAACGGTACATCACTCTACTTTAGTCACCTATGCCATCAACCAAGGGTCATCCTACGCTCCGAAGGTTAAAACCTAACGCTCTGATACCAACTTTGTCACGACCCGAAAGTACGGAACATGACCGGCACTTAAACTACGAACGTCTCAAGGCGTACGTATTCTAAGTAAGCCGAAAACCCAGAAATCCAAACCAAGAAGAGCAGTAGAGTGAAGGAAAACCAATTTAAAACAAGTAGTTTTAATAGCATAAGCCGAATTATGCGGTTTTTAAGAACATCAAAATTTTACTGAAAATTTCGGCAGAGTCTCCTTTGTAAATACTGGCCCCCAAACGGGATACAACATGAATAGTATACGAAATCAAGAAAAAAATGCATCCCCAAGCGGGAGCTAGCTCTTCGTCAAACGACGGTCACAACCACACAAGCAATATAATATACAACGCCAACGGCGAGGATCAAAACTCAAAAGGAACTCAAAACCACCAGAAATATAACGAGCGACTCTAAGGTCGAAAGAATAAACAACACTGGTCTCTAACTCAATAAATACATGTTTGGTTGATGGAACTTCTAGATACAACAGAATAATGATATACAAAATATATAATGGGGGTATGATACAAGTAAACCCACCTACTAGCAAATCACCCGGATGAAACTGAGCCCGCAAGCCGTAAAGAAACCTGTACGGCAAATCTGCAAGAAACTGGGGCACAACGGGGGTGAGTTGCCAACTCGTGAATAGAAAAACATCTACGCACAGAAATCGCATAAATAACGCAATCCTAGGTCAATGATCATAATATATCCTCAAAATAAGTATAACAGGCAGCCTATAACAATGACTAGGGTAATATCTAACCTGAGTATAGTTTCATGTGCCTGTGTCAGTGCCTCAGGTAGCAATATATCATATGAGTGAGGTATGAATGCATGAAAACAGAATACATGTAAATGAAGAAACTGTTTTCATAAATTAGTGAGATTTTTATACCTTTAAAGCGAGGTATCATAAATGAAATCAGTATCAACCGTGTCTAGCATCGACACAAAACATAAATCTCACTGTCTCGAAATATCAATGTCTCAATCTCAATATCTAGGGCGCCGTCAGTCCGGACCGGCCCCTACCATCCATCTCAAGACCACGACGGTATCCTCCGGATATCCGACGCGTCGGGTAAAATCACCGGTAGGTAGTACTCCCCTGCCAGGCTCAACGTCATCACCACATTCCTCTTGCCCCGAGGTACCGCACCGGGTCCACCATGTACCCGAAACGGTTCATCCGTCTCCTCGAATCGGGTTTCCAAATCCATCAGCAAACTCATGGTGGACGACTCATACATCATGGGAAAACCGCACTTTTTTATTTTAAAAGAGAGAATATGTTTATTTGTGTTTTTGCGGTTTTCCTCCAAATCCAGAAAATCTCATAGAAATCCAAATCCAAACCTCAATAGCATGCAAAATAGTGAATATATGCATGAGAATCCATGAATGCGGCATAACAATGAATAACAGTATGCATGAAATAGCAGGTAATAACTACAATGTCTAAACTATTCGCTAATAGGCTATGTCAAGCAATAATATATTTTCTAAGGTGTACGTGACATGGAAATTACCGATGAAGATGTGTGTGAGCCGGCAAGTAAGTGTACGTGGTACATACGCATCATCGGTAATGGTGCTGGTGTCCTATCAGCATGATATCAATAATGGAATATGCAGCAAAATAAATATGCGAGGCAGAGCGAACAACAATAATGTGCGGGAGCTGAATACTAGACACAACGATAACTAATCTGCAATAATCTAATATAAGTCCTACAAATGGTGCCTTTTGAAATAACACGAATCGTGGGGTTTTGAAAATAGGGGCTACGGTGTTTTTATGAAAAGATACGTCGTTTTTGAAATATCCGAAGATTCCCTTAAGCTGTCTTTAAAAAAAATGCCCACGATTCGTTAGTTTTTGAAATAGGTCAGCAGTCTAATCTAATCTAACAACTACACTAAACTATACGGCCGAACTAACAAGCTGAACTACAGGTAAGGAAACCGCCTAACATCTGAGTCGATATATAAATATATATAAGTCGGTGATCCCGCCTCAATAGTATCGCGTACGATACAGTATATCATCTGACATCCTCGAGTCATGAGCGCGGATCTATCATCAATATAGGCTCGTACGGTAAATCGTCGTACGGCATCCCAAAAGCTGGGTACGGTTCAATATCACACTATCTCATCACATTTCAGATATCACTTATCATATCATAATCTGGGGTACTGATCTAAGTCTAGTACAACTGATATCATCTACAAAGTATGAATGCGGGGGTAAACACACATCCCGAACCCGCAAGAATCACATTTCGTATCCCAAATACGAATCATATCAAATCACCGATCTCGCGGCACAAAGCCCACATCATCGACTCAACTCCAAAGTCATCCCATATCATCAAACACCGTGCAAGTATAAGAAACACACAAGTGTATGCGTGTGGGTGCAAATCTATCCTATGGTTCGCAAATAGGAACTACGCTAGTTATTTCTACCCCTAACTAACCATAACACACTAACTATCACACATAAAAATATACTACATAGTACTAATTACGGACTGCGGGGGTGCTATACGCCATCCACCCGACTTCTCCCCGTAGATATAGATCTACTCACCTGGTCCTCGTTCACCGGTGCCGACGTCGCCACGCGCTTGCTTGTCGTCTCAAAGTCCGCATGGGGTACCTACATATCATAATTCACCGTATTGCATTAAAATCCGACTCATGACCAAAACGACTCACGAATCCCACATAGGTCAAAACCTATGGTTGCCTTTATAAATCAACCCCAAAACCCTCGATGTCGGCGTACAAACGCCAAACCATCGAGAAAAATCCAAACACATCAATCGTGATTTCAAAACTCACTAATTATATAAGAAATAGGGTTTAGTTCATCAAAACCATAAAATTAAACAATTCGTTTTATTTTCCAAAAACCTAGTTAGCATAAATTCCCATTTCGGTTCAAAACTTGATGTTTTACCCAAACTAAATATTTTGACGATTCTAATGACCAAAATGCTCACTTAATATCATAATTAGGTCATACAAATCACCTCCATATTTTTAATCTCACGAATTAGCATTAACTCAAATTTCAAGTTTGCAACAAATATCGATTTTAACACTTTTCAAGGTAAAATTCACAATTTATCAATTAAGCATGGTTTTGCACGATCAAAGTCGCTAAACAACAAATTAAAATGCTAATAAAGTCATCAAAATCTTAATTACATTTTAAATCTCAATTTTATATGTATTTCACTAAAACCTAGTTTGCAAATTACATAATTAATACAAATTTGAATTTAACAAAAGTATAAACTACCAACTAGATTAGTTTTGGCATAACAACAACATGTTAAACTATTCAATTATCCCATGATCAATTACAAGAACCCCAACTTAAATTCACAACCCTAATCTAGAATTTTCCAAACCCTCACTTAATAATTTCCACTTGAAATTAGAACCCAAGTTAACATTTAACTACTTAGCTTATGAAAACAATACCAACAAATTAACCACTAGATAAGATTAGACCTCCAAGACTTGTAGATTAACATGCATCATAGCCTCCCAAATTAGCTTCTATGCCCCAAAATCCATGCTAGATGGGCTAAAGAATAATGGGTAAGTGTTGGATTTGAATTTAGCTTTGATTTTGTGTTAATTTTGAAGCATTTTGTGGATTTTTTTGTGATGATATGAGAGGGAGAAGAGGGGGGAAAGCTGCTGCAGTGGGGGGAGGTAAGTTTCGGCCAAAATGGGGGGGATGAGGAGAGAGAGAGAGGTGTTGAATGAAAGGGTCAAAGAAAGCCATACTTCAAGTCAACACTTAACATCTTTTCCTTTATTTTTCCTTTTCTTTTCTTTTCTTTGTTTGTTTTGACTTTTAAGTGGGGAGATGAGTGGGGGGGCTGCTGAATTCAGAAAAGGGGTAGAGGAAATGGGTGTGTGTGGGTGTGGGTACGGGTGTGGGGTGGTGAAAAATGATAAATACAATACCCCAAACATCCATTTACGCTAAAAAAAAGCCTTTTTTCTTCAATAATTTCTAAACCGTTTTGGCAAATGATTTCGTTCCAAAAACCACATGATAAATTTTTATTTAATGTTTTATGATGCACAAAATTTGTTTCAACTCATTCCAATTTGTAATTTTCCCTAATTAAATGTATTAGTGACGGCTTAAAATAATAATAAATTAATATTTCTTTCAGAAAATTTGAAATTTCACCAGCGGCTCAATAAACACCAAATAATAGCAATTACATATCTAGAATATATATATTTAATTTTTATAATAAGATATTTGTATTTTGACTTTTTACAGAAAACCCCCTTATTTTACCGTTTTTTCGAAATTCCACCGAAACGATTTTCAAAACGTTACAGTTCTTTCTTATAAGAGTTATAGGAATGAACAGGACATAGGGGAATACCAGGATTCCCATGCCACCCGAATGAAGAAAGTACATGTTGATGCATTTTCTTCGGGTGTGTTCATTACTGAGAACTGTTTCTCCATTTGCTCTACGTCCTGGGTATTAGATACCGGGTCGGGATCCCATATATGTAATCAGTTACATGGGCTTAGGAAAGATAGAGAACTTGGAGAAGGTGATAAAGACATTAGAGTTGGAAATGGTGCAATAGTTGCAGCTAAGACTGTCGGGGAATATCACCTTGCATTACCAACAGGTAATACATTGGTTCTGAACGAATGCTATTACATGCCGAACCTTATATGCAACATTATATCAGTTTCTTTATTAAGTAAAGAGGGATATAATTTTGTATTACAGGATAATGTTATGAACATTTTCCGTAACCAAAAGTTGGTTGGATCAGGCACGTTGTGCAATGGCATTTATGTTCTAAATCAATCCACAGTTCTAAGTATAACAAACACACACAAGAGGAAGAGTTCAGAATTGAGCGAATCCTTCTTGTGGCATTGTAGACTGGGTCACATCAATGCGACACGACTAGCTAAGTTGCATAAGGATGGATATTTGAAACCATTTGAATTTTCATCTTATGACACTTGCCAGTCATGTCTCAAAGGAAAGATGACCAAAACTCCGTTTACAGGACACGGAGAAAGAGTTACCGAATTCTTAGGACTGATACATAGTGATGTATGCGGTCCTATGTCTACACATGCCAGGGATGGTTCTTCATACTTCATTACATTCACTGACGATCTCTCAAGATACGGACATGTGTACTTAATAAGACACAAGTCTGAATCTTTTGAGAAATTTAGAGAATATAAACAAGAAGTCGAGAACCAAACCGGAAAAAGTATTAAAATCCTTCGATCTGATCGAGGAGGTGAATACTTGAGCAATGAATTCCTGGACTTCCTAAAAGAGAATGGGATTCTCTCTCAGCTGACTCCTCCATATACACCACAGCACAACGGTGTATCAGAACGGAGGAACCGCACCCTATTAGATATGGTGCGCTCTATGATGAGCACAGCTGAGTTACCTATTTCCTTCTGGGGATATGCACTGGAGACAGCAGCATACCTATTGAATCAAGTTCCATCTAAATCTGTACCTACCACACCATATGAGATATGGAGTGGGAAGAGGCCATATCTTAAACGAGTTAAGATATGGGGTTGTCCAGCCTATGTCAAAAGACAAAATCCGGACAAGCTCGAGGCACGGTCAGTTCTTTGCAAGTTTGTGGGATATCCAAAGAACTCCTATGGGTATTTTTTCTACCACAATGAGGAACAAAAAGTGTTTGTTGCTCAACATGCCACCTTTTTAGAAAAGGAATTCCTTGAAAAAGAAATTAGTGGCAAAGTGGTAGAGCTAGAAGAAGTTCCAGATACACAAACCGTAACTGAAGATTTGGTGGAACCAGAAGATTCAGTAGCTCCCAATGAACCTCAGCCACTTCGCCGATCTAGTAGGGTTCCTCGCCAACCTGAGAGATACTACGGTTTTCTCATGGATGGAGGGAGCGAGGATTGCATCATGGAGGATGATGACCCAACTAGCTTCGAGCAGGCCATTACGAGTAGGGACTCAGTGAAATGGCTGGATGCTATGCGGTCCGAGATGGAATCCATGTACACCAACAAAGTATGGACTTTGGAAATTGCTCCTGAAGGGGTAAAACCCATTGGGAGCAAGTGGATCTTCAAGAAAAAACTTGGTGTAGATGGGAAAGTGGAGACTTTCAAAGCTAAACTTGTAGCAAAGGGTTTTCGTCAAAGACCAGGTGTGGACTATGACGAGACCTTTTCTCCAGTGGCTATGCTTAAATCCATCCGGATCATGCTTGCCATCGCTGCATATCATGATTACGAAATCTGGCAAATGGATGTTAAGACCGCCTTTCTAAATGGTGATTTAGAAGAGTGCGTGTACATGACTCAGCCAGAGGGCTTCGTAGACAGTGGGAGCAGCGGGAAGGTGTGCAAGCTGCTTAAATCCATTTATGGATTAAAGCAAGTATCGCGGAGTTGGAACATCTGCTTTGACGTCGTTATCAAAGAGTTTGATTTCGTCAAAAACCCAGATGAACCTTGTATTTACAAGAAGGTGGCAGAGAGTAAGGTTGTCTTCCTCGTATTGTACGTGGACGACATACTCTTGATAGGAAATGATATTCCTATGCTGCAATCGGTCAAGCTCTTCTTATCACAAAGATTCTCAATGAAAGATCTTGGTGATGCCTCCTGCATATTGGGAATTAGGGTCTATAGAGATAGATCCAAACGGATTTTGGGATTGTCCCAATCCAGGTACATTGACACCATACTAAAGAGGTTTAGTATGGAAGAATCCAAGCGTGGGAACTTGCCCACGATCTCTGGAGTCACTCTCTCCAAAGAGATGTCTCCCAAGACTGATTTGGAGAGAGCTCGCATGCAAGGGATACCCTATGCTTCGGCTGTAGGCTCTATCATGTACGCGATGCTATGTACCAGACCCGATGTAGCATACTCGCTAAATGTAGTGAGCAGGTATCAAGCTGATCCTGGAGAGAGTCACTGGACAGCTGTGAAGAGCATTATCAAGTACTTACGAAGGACTAAAGAGATGCTCTTGGTGTATGGTAACGGAGAACTCCAAGTGGAGTCCTTTACCGATTCGAGCTTCCAGAGTGATAAGAACGACTCTAAGTCGCAGTCGGGATTTGTCTTTACCCTTTACGGAGGGGCGGTTAGCTGGAAGAGTTCCAAGCAGGAAACCGTGGCAGACTCGACGATGGAGGCTGAATACATCGCTGCCAACGATGCTGCCAAAGAGGCTGTCTGGATCAAGAAGTTCATTACTGAACTTGGAGTGGTTCCATCCATTGAGCATCCAATACCTTTGTATTGTGATAACAATGGAGCGGTGGCTTTGGCCAAGGAACCCAGGTCCCATCAGCGATCCAGGCATATTCTAAGGCGGTATCACCTGATCCGGGAGATAGTAGATCGCCGGGAGATCGAGGTCAGGAGAGTTGACACGAAGAACAACACGGCGGATCCACTCACGAAGGCCATTCCCCAGATACAGTTTGAGAGACTCTTCGGGATGCTCGGTATGCGATACTACAGCAGCTGGCCCTAGTGCAAGTGGGAGATTGTTAGTTGTATGTATGCCCTAGAGGCCAGTATTGTACAGATGATGTATATTATATTGGATGCTTGGACATATATAGAGATGACTTTCTTGCTCGATATGATAGTATGCTATCTGGTTACTCTTTATCTTAACATGTACACTTGTCTCTTTAAACTGTCTTATAGTTACATGTTGATAAAGCCCTTAGGATGTGTACTTGACTACCTGGACTATGATGCAGATCATACTAGTGGGGACATGGTAGTCCATAAGTACATCCTTCAAGGTCCCTAGTCGTGGGTGTATTGAGACAGGGCATCGATATACCAGTGTAGACTAGCGTATACGCTTCTCGACCCATGAGATGGGCGATGGATGATCCCATATCTATTGGTGTTTGACATCAGAGATCATATACGGGTGCTCAGTGGAGACTGGGTACACTGGACGGACTCGCCGAGAACTCCCAGATGGTATTATACCTCACGTCAGATGGCAGTTCTCAGGTGACACTTGTACAGGTTAGTCTGTAGACCCAAGATCGTCATAGAGTCTTGTGTGATTCCCACTGTGCTTTGATCTCCACCTTACCACGTCCATGAGGGCATGAAAAACGGTGGTCTTTGGGTACAGTCCTGAGTCACATGGAGGCAATGAGCGATAGGAGGGGTTTCGTCTCTCCCGGTATTGGGGGTTGATGTTTTGCAGTGCTCGATTGGCCGTAACAGGGAAGTCCCTGGCCAGGGCTGATCAGAGATTTGCTGGTAAGTGTTACCAGTAGTTTCTCGACCCGTTATGACCCTCACATCGGCATGACTTATCGGTTATTGGGGTCTGACGTTTACCACCCCTAGATTTGATATGCGACATATCAGACGAACAGACCGGACTGTACGGTAAGTGTTACTGGTTGGATTCACAGGAGTGTGAGCGGGCTAGCTCGTCGATCTTCTGATCGCTCAATACCCGGGTGGCCGTTACGTTTAGCAGACCGCTTGCGGCTTGTGGGTGCTTGATATGATCATCATCTGCTACCGGCGTATTGACGAGTCTTTAGAGTCCTACACAGAGGTTTCCTGGCTTAAGCGAAACGAAATAGGAGCGCATATGAGATATGTGCAGGACCGAGAATAATGCGTGTATGTGATACCGTATTCCATTCTCGCGATGAATGTATCGATTTGTTATATTCGATATAACCTAGATATCGAATCAAGGGTTGATTCGATTAGTCGATACATAGGATTCTAGTCGGTTATATGCGATATCACCGGATCGTTAAATCAAGTGTTGATTTAATGATTTAATGTATAATTATATATTTGATATATTACTTTGCATTAACTAGTATTGGTTCACTTTAAATGGATTTTCTCACTTGATGTGCAAGAAGTATATGTGATATACTTTTGTGCACATATTTGTATCATGTTTGATAATACTTGATCATGTGGTTAAGTGTAAAGGATTAAACCATGGTTAAGAGATGATTAGGGTTTTGCTTTTTCATTTATTTATTTGTTTATTTATTTGGAAAATATTTAGATAAGAATGGTGGCTATGTTTGTTTCTAGTTGAAGCTTCATGAAGCTTTGACTTCTTAACCATTCTTGTCTTCATGCTTAACCCTAACCCATCCAAGTAACCATGGTCTATTCTCTACACTCTACCCTAGTTAGTTTATGATAAGTATTCATTTATTGTTCATTTTAACTCAACACTTATCATATTCTAGCTTCATTCTCTCCTTCTTCTTCAAGAAAGAAAGCTTGATGCCATCAATGGCAACTTGAGTTCTAAAGTGAGAAATCCAATTCTAAAGTGAACCCACCTCCTATTTCTTCACCCTCTACCTCTTGCCAAGTTGTTTTGGGTGTTTTCTTCATAAGTTTCACAAATTTGTGAAGTCGGAGCTTGAACTTGTGATGCCTCGACGTAGATCATCTTCGGCACGAAGCCGACGACCTAGTCCGCCCATTTCTCCGATCAAGCCGACGATTGAGTCCAGGATTCGAGATGGACAGCGAGAGGATGCCTACGTGGAGCCAAGGAAGTGGATATCCGGATCTACAAAGTTTGTAGCCTCTCTCCTTTAGTTAAGTTGTTAACTAGTTTAGTTTTTCACCTAAATTTCTAGTTAACGATCCGTATTAGGGTTTCTCGGCACCCGTAAAATTTGAAATTGGCATGGTTGATGCCTTGTGAGACCTTTTGAGAGTGCCTAGGAACCCTACAAAATCAATGTAGCCATCCTAATTATCATAATAAAAGTTTTAGTTTTCTTTTTCCATGGTTCATTATCTCATTGGCTTTCTCTTTCCTCAAGAGAGCTCCCATACTTGCTCTTCTTCTTCCTCACTAGTAAACTCTTAAGCTCTCATGTGATGAGAAAATTAGAGTTTAAATAGACAAACAAATCCATCTTCAAACTCTACATCACCTAGGACATCAAGCTTAGCAATCTTGTTGCTCTAGTTACCTCGGTTCTTGAGGTGGAGCTCGGACTATAGACTCTCGGGTGGATCGTCTTCGACTCAAGAAGGCCGTGGAGGTGGCTGCGATCCAGATCGATCCTTGGAGCCTACGTAGATGAGGAGGACAGCGGAGGAGACCCGAAGGACTAGTAGCATGAGGTATAATCTTCTAGCTTGGTAGATAAAACCTCTAGCTTGTTTGGTAGTAATGGTTTGGCAAAGATAGCATAGTCTATGTTGGCTTGTAAGAAAAATTCGTTTTTTACCTATTCCGCCTCCCCGTAAGTACCGGAGTGTGTAACATAGACCTACAGTGGTATCAGAGCAGGGGCTGGACTCGCACGGATGTAAAACAAAAGCAATGTCTACTAGATATCATATATAGATATATACATTCGTCAGATGAATACATTGGATATGCTAGGAATCCGCGTTTCGTTTGAGCATCTAACGAAAGACGGATTACACAGTGGTTTTGTCCAATGGAAGTGGACGTTCGTAGTAATATGGGGTGTCCTGGAGAAAAGGGTAAACGTAGGAGTGGCAATGAGGTTTGCAACTCTGACAATCCAAAAGCCAGTGTTTAAGAAGGTTCGGTCAACTTGGTCACTGAGTCATAGTCTAGGGTCGGGTCAATGGTCGCTGCCAAAGAGAGAGAGAAAAGAAACACTCAGCGTGGACACTAACCTAGATCAGAATGGTTATTACTTTATCTAATCAGGAAACCACCCACTGTAACGTCAAATTCTTCCCCAAACCTGAAAGAAGAATTAGTCGGGATCACCCGAGGAGTAAACTAACTCATCAGTGGGAATCGGGATCCAACTATCACCGCATGATAACGTGACGGAATCCACTCACGTTATCACACTCCAGAAGGTATGCGCATATCTGGCAAGTTTCAGTTTCTTTAGAAACTCCCGATGAGATTTTTGCCCCATGCTCTTATGACCTTGACGAAGGTCAACAAATCATAAGTCACATGTCAAGTTCTATCCGTCATTGTCCAGGTTAATTTGGACCCACCCATACAAGCCCTTGACGAAGGTCAACAAGACTATACGACTGTCCCAAACCAACACATCTATCTATGCAGCAGAAAGGTAACAAGCAGCTACCATACACTATGCCTTGACGAAGGCCAACATACATAGCATGAATACTAAGTGCTACCTTTCTGAAATGACGGAGAGCTACGAATGGTTTCTGGCGAAAAACCTTTAACGTAATGAACTTGATATCGTTGAAGGAACGGATAGCTTTTTAGAAAAATATAGTAACGAAAACCTTTGTTAAAGAGGTCATTCCCGGTGAAGGGATCTCGGCTCTTTCCCCGTAGAATGAGGTGCAGGATATTCCAACTGAATACCACGATGCAAAGAAAAAGTAATCGGCTATAGTGAAGTTATTGTCATGACGCAAACTTCTGTCCAAAGGGTCACTCCCGGTGAAGGGATCTCGGCCCTTGCCTCGTCGACTGAGGAGCAGGATATTCCAACTGAATACCACTGTGCAAAACAAAAGAGAACGCCCTTGCAATAACAGCTTTTTGAAAAATGTTCCAACAACATCAAAATATGTTTGTTTATCTTGCATTGATCCGAATCAACGCAGTCCCATCAATTGATCACACCACAAAAGAACAAAAATAATGATGTACGTATATGCCATCCGCATTCGCCACTGGGTCCCGTTATAACCCGTTAGGTTACTTAACTAATGACAGAGCGGGGACTGGACTAGCGCGGATGCAAAACATATACAACATCTACTAGTATATATATCAATATATAATATTCGCTCAAGGCGTGATAAAATGCAACATCACAGAAATGTAACCAGCATCACAGAACAATACAGATATCTGGGATCCCCGGGTTTCACAGAGCCGCTACTGAAACCCGACGTTCCCCTGGTCGTGTGGATAGCCTGTGCAATGAAATCCTAGACCCCTACGGGCGCGACAAGTTACCCACCAAAACCTGAAGCGAGGCAGCCCCCTTCAGCAACGTGAATGGACCACCCAGCACTTCACGGAATCCGGTAACTTGGGCACCCCTCCTGGGTCAACCTGTACCCCCTACGAGTGCGGAGAATAGCCCGCCAATTCTAGAGTAAAGCCCCCTCCGTCTCAATACCATGAGATGCGGGCTCGTTGCCCTCTAGAACCCGGCTATCCGTGCACCCCTCCGCGGGGTAATCCTAGTACAGAAAGTAAAATATACATACAACGGGTACATCGACCTCGACCCGGTCGTGCCCCAAAAGAATAATACAAACAGGCAGTGACGGCAGTCCACATGTCGGACGCTCGCCCCGCAATATCAAATGTACATATAAAACAAAATTGTACTAATATTGCATCCAGGCTATCCCCCACGACCAATCCGCAACATCACAGCACAACACAGAACATCAACGTGAATGTCATGTTCGCAAATCCGTCTAAAAGGGCTATAGCAGTTAGACAGGATTTACCGATCAAATGACATTCACGGTCGCAGATATAATGTAAATACTGTGAACTAACATGTTTAAACTATCCGATCGAACAAATTTATCGAAGTGGGCCCCAAGCACTACTGTAGCACTCATAGAAAATCTGGGCCCAAAAAGAATATCCCAAAACCCCCATTTCCAACTCAGAAGCCTACTGTGAAACTTTGGTACAATGAACAGTAAAAAGAGCGGCGAAACCGCGGCTCAAGAATGGGTTTGGCCACGGTTCCATGGTGGTATGGTGAGTTCAGGCGACCAAATTTTTACAGAATACTTAGAATTCCCTGCACGTGTTTCTGCACTGAAAATATGGTTTTTGGAGCTAAAAAAAATTTTTGTTCCAAAAAATTTTGAAAATATGGTGAAAATATGGTTTTTGGGATTTTTTGTTCGATCGAGTTCTAAACATACTAGAGCAAGCTAGACTAGGTTAATGGCGTTGTTCTGATACCAATGTAAGTGCACGGCGACGCCCCGGCCGTCAATCCGACGCTGGAAACGCGGAAACGAAAAAACTTTGCGAAACTTGCAAACCGGCACCACCGCGCACTTTTAACCCGGATCGGGCCATTAACCTAACTGCTAGCAAACACAAGAAAGGGTAGAGAGGCTATACCAAGCGATCTGTATCCTTCGGTCTTCACCTCCACTCCGATCTCCTCGTGGAACCTCCGGTCTTCATCTCCTCGTTGGAATGAGCACCACATCACCGGGTTCTTTTACGGGCTCCCACCTCTGGACCGAGGCAACTCGGGCACGAAGTTGGCGAGCCGACGTGCCCAATGGGTGATGTAGATGAAGTGTAGAATGGTTTTCTCTTGGGGTTGTAGAAGTTGCCATGATGGAGGTGGAATGAACTTTGAAGTGAGCTAGAATTTGTGTAGCAAGAAAAATATGAGATGAACTAATTTCCTCACACCCAAATGAATTCTCTCATCATCTCAAAAGTGGCCGGCCCCTTTCAACAATATGATGGTGGAAAAATTGCAATAATGCAAGAAGGAATAAGTATGATAAAATGAGAAGGAAAAAAGTCACACCATATACCAAATCAATCCCTTCATCAACCATCACAATAAATGCAAGTGATAAGAAGGAAAAAGAATCTCATGATGAATAACTATCATGAAGCCACAAAATGCAAAGGACCCCCTCCACAAATATTATTTGCACACTTGCAAATAACCCCCCTCCATCGGAAAAGTCCGGCCGTGAAGGAACAAAGAAAAACCGGCCGGAACGGAATGCAAACTGGTAACTTCAGAAAACTGATCTCATAATAAATTACAGGAAAACACCGCGACTGTATATACATACCCGCATTTGTATTCCCACTGAACACAAATGCAAAGAGACAAAACTACACTGTCTAATACTAGGATCCGGTTTAAACCAAAGCCGGCTAGTAAAATCCGTCCGATCACGATCCGTGCAATACCGCACGTATCTGATCGAACCCTGCCATATCTCCATACGGCCTCTACAGCGTTTCGCCCGAAACTTGAGAAACTGGTCTGTGGGGGACTTGATCGCACGCTTTTGGCGTGTCGGATGTTCAAAGTTCTAAAGTTTACCGCGATCAGGACGGTGTCGCTATGCAGCTAGCCGGTTGAGCACGGGTCGATCCACAGGGAGATGGTTGTATGTCCTTTCTTGTTTTAGACGAGTCAATAAAGAATCTTGTGTATGTTCGAGACTATCCTATGTGTAATATTTGCAAGTATAAAATTGTTAAGAAAAAGATACGAGATTATAAGCTAAAGAAATCCGTACTCAAAACCTTTGAACCGAATCTTGACCAATTGAAGCTAAGCAATCGGCAACAACGTGGATTAGGGGATTTAAGCGCGGTATTCGTGGAATACGGCTTATTTACCCTTGTCCTTCCGTTCTTGTCTCTTGCTTTCGCCTCCGGCCAAACCGAACGCAACCGGTCGCGGTTAGGAATCACCGTTACCTTGTCAGGGTACGGTGCCTAACGGAGCGCTTGCGTATGGTTTGGGCGGAGTTCAACGGAAAATAACGGGAAAAGGAAAAGAGAAAAGAAAATCTTTAACTTATAATGTCGTATTTCTTCTTAACAATAATAATTACATTCATTCACAAAATGAACAAAAGAGAGCAAAAGAAAAGAACAAAGAAAAGAAAAGATTACAAGTAATTAAAGTGCATGAAATAAATTGCAAGTAATTAAAGACAAGGTAATAAAATGCAAGTAATAAAAAAGCAAATAAAAAGAACAAGAAAGTAATTACAAGAACATAGAACTCAAGACAAGCATGTGATCAATAGCCAACCCTTAAACTTGCAAGCTCAATCAAGAGTTTGCAAGATCAAGGGAAGGGTAGAGAACGCATGTGAAATGAAGAACTAGTCCCGTGAGAAAATACGACCCTTGAGATTAATAACTAACCCTTAACCATTCAAGCTCAATGAAGAGGTTGAATGATCAAGAGAAAGCAAGAATCTCAAGGGAAAGAAGAAACAAAAGAGAATGATACAAAACCCTCATCTTCATTAATCTCCCACTCAAAAAGCTCTCACTACAATTTTCATGGAAAAAGAATGAAGAAGAAGAAGAAAAAGAACTAAAACTACAAAAGAAAGAGGAACAAAAGAATCACCCTTGGTTGAGCTCAGTTCTGCTGTATTTATAGGCAGGGAGTTGAAGATCTAGGGCAACCACCAGAACATATGTAAAAAGACCCAAATACCCACCAAAAATGATGCTCTGTCGAGGCCGTACGGCCGCGTTTCCGCGGCCAATACCCCCTATTGGCCGCGGAAACGCGGCGAATTAGAGGAGTTGGCTCCTCGGGTTTTGGGCACTTTCCTGGTTTGGTGTTTACAGCTGTCTGGTACATATATTTTCTGAAAATACATTCACATTTCATCCAGAATTTCTGTTGAGGCAAGGTGGACTTTTGTGGATGCTTTTGTCATGATTGCCTCGAGCTCCGCGTAGATTTCTTGGAACTTGTTGTTGCCATTGAGCCTTGTGCATGAAGGTGACATTGATTTGACATTTTGTCTTCCTAAACTGGTATCTGGCAACATACGGATGACGAGCGGAGACCGTGTTTTCTCAGTGGTTGGCAGGAACCCGGATTTTGTCGTGTTTTCCATGAATTTCACTGTTTTAGAACCGAGAACCTGTATCCTGCAAATATGTAACAAACACAGATTAAAAGCACCTACCTATAAACAACCGAGCGTAAGAATGGGCGGTATAAAATGCAGTATTCTGTGATGAACAAATACCCCCAAACTTAACTTTTGCTCGTCCCGAGCAAAACCAATTATTCACAAAAAATAAAATCCTAACCGCACTTTCGCAGGGAACGCGATTGCACTGAGCGCGTGCAACAAGCCGTTAAACCTCTAGATGTCCCTAGTAGGAGGAGTGTTGTCTCCTGAGGGTTTTCAGCGGATACTACCCACAAAATCCAGTCAAGCTAGTTTTGTAAAATAACTAAGATTCAAACCCCTAAAGTTTTGTTTCAGAAAATAACAATTCTATTATCCTAAGTCTAGACTATCGAACCTTTATTTTTCACACCTCGCTTCTTATTTAACTACAGATTTTATATGTCTTTACGTGCAGTGCAAATAGTGTCGTTAAGTTCCCGAAAGGTCGAATAAAGTCATTATGTCACACAATAAAGCCCAGATAACAATTTTAAAAGGATCACATAAGTTTTATAAAGAGTTAAGCATTTTTCAAGTTTCGTTTTCCAGTAAAGTTTCAACTTCAGAATTTCTATCTTCCCTAACAGGAAACCAGGTCTTATTCTTCACTCCACCTTTTTCTTGTTTTCATTTCATACACACCTCTGTGAATGTGCAATAGTCTTTATCATAGAGTAAAACCTTTATATCTCCGCTAAATTTTTTTTTATAAAAGCCTGTCTTTTATCAAGATTATTCTCACACAAAGAACCGTTAGGAATTTTAACTCGGAGAGAACACTTGCTTGACTTTGTTTTAAACTGGACTTTCTAGGCTTCTTAGCGAGCTTTGGGCCAATGCACCCAAACCAGTTGGTTTTAGGGCATTAGGTGTAGAAACACCCCAGCGGACTTAATTACTCATGTTACCTAGGTCCAAAAACAAAAGACAGTTTGTCGTGAAAATCAGATGATTTAATACGAACGGAGGTATAACCGGCAGTTCAAATATTTTTTTGGATAAAAGACGTGTTTAGTGGGTTTGGTGTGTAATCATTCCAATCAAGTTTTAGATGGGTTATTTTTCAGACTTAGCTCCAATTACGGCATCAATAACATTCCTTCATATTCGCTTTACTTCATAAACTATTCTTGACATTACTTATTTCAGAACAAACCTATTTGATCCTCAGAAAATCATTTATCTGTTTAAAAGTTTAAACATGAAAGACTTGTCATCTAATTCCCAAAATTCACGACACGTGTAGTGTGATGTAAAGACGTATATCAGCTATAGTTAACTTCAAAGGAGAGTTATCTTTCAGGTTTTCAAAATCTAAACATAAGATTTAGTTATTCCTATTTTTTCAAACAAAAACCGTCGAATGTTGAATCAGAGTTCTTCCACAAGCTAACTTGACAAAAAGTTTTTATATTTTTAGAAAATTTTCAGATTTTTATGGATTTTATGGATTTAATATGCAGATGCAAAATATACATATGAATGCGAAGGAAGAAAGCTTACCGAGCATACCCCCAAACTTAAACTTGACAGTGCCCTCACTGTCAGGCTATACCAAGAGGGTTAAAATTGCCGGCGCTTCCTAGAAACAAATTATATACAAAACAAAAAGGAAAACAAAAATATATACAAAAAAGTGTCCCCCCCAAACTTAAGTAAAACAGTGTTTCCACTGTTAAGCGTTGAAGTTCAGGATTAGGGGGGAAAGAACAGTATCAAGCTATACAAGGCCTTACACAGGCCAAAAGTGAGCACCAACCATTCAAAAATTTTATCGTGATAAAACAGCGGCTGGTGAAAGAAGGTGAAGAGGTAAGAAATGGAGATTACGCGAGACCGTATGCGGAGAGAAGCGGAATACGGTCTCGGTATATGAGAGGAAGAAGAATGGCGGAAGGGAAAAAGAAGTGGAATACGAACTTGAGGGTGCAACTGGAGTAAATAGATTAGCACAATTTGTGATGAGCGATGTGTAAAAAGCGATTGTGCTAATATATTTACCCGTCGAGAAATGGGGTCAAATCCCTCAAGATTCGTGAGAAACCATGGGTACGCCGAACTTGGTAAACCAGACACAGTAAATGAAAGTGAGACGGGTTCTTGCAAGGTCGGAACGATGGAAAGGATGGAGGGTAGTGGTTGAGGAAGGGTATCGGTTAAAGGTTCAGGAGGGTGTACACAGTCAGTGGAAGGAACAGGATGAATTGGAAAATCCGACTCATCAAGCAAAACTGGTTCATCCTCAAAACTATCCTCAATATTCTCCTCAAAATTTAGCACATCCATGCTCTTCTCTTCAAAGTCCAGACGCATATGGGGTTCGGGAAAAACATTTAATGACTCGGGATGATGATTTGAAGAGACAAACTCAGCCAAATCTACGGGTTCATCATCCAAAATATCCCCAGCGTCAATATCCTCAATCAAGTGAAAATCAAAATTCTCTGACACCTCATCAAAAGCATGGATATTAATCGATTCTGGTTCTAAGATATAGGTGTAGAGCTCAAAAGGATTAGGTATGGTTTCACTTGGAAGGGACCCTTCACAATTGGGCAAATCAAACACTACGAAGTCGCACAACTCATTCATCATTCTATCTTCAATTGATAAATCATGTGGGATACTCGATAGACTTTCAAAACAGGAGTTGTGGGATTCAATTTGGGACGGGTAGGTTTGATTTGGAAGGGGGTACATCTCACTCTCTCCACTCAAATTCACAGCCTGTCCTGCCGCCTCATCATACATTGAAAAAGTTGGAGCTAGTTGAAAACTAGCTACCGGGTCACTAGGTTGCATGAGGGCGGCCATGGACGCATTCAAATCCAGCATCTGTTGGCTTGACGCTACCCTAAAATCTTCCAACGACTGTTCTAGACTAGACATTGGTTGTGAAGGGGTTTCAGTAAAAGATTCAAAGTTGTTTGGATACTGAAAACTCCCAAATGGCGGTTCTGAAGTAATGTCTAGGGAAGGTGCAAAAGTAGGGTAGGATTGGTAGGAATTGAATGGCAGGACAGGAGTGGGATCAACATTGGGATAAGAAGGTGAATGGATTTGTTGGTCCCAAGAATTTGTAGTGGTGAAAGGAGTGAAAGATCGGCTACGAGATTGTTCAATACGTTCAGCAATAGACATAGGTCTCGGGGTTACAACCGGATTTTCAAAAGGGGTATCAACGCAAGAAGGTGTGAATGTTTGAAACGGTTGATACGAAGTGGATTGCGGGGTCCAGTTGTTCGTCCTAGACGCGTCTATCCGATCTTTCAAAGAAATTTTTGGCATGGATGGATCGTTCGAAGTTCGACCAAAACAAGAACCGTAGGAAGTAATGTCTGGTTGTGGGTACCAAAGTTCGGCAAGAGTTTTGCGAGGTGGAGTACCCATGATATGAAGAGAGAAAGAGAGAAAGGCAAAGAAAAGGAGGGGAAAAAGAATGTGATGTTTTTTTTTTAATTTTTTTTTTAATTATTAACAAAAGAATGAAGTATACACAAAAAAGAATATGGACAAAAAAACAATCACGACACAAAAATACCACACACCTAATCGTTCTAGGGTTCACCTAGGTCAACTAGACCTGCTCCAGAACTTAATTGTCGAAGTAAAACCGTGTCGAGAAACAGGCTCAAGATACACTGATCACGAGGCCAGGTAAGTGCAGAGATAAGGGGAGGTTGTCCAACGCTTTCGCGAAGTTCCTTAATTAAATAACCCTTTCTCTTTTGGCGGTTGCGCCGTTAACACTTTCCTAGACACCCCGTAAACAATATACCGTTAAGCGAGGTTCTAAACACAATTAACTTCTCCTAGTGAGCGCGAAGTCCTTAAGGCTTAAAGTCTAATTTCTTTTAAAATTTGTGCGGGTAATCGTTATGCGCAAGTTCGTGATTTGTGGGCCACGGAAAAGGTGATGAAATCCTTTACCGTATCTTGTGGGGTTCGCTTGCCCTTAAGTCCATATTAATGTATGCAATGCGCAATTCAAAAAATTCTATAAAGAATCAAACAATCGTTTTTTAGTTTAAGCGCGGCGCTGCAACAAATACGGGTTAGTCAATTTTTAGCGTTTGCTAGCGAACTTGCAAAGAATCCTGCAAAGAATAGTATATTGGATGCGTCGGATTTGAGAAGAAGGTGTTAGTAAAGTACGTACCGTTAAGTTTTGGGTTAGGAAACCCCCGTTGAATCAAATCCGGTAAGCTTGAAAAGTTCGCTTGCGCGGGTCAAACTACCCGGATCTTTGGCACTGTACTTCGTAATCACCTTAACTTTGAACGTACACTTTACTCCCCACAATCGCAGTTTGTAAATCTGCAAAAATCTGCACTCTTGCCCACAAAAATGATCAAAAATAACAAAAAGATTTTTTTTTTTATATATACAAAAAGAATATTAACCCGAATAACAAGAAAGAAAATACGCTACCGTCTCCCCGGCAACGGCGCCATTTGATCGCACGCTTTTGGCGTGTCGGATGTTCAAAGTTCTAAAGTTTACCGCGATCAGGACGGTGTCGCTATGCAGCTAGCCGGTTGAGCACGGGTCGATACACAGGGAGATGGTTGTATGTCCTTTCTTGTTTTAGACGAGTCAATAAAGAATCTTGTGTATGTTCGAGACTATCCTATGTGTAATATTTGCAAGTATAAAGTTGTTAAGAAAAAGATACGAGATTATAAGCTAAAGAAATCCGTACTTAAAACCTTTGAGCCGAATCTTGACCAATTGAAGCTAAGCAATCGGCAACAACGTGGATTAGGGGATTTAAGCGCGGTATTCGTGGAATACGGCTTATTTACCCTTGTCCTTCCGTTCTTGTCTCTTGCTTTCGCCTCCGGCCAAACCGAACGCAACCGGTCGCGGTTAGGAATCACCGTTACCTTGTCAGGGTACGGTGCCTAACGGAGCGCTTGCGTATGGTTTGGGCGGAGTTCAACGGAAAATAACGGGAAAAGGAAAAGAGAAAAGAAAATCTTTAACTTATAATGTCGTATTTCTTCTTAACAATAATAATTACATTCATTCACAAAATGAACAAAAGAGAGCAAAAGAAAAGAACAAAGAAAAGAAAAGATTACAAGTAATTAAAGTGCATGAAATAAATTGCAAGTAATTAAAGACAAGGTAATAAAATGCAAGTAATAAAAAAGCAAATAAAAAGAACAAGAAAGTAATTACAAGAACATAGAACTCAAGACAAGCATGTGATCAATAGCCAACCCTTAAACTTGCAAGCTCAATCAAGAGGTTGCAAGATCAAGGGAAGGGTAGAGAACGCATGTGAAATGAAGAACTAGTCCCGTGAGAAAATACGACCCTTGAGATTAATAACTAACCCTTAACCATTCAAGCTCAATGAAGAGGTTGAATGATCAAGAGAAAGCAAGAATCTCAAGGGGAAGAAGAAACAAAAGAGAATGATACAAAACCCTCATCTTCATTAATCTCCCACTCAAAAAGCTCTCACTACAATTTTCATGGAAAAAGAATGAAGAAGAAGAAGAAAAAGAACTAAAACTACAAAAGAAAGAGGAACAAAAGAATCACCCTTGGTTGAGCTCAGTTCTGCTGTATTTATAGGCAGGGAGTTGAAGATCTAGGGCAACCACCAGAACATATGTAAAAAGACCCAAATACCCACCAAAAATGATGCTCTGTCGAGGCCGTACGGCCGCGTTTCCGCGGCCAATACCCCCTATTGGCCGCGGAAACGCGGCGGATTAGAGGAGTTGGCTCCTCGGGTTTTGGGCACTTTCCTGGTTTGGTGTTTACAGCTGTCTGGTACATATATTTTCTGAAAATACATTCACATTTCTTCCAGAATTTCTGTTGAGGAAAGGTGGACTTTTGTGGATGCTTTTGTCATGATTGCCTCGAGCTCCGCGTAGATTTCTTGGAACTTGTTGTTGCCATTGAGCCTTGTGCATGAAGGTGACATTGATTTGACATTTTGTCTTCCTAAACTGGTATCTGGCAACATACGGATGACGAGCGGAGACCGTATTTTCTCAGTGGTTGGCAGGAACCCGGATTTTGTCGTGTTTTCCATGAATTTCACTGTTTTAGAACCGAGAACCTGTATCCTGCAAATATGTAACAAACACGGATTAAAAGCACCTACCTATAAACAACCGAGCGTAAGAATGGGCGGTATAAAATGCAGTATTCTATGATGAACAAATACCCCCAAACTTAACTTTTGCTCGTCCCGAGCAAAACCAATTATTCACAAAAAATAAAATCCTAACCGCACTTTCGCAGGGAACGCGATTGCACTGAGCGCGTGCAACAAGCCGTTAAACCTCTAGGTGTCCCTAGTAGGAGGAGTGTTGTCTCCTGAGGGTTTTCAGCGGATACTACCCACAAAATCCAGTCAAGCTAGTTTTGTAAAATAACTAAGATTCAAACCCCTAAAGTTTTGTTTCAGAAAATAATAATTCTATTATCCTAAGTCTAGACTATCGAACCTTTATTTTTCACACCTCGCTTCTTATTTAACTATAGATTTTATATGTCTTTACGTGCAGTGCAAATAGTGTCGTTAAGTTCCCGAAAGGTCGAATAAAGTCATTATGTCACACAATAAAGCCCAGATAACAATTTTAAAAGGATCACATAAGTTTTATAAAGAGTTAAGCATTTTTCAAGTTTCGTTTTCCAGTAAAGTTTCAACTTCAGAATTTCTATCTTCCCTAACAGGAAACCAGGTCTTATTCTTCACTCCACCTTTTTCTTGTTTTCATTTCATACACACCTCTGTGAATGTGCAATAGTCTTTATCATAGAGTAAAACCTTTATATCTCCGCTAAATTTTTTTTTATAAAAGCCTGTCTTTTATCAAGATTATTCTCACACAAAGAACCGTTAGGAATTTTAACTCGGAGAGAACACTTGCTTGACTTTGTTTTAAACTGGACTTTCTAGGCTTCTTAGCGAGCTTTGGGCCAATGCACCCAAACCAGTTGGTTTTAGGGCATTAGGTGTAGAAACACCCCAGCGGACTTAATTACTCATGTTACCTAGGTCCAAAAACAAAAGACAGTTTGTCGTGAAAATCAGATG
This sequence comes from Agapanthus africanus, assembly GCA_030015575.1. Lineage (NCBI taxonomy): Eukaryota > Viridiplantae > Streptophyta > Magnoliopsida > Asparagales > Amaryllidaceae > Agapanthus > Agapanthus africanus. The sequence continues at coordinate 363,382,342 of CM057345.1, forward strand.
ATTTAATACGAACGGAGGTATAACCGGCAGTTCAAATATTTTTTTGGATAAAAGACGTGTTTAGTGGGTTTGGTGTGTAATCATTCCAATCAAGTTTTAGATGGGTTATTTTTCAGACTTAGCTCCAATTACGGCATCAATAACATTCCTTCATATTCGCTTTACTTCATAAACTATTCTTGACATTACTTATTTCAGAACAAACCTATTTGATCCTCAGAAAATCATTTATCTGTTTAAAAGTTTAAACATGAAAGACTTGTCATCTAATTCCCAAAATTCACGACACGTGTAGTGTGATGTAAAGACGTATATCAGCTATAGTTAACTTCAAAGGAGAGTTATCTTTCAGGTTTTCAAAATCTAAACATAAGATTTAGTTATTCCTATTTTTTCAAACAAAAACCGTCGAATGTTGAATCAGAGTTCTTCCACAAGCTAACTTGACAAAAAGTTTTTATATTTTTAGAAAATTTTCAGATTTTTATGGATTTTATGGATTTAATATGCAGATGCAAAATATACATATGAATGCGAAGGAAGAAAGCTTACCGAGCACACCCCCAAACTTAAACTTGACAGTGCCCTCACTGTCAGGCTATACCAAGAGGGTTAAAATTGCCGGCGCTTCCTAGAAACAAATTATATACAAAACAAAAAGGAAAACAAAAATATATACAAAAAAGTGTCCCCCCCAAACTTAAGTAAAACAGTGTTTCCACTGTTAAGCGTTGAAGTTCAGGATTAGGGGGGAAAGAACAGTATCAAGCTATACAAGGCCTTACACAGGCCAAAAGTGAGCACCAACCATTCAAAAATTTTATCGTGATAAAACAGCGGCTGGTGAAAGAAGGTGAAGAGGTAAGAAATGGAGATTACGCGAGACCGTATGCGGAGAGAAGCGGAATACGGTCTCGGTATATGAGAGGAAGAAGAATGGCGGAAGGGAAAAAGAAGTGGAATACGAACTTGAGGGTGCAACTGGAGTAAATAGATTAGCACAATTTGTGATGAGCGATGTGTAAAAAGCGATTGTGCTAATATATTTACCCGTCGAGAAATGGGGTCAAATCCCTCAAGATTCGTGAGAAACCATGGGTACGCCGAACTTGGTAAACCAGACACAGTAAATGAAAGTGAGACGGGTTCTTGCAAGGTCGGAACGATGGAAAGGATGGAGGGTAGTGGTTGAGGAAGGGTATCGGTTAAAGGTTCAGGAGGGTGTACACAGTCAGTGGAAGGAACAGGATGAATTGGAAAATCCGACTCATCAAGCAAAACTGGTTCATCCTCAAAACTATCCTCAATATTCTCCTCAAAATTTAGCACATCCATGCTCTTCTCTTCAAAGTCCAGACGCATATGGGGTTCGGGAAAAACATTTAATGACTCGGGATGATGATTTGAAGAGACAAACTCAGCCAAATCTACGGGTTCATCATCCAAAATATCCCCAGCGTCAATATCCTCAATCAAGTGAAAATCAAAATTCTCTGACACCTCATCAAAAGCATGGATATTAATCGATTCTGGTTCTAAGATATAGGTGTAGAGCTCAAAAGGATTAGGTATGGTTTCACTTGGAAGGGACCCTTCACAATTGGGCAAATCAAACACTACGAAGTCGCACAACTCATTCATCATTCTATCTTCAATTGATAAATCATGTGGGATACTCGATAGACTTTCAAAACAGGAGTTGTGGGATTCAATTTGGGACGGGTAGGTTTGATTTGGAAGGGGGTACATCTCACTCTCTCCACTCAAATTCACAGCCTGTCCTGCCGCCTCATCATACATTGAAAAAGTTGGAGCTAGTTGAAAACTAGCTACCGGGTCACTAGGTTGCATGAGGGCGGCCATGGACGCATTCAAATCCAGCATCTGTTGGCTTGACGCTACCCTAAAATCTTCCAACGACTGTTCTAGACTAGACATTGGTTGTGAAGGGGTTTCAGTAAAAGATTCAAAGTTGTTTGGATACTGAAAACTCCCAAATGGCGGTTCTGAAGTAATGTCTAGGGAAGGTGCAAAAGTAGGGTAGGATTGGTAGGAATTGAATGGCAGGACAGGAGTGGGATCAACATTGGGATAAGAAGGTGAATGGATTTGTTGGTCCCAAGAATTTGTAGTGGTGAAAGGAGTGAAAGATCGGCTACGAGATTGTTCAATACGTTCAGCAATAGACATAGGTCTCGGGGTTACAACCGGATTTTCAAAAGGAGTATCAACGCAAGAAGGTGTGAATGTTTGAAACGGTTGATACGAAGTGGATTGCGGGGTCCAGTTGTTCGTCCTAGACGCGTCTATCCGATCTTTCAAAGAAATTTTTGGCATGGATGGATCGTTCGAAGTTCGACCAAAACAAGAACCGTAGGAAGTAATGTCTGGTTGTGGGTACCAAAGTTCGGCAAGAGTTTTGCGAGGTGGAGTACCCATGATATGAAGAGAGAAAGAGAGAAAGGCAGAGAAAAGGAGGGGAAAAAGAATGTGATGTTTTTTTTTTAATTTTTTTTTTAATTATTAACAAAAGAATGAAGTATACACAAAAAAGAATATGGACAAAAAAAACAATCACGACACAAAAATACCACATACCTAATCGTTCTAGGGTTCACCTAGGTCAACTAGACCTGCTCCAGAACTTAATTGTCGAAGTAAAACCGTGTCGAGAAACAGGCTCAAGATACACTGATCACGAGGCCAGGTAAGTGCAGAGATAAGGGGAGGTTGTCCAACGCTTTCGCGAAGTTCCTTAATTAAATAACCCTTTCTCTTTTGGCGGTTGCGCCGTTAACACTTTCCTAGACACCCCGTAAACAATATACCGTTAAGCGAGGTTCTAAACACAATTAACTTCTCCTAGTGAGCGCGAAGTCCTTAAGGCTTAAAGTCTAATTTCTTTTAAAATTTGTGCGGGTAATCGTTATGCGCAAGTTCGTGATTTGTGGGCCACGGAAAAGGTGATGAAATCCTTTACCGTATCTTGTGGGGTTCGCTTGCCCTTAAGTCCGTATTAATGTATGCAATGCGCAATTCAAAAAATTCTATAAAGAATCAAACAATCGTTTTTTAGTTTAAGCGCGGCGCTGCAACAAATACGGGTTAGTCAATTTTTAGCGTTTGCTAGCGAACTTGCAAAGAATCCTGCAAAGAATAGTATATTGGATGCGTCGGATTTGAGAAGAAGGTGTTAGTAAGTACGTACCGTTAAGTTTTGGGTTAGGAAACCCCCGTTGAATCAAATCCGGTAAGCTTGAAAAGTTCGCTTGCGCGGGTCAAACTACCCGGATCTTTGGCACTGTACTTCGTAATCACCTTAACTTTGAACGTACACTTTGCTCCCCACAATCGTAGTTTGCAAATCTGCAAAAATCTGCACTCTTGCCCACAAAAATGATCAAAAATAACAAAAAGATTTTTTTTTATATATATACAAAAAGAATATTAACCCGAATAACAAGAAAGAAAATACGCTACCGTCTCCCCGGCAACGGCGCCATTTGATCGCATGCTTTTGGCGTGTCGGATGTTCAAAGTTCTAAAGTTTACCGCGATCAGGACGGCGTCGCTATGCAGCTAGCCGGTTGAGCACGGGTCGATCCACAGGGAGATGGTTGTATGTCTTTTCTTGTTTTAGACGAGTCAATAAAGAATCTTGTGTATGTTCGAGACTATCCTATGTGTAATATTTGCAAGTATAAAGTTGTTAAGAAAAAGATACGAGATTATAAGCTAAAGAAATCCGTACTCAAAACCTTTGAGCCGAATCTTGACCAATTGAAGCTAAGCAATCGGCAACAACGTGGATTAGGGGATTTAAGCACGGTATTCGTGGAATACGGCTTATTTACCCTTGTCCTTCCGTTCTTGTCTCTTGCTTTCGCCTCCGGCCAAACCGAACGCAACCGGTCGCGGTTAGGAATCACCGTTACCTTGTCAGGGTACGGTGCCTAACGGAGCGCTTGCGTATGGTTTGGGCGGAGTTCAACGGAAAATAACGGGAAAAGGAAAAGAGAAAAGAAAATCTTTAACTTATAATGTCGTATTTCTTCTTAACAATAATAATTACATTCATTCACAAAATGAACAAAAGAGAGCAAAAGAAAAGAACAAAGAAAAGAAAAGATTACAAGTAATTAAAGTGCATGAAATAAATTGCAAGTAATTAAAGACAAGGTAATAAAATGCAAGTAATAAAAAAGCAAATAAAAAGAACAAGAAAGTAATTACAAGAACATAGAACTCAAGACAAGCATGTGATCAATAGCCAACCCTTAAACTTGCAAGCTCAATCAAGAGGTTGCAAGATCAAGGGAAGGGTAGAGAACACATGTGAAATGAAGAACTAGTCCCGTGAGAAAATACGACCCTTGAGATTAATAACTAACCCTTAACCATTCAAGCTCAATGAAGAGGTTGAATGATCAAGAGAAAGCAAGAATCTCAAGGGGAAGAAGAAACAAAAGAGAATGATACAAAACCCTCATCTTCATTAATCTCCCACTCAAAAAGCTCTCACTACAATTTTCATGGAAAAAGAATGAAGAAGAAGAAGAAAAAGAACTAAAATTACAAAAGAAAGAGGAACAAAAGAATCACCCTTGGTTGAGCTCAGTTCTGCTGTATTTATAGGCAGGGAGTTGAAGATCTAGGGCAACCACCAGAACATATGTAAAAAGACCCAAATACCCACCAAAAATGATGCTCTGTCTAGGCCGTACGGCCGCGTTTCCGCGGCCAATACCCCCTATTGGCCGTGGAAACACGGCGGATTAGAGGAGTTGGCTCCTCGGGTTTTGGGCACTTTCCTGGTTTGGTGTTTACAGCTGTCTGGTACATATATTTTCTGAAAATACATTCACATTTCTTCCAGAATTTCTGTTGAGGAAAGGTGGATGCTTTTGTCATGATTGCCTCGAGCTCCGCGTAGATTTCTTGGAACTTGTTGTTGCCATTGAGCCTTGTGCATGAAGGTGATATTGATTTGACATTTTGTCTTCCTAAACTGGTATCTGGCAACATACGGATGACGAGCGGAGACCGTGTTTTCTCAGTGGTTGGCAGGAACCCGGATTTTGTCGTGTTTTCCATGAATTTCACTGTTTTAGAACCGAGAACCTGTATCCTGCAAATATGTAACAAACACGGATTAAAAGCACCTACCTATAAACAACCGAGCGTAAGAATGGGCGGTATAAAATGCAGTATTCTGTGATGAACAGGACTCTAAAGACTCGTCAATACATTGGCTGCGGATTTAACCACTAGCACGTCAGAGGTATTAGCCAATACGTAACGGGCCACCAGGTACTGACCAAAAGGGACATCTGTTAGCGAACTCACCCTGACACCCTACTGAGCCTGTCAGTGACAATATCCATACAGTCTGGTCCGTTCGTCTATGAGTATCGTATGGCGGGCCTAGGGGGTTGGTAAAAGGCAGACCCCCAATAGCGGTACAAGTCGTGTCGGAGTGTAGCCCAGAACACCCTGAGATACTACTGGAATACCTACCAGTAAATCTCCTGCCTCGGCCGAGGGCTTTGTGTAATAGCTCTCCTAGACACAGCGCGACCTCACCCCCAATACCGGGAGAGACGAACCCCTGAAGATCCGCTCACTGCCTCCATGTGGCTCGGGACTGTACCCAACTAAAACCTGTTTGCACGTCTCCTTTAAGCGTGGTAGGGTAGTAATCAAAGCACAGTGGGAACTCACACGAGACAAATGAAGATCTCAGGTCGATGAACTAACCTGTACACATGTCACCAGGGAACTGCTATCTGACGTCATGTATAATACCAACTAGCAGGTTCCCGGCGAGTCCTGTCCGGTGTACTCATAACCCAATGAGCAACTGTATACATCTTAGATGAACCAACTGACACCAGTAGCTTGTGAGACCGGCCACCGCCCCTCGTCGGGGTCTTGACTGTATACACTAGTCTACTCTGGAGAATCAATGCCCTGTCTCGAAACTCCCACGACTAGGGACCTTTTAAGGATGTGCTTATAGACTCCAGCTCCTACGTATATGATCGCCCTCATACTGCTGGTAGTCAAGCAAGAATCCTAGTGGCTCTATCAACGTGCAACAGTGACCTGTAAGGTCACCTAAAGCAGTACACGATGATAAAGATAAACCAGATAGCATACTATCATCTCGAGTAAGACAGTCCTACCGGTATAGGTCCTCCCTCAATCATTGCAATCACGTGCCTGTGATCCAATAATTGACTCTGAGGGCACTATATCCAACAGTTTTGTCCCAGATTACCTCAGCAAGAATCGGGTAGTGATTACCTCAGTTGCCGTATTATGTTTTCCGGTATTTGAAACTTGGTTTTGATATTGAATTTGGATTTGGTCGTTGGATGTTTGTACGTCAACGACGAGGGTTATTTGGTTGTTTTTGCATGCGTAGGCTATAGGTTCTAACCTATGAGCGCACTGTGTGGCGTGTCGGTTTTCCGGACTTGATTTTAATAGCATTGCGACTGTGTATTTATTGTAGGTATCTTTGCATGGATTCCGAGACGACGAAGCACATCGACTACGGCTGAACAAGGAGTTCTGCAGGTGAGTAGATTTATATCTATGGGGGAAGTCGGGTGGATGGCGATAGCACCCCCGCAAATTATAAATGGAAAACCGATTTATAGAATATGGTTAAAGAAATCATGTTAGAAACATATGGATATGGTTAATGAATTAGTAAGAGACAAGATACACCACGACTTAAGGTTATAGTTTATGGTTTAGTGTGACATGATATGATCGAAATGATGTCTCGAATTGATATATATAAGGATGTGAAACGTGAATATGAATCACGGTATATATATATGTAGTGAAAGAGAATCAGTATTAGATTATAGTGGCATGTCATGAGGTTGATAAATATGATATGAGATTAAGAAGATGACTTGATGTGAGATATTAATGTGATGAAAAGAGTATATGATGGGATATGTTGACTTGGTTTGATATGTCGTTATACGGATGCGAGTCGATATGAGATAATTGATACCTTGTCGGTCCTATGATTTAAGATTGATACAGATGTGACTTGAGAGATAAGTATATATATATATATATAGATAATGTTATGAATAATGAGTGATATGCCATATGAGACGTTAGGTCCATACCCTCATTGTCATATAGGTTGATAGAATCCCTAATTGTTTAATCTCGCCGTACGATGAATTACCGTATGTGATGAGTTTTATCTGATGATTGATCCATACCCTTGACTAGAGGATGTCGTACGAGGTATTACCCCGTACGTGATGTTGTGAGGCTGGATGCCGATTGATAGATTCACCGACTCGGTTATGTTATAGATACGTATACCTTATAGCATTTTGCTTACGATGTACTTTATGTTACGTTCATGATATTCTCATTGCACTATATATATCTGAGCTAGTACACCTACACAATTATCTATGATCCGTATATTACACTTACACAGATTGCCGGCTCACACACTTTCAGCATCGATAATTGCTATGTCACTTACACAGTAAAATTACTACATCATGCTATGATATACTTGCTATGCTCACATCATTATGTTATGTTGCATGATATATTTGCTATGCTCACATCATTAAGCTATGTTGCATGATATACTTGATATGCTCACATTTCTGTTCTATGTTTGCATATATCATGCTTTACGATTTTAAGCATTGAGATGCTATTTTCATAAGATTCTGGATTTGAGAAGCGTGGTTATATTTCAGAGGAAATCATGTATTATTTTAAAAACCCGGTTTCTCTTGATATGATATTTCGAGACGTCCACCATGTGTTTTCTCAGTTCTGAGATTGGTATGTCAAACCCGATTCGAGAAGCGGTCGGCACCGTCTGCGGGTACATGGTGGACCCGGTAATGTACCCCGGGGCAAGAAATGATTTTTGTGGAATAGCCGATGAGCCTGGCGGAAGGAACACTACCAACCGGTGATAGTATTTAGACTCGGCGGCTATCCGGAGGATACCGAACAGAGTCATGAGATGGATATGAGGGCCGACCAGAGTATGCGGCGCCTAAGGGCCGTTCTAAGGATGCGGCGCCTTTGATATGAGGATTTACGTGTCGATACTGGACACAGGTTTCATGATGTTTCGAGTCTCGATGTCGGACACTCAGGTTCCATGGTTTTGATGTGTCGTTGATGGACACACGTTGGTTGATATCCTCATATTTACATGCATATGCTTCCATGATATTTACATGCATATACTTTCATGATATTTACATGCATGATGTTGTTGTGTCATTGATGGACACGTAGATGTTATCCACATGCAGATAGGCATTGATTACATTGTTGGCACATATGCAGATACTGTCACCCTAGATATCATATTATTACCTTTATGATATAGTTGAACTAGGAATCGTTGTTTTATTCGATTTCTACCTGATGATGTTTTCTACTCACGAGTTGGAAACTCACCCCCGTAGTGCCACAGTTCTTCCAGGTTGACTGCATGGATTAGTAGCGGCATCGCTGGCACACAACTTGCATTCGGGTGATTTGCTTTAGTAGGTAAGACATATTGGATCGTGCCACTCTTGTATTTATTATTCCTATTGTATCTAGTCAACTCCATCAATCAAAACTAGTAATTGTATAAATAGTAAGACTTAGAAAGGCTTTTGGTTGCGAGACTTAGAGCGATGGGTTATATGTTCGCTTGGTGGGTTTGATGTCTTGCTTTACATTTTCCTTTTGTGTTGATCTTCGCCGTTAGACGTCGTATACATATATTATGACTTGCGTGGTTGTGATTCCGCCGTTTGGTGAAGAGCTAGCTCCCGCTTGGAGATGCCTTTTATATTATCATGTATATGTGGTTTTGGATCAAAATATACAAGGGAGGTGCTGCCCAAATTTTTAAAAGACAAAACATGTTTTTCAACTAGTAAAATCAACTTGCACTTTTCATGTTCCGTTATCTATGCATTTAAGAAAACATTTGATTTCCTAATACCTTTATTTTCAAAATTTCACCTCTTTTATTTTCTTTAAAAAGGTTTAGATTTCTGGGCTTCGGCTTACTTAAGTTACGTTATACCTTTAGACGTTGCGTGATTAAGTGCCGGTCACGAACTAAATGTTGGGTCGTGACAGATAGGTGGGACATATTGGATCGTGCCCACTCTTGTATTTGTTATTTCCTATTGTATCTAGATAAACTCCATCAATCAGAAACTAGACTTGTATAATTAGTGGACTTAAACGGACTTGTGATTGCGAGACTTAGAGTGATGGGTGTATGTTCGTTATGTGTGGATTTAATGTCTTGCTTTATTCATATTATTCTTTCTGGGTTGATCTTCGCTGATGGGCTTCGTATACATTGCTTGCGTGGTTGCGATTCCGCCATTTGGCGAAGAGCTAGCTCCCGCTTGGGGATGCCTTTTATATTGTTATGTATATGTGGTTTCGGTTCAAAATATACAAGGGAGGTGCTGCGCAAAATTTTAAAGACAAAAAGAAATGTTCTCAACTTTAGTACATTCCACTTGCATTTTTTATATCATTAGTTATGCATTTATAGATAAACTTTATTTCATTATACTTTATTTCAAAACTGTACCCCCACTATTTTCCGTAAAAAGGTTTAGATTTTCTGGGCTTCGGCTTACTTGAATTACGTTATGCCTTTGGACGTTGCGTGATTTAAGTGCCGGTCACGTGCTAAATTACGGGTCATGACACCCCTATCAAAAGATTGTCCTTTGCAAGATTGACCGTTCCCTCTCAGCGGACGTCGGTCTTTGATAGACTGACACCAATAACACTCCATCAGAGCAGAGGGCATGACGAAGTCACTCCGATTATAGAGGTGGTTCCGTCTGCACGGCATGCTCGACGTTGCCACTGGCGCTAAGTAAGGAAGGCTGGGGGCAGTTCCCCCTCTGGACATACCCCACCAGCTCCAATGGCTGAAATTGATGCTGTTGTTCCAACTGGGAACAATTTTGATCCACTCAAGAGGGTGCGAAAGAACTCTCCAACCGCTGAACTAAAGAAGTCTCCTCCGGCTGTTGAAAACACGGTGCATGCGAAGCCGGAACAGTACCATCAGCCGCTGTCCTCCCGAATCCATAGTGTCTGGCAGAAAGTTCAGGATTTTGTGATTAACAAGGACTATTCTCATCGAACGGAGAAAATGAAGGTTCGATAAGAGGGAAGTCGTCCCTCTAGCATGGATTGAGGGACTTCTCGGGCACCTGTTGTAATAGCTCCTTCGGCTTTGGCCTCCTAGAAAAAGAGAAGGCCTGAGAATCTCCCACCACCGGCGGCAAATATCAAAGGCAGTGGACCCAAACGCCCTAAGTCTGGGGGCATGGTGGTACACACGGTGTACATGGCTTCCGGGAAAGAGAAAAGCCGTACTTCCACGGGTCATCGACCACTCACGCGGTCTCTGACAAAAGCTCAGGAGCAACAACAAAAGCTCCAGGAGATGTTGACAAGAATGGATGCACTCACTGGGCAGAAAGGAAGCCCGGAAGTATCGTCAGAACAACGCCGGGAGCAGAAAACCGACACCGAGTTCCTATGAAGAGTGCTTGGAAAGAAAGATAAAGAGGTCGCGGAACAAACGACTAATATAAAATAAATGGCACTTCTGTTCCAAGTCATGGTGGGGATGATGATCCAGCCGGATCTCCAGCCGAAGTGTCACGACCCGAAGGTACCGAACATGACTAGCACATAAACTATGAAACGTCTCAAGGCGCAACGTAATCTAAGTAAGCCAAAACCCAGAAAACTAAACCATTTATAAAATAGAGTGAAGGAAAACTTGTTTTAAAGAAAGTGGTTTTATCAAAATAAGTGGCATTAAACATTTAAAAGCAACATCATATTTTCCCCCAAAATTTCGGCACAGTCTCCTTTGTAAATACTGGTCTCCAAACGGGTACAACACATGAAAATACAAATGAATAATGAATAAAGGCATCCCCAAGCGGGAACTAGCTCTTCGCCGATGGTGGAAACACAACCACATGCACATGTATATCAAAAGTGCACAATAAGCATTATAAAGCAAGAAATAAGAAAATACCACGTCGGCTCAAGTGAGTATCGACACCAAACACCATAAATACAAGTCTCACGAGTCTCACTGTCTAGTCAAATATACAAGGGTGGATGGCGTATACTAGATACAAATAATATACATGATGGGATAACATATCCTCGCAACCTACCTACGAGCAATGCCGCAAGTCCAAGCAAAAGGAACATAATGAGGAAGTGCTGTAACGTTTTGAAAATCGTTTCGGTGAAATTTCGGAAAAACGGTAAAATAAAGGGGTTTTCTGTAAAAAGTCAAAATGCAAATATCTTTATTATAAAATTAAATATACATATTCTAGCTATGTAATTGCTAGTATTTGGTGTTTATTGAGCCACTGGTGAAATTTCAAATTTTCTGAAAAATTTTCCGAAATTAATTATTTTAATATTATTTTAAGCCGTCACTAATACATTTAATTAGGGAAAATTACAAATTGGAATGGGTTGAAACGAATTTTGTGCATCATAACACATTAAACAAAATTTTATCATGTGGTTTTTGAAATGAAATGGTTTGCCAAAACGGTTTAGAAAATGACGAAGAAAAAGGGCTTAAATAGTGAAATTTGTGTTAATGAGAATTGGAGTAATACATTTATCTTTTTTTCTAACCCACACACCCACACCACACCCTCACCCTCTCCCCAAGTATGGCTGAATTCAGCAGCCCTAGCAGCCCCAAATAAGTCCCACTTCAAAGGTCAAATAAAAGAAAAGAAAGGAAAATGATATTAAACATTGGGGTATGGGTCATTATACTTGATGTATGGGTCTTATTTTCTTCATTTGACTTCCCCAAACTCACCCACACCTCTCACTTTCCCCCCCATACTGCTGCTGGCCGAGCTTGCTGCCCCAAACCCTCCACTTTCCCCACTTGATCTCCACCTCAAAATTCAACCAAAAACCAATCAAAAAATCCACAAATTATCTCACAATCTCAAAGCTTATTCCATACCCTTTATTCCTTGGCCAATTCATGCTTGAATCCTTGGAGCAAGATGGTGTTTTGGAGGCTAATCTCCATGCTAGATCTCTAAAAATTGGGAGGTATAAACCTTAACCCTATATAGAATTTGTTGTTTAAATTGTTTTAATCTAGCATAATTAAGTGTTAGTTTTGTTCTTGTTGCTAATTTGAAAATTCAAGAACATGGTTTGAATTTAATTAGGGTTTAACCTTCACTACTAGGATAAGCAAGTGTAGATTTTCATCTTGAGGAAATGAGAAACCTAATCTAGTTGCTAGTTGCATTTTTGTTAATTTTAATTTGTGATAATTATATAAATTGCAAACTAGGTTTTAAAAATATATATATTTTGGTGAGGTAAAATTCTAATTAGGGTTTCATGGTATTATTAACATTATAAATTGTGGTTTAATATTTTAGTATATGCAAAACCAAGCTTAATTGTAAAATTGTGAATTTTACTTTAAAAAGAGTTAAAATTGGTATTTTTGTAAACTAGGAATTTGGAGTTTATATGAATTGATGAGTTTAATTTATGAAAGTGATTTGTATGACCTAATTATGTTATTTAATGAGCATTTTGGCCATTTGAATCGTTAAAATTTGTAGATTGGTTAAAACATCAAGTTTTGAACCGAAATGGGAATTTGTGATAACTAGGTTTTGTAGGGTTCCTAGGCACACAATAGAGGTCTCACAAGGCATCAACCATGCCAATTTCAAATTTTATGGGTGCCGAGAAACCCTAATACGGATCGTCGACTAGAAATTTAGGCGAAAAACGAAACTAGTTAATATCTTAGCTAAAGGAGAGAGGCTACAACCTTTGTAGATCCGGTTCTCCACTTCCTTAGCTCCACGTAGGCGTCCTCTCGCTGTCCATCTCGAATCCCGAACTCAAACGTCGGCTTCATCGGAGAATTGGGCGGACTAGGTCGTCGGCTTCGTGCCGAAGATGATCTACATCGAGGCATCACAAGTTCAAGCTCCAACTTCACCAAGTTGTGAAACTTGTGAAGAAAACACCCTATACTACTTGGCAAGAGGTAGAGGGTGAAGAAATAGGAGGTGGGTTCACTTTAGAATTGGATTTCTCACACTTTTGCTCAAGTTGCCATTGATGAAGGCAAGGTTTTTCTTGAAGAAGAAGATGAAGAAGAAGAAAGAATATGATAAGTTTCTTATTTAAAAATGAAACTAATATGAATACTTATCATATACTAACCATGGTCAAGTGTAGAGATTAAACTAAGGTTAGTTGGAATGGTTAGGGTTAAGGATGAGACAAAAATGGTGGACTTTGTCAAAGCTTCAAGAAGCTTCAACATAGAAACAAAATAAGCCACCATTCTTAATAATATCCAAAATGAATAAATAAATAAATAAATAACTACGTAAATAATCAAAACCCTAACCATTCATATAACCATGGTTTAATCTTTACACAAACCCAAGTGAGCAAGTATCATCAAACATGATACAAACAAGTGCACAAAAAATATATCACATATACAATGTGCATCAAGTGAGAAAATCCTTTTAAAATGAACCAATACTAGTTAATGCAAAGCAATATATCAAATATATAATTATACATTAAATCATTAAATCAACACTTGATTTAACGATCCGGTCATATCGCATATAACCGACTAGTATCCTATGTATCGGCTTATCGAATCAATCCTTGATTCGATATCTAGGTTATATCGCATATAACCAATCGATACATTCATCGCGAGAATGAAATACGGTATCACATACACGCATTATTCTCGCTCCCGCACATATCTCATATGCGCTCCTATTTCGTTTCGCTTGAGCCAGGAAACCTCTGTGTAGGACTCTAAAGACTCGTGAATACGCCGGTAGCAGATGATGATCATATCAAGCACCCACAAGCCGCAAGCGGTCTGCTAAATGTAACGGCCACCCAGGTATTGAGCGATCAGAAGATCGACGAGCTAGCCCGCTCACACTCCTGTGAATCCAACCAGTAACACTTACCGTACAGTCCGGTCTGTTCGTCTGATATGTCGCATATCAAGTCTAGGGGTGGTATACGTCAGACCCCAATAACCGATAAGTCGTGCCGATGTGAGGCTCATAACGGGTCGAGAAACTACTGGTAACACTTACCAGCAAATATCTGATCAGCCCTGGCCAGGGACTTCCCTGTTACGGCCAATCGAGCACAGCGCAACATCAACCCCCAATACCGGGAGAGACGAAACCCCTCCTATCGCTCATTGCCTCCATGTGACTCGGGACTGTACCCAAAGACCACCGTTTTGCACGCCCTCATGGACGTGGTAAGGTGGAGATCAAAGCACAGTGGGAATCACACAAGACTCTATAACGATCTCGGGTCTACAGACTAACCTGTACAAGTGTCACCTGAGAACTGCCATCTGACGTGAGGTATAATACCATCTGGGAGTTCTCGGCGAGTCCGTCCAGTGTACCTAGTCTCCACTGAGCACCCGTATACCATCTCTGATGTCAAACACCAATGGATATGGGATCATCCATTGCCCATCTCATGGGTCGAGAAGCGTATACGCTAGTCTACACTGGTATATCGATGCCCTGTCTCGATACACCCACGACTAGGGACCTTGAAGGATGTACTTATGGACTACCATGTCCCCACTAGTATGATCTGCATCATAGTCCAGGTAGTCAAGTACACATCCTAAGGGCTTTATCAACATGTAACTATAAAACAGTTTAAAGAAACAAGTGTACATGTTAAGATAAAGAGTAACCAGATAGCATACTATCATATCGAGCAAGAAAGTCATCTCTATATATGTCCAAGCATCCAATATAAAATACATCATCTGTACAATACTGGCCTCTAGGGCATACATACAACTAACAATCTCCCACTTGCACTAGGGCCAGCTGCTGTAGTATCGCATACCGAGCATCCCGAAGAGTCTCTCAAACTGTATCTGGGGAATGGCCTTCGTGAGTGGTTCCTCCGTGTTGTTCTTCATGTCAACCCTCCTGACCTCGATCTCCCGGCGATCAACTATCTCCCGG
The DNA here is from genome assembly GCA_030015575.1 of Agapanthus africanus. Lineage (NCBI taxonomy): Eukaryota > Viridiplantae > Streptophyta > Magnoliopsida > Asparagales > Amaryllidaceae > Agapanthus > Agapanthus africanus. The sequence continues at coordinate 363,397,476 of CM057345.1, forward strand.
ATCAGGTGATACCGTCTCAGAATATGCCTGGATCGCTGATGGGACCTGGGTTCCTTGGCCAAAGCCACCGCTCCATTGTTATCACAATACAAAGGTATTGGATGCTCAATGGATGGAACCACTCCAAGTTCAGTAATGAACTTCTTGATCCAGACAGCCTCTTTGGCAGCATCGTTGGCAGTGATGTATTCAGCCTCCATCGCCGAGTCTGCCACGGTTTCCTGCTTCGAACTCTTCCAGCTAACCGCCCCTCCGTAAAGGGTAAAGACAAATCCTGACTGCGACTTAGAGTCGTCCTTATCACTCTGGAAGCTCGAATCGGTAAAGGACTCCACTTGGAGTTCTCCGTTACCATACACCAAGAACATTTCTCTAGTCCTTCGCAAGTACTTGAGAATGTTCTTCACAGCTGTCCAGTGACTCTCTTCAGGATCTGCTTGATACCGACTCACTACACTTAGTGAGTATGCAACATCGGGTCTGGTACATAGCATCGCATACATGATAGAGCCTACTGCCGAAGCATAGGGTATCCCTTGCATGCGAGCTCTCTCCAAATCAGTCTTGGGAGACATCTCTTTGGAGAGAGTGAGTCCAGAGATCGTGGGCAAGTTCCCACGCTTGGATTCTTCCATACTAAACCTCTTTAGTATGGTGTCAATGTACCTGGATTGGGACAATCCCAATATCCGTTTGGATCTATCTCTATAGATCCTAATTCCCAATATGCAGGAGGCATCACCAAGATCTTTCATTGAGAATCTTTGTGATAAGAAGAGCTTGACCGATTGCAGCATAGGAATATCATTTCCTATCAAGAGTATGTCGTCTACGTACAATACGAGGAAGATAACCTTACTCTTTGCCACCTTCTTGTATATACAAGGTTCATCTGGGTTTTTGACGAAATCAAACTCTTTGATAACGACGTCAAAGCAGATGTTCCAACTCCGCGATGCTTGCTTTAATCCATAAATGGATTTAAGCAGCTTGCACACCTTCCCGCTGCTCCCACTGTCTACGAAGCCCTCTGGCTGAGTCATGTACACGCTCTCTTCTAAATCACCATTTAGAAAGGCGGTCTTAACATCCATTTGCCAGATTTCATAGTCATGATATGCAGCGATGGCAAGCATGATCCGGATGGATTTAAGCATAGCCACTGGAGAAAAAGTTTCGTCATAGTCCACACCTGGTCTTTGACGAAAACCTTTTGCAACAAGTCTAGCTTTGAAAGTCTCCACTTTCCCATCTACACCAAGTTTTTTCTTGAAGATCCACTTGCTCCCAATGGGTTTTACCCCTTCAGGAGCAACTTCCAAAGTCCATACTTTGTTGGTGTACATGGATTCCATCTCGGACCGCATTGCATCCAGCCATTTCACAGAGTCACCACTCGTGATGGCCTGCTCGAAACTAGTCGGGTCATCATCTTCCATGATGCAATCCTCGCTTCCACCATCAATGAGAAAACCGTAGTATCTCTCAGGTGGACGAGAAACCTTACTAGATCGGCGGAGAGGCTGGGGTTCGTCGGGTACTACCGAATCTTCTGGTTCCACTAAATCTTCAGTTATAGTTTGTGTTTCTGGAACTTCTTCCAGTTCTACCTCAGAGCCACTAATCTCTTTTGTAAGAAATTCCTTTTCTAAAAAGGTGGCATGTTGAGCAATAAACACTTTTTGTTGTTCATGGTAGAAAAAATATCCATTTGAATGTTTAGGATATCCCACAAACTTACATAGAACTGACCGTGCCTCGAGTTTGTCTGGATTTTGCCTTTTGACATAGGCCAGACAACCCCATATCTTAACTCGTTTAAGACATGGTCTCTTCCCACTCCATATCTCATATGGTGTGGTAGGTACAGATTTAGTTGGAACTTGATTCAATAGGTATGCTGCTGTTTCAAGCGCATACCCCCAGAAGGAAATAGATAACTCAGCTGTACTCATCATAGAGCGCACCATATCTAATAGGGTGCGATTCCTCCGCTCCGATACACCGTTGTGCTGTGGTGTATAAGGAGGAGTAAGCTGAGAGAGAATCCCATTCTCTTTTAGATAATCTAGGAACTCATTGCTTAAGTATTCTCCTCCTCGATCAGATCAAAGGATCTTAATACTTTTGCCTGTTTGTTTTTCTACTTCGTGTTTATATTCTCTGAATTTCTCAAAAGTTTCAGACTTGTGTTTCATCAGGAACACATGTCCGAATCTAGAGAGATCGTCAGTGAATGTAATGAAGTAGGAAGAACCGTTCCTGGCAGGCGTAGACATGGGACCGCATACATCACTATGTATCAGTCCTAAGAGTTCATTAACTCTTTCTCCATGTCCACTAAACGGAGCTTTGGTCATTTTTCCTTTGAGACATGAATGGCAAGTATCATAAGATGATAATTCAAACGAATTCAAATAACCATCCTTATGTAACTTAGCCAGTCGTGTCGTATTGATATGACCAAGTCTACAGTGCCACAAGTAGGATTCGTTCATTTCTGAACTTTTCCTCTTGTGTGTGTTTTGTATATTGAGGACTGTATTCTGATTTAGAATGAATATGCCATTATGTAACGAGCCTGATGCAATCAACTTTTGATCTAGGAATATGTTCATAACATTATCCTTTACTACAAAATTATATCCTTCTTTACTTAATAAAGAAACTGATATAATGTTGCACATCATGTTCGGTATATAATAGCACTCATTCAGGACTATTGTATCACCATTTGGTAATACCAGGTGATATATGCCAACTGCTTTGGCTGCAACATTTTCCCCATTCTCTACTTGAACAGAATGATCACCTTTTCCCAGTTCTCTACCTTTCCGTAGCCCATGTAACTGTTTACATATGTGGGATCCTAATCCGGTATCTAATACCCAGGACGTAGGGTGCACTGAGAAACAGTTCTCAATAACAAACACACCTGAAGAAGGTGCATTATCATGCATGTTCTCGTTTGGGCGGCGTGAGAATCTAGATATTCTCCTGTTTCCTGTTCATCTTATAACGTTTATAAGATAGAACGGGTCCAACGTTTCCCTTCACAGTATAATATGCGGGTTCGGTCAATACATCCATATTATTATCTTGATTAAGGCATGAAATGGTCGCTACCTGGAGAGAGAGAGAAGAAAACACTTTAGCGTATGCTCGTGCAAGATCAGATTGGTTATTATCTTATCTAATCAGGATGGCTCCCACTGGTTTTTATCAAATCTTCCTTCAAACCCTAAAAGGAAAGACTAGCCGGGATTAATTACACCCTACAACTTCGTCAATCTTTCAGCCAGGCCAGTGTCGGTACTTTGAGGGAGGTTCCTCGTGCTTTCGCACGGACCTAATTAATGTAAACCTCGTTTTCCCAAAGGCGTAACCCCGTTGACATCTTTCTAGACACCTACTGTCACGTCCCGAAAGTACGGAACATGACCGGCACTTAAACTACGAACGTCTCGAGGCGTACGTAATCTAAGTAAACCGAAAACCCAGAAATCCAAACCAAGAAAAATAGTAGAGTGCAGGAAAAACAACTTAAAGCAAGTAATTTCAATAGCATAAGCCGAATTATGCGGTTTTTAAAACATCAAAATTTTACTGAAAATTTTCGGCAGAGTCTCCTTTGTAAATACTGGCTCCCAAACGGGATACAACATGAATAGTATACGAAATCAATAAAAGGCATCCCCAAGCGGGAGCTAGCTCTTCGTCAATCGACGGTCACAACCACACAAGCAATATAATATACAACGCCAACGGTGTGGATCAAAAACTCAAAAGGAAACTCAAAACCACCAGAAAAATAACGAGCGACTCTAAGGTCGAAAGAATAACCAACACTGGTCTCTATCTAAAAAAAAAAACATGTTTGGTTGATGGAATTTACTAGATACAACTGAATAATATCATACAAGGTAAATAATGGGGGTATGATACAAGTAAACCCACCTACTAGCAAATCACCCGAATGAAACTATGCCCGCAAAGCCGTAAGGAAACCGGTACGGCAAACCTACAAGAAACTGGGGCACAACGGGGGTGAGTTACCAACTCGTGAATAGAAAAATATCTACGCACAGAAATCGCATAAATAACGCAATCCTAGGTCAATGATCATAATATATCCTCAAAATAAGTATATAACATGCAGCCTATAACAAGGATAGGGTAAATATCTAACCCGAGTGTAATCTCATGTGCCCGTGTCAGTGCCTCAAGTAGCAATATATCATATGAATGAGGTATGAATGCATGAAACAGAATACATGTAAATGAAGAAACTGTTTTCATAAATTAGTGAGATTTCCTTCGTATTTTTAAACTGAGGTATCATAATGAAATCAGTATCAACAGTGTCTAGCATCGACACAAAACATAAATCTCACTGTCTCGAAATATCAATGTCTCAATCTCAATATCTAGGGCGCCGTCAGTCCAGACCGGCCCCTACCATCCATCTCAAGACCACGACGGTATCCTCCGGATATCCGACGCGTCGGGTAATATCACTGGTAGGTAGTGCTCCCCAGCCAGGCTCAACGTCAACACCACATTCCTCTTGCCCCGGGGTACCATACCGGGCCCACCATGTACCCGTGACGGTTCCTCCACTCCTCGACACGGATCTCCAAAACCACAGCAAACTCATGGTGGACGACACTTTACATCACTAGAAAACCGCACATTTTATATTTTAAAAGATCATAAGTTGTAAATTTTGCGGCTTTCCCCGAAATCCAGAAATATCATAAATCTCAAGAAATCATCACAAGTGCATATGTCAATGATAATAAACTAGGCATGAACAACTGAATAACAGTATGCATGAAGTGGTAGGTAATAACTACAATGTCTAATATGGCATATAGGGGAAGTACACTGATATCATGTCAACACTACTAGCTAACAATCTAAGTCAAGCAATTATATTCTCTAAAGTGTACGTGACATGGCAATTACCGATGAAGATGTGTGTGAGCCGGCAAGTAGGTGTACGTGGTACATACGCATCATCGGTAATGGTGCTGGTGTCCTAACAACATGATATCAATAATGGAATATGCAGCAAAATAAATATGCGAGGCAGAGCGAACAACAATAATGTGCGGGAGCTGAATACTAGACACAACGATAACTAATCTGCAATAATCTAATATAAGTCCTACGAATGGTGTCTTTTGAAATAACACGAATCATGGGGTTTTGAAAATAGGGGCTACGGTGTTTTTATGAAAAGATACGTCGTTTTTAAAATATCCGTAGATTCCCTTGAGCTGTCTTTAAAAATGCCCACGATTCGTTATTTTTTGAAATAGGTAAGAAGTCTAATCTAATCTAACAACTACACTATAGACTATACGGCTGAACTAACAAGCTGAACTACAGGTAAGGAAACCGCCTATCATCTGAGTCGATATATATACATACCTGTATATGTATAGTCGGTGATCCCGCCTCAATAATATCATATCCGATACCATATCTATAATCAGGCATCCCAAGTCAAGAGTGCGGATCAATCATCAATATAGCTCGTACGTAAATCCGTCGTACGGCATCCCAATCTGGGTACGGGTCAATATCACATTCTTCATACTATTCACCTGGTATCCTCTTTATCAAATATCATGATCGGGGTACTGATCTACGTCTAGTACCATACTGATACCGCCTACGTATGCATGGACGTGTGTGAAACACTACGTCAAGGACCCACTACAACGTCATGTCGTATCTAAGATACGAACCCTGCTATATCACCGATCTCACGGCCTCAAATCAAATCTCATCGACTCATTATAAATCCCAAGTACTATCATCCTCAATCCGTATGTGAACACATAGTCCCATACCCATGTGAACACATAACTATATAATCCCGTATAAGCGCAAATGAAAGAAGAAAGTATGCAAGTATGGGTGTGTGTGTGCATGTGTGGTGCGACCACTACTCTAGGGTTTCGCGACACCAAATCATCCAAGAACACCAAATATCTATATCATTGATAATATCAAACAAATTATAGTCAAAAAAAAAAAATATATATATATATATATATGTGTGTGTGTATACGTATTCGTATACATCACCACGAACTGCGGGGGTGCTATACGCCATCCACCCGACTTCTCCCCGTAGATATAAATCTACTCACCTGGTCCTCGCTCGCCGGTGCCGACGTCGCCACGCGCTTGCTTGCCGTCTCGAAGTCCACATGGGGTACCTACATATCACAACGTATCGTATCGCATAAAAACCCAATTCAAAATCGAAACGGCATACGAAAACTAAATCGGCACGCGTATCATGCATAGGTCAAAACCTATCGCCTACACATGCAAGAATAGTCAAACCAACCCTCGATGTCGATGTACGAACGTCAAACCATCGAGAAAAAAACCCAAACGCACCCCTTTGCGCATTCACAAACACTAATTATAATATGAAATAGGTTAGAATTCACAAAAACCTCAAACTCACTTTAAAAGCGATTTTTCCGAAAACCTAGTAAGCAAACTTTTCCATTTTTGTACAAAACTAAATGTTTTAATGATTTTAGTGGCTACAATGCTCACTAAATATCTTAACTAAGCCACCCAAACCATTACTAGATTTTAAACTTACTCATTTCCATAAATCCCAAAATTCTAGTTTGCAATTTAGCTTAAATAGTAAAATTCTAAAATACGATTTGCAAACTAGTTACTAGGTTTGATTTAACATGCCTTAATATGATAAATTACACACTTAAACCATGTTCAAATGATATACAACCCTAACTAGATTTAAATCTCACATATATATGCATTTCATAAAAACCTAGTTTACATAAAAGCTTATTTATTGCAAATCTTAAATTAACAAATTGCAACTAGCAACTAGATTAGGTTTTACATTCCCACAAGATGATAATCTACACTTGATTATCCTATTAGTGATGGTTAAACCCAAATTAGCTTCAAACCATACTCTTGAATTCTCAAATTAGCAACAAGAGCAAAATTAACACTTTAACAACTTAGCCTTAAGAAATTAACTAACTAATTAAGCAAAAATGGTTAGAATTTATACCCAATGAATTGAAGATCCACAAGCACACACATAGCCTCCCAAATTGGAATCTTGTTCCCTAGATCCATGCAATTTTGGCTATAGAGAAATGGGTAGGAGTCGGATTTTGATTTTGTGAGGGTTTGTGTTGATTTTTTTGTTGATTTTTTGAAGGAAAATGGAGGTGAAGGAAGATGGATACTTGGAGAAAATGGGGGGGGGCTGTTTCTGGCCGAAAATGGGGAGGGTGAGGTGAGTGGGAGAGTGAGAGAGAGAGAGTGTTGGTTTCAAAGTCAAAGAAAAGTCAAAAGCCCATTCTTATACATTCTTTTATCCTTTCTTTTCCTTTTCTTTTCTTTTCTATGAAATTCAAGTGGGGACCAAAGAGGGGCTGCTGAATTCAGCCATGGGGATGAGTGAATGGGGGTGTGTGGGTGTGGGTACGGGTGTGGGATGATGAAAAATGATAAATACAATACCCCAAACATCCATTTACGCTAAAAAAAAAGCCTTTTTTCTTCAATAATTTCTAAACCGTTTTGGCAAATGATTTCGTTCCAAAAACCACATGATAAATTTTTATTTAATGTTTTATGATGCACAAAATTTGTTTCAACTCATTCCAATTTGTAATTTTCCCTAATTAAATGTATTAGTGACGGCTTAAAATAATAATAAAATAATATTTTTTTTTTCCAGAAAATTTGAAATTTCACCAGCGGCTCAATAAACACCAAATAATAGCAATTACATAGCTAGAATATGTATATTTAATTTTTATAATAAGATATTTGTATTTTGACTTTTTACAGAAAACCCCCTTATTTTACCGTTTTTTCGAAATTCCACCGAAACGATTTTCAAAACGTTACAATCTTCCCCCCTTAAAGAAATTCGGTCCCCGAATTTAAATTCAAACTCCCCCAAATACTAAAACATCTAAGAAAACCCATCAAGTCGTCGGGGCTCCGAAATTATAAATACATAAAACAAGTCGTAGCGCAGCGCATGCGCTTGAAAAATGAGTATATAACTCAAATCAAAACTCCTCCAAGCATCCCGCGATCATCGGAGTCGTGGAGAAGACATCAATGCCAAATCCAAATCAAAACCAATATGATATAACTCAAAACTATAAATGTAAATATCGAATATATATCTGTAAGCATCTGAAGGAAATGCATGCCAAATCTCTTTAAGTCGCTGTGCAACGCGTATAACACTGCACAGTGGCGGACGTCTACCATAAGAAAATAACTATATACATATATACTTTTGTTTGAAATGTACGTTCCGCCGTTTTGGAAACAATTTAGAAGGGTCTCCTTGTTTTAAACATTTCGTGTCATATCAGACACGTAGGTAAATACTGAGGCTATAGCTCGCTTTTGGAAATCCCTTCAATAACTATCAATGCATGCAAAATGTATTCAGGTACTGTCCTCTGACTAGTCCTGCTCAGTACGAAAACACATAGCAATATCATAAAAACGTACTGCTCTATACGAAATCAATCCCCAAAATATGCACATGAATGCTACGTGCGTCTGGTGCGCACGGAAATCAAAATCCATGAATGTGCCATACATGCGCACAGAAACAACACCTAAGTGCATCGGGTGTGCACGAAACATCTGTCGTAGGCAACATGTGTGCCTGACAGCAAAATCAGGTGCATCTAACATGCACGAAAAATCTCACTTTAGTGCATCTGGTGTGCACCAAAATCGCATCTCAAGACATGCGCTCAACATGCGCGAAAATCCAAATCAGGTGCATCCATCGCGCACGAAATCATGAAATCCAATATCAAGCGCCGAACGTGCGCAAAATCAATCAGGTGCACAAGGTGCACAAAACAAATATCGAGTATCATAATCGAAATCGAAGTCCAGTGCATCTAAGTGCACATAAGGCGTATCACTGCACTGCAAGCATATATAAACTATACCGAGTGCAGGAACGAAATCGTGTGCATGCATACGCACAAAACCAACTCAACTATTTAAAACCGTAATATCACAAACATGTGAAACTAAAGCACGAAAACGATATCAAGTGCAACACTGTGCAAATGTCGTAAATCCTCAATCATCAAAATCAAATCATACGAATAAATCACCCAAAACATCGTAATCAATAATGGCGGAATAGTACTGCTCAAGCGCATCCTCTAAGAATCTCGGCAACTGTCGCGGTCACTAGTGGGACGTCTCGTCGATGATCATGAACTCTGTCCTGCTGGCGTGCGTAACCATGACCACTCCTGGGTCAAGGTCTTCACTATGAATTACCAATCTTTCGGTCCATCGGCTCATCGGCCCTGTCAGGTGTGCTAACGGGGACGATTCCGTTCTGGCACTCCTCTGGTCATCTCTTGGTCAATCATCGTGACCACTCGTGAGACAGCATATCACTGGCGTCGGCCTCTGGCTCTCTGAATGTACGTGACACATCTGATCCTGGGTGCGAGTATCATTGCAGCAGTGTCCTGGAAGGAATCCTGCTCACGGTCTCTTCCATGTCTCGTCTTCTGCCAACTGTCCGGAAGTCATTGTCCTTTCCTATATCTGCATCTTGCTCTGTAACTGCTGCATACCCATCGTGACTCCTTCTGGAAGGTATATCCAGTACCATGCCTCGGCATGCGCATCGCCTCTCTGATGTCGGCGGAGAGGAACGTCATCTCATCTACATCTGGTGCGAACCTCTTACTTCACTTTTCTCTAATGTCGTCTGCTTTGGACTCGTCTCGTCGCGGCTGCATGGACTGAGCTCCAACGGCTATCCTTGTATCTGGAGTCTCTCAAGAATGCATCTCACCACCTAGCATCCGAATTAAGTCGAGTCATCCGATCGAGTCGTCAAAACCTCATAATCCCCCAAGAGCTCAACATCTTGGGCACAGTTTAATAGTATCGAGTACATACCACAGCATCGGTGGTCCAGCCGTAGAAGGGCAAACCCAAGCCTCACTAATGGCGCCGCAGAACTGCCGCAAACCCTAAGGTTCAAAGGCTTTCATACGGTCATTAAGTCGAGTTAGGGTTTCATTCTTCTAGAGGGACCATAGAATTGCCTGCATGTCTTTCCGAATACTTTAAACTTGGAATAGTAGGTTTCTGACATTCGATCGTCTCTGTCGACTCCCAACGTCTCCGCGTGAAGTCGTCTCTAGCTGGAATCAATCTATCTGATGACCTCGCATTGGGGTAAGCGAACGAACCACCTGTCCTAGTCATTCATCATCGGGTGACTAGCGACCTTCTATCATCTATTCGTACAACTCGCCCCGCCATAGTTCCAACATATGGGGCGATATCTCGTCGCTCGCAGCAACAACTGGCTCGCTCGTCTGCACGCTGAACAGTGCCTCAATCATCAGGAGTAAGCAACACACCAACGGTCATCAAAATCTGGCTGGCCTCTGTCAGTGGCTCAATCCTCTAGTGTCGATCAGCACATCCGAGTAACCTCATAAAGGCGATCCGCCAAACGCTCGCGACGCGGAAACACAGTAAAAAGACACATCTCTGCAATCGTGTGTCGCCGGAATTTCGTCCTGGTCAGTCCTCGTTCGTGACGAGCTTGTGCTGACCACAACTCTAGCCGTAGCTCTCCCTGCCGGTAACCGTAGCAGCAAGACCAAACTGGTACCGATGAGGCTAGATCAGGAAGGAATATAATACTGAACAAGGAAATGTACATCCTAAGGCTTCATAAGTGGAGTGGCGTGTCGTAAATATGCCGCGGAACATACCAACGGTACGTCACTCTACTTTAGTCACCTATTCCATCAACCAAGGGTCATCCTACGCTCCGAAGGTAAAACCTAACGCTCTGATACCAACTTTGTCACGTCCCGAAAGTACGGAACATGACCGGCACTTAAACTACGAACGTCTCGAGGCGTACGTAATCTAAGTAAACCGAAAACCCAGAAATCCAAACCAAGAAAAATAGTAGAGTGCAGGAAAAACAACTTAAAGCAAGTAATTTCAACAGCATAAGCCGAATTATGCGGTTTTTAAAACATCAAAATTTTACTGAAAATTTTCGGCAGAGTCTCCTTTGTAAATACTGGCTCCCAAACGGGATACAACATGAATAGTATACGAAATCAATAAAAGGCATCCCCAAGCGGGAGCTAGCTCTTCGTCAATCGACGGTCACAACCACACAAGCAATATAATATACAACGCCAACGGCGAGGATCAAAAACTCAAAAGGAAACTCAAAACCACCAGAAAAATAACGAGCGACTCTAAGGTCGAAAGAATAACCAACACTGGTCTCTATCTCAAAAAAAATACATGTTTGGTTGATGGAATTTACTAGATACAACTGAATAATATCATACAAGGTAAATAATGGGGGTATGATACAAGTAAACCCACCTACTAGCAAATCACCCGAATGAAACTATGCCCGCAAAGCCGTAAGGAAACCGGTACGGCAAACCTGCAAGAAACTGGGGCACAACGGGGGTGAGTTACCAACTCGTGAATAGAAAAATATCTACGCACAGAAATCGCATAAATAACGCAATCCTAGGTCAATGATCATAATATATCCTCAAAATAAGTATATAACATGCAGCCTATAACAAGGATAGGGTAAATATCTAACCCGAGTGTAATCTCATGTGCCCGTGTCAGTGCCTCAAGTAGCAATATATCATATGAATGAGGTATGAATGCATGAAACAGAATACATGTAAATGAAGAAACTGTTTTCATAAATTAGTGAGATTTCCTTCGTATTTTTAAACTGAGGTATCATAATGAAATCAGTATCAACAGTGTCTAGCATCGACACAAAACATAAATCTCACTGTCTCGAAATATCATTGTCTCAATCTCAATATCTAGGGCGCCGTCAGTCCAGACCGGCCCCTACCATCCATCTCAAGACCACGACGGTATCCTCCGGATATCCGACGCGTCGGGTAATATCACCGGTAGGTAGTGCTCCCCAGCCAGGCTCAACGTCAACACCACATTCCTCTTGCCCCGGGGTACCATACCGGGCCCACCATGTACCCGTGACGGTTCCTCCACTCCTCGACACGGATCTCCAAAACCACAGCAAACTCATGGTGGACGACACTTTACATCACTAGAAAACCGCACATTTTATATTTTAAAAGATCATAAGTTGTAAATTTTGCGGCTTTCCCCGAAATCCAGAAATATCATAAATCTCAAGAAATCATCACAAGTGCATATGTCAATGATAATGAACTAGGCATGAACAACTGAATAACAGTATGCATGAAGTGGTAGGTAATAACTACAATGTCTAATATGGCATATAGGGGAATTACACTAATATCATGTCAACACTACTAGCTAACAATCTAAGTCAAGCAATTATATTCTCTAAAGTGTACGTGACATGGCAATTACCGATGAAGATGTGTGTGAGCCGGCAAGTAGGTGTACGTGGTACATACGCATCATCGATAATGGTGCTGGTGTCCTAACAACATGATATCAATAATGGAATATGCAGCAAAATAAATATGCGAGGCAGAGCGAACAACAATAATGTGCGGGAGCTGAATACTAGACACAACGATAACTAATCTGCAATAATCTAATATAAGTCCTACGAATGGTGCCTTTTGAAATAACACGAATCATGGGGTTTTGAAAATAGGGGCTACGGTGTTTTTATGAAAAGATACGTCGTTTTTGAAATATCCGTAGATTCCCTTGAGCTGTCTTTAAAAATGCCCACGATTCGTTATTTTTTGAAATAGGTAAGAAGTCTAATCTAATCTAACAACTACACTAGACTATACGGCTAAACTAACAAGCTGAACTACAGGTAAGGAAACCGCCTATCATCTGAGTCGATATATATACATACCTGTATATGTATAGTCGGTGATCCCGCCTCAATAATATCATATCCGATACCATATCTATAATCAGGCATCCCAAGTCAAGAGTGCGGATCAATCATCAATATAGCTCGTACGTAAATCCGTCGTACGGCATCCCAATCTGGGTACGGGTCAATATCACATTCTTCATACTATTCACCTGGTATCCTCTTTATCAAATATCATGATCGGGGTACTGATCTACGTCTAGTACCATACTGATACCGCCTACGTATGCATGGACGTGTGTGAAACACTACGTCAAGGACCCACTACAACGTCATGTCGTATCTAAGATACGAACCCTGCTATATCACCGATCTCACGGCCTCAAATCAAATCTCATCGACTCATTATAAATCCCAAGTACTATCATCCTCAATCCGTATGTGAACACATAGTCCCATACCCATGTGAACACATAACTATATAATCCCGTATAAGCGCAAATGAAAGAAGAAAGTATGCAAGTATGGGTGTGTGTGTGTGCATGTGTGGTGCGACCACTACTCTAGGGTTTCGCGACACCAAATCATCCAAGAACACCAAATATCTATATCATCGATAATATCAAACAAATTATAGTCAAAATATATATATATATATATATGTGTGTGTGTATACGTATTCGTATACATCACCACGAACTGCGGGGGTGCTATACGCCATCCACCCGACTTCTCCCCGTAGATATAAATCTACTCACCTGGTCCTCGCTCGCCGGTGCCGACGTCGCCACGCGCTTGCTTGCCGTCTCGAAGTCCACATGGGGTACCTACATATCACAACGTATCGTATCGCATAAAAACCCAATTCAAAATCGAAACGGCATACGAAAACTAAATCGGCACGCGTATCATGCATAGGTCAAAACCTATCGCCTACACATGCAAGAATAGTCAAACCAACCCTCGATGTCGATGTACGAACGTCAAACCATCGAGAAAAAAACCCAAACGCACCCCTTTGCGCATTCACAAACACTAATTATAATATGAAATAGGTTAGAATTCACAAAAACCTCAAACTCACTTTAAAAGCGATTTTTCCGAAAACCTAGTAAGCAAACTTTTCCATTTTTGTACAAAACTAAATGTTTTAATGATTTTAGTGGCTACAATGCTCACTAAATATCTTAACTAAGCCACCCAAACCATTACTAGATTTTAAACTTACTCATTTCCATAAATCCCAAAATTCTAGTTTGCAATTTAGCTTAAATAGTAAAATTCTAAAATACGATTTGCAAACTAGTTACTAGGTTTGATTTAACATGCCTTAATATGATAAATTACACACTTAAACCATGTTCAAATGATATACAACCCTAACTAGATTTAAATCTCACATATATATGCATTTCATAAAAACCTAGTTTACATAAAAGCTTATTTATTGCAAATCTTAAATTAACAAATTGCAACTAGCAACTAGATTAGGTTTTACATTCCCACAAGATGATAATCTACACTTGATTATCCTATTAGTGATGGTTAAACCCAAATTAGCTTCAAACCATACTCTTGAATTCTCAAATTAGCAACAAGAGCAAAATTAACACTTTAACAACTTAGCCTTAAGAAATTAACTAACTAATTAAGCAAAAATGGTTAGAATTTATACCCAATGAATTGAAGATCCACAAGCACACACATAGCCTCCCAAATTGGAATCTTGTTCCCTAGATCCATGCAATTTTGGCTATAGAGAAATGGGTAGGAGTCGGATTTTGATTTTGTGAGGGTTTGTGTTGATTTTTTTGTTGATTTTTTGAAGGAAAATGAAGGTGAAGGAAGATGGATACTTGGAGAAAATGGGGGGGGGCTGTTTCTGGCCGAAAATGGGGAGGGTGAGGTGAGTGGGAGAGTGAGAGAGAGAGAGTGTTGGTTTCAAAGTCAAAGAAAAGTCAAAAGCCCATTCTTATACATTCTTTTATCCTTTCTTTTCCTTTTATTTTCTTTTCTATGAAATTCAAGTGGGGACCAAAGAGGGGCTGCTGAATTCAGCCATGGGGATGAGTGAATGGGGGTGTGTGGGTGTGGGTACGGGTGTGGGGTGATGAAAAATGATAAATACAATACCCCAAACATCCATTTACGCTAAAAAGAAAGCCTTTTTTCTTCAATAATTTCTAAACCGTTTTGGCAAATGATTTCGTTCCAAAAACCACATGATAAATTTTTATTTAATGTTTTATGATGCACAAAATTTGTTTCAACTCATTCCAATTTGTAATTTTCCCTAATTAAATGTATTAGTGACGGCTTAAATAATAATAAAATAATATTTTTTTTTTCCAGAAAATTTGAAATTTCACCAGCGGCTCAATAAACACCAAATAATAGCAATTACATATCTAGAATATGTATATTTAATTTTTATAATAAGATATTTGTATTTTGACTTTTTACAGAAAACCCCCTTATTTTACCGTTTTTTCGAAATTCCACCGAAACGATTTTCAAAACGTTACACCTACTTGATCGGCTAATTGTAATGTGTAAAACTCTCCCAGGAGTAACTCTTACTCACAGCGGGTATCGGGATCCAACTATCTCATAGACGGTATGCAATCTCATTGCAAATTTCAACACTTGAAATTCCCGATAATATTTTGCCCCTAGTATGCCATGACCTTGACAGAGGTCAACAAACCATAGTGCACTAGTCAAGTTCAACCCGTCATTTCTTGATTGAATCAAACCCACTCGCACGACCCTTGACAGAGGTCAACAAGGTCTTACGACTACCCTAATCCAATCACATCACATGCTTTACAGATAATTACTAGTTAGCTACCGCACACTACGCCTTGACAGAGGTCAACAAACGCAGCACGAATACTAAATAGTCTTTATCTGAAATGACGGAGGGCTACGACAGGTTTTTCTGAAAAACCTATTGCGTAATGAACTTGATATCGTTGTAGAATCAAATGAAGTTTTAAAATGGAGTGATTTTGAGGCTTTTTCTAGTTTTGCTAAAGGGGTCACTCCCGGTGAATGGATCGTCGGCCCTTTCCTCGTCGAATGAGGTGCAGGATATATCATATATATCACTGTGCAAAGCAGAAACTATAGAAGCAATCAAAAATCAAACCGAGTGTGTAGCATCTGCCAGTTATTGCTAAAGGAGTCACTCCCGGTGAAGGGATCTCGGTCCTTTCCTCATCGAATAAGGTGCAGGATATATCACATATACCGCTGTGCAAAGCAAGAACTGTAGCTACCTGTTTTATTTAAAATTTGATTCTACAACATCTTAGGTTTCTTTTCTTTCATTAATCACATTAATGAAGTCCCATCATTTAAGTACCTAAACATCACAGATAGATATGACATACACTTATGCCATCCGCATTCGCCTCGATGTCCCCTCGTGCACCGTTACGTTAGGTAACTAACGACAGAGCAGGGCAGGGCTAGTGCGGATGCAAAACATAAGTAACGTCTATATAATATATCATATATACTATATACTGTATCTATCACAGAACATCTCATGATCACATCACAGATATCGCAGCAGAAGAAACATATGAAATATTGGATATACTAGGACGTCCGTGTTTTCAATACGAGCCAGTATAAAATACGGATTCCACGGTCGTGATGAATAGCCAATCCCACACCCCTAGACCCCTACGAGAGCGGCAAGCAACCCTGCCAATTCTAGGGTTAGGAGACCCGGACTCGACTCCTCGAGTTGGTCTCCCACTGGACCCCAGAACCCGGTTACTTGTGCTCCCCTCCTTGGGTCTATCCTAATGCGGAAAAGTAAATAATATACAAAAGGTGACATCTTCCGCAACCTGGAAGTGCCCCAAAATAAAAGAATATTACATATAAGTTTTTACATGAATGAAAATGAAAAACACTCATCTCACATAAAAACCCCCGGCTATTCAAACACGACGATCCAATATAACATATCCAGCAACACATAATATCACATGTCATCAACATAAGTAAATATGCGCATCCCAATTGTCGTTGACATATAGCAACGAAACCGGCGATATCACATATTACACTTACGGTCACAGAAAAGAAAGTGTAAAACTACAACAATTGGAATCCGCAACCTCTTTAGACATCGCATGCCTAATCAAAATGAAATACTTAGACATCACATGCCTAACAATTATAAACCCAGCATTTTAGTCTCATTATCAAAAACTCTTTTCAATATCAAATGAAACTAAACTGTTAGATTTATATCATTCATTCTGTTATCTCATAACTGTTTGTGAATTCTAATTATTGTATCCCATTCCGGATAAATAGAAAATATTAAACTTTCCGATCGAACATTCGAACACCCAAGTTTTCCCGAAACCGTCCAACACATGAAATAGGTTCAAAGACATTCACTTCATGCCTCAGTACCAACGGTCCATCCGTAGAAGGGTCAAGCCAACGCCTCACATGTGGCACGCCGTACTGCCCCAAACCCTAAGGTTCAAAGGGCAGTTCAAGACGGTCACATAATCGAGTTAAGGTTTGTTGTCTTCTAGAGGGACCATCACGTTACTTGCACTACTCAGAACGTCCTTAAACCACAGAAAAATCCAACACTTGGAAATTTTCCGGCAGGGGAAAAGTTGGGTATTTATATCCGGTCGGACTTTTTAACATATTCAAAAAATTATCCGGAAAGCACTTAGACAAAGTTCGATAATCCGATCGAAATACTGAGTCCCCAATACAACCCAGAATACTCAACTCTTGAATAAATATTAAAAATTCCCAGAGAACTCAGCACTGAATAAAAGAAGTTACTGTGCAAATTGGGTGGGTGACGTCATCATACGGCCGCGGAACCGCCGCAGAAGCCAGGCTTCTGCCGCGGTTCCGCCGCACTCTGGAGGAATTGGGTGATCGTGTTTCACAGTAATTCTTAGAAAGTCCTGCTGAATTTTCTGCATATTTTTAATTTGGAAAAAACCCAGTTTTTAAAAAATGTACAGAGAGCAACTTTGATATTAGGGTTTCGGTCCGATCGGACTTCAAACTCCGTCTACACTTCGCTTAAGGCTCTAGCTAGGCTCTAATACCACTGTAGGGTTCCTAGGCACACAATAGAGGTCTCACAAGGCATCAACCATGCCAATTTCAAATTTTATGGGTGCCGAGAAACCCTAATACGGATCGTCGACTAGAAATTTAGGCGAAAAACGAAACTAGTTAACATCTTAGCTAAAGGAGAGAGGCTACAAACTTTGTAGATCCGGTTCTCCACTTCCTTAGCTCCACGTAGGCGTCCTCTCGCTGTCCATCTCGAATCCCGAACTCAAACGTCGGCTTCATCGGAGAATTGGGCGGACTAGGTCGTCGGCTTCGTGCCGAAGATGATCTACGTCGAGGCATCACAAGTTCAAGCTCCAACTTCACCAAGTTGTGAAACTTGTGAAGAAAACACCCTATACTACTTGGCAAGAGGTAGAGGGTGAAGAAATAGGAGGTGGGTTCACTTTAGAATTGGATTTCTCACACTTTTGCCCAAGTTGCCATTGATGAAGGCAAGGTTTTTCTTGAAGAAGAAGAATGAATATGATAAGTTTCTTATTTAAAAATGAAACTAATATGAATACTTATCATATACTAACCATGGTCAAGTGTAGAGATTAAACTAAGGTTAGTTGGAATGGTTAGGGTTAAGGATGAGATAAGAATGGTGGACTTTGTCAAAGCTTCAAGAAGCTTCAACATAGAAACAAAATAAGCCACCATTCTTAATAATATCCAAAATGAATAAATAAATAAATAACTAAGTAAATAATCAAAACCCTAACCATTCATATAACCATGGTTTAATCTTTACACAAACCCAAGTGAGCAAGTATCATCAAACATGATATAAACAAGTGCACAAAAAATATATCACATATACAATGTGCATCAAGTGAGAAAATCCTTTTAAAATGAACCAATACTAGTTAATGCAAAGCAATATATCAAATATATAATTATACATTAAATCATTAAATTAACACTTGATTTAACGATCCGGTCATATCGCATATAACCGACTAGTATCCTATGTATCGGCTTATCGAATCAATCCTTGATTCGATATCTAGGTT
The DNA here is from genome assembly GCA_030015575.1 of Agapanthus africanus. NCBI lineage: Eukaryota > Viridiplantae > Streptophyta > Magnoliopsida > Asparagales > Amaryllidaceae > Agapanthus > Agapanthus africanus. The sequence goes on from CM057345.1 coordinate 363,416,511, forward strand.
ATATCGCATATAACCAATTGATACATTCATCGCGAGAATGAAATACGGTATCACATACACGCATTATTCTCGCTCCCGCACATATCTCATATGCGCTCCTATTTCGTTTCGCTTGAGCCAGGAAACCTCTGTGTAGGACTCTAAAGACTCGTCAATACGCCGGTAGCAGATGATGATCACATCAAGCAACCATCGGCACGGGGGCGACTTGCGCTCGAGCGCAAGCGCGCCACGTGTCGGCACGGGGGCGACTTGCGCTCGAGCGCTTGCGCTTGAGCACAAGCGCGCCACGTGTCGGCACGCGGGCGCTCTGCGCTTGAGCGCCGGCGAGAAAAAGAGGCTTTTAGCCTAAAAAAAATTTCTCAGAAGAGAAATCAGAGAGGAGTTGGACTCCTGAGTGTGTGTTTTTTTTTTTTGGGTTTAGTGAACGATGTTCTTCTTCCTCCTCCTCTGTTAGCTGGATCTTGAAGATCAAGAGATATGGGATTTCTAAAAATCTCTTCTTTTTGGGATCTAATGGAAGATCTGAGTTCCCCTTTATGGGTTTTGTGGTGAAAAACTAATTTGTTTTATAAAAAGAAGAGTAAAACTCTTGATTTAATTCAAGAGAAAAAGGAAGGTTTTGGAACCTTGAAGAAGGAGAAAAGATCTCAGATCTGAAGAAAATTTTGAGAGAGAGAAAAAAGTTATTAGATATTTTCATTATCTTTTGCCTTTATAGGCTATACACTTTACACATAGCCCCCTTGGGCTTCACAAAATGGCATTTTGCCTATCCCATGGCTCATGTGCCATTTCTTTTTGCACATAAGCCATGGGCTTTACAAAAATTTGGCTTTATGCATATTTTTCTTACATTTATCCATAGAATAAAACAAAAGAAATACAACAAAATTGTTTATTACAAAATTTTTTATCTTGGCGTGGGGGAGGCCGACCGCTTCATGTTCGGGCTCGGCCCGGGCATGGGCCCACTGGGTCTGGGCTTGGGCCCACTTGGCTTGAGGTTGACTTGGATTTTGACTTGGTCAACCGGGGTGTAAATTTTTACCCCAACAGGGTCCTTTGACGTAGTATTTCACACGCGTGCATGCATACGTAGGTGGTATTAGTATTGTACTAGACATAGGTCAGTAACATAGACTATGATCTTGGATAAAGAGGATACCAGAGGAAAAGTGTGAGGAATATGATATTGACCCGTGCCCATATTTGGGGATGCCGTACGACGGATTTACGTACGAGCTATATATTGATGTTTGATCCGCACTCTTGACTTGGGATGTCTGATTATAGATATGGTATCGGATATGATATTATTGAGGCGGGATCACCGACTATACATATACAGGTATGTATATGTATCGACTCAGATGATAGACGGTTTTCTTACCTGTAGTTCAGCTCGTTAGCTTAGACCTTTAGTTTAGTTTAGTTGTTAGGTTAGATTCGATTCTTACCTATTTCAAAAACTAACGAATCGTGGGTATTTTAAAAGGCAGCATAAGGGATCCTACGGATATTTCAAAAGACGTATCTTTTCATAAAAACACCGTAGCCCCTATTTTCAAAACCCCATGATTCGTGTTATTTCAAAAGGCACCATTTGTAGGACTTATATTAGATTAATGCAGATTAGTTATAGTTGCGTCTAGTATTCAGCCCCCGCTCATTATTGTGGTTCGCTTCGCATTGCATGCTTATATTATGTTTCATACTCCATTATTGATATCATGCTGTTAGGACACCAGCACCATTACCGATGTTGCGTATGTACCACGTACACTTACTTGCCGGCTCACACACATCTTCATCGGTAATTGCCATGTCACGTACACCTTAGAAAATATTAGTGTACTTGCCTTATATGTTAGTTTAGACATTGTAGTTATTACCTGCTGCTTCATGCATACTGTTATTCATTGTTATGCCGCATTCATGGATTCTCATGCATATATTCACTATTTTACGTGTTATTGAGGTTTTGGATTCGGATTTCCATGAGATTTTCTGGATTTGGAGGAAAACCGCAAAAACATAAATAAACCTTCTCTCTCTTTTAGAATAAAAAGTGCGGTTTTCCCATGATGTATGAGTCGTCCCCCATGAGTTTGCTAATGGATTTCGAGACCCGATTCGAGGAGACGGATGAACCGTTTCGGGTACATGGTGGACCCGGTAAGGTACCCCGGGGCAAGAAGCGCGTGATGATGACGATGTGAGCCTGGCAGGGGAGCACTACCTACCGGTGATTTTACCCGACGCGTCGGATATCCGGAGGATACCGTCGTGGTCTTGAGATGGATGGTAGGGGCCGGTCTGGACTGACGGCGCCCTAGATATTGAGGTACAGAGACTATGATACAAAGATATCGAGATATTGGGATTACGTTTTGTGCCGATGCTAGGCACTGTTTTATGCTGATTTCATTATGATACCTCATTTTAAAAATACAAAGGAAATCTCACTAAATTATGAAAACAGTTCTTCATTTACATGTATTCTGTTTTCATGCATTCATACCTCATCCATATGATACATTGCTACCTGAGGCACTGACACGGGCACATGGAATTACACTTGGGTTAGATATTTGCCCTAACCATTGTTATGGGTTGCTTGTTATATATATAATTGAGGATATATTGTGATCATTGACCTAGGTTGCGTTATTTATGCGATTTCTTTTCGTAGATGTTTTTCTATTCACGAGTTGGCAACTCACCCCCGTTGTGCCCCGGTTTCTTGCAGGTTTGCCGTACAGGTTTCATTACGGCTTTGCGGGTATAGTTTCCTTCGGGTGATTTGCTAGTAGGTGGGTTTACTTGTATCGTACCCCCATTATATATCTTGTATATCATTATTCTGTTGTATCTAGAAGTTCCATCAACCAAACATGTATTTATTTTTGAGATAGAGACCAGTGATGTTATTCTTTCGACCTTAGAGTCGCGTGTTTTATTTCTGTGGTTTTCTTGTGGTTTTGAGTTTCCTTTTGAGTTTTGATCCTCGCCCTTGGCGTTGTATATTATATTGCTTGTGTGGTTGTGACCGTCGATTGACGAAGAGCTAGCCCCCGCTTGGGGATGCCTTTTTATTGATTTCGTATACTATTCATGTTGTATCCCGTTTGGGGGCCAGTATTTACAAAGGAGACTCTGCCAAAATTTTCATAAACTACTTGATGTTTTTAAACAAAACGCATAATTCGGCTTATGTTTTTAAAACTACTTGTTTTAAGTTGGTTTTCCTTCACTCTACTACTTTTCTTGGTTTGGATTTCTGGGTTTTCGGCTTACTTAGATTACGTACGCCTCGAGAGTTCGTAGTTTAAGTGCCGGTCATATTCCGTACTTTCGGGACGTGACAAGTGCGCCCGCCACTACTGTACTGACGGATCGGACCTGCAAAATACTGTGGCACAACGGGGGTGAGTTGCCAACTCGTGAGTAATAAGTAGCATCTAATAAGGCTATCGTAAGCATGCACGCAATTTCGTCACAGCCTACATGTACTAATGTGATGCGATGCACTAGTATGTATGCAACATGAATGCGTAATCAATACGAGATCTAAATATATTTAGTACGAGAAAATTTGTATTCTTATCTTAGTAAAAACTTCTGTAATTTAACTGTAGCATCATCAATGAAATCAATAGAAATCCGTGTCAAGTATCGACACCAAATATGAATATCTCAATGTCTCGACATCCCAAGTCCCAATACCTCGATGTCTCAATGTATCAATATCTCAATATCTCGGGCTCCGGCAATCCGGACTAGCCCATAAACTCAATATCTCGGGCTCCGGCAATCCGGACTGGCCCATATCATCAATCTCAAGACTACGTCGGTATCCTCCGGATATCCGCCACGTCACAAATAACCGGTCGGTAGTGCTGCCCTGACGGGCTCAACGCCATCATCTGCGACCATCTTTCCCCGGGGTACCGCACCGGGTCCATCATGCACCCACAGACGGTTCCTCCTCCTCTTCGAATCGGGTGTATGATTATAACTCAAGAACCGAGAAATCTCATGGTGGACGACATATACATCATATCACGAGAAAACTGCAACTTGCATTATTAAAATGATAACGGTTTATAAAATTCTTGCGGTTTTCCCAAAAATCTAGAAATCTCATAATACTAAATTCCTCAAGAAAAATCACCATATATACACATGTCGGTGATGATGAATGCTTATGGTATCAACAATATGAAATACGATGCGTGACTAGAAAACTATGCATGAACGATGATGCAATGAGGTATATGCGTATGACTAACAATCCTACATATCCATCCTGATGAATTGAATATACAAATACAGGTTTACAAATCATATATGTTGCAATGGTTTTATATTCTGATTTAAACAAGTTATATAGTGTTCGTGGCATAGCAATTACCAAGGTGTATGTGTCCACATGAATAGTGCCCGTGTCGCATAAACCAATGGTAATGATGCAAGTGTCCTATGAGATGATATCACACAGATATATATATATATATATATATATATATATATATATAAGATGATGCGATGCAACAAGATGAATAATTAGGAACTATGCATATAAATGCAAGTACTAAAAGAAATTCTAACTATTAGGCGCTTTGCGCCATCCAGACGATTCCCCCATAGATGTTTACATCTACTCACATGAACGTCTCAGCTAGTCTGATCCAATCACCGCTTTTCCTTTCCGTGCCACGTCCGATGTCTCCACAACCGATCCTAGAATCGTATAAATATCAATATAGAAAGCTAAACATTCGATAAAAACACGAAGACAGAATGATACATAAGAATTAACGCCACGTATTAGAGTACGTGCACACTTGGTGCACAAGACCCGCGTAACATCACTCAATTCCTACACGATCTGTCTGTCACACAAATACACCAGACCATGGTTCAAATCGCATGTATCACGCAGACTCAACACTAAAAATATAGATAATTGGTCCCAGATTTTATCTGGAGCAGAAACAAGAAAAACAAGCAAGAACAAACCTCATATAATACCTACAGACAACTACCTGCAAAGTTTCAACGTTTTTCTCCAAAATTGGGCCGACCACGAGGGGGTTGTCACCAGGTCAAATCGGGTGCACAATGTATAGTCTATTGTATATGTTTGTTTGTTTTAAAAATCACCACGGTAATAGCAGATTCTTAATATCCTAGAAGTTAACTAAAAACTGTTTTGAAACACTAATTAGTGATATAATGGTATTTTAGCGTAATCTGAATGGATTAGAAATGCTATTAGTCACTAACTACACTTAATTACCCTAATTAAGCCATCCAAACCCTAACTTATCTTAATCTCCTCTTAAATCTCAAAAATAGCATTAATTACCACTTAAACACTAATTTAAGCTCAAAAACTAAAAGTTTAGCAAATAAGTAATCGAGTTTGGCTTTATACCTCATGTTGATTTAAGAATGGTTCAAACTTGCTGATCTTGCCTCCTAAAGCTAAAACATGCCTCAAGAACCAAGAAGGATTTGTTTTAAAGTGTTTTAGATTAGCTTTAGTGATGTTTTGATGGATTTTTGATGGAAATGGAGGCTTTCCAAATGAAAGAAGAAGAAGAAGATGAAAGGGAGAGGGGCTACTGGCTTGGCCGAGAGATGAGGGGGAGAGAGAGGGAGAGAGGGTGTGTGTGTTCAAAGTCAAGTCCCCCCTGCCTCATAAATGCACCATGCTCACCATTTCATTTTCCAATTCTTTTTCTTATTTAAAAAAAAAAGGATTCTAGAACCAAGAGAGGAGAGAAAGATGAGTATGATATGTTAGTGATATGTATGCCCTAGAGGCCATTACTGTACATACGATGTACATTGTAATGGATGCTTGGACATATATATGGAGAACTTTCTTGCTCGACATGATAGTATGCTATCTGGTGGCTCTTTATCTTAACATGTACTCTAATTGTCTCTATATTACATGTTGATAAAGCCCTTAGGATGAGTACTTGACTACCAGGATTAAGATGCAGATCATACTAGTGGGGACAGTGTAGTCATTAAGTACATCCTTCAAATGTTCCTAGTCGAGCATGTATCGAGACAGGGCATCGATATACCAGAGTATACTAGCGTATAACTTCTCGACCCATGTAGATGGGCGATGGATGATCCAATATCCATTGGTGTTTGACATCAGAGATAGTATACGGGTGCTCAGTGGATACTGGATACACAGGACGGACTCGCCGAGAACTCCCAGATGGTATTATACCTCACGTCAGATGGCAGTTCTCTTGTGACACTGGTACAGGTTAGTCTGTAGACCCGAGATCGTCATAGAGTCTTGTTGATTCCCACTGTGCTTTGATTACTATCTTACCACGTTCAAGAGAACGTGCAAAACGGTGGCTTTTGGGTACAGTCCCGAGTCACATGGAGGGCAATGAGCGATAGGAGGGCTTTCGTCTCTCCCGGTATTGGGAGTTGATGTTGCGCTGTGCTCGATTGGCTATAACAGGAAGTCCTTGGCCAAGGCTGCTTCAGAGATATACTGGTAAGTGTTACAATAGCTTCTCGATCCGTTATGAGCCTCATATTGACACGACTTATCGAGTTACTGGGGTCTGACGTTTACCACCCTTAGACCAGATATGCGATATATCAGACGAAGATACCGGACTGTACAGTAGTGTTACTAAATGGATTCACAGGAGTGTGAGCAGGCTTGCTTGTTGATCTTCTGATCGCTTAATACCGGGTGGCCGTTACGTTTAGCAGACCGCTTGCGGCTTGTAGGTGTTTGATATGATCATCACCTACTGGTGGCGCATTGACGAGTCTTTAGAGTCCTACACAGGGGTTTCCTGGCTCAAGCAAAACAGAGTAGGAGCACATATGTGATATGTACGGGATCGAGATTAATACGATATGTGATGCCGTATTCTATTCTCGCGATTTGTGACATTGGTCGGTTATATGTGATATAGCCGGGTTATCGGATCAAGTGTTGATTCGATAAGTTGTTACACATGATATTAGTCGGTTATATGTGATATAGCCGGATTATTAAATCAAGAGTTGATTTGATAATTTAATGTATAATTATATATTTGATATATTATATTACATTAACTAGTATTAGCTCACTTAAGATTTCTTTTCTCACTAGAATGTGCACATTGTGATATATGCAAGTGTACATGTTTGTGTCATGCTTAATGATACATACATGATGGGTGTATGAGATTTATACCATATTAAGGTTAAATTAGGGTTTTGTTTATTTCTTAAGGTTTAACAAAAGAGAAAGACTTAGTCAAAGTTGTCAAGCTTAATTGAAGCTTGTAGAAACATTGACAAAGTCAACTCTTTTGTCATTCCTTAGGATATTTCTTAACCCAACCCTTAACCTTACACCTTGGTTATTTCTCTACATGAGTTAAGCACGATGACTTAACTCACCCATGGTTACATAATTCATTGGTATGAATTATTGACTAGAGTTCATATTCTTCTTCTTCCTCCTCAAAGCTTTCTAGCTTCAATGGAGTTGTGAGAAAAAGTGTGAGAAAATGAAATCTAAAGTGAGCCCACTTCGTACTTCATCATTCTCTACTACTTGCCATTTAGTATAGGATGTTCTCTTCACAAAGTTCTTGACCTAGTGAAGAAATAGCTTGGGTTAGTGTGTCCTCGACGTAGATCATCTTCGGCCTCGAAAACATCGAAGCAAGTTCGTTCGTTTCTTCATGGGAGCCTCTCTAGAGTCCGGAGTTCACGATCGCATCGAAGGGACTACTACACGAAGCTATTGAAGTGAAGGACCGGTCTACAAAGGTTGTATTCCTTGCCCAATTCTTATTGCAAAGTGTTTTCATTTGTTATTTCGTCGATTACTAGTATACGATTCTTGCTTAGGATTAGCTTAAATGGCAAATTTTTGAATTTAGCATGGACGATGCCTCCCGGAACTTTGCTGCCGTCTTGGGTAACCCTTCAGTGGTATCAGAGCCATACTAGAAATTTATACGGATTTTGTTAGGATTACGAAACCGAAACAACTCCGAAACTTGACACATCAAAACCATGTTTCTGTCGATTTTAAAATGAGCTCCAAAATTTTTTCAAACAAGTGCAGAATCATATTTGGGAAAATATAAGAACATGGTTGAAAATTGGGACCATGTGCTCGGATTTTGGCCGAGCACATGGCCACAATTTCCGAGGAGGCCGGCCCCCTGTGGCTATTTTGGTTCCAGGTTTTTTCTATGCTCTGGTCTCTGAGTTTTGGTGTTTCAGGTGTTGTTTATTTTTCTTAATTTTACAAGTGATGTAATCTTACACTATAAGAAATTCGGAGTGTTTCGTATTCGTAGTTTTAACATTGTTTCGGGTTTTCATATATTGTCTAGACGAAGTTAGAAAGTTCGATTGAATGTCAAAAACCCATTTTTCCAAGTTTAACGTATTTGGAAAAAATATGCAAGTGATTCTTTGGACCCTCTAGAAGAACGTAAACCTTAACTCGATTATGTGGCCGTCAAAACCGCCACTTGAACCCTAGGGTTTATAGTAGTTTAGCGTTGTCACATGTGAGATGTTGGTTTGACCCTTCTACGGCTGGTTCATAGGTACTGTGGCATCTTCTGGGTATTATTAAAACTGTGCTCAAGTGTTGAGCAGTCGGGAAATTGTGGGACTTTGATGAATCGATCGAAGAGTTTATCGTCGTCGGGATATTATGTGATGGGATACAATATTTGGAATCCACATGTAGTTATGAGATGACTAGTTTGAATGTTATAAATCTAGCAGTTTAGTCTCATTTGTGTTAGGTTTACCTAGCACCCTAAGAAAGGTTTGGAAGCATCACATGTCTCAAAGATTAAATTTTTAGAGTGCTAAATGAACATACAAAGAATCAATCCTAGAAAATTAGGGTTTCATAACTTTAAACCACATCACAAGCAACAAAGACTAGGGTTTTGAGAGTACAACCTTTGTAGCTCCCTACGCTAGACTCCTTGGCCACTTGAGTGTTGGAAAAGGGTTCGCTTGAGGTCTTCTAGTGTCCACGACGATCCACCCGAAGCTCCTTTGTCCAAGCTTGCAACTTCACTTGATCAAGAGAAAGAAATGAAGCTAACACTCTAAACAAGTGGGCAAGACTTGTGTAGAATGATGTTGTGGTGGCTATTCTCACTTCAAAATCCTAACTTGGTGAGTAATTTGCTCACTAGAGAAATCTAGAGAGCAAAAGAAGAAGGAGGAAGAAGATGATGGCCTTTTTTAGACAAGAGAAAAGATAATCTCTTATGAAGTTGCCACAATATGATCATCACCCACTGTCGTCACCCACTGTCGTCCACTGTCGTCCACAATGTTTCGCCTGGACTAGCTAACTCCTTTGTGGGACTCTAAGACTCGTCAATACGCCGACAGTGGGTGATGATCATATCAAGCACCCCCAAGCCGCAAACGGTCAGCTAAACGTAACGGCCACCTGGGTATTGAGCGATCAGAAGAAAACAAGCGAACCTGCTACAACTCCCGTTGAGCCAACCGGCAACACTACCGTACAGTCCGGTCTCTTCATCAAATATGCTGCATATCGTGCCTAGGGATGGTCACGTCGACCCCAATAACTCAATAAGTCGTGCCGGTGAATGGTCTATAACAGATCGAGAAACTACTGATAACACTTATCAGTAAATCTCAGCAGCCCGGGCCAGGGACTTACTGATATAACCAGTCGAGCACAGCACAGCATCAACTCCCAATACCGGGAGAGATGAAACCCCTCCTATCGCTCATCGCCTTCGTGTGTCTCGGGACTGTACCCAACGGCCACCTGTTTGCACGACTCAGTAGAGCCGTGGTAGGGTGGTAATCAAAGTACAGTGGGAGAGCACATAAGACTCTATGACGATCTCGGGTCTACAGACTAACCTGCACCAGTGTCACCTGAGAACTGCTATCCGACGATAGATATAATTCCATATAGGAGTTCTCAGTGAGTCTGTCCAGTGTACCCAGTCACCACTGAGCACCCGTATATGATCTCGATGTCAAACATCGATGAATGTGGGAACATTCATCGCCCATCGTATGGGTCTAGTATCATATACGCTAGTCTACTCTGGTATACCGATGCCCCGTCTCGATATACCTACGACTAGGGACATTCCAGGATATGCTTATAAACTACAGATGTCCCACTAGTATGATCTCCATCATAATCACAGTAGTCAAGCCGATATCCTCAGGGCTTTATCAGCATGTATAAATGAATAAAAGCATGATCAAATCAACATGTCAGATAAAGAAGAATCAGATAGCATACCATCATGTCGAGCAAGAATGTACACTGAATATATATATATATATACATGTACAGATACATCCACTATCATATAATGGCCTTTAGGGCATACATATATCCAACAATCTCCCACTTGCACTAAGGCCAGTTATTGGCGTATCTCATACCCAACATCTCAAAAAGTCGCTCATGCTGCGGCTGAGGGAGGGCCTTGGTGAATGGATCCGCGGCATTATTCTTTGTGTCTACTCTCCTAATCTCGATCTCGCGGCGATCTGCAATCTCCCGGATCAAATGAAAACGCCTCAGGATGTGTCTGGACCACTGATAGGACCTGGGCTCCTTGGCTAACGCTATAGCCCCATTATTATCACAATACAATGGTATTGGATCAATAATGGTTGGAACTACTCCTAGCTCCGCGACGAACTTCTTCATCCAGACGGCTTCCTTGGCGGCATCATTTGCAGCAATATACTCAGCCTCCATCGTAGAGTCTGCAACGGTATCCTGTTTGGAACTCTTCCAACTTACCGCCCCTCCATTGAGGGTAAATACAAACCCAGAGATAGATTTACTGTCGTCCTTATCGCTCTGGAAGCTCGAATCGGTAAAGGCCTCCATTTGGAGATCTCCATTACCATACACCAAGAACAATTCTTTAGTCCTTCGTAAGTACTTAAGAATGTTCTTCACAGCTGTCCAGTGATTCTCCCCTGGGTTGGATTGATACCTGCTTACAACACTAAGTGCATAAGCTACATCTGGGCATGTACATAACATCGCATACATTATAGATCCTACTGCCGAAGCATAGGGTATAACGCTCATGCGAGCTCTCTCTTCATCGGTCTTTGGGCAAGAGTCCTTGGAGAGAGTGACCCCATGGCAAGCGGGTAAGGCACCCGCTTGGAGTCTTCCATACTAAACCTTTTTAGGATGGTATTGATGTACCTGGTTTAGGACAATCCCAATAACCTTTTGGATCTATCCCTATAGATCCTTATGCCCAGAATGTATGTGGCATCACCCAGATCCTTCATGGAGAACCTTAGTGATAAGAAAGATTTGACCGACTGTAGCATAGGAATATCATTTCGTATCAGAAGAATGTCGTCCACGTACAATACGAGGAATGTGACAGCTCTCCCTACAGCCTTCTTATAAACACAAGGTTCATCTGGATTTTTGATGAAATCAAACTCTTTGATGACATCATCAAAACAGATGTTCCAACTCCGTGATGCCTGCTTTAACCCATATATGGATTTAAGCAATTTACATGCTTTCCCGCTGCTCCTACTGTCAATGAAGCCCTCTGGCTGATCCATATAAACGCATTCTTCTAAATTTCCATTTAGAAATGCTCTTTTAACGTCCATCTGCCAGATTTCATAGTCGTAGTGAGCAGCTATAGCAAGTAGGGTTCGAATGGATTTAAGCATGGCTACGGGAGAAAAAGTCTCGTCATAGTCCAAACCTGGTCTTTGACGAAAACCCTTCGCCACAAGTCTTTCCTTATAGGTCTCTACCTGCCCATCTACACCAATCTTTCTTTTAAAGATCCATTTGCACCCCACAGGTTTTACTCCAGAGGGTACAAGTCCAAAGTCCATACTTTGTTGGTGTACATAGACTCCATTTCGGATCTCATGGCATCCAGCCACTTCACAGAGTCTCCACTCGTGATAGCTTGCTGAAAACTGGTAGGATCATCATCATCCATGATGCAATCTTCTCCGTCACCATCAATGAGGAAACCGTAGTACCTCTCCGGTGGACGAGAAGTCCTACCAGACCAACGAAGTGGCCGAGGTTCCTCAGTTTCTATTGCAACAGCCGGTTCAACCAAGTCGTCATTTGTAGTTTGTGTCTCTAGAACCTCCTAGATCTACCACCTTGCCATCATCTTTATCTGTGAAAACTCTTTTTTCCAAGAATGTGGCATGCTGAGGAACAAACACCTTTTGTTCCTCCTTGTGGTAGAATAGATATCCATAAGAGTTCCTTGGATATCCCACAAAGTTGCACATGACTGACCGTGTCTCGAGTTTGTCCGGATTCTGCTTTTTAACATAGGTCGGGAAACCCCAAATCTTAATTCTCTTAAGAGATGGTCTCTTCCCATGCCATATCTCATATGGCGTGGTAGATACGGCTTTGGTTGGAACCTTGTTCAGTAGAAATGCTGCAGTCTCCAATGCATGCCCCCAAAATGAGACGGGTAACTCAGCATCACTCATCATGGAACGGACCATATCTAATAGGGTCCGATTCCGTCGTTCAGACACACCGTTGTGCTGTGGTGTGTATGGAGGAGTGAGCTGAGAGAGAATCCCATTCTCTTTTAGGAAGTTTGCAAATTCTGTACTAAGATACTCACCACCTCGATCTGATCGAAGCATCTTGATACTCAAGCCAGTTTATTTTTCTACTTCTTGTTTATATTCAATGAATTTCTCGAAAGCTTCGGACTTGTGTTTTAATAAAAATACATGACCGAATCTTGAGAAATCGTCAGTGAACGTAATGAAGTATGAAAAACTGCCTCTAGCCTGTGTAGACATTGGCCCGCATACATCACTATGTATGAGGCCTAGGAGCTCAGTAGCTCTTTCTCCGTGTCCAGTAAACGGAGTTTTGGTCATTTTACCCTTGATACAAGACTGGCAAGTCGCATAAGATTTATATTCAAAATAGTTTAAATATCCATCTTTGTGTAACTTGTTTAGTCTTGTTTCGTTAATATGACCAAGTCTACAGTGCCAAAGAAAAGCTTCATTTAATTCTGAAAGTTTTCTTTTATTAGTGTGTTGTATACTGAAAACTATGTGTTGATTTAGGACGTATATCCCGTTATTAAGTGTACCATACCCAACCAACATTTGATTCGGGTGAATGTTCATAACATTGTTATGCAATACAAAATTATATCCTTCATTGTCTAACAAAGAAACAGATATTATATTACAAAGCATACTTGGTACAAAATAACATGGGTTCAAAACCAATATACACCCAGATGGCAACCCCAAGTGATACTCTCCCACTGCGACTGTATGTACATTGGAACCATTTCCAACGCGGAGAGTATGGTCACCTGTCTTCAAAACCTTGATATTTCTCAGCCCCTGCATAGAATTGCAAATGTGAGAACCTGAACCGGTATCGAATACCCAGGAAGCAGAGTTTATTGAAAAACGGTTTTCTGTCACAAACGCACCTGAAACAGAAGCATCCCCATGCTTCTTCTTGCGATTTAAGTACTCCGTACAGTTGCACTTCCAATGTACTGTCTTATGGCAATGAAAACATTCCCTTTTCCCCGAGTCTCCAGCTTTGGACTTTTCCTTTCCCTTCACCTTTTTAACTCCACCCTTAGGATTGGTGGGCTGCTTTTTTTTCTTTCCCTTGGCCTTAGCTTTTGGCCGAGAAGAGGAAGACTGTCCAACAGTCATAACGGGAGTTTTTACTGATTTCATAGTGCTCTCTGCACTCCTTAACATATTAAGGAGTTCAGGTAGTTCTTTCTCCATGTTATGCATGTTGAAGTTCACTATGAATTGAGCAAAGGTGGAGGGAAGGGACTGCAGAATAATATACGTATATTGTTCATTGTCCATCGTCCATCCAAGGTCCTCAAGCTCTTCTATAAGAGCTATCATCTTCAAAACATGGTCTCCTACTGGTGTGCCAGGGGCCATTCGCATCTGAAACAATTTCTTTGATGCTTCGTATCTTAATACACGGGATTGCTCTCCGTACAACTCCTTTGTATGGAGCAATATGATTTGAATGTCCATATTCTCATGCTGCTTTTGATGTATATTGTCCATCGATGCAAGCGCGAGGCATTTGGCCGTGGCACAGTCAGCATCCCATGTCTTGCGGACTTCAATATCCGCAACTGAGGATTTTGGACCTGGGGTGGGCGGGGCTGAAGCCGTGAGGACATATGATACTTTATCATAAGTCAAGGCTATTTTCAAATTCCTCAGCCAGTCTTTATAATTGGTCCCAATCAGATTGTTTTTATCAAGTAGAAGCTTGAGTCCAGTCATGGGTATCTGCCATTAAGAGAGAGAAAAGAATACACTCAGCGAAAGCTCTTGCATAGATCAGATTGGTTATTATATTGTCTAATCGATATTTCCCACTGCTTTAATCGAGTTTTTCTTTCAAACCTTAAAAAGAAAACTAGCCAGGATTAATTACAGTCTACAACTTCGCTAACCGTTCAGTCAGGCTAGTGTCGGTACTTGAGGGAGGTTCCCCGTCCTTTCGCACGAACCTAATTAAAGTAAACCTCATTTTCCCAGAGGCGTAGCCCCGTTAACACCTTTCTAGACACCTAATGAGTTAGCTAATTGTAAACTGTAAAACTCTCCTAGGAGCAACTATTGCCCACAGTGGGATCGGGATCCAACCATCATATGGAAGGTATGCAATCTCATTGCAAATTTCAACTATTGAAATTCCCGATGTGGTTTTTACCCCTAGCACTCGTGACCTTGGCTAAGGTCAACAAATCACGAGCACTAGTCAAGCTCAACCCGTCATTTCTTGATTAATCAGACCCGTTCATAAGACCCTTGGCTAAGGTCAACAAAGTCATATGCCCGTCCTAATTAATCTGCATCATATGCATTGTAGGAAGACATCACTTAGCTACCGTACACTACGCCTTGGCTAAGGTCAACAAACGTAGCACGAATACTAAGTACTCTACTTCTTAAAATGACGGAGGGTTGCAGATGATTTTTAAGAAAATCTTTAACGCTTTGAACTTGATATCATTGTAGAATCAAATGGTTTTCAAAAAGAGTGGCTTAAGCTCCGCAGTTTTGAAATATAGCTTTTTCATAAATAGCCGAGTGGTTTTCAAATCCGATTCTACAAGATCTTTTAGGTTTATTTTCTTTACATTAATCACATTAATGTAGTCCCATCATTTAAGTCCTTAAGACAATCATAGAAAAGAAACAAAAATAACACGTATGCTTATGCCATCCGCATTCGCCGCAATGTTCCGTTATGCACCGTTAGGTTACTTAACTAACGGCATACCGGGACGGGACTAGCGCGGGTGTAAAACATAAGCAACGTCTACTATATATCTTATATATAATATGTCATTCGTCTCAGATATCACAGAACACAGGCAGCAGAAACATATATATATAATGTGGGATATACTAGGACGTCCGTATTTAGTATTTAGCCAACAATAGAAAAATACGGATTCCACAGTCGCGATGAATAGCCAAGCCCACACCCTTAGACTCCTACGAGAGCGGCAAGCGACCCTACCAATCCTGGAGTTTAGGAGACCCGGTCTCGACTCCTCGAGATGGCCTCCCACTGAAGCCCAGAACCCGGTCACTCGTGCTCCCCTTCTCGGGTCTATCCTAATACGGAAAAGTAAATAATATACAACACTGGTGACATCAACCTCACCCGGAAGTGCCCCAAATAAAAGAATATTACATTACATTTGAATTTTACATGAATGCAAAATAAAACTCTCATCTCATATAAAACCCCCCGGCTATTCAATCGCGATAATCCTGCACATCATATATCAGCAACACATAATATCATATATCATCAACGTAAGTAAGTATGCGTACCCCGATTGTCGTTGATGTATAGCAACGAAACCGGCGATATCGACATACTACACTTACGGTCACAGAAAAGAAAGTGTAAAACTGCAATATCTGGAATCCACATTCTCTTTAGACATCGTAAATGCGAAATATCACATACTTCGTATTTCATGTCTAGCTATATGAATTCCACACATTGCATCACATTCCAGATAAATAGACAGTATTAAAGTTTTCGAACGAATGAGCAAATACCCAAAATTACCTAAAGCTCAACACTTGAGCGGAGCTCAAAAACCCGGAATGTGACACAGTAGTAGCGGTCCAGCCGTAGAAGGGTCAAGCCAACGCCTCACATGTGGCACGCCGTCCTGCCCCAAACCCTAAGGTTCAAAGGGCAATTCAAGACGGTCACATAATCGAGTTAAGGTTTGTTGTCTTCTAGAGGGTCCACCACAAAACTTGCACGTATTTCCGGAAGATTTAAACCCCGTGAAAAGTGAGCAAATGATACTCGTTCGAACAATTCAATACTTTCTAATTTACCCGGAAAAAACATGAAATGAAAATTCCGATCGAATCATCGAACTCAAAACCATCCCTAGAACATTCATCACTGAAACCAGATTAAAAATACCCAAAAACATCTACAAGCAGGTAAGAAGAACAGTGTATAAAAACGAGGCCTTAATGGCTCTGTAAGGCCGCGGAGCCGCGGCCTAAGCAAGCTTTGGCCGCGATTCCACGGTGGGATTAGCCAATTAGGGTTTCGTTTTTCACAGTGTTTCTTAGAATTCCCTGCTCTATTTTTTACATATTTTTAATTCTGAAAATAAGCAGGTTTGAAAAAATGTCCAGAGAGGGTTCCAAAAAACCGTATTTTGGTTCGATCGGAGTTTTTACTTCGTTAAAGTGTCGCCTAATGTTCTTGGTCGGCTCTGATACCAATGTTAGGTTTACCTAGCACCCTAAGAAAGGTTTGGAAGCATCACATGTCTCAAAGATTAAATTTTTAGAGTGCTAAGTGAACATACAAAGAATCAATCCTAGAAAATTAGGGTTTCATAACTTTAAACCACATCACAAGCAACAAAGACTAGGGTTTTGAGAGTACAACCTTTGTAGCTCCCTACGCTAGACTCCTTGGCCACTTGAGTGTTGGAAAAGGGTTCGCTTGAGGTCTTCTAGTGTCCATGACGATCCACCCGAAGCTTCTTTGTCCAAGCTTGCAACTTCACTTGATCAAGAGAAAGAAATGAAGCTAACACTCTAAACAAGTGGGCAAGACTTGTGTAGAATGATGTTGTAGTGGCTATTCTCACTTCAAAATCCTAACTTGGTGAGTAATTTGCTCACTAGAGAAATCTAGAGAGCAAAAGAAGAAGGAGGAAGAAGATGATGGCCTTTTTTAGACAAGAGAAAAGATAATCTCTTATGAAAGAAAAAAGAAAATATATGTATATATATTTTCCACTTCTTATCTCAAACCATGGTTAAATGATAAAGATATTATTGAATTTGAGTTAAAACATAAAAGGAAAGTTAATCCATGGTTAAAAGTAGGTGAGCATGGTTAGGTCAAAGAAGAGTGTGGAAACAAACCATGAATTATCCTTTCCTTTTTCATTTTGTTTTAAAACAAATGCAATAGTAATTCATATATATAAAACCATGGTGTGAGTCTTATATTGCCACCATTTTCTATGTATATACAACCATGAAGGATGATGTATGTATGTATGTGTACATGCACATCCATATGTGCATGAATCAAGAAAGAATGCATACATCCAAAATTACAAGAAAGGATTTCTAGTGAGAAACTAATGGTTAAATGATAAATCAACACTTGATTTATCAATCCGTCCATATCACATACGACCCAACCAAAAGTAAGCCACCCGATTAATATACAGTATCTTATACGCGCATTTTAACCGGGTCCATGCGCATATCGCATACGCGCACCACAACGTTTCGCCTGGACTAGGTAACTCCTTTGTAAGACTCTGAGACTCGTCAATATGCTGGCAGTGGGTGATGACCATATCAAGCACCCCCAAGCCTCAAGCTGTCGGCTAAACGTAACGGCCACCCGGGTATTGAGCGATCAGAAGAAAACAAGCGAACTTGCAACAACTCCCGTCGAGCCAACTGGCAACACTACCGTACAGTCCGGTCTCTTCATCAAATATGCTGCATATCGAGCCTAGGGATGGTCACGTCGACCCCAATAACTCAATAAGTCGTGCCGGTGAATGGTCTATAACAGATCGAGAAACTACTGATAACACTTATTAGTAAATCTCAGCAGCCCTGGCCAGGGACTTACTGATATAACCAGTCGAGCACAGCACAGCATCAACTCCCAATACCGGGAGAGACGAAACCCCTCCTATCACTCATCGCTTTCGTGTGTCTCGGGACTGTACCCAACGGCCATCTGTTTGCACGACTCAGTAGAGCTGTGGTAGGGTGGTAATCAAAGTACAGTGAGAGAGCACACAAGACTCTATGACGATCTCGGGTCTACAGACTAACCTGCACCAGTGTCACCTGAGAACTGCTATCCGACGATAGATATAATTCTATATAGGAGTTCTCGGTGAGTCCGTCCAGTGTACCCAGTCACCACTGAGCACCCATATATGATCTCGATGTCAAAAATCGATGAATGTGGGAACATTCATCGCCCATCATATGGGTCTAGTATCATATACGCTAGTCTACTCTGGTATACCGATGCCCCGTCTCGATATACCTACGACTAGGGACATTCCAGGATATGCTTATAAACTACAGATGTCCCACTAGTATGATCTCCATCATAATCACAGTAGTCAAGCCAATATCCTCAGGGCTTTATCAGCATGTATGAATGAATAAAAGCATGATCAAATCAACATGTCAGATAAAGAAGAACCAGATAGGAAACTATCATTTCGAGAAAGAATGTACATTGAATATATATATATATATATATATATATATATATATATATACACACACACATGTACAGATACATCCACTATCATATAATGGCCTCTAGGGCATACATATATCCAACAATTTGATCGGTTGCCACGGGATTTTGATGCGATCAAAAGTCCGTCGCAATCACGTTGCGTACGCGGATGCTCGCCGGGTAAACTTAATAGATAGCCACGCCCTATAACCCCGACCAAGTAACTGTAGGAGAACCCTGTCGCCAAAAGCATCCGTTCGGGTGCTCGCGGCAATGGTGTTCCGCCTTAGTGCACTTCGTCGACAGCATCGGGGGGTGCGGCCGTCTACTAATGTTTCCGATGAGCATTCGATCAGGATGTCGGGAATCTTGTTGAATTGCCCGACTAGATATTGAAAAGTGTTTTCGATATTGAGACTAAAATGCGGAGTTTATAATTGTTAGGCATGCGATGTCTAAGGAATTCATTTGGTTAGGCATGTGATGGTTAAGGTGGTTGCGGATTCCAACTGTTGTAGTTTTTCACTTTCTTTTGTGCGACCGTAAGTGTAATATGTGGTGTATCGCCGGTTTCGTTGCTATATGTCAACGGCAATTGGGATACGCATATTTACTTATGTTGATGACATGTGATGTTATGTGTTGCTGTGATATGTTATATTGGATCGTCATATTTGAATAGCCGGGGGTTTTATATGAGTTGAGAGTTTTTCATTTTCATTCATGTAAAATTCATTGTATGTAATATTCTTTTATTGGGGCACTTCCGGATTAAGGATGATGTCACCGTTGTATATTATTTACTTTTCCGCATTAGGATAGACCCAAGGTGGGGAGCACAAGTAACCGGGTTTTAGGGTCCAATGGGAGACCATCTCGAGGAGTCGAGACCAGGTATCCTAACTCTAGAAATGGTAGGGTTGCTTGCTGCTCTCGTAGGGGTCTAGGGGTGTAGGATTGGCTATTCATCACGACCGTGGAATCCGTGTTTTATACAGGCTTAATATAAAACCGGGAAATCCTAGTATATCCAATATTTCATATGTTGTTTTCTGTTGCAATATCTGTGATGTGATCATTTAATATATTGAGATAGATACTGGATATAGTATATGTGATATGATATATTATATAGACGTTTCTTATGTTTTACACCCACGCTAGCACTGTCCTGCTCTGCCGTTAGTTACCTAACCTAACGGTGCACGAGGGGACATCGAGGCGAATGCGGATGGCATAAGCGTACGTTGTATTTATCTGTGATGTTTAGGTAACTTAAAATGGTGGGATTTCATTAATGAGATTAATGAAAGAAAATAAACCTAAAGATGTTGTGGAATCGAATTTTCAAGAACATGTAGCTCTAGTTGTTGCTCTGCATAGCGGTATTCCTTGTAGAATATCCAGCACCTTATTCGATAAGGAAAGAGCCGAGATCCCTTCACCGGGAGTGACCTCTTTAGCAATAACTGGCAGGTGCTACAACCCTCGGTTTGTCTTTTGATTGCTTCTATAGTTTTTGCTTTGCACAGTGGTATTTGTGAAATATCCTGCACCTTATTCAATAAGGAAAAAGCCAATGATCCCTTCACCGGGAGTGACCTCTTTAGCAAAACTAGTAAAAGCCTCAAAAACACTCTATTTTAAATCATTCGATTCTACAACGATATCAAGTTCATTACGCAAAAGGTTTTCTTAAAAACCTGTCGTAGCCCTCCGTCATTTCAGATAAGTACTTCATAGTATTTGTGCTGTGTTTGTTGACCTTGTCAAGGCGTAGTGTGCGGTAGCTATTTATGCTTATCTGCAAAAGCATATGATGCGATTGAGTCAGGGTAGTCGTGCGACCTTGTTGAACTTGTCAAGGGTCGTGAGGATGGGTTTAATTCAATCGGGAAATGATAGGTTGAACTTGACTTGCGGTCTATGGTTTTTTGACCTTGTCAAGGCCATAGATCGCTCGGGGCAAAACATTATCGGGAATTTCAGGGGTTGAAATTTGCAATGAGATTGCATACCTTCTATGAGATAGTTGGATCCCGATACCCACTGCGAGTACGAGTTACTCCTGGGAGAGTTTTACACATTATAATTAGCCGATCAAGTAGGTTCTAGAAAGGTGACAACGGGGTTAAGCCCCTGGGAAAACGAGGTTTATTTTAATTAGGTCCGAGCGAAAGCACTGGGAACCTCCCTCAAAGTACCAGCACTGACCTGGCTGAAAGATTGGCGAACTTGTAGGGTGTAATTAATCCAGGCTAGTCTTTCCTTTTAGGGTTTGAAGGATGATTTGACTAAAACAGTGGGAGCCATCCTGATTAGATATATTAATAACCAATCTAATCTTGCAAGAGCATACGCTAAGTGTTTTCTCTCTCTCCGAGTAGCGATCATATCACGCCTTAATAAGAATAATAATATGGATGTATTGACCAAACCCGCTTATTATACTGAGATAGGGAACGTTGGTCCCGCTCAAACTTATAATTGTTATAAGACCGAGCAGGAAATAGGGGATTACCAGGAGTCCCGTGCCGCCCAAACGAAGAAAGTGCATGCTGATGCATCTTCTTTGGGTGTGTTCATTACCGAGAACTGTTTCTCAGTATCCTTTACCTCCTGGATATGAGATACCGGATCAGGATCCCACATATGTAATCAGTTACATAGGCTACAGAAAGGTAGAGAACTGAGAATGGGTGATAAGTTTTAAGAGTTAAAAATGGTGCAAGGGTTGCAGCCAGGTATGTTGGCAGTTATTACCCTGTATTACCAAATACATTGATTCTGAACGAATGCTATTAGATACCGAAGATGATATATAATATCATATCAGTCTCTTTATTAGTAAAGAAGGATATAATTTTGTATTGTTGGATAATGTTTTGAACATTTCCCATATCAAGAGTTAATCGGTTCAGGCACGTTATCTAAAAGCATATACGTTCTAAATCAAACTACAGTTCTTAATGTACAGAACACACACAAGATGAAGAGTTCGGAAATGAACGAATCCTTCTTGAAGCATTGTAGACTAGGTCATATCAATGTGACCCGACTAGCTAAGTTACAGTTAGATGCATATTTAAATCAGTTTGAATTTACATCTTGTGAAACTTGCCAGTCATGTCACAAAGATAAGATGACCATAACTCCGTTTATTGGAAACAGAGAAAGAGTTAGTGAACTCTTGGGATTGATACATGATGATGTATGTAGGTCCCCTGTCTACAAATTCCAGGACTGGTTCTTTGTACTTCATTACATTCACTGATGATCTCTCAAGATTCGGACATATGTTCCTGTTGAAACACAAGTCTAAAAGTTTTGAGAAATTCAAAGAATATAAGTAAGAAGTAGAGAACCAAAAACGGGTATAAGTATTATGTCCTTTGATGTGATCAGGGAGGAGAATACTTGAGCACGGAATTCCTGGACTATTCGAAAGGAGAATGAGATTCTCTCTCAGCATTACTCCTCCATATACACCACAGCACGATGGTATATCGGGGCGGAGCAATCACACCCTATGTGATATGGTGTGCTCTATGATGAGTACTACTGAGTTGCCTATTTCCTTTTAGGTGTTATGCACATGAGAAGCTGCATACCTATTGAATACAGTTCCAACCAAATCAGGTGCCTACCACTCCATATGAGATATGGTATGGGAAGAGCCCATCTTTTATGGATATTAAGATTTGGGGTTGTCCGGCCTATGTCTAAAATCAAAATCCAGATAAGCTCGAGGCAAGGTCAGTTCTGTGGAAGTTTGTTGGATATCCCAAGCATTCGCAAGGGAACATCTTCTACCATACTGAGGAGCAAAAGGTGTTTTGTTTCTCAGCATGTCACCTTTGGGAAAAGTAGTTCCAGCTATACAAAATGCAGCTGATGATTTCGTAGAACCGGAGGATTCAATAATTCCCAATGAATCTCAACCTCTCCGCCGATCTGGTAGGGTTCCACATCAACATGAGAGATGCTTCGGTTTTTTCTCTATGACAGTGGGAGCGAGGATTGCATCATGAGATGATGACCCAACTGGTTTCGAGCAGGCCATCAAGAGTGGGGATTCCGTGAGAATGGCTGGATGCTATGCGATCTGAGATGGAATCCATATACACCAACAAAGTATGGACAATGGTTGCTTTATCTGAAGGGTTAAATCCCCATCAGGCGCAAGCATATCTTGAGAAGATTACTTGGTGTACATGGAAAAGTTGAGACTTTCTAAGCTAAGGCTTGTTGCAAAAGGTTTTCTTCATCGACCAGGAGTGGATAATGATGAAACCTTTTCTAGTGACTATGCTTAAGTCCATCCGGATCCTACTTTCCATTGCTACATACCATGACTACAATATCTGGCGGTTGGGTATCATGACTACTTTTCTAAATAATGATTTAGAAGAGAGCGTCTATAAGTACAGCCTGAGGGCTTCATAGACAGTGGGAGCAGCAGAAACATGTGCAAGTTGCTTTATGAGTTAAAGCAGGCATCGCGGAGTTGGAACATCTGTTTTGATGTGGTAGTCAAAGAGTTTGATTTCATAAAAAGAGTAGATGAACCTTGTATATACAAAAAGGGTAGTAAGGAGTATGGTGGTGATCCTCATATTGTACGTGGATGACATACTCTTGATAGGAAAGGAGTTTCTTATGCTACATTCGGTCAATCTCTTCTTATCACAAGGATTCTCTATATAGGATCAAGGTGATACCTCCTAAATCCTAGGTTTTGGATCTATGAGATAGATCTAAGTGGATGTTAGGATTCTGGTGTAGTGAGATGGTATCAATAGATCCTAGGGAGAATCACTGGATAGCTTCCAAGGTGGTAAGGACGACTGAATGTCAGTCACATGCATTGTCTTTACCCTCAGTGGAGGGACGGTATGTTGGAAGAGTCCCAAGCTAGATACCGTGGCAAACTAGACGATAAAGGTGAGATACATTGCTACCAAGGATGCTACCAAAGAGGTAGTCTGGATGTACACTAGTTCATGAGATGAACTTCGTTCCTACCATTGTGTGACAATCGAGTTGTGGCTTTGGCCTAAGAACCCCCGTCCTATCAGTGATCCAGACATATTCTTAAGCAGTATCACCTGATCATGGAGATAGTTGATCTCCAGGGAGATCGAGGATCGGAGAGTAGACACAGAGGACAACAGCGCGAATCCACTTACAAAGGCATATTTCCCAGTAGAGACTATTATGGGATGGTTGAGTATGAGATACTTCAACCACTGCTGATTGTTGGGTATGAGATACTTCAACAGATGGCCCTAGTGCAAGTGGGAGATTGTTAGTGATATGTATGCCCTAGAGGCCATTACTGTACATACGATGTATATTGTAGTGGATGCTTGGACATATATATGGAGGACTTTCTTGCTCGACATGATAATATGCTATCTGGTTGCTCTTTATCTTAACATGTTCTCTGATTGTCTCTATGTTACATGTTGATAAAGCCCTTAGGATAAGTACATGACTACAGGGATTATGATGCAGATCATATTAGTGGGGACAGTGTAGTCATTAAGTACATCATTCAAATGTTCCTAGTCGAGGGTGTATCGAGACAGGGCATCGATATACCAGAGTAGACTAGCATATAACTTCTCGACCCATGTAGATGGGCGATGGATGATCCCATATCCATTGGTGTTTGACATCAGAGATAGTATACGGGTGCTCAGTGGAAACTGGGTACACTGGACGGACTCGCCGAGAACTCCCAGATGGTATTATACCTCGCGTCAGATGGCAGTTCTCTAGTGATACTGGTACAGGTTAGTCTGTAGACCCGAGATTGTCATAGAGTCTTGTGTGATTCCCACTGTGCTTTGATTTCCACATTACCATGTTCAAGAGAACGTGCAAAACGGTGGCTTTTAGGTACAGTCCCGAGTCACATGGAGGCAATGAGCGATAGGAGGGGTTTCGTCTCTCCCGGTATTGGGAGTTGATGTTGCGTTGTGCTCAATTGGCTATAACAGGATGTCCTTGGCCAAGGCTGCTTCAGAGATATACTCGTAAGTGTTATCAGTAGCTTCTCGACCCGTTATGAGCCTCATATCGACACGACTTATCGAGTTACTGGGGTCTGACGTTTACCACCCCTAGACCAGATATGCGACATATCAAACAAAGAGACCGGACTGTACGGTAGTGTTACTAAATGGATTCACATGAGTGTGAGCAGGCTTGCTTGTTGATCTTCTGATCGCTCAATACCCGGGTGGTTGTTACGTTTAGCAGACCGCTTGCGGCTTGTGGGTGTTTGATATGATCATCACTTACTGCCGGCGTATTGACGAGTCGTTAGAGTCCTACACAGGGGTTTCCTGGCTCAAGCAAAATGGAGTAGGAGCACATATGTGATATGTGCGGGACCGAGATTAATACGATATGTGATACTGTATTCTATTCTCGCGATTTGTTATATTGGTCGGTTATATGTGATATGGCCGGGTTATCGGATCAAGTGTTTATTCGATAAGTTGTTACACATGATATTTGTCGGTTATATGTGATATAGCCGGATTATTAAATCAAGAGTTAATTTGATAATTTAATGTAAAATTATATATTTGATATATTATATTACATTAACTAGTATTAGCTCACTTAAGATTTCTTTTCTCACTAGAATGTGCACATTGTGATATATGCAAGTGTACATGTTTCTGTCATGCTTGATGATACATACATGATGGGTGTATGAGATTTATACCATGTTAAGGTTAAATTAGGGTTTTGTTTATTTCTTAAGGTTTAACAAAAGAGAAAGACTTAGTCAAAGTTGTCAAGCTTAATTGAAGCTTGTAGAAACATTGACAAAATCAACTCTTTTGTCATTCCTTAGGATATTTCTTAACCCAACCCTTAACCTTACACCTTGGTCAATTCTCTACATGAGTTAAGCATGATGACTTAACTCACCCATGGTTACATAATTCATTGGTATGAATTATTGACAGAGTTCTTATTCTTCTTCTTCTTCCTCAAAGCTTTCTAGCTTCAATGGAGTTATGAGAAAAAGTGTGAGAAAATGAAATCTAAAGTGAGCCCACTTCTTACTTCATCATCCTCTACTACTTTCCATTTAGTATAGGGTGTTCTCTTCATAATGTTCTTGACCTAGTGAAGAAATAGCTTGGGTTAGTGTCTCCTCGACATAGATCATCTTCGGCCTCGAAAATATCGAAGCAAGTTCGTTCGTTTCTTCATGGGAGCCTCTCCAGAGTCCGGAGTTCACGATCACAGCGAAGGGACTACTACACGGAGCTATTGAAGTGAAGGACCGATCTACAATGGTTGTATTCCTTGCTCACTTCTTATTGCAAAGTGTTTGCATTTGTTATTCCGTCGATTTCTAGTATACAATTCTTGCTTAGGGTTAGCTAAAACGGCAAATTTTTGAATTTGGCATGGACGATGCCTCCCGGAACCTTGCTGCCGTCTTGGGTAACCCTTCATGATACATACAAAATTGGTTAAGTTGCCATGGTTGCTTAAGCATGAATCAACATGTTATTAGCTTAGGGTTACACAAGATGTGTAAAGTTTTAGAAATTTAGTTTAGTAAATAAACAATAAGTAAAATAGATCATTAAATGAACAATAATTTAAATGTTAACTAATAAAACACAATTATACACATATTCACATCATCAAATAGATATATTCATGTTTATGAGGAAAATAATTATTAACTAGGTTTTTACGAAAAACACGTATTTTCGCTAATTAACACGAAATTAACCTATACGAATTTTCAAAGCGTTACAATCTTCCCCCATTAAAGAAATTCGGTCTCCAGATTTAAAAATTAACTACGTGTACCCTCGAAGAGATGGGAATATTTCTTCCACATCTCGTCCTCGGCTTCCTACGTGACCTTTTTTTGCCGCTCGGGCCACGCCAAAAAACCTATACGGACGGTATGATCTCGAACCTCAGTTTCTTCACCTGCCGATCTAGAATAACCATCGGCAGCTTGGTGAAAAAAAGATTACGCTCCAGCTAGATCGTCTGATACTGTATCGCGCGAGAGGGGTCATGAAGGCACTTGTGGAGTATCAATACATGAAACACGGGGTGAATATCAGGAGAGCCGGGCAGAAGAGCCAAACGATATGCAACTGCGCCGACACGCTCGAGAATCACAAAGAACCCACATATCTGGAACTAATCCTTCCTGTTCTTTCTGAATCTCGACACGCCCTTCATCGGCGAAACCTTCAAGGAAACATGATCTACAACGACGAACCCAAGTCTGCAACGGCGTAAATCAGCATTAAACTTCTTCCTATGCTGAGTTGCTCGTATCCTATCTTGAATCAACTGAATTTCTTTTCGGTCATCTCATGCACAATCTGTGGCCCCAAAATACTGCTCTCTCTGAGCTCTGTCCAACAAATAGGCGATCGACATCTCCTCCCATATAATATATCGAAGGGTGCCATCTGAATCGTCTTCTGGAAGCTGTTATTATAGGAAAACTCTATCAAGGGCAAGGGGCGATCCCACTGCTGCTGAAATTAGAACGCAAACCCGGAGCATATCCCCAAAAGTCTGAATGGTCCGCTCTGACTGACAATCGGTTTGTGGATAGAAAACTGCACTGAAACTCAATCTGGTGCCCAAAGCCTCCTGAAGTTTCTGCCATAGTCGGCTGGTGAACTGGGTGCTTCTGTCGGACACAATACGAGTCGGAACTCCATGTAGTCGCACGATCTCATCAACATATATCTGAGCATACTGAACGAATCCGAAAATGGTCCTTACTGGCAGAAAGTGAGCTGCTTTCGTCAATTGGTCTACAATCACTCAAATAGAGCCATCCTCTCGACTGGTCCTAGGTAGACCCACGATACAATCCATTGAAATTTTTTCCCATTTCCACTCCGGAATGGGCAAAGGTTGTAATTCTTCTGCTGGCCTCTGATGCTCAGCCTTGACTTGCTGACAAGGCAGCATCCCGAAACAAAATCTGTGACATCTCTCTTCATCCCTTCATACTAGTAGACTTCTCTTAAATCACAATTCATATATGCTGACTGATGCACCTCCTCTAAGATCTTGCATCTCAATCCCTCGGAATCTGGCGCACATAGTCGAATCCCAAATCGTAGTACTCTCTGATCATCAATCTTGAACTCTGAATCTCTGCCCTGTCAAACCTGCTGTAAGATCTCTGACAAACGAACGTCATCGGACTATGCCTCACGGATATGATCAATTAACTGTGGATGTGCACGGACACGGACAAGTTGTCCCCTGGTCGACGTAAACTCAAACTGTACTCGGCTGTCACATAGAATCTGCTAATCTGCCGTCGACTATGTCTGAACTGTGCTAAACAAGAAAAGCTACCTCCGAGCCTCCGATTCAAAGTATCTGCCACAACATTCGCCTTACCCGAATGATAAAGAATCATCGCAGTCATAGTCTTTCACTAGCTCTATCCATCTGTGCTGTCTCAATTTCATATCTCGCTGCTAGAAAAGTGTATTTTAAGCTTTTGTTGTCCGTGAATATCTGGCACGACTCGCCGTATAAGTAGTATATCCAAATCTTAAGTGTAAAAACCACCGCAGCCATCTCTAAGTCAGGTGTGGAATAGTTCTGCTCGTGCTTCTTCAACTACCGAGAAGCATCACAATAAACAACAAAACCGCCTGATCCTTAAGGCAAAAATAATACCGGCGCCAAAATCAAACAGATCTTCAACTGCTGAAAGCTCTGCTCGCATTCCTCAATCCAAAGAAAAAGGAACTCTCTTCCGGGTCAACCCGGTCAACGTTGCAGCTATATGCGGAAAAAAAATCATGTACGAAATATCAATAGTATCCGTCCAAACCCAAAGTGCTGCGAACCTCCGTCACTGATACAGGTCTGGGCCAGTGCTGAATGGCCTCGGTCTTCTTCGGTTCCATACTTGCCACCTCTCATAACTACGTGACCCAAGAAGTCAGCATCATCCGACCAGAAAACACACTTGGATAATTTAGCGAAAAGCTGGCGCTCTCTCAAGGTCTGCAACGAAATCCTCAATTACTGCCCAGGCTCCTCTAGGTTCCAATAGTATACTAAAACGTCATCAACGAACACGATAATAACTGATCAAGGAACGACCTGAATGTGCGGTTCATCAAGTCCATGAACGCTGCTAGGCATTGTTGAGTCCGAACGATATCACCAAAAGCTCATAATGCCCATAACGTATGCGAAAAGCAGTCTTCGGAATATCATCCTCTCGAACCCACAACTAATAGTAGCCTGATCGTAAGTCAATCTTCGAAAATGTCCCACACCCTAGAGCTAATCAAATAAATCGTCGGTGCGAGGTAGGGGATATCTATTCCGCACAGTAACCCGATTCCACTAACAAAAATCGAAGCACAAACACAACTGCTATCTTTCTTTTTGACGAACCGAACAGGAGCTCCCCAAAGTGACGCACTCGGAGAACAAGCCCTTTATTCAACAAATCTTGCAACTGATCCTTCAGTTCTTTAAGCTCCGCCAGGTCCATCCGATATGGCGGTATAGAAAAAGGCTCCGTGCTGGAAATCAAGTTAAAACAGAACTCAATATAGTGCTCTGGTGACAGACCAAGCAACTCGTCAGGAAAACATCTGGAACTCTCTCACAATCGGAACCTGGTCCAACGGGACCTCTGCGGCTCTAACATCACAAACATACGCCAAGAATTCCTGACATCATTTTCTCAAAAGCTTACTAGCGCGAAAAGAAGAAATCAAACTGGGAAAGGCGACGCTACGGTCTCCCCGAAAACAGACAAGAATTGGCTTACCCGGAAAACTAAATCTGACTGCCTTCTCAATGTAGTCCATGGATGCATAACACGTGGCTAACCAATCCATACCGATTTCGAAGTCAAACATATCGAGAAAATCAAATTGACAGAAGTATCCCTATATCCGATAGTAATAAAACGAATACGAATGAGAAACACATAGAGCTACAAAAGACCAGCCTATGGAAGAATTTAAAACAAGCGGCTAATTTAGCAAGACTATTATCGGCTAGACTTCGATACAAAATATGTGGATACCATTTCAAACAACACCAAAAAGAAATACGTATCGAAAGAAAACACCGAAAGAATACTTGTTACAACTGCGCCTATCTAAACGCCTCTGAGCTGGCATACCGGTACAAATCCGCTTCGATCCAAAAACGACCGAAATCTCAGAAATGCGCTCCTCTAGTAGTAAGGCTGCATCCATCGTGGCTGCATAAGTGTTAAAATGCTGGGCACCAACAGCAAGGAATCACTGCATATCCAATCTCCACATGAACCTCCTTATCCGTTTCTCTTTAGTGTCCACCAGGTAAGGAGCATATCGGACCACTAAGTAAACTGAATGTCGTACTCTGACATTGTCATCCCTGAAGTCTTACGCAAAGGCTCGAAAACTACGAGCTCGTCATCTCGAACACTCTCCGGAAGGAAACGAGCAAGAATTACAGCTGTGAACTTATCCCAAGACATAGGAAGTAGGTCTGTAGCTCGGCCTCCCTTACTTGACTCGCACCACGTCTGAGCAAGACCTCTCTAGATGAAAACTCGCAAGCTCAATCCATATCTCGTCAGAACATCTCTGTGAATGACAATTCATAGCCATCCTGTCGAGGATTGTCTACGGATCCTTCACTGCATCTGTGCTTGTAAAAACTGGAGGCTTTAGCCTCAAAAACTCCTGTAAGAATATGGAAATAATCTTGGTAACAACAGAAACAGCAGCCTAAGCATCAGGTAAATCACAGTCCCTGCAGCAGGAGGGACATCATCGGCTCTCGGAGCTCGGCTAGCCTCAACTAACAATCCAACCATCCTTCTCGAGTCCTGAATACTCAACTCCAGCCTAGCTATCCGACCTGGAGAAAGCGGATCACTCGGTCCCTGAGGGGTAGGCGTACCGCTCCGATCGGTCCTTATTTCAAACGAGTCTACTCTAATCTCATCCCCGGCGGCAGCCCTCTGGCCCCCGTAGTCTCCGGCGGCATAGTGTCTGGAGCAAGAACAGGATCGATAGAAACATTGCGATCGAATCAAAAGGGTTTCCAGAATCACGAAAGGAAATTGTCACGACCCAAATGTGGAACTTGACCGGCACTTAAATCACGTGACATCTAAAGACGTCGACGCAGTTCAAGTAAGCTGAAACCCGGAATCTAAACCCTTTAAAAAATATTGGAGGTGAGTTTAAAATGTCATCAGATGGAATCAGTTTAAATAACATATAAATTTAACTAAGTATGTTTTAAAAGCATCTATGACGTTTTGAAATTCGACAGCACCTCCTTTGCATTTTTGTATAACCCGATACAACAAAATATTATAATTAGCATCCCAACGGGAGCTAGCCTCCACGTCCAAACGACGGAGCAACCAAACAATCTATATCAGAAGTCGACTCCAATGTGTGCGACCTCATAATTCCTAAGTCTCGCTTCTAAGTCCACAATATACCATTTCTAAGTTGATGGAGTTTTCACTAGATACAAGAATATATGAATAATCAAGGGTAGGTACGATACAATAGTAACCCACTTACCAATCAATCACCGAAAAGAATGTGTGCCCAAAGCCGCTGATAATCCAAGCGGTAAAACCTGTAAGAAACTGTGGCACAACAGGGATGAGTTGCCAACTCGGTGAATAAATGTACATCTAAAGGTAGAAATCGAAATGCACGATGATACCTAGGTCATAAGTATAGTACTATCCTAATCTGTACTAATATAATATGATATGCATATATATTATAATGCAACACTATCTGTCATGAAATCCCAACTAGAACATATCAATGCAAATGACCTATATCTAGGTATAAGCCCAAAGTGGCCGAAAATATATGCATATAAACCTCTTATTTAAAATAGCCGTGGAATAGATATGTCACGGCATAAAGCAGACGTGATAGTATGAAACATAATAAGTATCTTCACTTAGGATATACGTCCTGCTGTTTTGATGGAAAATGTTAAGAGGTTTATAATTTAAAGATCCTAGTGTCATATCAGACATTTCAAAATAATGAGTCTATAGCTCATGTTTGAATTCCTTTTTATGTATATGAATGCCCGTATAAATATATACAGGTACTGTCCTCCGGATCAGACCTGATCGGCTATAATAACTAGAATTTAACTGTATATCTCATGATAACAACATGTCAATATGTATGTATGGATGTCTAGGATCGACACCCGAAATCAGAAATCTCTCGTGTCCATCACCGACACGTAAATCCTCAAATCTCTCGTGTCCATCACCGACACGCAAATGCAAATATCGTCGACACCATCTCAACAGATGATCGCCACCCGATATTCCTGGTCCCGGTCGGTATCCTCTGGATATCCGCCATGCTCATCTCTATCTCCGGTATCGAGTATCCTCGCTAGGCTCCCCGCCTCACATGCGGCTATCCTGCCCCTCGGTCTCGACCGGGTCCACCATGTATCCGACTGTATAGCCCCCCACTCAGTCTGGATAAGTAGCAAGTCTGAAACCGTATAGCCCCCTACTCGGTTCGGAATAAAACCATCAGAAAACATCAAGCTCATGGTGGACGTCAACTCATCATATCCAGAATTATCACGTAAAGAATGAGAATACTTACATAGATCATTCTGATGATATATTATATATATATATATATATATATATATAACAGTGTCCCATACCACTGATATATATCATCAGGAGTAAAACATCCAGAAATCCATAAGAATCAAATATCAACATCTACAGTACTGGTATTCGCAATGTGCAACGGGAATTAAAGTAAGACTGCATAAATAAATTATACATGCATAATGATATCAATTCTACTATGTCATGGCACTACTAATAATGTGTAGTGTAACATATGCTTCTGTGCTCGTGCAGTATGGCAATCATTAGTATTTGTGCAAGTGTTCTACAGGTGTAATAATCTACTCATATCAACATCTATATGCGCATTACATAATATAACGATCCTATAGTGACATGGTTGTACCAATGAGGTGTAGTGTAACATATATGTACGTGCTTGTGCAGCATAGTAATCATTGGTAGTTGTGCAGTGTTCTATCAGAGTGTTCATATTACGGAAACGTATAATATCAATATTATTACGCGAACAAGTAAGTAATTCTAAGCATAATTGTAACATTTTGGAATTTTAGAAATAAATAAAAATTTAATAATTAAATAAGAAAATATTGAATTAAAAAGTTATTAAAACCACATAACACAATTTCATAAGATGTATGTAAAACAATTTAAATTTAAATTTAAATTTTAGCATGCAACATAAATAAGTTATAAGGGTTTTAGTGATAATTTTAGCTTCATTTTAATAAAAAGAGTGTTATATAATAACTAAGTTGTGAAGGGTTTTTAGGTAAAGTTTAGGATTTTGTGCAAATGAGAATTTGTTAAGGGTGTAAATGAAATAGGAGTAGAAAACCAATTAGTTCAGAATTTTATTGTTACTTAAAATAAAAATTAGGAGATAAGTAGTGACACCTCTTCCCTTGCATGCACACACACACACACCAACACCTCCTTCTTGCATGAAGAGGGCACATCCAATTCATTGGCACCTCCTACTACCACCTCCTTCTTTCCATCACCATATATAAACCTTGTTCAGATCAATTAGTTAATTAAAATTCTGAAAATTTAAAAGAAAGAAAAAGAAAAACGAGAACAAACATAGAAGAACAAGGGGAAGAAGAAGAACTAGGCAAAGATTTCATCATCATCAAGCTAGGACAAGGGGCTTAGCATCTTGGAGGGGTTATTCCAACAAATTATTGTGGGTAATATTCTTAATCACAGTAGGAGTTTAAGTTCTTTAGCTACTTAATTTGAAATGAAAATTTTCTATAAAATCGTATTTTAGTCAAAACTTGGCTCTGTTTGAATCTGCTTTAATTTGGAGAAGTATTAACCCAACTAAACATGACCTAAATGATGTATGTAGCACCTAGAGAAAACCTTAGGAGCACAATCCAGAGGGCTCGGAATTGGGCCGGCGACCAAGGGGAAAAATCCGGCGTCGCCGGTTTTGTTGGAAGCTAAGGTATTTTGGCTTGTTGGGTAGGGTTCTGTGTATAATTGTAGCAAATTTGGTGTTATTTAATTAAGTTATTTCAGCTGTATATGAAATCTGGAAGTTTATATCGGGAAAACTATCTATGAAACCAAAGATACGACATGCTTAAAGCGTATCGCAATCTGTTTTCTGTCGCAATGCAGAGTTGGGTTAAAATCCAGTAAGGTTAAGTGTTGAATAGATTGATATAGTCGTATACAATATAACTAGTACGTGGGAATGGGTGTTTTTCATTTCCGTCATTTCGGAATAGCCGTTACCTTATATAAGTTAAATTGTGATGTTAGATTCAAATACGGGATTTTCGGAGGCAGCGACGAAAGGAAAAGGATTGGCAATTCCTGAGTAGATACGACGTGTTCCGGTGAGTAGACTAAACATCTACCAGGGAATTTTTAAAGATGGCATGTTACGCCCATAGTTTTATTTAAATAAATGCTTTATTTTGTTATGTTAAATTGATAATATGCATTCATAATTCACATATATTTTGTGTAGTTGCTAGCACACTGCACAAGTATCGACGAGTTATGCCACGTGCACATCTTACATGTTACACACACCTCGTCGATATTACCATGTTACTTTTACACTTAGTAAATTTCTTGTTAAAAATGATTCATATCATATCTTAAACACCAATAATAGTAGTAAATTGCATCATTAATATCATGTTTAGTATTTGAGTATTTTATGTTGATATAAGAGGTAAATGTATTATTGAGAATTTATGGTTTTGATTTTTGAATACTATTACATAAATCCAGTGATTTTCATGATTGATGTGTCATGTCCACCATGAGATGTTTTATAATTTGGTTTTATTCCGGACCGAGTGGGGGAGATATACGGTCGCGGATTTTACGTTATCCATGCTGAGTGGGGGAGATATACAGTTGGATACATAGTGGACCCGGTCGAGACCGAGGGGCAGGATAGCCGCATTTGAGGCGGGGGAGCCTAGCGAGGTTACTCAATACCGGAGATAGTAGTAAAATACGGTGGATATCTAGAGGATACCGACCGATATTTGACTTCAGGATCATTCGAGAAATGATGCCTGAGAGAAATGGAAGTTTTGTGTCGGTGATGGACACGGAAAGATGAAATTTATTGGGATAAATGTTGAGATTGCAGTTTTGGGTTATGTGATTTAGTATTGATTCATGCTTTCCATATGCTATCATACATCATACTTGCTCTCATTTCAGTTAATTATGATCGAGATATTTACATTATTAACCGTTATATGTTAGCTATATTCACTGAGTTAGCAACTCACCCCCGTTGTGCCACAGTTCCTTGCAGGGGTAGAGTGGACGGTCAGTAGCAGTGCAGCCCCACTTTTTGCAACTTTTTCACATCTTTTGATAGGTGGGTTACATATGTAGTAACCTTCTCTTTTGGTATTGTATTTTGTATCTCTCCATCAGACCTGTGTATGACTTAGAGTGAGAGATGGTTATATGTATATTATTTGACAGATGAGATGGTTTAGTTCTATAAATTGTTATTTCTTTTACTTATTTGAAATTCTTATTGATGTAGTATACTCTTGGATACTTGTCTTCACTATTGATATTGTTGATCCCAACTAGGGATGCAACCAAACTTAATACCTTATACTTGTTTAATAATTTAATTACACAAAAACTGGGATTTTACTTGAAAACTAAATTTTATATAAAGAATTCTGCAAAAAGGATTTTGATCTTGGTTTTCGGCTTACTTGGACTGTATGCATATGTTTAGATATTAGACAATCTAAGTGCCGGTCATATCCATACTTTGAGTCGTGACAAAGTTGGTATCAGAGCGTAGGAGTAACCTTACGGAATGGAGTAGTGAGTTAAGATAAGTTGACGTGAGTTCGTGATTTAGGATGACCTTTGGTTTGATGGAGTAGGTGATTTAGGATGAGTACAGTACCGTACGTATGTTCCGCGGCATATTTACATTACCACACTCAGCCTAATTAACCTTAGGATGTATGTCTTGAATTGTCCTTCCTTTGATTCTCCGTTATTGATTGTTCCTATTCATAAGCCTGATCAACTCTCGTTTCTTATTCCAGTTGCTATGGCTACGCGAGCTAGGCGAGCCGCAGCCAGAGATGCAGCTAGGGCGAATCCGCCTGTGACGGCGACTGAGACACCGGAAGTTCCGGCGGTGCATGAGCATGTTGATCCTCCTCCTCCAGATCGTATGACTAGAATAGAGGAGAGCATGTTAGGATTGCAGCGAGTGGTAGGACAGTTAGCTGAGGCACTCGAGTACTGAGACAAGATCCGACACCGACCGTGGCAAAGTCCGAGGTACTGTTGGATATAGTGCCCTCAGAGTCAATTATTGGATCACAAGCACGTGATTGCAATGATTGAGGGAGGACCTATACCGGTAGGACAGTCTTACTCAAGATGATAGTATGCTATCTAGATTATCTTTATCATCGTGTACTGCTTTAGGTGACCTTACAGGTCGCTATTACGCATTGATAGAGACCTTAGGATTCTTGCTTGACCACCAGCAGTATGATGACGATCATATACATGGGAGCTGGGGTCTATAAGCACATCCTTAAAAGGTCCCTAGTCGAGGGAGTTTCGAGACAGGGCATCGATACTCCAGAGTAGACTAGTGTATACAGTCGAGACCCCGACGAGGGGCGGTGGCCGGTCTCACAAGCCATTGGTGTCAATTGGTTCACCTAAGAAGTATACAGGTGCTCATTGGGTCATGAGTACACCGGACAGGACTCGCCGGGAACATGCTGGTTGGTATTATACCTGACGTCAGATAGCAGTTCCCTGGTGGTACAGGTTAGTTCATCGACCTGAGATCGTCATTTGTGTCGTGTGAGTTCCCACTGTACTTTGATTACTACCCTACCATGGCTCAAAGGAGACGTGCAAATAGGTTTTAGTTGGGTACAGTCCGAGCCATATAGAGGCAGTGAGCGGATCGGCAGGGGTTCGACTCTCCCG
Source organism: Agapanthus africanus (assembly GCA_030015575.1). NCBI lineage: Eukaryota > Viridiplantae > Streptophyta > Magnoliopsida > Asparagales > Amaryllidaceae > Agapanthus > Agapanthus africanus. The sequence continues at coordinate 363,453,539 of CM057345.1, forward strand.
GTATTGGGGGTGAGATCGCGCTGTATCTAGGAGAGCCATTACACGAAGTCCTTGGCCAAGGAAAGAGATTTACTAGTAGGTATTCCAGTAGTATCTCAGGGTGTTCTAGGCTACACTCCGACACGACTTGTACCGCTTTTAGGGGTCTGACTTTTACCAACCCCCTAGGCCTGCCATGCGATGCTCATAGACGAACGGACCGGACTGTACGGATATTGTCACTGACAGGCTCAGTAGGGTGTCAGGATGAGTTCGCTCATCGACTTCCATTTTGGTCAATACCTGGTAGCCCGTTACGTACGGCTAATACCTCTGACATGCTAGTGGTTAAATCCACAGCCAATGTATTGACGAGTCTTTAGAGTCCCCCACGGACAGTTTCTCAAGTTTCGGGCGAAACGTTGTAGAGGTCATATGATATATGGCAGGGTTCGATCTTATACGTGCGATATTACACGGATCATGATCGGACAGATCATACTAGTGGGCTTTCGTTTAAGCCGGATCCTAGTATTAGATTTGTTGGATTACTTTAGTCTCATCGCATTCGCATTCAGTCGGAATGCGGATGCAGGTATGTATATACAAGTGAAAGGTATCCTTGTGATCCGTCACGAGTTTACTTTAGATGTTGCCGGATCTTTTTGTTGGACCAAACATTTGGATTAATGTTTGGATAATGGAAATTGTGAGCTAGATTTCATCATGACATGCATTAAATGTGACATGAACACATTAGTGACTCATGGTCTCTTTTTATGTGTTAATGTCACATTATATGATGTTTTTGGGTTGAAATGATGAGAGAGGAGAGAGAGGGGCAGCCAAGGTCATGGGTAAGCTCTTATATTATTCTATACTCTCTCTCACTCTTATTATTCTATCACAAGAAAAGAAAAGAAGAGAAAGCCTTCTCTTCTTCTTCTTCTTCCTCTAGCTTACATTTTCCATTAATGGCAACACCTTCAACCTCCATCCAAGCAATGGATGCAAGAGGAACTCTACAACACCTTGGATACGTCGGCTATCACACTTCGTTCCCGAGTTGCTTCGGACGAAGCGGGAGCCCGTACAAAGACTTCTCGATGTTGTGCCCTTTCCGATGAGGAGATCGAGACCGGAGATGCCGCAAGGAGCTTGGGATGGTGGCCGAAGACCGAAGGACACGGATCGCTCGGTGTAGCCTCTCTACCCTTTCTCTTGTTAGCTAGTAGTAGGTTAATGGTCCGATCCGGGTTTATAGTCCCCGGTAGCGCCGGTTTCTAGTTTAGAAAAAGTTTCGTTTCCGCATTTTGGCCTCTTACAGACGGCCGGGACGCTACCGTAGAATTACATGGTATCAGAGCCACGCCATAAACCTTTACTAATTTACTCTAACGTGTTTAGAATTTCGATCGAACGAAAATTTCAAAAACTGCATTTCCAACTTAACCGTTTCTGTCGAATTTTATTTGTTCTCGAAAAATTATTTGGTGTATTGCAGAAATCCATGCAGTGTTTTTTAGGAATTCTGACAAAGTTTGGTAGCACGTGGCTACAGTAACACCGCGGAACCGCGGCCATACCCCTGTTTTGGCCGAGGTTCCGCTGCAGTAATGACTCTTCAATGCACCAAATTTAGCACAGTGTTTTCTGAGTTGGAAATAGGTTTTCTGGTAATTTTAGTTTGGGCCCAGATTTATTTTGAGTACTGGGTATTGTTCTTGGGGCCCACTTTGGGAATTTTTGTCGATCGAAAATTTTAAACATGTTAGTTCACAGTATTTTCATTATATCTGCGACAGTGAATGTCATTTGATCGGTAAATCATGTCTAATTACTATAGTTCTTTTAGACGGATTTGCGAACGTGACCTTCATGTTGATGTTCTGTGTTGTGCTGTGATGTTGCAGATTTGTCGTGGTGGATAGCCTGGATGCAATGGTAGTACAGTTTGGTATTATATGTACATTTGATATTGCGGGGTGAGCGTCCGACATGTGGACTGCCGTCACTTCCTGTTTGTATATTATTCTTTTGGGGCACGACCGGGCTGAGGTCGATGTACCCGTTGTATATATTTTTACTTTCTGTACTAGGATTACCCCGCGGTGGGGTGCACGGATAGCCGGGTTCTAGAAGGCAACGGGCCTACATCTCATGACTTTGAGACGGAGGGGGCTTTACTCTAGAATTGGCGGGCTATGCGCCGAACTCGTAGGGGGTACAGGTTGACCTAAGGAGGGGTGCTCAAGTTGCTGGATTCCGTAAAGTGCTGGGTGGTCCATTTACGTTGTTGAAGGGGGCTGCCTCGCTTCAGGTTTTGGCGGGCAACTTGCCGCGCCCGTAGGGGTCTAGGATTTCATTGCACAGGCTATCCACACGACCAGGGGAACGTCGGGTTTCAGTAGCGGCTCTATGAAACCCGGGGATCCCAGATTATCTGTATTGTTCTGTGATGCTTATTACATTTCTGTGATGTTGCATTTTATCACGCCATGAGCGATTATTATATATTGATATATATAATAGTAGATGTTGTATATGTTTTGCATCTGCGCTAGTCCAGTCCCCGCTCTGTCGTTAATTAAGCAACCTAACGGGTGATGACGGGACCCAGTGGAGAATGCGGATGGCATATACGTACATCGTATTTTCGTTCTTTTATGGTGTGATCAATTGATGGGACTGCATTGATTCGGATCAATGCAAGCTAAACAAACCTATTCTGATGTTGTTGGAACATTTTTCAAAAAGCTGTTATTGCAAGGACGTTCTCTTTTGTTTTGCACAGTGGTATTCGGTTATGAATATCCAGCACCTCAGTCGACGAGGCAAGGGCCGAGATCCCTTCACCGTGAGTGACCCCTTGGACAAAAGTTTGCGTCAGGGTAATAACTTCACTATAGTCGATTGCTTTTGCTTTGCATCGTGGTATTCAGTTGGAATATCCTGCACCTCATTCTACGGGGAAAGAGCCGAGATCCCTTCACCGGGAGTGACCTCTTTAACAAAGGTTTTTGCCACTATATCTTTTATAAAAAGCTATCCGGTTCCTTCAACGATATCAAGTTCATTACGTTAAAGGTTTTTCGCCAAAAACCATTCGTAGCCCTCCGTCATTTCAGAAAGGTAGCACTTAGTATTCATGCTATGTTTGTTGGCCTTAGTCAAGGCATAGTGTATGGTAGCTATTTGTTACTTTTCTGCTGCATAGATAGATGCGTTGGTTTGGGACAGTCGTACAGCCTTGTTGGCCCTAGTCAAGGACTTGTACGGATGGGTTCAAATTAACCTGGACAATGACGGGTAGAACTTGACATGTGACTTATGATTTGTTGGCCTTAGTCAAGGTCATAAGAGCATGGGGTAAAAATCACATCGGGAGTTTCTAAAGAAGCTGAAACTTGCCAGATATGCGCATACCTTCTGGAGTGTGATAATGTGAGTGGATTCCATCACGTTATCATGCGATGATAGTTGGATCCCGATTCCTACTGATGAGTTGGTTTACTCCTCGGGTGATCCCGACTAATTCTTCTTTCAGGTTTGGAGGAGAATTTGAGATTACAGTAGGAGGTTTCCTGATTAGATAAAGTGATAGCCATTCTGATCTAGGTCAGAGTGCACGCTGAGTGTTTCTTTTCTCTCTCTCTTTGGCAGCGACCATGGCCCGACCCTTGACTATGACCCAGTGACCAAGTTGACCGAACCTTCTTAAAACACTGGGTTTTGGATTGTCAGAGTTGCATACCTCATTGCCACTCCTACTTTTACCCTTTTCTCCAGAACACCCCGCATTACTACGAACATCCACTTCCATTGGATAAAACCATCGTATGGTTATATACGAACTCGAAGGAACTTGTTCCAAATTCGATGATGGTTTCCGGTTCTGGAGAAAACGAATAGGACTATTCAGTTGTCTTTTCCTTTTACCTTCTCTCAGGTTGCCAGTATTCCTTGGATTAGGACGGTACACCTATTATGCTAATTGGATAGTCTTTTTCCAAACCATAGGCAGGTACCGAACGGTAGGGAAAGAAGAAAACCAATTAGCCTAACGATGGTGTACAGAAGGTAATAAGTTAAGACAAATAAAGGGATTAGTAAGAGGGCAAAGTAAATTGCGAATGCTATTCACGACCAAAACCAAGTATTTCTTCGCCGATCCTACTTCACCTTTGTATTTCTCCAGAACACTCCGTATCATTACGAAGATCCACAGTTACTTGGATACTCCATCGTATGGTTATATACGAACTCGAAGGAACTTGTTCCAGTTCGGGGATGGATTCTGGTTCAGGAGAAATAGGAATAAGGTTTTATTCAGTTTTCTTTTATCTTTACCTTCTCTCGGGTTGCGAGTACTCCTAGGAGTAGGAGAGCACACCCGTTATACTTATTAGATAGTCTTCTTCCAAACCATAGGCTGGTGCCGAAAGGTAGGGAAGGAAGAAAACCATTTAGCCTGAGAGGGTGTACAGAAGGTAATGACTAAAGACATATGAAGGGATTTGGAGAGATGGAAAAGAAATATACAGTTACAGTTGTGAATCTAGATAACGGAAGAGGCATTACTAGGAATACCCGGATACCCCTACGAAACATTTCAATGTTTCAGTTTCACTGTGTACAGTTAAAAGAAAACTGATTTCCCAATTAGCCCTTGCTCTAGGGTATGCATTTACCAGGTATGATTCTCACATCTGTATGCTTTTACAGATGATGCAGTAAGTTATTGGGAATTAGGTGATCATCCTCATTATATCGGAATTCGTTGTAATTGGTGATATTTGAGAAAATAGCCTGGGCTGTTTGTCGGACGGCAAATATTTGGTTTTGAATATCCGTTGTTATGCACCAATTTCAAATTGATATATCTGTACGTTCATTTTTATGAAGTGAGATATAACTTTTTGAAATTATGTCCATGACATTTACCTATATCAGTGGATGGTTAGGTAAGGAGCATTAAGCAGCGGTGTAATTCTTCTTAACCATAAGTACAGTTTTCAACCTACAATGCACAGGGAATGAGTTATTAGACTCAGGGGACTTATACAGAGTATTGTATGTTGTCCGGTGTCCATGAGGACAGAGGGGTTGGTGCCCGGACTGTATTCTGTTTACTTGTGACTTCTCTAGTTCTTAGACATGCGTTTCATGGAAATGCAAGGTCTAAGTTTTGAGAAGTTATAGGTATAAGAATAAAGTAGAGAACCAGGTGTTGCAAGTATCAGGATTCTTCAAGGTGATCGAAGATGTAGATACTTGTGTATGGTATTCAGTTAGTAGTAATGATTAAGAGAACTTGCTTCTCTTTCAGGTTACTCATAATTGGAAGCACTCCTAAGTTGAGTAATGCTGATCGGCCTCCTTCCATTTAGTTGACATGCACTGGAGACAGTTGCATGATTTGAATCTGGTTCCAATTAAATCAGTGCCTCTGTTTCTATATTGGATATAGAACGGTTCATATCTTAACGATGTTAAGGTACGGGAAGTTGTCCGGCTTATGCTAAAAACCGGACTCTGGATAACTCAAGGCACGTTTCCGTAATGGCTGTTTGTGGGTTGACTCGGGCTATGACGAGGGTTGACTTTCTACCATCTGGAAGACCGATAGTGATATTGTTCTTGACTCGCCACAATTTTAGTAAAATGGATTTTTTTTCAGAAAACAGTAGTGGGAGTATGGTAGAACTGGAAGTGATTCCAGAACCGCAAACGATTACTGAAAGTTTGATAAGAACCTAAAGATTCAATCTGGTTTGACATTCTATTGGCCACTCCGCAGATATGGTGGGTAACCTCAGGCACCCGAGAGGTACTCCGGTAGCCTCAAGGACGGTGACATGGAGGTTCTTGTTTACCCAGGCTTGACACTACTGTTGTTCCAGACTATGAGACCCGGCAGGAGGATGAGTATAGCGTCGTTCTGAACTGGCTTTAGAAGTGCACGTGTATATGACTCTGCCAGAGGGTTGTCGTAGTCATTGGGAGCAGCGGAAGCATTGGTGGACAAGTAGCTTATGTCTATTTATAGAGTAAAGCAGATATAGCGGAGATAGATCATCTATTTCTGATATGACAGTCATAGGTTTGACTTTATCAGAATAGGGGATGGATCTGTTAAGAAGGTAGTAGGGTGTGATGTCCTGGTATTTGGATGACATACACAGAGTAGGAAGTGAAATTCCTAAACTACGATCGGTTATACTGTGGTTGTCACACAGTGGTTTCTCTACATAAGGATATATATATATAATATTAGACATTCTGGTTACTAGATCTATGGTTTTAGATCTAGATTTAGGTAGTTTCCCAATCTGGGTACTTAGACAGCATTCTACAGGTGTTTTAGAATGGACAACTCCTGGCACGGTGGTGTACCTGCAGGTGATGGAGTTACCCTATCTAAAGGTGTCTTACAGACTAAAGGGGAGAGAGATGTGCATGATTGGCAGATCACTTGCTTAGGCAATTGAGTCAATCATGAGATGTCAAGTACCACACCAGATGTATTTGCACTAGATGCAATAAGTTGATATTGATCCAATCCTGGAGAAACATTCGAAAGCAGTTTTAGAACATAAGTGGATGTTCTAGGGATATGATAACGACAGCCTCATTCGGGAGACAGTTATCATTCCAGGCTTCCAAGGTGACCTGGATGACAGAGTGACTGTCAGAGTTATAGTTTTTCCTTTGACGAGGGGAAGTATTTTGGACAGGTGGTCCAAGCGGACACTGAGGGTGGCATGACGCAGGATACTGATTAAGTTCAGTTGACGATACAGTCTAAGAAGTTTGGATTTGGAGTTCATTTATGAGCTAGGTCCCATCAGATATCCAGACATATTCTAAGACGGGTATTGGTCATTTCGGGAGATGGTTTTCTCCGCGAACTTGAGATAAAGAGAGACATAGAAAGAAACATCACAGCGGATCCTCGAATGCAATAGTTTCGCAAACGGGCTTTGTGAGACTGATTAGTAGAGGAGTTGGGTGTTTAGTATCACACGGGCTATGAGTATGCGACATCGGAATAATTAGCCTTAAGTGCAAGTGGGAGATTGTTGGATATAGTGCCCTCAGAGTCAATTATTAGATCACAGGCATGTGATTGCAATGATTGAGGGAGGACCTATACCGGTAGGACAGTCTTACTCAAGATGATAGTATGCTATCTGGTTTATCTTTATCATCGTGTACTGCTTTAGATGACCTTACAGGTCGCTATTACACATTGATAGAGCCCTTAGGATTCTTGCTTGACCACCAGCAGTATGATGACGATCATATACATGGGAGCTGGGGTCTATAAGCACATCCTTAAAAGGTCCCTAATCGAGGGAGTTTCGAGACAGGGCATCGATACTCCAGAGTAGACTAGTGTATACAGTCGAGACCCCGACGAGGGGCGGTGGCCGGTCTCACAAGCCATTGGTGTCAGTTAGTTCACCTAAGATGTATACAGATGCTCATTGGGTTATGAGTACACCGGACAGGACTCGCCGGGAACATGCTAGTTGGTATTATATCTGACGTCAGATAGCAGTTCCCTGGTGACATGTGTACAGGTTAGTTCATCGACCTGAGATTGTCATTTGTCTCGTGTGAGTTCCACTGTACTTTGATTACTACCCTACCACGGCTCAAAGGAGTCGTACAAACAGGTTTTAGTTGGGTACAGTCCCGAGCCACATGGAGGCAGTGAGCGGATCGGCAGGGGTTCGTCTCTTTCGGTATTGGGGGTGAGATCGCGCTGTGTCTAGAAGAGCCATTACACGAAGTCCTTGGCCAAGGCAGGAGATTTACTGGTAGGTATTTCAGTAGTATCTCAGGGTGCTCTAGGCTACACGCCGACACGACGTGTACCGCTTTTGGGGGTCTGACTTTTACCAACCCCCTAGGCCCGCCATGCGATGCTCATAGACGAACGGACCGGACTGTACGGGTATTGTCACTGATAGGCTTAGTAGGGTGTCAGGATGAGTTCGCTCATCGACTTCCCTTTTGGTCAATACCTGGTAGCCCGTTACGTACGGCTAATACCTCTGACGTGCTAGTGGTTAAATCCACAGCCAATGTATTGACGAGTCTTTAGAGTCCCCCACAGACAGTTTCTCAAGTTTCGGGCGAAACGTTGTAGAGGCCGTATGATATATGGCAGGGTTCGATCTTATACGCGTGGTATTGCACGGATCATGATCGGACGGATCATGCTAGTGGGCTTTGGTTTAAGACGGATCCTAGTATTAGATTTGTTGGATTACTTTAGTCTCATCGCATTCGCATTCAGTCGGAATGCGGATGCAGGTATGTATATACAGGTGAGGGGTATCCTTGTGATCCGTCACAAGTTAACTTTAGATGTTGCCGGATCTTTTTGTTGGACCAAACATTTGGATTAATGTTTGGATAATGGAAATTGTGAGCTAGATTTCATCATGACATGCATTAAATATGACATGAACACATTAGTGACTCATGGTCTCTTTTTATGTGTTAATGTCATATTATATGATGTTTTTGGGTTGAAATGATGAGAGAGGAGAGAGAGGGGAAGCCAAGGTCATGGGTGAGCTCTCATATTATTCTGTACTCTCTCTCACTCTTATTATTCTATCATAAGAAAAGAAAAGAAGAGAAAGCCTTCTCTTCTTCTTCTTCTTCCTCTAGCTTACATTTTCCATTAATGGCAACACCTTCAACCTCCAACCAAGCAATGGATGCAAGAGGCAAAGTGATCACAAACATTCTCTACAACACCTTGGACACGTCGGCTAGCACACTTCGTGCCCGAGTTGCTTCGGACGAAGCGGGAGCCCATAAAAAGACTTCTCGATGTGGTGCCATTTCCGATGAGGAGATCGAGACCGGAGATGCCGCAAGGAGCTTGGGATGGTGGCTGAAGACCGAAGGACACGGATCGCTCGGTATAGCCTCTCTACCCTTTCTCTTGTTAGCTAGTAGTGGTTAATGGTCCGATCCGGGTTTATAGTCCGAAGTAGCGCCGAATTCTAGTTTAGAAAAAGTTTCGTTTCTGCATTTTGGCCTCGTACAGACGGCCGGGGCGCTACCATAGACTTACAGGTACAGCCTACGCAGACGGTAGCACTTGTAGATACGAGAGTGATGGAGGTATCGCTTGCAGAGTTTATGAGCTTGAGACCTCCGGTATTTACAGGGACCGATGTAGGGAAGGATCCTCAATCTTTTCTTGATAGGATGGTGAGGATTGGTAGATCATTACGATGTTCTGATGTGAGGTCAATTGAGCTGACTAGTTTTCGTTTGGAGGGACTTGCACAGGAGTGGTGTGAGTCGATGGAGAGAGGGCAAGCTACGGGTCTTCCTCCGATGTTGTGGGACGAGTTTTCTGAGGTCTTTCTTGCTAGATTTCTTCCACAGAGTGTGAGGGACGCTAGAGCTAGCAGTTTTGAAGCATTGCGGAAATCGGCGAGTACGTCAGTGGCAGATTATGATTTACGATTCACCCAGTTGTCGCGCTATGCTCCATACTTAGTACCTACGGAGGAACTTCGGGTGAAGTGGTTCCTAAGGAGTCTAGACACGCAGTTGTATATAGCTATAGGCTCCCAGCATTTTGATATGTATGCGCAGGCCATAGATGCAGCGATACGAGTAGTGGAGCGTTTGAGCGAGGCAGTGGTTGTCCCAGAGCCAAAGAGGGGTAGACCGATTGGACCAACGGATAGACAGTTTGGTAGAGGTAGAGGCAGATATACTCCAGGACGTAGTTTTGGACGAGGCTGGACTCAGGGCCAGATGTTTAGTTCTTATTCCGAGGATCAGAGGGCCCCATCTACATGTTTTAGTTGCAGACTTCCAGGACATTTTGCGCGGGATTGTAGATCCCAGAGAGGGACCGTTGTTCCACAGGCTGCTTTACCCCCTCCACCTTCTACACCGATGGCTTTACTTCCTCCTCCAGTAGGCACTACACGCCAGGCTGCTGCACCACAAGATCGAGGCTTTGCGGGACGTTCTCAGAGAGGTCGAGGAGATAGAGGTAGAGGACGACAAGATGCGGGCAGGGGCCAGGCATGGGTTTTTGCGCTGACTCCACAGGATGCCCAGGCATCAAATGCAGTTGTGACAGGTACTCTTGCAGTATGTTCGTTAGATGCACACATTTTATTTGATCCCGGTTCTACACATTCTTATGTATCTTCACGCTTTGCACTTTCTTTGGGGAAAGAGGCGTCATTGTTAGATTTATCGTTGGTAGTGATTACTCCGGTGGGAGATTCTTTTATAGCTCGACACGTATTCAGATCATGTTCTGTACGTATTGGTGATAGAGATTCACTAGTTGATCTGATTCTCCTGGATATTCTAGATTTTGATATACTTCTCGGTATGGATTGGTTGGCCGCTTGTCATGCCTATGTAGATTGTCGTGGGAAAACGGTTAGATTTTGTTTTCCAGGTGAACCGGTGTTTGTTATGCAGGGGGATTGTAAAATAACTCCTGCCAACATGATTTCTGCTCTTTGTGCGGGACGACTTTTGAAGAAGGGTTGTCATGGGTTCTTGGCATTTGTTCAGGATTTAGGAGTCGCTGAGATTCCATTAGACCAGGTTCCGGTCGCACGAGAATTTCCTAAGGTGTTTCCTGCTGAGTTACCAGGATTACCGCCTGATCGCGACATTGAATTTTGCATTGATTTGATTCCGGGTGCGGGGCCTATTTCTATACAACCCTATCGAATGGCACCGACGGAGTTGAAGGAACTCAAAAGTCAGTTGCAAGAGTTTTTAGATAGACGACTTGTGCGTCCTAGTGTATCACCGTGGGGAGCTCCTGTCTTATTTGTAAAGAAGAAGGACGGTAGTATGAGACTGTGCATCGACTACCGACAGCTGAATCGCGTCACTGTGTGAAACAGGTATCCAATACCATGTATAGACGACTTATTCGATCAGTTGCAGGGAGCTGGTTACTTCTCGAAGCTTGATTTGCGGTCAGGGTATCACCAGTTGAGGGTTCGGAAGGACGATATTTCGAAGACTACGTTTCGCACAAGATATGTGCACTATGAATTTCTGGTGATGTCGTTCGGACTCACCAACGCTCCAGCAGCTTTTATGGATATGATGAACCGTATCTTCAGACCCTTCATTGATCAGTTTATTATAGTGTTCATAGATGATATTCTTGTTTATTCTCGGAGTCGGACGGAGCACGAGCAGCATTTGCGTATTACGTTGCAGACCTTGAAGAAGCATCAGCTGTTTGCAAAATTCTCCAAGTGTGCGTTTTGGCTGGATAGTGTGGAATTCTTGGGACACGTAGTTACTAGAGCTGGGATATGTGTGGACCCAAAGAAGATTGAAGCGGTACAACACTGACCTAGACCTGTATCAGTTTCAGAGGTCCGGAGTTTCTTAGGTCTGGCAGGTTATTATCGACGCTTCGTGTAGGATTTTTCACGGATCGCTGCACCTTTGACCGGATTGACTAGGAAGGTGGTTCCATTTCAGTGGAGAGATGCATGTGAGCATAGTTTCCAGCAGTTGAAGACGCGCTTGACGACTGCACCAGTCTTATCTTTACCTTCCGGGTCAGGTGGTTTCGTTGTGTATTGTGATGCATCTCGAGTGGGGTTAGGCTGTGTGTTGATGCAGCACGGCAGGGTTGTAGCTTATGCTTCTCGACAGTTGATGAGGCACGAACAAAACTACCCTACTCATGATCTAGAGATGGCTGTTGTGGTATTCGCATTGAAGATTTGGAGACATTACTTGTATGGAGAGTCGTGCCAAATCTTCACAGATCATAAGAGCTTAGAGTATATTTTTCAGCAGAGGGATCTAAACCTAAGGCAGCATAGATGGATGGAACTAGTGAAAGATTACGATTGTGAGATCTTGTATCATCCAAGCAAGGCAAATATTGTAGCAGATGCTTTGAGTCGGAGATCTGGAGGTAGCTTATCTCATTTGCGCACCTTGCAGAGACAGTCTTCTATAGACTGGCAGATTTTATGCGATAGTCGTATACAGTTTGAGTTCACCCCGACAGGAGGACAGCTAGCACATGTTCGCACTCGACCTCAGTTATTGGATCGTATTCGAGAGACACAGCCCGCAGATACTCGTATGATGTAGATTATGGATCAGGTTAGGCAGGGTAGGGAGACGGAGTTTATGATTGATGATCATGGAGTATTACGTTTTAGGACTCGTCTCTGTGTACCAGATTCTGACGGATTAAGGCGTGAGATTTTAGAGGAGGCCCATAGATCAGCATACAGTATTCATCCTGGTTCCACCAAGATGTATTATGATCTGAAGGATATTTATTGGTGGGAAGGAATGAAGAGGGATATTGCGGAATATGTTTCGAGATGCTTAACTTGCCAGCAAGTCAAGGCAGAACACCAGAGGCCAGCCGGAGAATTGTAGCCCTTGCCCATTCCAGAGTGGAAATGGGAACAAATTTCCATGGATTTCATGGTGGGTATACCCAGGACTAGCAGAGGGTATGATTCTACTTGGGTGATTGTAGATAGATTAACAAAGGCGGCTCATTTTCTTTCGGTGAAGACGACGTATGGGTTTGCACAGTATGCACAGATTTATATCGATGAGATTATACGATTACATGGAGTTCCGATGTGTATAGTATCAGATCGGGGTACCCAGTTTACTAGCAGATTATGGAAGAAACTTCAAAAAGCTCTTGGTACACGATTAAGTTTTAGTACAGATTTCCACCCACAGACAGATGGTCAGTCAGAGCGGACCATTCAAACTTTAGAGGATATGCTTCGCGCTTGCAGTCTTGATTTTGGTGGTAGTTGGGATCGTCACCTACCTTTGATAGAATTCTCATACAACAACAGTTTTCAGGAGACGATCCACATGGCACCCTTCGAAGCTTTGTATGGGAGGAAATGTCGATCACCCGTTTGCTGGACGGAACTGAGCGAGAGTAGCATTTTGGGACCACAGATAGTACAGGAGACTAAAGAGAAGATTCAATTGATACGGGACAGAATGAGGACGGCCCAGTGCAGACAAAAATCATATGCAGATCGACGACGTCGTAGACTAGAGTTTCAGGTAGGAGATCATGTGTTCCTTCGTATATCTCCGATGAAAGGTGTGATGCGTTTCGGGAAAAAGGGGAAGCTCAGCCCCAGATATATTGGACCTTACGAGATTATGGAGAGAGTGGGTATTGTAGCTTATCGTTTAGCACTTCCACCGAGTTTTCCCGATGTGCATCCGGTGTTTCACGTTTCGATGCTTCGCAGGTATCTTCACGATCCTTCTCACGCGATCCAGCATCAGACCTTACAGCTTGAGCCGGATTTATCCTACACAGTGCAGCCAGTCGCTATTCTAGACAGGCAGGCATAGAAATTAAGATCGAGGGTACTTCCATCTCTAAAGGTTCTTTGGTAAGGAAAGGACCGCGAGGAGATTACTTGGGAGACAGAGGATGCGATGCGAAGAAAATTTCCACATCTTTTTGAAGGTACATTTAGTTAAGTTTTAAATTCGAGGACCGAATTTTCTTAAGGGGGGAATATTGTAACATTTTGGAATTTTAGAAATAAATAAAAATTTAATAATTAAATAAGAAAATATTGAATTAAAAAGTTATTAAAACCACATAACACAATTTCATAAGATGTATGTAAAACAATTTAAATTAAAATTTTAGCATGCAACATAAATAAGTTATAAGGGTTTTAGTGATAATTTTAGATTCATTTTAATAAAAAGGGTGTTATATAATAACTAAGTTGTGAAGGGTTTTTAGGTAAACTTTAGGATTTTGTGCAAATGGGAATTTATTAAGGGTGTAAATGAAATAGGAATAGAAAACCAATTAGTTCAGAATTTTATTGTTACTTAAAATAAAAATTAGGAGATAAGTAGTGACACCTCTTCCCTTGCATGCGCACACACACACCAACACCTCTTTCTTGCATGAAGAGGGCACATCTAATTCATTGGCACCTCCTACTACCACCTCCTTCTTTCCATCACCGTATATAAACCTTGTTCAGATCAGTTAGTTAATTAAAATTCTGAAAATTTAAAAGAAAGAAAAAGAAAAACAAGAACAAACATAGAAGAACAAGGGAAAGAAGAAGAACTAGGTAAAGATTTCATCATCATCAAGCTAGGACAAGGGGCTTAGCATCTTGGAGGGGTTATTCCAACAAATTATCGTGGGTAATATTCTTAATCACAGTAGGAGTTTAAGTTCTGTAGCTACTTAATTTAAAATGAAAATTTTCTATAAAATCGTATTTTAGTTAAACTAGGCTCTGTTTGAATCTGCTTTAATTTAGAGAAGTATTAACCCAACTAAACAGGACCTAAATGATGTATGTAGCACCTAGAGAAAACCTTAGGAGCACGATCCAAAGGGCTTGGAATTGGGCCGGCGACCAAGGGGAAAAATCCGGTGTCGCCGGTTTTGTTGGAAGCTAAGGTATTTTGGCTTGTTGGGTAGGGTTCTGTGTATAATTGTAGCGAATTTGGTGTTATTTAATTAAGTTATTTCAGCTGTATAGGAAATCTGGAAGTTTATATCTGAAAAACTATCTATGAAACCAAAGATACGACATGGTTAAAGCGTATCGCAATCTATTTTCTGTCGCGATGCAGAGTTGGGTTAAAATCCAGTAAGGTTAAATGTTGAATAGATTGATATAGTCGTATACAATATAACTAGTACGTGGGAACGGATGTTTTTCATTTCCGTCAGGTCGGAGTAGCCGTTTCCTTATATAAGTTAAATTGTGATGTTATATTCAAATACGGGATTTTCGGAGGCAGCGAGGAAAGGAAAAGGATTGGCAATTCCTGAGTAGATACGACATGTTCCGGTGAGTAGACTAAATATCTACCGGGGAATTTTGTAAAGATGGCATGCTACTCCCGTAATTTTATTTAAATAAATGCTTTACTTTGTTATGCTAAATTGACAATATGAATTCATAATTCACATATATTTTGCGTAGTTGCTAGTACACTGCACAAGTATCGACGAGTTATGCCACGTGCACATCTTACATATTACACACACCTCGTCGATATTACCATGTCACTTTTACACTTAGTAAATTTCTTGTTAAAATTGATTCATATCATATCTTAAACACCAATAACAGTAGTAAATGTAAGTCGATGTACAACACCCCACGACTTGCGGGGAGGCGGAAATATGAAAAACGATCATGTTCTTTGCTTAAACATCGACTAACCGCATGAATCGAAGCTAAACGATAACTAACATCAAACATAGTTGTTAACAACTACTATGTAAAGGGATTATACCTAAAGAACCGTGTCCTTCGTCTTTATGAACTCCACCTCCTCCTCGGCCTTCTCCAAGTAGTAGACGATCCACCACGAGAGCTAAACTCCAAGCTTTGCCTCTAAACTTGAGGCAACTAGGTATCTTTAAGTGCTAATCAAAGTACCTAGATGAAATAGAGTATGGTTATGGATTAAGTAGTCTAACTAATCCTTGTACTCAACACATGAGAGGGGAGGATTAGGGTTTGAAGAGAGAGAGCTTGAGGAGAGAGAAGATGAACATAATAATGAGAAGAGAAAATGAGTTATCATAATATATATCAAGCATTTTATTTTATCAAGAAAAGAAAAGAAAATGATTTACAACCATGCTTGATAAATATCTTGTGGTGATTCATCTCCATGAGTCATTAAGCAATTATGAAGCATTAATGACATGGATGAATCATCCATATGACTCACTAATCTCATTCAATGTATATGCCACCTAAACCTCCTTAGTCACCATCTTCTAGAAGCTTCTCGCGCAATTACGAGAACGCCCCTCCTATCCGTGAAAACACGGAAAAACTTTAGACTGTATAAATCCAATAACCGGATACTAGTAACTGGCTTAAACCAAAGCCGACTAGTAAAAACTGTCCGAAAGTCGTACGTGCGAAAACACACGTATGCGTCCGAACCCTTATCGTAAAACCATACGACCTCTATATCGTTTCGCCTGGAGTAGGGAAACTCTCTGCGTGGGACTCTAGAGACTCGACTACTACGCTGGCAGTGGGTTTAACCACAGACCGCAAGCGGCACTAGCTGTGCATAACGGTCCCCAGGTAGATGTCGATAAGAAGGCCGATGAGGAAACCCATCCGAACTCCTACTGAGTCTGATGTGACAATCTCCGTTCAGTCCGGTCCGTTCGTCTAAGACTATCGCATATCGGGCCTAGGGGGTGGCAAGCGTCAGTCCCCTAATAGCGGTATAAGTCGTGTCGGAGCGAAGCCCATTACACCCTGAGAAACTACTGGAGCCTACCAGCAAATCTCGCTTGCCCTGGCCAGGGACTTTGCGTAATGGCTCTCTGACACAGCGCGATATCAACCCCCAATACCGGGAGAGACGAATCCTGTCTAACCGCCACTACCTCCAAGTGCTCGGGACTGCACCCAACTGCTACCTGTTTGCACGACTCCTTTGAGCCGTGGTAGGGTAGCAATCTAAGAACAGTGGGACACACTCGAGGCGAAGCAGCAGTGTCAAGTCTGCGGACTATGCTGTACTCATATCACCTGGGAACTGTTCACTGACGACTGGTATAAAACCATCCAACAGTTCCCTGTGAGTCCTGTCCGGTGTACCCGTAACCCAACGAGCACCTGCATACCATCTCTAGTACGACGTACTGACGGCTGTGGGACAGACCATCTCCCCAACTGGGATGAGAAGCGTACACACTAGTCTACTCCGGAGTATCGATGCCCTGTCTCGATAATCCAACGACTAGGGACCTGAATAAGGATGTGCTTGTAGACTACCCAGCCCCCACTAGTGTGACTGCCATCACAACGCTGGTAGTCAAGCAAGATCCTAAGAGCTCTATCAATACGTATACTCACATATTAAGATAGAAAAACCAAGTAGCATACTACCATGTTTAGCAAGACTGTTATATACATGTGAATATCCCAAGCTTCCATTAAGTAATATACAAACTAGTATGATACAATAATGGCCCCTAGGGCATATACACTAACAATCTCCCACTTGCACTAGGGCCATGTACTGGCATATCGAAGACCGATGATCTCGAGTAGCCTCTCGAACTGAATCTGAGGTAGGGCCTTTGTGAATGGATCAGCAATGTTCTCTTCATAAGCAACTCTCCGAACCTCAATCTCCCGACGATCAATGATCTCCCTGATCAGGTGATACCGCCTCAAGATGTGTCTGGACTTCTGATGGGACCTTGGTTCCTTCGCTAAAGCTATAGCTCCGTTGTTGTCGCAATACAGAGGTATTGGATCAACAATGGTAGGAACCACCTGAAGTTCTGTTAGGAACTTCTTCATCCAGACTGCTTCTTTTGCGGCATCGCAAGCAGCTATATACTCCGCTTCCATCGTCGAGTCAGCAACGGTGTCCTGCTTGGAGCTCTTCCAGCACACCGCCCTTCCATTGAGGGTAAAGACATAACCCGACATGGACTTGGAATCGTCCTTATCACTCTGGAAGCCGGAATCAGCAAAGGCCTCCAACCTGAGGTCTTTTCCACCGTAAACCAAGAACATCTCCTTAGTCCTTCTCAGGTACTTGAGAATGTTCTTTACTGCTATCCAGTGCTTCTCCCCTGGGTCTGACTGATACCGGCTTACCACACTCAGTGCGTAAGCTACATCTGGTCTGGTGAACAACATCGCATACATTATAGAGCCTACCGCAGAAGCGTAAGATATAATAGACATGCGTTCCCTTTCCAAATCAGTCTTGGGAGACATCTCTTTGGAGAGGGTGATTCCGTGACAAGCCGGTAGATTACCGCGCTTAGAATCTTCCATACTGAATCTTTTCAGTACAGTGTCGATATACCTGGACTGCGAAAGTCCCAACATCCTCTTGGATCTATCACGATAGATCCGGATCCCCAGAATGTAAGAGGCATCACCCAGGTCTTTCATGGAGAACCTGTGTGACAAGAATCCTTTGACAGATTGTAGCATAGGAATGTCATTTCCTATCAATAGAATGTCATCCATGTACAAGACGAGTAATACGACACTTCTGGCTACAACTTTACTATATATGCACGGTTCTTCTGGATTTTTGATAAAGTCATATTCTTTGACTGTTTCATCAAAACAGATGTTCCAACTCCGCGATGCCTGCTTTAGTCCATAAATGGATTTAAGCAGCTTGCATACTTTCTCGCTGCTCCCACTCTGATTGAAACCCTCTGGCTGATCCATATAGACGCACTCTTCTAAATTTCCATTCAGAAAAGTCGTCTTTACGTCCATCTGCCAGATTTCATAATCATGGAAGGCAGCAATAGCAAGAAGGACCCGAATGGATTTGAGCATAGCCACGGGAGAAAAAGTTTCGTCATAGTCCAAACCAGGTCTTTGATGAAAACCCTTTGCAACAAGTCTAGCCTTATAGGTTTCCACCTGTCCATCTACACCAATCTTTTTCTTGAAGATCCATTTGCATCCTATGGGTTTTACCCCATCTGGAGCAAAGTCCAAAGTCCATACTTTGTTGGTGTACATGGACTCCATTTCGGTCCGCATTGCATCTAGCCATCGTACCGAGTCGCCGCTCTGGATGGCCTGCTGGAAGTCAGTAGGTTCATCATCATTTATGATGCAATCCTCTCTATCCCCATCTATGAGAAAACCGTAGTATCTCTCAGGCGGATGAGACGGCCTACTACTCCTGCGGAGGGGTGCGGGAATGTCCTGTTCTTCTTGAACTACCGGTTCTACCAAACTTTCAGTATTAGTTTGTGGTTCTGGAATTTCTTCCAGTTCTATTTCGCTCCCACTTGATTCCTTTTCTAAAAACTGATGTTCTAGAAAATGGGCATTACGAGAAACAAATACCTTTTGTTCCTCTGCGTAATAGAATAGATATCCCCTGGAGTTCTTTGGATATCCCACAAACTTACACTTTACTGATCGTGCCTCGAGCTTGTCCACATGCTGCTTTTTAACAAAAGCTGGACATCCCCAAATCTTTATATACTGTAGATGGGGTTTCTTCCCGCTCCACATCTGATATGGAGTGGTAGGCACAGTCTTGGTAGGAACCATGTTCAAAAGATATGCCGCTGATTCTAGCGCATAACCCCAGAAAGATCGCGGTAACTCAGCATTACTCATCATGGATCGTACCATATCCAATAGGGTTCGATTCCGTCTCTCCAATACACCATTATGCTGTGGAGTGTATGGAGGAGTAAGCTGAGAGAGAATTCCTTTCTCTTTTAGGTAACCTAGGAACTCGGCACTTAAGTATTCACCACCTCGATCAGATCTAAGTGTCTTAATACTTTTGCCGGTTTGGTTTTCTACTTCATTCTTATACTCTTGGAATTTCTCAAAAGCCTCGGATTTATGTTAAGTAAGCCGAAAAACTCCGAAAGTACGGAACATGACCGGCACTTAGACTACGAAACGTCTCGAGGCGTACGTAATCTAAGTAAGCCGAAAAACCCAGAAATCCAAACCAAGAAAAGTAGTAGAGTGAAGGAAAACCAATTTAAATCAAGTAGTTTTAATAGCATAAGCCGAATTATGCCTTTTTAAAAACATCAACTATTTCCTGAAAATTTCGGCAGAGTCTCCTTTGTAAATACTGGCCCCCAAACGGGATACAACATGAATAGTATACGAAATCAAAAGAAAGGCACCCCAAGCGGGAGCTAGATTTTCGTCAATCGACGGTCACAACCACACAAGCAATATAATATACAACGCCAAGGGCGAGGATCAAAACTCAAATAGAAACTCAAAACAACAAGAAATCCACAGAAATACAACACGCGACTCTAAGGTCGAAAGAATAAACATCACTGGTCTCTATCTCAAATAAATACATGTTTGGTTGATTGAATTTACTAGATACAACTGAATAATAATATACAATGTATAATGATGGGTACGATACAAATAAACCCACCTACTAGCAAGTCACCCGAAAGAAGCAGTGCCAGCAAAACCGTAATGAAACCTGTACGGCAAAACCTGCAAGAAACTGTGGCACAACGGGGGTGAGTTGCCAACTCGTGAGTAGAAAAACATCTACGGACAGAAACCGCATGAACAACGCAATCCTAGGTCAACGATCATAATATATCCTCAAATATATATAACATGCAGCCTAACAATGATTAGGGTAAATATCTAACCCGAGTGTAATCCCATGTGCCCGTGTCAGTGCCTCAGGTAGCGATATATCATATGGATGATGTATGAATGCATGAAACAGAATGCATGTACTGAATAAAGCTACTTTCATAAATCAGTGAGATTTCTGTATTTTAAATAGAAGGTACCATAAATGAAATCAGCATAAAACAGTGCCCAGCATCGACACAAAACAAGTATCCAAATATCTCGATATCTCTGTGTCACAATATCTGTACCTCAATATCTCAAAATCTCAATGTCTCAATCACAATATCTAGGGCGCCGTCAGTCCAGACCGGCCCCTACCATCCATTTCAAGACCACGACGGTATCCTCCGGATATCCGACGCGTCGGGAAAAATCACCGGTCGGTAGTGCTCCCCTGCCAGGCTCAACGTCAACAACACGATTCTCTTGCCCCGGGGTACCACACCGGGCCCACCATGTACCCGAAACGGTTCCTCCACTCCTCGAATTGGGTCTCGAAATCCATCAGCAAACTCATGGTGGACGGCTCATGTTAGTTATATGTATGCCCTAGAGGCCATTACTATATATATGATGTATATTGTAGTGGATGCTTGGACATATATAGAGAGGACTTTCTTGCTCGACATGATAGTATGCTATCTGGTTACTCTTTACCTTAACGTGTATACTGATTGTCTCTCTGTTACATGTTGGTAAAGCCCTTAGGATGTGTACTTGACTACCTGGACTATGATGCGGATCATACTAGTGGGGACATGGTAGTCCATAAGTACATCCTTCAAAGTCCCTAGTCGTGGGTGTATCTAGACGGGGCATCGATATACCAGAGTAGACTAGCGTGTACCTTCTCGACCCATACAGATGGGCGATGGATGATCCCATATCCATCGGTGTTTGACATCAGAGATGATATACGGGTGCTCAGTAGAGACTGGGTACACTGGACGGACTCGCCGAGAACTCCCAGATGGTATTATACCTCACGTCAGATGGCAGTTCTCTGGTGACACTGGTACAGAGTAGTCTGTTGACCCGAGATCGTCATAGAGTCTTGTGTGGTTCCCACTGTGCTTTGATTTCCATCTTACCACGTCCAAGAGGGCGTGCAAAACGGTGGTTTTTGGGTACAGTCCCGAGTCACATGGAGGCAATGAGCGATAGGAGGGGATTCGTCTCTCCCGGTATAGGGAGTTGATGTTGCGCTGTGTTCGATTGGCTATAACAGGAAATCCCTGGCCAGGGTTGCTGAGATTTACTGGTAAGTGTTACCAGTAGTTTCTCGAATTGTTATAGACCTCATATCGACACGACTTATCGAGCTATTGGGGTCTGACGTTTACCACCCCTAGGCGAGATATGCGACATATCAGACGATCAGACCGGACTGTACGGTAGTGTTACTGGTAGGATTCACAGGAGTATGAGCGGGCTTGCTCGTCGATCTTCTGATCGCTCAATACCCGGGTGGCCGTTACGTTTAGCAGACCGCTTGCGGCTTATGGGTGCTTGATATGATCATCACCTGCTGCCGGCGTATTGACGAGTCTTTAGAGTCCTACACAGAGGTTTCCTGGCTCAAGCGAAACGAAATAGGAGCGCATATGAGATATGTGCGGGACCGAGAATAATGCGTGTATGTGATACCGTATTCCATTCTCGCGATAAATGTATCGATTGGTTGTATGCGATATAACCTAGTTATCGATTCAAGCATTGATTCGATAAACCGATACATAGGATACTAGTCGGTTATATGCGATATGACCGGATCGTTAAATCAAGTGTTGATTTAATGATTTAATGTATAATTATATATTTGATATATTACTTTGCATTAACTAGTATTGGTTCACTTTATATGGATTTTCTCACTCGGATGTGCACATTGTATATTTGATATAGTTTTGTGCACATGATTGTATCATGTTTGATGATGCATACTTACCATGGTCTATTCTCTACAACTAACTAAGGTTAAGATTATGATAAGTTTCCATTTTTATTATTCTTTTAATATAACTTATCATAATATTTACCTTCTTCTTCTTCATTTCTTCAAGTGAAGAAAGCTTGCCTCCATCAATGGCAAGTGATGAAAAAGAGTGTGAAATCCAAATCTAAAGTCTACCCACTTCCTATTTCTTCATCCTCTACCTCTTGCCAAGTAGTAGAGTGTGTTTTCTTCACAAGTTTCGAGACTTGGTGAAGACGGAGCTTGATTTAGCGATGCCTCGACGTAGATCATCTTCGGCATGGACATCGATGACCTAGCCCGTCCATTCTCCGATGAAGCCGACGCTAGAGCCCGGGACTTGTTATGGACAGCGAGGAGACTTCATTGCGGAGCTATGGAGGTGGAGAACCGGATCTACAAAGGTTGTATTTCCGTATCTCTTAGTTAAGTGTTAACTAGTTTCCTTTTCGCCTAGAATTCTAGCCAACGATCCGTACACTAGGGTTTCTCGGCACCGTAATATTTGAAATTGGCATGGTTGATGCCTTGTGAGACCTCCTTGGGGTGCCTAGGAACCCTACAGTGGTATCAGAGCCTTAGGCGAAGTCTAGACGGATTTTGAAACCCGAACGAACCCGAAAACCCCAATACAAATTGCTCTCTGTACTTTTTCTGAAAACGTGGATTTTTCCAAATTAAAAATTCGTAAAAAATTCAGCAGGAAAACCTAAGAATTACGATACAAAATTTTTCCATTGAAGCTTCCAGAGCGCGGCGGAACCGCGGCGTAAGCCCTGCTTATGCGGCGATTCCGCGGCCTTATTATTGTATTATCCTATAATATTTGTACAGTAATTCATGGTTTCGGATGCTGGATTTTCTGGGATTTTTTAATATTTATTCAAGAGTTGAATTTTCTGGGATTGTTTTGGGGATTCGGTGTTTCGATCGGCGTATCAAATTTTGTCTGTGTGGTTTTCCGGATAAATTTCAGAATATGTTAAAATGTTCGACCGGATATAAATACCCAATTTTTCCCCTGTCGGGAAATTTCCAAGTGTTGGATTTTTCCGTAGTTTAACGACGTTCTAAGTAGTGCAAGTAACGCGATGGACCCTCTAGAAGACAACAAACCTTAACTCGATTATATGACCGTCTTGAACTGCCCTTTGAACCTTCGGGTTTGGGGCAGTACGGTGTGCCACATGTGAGGCGTTGGCTTGACCCTTCTACGGCTGGACCGTTGGTACTGAGGCACGAACTGAATGTTGTTAGACTTGTTTCATGTGTTGATCTGTATCGGGAAAACTTGGGTGTTTGACTGTTCGATCGAAAAGTTTAACATTTTCTATTTATCTGGAATGGGATACAATAATTGGAATTCACAATGAGTTATGAGATAACTGAATGAATGTTATAAACATAGCAGTTTAGTCTCACTTGATCGGTTGCCACGGAATTTTGATGTGATCAAAAGTCCGTCGCAATCACGTAGCGTACGCGGATACTCGCCGGGTAAACTTAATAGACAGCCTCACTCCATAGCCCCGACCAAGTGACTGTAGGAGAACCCCGTCGCCGAAAGCATCCGTTCGGGTGCTCGCGGTAGCGGTGTTCCGCCTTGGTGCACTTCGTCGACGGTATCGGGGGTGCGGCCGTCTACTGAAGTTTGCGACGAGTATTCGATCAGGATGTCGGGAATCTTGTTGAATTGCCCGACTTGATATTGAAAAGTGTTTTCGATAATGAGACTAAAATGCGGGGTTTATAATTGTTAGGCATGCGATGTCTAAAGAATTCATTTGGTCAGGCATGCGATGTCTGAGGAGGTTGCGGATTCCAACTGTTGTAGTTTTACACTTTCTTTTCTGTGACCGTAAGTGTAATATGTGATATCGCCGGTTTCGTTGCTATATGTCAACGACAATTGGGATGCGCATATTTACTTACGTTGATGACGTGTGATGTTATGTGTTGCTGGATATGTTATATTGGATCGTCGTGTTTGAATAGCCGGGGTTTTTTATGTGAGATGAGTGTTTTTCATTTTCATTCATGTAAAAACTTGTATGTAATATTCTTTTATTGGGGCGCTTCCAGGTTGCGGAAGTTGTCACCTTTTGTATATTATTTACTTTTCCGCACTAGGATAGACCCAAGGAGGAGGGCACAAGTAACCGGGTTCTGGAGTCCAGTGGGAGACCAACTCGAGGAGTCGAGTCCGGGTCTCCTAACTCTAGAATTGGTAGGGTTGCTTGCCGCTCTCGTAGGGGTCTAGGGGTGTGGGTTTGGCTATTCATCGCGACCGTGGAATCCGTGTTTTATACTGGCTCGTATTGAATACACGGACGTCCTAATATATCCAATATTTCATATGTTTCTTCTGCTGCGATATCTGTGATGTTATCATGTGATGTTCTGTGATAGATACAGTATATAGTATATATGATATATTATATAGGCGTTACTTATGTTTTACACCCGCGCTAGCCCTGCCTCGCTCTGCCGTTAGTTACCTAACCTAACGGTGCACGAGGGGATATCGAGGCGAATGCGGATGGCATAAGTGTACGTCGTATTTATCTGTGATGTTTAGGTACATAAATGATGGGACTTCATTAATGTGATTAATGAAATAAAAGAAACCTAAGATGTTGTAGAATCGAATTTCAAAATAAAACAGGTAGCTACAGTTCTTTCTTTGCACAGAGGTTTATGTGATATATCCTGCACCTTATTCGATGAGGAAAGGACCGAGATCCCTTCACCGGGAGTGACTCCTTTAGCAATAACTGGCAGATGCTACACATTCGGTTTGTCTTTTGATTGCTTTTAAGAGTTTTGGCTTTGCACAGTGATATATATGATATATCCCGCACCTCATTCGACGAGGAAAGGACCGACGATCCCTTCACCGGGAGTGACTCCTTTAGCAAAACTAGAAAAGCCTCAAAAGCACTCCATTTTAAAATCATTTGATTCTACAACGATATCAAGTTCATTACGCAATAAGTTTTCAGAAAAACCTGTCGTAGCCCTCCGTCATTTTAGATATGTACTGGTTAGTATTCGTGCTGCGTTTGTTGACCTCTGTCAAGGCGTAGTGTGCGGTAGCTGATTAGTGCTTATCTGCATTAGCATACGATGCGATTGGATTAGGGTATTCGTACGGCGTTATTTAGCATGCGTCAAGGGTCGTGCGGGTGGGTTTAATTCAATCAAGAAATGTACGGATTGAACTTGACTAGCAGACTATGGGTTGTTTGGCATGCGTCAAGGTCATAGCAAGCTAGGGGAAAAAAATAATCGGGAATTTCAAGTGTTGAAATTTGCAATGAGATTGCATACCTTCTATGAGATAGTTGGATCCCGATACCCACTGCGAGTAAGAGTTACTCCTGGGAGAGTTTTACACATTACAATTAGCCGATCAAGTAGGTGTCTAGAAAGGTGTTAACGAGGTTACGCCTCTGGGAAAACGAGGTTTACATTAATTAGGTTCGTGCGAAAGCACGGGGGACCTCCCTCAAAGTACCGACACTGGCCTGGCTGAAAGATTGGCGAACTTGTAGTGTGTAATTAATCCCGGCTAGTCTTTCCTTTTAGGGTTTGAAGGAAGATTTGATAAAAAGCAGTGGGAGCCATCCTGATTAGATAAAATAATAACCAATCTATTCTTGCAAGAGCGCACGCTGAGTGTTTTCTTCTCTCTCTCTCCTGGTAGCGACCATATCACGCCTTAATCAAGATAATAATACGGATAATTGACCGAACCCGCTTGTTATACTGAGCTGGGGAACGTTGGTCCCGCTCCAACTTATAATTGTTATAAGACAGAGCAGGAAATTGGGGAATACCAGAATTCCTATGCCGCCCAAACGAAGAAAGTGCATGTTGATGCATCATCTTCGGGTGTGTTCATTATACAGAACTGTTTCTCAGTATTCTTTACGTCCTGGGTATTTGATACCGGATCAGGATCCTAGATATGTAATCTGTTGCATAGGGCTACAGAAAGGTAGAGAACTGAGAACGGGTGATAAGTTTCATGAGGAAGAAAACGGGGCAACAGTTGCAGCCAGGTCTGTTGGTCACTGTCACCCTGTATTACCAATACATTGATTCTGAACGAATGTTATTAGATACCGAACCTGATATACAAAATCATATCTGTCTCTTTATTAGTAAAGAAACGATAAAATTTTGTATTGTTGGATAATGTTTTGAACATTTCCTATATCAAAAGTTGATCGGATCAGGCACGTTATCTAAAAGCGTTGATGTTCTAAATCAATCTACAGTTCTTAGTATACGGAACACACACAAGAGGAAGAGTTCAGAAATGAACGGATTCTTCTTGAGGTATTGTAGACTAGGTCAGATCAATGCGACCCGACTAGCTGAAGTTACATAGAGATGCATATTTAAATCAGTTTGAATTTACATCTTGTGAAACTCGCCAGTCATGTCACAAAGATAAGATGACCACAGCTCCGTTTACTGAAAACAGAGAAAGAGTTAGTAAACTCTTGGGATGATACATGATGATGTATGTAGGTCCCCTGTCTACAAATGCCAAGACCGGTTCTTTTTACTTCATTACATTCTCTGATAATCTCTCAAGATTCAGACATATGTTCCTGTTGAAACACAAGTCCGAACCTTTTGAGATATTCATAGAATATAAGTTAGAAGTAGAGAACCAATAAGGGTATAAGTATTATGTCCTTTGATGTGATCGAGGAGGAGAATACTTGAGCACGGAAATCCTGGACTTTTCTAAAGGAGAATGAGATTCTCTCTCAGCATTACTCCTCCGTATACACCATTGCACGATGGTATGTCGGGGCGGAGCAGATACACCCTATTTGATATGGTGTGCTCTATGATGAGTACTACTGAGTTTCCTATTTCCTTTTGGGAGTTATACACTTGAGAAGCTGCATACCTATTGAATAGGGTTCAAATCAAATCAGTTGCCTACCGCTTCATATTTGATATGATAAGGGAAGAGCCCATCTCTTAAGATAGTTAAGATTTGGGGTTGTCCGGCCTATGTCTAAAAGCAAAATCCGGACAAGCTCGAGGCAAGGTCTGTTATGTAGAACTGGAAATGTTCCAGCTATACAAACTGCAGCAGATGATTTGATAGAGCCAATGGATTCAGTAGATTCCAACGAACCTCAGCCTCTCCGCCGATCTAGTAGGGTTCCTCACCCACCTGAGAGATAATTCAGTTTCTCTATGACAGTGGGAGCGAGGAATGCATCATGAGATGATGACCCAACTAGTTTCGAGCTGGCCATCAGGAGTGTGACTCTGTAAGAATGGCTGGATGCTTAGTGATCTGAGATGGAATCCTTATACACCAACAAAGTATGGACTTTGGTTGCTATATCTGAAGGGTTAAATCCCCATCAGGAGCAAGTATATCTTGAGAAGATTACTTGGTGTACATGGAAGAGTTGAGACTTTCAAAGCTAGACTTGTTAAAAGTCTACATCATTGACCAGGTATGGATGATGATGAAACCTTTTCTAAGTAGCTATGCTTAAGTCCATCCAGATCCTACTTGCCACGGCTACATACCATGACTACGATATCTGGTGGTTGGGTGTCATGACAGCTTTTCTAAATAATGTTTAGAAGAGAATGTCTATAAGTACACAGCCAGAGGGCTTCGTAGACAGTGGGAGCAGCGGAAACGTGTGCAAGATGCTTTATAGGATAAAGCAGGCATCGCGGAGTTGGAACATCTGTTTTGATGAAGTAGTCAAAGAGTTTGACATCATCAAAATGGTAGATGAACCTTGTATAAACAAAAAGGTAGTAGGGAGTATGGTGGTGATCCTCGTAGAGTACGTGGATGACATACTCTTGATAAGAAAGGAGTTTCTTATGCTACGCTCGATCAATCTCCGCTTATCACAATGATTCTTCATATAGGATCATGATGATACCTGCTAAATCCTGATTTTTGGATCTATGAGATAGATCTAATTGAATGTTAGGACTCTCACTAGTTGTAGTGAGACGGTATCAACCGATCCTGGGGAGAATCACTGGAAGGGTTCCAGGGTGATAAAGACGACTGAATGTCAGTCACAGGCATTGTCTTTACCCTCAGTGAAGGGACGGTATGTTGGAAGAGTTCCAAGCTAGATACCGTGGCATACTAGACGATAAAGGCAGGATACATCGCTACTTAAGATGCTACCAAAGAGGCTGTTTGGGTGTATATTGGTTCATGAGATGAACTACGTTCCTCCCATTGTGTGACAATGGAGTTGTGGCTTATGCCAAGGAACGCCGGTCCCATCAGTGATCCAGACATATTCTAAGGCAGTATCACCTGATCATGGAGATGGTTGATCTCCAAGAAGATCGAGGTTAGGAGAGTAGACTCAGAGGACAACACAACGGATCCACTCACAAAGGCCTGTTCCCAGAGAGAGATTTTTATGGGATGGTTGAGTATGAGATACTACAACCACTGCTATCAGATGGCCCTAGTGCAAGTGGGAGATTGTTAGTTATATGTATGCCCTAGAGGCCATTACTATACATAGGATGTATATTGTAGTGGATGCTTGGACATATATAGAGAGGACTTTCTTGCTCGACATGATAGTATGCTATCTGGTTACTCTTTACCTTAACGTGTATACTGATTGTCTCTCTGTTACATGTTGGTAAAGCCCTTAGGATGTGTACTTGACTACCTGGACTATGATGCGGATCATACTAGTGGGGACATGGTAGTCCATAAGTACATCCTTCAAAGTCCCTAGTCGTGGGTGTATCGAGACGGGGCATCGATATACCAGAGTAGACTAGCGTGTACCTTCTCGACCCATACAGATGGGCGATGGATGATCCCATATCCATCGGTGTTTGACATCAGAGATGATATACGGGTGCTCAGTAGAGACTGGGTACACTGGACGGACTCGCCGAGAACTCCCAGATGGTATTATACCTCACGTCAGATGGCAGTTCTCTGGTGACACTGGTACAGAGTAGTCTGTTGACCCGAGATCGTCATAGAGTCTTGTGTGGTTCCCACTGTGCTTTGATTTCCATCTTACCACGTCCAAGAGGGCGTGCAAAACGGTGGTTTTTGGGTACAGTCCCGAGTCACATGGAGGCAATGAGCGATAGGAGGGGATTCGTCTCTCCCGGTATAGGGAGTTGATGTTGCGCTGTGTTCGATTGGCTATAACAGGAAATCCCTGGCCAGGGTTGCTGAGATTTACTGGTAAGTGTTACCAGTAGTTTCTCGAATTGTTATAGACCTCATATCGACACGACTTATCGAGCTATTGGGGTCTGACGTTTACCACCCCTAGGCGAGATATGCGACATATCAGACGATCAGACCGGACTGTACGGTAGTGTTACTGGTTGGATTCACAGGAGTATGAGCGGGCTTGCTCGTCGATCTTCTGATCGCTCAATACCCGGGTGGCCGTTACGTTTAGCAGACCGCTTGCGGCTTGTGGGTGCTTGATATGATCATCACCTGCTGCCGGCGTATTGACGAGTCTTTAGAGTCCTACACAGAGGTTTCCTGGCTCAAGCGAAACGAAATAGGAGCGCATATGAGATATGTGCGGGACCGAGAATAATGCGTGTATGTGATACCGTATTCCATTCTCGCGATAAATGTATCGATTGGTTGTATGTGATATAACCTAGTTATCGATTCAAGCATTGATTCGATAAACCGATACATAGGATACTAGTCGGTTATATGCGATATGACCGGATCGTTAAATCAAGTGTTGATTTAATGATTTAATGATTTAATGTATAATTATATATTTGATATATTACTTTGCATTAACTAGTATTGGTTCACTTTATATGGATTTTCTCACTCGGATGTGCACATTGTATATTTGATATAGTTTTGTGCACATGATTGTATCATGTTTGATGATGCATACTTACCATGGTCTATTCTCTACAACTAACTAAGGTTAAGATTATGATAAGTTTCCATTTTTATTATTCTTTTAATATAACTTATCATAACATTTACCTTCTTCTTCTTCATTTCTTCAAGTGAAGAAAGCTTGCCTCCATCAATGGCAAGTGATGAAAAAGAGTGTGAAATCCAAATCTAAAGTCTACCCACTTCCTATTTCTTCATCCTCTACCTCTTGCCAAGTAGTAGAGTGTGTTTTCTTCACAAGTTTCGAGACTTGGTGAAGACGGAGCTTGATTTAGCGATGCCTCGACGTAGATCATCTTCGGCATGGACATCGATGACCTAGCCCGTCCATTCTCCGATGAAGCCGACGCTAGAGCCCGGGACTTGTTATGGACAGCGAGGAGACTTCATTGCGGAGCTATGGAGGTGGAGAACCGGATCTACAAAGGTTGTATTTCCGTATCTCTTAGTTAAGTGTTAACTAGTTTCCTTTTCGCCTAGAATTCTAGCCAACGATCCGTACACTAGGGTTTCTCGGCACCGTAATATATGAAATTGGCATGTTGATGCCTTGTGAGACCTCCTTGGGGTGCCTAGGAACCCTACAGCTCATACATCATGGGAAAACCGCACTTTTTATTTTAAAAGAGAGAAAAGGTTTATTTATGTTTTTGCGGTTTTCCTCCAAATCCAAGAAATCTCATGAAATCCGAATCCAAGCCATCAATAGCATGTAAACAGTGAATATAGGCATGAGAATCCATGAATGCGACACAACAGTGAATAATAACAAGCATGAAGTAGCAGGCAATAACTACAATGTCTAACTAGCATATAAGGCAAGTACACTAATATCATGTCTAAACTATTAGCTAACAAGCTATGTCAAATGAAATAGTATTTTCTAAAGTGCTCGTGACATGGCAATTACCGATGAAGATGTGTGTGAGCCGGCAAGTAAGTGTACGTGGTACATACGCGTCATCGGTAATGGTGCTGGCGTCCTAACAGCATGATATTAATAATAGGATATGAATCATAATATAAGCATGCGATGCGGAGCGAACAAAAATAATGAGCGGGAGCTAAATACTAAACAATGGTGCCCTTTGAAATAACACGAATCGTGGGGTTTTGAAAATAAGGGCTACGGTGGTTTTAATAAAGGATACGTCTTTTGAAATATCCGTAGATCCCTTGACCTGTGTTTTAAAATACTCACGATCCGTTAGTTTTGAAATAGGTTGAAAACTAATCTAGTCTAACAACTACACTAAACTATACGGCTGAACTAAAGGTAAGGAAACAGCCTAGCATCTGAGTCGATACATATATGAATATATATTAGTCGGTGATCCCGCCTCGATACTATCAATCCGATACCATATCTATAATCAGATATTCCCAAGTTAAGAGTGCGGATCAATCATCAATATATAGCTCGTACGTAAATCCGTCGTACGGCATCCCAAATTTGGGTACGGGTCAATATCACATTCATCACATTGTTCATCTGGTATCCTCGTTATCAAAGATCATAATCCAGGGTACTGATCTATGTCTAGTATAATACTGATACCGTCTAAGTAAGCATGCACGTGTGTGAAACACTACGTCAAGGACCCGCTACAACGTTATGTCGTATCTCAAATACGAACCCTGCCATATCATCGATCTCACGGCCTCAAATCAAATCTCATCGACTCCTCTCAAATCCCAAGTACTATCCTCGTCATCCATGCATGTGTATATGAATGTATATATGCATAGTCCCATACCCACGCATATATACATATATACACATCCCCATCTACGCACAAGAAAGTAATGTATGCAAGTCTGTGTATGCGTATATGGGTATAACAACTACTCTAGGGTTTGGCAACTAACCTAAAGCTAATCCATGAACACATAATCATAACATGAATAAACATTCTTGTATCATAAAATACCTATATAAACATATATATATGAACTATACTACGGACTGCGGGGGTGCTATACGCCATCCACCCGACTTCTCCCCGTAGATATAAATCTACTCACCTGGTCCTCGCTCGCCGGTGCCGACGTCGCCACGCGCTTGCTTGTCATCTCGAAGTCCACATGGGGGTACCTACATATCATAACGCACCGTATCGCATTAAAATCCGACTCACGACTAAAACGATACACGAATCCCACATAGGTCAAAACATATGGTTGCTTTCACGAATCAATCCAAAAACCCTCGACATCGGCGTACAAACGCCGATTGATCAAGAAAAACACCAAACGTACCAATCATGGCTTCACAAATCATTGATTATATATGAAATAAGGTTTAACTCATCAAAACATTAAAATCAAACAAATCGTTTTATTTTCCAAAACCTAGTTAACACAAATTCCCATTTCGGTTCAAAACTTGATGTTTTCACTGATCTACAAATTTTAGTGATTTAAATGGCCAAAATGCTCATTAAATAACATAATTAGGTCATACAAATCACTTTCACAAATTAACCTCATCAATTTGTATAAATTCCAAATTCCTAGTTTGCAAAAATACCGATTTTAACACTTTTTAAAGCAAAATTCACAATTCACCAATTAAACTTGGTTTTGCATGATCTAAGTTGCTAAACAACAAATAAAAATGCTAATACAGTCATCAAAACCTTAATTAGATTTTAAATCACCCTTTTGCAACTAAAAGATGAAACCTAGTTTGCTTAAAAATCTTAATTTGGACTTTTTAGATGCAACAATTTACAAATTATCTTCTAGATTAGGTTTAACATTTCATTAACATGTTAATCTCCACATCAAGATCAATATCCAATGAAGAAAACCCTAATTTGATTTACAAACCCTATTCTTGAATTTTTCCAAACAAGCAATTAAACCTAATTAAACACCTAATTAACTTCAAATGAGGTATGATAGCAACAATTAAGTAACTAAGCAACAAACAAACCATGGAACAAGGATTTATACCTCACAAAACTTGAATCAAACATCCAACCTAGCCTCACAAACTTGCTTCTTGCTCCAAGATTCATACTAGAATAGGTCAAGGAAAAATGGGTAAGAGTTGGATTTGGGTTTTAGCTTGATTTGTGATGGAATTTTGGAGGTTTTTGATAGGTTTTTTATGAGGAAATGAGAGGAGAAAATTAGGGGGCTGCACTTGGGGAGGGCTCGGCCAGAAATGGGGAAGGATGGGAGTGAAGTGTGTGGGTATGGGGAGAAAAGTCAAGTCAAAGAAAGTCCAAGTCAACCCAACCAATACTTATATATATTTACCCTTTCTTCTCATTCCTTTTCATTTCTTTTCTTTTAGCCATTCAAGTGGGAAAATGAGGGGGCGCTTGGGGTTGCTGATTTGGAGAGGGGAGAGAGGGTGTGGGTGAGTGTGGGTGAGGGAAAAAGATAAATGTATTACCCCAATTCCCATTAACACTAATTTCACCGAAAAAAGCATTTTTCTTCGATATTTTCTAAACCGTTTTGGCAAACCATTTCATTTCAAAAACCATATGATAAAATTTTGTTTAATGTGTTATGATGCACAAAATTTGTTTCAACTCATTCCAATTTGTAATTTTCCCTAATTAAATGTATTAGTGACGGCTTAAAATAATATTAAAATAATTAATTTCGGAAAAATTTTCAGAAAATTTGAAATTTTACCGGTGGCTCAATAAACACCAAATACTAGCAATTTCATAGCTAGAATATGTATATTAAATTTTATAATAAAGATATTTGTATTTTGATTTTTTACAGAAAACCCCCTTATTTTACCGTTTTTCCGAAATTTCACTGAAACGATTTTCAAAACGTTACAATCTTCCCCCCTTAAAGAAATTCGGTCCCCGAATTTAAATTAAAACCCCCCCCAAATACTAAAACATCTAAGCAAAACCATCAAGTCGTCGGGGCTCCGAAATCGTAAATACATAAAACAAATCTTAGCGCAACGCATGCGCATGAAAAATGAGCATAAAACTCAAAATCAAAACTCCGTCAAGCATCCCGCAATCATCGGAGTCATGGGAAAGACATCAATGTCAAGATCCAATACGAAAACCAACATGATATACATCATTAAAGCATCTAGAAGCAATGCATGACAAACTTTTTTCAAATCGCTGTGCGATGCTCGCAGCACTGCACAGTGGCGGACGTCTATTGTAAGAAAATAATTACATATATATATATATATATATATATATATATATATATATATATCTCCTTTGTTTAATATGTACGTTCCGCCATTTCGGAAACAATTTAGAAGGGTCTCCTTGTTTTAAACATTTCGTGTCATATCAGACACGTAGGTAAAGACTGAGACTATAGCTCGCTTTTTGGAAATACCTTCGATAACTATCAATGCATGCAAAATATATTCAGGTACTGTCCTCTGACTAGTCCTGCTCAGTACAAAAACTCATAGCAATCATCATAAAAACGTACTGCTCCATAAGAAATCAATCCCAAAATATGCATATGAATACTACGTGCGTCTGGTGCGTACGGAAATCAAAATCCATGAATGTGCCATACATGCGCGCAGAAACAATATCTAAGTGTATCGGGTGTGCACGAAACATCTGTCAATGGCAACAGGTGTGCCTGACAGCAAAACAGGTGCATCTGACATGCACGAAGAATCTCGATTTAGTGCATCTGGTGTGCACCAAAATCGTATCTCAAAACATGCGCGAAAATCCAATTCAGGTGCATCCATCATGCACGAAATCATGAAATCCAATATCAAGCGCCGAACATGCGTAAAATCAAATCAGGTGCATAAGGTGCATAAAACAAACATCGAGTATCACAATCGAAATCGAAGTCCAGTGCATCTAAGTGCACAAAATGCCTATCACTGCACTGCAAGCATATGTGAACTATACCGAGTGCAAAAACCAATTCGTATGCGTACATACGCACAAAATCAACTCAACTGTATGAAACCCATAAAATCATAAACATGCGAAACTAAGGCACGAAAATGATATCAAGTGCAACAACTTTGCAAAAATCGTAAATACTCAGTAGGTGCAACCATGGTACATGAAAAACATATATCATGAAACTCAATCATCAAAATCAGTCATGCGAATAGATCGTCCAAAATACCGAAATCAAATATGGCGGAATAGTCCCGCTCAAGCACATCCTCCAAGAATCTCTGGCCAACTGTCGTGGTCACTCATAACATGTCTCGCCGACGATCCAGAACTCTGGCCTGCCAGTATGCATAACATGACCACTCCTGGGTCCAAGTCTTCTCGTAATTTATTCCAGAAAGGTCCTGTCGAAATCTCTCCCAAATCTCGTCTCTGCCGAACTGTCCGGAAGTCATCGTCCCTTACTAGATCTGTTCTCGTTCCGGAACAGGTGCATACTCATCGCGACTCCTTCTGGAAGGTATATCCAAGTACAATGCCTTGGCATGCGTATCGCATGTCTGATGGCGGAGTGGAACGTCGTCTCATCAAGATCTCGTACGAACCTTTTACTCCACTTTTCTCTGATGTCGACTACTTCGGACTCGTCTCATCGTGGCTGCATGGACTGAGCTCTAACGGCTATCCTTGTATCTGGAGTCTCCCAAGAATGCATCTCACCACATAGCATCCGAATGAAGTCGAACCATCCGATCGATTCGTCAAAACCGCATAATCCCCCAAGAGCTCAACATCTTGGGTACAGTTTAATAGTATCGAGTACGTACCACAGCATCGATGGTCCAGCCGTAGAAGGGCAAACCCAAGCCTCACTAATGGCGCCGCGGAACTGCCGCAAACCCTAAGGTTCAAAGGCTTTCACACGGTCATTAAGTCGAGTTAGGGTTTCATTCATCTGGAGGGTCCATAGAATTGCCTGCATGTCTTTCCGAATACTTTAAACTTGGAATAATAGGTTACTGACATTCGATCGTCTCTGTCGACTCTCAACGTCTCCGCGTGAAGTCGTCTCTAGCTGGAATCAATCTATCTGATGACCTCGCATCGGGGTAGCGAACGAACCACATGTCCTAGTCATTCATCCTTAGTGACTAGCGACCTTCTATCATTTCTTAGTACAACTCGTACTGCAATAGCTCCAACATCTGGGGCGATATCCCGTCGTCCGCAGCAACAACTAGCTCACTCGTCCGCACGCTGAATAGTTCCTCAATCATCATGAGTAAGCAATACACCAACGGTCATCAAAATCTGGCTGGCCTCTGTCAGTGGCTCAATCCTCTAGTGCTGATCGGTACATCCAAGTAATCTCATACAGCGATCCATCCAACGCTCGTGGCGCGAAAGCACAATCAAAAGACACATCTCTACAATCGTGTGTCGCCGGAATTATGCTCTGGTCAGTCCTCGTTCGTAACGAGCTCGTGCTGACCGCAACTCTAGCCGTAGCTTTCCCTGCCCGTAATCATGGCAGCAAAACCATAAATGGTACTGATGAGGCTAGATCAGAATGAATATAATACTGAGCAAAGAAATGTACATCCTAAGGCTCCTTAAGTGGAGTGGCGTGTCGTAAGTATGCCGCGGAACATACGCACGGTACGTCACTCTACTTTAGTCACCTATTCCATCAACCAAGGGTCATCCTACGCTCCGAAGGTAAAACCTAACGCTCTGATACCAACTTTGTCATGTCCTGAAAGTACGGAACATAACCGGCACTTAGACTACGAAACGTCTCGAGGCGTACGTAATCTAAGTAAGCCGAAAAACCCAGAAATCCAAACCAAGAAAAGTAGTAGAGTGAAGGAAAACCAATTTAAATCAAGTAGTTTTAATAGCATAAGCCGAATTATGCCTTTATAAAAACATCAAATATTTCCTGAAAATTTCAGCAGAGTCTCCTTTGTAAATACTGGCCCCCAAACGGGATACAACATGAATAGTATACGAAATCAAAAGAAAGGCATCCCCAAGCGGGAGCTAGGTCTTCGTCAATCGACGGTCACAACCACACAAGCAATATAATATACAACGCCAAGGGCGAGGATCAAAACTCAAATAGAAACTCAAAACAACAAGAAATCCACAGAAATACAACGCGCGACTCTAAGGTCGAAAGAATAAACATCACTGGTCTCTATCTCAAATAAATACATGTTTGGTTGATGGAATTTACTAGATACAACTGAATAATAATATACAATGTATAATGATGGGTACGATACAAATAAACCCACCTACTAGCAAATCACCCGAAAGAAGCAGTGCCAACAAAGCCGTAATGAAACCTGTACGGCAAAACCTGCAAGAAACTGTGGCACAACGGGGGTGAGTTGCCAACTCGTGAGTAGAAAAACATCTACGGACAGAAACCGCATGAACAACGCAATCCTAGGTCAACGATCATAATATATCCTCAAATATATATAACATGCAGCCTAACAATGATTAGGGTAAATATCTAACCCGAGTGTAATCCCATGTGCCCGTGTCAGTGCCTCAGGTAGCGATATATCATATGGATAATGTATGAATGCATGAAACAGAATGCATGTACTGAATAAAGCTACTTTCATAAATCAGTGAGATTTCTGTATTTTAAATAGGAGGTACCATAAATGAAATCAGCATAAAACAGTGCCCAGCATCGACACAAAACAAGTATCCAAATATCTCGATATCTCTGTGTCACAATCTCTGTACCTCAATATCTCAAAATCTCAATGTCTCAATCACAATATCTAGGGCGCCGTCAGTCCAGACCGGCCCCTACCATCCATCTCAAGACCACGACGGTATCCTCCGGATATCCGACGCGTCGGGAAAAATCACCGGTCGGTAGTGCTCCCCTGCCAGGCTCAACGTCAACAACACGATCCTCTTGCCCCGGGGTACCGCACCGGGCCCACCATGTACCCGAAACGGTTCCTCCACTCCTCGAATCGGGTCTCGAAATCCATCAGCAAACTCATGGTGGACGACTCATACATCATGGGAAAACCGCACTTTTTATTTTAAAAGAGAGAAAAGGTTTATTTATGTTTTTTCGGTTTTCCTCCAAATCCAAGAAATCTCATGAAATCCGAATCCAAGCCATCAATAGCATGTAAACAGTGAATATAGGCATGAGAATCCATGAATGCGACACAACAGTGAATAATAACAAGCATGAAGTAGCAGGCAATAACTACAATGTCTAACTAGCATATAAGGCAAGTACACTAATATCATGTCTAAACTATTAGCTAACAAGCTATGTCAAATGAAATAGTATTTTCTAAAGTGTTCGTGACATGGCAATTACCGATGAAGATGTGTGTGAGCCGGCAAGTAAGTGCACGTGGTACATACGCGTCATCGGTAATGGTGCTGGCGTCCTAACAGCATGATATTAATAATAGGATATGAATCATAATATAAGCATGTGATGCGGAGCAAACAACAATAATGAGCGGGAGCTAAATACTAAACAATGGTGCCCTTTGAAATAACACGAATCGTGGGGTTTTGAAAATAAGGGCTACGGTGGTTTTAATAAAGGATACATCTTTTGAAATATCCGTAGATCCCTTGACCTGCTTTTAAAATACCCACGATCCGTTAGTTTTGAAATAGGTAGAAAACTAATCTAGTCTGACAACTACACTAAACTATACGGCTGAACTAAAGGTAAGGAAACTGCCTAGCATCTGAGTCGATACATATATGAATATTTATTAGTCGGTGATCCCGCCTCGATACTATCAATCCGATACCATATCTATAATCAGATATTCCTAAGTCAATAGTGCGGATCAATCATCAATATATAGCTCGTACGTAAATCCGTCGTACGGCATCCCAAATCTGGGTACGGGTCAATATCACATTCATCACATTGTTCATCTGGTATCCTCTTTATCAAAGATCATAATCCAGGGTACTGATCTACGTCTAGTACAATACTGATACCGCCTAAGTAAGCATGCACGTGTGTGAAACACTACGTCAAGGACCCGCTACAACGTCATGTCGTATCTCAAATACGAACCCTGCCATATCACCGATCTCACGGCCTGAAATCAAATCTCATCGACTCCTCTCAAATCCCAAGTACTATCCTCGTCATCCATGCATGTGTATATGAATGTATATATGCATAGTCCCATACCCACGCATATATACATATATACACATCCACATCTACGCACAAGAAAGTAATGTATGCAAGTCTGTGTGTGCGTATGTGGGTATAACAACTACTCTAGGGTTTGGCAACTAACCCAAAGCCAATCCATGAACACATAATCATAACATGAATAAACATTCTCGTATCATAAAATACCTATATAAACATATATATATGAACTATACTACGGACTGCGGGGGTGCTATACGCCATCCACCTGACTTCTCCCCGTAGATATAAATCTACTCACCTGGTCCTCGCTCGCCGGTGCCGACGTCGCCACGCGCTTGCTTGTCGTCTCGAAGTCCACATGGGGGTACCTACATATCATAACGCACCGTATCGCATTAAAATCCGACTCACGACTAAAACGATACACGAATCCCACATAGGTCAAAACATATGGTTGCTTTCATAAATCAATCCAAAAACCCTCGACATCGGTGTACAAACGCCGATTGATCAAGAAAAACACCAAACGTACCAATCATGGCTTCACAAATCATTAATTATATATGAAATAAGGTTTAACTCATCAAAACATTAAAATCAAACAAATCGTTTTATTTTCCAAAACCTAGTTAACACAAATTCCCATTTCGGTTCAAAACTTGATGTTTTCACTGATTTACGAATTTTAGTGATTTAAATGGCCAAAATGCTCATTAAATAACATAATTAGGTCATACAAATCACTTTCACAAATTAATCTCATCAATTTGTATAAATTCCAAATTCCTAGTTTGCAAAAATACCGATTTTAACACTTTTTAAAGCAAAATTCACAATTCACCAATTAAACTTGGTTTTGCATGTATAAGTTGCTAAACAACAAATAAAAATGCTAATACAGTTATCAAAACCTTAATTAGATTTTAAATCACCCATTTGCAACTAAAAGCTAAAACCTAGTTTGCTTAAAAATCTTAATTTGGACTTTTTAGATGCAACAATTTACAAATTATCTTCTAGATTAGGTTTAACATTTCATTAACATGTTAATCTCCACATCAAGATCAATATCCAATGAAGAAAACCCTAATTTGATTTACAAACCCTATTCTTGAATTTTTCCAAACAAGCAATTAAACCTAATTAAACACCTAATTAGCTTCAAATGAGGTATGATAGCAACAATTAAGTAACTAAGCAACAAACAAACCATGGAACAAGGATTTATACCTCACAAAACTTGAATCAAACATCCAACCTAGCCTCACAAACTTGCTTCTTGCTCCAAGATCCATACTAGAATAGGTCAAGGAAAAATGGGTAAGAGTTGGATTTGGGTTTTAGCTTGATTTGTGATGGAATTTTGGAGGTTTTTGATAGGTTTTTTATGAGGAAATGAGAGGAGAAAATTGGGGGGCTGCACTTGGGGAGGGCTCGGCCAGAAATGGGTAAGGATGGGAGTGAAGTGTGTGGGTATGGGGAGAAAAGTCAAGTCAAAGAAAGTCCAAGTCAACCCAACCAATACTTATATATATTTACCCTTTCTTCTCATTTCTTTTCATTTCTTTTCTTTTAGCCATTCAAGTGGGAAAATGAGGGGGCACTTGGGGCTGCTGATTTGGAGAGGGGAGAGAGGGTGTGGGTGAGTGTGGGTGAGGGAAAAAGATAAATGTATTACCCCAATTCCCATTAACACTAATTTCACCGAAAAAAGACTTTTTCTTCGATATTTTCTAAACCGTTTTGGCAAACCATTTCATTTCAAAAACCATATGATAAAATTTTGTTTAATGTGTTATGATGCAAAAAATTTGTTTCAACTCATTCCAATTTGTAATTTTCCCTAATTAAATGTATTAGTGACGGCTTAAAATAATATTAAAATAATTAATTTCGGAAAAAATTTCAGAAAATTTGAAATTTCACCAGTGGCTCAATAAACACCAAATACTAGCAATTTCATAGCTAGAATATGTATATTAAATTTTATAATAAAGATATTTGTATTTTGACTTTTTACAGAAAACCCCCTTATTTTACTGCTTTTCCGAAATTTCCCCGAAACGATTTTCAAAACGTTACAGCCACTTGTCCACCAATGCTTCCGCTGCTCCCACTGACTACGACAACCCCCTGGTAGAATCATATACACGTGCACTTCTATAGCTAGTTCAGAACGACACTATACTCATACTCCTGCCGGGTCTCATAGCCTGGAATAACAGCAATGGCAAATCTTGGTAAACAAGAACCTCCCTTTCACCGTCTTTGAGCATACCGAAGTATCTCTCGAGTGCCTGAGGTTACCCACCATATCTGCGGAGTGGCCAATGGAATGTCAAACTAGATTGAATCTTTAGGTTCTTATCAAATTTTCAGTAATCGTTTGCGGTTCTGGAATCACTTCCAGTTCTACCATACTCCCACTACTGATTTCTGAAAAAACCCATTTTACTAAAACTGTGGCGAGTCAAGAACAATATCACTATTGATCTTCCAGATGGTAAAAAGTCAACCCTCGTCATAGCCCGGGTCAACCCACAAACAGCCATTACAGAAACGTGCCTTGAGTTATTCAGAGTCTGGTTTTAAGCATAAGCCGGACAACTCCCTGTACTTTAACAATGTTAAGATATGAACTATTCTATATCTAATATAGAAACAGAGGCACTGATTTAATTGGAACCAGATTCAAATCATGCAGCTGTCTCCAGTGCATGTCAACTAAATGGAGAGAGGCCGATCAGCGTTACTCAACTTAGGAGTGCTTCCAATTATGAGTAACCTGAAAGAGAAGCAAATTCTCTTAATCATTACTATCATCTAAAAACCATACACAAGTATCTACATCTTCGATCATCTTGAAGAATCCTGATACTTGCAACACCTGGTTCTCTACTTTACTCTTATACCTATAACTTTTCAAAACTCGGATCTTGTATTTCTACGGAACACATATCTAAGAACTAGAGAAGTCACAAGTAAACAGAATATAGTACGAGTACCAACCCCTCTGTCCTAATGGACACTGGACAACATACAATATTCTGTATAAGTCCCTTGAGTCTAATGACTCATTCCCTATTTGTCGTAGATTGAAAACTGTACTTATGGTTAAGAAGAATTACACCGCTGTTTAATTCTTCTTACCTAACCATCCACTGATATAGGTAAATGTCATAGACATAATCTCAAAAAGTTATATCTCACTTTATAAAAATAAACGTACAGATATATCAATTTGAAATTGGTGCATAACATCGGATATTCAAAACCAAATATTTGCCGTCCGGCAAACAACCCAGGCGATTTCCTCAAATATCACCAATTACAACGAATCCCGATATAATGAGGATAATCACCCAATTCCTAATAACTTACTCCCACTCATCATCTATAAAACCATACAGATGTGAGAATCAAACCTGGTAAATACATACCCTGGAGCAAGGGCTAATTGGGAAATCAGTTTTCTTTTAATACACAGTGAAACTGAAACATGTAAATGTTTCGAAGGGGTATTCGGGTATTCCTTAGTAATGCCTCTTCCATTATCAGATTCATAACTATAACCGTATATTTGTTTGCCATCTCTCCAAATCCCTTTATATGTCTTTAGTCATTACCTTCTGCACACCCCTTTAGGCTAAATGGTTTTCTTCCTTCCCTACCGCTCGGCACCAGCCTATGGTTTGGAAGAAGACTATCCAATAAGCATAATGGGTGTACTGTCCTAATCCTAGGAGCACTCGCAACCCGAGAGAAGGTAAAGATAAAAGACAACTGAATAAAACCTTATTCCTATTTCTCCTGAACCAGAATCCATCCCCGAACTGGAACAAGTTCCTTCGAGTTCGTATATAGCCATACGATGGAATATCCATTGAACTGTGGATCTGTTGGAGATAGTGCCCTCAGAGTCAATTATGGGATCACAGGCACGTGATTGCAATGATTGAGGGAGGACCTGTCCCGGTAGGACAGTCTTACTCGAGATGATGGTATGTTATCTGGTTTATCTTTATCATCGTGTACTGCTTAGGTGACCTGACAGATCGCTATTACACGTTGATAGAGCCCCTAAGATTCTTGCTTGACCACCAGCAGTATGAGGGCAATCATATAAGTGGGAGCTGGGGTCTATAAGCACATCCTTAAAAGGTCCCTAGTCGTGCAAGTTTCGAGACAGGGCATCGATACTCCAGAGTAGACTAGTGTATACAGTCGAGACTCCGACGAGGGGCGGTGGCCGGTCTCACAAGCCATTGGTGTCAGTTGGATCACCTAAGATGTATACAGGTGCTCATTGGGTTATGAGTACACCGGACAGGACTCGCCAGGAACATGCTAGTTGGTCTTATAGCAAACGTCAGATAGCAGTTCCCAGGTGACATGTGTACAGGTTAGTTCATCGACCTGAGGATCGTCATTTGTCTCGTGTGAGTTCCCACTGTACTTTGATTACTACCCTACCACGCTCAAAGGAGACGTGCAAACAGGTTTTAGTTGGGTACAGTCCCGAACCACATGGAGGCAGTGAGCGTATCTTCAGGGGTTCGTCTCTCCCGGTATTGGGGGTAAGGTCGCACTGTGTCTAGGAGAGCCACTACACAAAGCCCTCGGCCGAGGCAGAAGATTTACTGGTAGGTATTCCAGTAGTATCTCAGGGTGTTCTGGGCTACACTCCGACACGACTTGTACCGCTTTTGGGGGTCTGACTTTACCAACCCCCTAGGCCCGCCATGCGATGCTCATAGACGAACGGACCGGACTGTACGGATATTGTCACTGACAGGCTCAGTAGGGTGTCAGGCTGAGTTCGCTCACAGACGTCCCTTTTGGTCAATACCTGGTAGCCCGTTACGTATTGGCTTATACCTCTGACGTGCTAGTGGTTAAATCCACAATCAAGGTGTTGACGAGTCTTTAGAGTCCCTCACATTCAGTTACTCAAGTTTCGGGCGAAAAGCTGTAGACGCCGTATGGAGATATGGCAAGGTCCGATCAGATACGTGCGGTATTGCACGGATCAGGATCGGACAGTTTGTACTACAGGCCGTATGGATATATGGCAAGGTTCGATCAGATACGTGCGGTATTGCACGGATTAGGATCGAACGGATATTACTAGCCGGCTTTGGTTTAAGCCGGATCCTAGTATAGTACAGTGTAGATTTTGTCTCATTGCATTTGTATTTCGGTCGGAATACAAATGCGGGTGTGTATACACAGTATCGGGGTTTTCCTGTAATTTATTACGGGACCAGTTTTCTGGAGTTGCCAGTTTGCTTTTCGTTTCGGCCATATTTCTTTGTATCATGATGATGATGCATCCCTTGACCATTTGACTTCTTCATCCATCATTGCTTGACTTTTATATGATATGGTTGCTAATGATGGCATGACTTTTGGAAGTGATGATTGTTGTTTGAGTGTTGGACTTTCCTAGCTATCATTCCTTTGCATGATAGCCTTCTCTCTCTATCCTTTTGGATTGATTGGATGGCTCTCTCATTTTTTTGATACTCTCTCCACTCTCTCACTCTCTTGCAATGGCAAGGGCCGGCCACTTAAGGGGAGGGGTGCCCAATTTTGTATGTGTGGGTTTTTGCTTCATTTCATGCTCCAAAAATCCCCAAGTCCCTCCACATAGCTCTTGTATCATCCCTCCACCAAAATGGCAAACTCCATAACCCCAAATGAGACATGGTTCTTCACTACACATTCTACAGCAAATCTTGGGCACGTCGACTAGCCAGCTTCGTGCCCGAGTTGCCTCGGCATTGAGGTGAGAGCCC
This sequence comes from Agapanthus africanus, assembly GCA_030015575.1. NCBI lineage: Eukaryota > Viridiplantae > Streptophyta > Magnoliopsida > Asparagales > Amaryllidaceae > Agapanthus > Agapanthus africanus. Next base: position 363,498,506 of record CM057345.1, read on the forward strand.
GTAAAAGATGTAGGCGATGTGGTGCACTTCCGGCGACGAGGTGGAGACAGGACATTCCGCGGGAGATCGGGACGACGACGAGAAGACCGGAGGACTCGGATCAGTCGGTATATCTCTATTCCCCATCTTGTAGTTAGCTAGGACTAGTTAATGGTTCGATCCGGGTGTTTAGTGCGCGGTGGTGCCGGTTTGCTAGTTTGCAAAATTAAAGTTTTTCGCTTCCGCATTTGGCCTCGGGATGGAGGCCGGGGCGCCGCCGTGCACTTACAGTGGTATCAGAGTCTCGCCATTAACTTAGTCTAGCTTTGTCTAGCTTTGTTTAATGTGTTTACATTTCCGATCGACCAAAATTCCAAAATCGCGTTTTCTTCACATCAGTTTTCTGTTGAATTTTTTCTTGCTCGAAAAATTTTTCAGGTTGCAGAAAAGTGATGAACTGGAAATTCTAAGAACACTGTAGAAATTCGATAGAGTGACTCCACAGTGGGAGCGCGGAACCGCGGCCAAAAACCCTTTTGGGCCGCGGTTCCGCCGCACTCTGTTGAGATCACTGCATAAAATTTCTGCAGTTGCTCTCTGGGATGATTGTAGGGTTTTTGGAATATTAATTTTGGGCCCAGAATTTCTTGATGTGCTACAGTAGTACTTGGGGCCCACTTGTTAAAATTTGATCGATCGAATATTTTAAACACATTAGTTCACAGTATTTACATTATATCTGCGACCGTGAATGTCACTTGATCGGTAAATCCTGTCTAACTGCTATAGCCCGGTTAGACGGATTTGCGAACGTGATTTTCACGTTGATGTTCTGTGTATTGCTGTGATGTTGCGGATCGGTCGTGGGGGATAGCCTGGATGCAATGCTAGTACAGTTTTTGTTGTATTATCTACATTTGATATTGCGGGGCGAGCGTCCGACATGTGGACTGCCGTCACTGCCTGTTTGTATTATTATTTTGGGGCACGACCAGGTTGCGGTCGATGTACCCGTTGTATGTATATTTTACTTTCTGTACTAGGATTGCCCCGCGGAGAGGTGCACGGATAGCCGGGTTCTGGAGGGCAACGAGCCCGCATCTCATGGCATTGAGACGGAGGGGGCTTCACTCTAGAATTGGCGGGCTATTCGCCGCACTCGTAGGGGGTACAGGTTGACCCAAGGAGGGGTGCCCAAGTTACCGGATTCCGTGAAGTGCTGGGTGGTCCATTCACGTTGCTGAAGGGGGCTGCCTCGCTTCAGGTTTTGGCGGGTAACTTGCCGCGCCCGTAGGGGTCTAGGTTTTCCTTGCACAGGCTATCCACATGACAAGGGGAACGTCGGGTTTCAGCGGCTCTGTGAAACCCGGGGATCCCAGATATCTGTATTGTTCTGTGATGCTGTACATTTCTGTGATGTTGCATTTTATCACGCCTTGAGCGAATATAATATATTGGTATATATATATTAGTAGATGTTGTATATGTTTTGCATCCGCGCTAGTCCAGTCCCCGCTCTGTCGTTAGTTAGCTAACCTAACGGGTAATGACGGGACCCAGTGGCGAATGCGGATGGCATATACGTACATCAGTATATTTTCGTTCTTTGTGGTGTGATCAACTGATGGGACTGCGTTGATTCGGATCAATGCAAGTTAAAAACAAACCTAATCTGATGTTGTTGGAACACTTTTCAAAAAGCTGTTATTGCAAGGACGTTCACTTTTGTTTTGCATCGTGGTATTCAGTTGGAATATCCTGCTCCTCAGTCGACGAGGAAAGGGCCGAGATCCCTTCACCGGGAGTGACCCCTTGGATAAAAGTTTGCGTCGGGGCAATAACTTCACTATAGCCAATTACTTTTGCTTTGCACTGTGGTATTCAGTTGGAATATCCTGCACCTCATTCTACGGGGAAAGAGCCGAGATCCCTTCACCGGGAGTGACCTCTTTAGCAAAGGTTTTCGTTACTTTATTTTTATAAAATCTATCCGTTCCTTCAACGATATCAAGTTCACTACGTTAAAGGTTTTCGCCAGAAACCATTCGTAGCCCTCTGTCGTTTCATATGGATGGTCAATAGTATTCAAGCTGTGTATGTTGGCCAAAGTCAAGGCACAGTGATTGGTAGCTATTGGGGTATTCATATGCAGCATAGATAGATGCGTTGGTTTGGGACAGTCGTACTGCCATTTTGGCCAAAGTCAAGGGTAGGTACGGGTGGATTCAAATTAACCTGGAGAATGACGGGTAGAACTTGACATGTGACTTATGATATGTTGGCCAAAGTCAAGGTCATAAGAGCATGGGGCAAAAAAAAATCATCATCGGGAGTTTCAAAAGAACTGAAACTTGCCAGATATGCGCATACCTTCTGGAGTGTGATAACGTGAGCGGATTCCGTCACGCTATCATACGATGATAGTTGGATCCCGATTCCCACTGATGAGTTAGTTTACTCCTCGGGTGACCCCGACTAATTCTTCTTTCAGGTTTGGAGGAGAATTTGACGGTACAGTGGGAGGTTTCCAGATTAGATAAATTGGTAACCATTCTGATCTAGGTTAGAGTGCACGCTGAGTGTTTCTTTTCTCTCTCTCTTCGGCAGCGACCATTGACCCGACCCTAAGACTATGACTCAGTGACCAAAATTAACCGAACCTTCTAAAACACTGGTTTTTGGATTGTCAGAGTTGCAAACCTCATTGCCACTCCTACTTTTACCCTTTTCTTCAGGACACCCCGTATTACTACGAACGTCCACTTCCATTGGACAAAACCATCGTATGGTTATATACGAACTCGAAGGGATTTATTCGAGGATGGTTTCCGGTTCTGGAGAAAACGGATAGGATTATTCAGTTGTCTTTTCCTTTTACCTTCTCTCAAGTTGCGAGTACTCCTTGGTTTAGGAGATGGTACATCTATTACGCAAATTGGATAGTTTTCTTCCAAACCTTAGGCTGGTGCCGATAGGTGGGGAATGAAGAAAACCAATTAGCATAACGATGGAGTACAAAAAGTATTAAGTTAAGACAAAGCAAGGGATTAGTAAGAGGGAAAAGTAAATTGCAACAGATATTCACGACCAAACCAGGTATTTCATTACCACTCCCACTTCACCTTTGTATTTCTCCAGGACACTCCGTATCACTACGAAGATCCACAGTTTATTGGATACTCCATCGTATGGTTATATACGAACTCGAAAAGAACTTGTTCCAGTTCGGGGATGGATTCTGGTTCAGGAGAAATAGGAATAAGGTTTATTCGGTTGTCTTTTATCTTCGCCTTCTCTCGCATTGCGAGTGCTCCTAGGATTAGGACAGTACACCCATTAGGCTTATTGGATAGTCTTCTTCCAAACCATAGGCTGGTGCCGAACGGTAGGGAAGGAAGAAAACCATTTGGCCTAAAAGGGTGTGCAGAAGGTAATGACTAAAGACATATAAAGGGATTTGGAGAGGTGGCAAAGAATTATACGGTTACAGTCGTGAATCTGGAAGAGGCATTACTAGGAATACCGGGATACCCCATCGAAACATTTCAATGTTTCAGTTTCACTGTGTACTGTTAAAAGAAAACTGATTTCCCGATTAAACACTTGCTCCAGGGTATGTATTTACCAAGTCTGATTCTCACATCTGTATGGTTTTACAGATGTTGAGTGGGAGTAAGTTATTGGGAATTGGGTGATCATCCTCATTATATCGGGATTCGTTGTAATCGGTGATATTTGAGGAAGTCACCTGGGTTGTTTGCCGGACGGCAAATATTTGGTTTTGAATATCCGCTGTTATGCACCAATTTCAAATTGATATATCTGTACGTCTATTTTTATAGAGTGAGATATACCTTTTTGAAATTATGTCTGTGACATTTACCTATATCAATGGATGGTTAGGTAAGGAGCATTAACCAGCGGTATAATTCCTCTTAACCATAAGTACAGTTTTCAACCTACGACACACAGTGAATGAGTTATCAGACTCAAGGGACTTATACAGAGTATTGTATGTTGTCCAGGGTCCATCAGGACAGAGGGGTTGATCCTTGTACTATATTCGGTTTACTTATGACTTCTCTAGTTTTTAGACAGGTGTTTCGTGGAAACACAGGGTCCGAATTTGGAGAAGTTATAGGTATTTGAATAGAGTAGAGAACCAGGTGTAGCAAGTATCGGGATTCTTCAAAGTGATCGAAGATGTAGATACTTGTATATGGTATTCAGTTAATAGTAATGATAAAGAGAACTTGCTTCTCTTTCAGGTTACTCATAATTGAAAGCATTCCTAAGTTGAGTAACGCTGATCGACCTCCTTCCATTTAGTTGACATGCACTGGATACAGCTGCATGTTTTGAATCTGGTTCAATTAAATCAGTGCCTCTGTTTCTATATTGGATATAGAACAGTTCATATCTTAACGATGTTAAGGTACGGGGAGTTGTCCGGCTTATGATTAAAACCAGACTCTGGATAACTCAAGGCACATTTTCTGTAATGGCTGTTTGTGGGTTGACCCAGGCTATGACGAGGGTTGATTTTCTACCATCTGGAAGATCAATAGTGATATTGTTCTAAACTCGCCACAGTTTTTTAAAAAAATGGATTTTTTCAGAAAACAGTAGTGGTAGTATGGTAGAACTGGAAGTGATTCCAGAACCGCAAACGATTACTGAAGATTTTGATAGGAACCTAAAGATTCAATCTGGTTTGACATTCCATTGGCCACTCCACAGATAAGGTGGGTAACTTCAGGCACCCGAGAGGTACTCCGGTAGCCTCAAGGACGGTGACAGGGAAGTTCTTGTTTACCCACACTTGCCATTGCTGTTGTTCCAGGCTGCGAGACCCGGCAGGAGGATAAGTATAGCGTCGTTCTAAACTTGCTTTAGAAGTGTACGTCTATATGACTCTGCCAGAGGGTTGTCGTAGTCAGTGGGAGCAGCGGAAGCATTGGTGGACAGGTGGCTAATGTCTATTTATAGACTAAAGCAGATGTAGCGGAGAAAGATCATCTATTTCTGACGTGACAGTCATAGGTTTGACTTCATCAGAATAGGGGATAGATCTGTTGAGAAGGTAGTAGGGTGTGATGTCCTGGTATTTGGATGACATACACAGAGTAGGATGTGATATTCCTATACTACAATCGGTTACACTTTGGTCGTCACACAGTGGTTTCTCCACACAGGACTTAGATATTGTATCAAACATACTGGTTACTAGATCTATGGTTTTAGATCTAGATTTGGGTGGTTTCCCAATCAGGGTACTTAGACAGCATTCTAAGAGTATTTAGAATGGACGACTCCTGGCACGGTAGTTTACCTGCAGGTAATGGAGTCGCCCTCTCTAAAGGTGTCTTACAGACTAAAGTAGAGAGGGATGTGCATGATTGGCAGATCATTTGCTTAGGCAATTGAGTCAATCATGAGATGTCAAGTACCACACCAGATGTTGCTCTTGCACTAGATGCAATAAGTTGACATTAATCCAATCCTGGAGAAACAGTTGGAAGCAGTTTTAGAACATAAGTGGATGTTCTAGGGATATGATAACGACAGCCTCTTTCGGGAGACAGTTATCATTCCAGGCTTCCAAGATGACATGGACGACAAGGAGGTTGTCAGAGTTATAGTTTTCCTTCTGACGAGGGGCTGTATTTTGGACAGGTGGTCCAAGGCAATACTGAGGGAGGCATGGCGCAGGATACTGATTAAGTTCAGTTGACGATACAGTCTAAGAAGTTTGGATTTGGAGTTCATTTATGAGCTAGGTCCCATCAGACATCCAGACATATTCTAAGACAGGTATTGCTCATTTCGGGAGATGGTTTTCTCCGCGAACTTGAGATATAGAGAGACATAGAAAGAAACATCAAAGCGGATCCACTCACTGAGGCTATTCCTCGAACGCAATAGTTTCGCAAACGAGCTTTGTGAGACTGACAAGTAAAGGAGTTGGGTGTTCGATATCACACAGGCTGTGAGTATGCGACATCGCAATTAGCCTTGAGTGCAAGTGGGAGATTGTTGGAGATAGTGCCCTCAGAGTCAATTATTGGATCACAGGCACGTGATTGCAATGAATGAGGGAGGACCTGTCCCGGTAGGACAGTCTTACTCGAGATGATAGTATGCTATCTGATTTATCTTTATCATCGTGTACTGCTTAGGTGACCTGACAGGTCGCTATTACACGTTGATAGAGCCCCTAGGATTCTTGCTTGACCACCAGCAGTATGAGGGCAATCATATAAGTGGGAGCTGGGGTCTATAAGCACATCCTTAAAAGGTCCCTAGTCGTGCGAGTTTCGAGACAGGGCATCGATACTCCAGAGTAGACTAGTGTATACAGTCGAGACTCCGACGAGGGGTGGTGGCCGGTTTTACAAGCCATTGGTGTCAGTTGGATCACCTAAGATGTATACAGGTGCTCATTGGGTTATGAGTACACCGGACAGGACTCGCCGGGAACATGCTAGTTGGTCTTATACCAGACGTCAGATAGCAGTTCCCAGGTGACATGTGTACAGGTTAATTCATCGACCTGAGGATCGTCATTTGTCTCGTGTGAGTTCCCACTGTACTTTGATTACTACCCTACCACGCTCAAAGGAGACGTGCAAACAGGTTTTAGTTGGGTACAGTCCCGAGCCACATGGAGGCAGTGAGCGTATCTTTAGGGGTTCGTCTCTCCCGGTATTGGGGGTGAGGTCGCGCTGTGTCTAGGAGAGCCACTACACAAAGCCCTCGGCCGAGACAGGAGATTTACTGGTAGGTATTCCAGTAGTATCTCAGGGTGTTCTGGGCTACACTCCGACACGACTTGTACCGCTTTTGGGGGTCTGACTTTACCAACCCCCTAGGCCCGCCATGCGATGCTCATAGACGAACGGACCGGACTGTACGGATATTGTCACTGACAGGCTCAGTAGGGTGTTAGGCTGAGTTCGCTCACAGACGTCCCTTTTGGTCAATACCTGGTAGCCCGTTACGTATTGGCTTATACCTCTGACGTGCTAGTGGTTAAATCCACAACCAAGGTGTTGACGAGTCTTTAGAGTCCCCCACATTCAGTTACTCAAGTTTCGGGCGAAAAGCTGTAGACGCCGTATGGAGATATGGCAAGGTCCGATCAGATACGTGCGGTATTGCACGGATCAGGATCGGAAAGTTTGTATTACAGGCCGTATGGATATATGGCAAGGTTCGATCAGATACGTGCGGTATTGCACGGATTAGGATCGAACGGATATTACTAGCCGGCTTTGGTTTAAGCCGGATCCTAGTATAGTACAGTGTAGATTTTGTCTCATTGCATTTGTATTTCGGTCGGAATACAAATGCGGGTGTGTATACACAGTATCGGGGTTTTCCTGTAATTTATTACGGGACCAGTTTTCTGGAGTTGCCAGTTTGCTTTTCGTTTCGGCCATATTTCTTTGTATCATGATGATGATGCATCCCTTGACCATTTGACTTCTTCATCCATCATGGCTTGACTTTTATATGATATGGTGTTAGTTATATGTATGCCCTAGAGGCCATTACTGTACATTGGATGTATATTGTAGTGGATGCTGGGACATATATAGGTAGGACTTTCTTGCTCGACATGATAGTAGGCTATCTGGTTACTCTTTACCTTAACGTGTACACTGATTGTCTCTCTGTTACATGTTGGTAAAGCCCTTAGGATGTGTACTTGACTATCTGGACTATGATGCAGATCATACTAGTGGGGCCTGGATAGTCCATGAGTACATCCTTCAATGTTCCTGGTCGAGGGAATATCGAGACGGGGCATCGATATTCCAGAGTAGACTAGCGTATATCTTCTCGACCCATGCGATGGGCGATGGATGATCCCATATCCATTGGTGTTTGACATCAGAGATGGTATACGGGTGCTCAGTGGAGACTGGGTACACTGAACGGACTCGCCGAGAACTCCCAGATGGTATTATACCTCACGTCAGATGGCAGTTCTCTGGTGACACTGGTACAGCTTAGTCTGTTGACCCGAGATCGTCATAGAGTCTTGTGTGTCTCCCACTGTTCTTTGATTTCCACCCTACCACGGCTCTACTGAGTCGTGCAAACAGGTGGTTTTTGGGTACAGTCCCGATTCACATGGAGGCAATGAGCGATAGGAGGGGATTCGTCTCTCCCGGTATTGGGGGTTGATGTTGCGCTATGCTCGACTGGCCATAACAGGAAATCCCTGGCCAGGGTTGCAGTGACCTACTGGTAAGTGTTATCAGTAGTTTCACACATGTCATGGACTTCACGTCGGCATGACTTATCGAGCTACTGGGGTCTGACGTTTACCACCCCTAGGCGAGATATGCGACATATCAGACGAACAGACCGGACTGTACGGTAAGTGTTACTGGTTGGATTCACAGGAGTGTGAGCGGGCTTGCTCGTCGATCTTCTGATCGCTCAATACCCAGGTGGCCGTTACGTTTAGCAGACCGCTTGCGGCTTGTGGGTGCTTGATATGATCATCATCTGCTGCCGGCGTATTGACGAGTCTTTAGAGTCCTACACAGAGGTTTCCTGGTTCAAGCGAAACGAAATAGGAGCGCATATGAGATATGTGCGGGACCGAGAATAATTCGTGTATGTGATACCGTATTCCATTCTCACGACGAATGTATCGATTGGTTATATGCGATATAACCTGGTTATCGAATCAAGGATTGATTCGGGAAGCCGATACATTGAATACTAGTCGGTTATATGCGACATGACCGGATCATTGAATCAAGTGTTGATTTAATGATTTAATGCATAATTATATATATTTGATATATTACTTTGCATTAACTAGTATTGGTTCACTTTAAAAGGATTTTCTCACTTGAATTGTGCAAGTTGTATATGTGATATACTTTTGTGCACATGATTGTATCATGTTTGATGATACATGCTTATTTGGTTAAGTGTAAAGAATTAAACTATGGTTAAGTTAATGATTAGGGTTTTGTTTACTTAATTACTTATTCATTTATCTTATTTATTTATTCATTTTGGAAAATGAAAAGGATAAATGAATGGTTACTTGTTTTGTTTTTAGTTGAACATTCATGAAGTTTTGACTTAGTCTCCATTCTTGTCTTATACTTAACCCTAACCATTTAAACTAACCCTAATTCATTCTCTACACTTAACTAAGGTTAGAAGATGATAAGAATTAATTCTTTTTCATTTTTTCTTTAAGACTTATTATATTCCTTTCTTCTTCTTCATCTTCTTCTTCCATGAAGAAAAACTTGCTACTCCAATGGCAAGTGATGAAAACTAGTGAGAAATCCAATTCTAAAGTGAACTCACATCCTATTTCTTCATCCTCTACCTCTTGCCAAGTAGTATAGGGTGTTTCCTTCACAAGTTTTCTTGACTTGGTGAAGTTGGAGCTTGATCTAGCGATGCCTCGACGTAGATCATCTTCGGCATCGTCGTCGATGACCTAGCCCGCTTTTTCTCCGATGAAGCCGACGCTAGAGCCCAAGATCCGATATGGACAGCGAGGGGACTTCATCACGGAGCCTAGGAGGTGGAGGACCGGATCTACAAAGGTTGTAGCCCCTTCCCTTTAGCTATATTTCCGTTTACTTGCTTGCACCGCCTTGTTTTCTAGTTAACGATCCGTATTAGGGTTTGTAGGCACAAGGAAATTTTTTGAATTGAGCATGTTTAATCACTTGTGAGACTTCATTAGTGTGCCTAGGAACCCACCAGTTTCATTAAGCATGTTTAATGAATGTAGGATTCAAAAAAATTCCTTGTGCCTACAAACCCTAATACGGATCGTTAACTAGAAAACAAGGCGGTGCAAGCAAGTAAACGGAAATATAGCTAAAGGGAAGGGGCTACAACCTTTGTAGATCCGGTCCTCCACCTCCTAGGCTCCGTGATGAAGTCCCCTCGCTGTCCATATCGGATCTTGGGCTCTAGCGTCGGCTTCATCGGAGAAAAAGCGGGCTAGGTCATCGACGATGATGCCGAAGATGATCTACGTCGAGGCATCGCTAGATCAAGCTCCAACTTCACCAAGTTAAGAAAACTTGTGAAGGAAACACCCTATACTACTTGGCAAGAGGTAGAGGATGAAGAAATAGGATGTGGGTTCACTTTAGAATTGGATTTCTCACTAGTTTTCATCACTTGCCATTGGAGTAGCAAGTTTTTCTTCATGGAAGAAGAAGATGAAGAAGAAGAAAGGAATATAATAAGTCTTAAAGAAAAAATGAAAAAGAATTAATTCTTATCATCTTCTAACCTTAGTTAAGTGTAGAGAATGAATTAGGGTTAGTTTAAATGGTTAGGGTTAAGTATAAGACAAGAATGGAGACTAAGTCAAAACTTCATGAATGTTCAACTAAAAACAAAACAAGTAACCATTCATTTATCATTTTCATTTTCCAAAATGAATAAATAAATAAGATAAATGAATAAGTAATTAAGTAAACAAAACCCTAATCATTAACTTAACCATAGTTTAATTCTTTACACTTAACCAAATAAGCATGTATCATCAAACATGATACAATCATGTGCACAAAAGTATATCACATATACAACTTGCACAATTCAAGTGAGAAAATCCTTTTAAAGTGAACCAATACTAGTTAATGCAAAGTAATATATCAAATATATATAATTATGCATTAAATCATTAAATCAACACTTGATTCAATGATCCGGTCATGTCGCATATAACCGACTAGTATTCAATGTATCGGCTTCCCGAATCAATCCTTGATTCGATAACCAGGTTATATCGCATATAACCAATCGATACATTCGTCGTGAGAATGGAATACGGTATCACATACACGAATTATTCTCGGTCCCGCACATATCTCATATGCGCTCCTATTTCGTTTCGCTTGAACCAGGAAACCTCTGTGTAGGACTCTAAAGACTCGTCAATACGCCGGCAGCAGATGATGATCATATCAAGCACCCACAAGCCGCAAGCGGTCTGCTAAACGTAACGGCCACCCGGGTATTGAGCGATCAGAAGATCGACGAGCAAGCCCGCTCACACTCTTGTGAATCCAACCAGTAACACTTACCGTACAGTCCGGTCTGTTCGTCTGATATGTCGCATATCTCGCCTAGGGGTGGTAAACGTCAGACCCCAGTAGCTCGATAAGTCATGCCGACGTGAAGTCCATGACATGTGTGAAACTACTGATAACACTTACCAGTAGGTCACTGCAACCCTGGCCAGGGATTTCCTGTTATGGCCAGTCGAGCATAGCGCAACATCAACCCCCAATACCGGGAGAGACGAATCCCCTCCTATCGCTCATTGCCTCCATGTGAATCGGGACTGTACCCAAAAACCACCTGTTTGCACGACTCAGTAGAGCCGTGGTAGGGTGGAAATCAAAGAACAGTGGGAGACACACAAGACTCTATGACGATCTCGGGTCAACAGACTAAGCTGTACCAGTGTCACCAGAGAACTGCCATCTGACGTGAGGTATAATACCATCTGGGAGTTCTCGGCGAGTCCGTTCAGTGTACCCAGTCTCCACTGAGCACCCGTATACCATCTCTGATGTCAAACACCAATGGATATGGGATCATCCATCGCCCATCGCATGGGTCGAGAAGATATACGCTAGTCTACTCTGGAATATCGATGCCCCGTCTCGATATTCCCTCGACTAGGAATATTGAAGGATGTACTCATGGACTATCCAGGCCCCACTAGTATGATCTGCATCATAGTCCAGATAGTCAAGTACACATCCTAAGGGCTTTACCAACATGTAACAGAGAGACAATCAGTGTACACGTTAAGGTAAAGAGTAACCAGATAGCCTATTATCATGTCGAGCAAGAAAGTCCTACCTATATATGTCCCAGCATCCACTACAATATACATCCAATGTACAGTAATGGCCTCTAGGGCATACATATAACTAACAATCTCCCACTTGCACTAGGGCCATCTGTAGCAGTAGTTGTAGTATCTAATACTCAACCATCCCCTAAAAGTCTCTCTTTAGGAAAAGGCCTTCGTGAGTGGATCCGCCGTGTTATCCTCTGAGTCTACTCTCCTAACCTCGATCAACCTGGAGATCAACTATCTCCATGATCAGGTGATGCTGCCTCAGAATTTGTCTGGGTCACTGATGGGACCAGGGTTCCAGGGCCAAAGCCACAGTTCCATTGTCACACAATGGTAGGAACCTAGTTCATCCTATGAACCAATATACACCCAAACTGCCTCTTTAGTAGTATCTTTAATAGCGATGTTACCAGCCTTGATCGTCTAGTTTGTCACGGTATCTAGCTTGGAAATCTTCCAACATACCGTCCCTTTACTGAGGGTAAAGACAATGCCTGTGACTGACATTCAGTCGTCTTTATCATCCTGGAACCCTTCCAGCGATTCTCCCCAGGATCGATTGATACCATCTCACTACATCTAGTGAGAATCCTAGCATCCAATTACATCTATCTCATAGATGAAGACTCAGGATTTAGAAGGTATCACTTTGATCCTATTGGAGAATCTTTGTGATAAGAGGAGATTGACCGATCGTAGTATAGGAAACTCTTTTCCTATCAAGAGTATGTTGTCTACGTACAATACGAAGATGACCACCTTACTCTCTACTACCTTTTTGTATATACAAGGTTCATCTACCATTTTGATGATGTCAAACTGTTTGACTATCACATCAAAACAGACATTCCAACTCCGCGATGCCTGCTTTATTATGTAAAGCAACTTGCACACGTTTCCGCTGCTCCCACTGTTTACGAAGCCCTCTGGCTGTGTTCTTATATACGTTCTCTTCTAAATCATTATTTAGAATAGTAGTCATGGCACCCAACCACCAGATATCGTAGTCATGGTATGTAGCAATGGCAAGTAGGATCTGGATGGACTTAAGCATAGTCCCCTGAAAAGATTTCATCATTATCCACGCCTGGTCGATGATGAAAACCTTTAATAAGTCTAGCTTTGAAAGTCTCAACTTTTCCATCTACACCAAGTAATCTTCTCAAGATATACTTGCTCCTGATGGGGATTTAACCCTTCAGATATAGCAGCTAAAGTCCATACTTTGCTGGTGTATGTGGATTCCATCTCAGATCGCTAAGCATCCAGCCATTCTTACAGAGTCCCTACTCTCGATGGCCTGCTCGAAACTGGTTAGGTCATCATCTCATGATGCAATCCTCGCTCCCACTGTCATCGAGAAACCGAGGTATCTCTCAGGCGGATGAGGAACCCTACTAGATCGGCGGAGAGGCTGAGGTTCGTTGGAATTCTATTGAATGCTTTGGTTCTACCAAATCATCAGCTTTTGATTGTATATATGGAACCTTTCCAGTTCTACATAACTGACCTTGCCTCGAGCTTGTCCAGATTTTGCTTTTTAGACATAGGCTGGACAACCCCAAATCTTAACTAACTTAAGATATTGGCTCTTTCTATACCATATCTCATATGGAATGGTAGGCAGTGATCTGATTCGAACCTAATTCAATAGGTATGCAGCTTCTCAAGCGCATAACACCCAAAAGGAAATAGGTAACTCAGTAATACTCATCATAGAGCACACCATATCTAATATTGTGTGATTGCTCCGCCCCAATACACCGTTGTGCTGTGGTGTATTCAGAGGAGTAATTGTTGGAGATAGTGCCCTCAGAGTCAATTATTAGGTCACAGGTACGTGATTGCAATGATTGATGGAGGACCTATCCCGGTAGGACAGTCTTACTCGAGATGATAGTATGCTATCTGGTTTACCTTTATCATCGTGTACTGCTTTAGGTGACCTGACAAGTTGCTATTACACGTTGATAGAGCCCCTAGGATTCTTGCTTGACCACCAGCAGTATGAGGGCGATCATATAAGTGGGAGCTGGGGTCTATAAGCATATCCTTAAATGGTCCCTAGTCGTGAGAGTTTGAGACAGGGCATCGATACTCCAGAGTAGACTAGTGTATACAGTCGAGACCCCGACGAGGGGCGGTGGCCGGTCTCACAAGCCATTGGTGTTAGTTGGATCACCTAAGATGTATACAGGTGCTCATTGGGTTATGAGTACACCGGACAGGACTCGCCGGGAACATGCTAGTTGGTCATATACCAGACGTCAGATGGCAGTTCCCTGGTGACATGTGTACAGGTTAGTTCTTCGACCTGGGGATCGTCATTTGTCTTGTGTGAGTTCCCACTGTACTTTGATTACTACCCTACCACGGCTCAAAGGAGTCGTGCAAACAGGTTTTAGTTGGGTACAGTCCCGAGCCACATGGAGGCAGTGAGCGTATCTTCAGGGGTTCGTCTCTCCCGGTATTGGGGGTGAGGTCGCGCTGTGTCTAGGAGAGCCATTACACGAAGCCCTCGGCCAAGGCAAGGAGATTTACTGGTAGGTATTCCAGTAGTATCTCAGGGTGTTCTGGGCTACACTCCGACACGATTTGTACCGCTTTTGGGGGTCTGACTTTTACCAACCCCCTAGGCCCGCCATGCGATGCTCATAGACGAACGGACCGGACTGTACGGATATTGTCACTGACAGGCTCAGTAGGGTTGTCAGGCTGAGTTCGCTCACAGACGTCCCTTTTAATCAATACCTGGTAGCCCGTTACGTATTGGCTTATACCTCTGACGTGCTAGTGGTTAAATCCACAACCAAGGTGTTGACGAGTCTTTAGAGTCCCCCACATTCAGTTACTCAGCTTTCGGGCGAAAAGCTGTAGAGGCCGTATGGAGATATGGCAAGGTCCGATCAGATACGTGCGGTATTGCACGGATCAGGATCGGACAGTTTGTACTATAGGCCGTATGGATATATGGCAGGGTTCGATCAGATACGTGCGGTATTGCACGGATCAGGATCGAACGGATATTACTAGCCGGCTTTGGTTAAAGCCGGATTCTAGTATAGTACAGTGTAGATTTTGTCTCATTGCATTTGTATTTCGGTCGGAATACAAATGCGGGTGTGTATGCACAGTATCGGGGTTTTCCTGTAATTTATTACGGGACCAGTTTTCTGGAGTTGCCAGTTTGCTTTCCGTTTTGGCCAATTTCCTTTGTATCGTTCATTGGCCGAAGATTGGTGGAGGAGGGCTTATTTGCATTTGTGCAAATAAGCATTTGTGGAGGGGGTCTTTGCATATTGCCATGTCATGATCACTTGACTTTTTGACTTCATGATGGTTGCTCCATACCTTGACCTTTTGACTTGATTTGTTCATGATGGCTTGACCATTTGGAGTCATCATACTTGTGATGATGGGAGATGATTGTTGTTTGAGTGTTGGACTTTCCTAGTGATCATTCCTTTGCATGATAGCCTTCTCTCTCTCTCCCTTGGATTATGGGATGGCTCTCTCATTTTCTCCACTCATTCCCATCCCCATATTGTCATGGCCGGCCACTTCATGAAGTGGGCTGTCCAAATTTTTGGATGGGGATTTGTTGTTCTTTTCATGCTCCAAAAATCCCCAAGTCCCTCCATATAGTTCTTGTATCATCCCTCCATCAAAATGGCACCTCCTACAACCCTAAATGAGACATATAGATCCACACTATATTCTACAGCAAACCTTGGGCACGTCGACTAGCCAGCTTCGTGCCCGAGTTGCCTCGGCATTGAGGTGGGAGCCCGTAAAAGAAGTAGGCGATGTGGTGCATTTCCGGCGACGAGGTGGAGACAGGACATTCCGCAGGAGATCGGGACGACGACGAGAAGACCGGAGGACTTGGATCAGTCGGTATATCTCTATTCCCTATCTTGTAGTTAGCTAGGACTAGTTAATGGTTCGATCCGGGTATTAGTGCGCGGCGGTTTGCCAGTTCATGAAAAATTAAAGTTTATCACCGCTTCCGCTTTTGGCCGTCGGATTGACGGCCGGGGCGCCGCCGTGCACTTACAGTAATACTGAGAGAGAATCTCATTTTCCTTTAGAATAGTCCAAGGATTCCATGCACAAGTATTCTCCTCCCTGATCTCATCATAGGACATAATACTTATACCCGTATTTTGGTTCTCTACTTCCAACTTATATTCTGTGAATACCTCAAAAGCTTCGGACTTATGTTTCAACAGGAACATACGACTGAATCTTGAGAGATTATCAGAGAATATAATGAAGTATAAAGAACCAGTCCTGGCATGTGTAGACAGGAGACCTTACATACATCATAATGTATCAGTCCCAAGAGTTTACTAACTCTTTCTCTGTTTCCAATAAACAGAGCTATGGTCATCTTATCTTTGTGACATGACTGGCAAGTTTCACAAGATGTAAATTCAAACTGATTTAAATATGCATCTAAAATTTAACTTCAGCCAGTCGGGTCGCATTGATATGACCTAGTCTACAATGCCTCAAGAATGATTCGTTCATTTCTGAACTCTTCCTCTTGTATGTGTTCTGTATACGAGGAACTGTAGTTTGATTTAGAACGTCAATGCTTTTAGATAACGTGCCTGAACCGATCAACTTTTGATATAGGAAATGTTCAAAACATTATCCATCAATACAAAATTTTAACATTTCTTTACTAAATAAAAAGAGTGATATGATTTTGTATATCAGGTTCGGTATCTAATAGCATTTGTTCAGAATCAATGTATTGGCAATACAGGGTGACAGTGACCAACAGACTTGGCTGCAACACTTGCCCCGTTTTCTGTCTCATGAAACTTATCACCCGTTCTCAGTTTTTCTACCCTTTTGTAGCCCTATGTAACAGATTACATATCTGGGATCCTGATCCGGTATCATATACCCAGGATGCAGAGGATACTGAGAAACAGTTCTTTATAATGAACACACCCGAAGGAGATGCAACTCATGCACTTTCTTCGTTTGGGCGGCATGGGAATCCTGGTATTCCCCTATTTCCTGCTCGGTCTTATAACAATTATAAGTTGGAGCGGGACCAACGTTCCCCAGCTCAGTATAACAAGCGGGTTCGGTCAATACATCCATATTATTATTTTGATTAAGGCGTGATATGGTCGCTACCTGGAGAGAGAGAGAAGAAAACACTCTGCGTGCGCTCTTGCAAGATTAGATTGGTTATGTATTTTATCTAATCAGGATGGCTCCCACTGTTTTTATCAAATCTTCCTTCAAACCTTAAAAGGAAAGACTAGCCGGGATTAATTACACTCTACAAGTTCGCCAATCTTTCAGCCAGGCTAGTGTCGGTACTTTGAGGGAGGTTCCCCGTGCTTTCGCACGGACCTAATTACTGTAAACCTCGCTTTCCCAGAGGCGTAACCCCGTTGACACCTTTCTAGACACCTACTTGATCGGCTAATTGTAAAGTGCAAAACTCTCCCAGGAGTAACAATTACTCGCAGTGGGTATCGAGATCCAACTATCACATAGAAGGTATGCAATCTCATTGCAAATTTCAACACTTGAAACTCCCGATAAAGATTTTTACCCCTAGCACTTATGACCTTAACTATGGTCAAGGCACAGTGTACGGTAGCTAAGTGATGTCTTCCTACACCGCATATGATGCGATTAGTTAGGACAGTCGCGTGACTTTGTTGACCTTAGTTAAGGGTCATGTGGGTGGGTCTAATTAATCACGAAATGACGGGTAGAACTTGACTAGTGCTTATGATTTGACTACCTGTTTTTATTTTGAAATTCGATTCCACAACATCAATTAGGTTTATTTTCTTTCATTAATCTCATTAATGAATATCCCATCATTTAAGTCCACCTAAACATCACAGATAAATATAACGTACGCTTATGCCATCCGCATTCGTCTCGATGTCCCGTCTGCACCGTTAGGTTAGGTAACTAACGCCAGAGCGAGGCAGGGCTAGCGCGGGTGTAAAACATAAGCAACGTCTATAAAATATATCATATATACTATATATAATATCTGTCACAGAACATCACATGATCACATCACAGATAAAACACAGCAGAAGAAACATATGAAATATTGGATATACTAGGACGTTCGTTTTTCAATACGAGCCAGTATAAAAAACGGATTCCACGGTCGTGATGAATAGCCAATCCTACACCCCAAGACCCCTACGAGAGCGACAAGCAACCCTACCAATTCTAGGGTTAGGAGACCCGGACTCGACTCCTCGAGATGGTCTCCCTCTGGACCCCAGAACCCGGTTACTTGTGCTCCCCTCCTTGGGTCTATCCTAGTGCAGAAAAGTAAATAATATACAAAAGGTGACATCTTCCGCAACCTGGAAGTGCCCCAATAAAAGAATATTACATACAAGTTTTTACATGAATGAAAATGAAAAACACTCATCTCACATAAAAACCCCTGGCTATTCAAACACGACGATCCAATATAACATATCCAGCAACACATACCATCACATGTCATCAACATAAGCAAACATGCGTATCCCAATTGTCGTTGACATATAGCAACGAAATCGGCGATATCACATATTACACTTACGGTCACAGAAAAGAAAGTGTAAAACTACAACAGTTGGAATCCGCAATCTCATTAGACATCGCATGCCTAACCAAATGAATTCTTTAGACATCGCATGCCTAACAATTATAAACCCCGCATTTTAGTCTCATATGGTTGCTAATGATGGCATGACTTTTGGAAGTGATGATTGTTGTTTGAGTGTTGGACTTTCCTAGCTATCATTCCTTTGCATGATAGCCTTCTCTCTCTATCCTTTTGGATTGATTGGATGGCTCTCTCATTTTTTTGATACTCTCTCCACTCTCTCACTCTCTTGCAATGGCAAGGGCTGGCCACTTAAGGGGAGGGCTGCCCAATTTTGTATGTGTGGGTTTTTGCTTCATTTCATGCTCCAAAAATCCCCAAGTCCCTCCACATAGCTCTTGTATCATCCCTCCACCAAAATGGCAAACTCCATAACCCCAAATGAGACATGGTTCTTCACTACACATTCTACAGCAAATCTTGGGCACGTCGACTAGCCAGCTTCGTGCCCGGGTTGCCTCGGCATTGAGGTGAGAGCCCGTAAAAGATGTAGGCGATGTGGTGCACTTCCGGCGACGAGGTGGAGACAGGACATTCCACGGGAGATCGGGACGACGACGAGAAGACCGGAGGACTCGGATCAGTCGGTATATCTCTATTCCCCATCTTGTAGTTAGCTAGGACTAGTTAATGGTTCGATCTGGGTGTTTAGTGCACGGTGGTGCCGGTTTGCTAGTTTGCAAAATTAAAGTTTTTCGCTTCCGCATTTGGCCTCGGGATGGAGGCCGGGGCGCCGCCGTGCACTTACAGGATCTTCGTAGTGATACGGAGTGTTCTGGAGAAATACAAAGGTGAAGTAGGGGTGGTAATGAAATACTTGGTTTGGTCGTGAATAGCAGTCGCAATTTACTTTGCCCTCTTTCTAATCCTTTTATTTTTTCTTAACATATTACCTTCTGTACACCATCGTTATGCTAATTGGTTTTCTTCATTCCCTACCGTTCGGCACCTGCCTATGATTTGGAAGAAGACTATCCAATAAGCGTAATAGGTGTACCGTTCTAATCCAAGGAGCACTCGCAACCTGAGAGAACGTAAAAAGAAAAGACAACTGAACAGTCCTATTCGTTTTCTCCAGAACCGGAAACCATCCTCGAATCTGGAACAAGTTCCTTCGAGTTCGTATATAACCATACGATGGTTTTATCCAATGGAAGTGGACGTTCGTAGTAATATGGGGTGTCCTGGAGAAAGTAGGAGTGGCAATGAAGTATGCAACTCAGACAATCCAAAAGCCAATGTTTTAAAAAGGTTCGGTTAACTTGGTCACTGAGTCATAGTCAAGGGTCGGGCCATGGTCGCTGCAAAAGAGAGAGAGAAAAGAAACACTCAGCGTGCACTCTAACCTAAATCAGAATGGTTATCACTTTATCTAATCAGGAAACCTCCTACTGTAATCTCAAATTCTCCTCCAAACCTCAAAGAAGAATTAGTCGGGATCACCCGAGAAGTAAACCAACTCATCAGTGGGAATCGGGATCCAACTATCATCGCATGATAACGTGATGGAATCCACTCATGTTACCACACTGCAGAAGGTATGCGCATGCCTGGAAAGTTTCAGTTTCTTTAGAAACTCCCGATGTGATTTTTACCCCATGCTCTTATGACCTTGACGAAGGTTAACAAATCATAAGTCACATGTCAAGTTCTACCCATCATTGTCCAGGTTAATTTGAACCCACCCGTACAAGCCCTTGACGAAGGTCAACAAGGCTATACGACTGTCCCAAACCAACGCATCTATCTATGCAGCAGAAAAGTAATAAGCAGCTACCATTCACTATGCCTTGACGAAGGCCAACAAACATAGCATGAATACTAAGTGCTACCTTTCTGAAATGACGGAGGGCTACGAATGGTTTTTGGCGAAAAACCTTTAACGTAATGAACTTGATATCGTTGAAGGAACCGGATAGCTTTTTATAAAAATACAGTGACGAAAACCTTTACTAAAGAGGTCACTCCCGGTGAAGGGATCTCGGCTCTTTCCCCGTAGATTGAGGTGCAGGATATTCCAACTGAATACCACGATGCAAAGCAAAAGGCAATCGGCTATAGTGAAGTTATTACCCTGACGCAAACTTCTGTCCAAGGGGTCACTCCCGGTGAAGGGATCTCGGCCCTTGCCTCGTCGACTGAGATGCTGGATATTCATAACCGAATACCACTGTGCAAAACAAAAGAGAACGTCCTTGCAATAACAGCTTTTTTTTTGAAAAATGTTCCAACAACATCAGAATAGGTTTGTTTAGCTTGCATTGATCCGAATCAATGCAGTCCCATCAGTTAATCACACCATAAAAGAACGAAAATACGATGTACGTATATGCCATCCGCATTCGCCACTGGGTCCCGTTATCACCCGTTAGGTTACTTAACTAACGACAGAGTGGGGACTGGACTAGCGCGGGTGTAAAACATATACAACATCTACTAGTATACATATCAATATATAATATTCGCTCAAGGCGTGATAAAATGCAATATAACAGAAATGTAATAAGCATCACAGAACAATACAGATAATCTGGGATCCCCGGGTATCATAGAGCCGCTACTGAAACCCGACGTTCCCCTGGTCGTGTGGATAGCCTGTGCAATGAAATCCTAGACCCCTACGGGCGCGGCAAGTTACCTGCCAAAACCTGAAGCGAGGCATCCCCTTCAACAACGTGAATGGACCACCCAGCACTTCACGGAATCCGGTAACTTGAGCACCCCTCCTTGGGTCAACCTGTACCCCCTACGAGTGCGGCGAATAGCCCGCCAATTCTAGAGTAAAGCCCCCTCCGTCTCAAAGCCATGAGATGCGGGCCCGTTGCCCTCTAGAACCCGGCTATCCGTGCACCCCACCGCGGGGTAATCCTAGTATAAAAAGTGAAATATATACAACGGGTACATCGACCTCAGCCCGGTCATGCTCCAAAAGAATAATATACAAACAGGCAGTAACGGCAGTCCACATGTCGGACGCTCGCCCCGCAATATCAAATGTACATATACAACCAAACTGTACTACCATTGCATCCAGGCTATCCACCACGACAAACCCGCAATATCACAGCACAACATAGAACATCAACGTGAATGCCATGTTCGCAAATCCGTCTAAAAGAGCTATAGCAATTAGAAAGGATTTACCGATCAAATGATATTCACGGTCGCAGATATAATGTAAATACTGTGAACTAACATGTTTAAAATTTTCGATCGACAAAAATTCCCGAAGTGGGCCCCAAGCACAACTGTAGAACTCAAAATAAATCTGGGCCCAAACAGAATATGCCAAAAACCCCAATTCCAACACAGAAAGAACTGTAGAAATTTTGGTTGACTGTTGACTTGGAATGGCGGCGAAACCGCGGCCAATGCATGGGTATGGCCGCGGTTCCGCGGCGGAACAGTGGCAACATGAAACTAAATTTTCACAGATCTCTTAGAAAAGCCTGCACGTATTTCTGCAACACTCAAAATAATTTTTCGAGTACAAATAAAATTCGACAGAAACTGCATTTTGAAATTGTGGTTTTTGGAATTTTTGTTCGATCGAAGTTCTAAACACGTTAGAACAAGCTAGAAAAGGTTAATGGCGTGGCTCTAATACCATATAAGTCTACGGTAGCGTCCCGGCCGTTTGTACGAGGCCAAAATGCGGAAAACAAAAACTTTTTCAAACTAGAAACCGGCGCTATCATATGCTTAAAACCCGGATCGGACCATTAACCTCCTACTAGTTAACTAGAGAAAGGGTAGAGAGGCTATACCGAGCGATCTGTGTCCTTCGGTCTTCGGCCACCATCCCAAGCTCCTCGCGGCATCTCCGGTCTCGATCTCCTCGTCGGAAAGGGCACCACATCGAGAAGTCATTTTACGGGCTCCCGCTTCATCCGAAGCAACTCGGGCACGAAGTGTGCTAGCCGACGTGTCCAAGGTGTTGTAGAGAATGTTTGTGATCACTTTGCCTCTTGCATCCATTGCTTGGATGGAGGTTGAAGGTGTTGCCATTAATGGAGAATGTAAGCTAGAGGAAGAAGAAGAAGAAGAGAAGGCTTTCTCTTCTTTTCTTTTCTTGTGATGGAATAATGAGAGTGAGAGAGAGTGAAAAGAATAATATGAGACCAAGCTCACTCAAGGCAGCCCCTCTCTCTCTCCTCTCATCATATCAACCCAAAAACATCATATAATGTGACATCAACACACAAAAAGAGACCATGAGTCACTAATGTGTTCATGTCACATTTAATGCATGTCATGATGAAATCTAGCCCACTAATTCCATTATCCAAACATTAATCCAAATGTTTGGTCCAACAAAATGATCCGGTAACATCTAAAGTAAACTCATGATGGATAACAAGGATACCCCTCACCTGTATATACATACCTGCATCCGCATTCCGACTAAATGCGAATGCGATGAGACTAAAGAAATCTAACAAATCTAATACTAGGATCCGGCTTAAACCAAAGCCCATTAGTATAATCCATCCGATCATGATCCGTGCAATACCGCACGTATATGATCGAACCCTGCCATATATCATACGGCCTCTACAACATTTCGCCCGAAACTTGAGAAACTGTCTGTGGGGACTCTAAAAACTCGTCAATAGTTTGGCTACGGATTTAACCACTAGCACGTTAGAGGTATTAGCCGTACGTAACGGGCTACCAAGTATCGACCAAAAGGGAGGTCGATAAGCGAACTCATCCTGACACCCTACTGAGCCTGTCAGTGACAATATCTGTACAGTCCGGTCCGTTCGTCTATGAGTATTGCATGGCGGGCCTAGGGGGTTGGTAAAAGTCAGACCCCCAAAAGCGGTACAAGTCGTGTCGGAGTGTAGCCCAGAACACCTTGAGATACTACTGGAATACCTACCGGTAAATCTCCTGCCTTGGCCAAGGACTTCGTGTAATGGCTCTCCTAGACACAACGCGATCTCACCCCCAATACCGGGAGAGACGAACCCCCGCCAATCCGCTCACTGCCTCCATGTGGCTCGGGACTGTACCCAACTAAAACCTGTTTGCACGACTCCTTTGAGCCATGGTAGGGTAGTAATCAAAGCACAGTGGAAACTCACACGAGACAAATGACGATCTCAGGTCGATGAACTAACCTGTACACATGTCACCAGGGAACTGCTATCTGACGCTAAGTATAATACCAACTAGCATGTTCCCGGCGAGTCCTGTCCGGTGTACTTATAACCCAATGAGCACCTGTATACATCTTAGGTGATCCAACTGACACCAATGGCTTGTGAGACCGGCCACCGCCCCTCGTCGGGGTCTCGACTGTATACACTAGTCTACTAATAGAGTATCGATGCCCAGTCTCGAAACTCCCACGACTAGGGACCACTTTAAGGATGTGCTTATAGACTACCCAACTCTCACGTATATGATCGCCATCATACTGCTGGTAGTCAAGCAAGAATCCTAAGGGCTCTATCAACGTGCAATAGTGATCTGTAAGGTCATCTAAAGCAGTGCACGATGATAAAGACAAACCATGATAGCATACTATTCTCTATCAACGTGTAATAGTGAACCACAATGTCACCTAAAATATGTACACGATGATAAAGACAAACCAGATAGTATACAAATCTCTCGAGTAAGATTGTCCTACCGGCATAGGTCCTCCCTCAATCATTGCAATCACGTGCCTGCGATCCAATAATTGACTCTGAGGGCACTATATCCAACAATTTATGGATTTGAGAACCGTGGTATTATTTCAAGAAAGTATGCATTGTTTTGAACAACCCGGTTCTCTTGATATAATATTTCAGTGCGTCCGCCATGAGTTTTCTCGGTTCTGAGACTTGTGTTAGAAACCTGATTCGAGGAGCGGGAGGCACCGTCTGCGGGTACATGGTGGATCCAGTATGGTTCCCCGGAACGAGAGATGATTTTCGTGGTGTAGACGATGAGCCTGGCAGAGGGAGTATGACCTACCGGTGATAGTATAGAGCCCGACGGATATCCGGAGGATACCGTCTGGAAGTTATGACATGAGATATATTGAGGGGCGATCTGGTATGCGGCGCCTGAGAGATGAGTATTTACGTGTCGATGTTGGACACCAGTATTTCATGTTGTTTTCGAGTGCCGATGTTGGGAACTCAGATTCCATGAGATTTACAGGATATGAGGCCCGGTCAGAGTGACGACGCCTGAGGTATTGGGATTTGGAGTGTATTGATGGACACCGGGTTTTTCCACGATGATGATATATTTTATCCCATACTCAGCATTTATTGATATGCATTGCATCATGTATTTGTAGTACCTGATAGAGTACTTTTCATGATTATTGCATATCCATATTTCCATATTGATACTATCAGATTACATATGATAGGGTATCGCAGTACGTGCATGCCTGCGATTACCTGTATGATATTACTTACTATTCACGAGTTGGCAACTCACCCCCATTGTGCCATAGTGTTTTGCAGGTTGACCCTCAGAGTAGTCGCGACAGGGCTATCTTACCGTATCTTTTGCAGCGGATACCGCTACAGTTGGCTGTGAGCCGTTTTGCTATAGGTGGGTTTTGCGGTTATCCGTTTATATTCATTGTACACCTTATTGTATCTAGTACTCTCCATCTACCACTTCATGTATTGACTTAGAGGCGAGATGTGAGGACGATATTGTATATTATTTTGTTACTCTGGGTGTCGTGCTCATGTGAGCCGGTTTTTATTATGCAGTTTTATCTCTTTATGCTGTTTTTCACTTATACTGTTTATTTCTTCGCTACGTCGTCGTATATTATGTTGTGGTGGTTGTTTCCGTCTTTGGATCATGATTTGCTCTCGTTGGGAATGTTTTATTTATTTCATATGTTGTTTTGGTTATGTTTTATGTTGTACCCGTTTCGGGGCTAGTTTTTACAAAGCAGGTGCTGCCGAAATTTCTAAGAAAATAATTTAAATTTTAAAGATTTTTACTTGAGATTTTCAAATGTTTTTAACAATGTTTTCATCAATTACTATTTTTGATAGTTTAGATTTGTGGGTTTCGGCTTACTTAAATTGCGTTACGCATGTAGACGTTTCGTGGTTTAAGTGCCGGTCACGTGCCAAATTTTCGGTCGTAACAGGCGTATAGTGCTATATGGCACAGATTATTATGTATTTGTGGATATATCTTAATATATGCAAAGGAGATACTGTCCGTTTTTTTTTTAAAACGTGGTTGTATAAGTATTCGCGGGAAGCCGTTGTGGCCATTTGGCATCAAAAAAGTTATATTACCTATAAATCTGATTCTATATTTCATGAATGTCAGTTGCTAAGGGATTTTTAGATTCAGGTGGTAGGTAGTTCCAAGGAAAACGTTATTAACAGTAGCCTTTTCCTTGTATTGAAAACGCTACTGACAGTAGCGTTTTCATTAGGCATAAATCCCCCAGCCCCAAGCCTAGACTTCTCGTAGTGGATGGATATGCCTGTTTGAAAACTCTACTGATAGTAGTGTTTTCTTTAGGAGGAAAACGCTACCGTCAGTAGCATTTTCCCCATTCAACTGCCGCGCGAGTTCTATTCCTACATGGCAGTACGGACATCTATTTTCTATTTTAGGAAATAGTTTTGGCCCGGTATTAGTTTGGAAAATATTTTATTATATAGTATTATTTTGATTAAAAAAATTCCTTGAGTATGTCAAGCTTGTACCCAAATCTTATCACTTGCAAACTTTATAAGGGGTTAAAACTGAAATCCCAATTGATTGATCTCTCTCCGGATATACACACAGTCTATATATCTGGAGCAATATATACACTCCGTCCACAACCAAATCTCGAGTATATCGGATTGAAACCATATTTTCTCTGTTTTCAATAAGCCTATCAAATTCGAAATTTTCTTCACAACCTGTTTCCAACTTCAGAAAACATATACACATATTATTACTTAAAATGAAACAATAGGCACATTAAGGCAGTTGTTCACACAAGCTATTTTAATTTCTTTCATGTAAATCAATTTGCCTCATATGACCCAGAAATTCGAAAAACTGAGAAACAAGAGGGGTTTTCATTATTCGATTCTGCATAGATAAACCAATTACATAATCAACAATCAATTATTCAACTCTTAATAATTCAACAATTTTAAAGCAAATCCAATTAGGAAAGCTGCAGAACAAATTAAGATACAACTACCAGAGCTAACCTCCAAACTCTGCTTAGCTACATTTCTGAATCTTAAAGCATCCTTATAAATATCGACCCATGAAAAAAGGTCATCTTATCATGACAATACAAGGCCGACCTTCTTAGCAAAGGCTTCCTCATCATCCAAATCATCATCCTCTTCTTCCTCTCCTTGATCTTCGTATTCGGTTTTGAATTCTCCCGTCTCGGTTGCCTCCTCATAATCATATTCATCATCCCCCTCAAAATTTTGCAATTCTTGATCAATCGCACCATCGACTTCCATGTAGTCTTCGGCTTCAAGCTCATCATCTTTTACCAAGGACTGACCCTCATAAATTAATTCCTCATTTCTTGAAGGGGTCAATAACTCCTCTTCAACAGGTTCTTCTTTATTCGACTCAACAAAAATGCGATGCACTTCCTCATCACAAACTTGAAAACTTTCATTTCTCTGGGTATTTTCATCGACATCGCTGGAATTTGCAGTTACAGCAACGGGCGCCTCCTCTCTTTTCCTCTTGAGCAGAACATTCAAAGGTTTTGGACTATCAAATGACAGAGAAACTTCTGAAGCTCCATTTTTCTGATTACCACTGATGCTTTTGGTTGATTGCTCTTTGGGTTTCACCCCTTTTAGCTCTGCTAGACATTTTGGACCGGTAAAGTTAAGAGAATCAACATCCTCTATTCTGCTCAGCCTACCTCCCAAGCTTCTGCCACCTGCAGCACCAGAATTAGGGCCCTCACTTGACCTTCTTGTTCTATCATATGGTCTCGTTGGTGATAATCTGCCTTGATTCCTAGACACTTCTCTCTCAGGAAGGCTTATTCTACCTCGAAGTCGAGTGCTTACCAAGTTTTCAGGAAGTGCCTGAAGCTGATCTCTTCGAGAATGATGGCCACGAATTTTATCTGAATCATCGATCTTTCTTTGTTTCAACCGGTGTCTCAAATCGGACTTATCCACCACTTCATCCGGGCTCCTGCGTCTCTGTACTTCTCTTCTTTCAGGTAACAATGTACTCCTTTCAGATGAAATCCTACGTGGTTTAGTGTCATAGTAGTCCTCGACCCATCCATTCTTCTCAAATTGACTTATTTCACAGACAGGGGCAGGTTTATTATAATCAGAAGGGCGGTGTTTGCCGTAATCACCACCTTGGGCCGATTTTCTTCCAAATTCATACCCGTAACGCATATAACTACTTGATTTCATAGTACTGTCATTGAATACCAAAGAATGTTCCCCAACAATCTCACCAGGCTCCAAACCATTTTGAAGGTGTTCATCTGATGGACGAATCAGATGGTTCTGGGCTTTGTTTATCACAGGAGGAGCATGTGCTGCTTGAGGCCTGGCAAGCTTATTGCCCGAAGGATGAGGTATCAAATTCTTTGCATGTGACAAACCATTCGAAGTTGGATTCTCAGCTCTGATAGCAGCATTCTCTGATGACATGGCACTCGCATTTCGGACTAACTGCTGATTAGTGCACTGCTTGAAGCCCCAAGATTCTACCTTGATCGCCTTTCGCTGTTCTGGGAGAGATGAAGTTTTCGGTGGAGCAGGATTGCACATATCCTGTGTGCCATGAGAGAAAGGGCACCTCTCGCCCTTTAAGCAGTGACCCTTTTGAAAATAAATGCATGCAACACTTTGCTTATTCATATTATAAGCAGGCGACTGTTCCATGGGAATTTGTTTTGATGCTACAGCCATTTTCTGCGGCAGGCCATCAAGCGGCTGAAAAAGAATGAAACGATATTAACATTTCTGATTAAAATGCGAGGTTTAAAGACATTGATTATCGCAATTTAAGCTCTAATTGCATAACAAAAATTTCGATTCATTTCTTATCAAAACAATAGAAGAAATGCTTACTGGATGTCGGAATGCACATTTAGGATTCATGCAGGTGCTATTCAACCAGTAATAGCAATCCCTAGGGTTAAGCCTAGCACCCTCACTATGGCGATACTCGCATTCCTTTCCCTATAAAACGAATAAATACATTAGTTTTTTTTTTCTTTAGATCAATTGAATACCAAAAACAGGTAACATGAATTACATCATGGAGGAAGAAACAAATTGGGAATGATTAATGCTCCAAAAGAAAATAGAAAAGGAAAGGAAACAATTAAATTCAATACAAAGATATAACCAGAATAACTAATATTTAAAGATATAGTAGTGAATTTGGGAGTTTTACATGAAACAGAATGAAAATAATGTTTGTGGAATAATGGAGAATAATGCTCTAAGAGTAATATGCCATGGATGTGAAGCTCCAGGAAACAAACTAATCTCACAACAAAGAAAGCATATGGAGTTCTTAAGTCACAGGGTCTTGTATCTAGGCCAGCTAAGCTTGACCAGATCAGTCAACAAGTCATATGTGATAGGAATGGCATTGAAATGGATTTGGATGCATAATATAACTATCTGGTTTGACACATAACCATATGATTTAACAATTAAATAAAGGGTATTGCACAAAAATCCCGAATCATAAGGCCAAGATCCATCCCTAGGTAAAGATATCGAGCATATCGTGCTCCAGGTCAACTACCTAGGTTCAATCAGCCTCATCAAAAAATCAGTTTTAACATGAAATGCAGTGACCAGCCCATTAAATTTTCAATTGATAAACACATGAAGGCTAGGCCAAATTATGACTAAAAGAGCAAGAGCTATCTTTGACCTGTAATACACTGTGAAATCACCAAAATTACCCTATCTGGCATCACTTGCTAAGATGAAACCTAGGCAAACAAATCTTGCTGGCATGTTCGTACAAACGAAGAATACCCTATTTAATTCTTTTTAGCTAGTTGACTGATTAATATCAAAGGATATTGCATGTCTAATATATATTGAAGTTTTTTTTTTTGGATGGAGACCCCCACAAAAATTGAAGCAACGTCATCTCACTTGGAGAAAAGTTTTACCACATTTGCTCCATTGGATCTCATATATAAGACTGAATTAAACCTATTCTAGCTGTCATTATCAAGATTCACATTTTGGAGGTGATGCTTTATGAGTGCTAGCATATGACTTGTGGATTGAGTTGTTAGAAGAGATGGAGATTGATTATGGAAAGGGTATGAAGGAGAAAGCAAACTAGGGATAACACTTTAGCAAGATTAAACCAAACCAATAAAGGAAGAATATCAACACAATGATGATGGTTTTCCTAATAAACTGATACAAATTAAGTCACATCTATGCAGATATTACAAACACGAGAAGTAGCTACGCCCTATATTTTCTCTCTCTCAAACTTCTTATTAGCCCATCCACAAGATAGTACAGTGATAAGAAAAATGAAACCTAAATATCCTGAGAGAAATGTGGACATCAAAGGCATAGAAGTGTTGCTCTCATATATTGGTCATAAAGTCAACTTTCCACAATTTTTTTTATGATTGGCGCCATCTATCTTAATCTTCATGGCCTAAGCATATGTACACCAATTAATATGTGATTCTGATACACTTTGACTGTTGATTTAGTTATGTGTAATGTTATATTATCGGTAAACCATTAAATTTGCGATCATCCAACGTAAGTATCCAACGTAAGTGCAAGAAGTATCGAAATCACGCAGTTTTGTGTGTGCATGCCTTAGAACATGTTAATCAAGAAGATGAACCACATCAATCATTAAAAAAATGATAGCCTTTTGACTTTTTGACCGACCAATGGGCTTTTTTTCTCCTTTACCTTTGACCTCCACATTCCTCGTTAAAGTTCACACCTTTACAAATTAATTTACAGTCAACTAACTCGAAGAACTCAAACAGTAAAGTGATCGAAGACCAAACCTTCATCTAGATCACACTACCGAATTCAAGATGACATAAAATTAAACACAAAAGATAATTCAAGATCCAACAACGTTAAAATTCTGACCTAGAAAAAAAATTCAAAAAATATCAAGAAAATTAAGAAAATCGCTACACATGTTTAAAGATCACTTTTTTTAACAAATACGAAATAATTCACAAAGTTTCCTAATCCAAGACCAAATCATCATCATCATCATCATAATCATCTAGGTCACAGCATCAAGAATTCAAGATATGATCAAACTAACATAGAACCCATGGTTCAAGATCCAACATCATAAATATCTTGACCTTAAAAACCCCAAAATAAAGAAAGAAAATTCAAGAAGATGAACAAAATTACCTTTTTGCAAGTCAACGGCGAAGCCAAGAAGTAGATGCAATCAGTGTTCCTCTTCAACGCCTCCTCCTCCGTCGTCAACGTGCGGGTCTCCATCACGCCGCCGTCGCTCGAATTCATCTCCGATCGCCCAAGTTCCGACCCGTTAAACCCCAGATCCGACAACAACGAGAGAAATCGAGAGGAAAAAGAGACGAATTTTTGTGAGGTTCCTTTTTTGGGGAAATAAATTTTAATTTCGACCCACGCTGTTGTTGATGATAATAATTCGAGGGGTTCAGAGCAACAAACAGCGCTGAGCTGCTGTCGCTTTGTGGGTCTTCTTGGTTTTTTATAGCATCATTGGGGCATTTCGTTGTTAAACTGGGCTTGGTTTTCGACAAAATTACATCATGCCACTTAACAGGTTTGCCATATTAAGACATCTGATAAAAGGAAAAGTCCAAGGCCTTTGGATGTCACGTGCAATCGTTGGATCGGAGCCGTTGCTTATTGGATCTTTCCATTGCTGGATCCGAAGCCTGTACTAAACCCAAGAGTCGCCTCCGGATCCGATACCCATTGAAAAACCTACATTTTCTTAATTTTGTTAATGCCTGGTATTGGCCATTTTCCTATCAATAATCCGAATACTATCAGGACCCCCCTCCCCCTTAAGAAGCCCTATGTAAGCCGGTCTTCGAACTCAATTTCGGAACGCAGTCTTTCACTTAAAATTTGAAGTATGGAATCGTGTAATAAGAAATACTGTAATCAACACTTTGCGAGAAGCAAGTGATGGTTACAGATCGTCCGCAGGGAGATGGTATGATGGTAGTAGTGCTTTAGACGAGCTATTAAATAATGGTGAGGGAGAAAGTATTTCTGAATATAGAAAGAGTGTAAAAATAGGGAAGGGAACTTGATGGCAGCCTCATCTATCAGGGATGGATAATATCCTTGGGTACGAAGTATTTACCGAACATCTTTCCTCCGTCGATCTGTCGCGAGCGTTGGTGAACGGCTGAGATTAGTGTTGAGTGTTGCCTCCTTGAGCGTGTAGATCTCAGTGGGCTTGTTTTGAGGCGAAACCGAGCTATCTGCAAAAGAAGTCCCGGTATAATTGTACCACCGTGGACCCTCCGACGATCAAGTTAGCCGAGAAATTTGGACAGAGTAGCGGCTTATTGGAATAAAATTGCGTTATCTGAGTCATCTGGCAGAGGGTTTTTTATAGTGGTCGCATGGAGCGAGCTGGCATGAGATCTTCGCCGTCGGTTACGCCCCTGACATTACGCCTGCGTGAATGACGGGATCCCCCCATTAATGACGAGATGCGCTCGTTAATGGGGGATACAACGGCGTGGAACGCGAGATCGTGGGATAGCGGATATCTCGCGTCTGGCGAGATTCACGGAGTCGTGGCGGAGGCGCTTGAGCTCTGCGTTCTTGGTTGCTCAGTAGAACCAAGGAGTCTTAGCTCGGTGATTAAGCTAGGTTTTCACCGTGTCGTATTTGCAAAGAATTTAAAGTTACCGCAATCAAAGACGGTGTCGCGTGTAGCGAGCCGCGATGAGCACGGGTCGTCCGTAGGGAGATGGTAGGTTTTTAAGCTTGTTTTAACGAGTTAATACCGTAACTTGAGTTGTTGTTTATACTAAGTGTCGTAACTATAAAATGTTCAATAAAAAGACTTGTTAGGGGTAGTTTTAGGTTAGCTTGCGTTACGATGATGTTTGCCATTTCCTTATAGACTTAATTCTGATATTGACACTAAGACAATAGGCAACAACGTGGATTAGGTAACTTGAAATACGGTATTTGCGATTGTGTGCTAAATCCGTATTTCTTGTCCCTTGTCCTTCCGTTGTTGTCTCTTGACCTAGCCTTCGGCAAACCACTTGCAACCGGTCGCGATTAGGATTCACCCTATCGTGGTAGGATAGGGTGCCTAACGGAGCGGAATTGCGAGTCGTTTGGTCGGAGTTTCAATTACAAAGTTAAGGTTTTTAAGATTTTAGCAAACACATCTCCTAACACAAACTAACCATATTCTACCCTTAACAAGTAAATCAATTACTCACACATATTTACAATACCAAAAATAAAAAGAAAGAAAAGAGTAAGGCACATAACAAAGATTGCAAGGAAAGCAAAGTTAAGGTTAGAGAGTTAAGAACCGGTATGTCCTACGTACAAATATCTTCAAATGTTCTTTAAGTCTGTACCAATGTAAAATTAAAATACCAAACTTTAAGGTTGCAAGCTCACTTAAAAGGTTGCAAGATCAAAGTAAGGCAAGAATTTCACAAGTTTGAAGTTTGTAGAAAGCAAGACACATTTAATGAACAATGAGAACTTTTTATTGAATTTCAAATAAGATACAACTAATTTTGAATTCAAGAACCTAAATCTTAAGCTTGCAAGTTCAATGAAAAAGTTGCAAGGTCAAGAAAAAGGGGCAAGAGTTCAAAGGAAAGACAAGTTACAAATTACAATTTGTTCTAAACTAAAACTAAAGAAAAAAAGTATCCTCTCCCCTTACCCATTGATCTGGTATTTATAGGCCTCCTTCCAGAATAAACAAACAATAAAAATAAGATGATGTGACCCAAATAAACAACCAGAAGAAAATTGGGGTGCATTGGGCTTGATTGGATCGGCGGCGGTGGTTTTTTGGAGTGTTTCGCCGATTTTGTTTAGGCCACTGGGTCTCGTCTTGGTTCTGTGATGTTGTGTGCACTCCACAAGTCTACTGGCATTGTTTGATTTCTTGATAACAACATGGGTTGCTTAGTAGCTTTTGGAGGGAAATCATGATGCTTTAAATCACATCAACTCTTTTAGCATTTAATGCTCATGTTCCCTACTTGCACAATTCATCATGTCATGTGTGCTAAGGCAGCCCCACTGTGGTCCATGTGCCAAAGAGCATATGCACACTTGTATTGTGTTGGACCAAAAATTGTGTGCACGCATTTATTTGCAAAAGAACTCTTTGGATTACGATCGGTTTTCTGTTCTGTTTGCAGTGTTGACGCCCAAACGTTATATCCATGACTTTGAGTGTGTTTCCAGTATTTTGTCACGAATACCTGTAATCTGTATTTATTGAGCAGACACTGGTTAATAGTACCGATATATAACAAAATAGATAATGAATGAGCGGTATTAAATTGCAGTTTCCTGAGATGAACAAATACCCCCAAACTTATCATTTACTCGTCCCGAGCAAAACAAAAATCCTAACCTCACTTTCGCAGGAAACACGGTTGCACTGAGCTTGTGCAACAAGCCGTTAAATCTCTAGGTGTCCCTAGTAGGAGGAGTGTTGTCTCCTAAGAGTTTTCAGTGGATTTCACCTACAAAATCCTGTCAAGCTAGTTTCGCGAGATAACTATTGATTCTAACCCTAAGGTTTAGCTTTAAAGCTAAAAATTCTATTATCCTAAGTTAGAAATATCGAACCTTTATTTTTCACACCTCGCTTCTTATTTAACTTAAAATCCTATATGTCTTTACATGCGGTGCAAATAGTGCCGTTAAGTTTCAAAAGAATTGATTAAAGTCATCATATCACAAAATAAAGCCCAGATAAAAACTTAAAAAGGATCACACAAGTTTTATAAAGAGTTAAGTATTTCTCAAGTTTCGTTTTCCAGTTAGGTTTCAAATTCAGAATTTCTATCTTCCTTAATAGGAAACTAGGTCTTATTTTTCACTTCACTTTTTACTTATTTTCGTTTCATACACACCTTTGTGAACGTGCAATAGTCTTCATCATAGGATAAAACCTTCATATCTCTGTTAAAAATATTTTTATAAAAACCTGACTTTTGTCAAGATTATTCTCACACAAAGAACCGTTAGGAATTTTAACTCGGAGAGAACACTTGCTTGACTTTTGTTTTAATTTGGACTTTCTAGGCTTCTTAGCGAGTTTTGGGCCAATGCTCCCAAACCAGTTGATTTTAGGGCATTAGGTGTAGAGACACCCCGGCGGACTTAATTGCTCAAGTTACCTAGGCCCTAAAACAAAAAAACCAATTTTGGCGTGAAAATCATAATGATTTAATGTGAACGGAGATATAACCAGTTGTTCAATTATTTTTAGGATAAAAGACGTGTTTAGTGGATCAGGTGTGTAATCACTTCAATCAAGTTCCAGATGGGTTATTATTTAGAATTAGTTCCTATTAAGGTATCTATAATATCCCTTCATATCCACTTCACTTTCGAAACTATTCTTGATATTACTTATTTCAGAACAAACCTATTTGATTCTCAAAAAATAGTTTATCAATTTAAAAGTTTTCAGACATATTAGAATTGTTATCTAATTTTCAAAACTCACGACACGTATAGTGTGATGTAAAGATGTATATTAGCTACAGTTAAACTCAAAGGAGGGTTATCTTTCAGGTTTTCAAAATCTAAAAATAGGATTTAGTTGTTCCTATCTTATTAAACAAAATTGCCGAAATATCGAATCTAAGTTCTCCCACTAGCTATCTTGACGACAAAGTTCTTATATTTTTGTAAAATTTTCCGATTTTAATGGGTTTTTAAATAAGTATGCAAATGCAAAATATACACATGAATGCGAAGGTTAGAAATTCGTAACGAGCATAAATATTCCCAAACTTAAACTGGACAGTGCCCTCACTGTCATTGTACATCACGAGGGCAAAATAGTTGAAGGGTCAAAATTATCGGTTCTCTTTTTTTTATTTTATTTTAATTTTTTTTTTAATTTTTTTTTTGTTTTGTTTTGTTTTGTAATGAACAAATGACTGAGCATCACAAGACAAGGTTGCTTGTCAAAAAGAAAAAAAAGAAGATATGCACAGGACAAGAATATCCACAAATATATATATAAAGAATAGTATATACATACCCCCAAACTTATTTGAAACAGTGTCTCCACTGTTTATGGCTGGATAATCGAAGTTTGGTGGTAAACAGAGGAAGATTATGCAGGGTAAACTGGCTCCTGCAATATTAGGAACTCTTCTAATGGTTCTACGCTAAGGAACAGTTTCAATCTGTGTCCGTTTACTTTGAAGAACGAACCGTCCTTTAGATTCTCCAAATCCACTGCGCCGTACAGGTACACACACAGCACAATAAAAGGTCCCTTCCAGCAAGATCGAAGTTTACCGGGATGGAAATGGAGTCGGGTGTCATAAAGAAGTACCTGTTGTCCATGCATGAAGGTTTTGCGCGTATGGTGTTTATCATGAAACACCTTCGTTCGGTTCTTTATAATAACCGCGTTGTCGTAAGCCTCATCCCGAATCTCATTCAGTTCGTTAAGTTGCAGCTTCCGATAGCTGCCCGCATCTTCAAGATTGAGATTCAGCTCTTTGATCACCTAAATAGCACGATGTTCGATTTCCACAGGGAGGTGGCAAGCCTTTCCGTACACAAGCCGATAGGGAGACATGCCAAGATCAGTCTTATATACAGTTTGAAATGCCCAAAGGGTATCGGTTAATTTTAAAGACCAATCTTTACGGTTCTTGGAAACCGTTTTTTCCAAAATCTGCTTGATCTGTCGATTCGAAACTTTGGCTTGTCCACATGTTTGAGGGTGGTAGGGCATGGATAGCTTATGATTAATTTAGTATTTCCGCATCAAGGCCTCGAAAGACCTATTGCAGAAATGCGTCCCATTATCGCTAATGATAGCGCAAAGGTGCCCGAACCTGGAAAAGATGTTTTCTTTAAGGAAGCTAATAACAACCTTGCTGTCGTTAGTCTGGCTCGGTACTGTCTCGACCCATTTGGAGACATAATCAACAGCCAAGAGAATGTACAGGTTCCCAAAATAGTTGGGAAACAGGCCCATGAAATCAATTCCCCAAACATCGAACATCTCAACAACCAAGATTGGTTGGAGCGGCATCTCATTTCGCCTGGAAATCCAGCCAAATGTTGGCACCGGGAGCAAGTCTTGCAGTACTCATGCGCATCTTTGAAAAGTTTTGGATAGTAAAAGCCACATTGCAAGACTTTCTCAGCTGTCTTTCTTGGGACAAAATGCCCGCCACATGCTTGATCGTGGCAAAAAGACAACACGCTCTTGAATTCGTTTCCGGAACACACCGGCGGATGATTTGGTCTAGACAGTACTTAAACAGGCAGGGTTCATCCCTGTAAAAGTGTTTTACTTAGGAAAAAAATCTAAGTCTGTCCCGACTCGACCAATCGTTAGGTATGAGTCCAGTCGCCAAGTAGTTCACAATATCTGCGAACCAGGGTTCGCAAGATATTGTCAAGAGTTGTTCATCAGGGAAAGTATCGTTGATTGGAAGAGGGAGCGTCGGCGAAGAAGGAAATCGTGAAAGATGATCGGCTACTACGTTTTCACATCCTCTTTTGCCATTAATGATAAGGTCAAATTCTTGAAGTAAGAGGATCCAATATATTAGCCGAGACTTTGCATCCTTCTTCGCATAAAGATGTCTTAGAGCGGAATGGTCTTTGTAGACAATGACTGGAGAGCCGATCAGATAGGGCCTGAATTTCTCTAAAGCAAATACAACAGCCAAGAACTCTTTCTCGGTTGTTGTGTAATTCATTTGGACGTCATTCAGGGTCCGGCTCGCGTAGTAGATTACGTGCGGCATCTTATTGATGTGCTGTCCTAAGACCGCACCGATAGCAAAGTCGGATGCATCACACATAATCTCGAAAGGATGCGTCCAGTCGGGCGAAGAAAGAACGGGAGCAGCGGTTAGCGAGCTTCTCAAGGATTTGAAAGCAGTCAAACAGCTCGAGTCGAAGTTGAACGTGGTATCTTTGGCCAGAAGAAGGGTCAAGGGTCTAGCAATCTTGCTAAAATCCTTGATAAACCGTCTGTAAAACCGGCATGGCCAAGGAAGGATCGGATATCTCTGACGTATTTAGGAGGATGGAGGTTGGAAATGACATCAATCTTTTCTTTGTCAACCTCAATGCCATTTTGCGAAATGATATGTCCTAGGACAATACTTTCGCGTACCATGAAGTGGCATTTTTCCCAGTTTAAAGTGAGATTTTTATCCTTACATCGGGTAAGGACAGCGTCAAGATGTTGCAGACACTCGTCGAAAGAATCGCCAAAGATGGAGAAATCATCCATGAATATCACCAAAAATTTCTCAACCGTGTCAGAGAAAATTCCCATCATACACCGTTGGAAGGTAGCGGGAGCGTTGCATAGCCCAAAGGGCATGCGGTGCTATACGAACGTGCCGAAAGGACAAGTGAAAGTGGTTCTGTCCTGATATTTCTCGGCGATGGGAATCTAGTTGTAACCTGAGTAACCGTCCAGAAAACAGTAATACTCATATCCAGCTAATCTTTCGAGCATTTGGTCAATGAATGGCAGCGCAAAGTCATCCTTCCGCGTTGCGGTGTTGAGTTTTCGATAATCAATGCATACTCGCCACCCGGTCTGGGTGCGAGTAGGATCAACTCATTCGCCTCGTTTGTGATGACCGTAATGCCCGACTTCTTAAGGACAACGTGTATAGGACTGGCCCATTAGCTATCTGAAATAGGGTAAATGATACCACTATCCAGACATTTGACGATCTCTTTTTTCATAGCCTCCTTCAAGACTGGATTTAATCGCCTCTGTGGATCCCGAGCTAGTTTGTCATCATTCATCATATGAATGTGATGTTCAACGATTAGAGGACTAATCCCCTTGATGTCCGCCATTGTCCAGCCGAAAGCTTGGCGATTGGATTGTAAGACCGTGAGAAGGGCTTTCTCTTGTTCTAGAGCTAGAGAAGCCGGGATGATGACTGGGAGGGTCTCGTTTTCACCTAAGCAAGCATACTTGAGGTGAGACGACAGAGGCTTGAGTTCGAGCGTAGGAGGTGAAATGATTGAAGGCAAGATTGGAGAAAATGTCTCGAATTCAAAAGATTCCAATAGGGGTTCAAAGTGAGTGTATGCGACCGAGTCGGATGGTTCAACTAACGCATCCGAAAATTCAAAAGATTCAAACTCGGGTGGTGACAAGCCAAGATCGTTTGAAAACGTGAAGCACTCGTAATCGTAATCATTGTTGGAAGCGGAAGCAGCAGCAGGTTTAAAGAGGAACGCACTAGTGGTGTCAAGATTACTGTGATCAAACAAGAATTCCTCAAATTCACAGTCCTCGGGGGCGATCTCCTGAATGGAACAAACATCTAGTATATGAGCACTTTGTTCGGATGGCTGATTCCCTAACCTAAAAATGTTGAGTTCAATTGTCATGTTTCCAAAAGATAGGTTCTTCGAACCATTTCAACAATTGATCACAGCATTTGAGGTTTCAAGGTATGGGCGACCGAGTGTTACCGGAATTTGATTTCAGGGGTTAGCTACAGGTTGTGTATCTAAAACAATGAAGTCAAAGGGGAATATGAAGTCCCCAACCTTTATTAACACATCCTCTAGCTCACCCCTAGGATGGTTGATAGATCGGTCGGCCATTTGAAGAGTATAATGTGTAGGTTTCAGTTCTCCTACACCTAGTTGCTCATATACAGAATAAGAAAGCAGGTTAACACTGGCACCAAGATCCAAAAGTGCGCGGTTGATGTTCTTATCCCCAATGGTTATTGAAATCGTAGGACAGCTAGGGTCCTTCCGTTTTTGTGGTAAATTTTGGGTAAGAGCATCACTTACGATACTAGCTAGGAAAACCTTTTTTTGGTACCTGAGATTTCCTCTTCTTAGTGCACAAGTCTTTCAAGATTTTTGCATAGGAGGGGACTTATTGGATTGCATCTAAGAGGGGAATGTTGATGTTAACCTATTTGAACAACTCCAGAATCTTCTCCATTTGTGGGTTTTATTTATTGGACCTCAACCGGTTTGGAAATGGAACATTTTTGAAATTGGTTGAGTCCAATGCTTGTGGAAGAGATTGTGGAGTTGGAACGGATCCCAAAACTGGAGTGTGGGTGGAGTGAGATGTGGATCCATACGAGCAGCGATTGAAGAAGAAGAGCCTTTTGAAGAATAGAGAATAGGCTAAGAAAAAGAAGTAGGAGTAGAAGAGACGGCCGGGGTGTCATCATCATCAATTCGTGTGCCGATATTGTTGTTCAGCGTTCTTCTAGATCTCAACGTAGTCACGGCACTCATATTATGGTTATGTTGTTCAAGAGCAATATGTACATTATGTGGGTGAGCAGGATTTGGGAGTGGTTGAGATGGAAGCCTTCCTTTCTCTCGCTCGCTTAAAGCCGCGTTCAGCTGTGCAATCTGGGCTTCGATGGTCTTGATGCTTTGCCCGTGTGCAGCGGTGTGTTGCACCAGAGATTGAATAGAAGACTGGATGTTGGCGGTGGATCGAGTCGATTGCTTTACAAAAACCTCTAGACTCCGTTCTAGCGAGGAAACCTTATCGTTACGGAACAAAGTTGTTTTAAGGAAAAGAATTGTTGCAGGATGCAAAGTTGTTCGTCGGATTCTGAAAAGGTTGGGGTTGGAAAAGCTGCTGAAATTGTTGTTGAGCTTGTTGTTGAGTTTGTTGTTGAGGAGGAGGAGGCCTCTGAAAGTTGTTGTGGCCTTGGAATTGATGCTATTTCTGATTCCAGACGAAATTGGGATGGTTCCTCTAACCGGGATTGTATGTGGAAGGGTATGGATCGTTTCTTGGTCTTTGCTGAAATGTAGCATTAACCTGATCCTGTCCTTGAGATGGTGGATTGTAAGGTGACTCTTCGGTCAAATGAGATGGATCCGAACAACAAGCGCAAATGGTACGAGGGGGAAGAATAGGGGCAGGAGAAGGAGATGAGAATTTACTCTCAATTGCTTCTAGTTTCCGCGTGATTGCAGCCATCTCGGCCTTCATTGCAATTGAGATGTTGAGTTGATGAACTCCTGTCCTAGAGAGACCTGAAGAAGAAGAAGAAGTTGAGGTGTTCGGTCGGGTGCTCTCCTACTGCAGCGTTTGCTCTCCAAGATCGTCAAAGAATTGCCAAGCCTCCTCGTCAGATTTGGACAGGAAGTGGCCCTGACAGATGGTCTCCATCAACTGTCTGGTTGCTGGATTCAGGCCCTCGTACAGAGTTTGGCAAAGTTGCCATTTTTCTATACCGTGATGAGGACACTGAATAAGGAGGTCCTTGTACCGGTCAAAGCACTTCCAAAAAGGTTCGGTTGGAAGCTGGGTGAATTGGTTTATCTCGTTTCGGATCCGTGCAGTCTTATGATTTGGATAGAATTTTTTTAGAAACGCCTTCACAAATTCGTCCCAACTGGTTATCGAATGAGATGCGGCGCTATACAGCTACTTTTCAGCAAGGTCGCACAAAGTGAAAGGAATAACTCGTAGCCGTATAACATCATCAGACAGTTGGGTTGTCTTCATCATCGCACAAACGTTCTGGAATTTATTGATGAAGATATAGGCATCTTCGGATTCAAGCCCGTGAAATTTGGGCAACATGTTGATGAAGCGGG
Organism: Agapanthus africanus; assembly: GCA_030015575.1. NCBI lineage: Eukaryota > Viridiplantae > Streptophyta > Magnoliopsida > Asparagales > Amaryllidaceae > Agapanthus > Agapanthus africanus. The sequence continues at coordinate 363,539,832 of CM057345.1, forward strand.
GCTTAATTTCGAAATTATCCCCATTGGCCTGTGGAAGTGAAAGACAAGTTGGAAGTGCAGCGCGGGTAGGATATAAACGATTCTAGAGCGCGATTCGCTATGGCATTTCAACAAGAGGTGGTCGCGGGTTTGTCACGACCCGAATGTGGCACGTGACCGACACATAAATCACGTGACATCTAAACATGTCGACGCGGTCTATGTAAGCCGAAACCCGGAATCTAAACCGTTATTGAAAATATTGGAGGTGAGATTTAAAATAGTCATCAGATGGGATCGGTTTAAAATAAACATTTAAGTCTAACTAAGTATGTTTGAAAAACATCTATGGCGTTTTAAAATTCGACAACACCTCCTTTGTAAATTCTGAATAAAACCCGATACAAACATAACAATAAAAATAGCATCCCAACGGGAGCTAGCTTCCACATCCAAACGGTGAAGCAACCAAGCAAACACTATACGACGCACAATGGCGAAAAAAAAAAGCGAAACAAATCAACAATATAAAAAGGTCGACTCCAATGAGTACGATGTTAGTGTATATGCCCTAGAGGCCATTACTGTATCATATTAGTTTGTATATTACTTGATGGAAGCTTGGGATATTCACAGTTGTATATACAATCTTGCTCGAAATGGTAGTATGCTACTTGGTTTGTCTCTGCTTTAATATGTGCATGTGTTTCTTTTAGCATATTGCTGATATACATATTAGTAGAGCCCTTAGGATCTTTGCTTGATTACCAGCGTTGTGATGGCGCTCACACTCGTGGGAGCTGGGTGATCTATAAGCACATCCTTATACAGGTCCCTAGTTGTTGGACTATCGAGACAGGGCATCGATACTCCGGAGTAGACTAGCGTATACGCTTCTCATCCCAGCGTGGGAGACGGTCTGTCCCACAGCCGTCAGTACGTCGTACTTGAGATAGTATGCGGGTGCTCGTTAGGTTACGAGTACACTGGACAGGACTCGTCGGGGACTGTTGGTTGGTATTATACCTATCGTCAGTTATCAGTTCCCAGGTGACATGAGTACAGCTTAGTCCGCTGACTTGACACTGTCACTTCGCCTCGAGTGTGTTCCCACTGCACTTTGATTGCTACCCTACCACGGCTCAAAGGAGTCGTGCAAACAGGTAGTTTTTGGGTGCAGTCCCGAAGCACTTGGAGGCAGTGACGGTTAGACAGGATTCGTCTCTCCCGGTATTGGGGGTTGACATCGCGCTGTGTCCAGGAGAGCCATTACACGAGTAGTCCCTGGCCAGGGCAAGCGAGATATACTGGTAGGTTTCCAGTGTTATCTCAGGGTGTTTTGGGGGTACACTCCGACACGACTTGTACCGCTATTAGGGGACTGACGTTCACCGCCCCCCCTAGGCCCGCCATGTGATGTATCAGACGAACAGACCGGACTGTACGGAGATTGTCACATACAGGCTCAGTAGGAGTTCAGATGGGGTTCACCTCGTCAGTCTTCTTATCGACATCTACCTGGGGACCGTTACGTACAGCTAGTGCCGCTTGCGGTCTGTGGTTAAACCCACTGCCAGCGTAGTGTCGAGTCTTTAGAGTCCCACACAGAGAGCTATTCGCCTTTAGGTAAAATGAGTAGAGGTCGCATGGTTTTGCGACAGGGTTCGTTCGCATCCGCGCACTTGTGCACGTTTGCTGTCCGGACAGTTTATACTAGCGGGCTTTGGTTTAAGCCGGATCCTAGTATATGATTTGGGATTGGTTTTCTTATTGTATTCGTGTTCCTCGGATCACGAATGCGGGTGCGTATGCACAGTTGTTTGAGACAGAGGGAGAGGACCTTGATTAGGGTTAATGGCTATTGTCATTTTTATTAACCCTAATGCTTATGTGTGTATTATAGTTAATTGATAATTAGTTTAATAATTGTGCATGGTTATGGTTGTTGACCATTTGACCTCCTTGACTTGTTGACCTAGGTTGACACTTTGACCATCATCATTTCTTTTGGAAGATGCTTTTTGATCCTTGCAAATTGAAATGATAATGGTCATGTCAGGATTAGCCATGAAAATTATCTAGCTAATTATTTAATTAAAATAATATACACATATTAGTGAGAATGGTTCACATTATTCTCATTCTATCATTTCATTTCTCTCTCTTGTTCTTCCTCTCCCTCAAGCTCTCCCCTCTCATGTGTTGAGAAACACTTGAGCTTGAGAAAAACCCTCTCTTGATCATCTCTACTCTCATCTAGGGTTGAAGGACTAGCACTTCTTGAACCCTAGTTACTTCTAGCTTGGAGTTGAAGCCAAAGGTTGAGGCTTTCGGGTGGATCTTTCTTTGACGGGAGAAGACGACAAGGTGACCTCCTTCCACTACTCCAAGGAGCAAGGAGAGAAGGACACAAAGACCAAAGGTATAACCTTTCTAGCACTTAGCTAGTTTCTAGTTAGCTTTAGCAAGTTTTTGTTTAGCAAAGATCCTTTAAAGTCTAGTCCATGTTGCCTAAGCTCATAAAAATCCGATTTTTATTCCGTTTTCCGCCTCCCCGCAAGTACCGGGGTGGGCAACGTGGACTTACAGTGGTATCAGAGCCTAACTAAACATAAACTAGCTAGGTAGTGAAGTGTAACGAAGTTCGAAACCGAAAAATCCAAAAACCGAGTTTTCAAAAACCCTAGTTTCTGTTAAAAATTTTTCTGGTCAAAACAAAATTTGTTATACTCCAAAAATCGTCTCAGGGTTTTTTAAAGATAACCACCAAACCCGGTCCAGTGACTCGACCAAGGATCCGCGGTTCCGCGGCAATAGCAAGCTATTGCCGCGCAACCGCGGCCAAGTTGGCTCTTCACTGGGTCGAGTTTGGTGCAGTGTATCTCTGGCTTGGTTTTAGGATTTTTAAGATATGTTATTTGTGCCCAGATTTTCCAGAATAGAAATTTATTTTTGGGGGCCTATAAATCCGTATTTTTTCCCGAACTTCACTACACTTTGACTATGACGGTTATATCTGTGATGTTTGTATGTATTGAACGTCGGCTAATCGCTATATGTCGATTAGTCGGGGTTATACATATCTGTGATCTGTGTTTGATATTGGTATGTATATATGAATGGGTTGGATTGTCGCGGGTGAATAGCCGGGGTGGATGTGAGATGAGTGTTGCCTTTTCTTTCATTCATTTGTAACATGTAAATTGATGTAATATTATTATTTGTATGGCCGCACAACCGGGTCGGGGTTGTAGCCGTCATTGTATAATTCTTTTTACTGTTTTTTGCTCCTAGGATAGACCTATGGAAGGGGTGCACAAACTACCGGGTATCTCGAAGTGCCGAGTGGCCTGCTCACGGTGTTGAGGGAGGTTGCTTCGCTTCGGGTACTTGGCGGGTAGTTTGCCGCACCCGTAGGGGTCTTGGGTGGGGTATTAGCTATTCACCGCGACCGTGTAATCCGCTTTTCGTTGCAGGCTCGAACGGATTGCGGATTCCTAGTATATCCAATGTATTCATCTGTGATCTGTAATGTCTATCATTGCTATATATTTATATATGATAACTATTTAGGCGTTGCTTATGTTTTACAGCCGCGCTAGCCCAGCCCCCGCTCTGTCGTTAGTTAAGTAACCTAACGGGTGATGACGGGGCCCCGTGGCGAATGCGAATGGCATAAGCGTACGTCATATTTTGGTTGTTTTCTGCAATGGTAGGATTAAATGATGGGACGCATTAAAAGAACTAATGCAAGAAAATAAACCAAGTAAAAGTCGATTGGAACACTTTGAAAACCACTCGGTTCTTTTCAAAACTAAACTTTTAACGCGGAGCTTGAACCACTCCTTTTAAAAGCTATCTCGTTCCATCGATTATATCAAGTTCACTACGTTCACGGTTTCGCCAAAACCATCCGTAGCCCTCCGTCGTTTCATATGAATATTCAACAGTATTCAAGCTGTGTTTGTTGGCCTTAGTTAAGGCACAGTGTTTGGTAGCTGGTGGGTATTCATATGTTGCATAGATAGAATGCGTTGGTTTGGGACAGTCGTATTGCTTTGTTGGCCATAGTCAAGGGTATATACGGGTGGGTTCAAATTAACCTGGATAACGACGGGTAGAACTTGACATGTGACTTATGATTTGTTGGCCTTAGTCAAGGTCATAAGAGCATGGGGCAAAAATCCACATCGGGAGTTTCATAAGTACTGAAACTTGCTAGCGCTGCATACCATTTGGAGTGTGATAATTCTGGTAGGATTCCTTCGGTTTTATCACGCGATGATATTTGGATCCCGATCCTACTGTGAGTATATGCTACTCCTCGGGAAAACTCTCACTTAACGATCAATGCTATAAACCTTGTAGGTGTCTAGAAAGGTGTTAGCGGGGCTACGCCCACAGGGAAAAGAGGTTACTTAATTAAGGAACTTCGCGAAAGCGTTGGAAAACCTCCCTCGAAGTACCGACACTGGCCTGGCTGAACGGTTAAGCAAGTATTGTACGGTGAGATTGATCCTGACTAATCCTTCCTTTATGGTTTGGGGAGGGATTCGAGAGACAGTGGGAGCCATCCTGTTTAGATAAATTAAAAACCAATCTAAACTTGCAAGAGCATCTTGCTAAGTGTTTTCTTCTCTCTCTCTTAATTGCAGCGACCTAGTGACCATACCTAGGTTACATCTAGATAATAAAATGACTGAATCTGACTGTTATAACTGGCAAAGGTCTGTCCAGATGTCCATTGCCCAGGACAAGCTGGAACACCTCTTGACTGATCCAACCCCTGCCGTCTCAGGTCCAGTTTCCCCTGTCACGGATATTGATATTCGTAGGACATCGGAAGAAGACTGTGCGAAAGCCAAGTGCCTCGTGTTAGCCTCAGTTGATGGTTTAAACCAGAGGCAGCACGAGAAGATGGACTCAGCTTCTATCTTCCTCCATAACAAAGTTTTGTATGGAGAGCAATCTCGTATCGCAAGATATGAGACCTCGAACGAATTGCTTCCAGCGAGGTTGGCTATCGGGTCATCTGTAGGGGGCAACGTCCTTACAGAGACCAGCTCTTTTGAGCTCTCGGACCTGAAGACCACGTTGAAGAACGGGTCAGATACCGACTCAGTTCAACAGTCTCTACCTACTACCCTAAAGGAAACTAGGGAAGTAGAAAGAAAGGGAAGGGCAGAAGTTTCAGGAACAGATGTAATAAAAGAAGGTTGTTCCTATTGTTGCGGGAATGAACATGGGCAGAAGGATTGCAGGGCTTGTAAAGCCAGTAGCCAGAATTCGAAGCATGTTGTGGCTTCGGCTTCGGGTGTGTTTGTGATAGAGAACTGTATGTCAGTTAACCCTACTTCCTGGGTATTGGATACCGGATCAGGATCTCATATCTGTAATTCGTTACAGGCTTTGAGAAACCGTAGGGTTATCAGGAAAGGTGATATGACTCTCAGGGTTGCTAACGGAATGAGCATGTATGCTGAATCCGTAGGGGAATATCATCTAGGACTGACAACTGGGCAGATATTGATTCTGCGTGACTGTTTTTATGTGCCAGGTGCGACTTGTAACATCATATCTGTATCCTTACTTTCTAAGGAAGGATATGATTTTACTTTTGTAAGCGATGTAGTAAACATCCACCTAAATCAAGTACTGATTGGGTCAGGTATATTGAAATACGGTATATACGTTTTGAATCAAGCTCAGGTCTTCAGTGTCCAGAACACACTTAAAAGAAAGTCTCCGGAATTAAATCAGGCTTTCTTATGGCATTGTAGACTGGGTCACATTAATGAGACACGGTTGACAAAGTTACATAAAGAATGATACTTGGATCCGTTCGAGTACCAGTCTTATGCCACTTGAAAATCTTGTCTCATAGGAAAGATGACAAAGACTCCATTCACTGGACACGGAGAAAGAGCGAGCGAGCTCTTGGGACTCATACACAGTGATGTGTGTGGTCCAATGTCTACACATGCGCGAAGTGATTATTCATACTTCATTACTTTCACAGATGATTTCTCTAGGTATGGGCATGTCTTCTTAATGAAGCACAAATCCGAGGCCTTTGAGAAATTTCAGGAATACAAGAATGAAGTTGAAAAACAAACAGGCAAAAGTATCAAGACACTGAGATCTGATCGAGGTGGCGAATACTTGAGTGCCGAGTTTCTGGGCTTCTTAAAAGAGAATGGAATTCTCTCTCAACTTACTCCCCCATACACACCACAACACAACGGTGTATCGGAAAGAAGGAATCGAACCCTATTGGATATGGTTCGTTCCATGATGAGTAAGGCTGAGTTGCCGCGATCCTTCTGGAGTTATGCACTAGAAACAGCTGCATATCTTTTGAACCAAGTTCCTACTAAGTCAGTGCCTACCACACCATATCAGATGTGGAGTGGGAAGAAACCCAGTCTTAAACACTTTAAGACATGGGGGTGTCCAGCTTTTGTAAAAAAGCAGCATGCGGACAAGCTCGAGGCACGTTCGGTACAGTGTAAGTTTGTGGGATACCCAAAGAACTCCAAGGGGTATCTTTTCTATTACGCAGAGGAACAAAAGGTTTTTGTTTCTCGTCATGCCCGCTTCTTGGAAACTGAGTTTTTGGAAAATCAGATAAGTGGGAGCGTAATAGAACTGGAAGAAATTCCAGAACCACAAGCTGTTACTGAAAGCTTGGTAGAACCAGAGGGTTCGAAAGAACAAGACATCCTAGCGCCACTCCGCAGGAGTAGTAGGCAGTCTCATCCGCCCGAGAGATACTACGGTTTTCTCATTGACGGGAATAGAGAGGATTGCACTATGGATTATGGTGAGCCTACTAGCTTCCAGCAAGCCATTCAGAGCGGTGACTCGGTAAAATGGCTGGATGCAATGCGGGCCGAGATGGAGTCTATGTACACCAACAAAGTTTGGACTTTGGACTTTGCTCCAGAAGGGGTAAAACCCGTAGGCTGCAAATGGATCTTCAGAAAGAAGATTGTTGTAGATGGGCAGGTTGAGACCTATAAAGCTAGACTTGTTGCAAAAGGTTTTCGTCAAAGACCTGGTTTGGACTATGACGGGACCTTTTCTCCAGTGGCTATGCTGAAATCCATTCGGATCCTTCTTGCCATTGCTTCCTTCCACGATTATGAAATCTGGCAGATGGACGTAAAGACGGCTTTCCTAAATGGAAATTTGGAAGAGTGCGTCTATATGGATCAGCCGGAGGGATTCATTCAGAGTGTGAGCAGCGGTAGAGTGTGCAAGTTGCTCAAGTCCATTTATGGACTTAAGCAGGCATCGCGGAGTTGGAACATCTGCTTTGATGATACTGTCAAAGAATTCGACTTTATCAAAAACCCAGATGAACCATGCATTTACAGTAAGATTGTAGGGAGAACTGTGGTATTCCTCGTCTTGTACGTGGATGACATTCTCCTAATAGGAAATGATATTCCTATACTACAGTCAGTCAAAGGATTCTTGTCGCAGAGATTCTCCATGAAGGACCTGGGCGATGCCAACTACATCCTGGGGATCCAGATCTATCGTGATAGATCTAAGAGGATGTTGGGACTTTCACAGTCAAGGTACATTAACACCATACTGAAAAGGTTCAGTATGGAAGATTCCAAGCGCGGTAATCTACCGGCTTGTCACGGGATCACCCTCTCCAAAGAGATGTCTCCCAAGACTGAATTGGAAAGGGATCGCATGTCTATTATACCCTACGCTTCTGCGGTAGGCTCTATAATGTATGCGATGTTGTGTACCAGACCAGATGTAGCATACGCATTGAGATTTGTAAGCCGGTATCAGTCAAACCCAGGGGAGAAACACTGGATAGCGGTAAAGAACATTCTCAAGTACCTGAGAAGGACTAAGGAGATGTTCTTGGTGTATGGCGGAAAAGACCTCCAGCTCGAGGCCTTTGCTGACTCCAGCTTCCAGAGTGACAAGGATGACTCCAAGTCCATGTCGGGTTATGTCTTTACCCTCAATGGAGGGGCGGTTTGCTGGAAGAGTTCCAAGCAGGAGACCGTTGCAGACTCAACTATGGAAGCGGAGTACATAGCTGCTTGCGATGCCGCAAAGGAAGCTGTCTGGATGAAGAAGTTCCTCACGGAGCTTTAGGTGGTTCCTACCATTGTTGATCCAATACCGTTGTATTGCGACAACAATGGAGCTATAGCTTTAGCGAAGGAACCCAGGTCCCATCAGAAGTCCAGGCACATTTTGAGGCGGTACCACCTGATCAGGGAGATCATAGATCGCCAGGAGATCGAGGTGAAGAGAGTAAATACGGAGAACAACACTGCAGATCCACTCACGAAGGCCCTACCCCAGACTCAGTTCGAGCGGCTGATCGAGATGATAGGTCTTCGATACGCCAGTACATTGCCTTAGTGCAAGTGGGAGATTGTTAGTGTATATGCCCTAGAGGCCATTACTGTATCATACTAGTTTGTATATTACTTGATGGAAGCTTGGGATATTCACAGTTGTATATACAATCTTGCTCGAAATGGTAGTATGCTACTTGGTTTGTCTCTGCTTTAATATGTGCATGTGTTTATTTTAGCATATTGCTGATATACATATTAGTAGAGCCCTTAGGATCTTTGCTTGATTACCAGCGTTGTGATGGCGCTCACACTCGTGGGAGCTGGGTGATCTATAAGCACATCCTTATACAGGTCCCTAGTCGTTGGACTATCGAGACAGGGCATCGATACTCCGGAGTAGACTAGCGTATGCGCTTCTCATCCCAGCGTGGGAGACGGTCTGTCCTACAGCCGTCAGTACGTCGTACTTGAGATAGTATGCGGGTGCTCGTTAGGTTACGAGTACACTGGACAGGACTCGTCGGGGACTGTTGGTTGGTATTATACCTATCGTCAGTTATCAGTTCCCAGGTGATATGAGTACAGCTTAGTCCGCTGACTTGACACTGTCACTTCGCCTCGAGTGTGTTCCCACTGCACTTTGATTGCTACCCTACCACGGCTCAAAGGAGTCGTGCAAACAGGTAGTTTTTGGGTGCAGTCCCGAAGCACTTAGAGGCAGTGACGGTTAGACAGGATTCGTCTCTCCCGGTATTGGGGGTTGACATCGCGCTGTGTCCAGGAGAGCCATTACACAAGTAGTCCCTGGACAGGGCAAGCGAGATATACTGGTAGGTTTCCAGTGTTATCTCAGGGTGTTCTAGGCCACACTCTGACACGACTTGTACCGCTATTAGGGGACTGACGTTCACCGCCCCCCTAGGCCCGCCATGCGATGTATCAGACGAACAGACCGGACTGTACGGAGATTGTCACATACAGGCTCAGTTGGAGTTCAGATGGGGTTCACCTCGTCAGTCTTCTTATCGACATCTACCTGGGGACCGTTACGTACAGCTAGTGCCGCTTGCGGTCTGTGGTTAAACCCACTGCCAGCGTAGTGTCGAGTCTTTAGAGTCCCACACAGAGAGCTATTCGCCTTTAGGCAAAATGAGTAGAGGTCGCATGGTTTTGCGACAGGGTTCGTTCGCATCCGCGCACTTGTGCACGTTTGCTGTCCGGACAGTTTATACTAGCGGGCTTTGGTTTAAGCCGGATCCTAGTATATGATTTGGGATTGGTTTTCTCATTGTATTCGTGTTCCTCGGATCACGAATGCGGGTGCGTATGCACAGTTGTTTGAGACAGAGGGAGAGGACCTTGATTAGGGTTAATGGCTATTGTCATTTTTATTAACCCTAATGCTTATGTGTGTATTATAGTTAATTGATAATTAGTTTAATAATTATGCATGGTTATGGTTGTTGACCATTTGACCTCCTTGACTTGTTGACCTAGGTTGACACTTTGACCATCATCATTTCTTTTGGAAGATGCTTTTTGATCCTTGCAAATTGAAATGATAATGGTCATGTCATGATTAGCCATGAAAATTATCTAGCTAATTATTTAATTAAAATAATATACATATATTAGCGAGAATGGTTCACATTATTCTCATTCTATCATTTCATTTCTCTCTCTTGTTCTTCCTCTCCCTCAAGCTCTCCCCTCTCATGTGTTGAGAAACACTTGAGCTTGAGAAAAACCCTCTCTTGATCATCTCTACTCTTATCTAGGGTTGAAGGACTAGCACTTCTTGAACCCTAGTTACTTCTAGCTTGGAGTTGAAGCCAAAGGTTGAGGCTTTCGGGTGGATCTTTCTTTGACGGGAGAAGACGACAAGGTGACCTCCTTCCACTACTCCAAGGAACAAGGAAAGAGGACACAAAGACCAAAGGTATAACCTTTCTAGTACTTAGCTAGTTTCTAGTTAGCTTTAGCAAGTTTTTGTTTAGCAAAGATCCTTCGAGTTCTAGTCCATGTTGCCTAAGCTCATAAAAATCTGATTTTTATTCCGTTTTCCGCCTCCCCGCAAGCACCGGGATGGGCAACGTGGACTTACATACGACGCCCACAAACACAAAATTCTAAGTCTCGTTTCTAAGTCCATAATATACCAGTTCTAAGTCGATGGAGTTTTACTAGATACAAGAAGATATGAATATACAAGTGTGAGTACGATATAACGGTAACCCACCTGTAAGTCGACGTAAGACACCCCACAAGATGCGGGGAGGTGGAATAGGTAAAACAATCATTTTGTTTAAGGTAACATCGACTAACTTTACGGATCTTTGTTAAACCCTAACTAACAAACTAACTAGAAGTGCTAAACTACTATGATAGATGATTATACCTCAAGATACTAGTCCTTCTTGTTCTTGTTGTTCACCTCCTCGTCGGCCTCCTCGATGTGATAGAAGATCCACCCGAGAGTTCCTTCTCCAAGCTTTAACCTCTAACTTGAGGTAACTAAGTGGCTAGGATTGCTAATCCAAGTGACCTAGAAGATATAGAAGTGGATTAAGGATCTATTAGTCTTTCTAACCCTTGGAATCTCAACACATGAGAGGATTAGGGTTAGGTTGAAGAAGAGGAGAGCTTGAGGGGAGAGAGTGTGTATGTGAGAATGAAATGAAAATATAACTCATTTCTATATTTCATGAAACATGATAATTATCTAATACATCATATTAGATAATTACAACCATGCTTCATTTAATACATTATGATGAATCATTCATGAGTTATTAAAACAATAAATGTTTCATTAACTCATTTTGGATGAATCATCACATGAGTCATTAAATCATTTAATGCAAATAACACATAAGCTCTCCACCTTATTTAGTTTAATTCATAAATGAATTAAATCTAAATGAGTCACCTTTCTTCTAGAAACTTCTCGACTAATTACGAGAATTCCCCTCCCATCCGTATTTACGAAAAACACGGATAAACTGAGACTGCATAAATCCAATAATCCAATACTAGAATCTGGCTTAAACTAAAGCCCGCTAGTTTAATCTGTCCGAACATCGTACATGTACAAGTATACATATATGTCGGAACCCTGTCGTAAAACCATACGACCTCTATATCGTTTCGCCTGAAGCAGGGAAACTCTCTGTGTGGGACTCTAAAGACTCGACACTACGCTGGCAGTGGGTTTAATCACAGGCCGCAAGCGGTATTAGCTGTACGTAACGGTCCCCAGGTAAATGTCGATAAGAAGGCCGATGAGGAAACCCATCCGAACTCCTACTGAGCCTGATGTGAAAATCTCCGTACAGTCCGGTCTGTTCGTCTAAGACTATCGCATATCGGGCTTAGGGGGCGGCAAGCGTCAGTCCTCTAAAAGGCGATATAAGTCGTGTCGGAGTGAAGCCCATTACACCTTGAGGAGCTACTGGAAAACCTACCAGTAAATCTCGCTTGCCCTGACCAGGGACCTTGCGTAATGGCTCTCCAAACACAGCGCGATATCAACTCCCAATACCGGAAGAGACGAATCCTATCTAACCGCCACTGCCTCCAAGTGCTTCGGGACTGCACCCAACTGCTACCTGTTTGCACGACTCCTTTAAGCCGTGGTAGGGTAGCAATCTATGAACAGTGGGAACACACTCGAGGCGAAGTAGCAGTGTCAAGTCTACGGACTATGCTGTACTCATGTCACCTGGGAACTGTTAACTGACGACGGGTATAATACCAACCAACAGTTCCCTGTGAGTCCTGTCCGGTGTACCCGTAACCCAACGAGCACCTACATACTATCTTCAGTACAACGTACTAATGGCTGTGGGACAGACCATTTCCCCTGCTGGGATGAGAAGCGTATACACTAGTCTACTCTGGAGTATCGATATCCTATCTCGATAATCCTACGACTAGGGACCTGAAAAAGGATGTTCTTGTAGACTCCCCAGCCCCCACTAGTGTGACTGCCATCACAACGCTGGTAGTCAAGCAAGATCCTATGGGCTCTATCAATATGTATTCGCGATATGCTAAAAAAAACATATACACATATTAAGATAGATATAAACCAAGTAGCATACTACTATGTTGAGCAAGACTGTTAATACAACTGTGAATATCCCAAGCTTCCATTAAGTAATATACAAGCTAGTATGATACAATAATGGCTCCTAGGGCATATACACCAACAATCTCCCACTGTCCCACATGCACTAGGGCCATTTACTGGCGTATCGAAGACCTATCATCTCGAGTAGCCTCTCGAACTGTATCTGAGGTAAGTCATTTGTGAATGGATCTGCAGTGTTATCCTCTGTAGCAACTTCCGGACCTCGATCTCCTGGCGATCTATGATCTCCCTGATCAGGTGATACCGCCTTAAGATGTGTCTGGACTTCTGATGGGACCTGGGTTCCTTTGCTAAAGCTATAGCCCCGTTGTTGTCACAATACAGAGGTATTTGGATCAACAATGGATGGAACCACCTGAAGTTCTGTGAGGAACTTCTTCATCCAGACTGCTTCTTTTGCGGCATCGCAAGCAGCGATATAATCCGATTCCATCGTTGAGTCAGCAACGGTGTCCTGCTTGGAACTCTTTCAGCACACCGCCCCTCCATTGAGGGTAAAGACATAACCTGACATGGACTTGGAGTCATCCTTGTCATTCTGGAAGCTGGAGTCAACAAAAGCCTCGATCTGGAGGTCTTTTCCGCCGTAAACCAAGAACATATCCTTAGTCCTTCTCAGGTACTTGAGAATGTTCTTTACTGCTATCCAGTGCTTCTCCCCTGGGTCTGACTGATACCGGCTTACCACGCTCAGTGCGTAAGCTACATCTGGTCTGGTGCACAACATCGCATACATTATAGAGCCTACTGCAGAAGCGTAGGGTATAATCGACATGCGAACCTTTTCCAAATCAGTCTTGGGAGACATCTCTTTGGATATGGTGATTCCGTGACAAGCCGGTAAATTACCGTGCTTAGAATCTTCCATACTGAATCTTTTCAGTATAGTGTTGATATATCTGGACTGCGAAAGTCCCAACATCCTCTTAGATCTATCACGATAGATCTGGATCCCCAGTATGTAAGAGGCATCACCCAGGTCTTTCATGGAGAACCTGTGTGACAAGAATCCTTTGACAGATTGTAGCATAAGAATGTCATTTCCTATCAAGAGAATGTCATCCACGTACAAGACGAAGAATATGACAGTTCGTGCTACAATTTTACTATATATACATGGTTCATCTGGATTTTTGATAAAGTCATATTCTTTGACCGTTTCATCAAACTAGATGTTCCAACTCCGCGATGTCTGCTTTAGTCCATAAATGGATTTAAGAAACTTGCACACTTTCCCGCTGCTCCCACTCTGATTGAAACCTTCTGGCTGATCCATATAGACGCACTCTTCTAAATTACCATTTAGAAAAGCCGTCTTTACGTCCATCTGCCAGATCTCGTAATCATGGAAGGCAGCAATGGCAAGAAGGATCCGAATGGATTTGAGCATAGCCACTGGAGAAAAAGTTTCGTCATAGTCCAAACCAGGTCTTTGACGAAAACCCTTTGCAACAAGTTTAGCCTTATAGGTTTCCACCTGTCCATCTAAACCAATCTTCTTCTTAAAGATCCACTTGCATCCTATGGATTTTACCCCATCTAGAGCAAAGTCCAAAGTCCATACTTTGTTGGTGTACATGGACTCCATCTCGGTCCGCATTACATCCAGCCATCTTACTGAGTCGCCGCTCTGGATGGCCTGCTGGAAGCTAGTAGGTTCATCATTATTAATGACGCAATCCTCTCTATCCCCATCTATGAGAAAACCGTAGTATCTCTCAGGCGGATGAGACGGCCTACTACTCCTGCGGAGGGGTGCGGGAATGTCCTGTTCTTCTGGAACTTCTGGTTCTACCAAACTTTCAGTAGTAGTTTGTGGTTCTGGAATTTCTTCCAGTTCTATTGCGCTCCCACTTGTTTCCTTTTCTAAAAACTGCTGTTCTAGAAAATGGGCATTACGAGAAACAAAAACCTTTTGTTCCTCTGCGTAATAGAAAAAATACCCCTTGGAGTTCTTTGGATATCCCACAAACTTACACTGTACTGAGCGTGCCTCGAGTTTGTCCGCATGCTGCTTTTTAACAAAAGCTGGACATCCCCATATCTTCAGATACTGAAGACAGGGTTTCTTCCCACTCCACATCTGATATGGTGTGGTAGGCACTGTCTTGGTAGGAACCCTGTTCAGAAGATATGCAGCTGATTCTAGTGCATAACCCCAGAAAGATCGCGGTAACTCAGCATTACTCATCATGGAACGTACCATATCCAATAGGGTTCTGTTCTGTCTCTCCGATACACCGTTGTGTTGTGGAGTGTATGGAGGAGTAAGCTGAGAGAGAATTCCATTCTCTTTTAGGTAACCCAGGAACTCGGCACTTAAGTATTCACCACCTTGATCAGATCTCAGAGTCTTGATACTTTTGCCGGTTTGGTTTTCTACTTCATTCTCATATTCTCGGAATTTCTCAAAGGCCTCAGATTTTTGTTTCATCAAGAAAATGAATCCGTACCTAGAGAAATCATCCGTAAAAGTAATGAAATATGAAAAACCGCCTCTTGCATGTGTAGACATTGGACCACATACATCGCTGTGTATGAGTACTAAGAGCTCGCTCGCACTTACTCCATGTCCAGTGAATGGAGTCTTTATCATCTTTCCTTTAAGACATGATTGACAAGTGGCATAAGATTGATATTCGAACGGATCCAAATATCCTTCTCTATGTAACTTAGTTAACCTTGTCTCATTGATGTGACCCAGTCTACAATGCCATAAGAAAGCCTGATTTATATTTAGAGACTTTCTTTTTAGTGTGTTCTGGATATTGAAAATCTGCAATTGGTTTAATACGTATATACCGTTATCTAGTGTACCGGACCCAATCAAACCATGATTAAGGTGGATGTTAACAACATCGCTTACAAACGTGAAATCATAACCTTCTTTTGATAACAAGGATACTGATATGATATTACACGTTAAACTAGGTACACAAAAACAGTTGCGCAAAACCAAAATATGTCCACTCGTCAATCCAAGGTGATAATCCCCTACGGACACAGCATTCACGCTAGCTCCGTTAGCAACCTGGAGGGTCATATCACCAACCTTCAGCACTCTACAGTTTCTCAGTGCCTGCAATGAATTGCATATATGAGATCCTGATCCGGTATCCAATACCCAGGAAGTAGAGTTAATTGACAGACAATTTTCAATTACTAACACACTTGAAGCTGAAGCCACAACTTGCCTCGGGTCCTGGTTCTTGGCAATCCAAGCTTTGCAGTCTTTCTTCCAATGGCCTTTCCTACGACAGTGGAAGCACTCGTCCTTTGCCACTACCGGCACCGCAACCTTTGCCTTTCCCTTGACTCCCATCTTACCAACACCACCTCTCCGTTTGGTAGCGGCCTTCTTCTTCCTTCCTTTGGCCCTTGCCTTGGACCTGGAAGAGGAAGCACCACGAACAAACATAGTGGGTGTTTTCCTTGCTTTCTGCAAGGTGCCCTCTGCACTCCTCAACATGTTAAGGAGTTCTGGAAGTTCAACTTCTTTACCTTGAATGTTGAAATTCATGATAAACTGGGCATAGGTGGAAGGAAGGGACTGAAGAACCAAGTCTGTATACAGCTCGTTCTCTAATGTTGTCGAGAGGTCCGCGAGCTCTTCAATATAGCCAATCATCTTAAGGACATGTTCCCCTACAGATGATCCGACGGCCAGCCTCGACTGAAACAAGTTCTTCGATGTCTCGTATCTAACTATACGAGATTGCTCTCCATACAGTTCCTTGGTGTGGAGAAATATGGATTCAAGATCCATATTCTCGTGCCTCCTCTGATGTTCATTATTCATAGAGGCAAGCACGATGCATTTAGCCTTCACGCAGTCAATCTCCCAGGTCTTGCGGATTTCCTTATCCGCGATACTGGATTCTGGATTTTGACGGAAGGGGCCTTAGTAGTAAGGACATACCCCAACTTGTCATAAGTTATTGCCATCTTGACATTCCGGAACCAATCTTTATAGTTTGGCCCTGTCAAAATATTTTTATCTAATAATAACTTAAGGTCAGTCATGTTCTGGGTTGCAGCAATTAGGAGAGAGAGAGGAAACACTTTAGCATGATGCTCTTGCAAGTTTAGAGTGGTTTTTAGTTTATCTAAACAGGATGGCTCCCACTGTTTCTCGAATCCTTCCTCAAACCAAAAAGGAAGAACTAGCCAGGACTATTCTTACTGTACAATACTTGCTTAACCGTTCAGCCAGGCCGGTGTCGGTACTTCGAGGGAGGTTTTACGACACTTTTGCGAAGTTTCTTAATTAAATAGCCTCTTTTCTCTGGGGGCGTGGCCCCGCTGACACCTTTCTCGACACCTACTTAGTTTATAGCATTGATCGTTAAGTGAAAGAATCTCCCGATGAGTAGCATATACTCACAGTAGGATCGGGATCTAAATATCATCGTGTGATAAAGCTGAAGGAATCCTACCAAAATTATCACACTCCAAATGGTATGCAACTCTAGCAAATTTCAGTTTCTTTAGAAATTCCCGATGTGGATTTTTGCCCCATGCTCTTATGACCTTGGCGTTGGTCAAAATGTCATAAGTCACATGTCAAGTTCTACCCATCATTATCTTGTTAATTTGAACCCACCCGTACATACTCCTGACGTTGGCCAAATGGCAGTACGACTGTCCCAAACCAACTTATCTATCTATGCAACAGATGAATACCCAGCAGCTACCAAACACTATGCCTTGGCGTTGGTCAAAATACATAGCTTGAATACTACTGAATACCCAAATGAAATGACGGAGGGCTACGAATGGTTTTGGCGAAACCGTGAACGTAGTGAACTTGATATGATCGAAGGAACCTGATAGCTTTTAAAAGGAGTGGTTTAAGCTCCGCAATTAAAAATCTGCTGTTTTAAAAATAACCGAGTGGTTTATTTTAAATTGTTTCAACGATTCAACTTTGGTTTATTTTCTTTGCATTAATATAATGCGTCCCATCATTTAACCTATCATTGCAGAAAACAACGAAAATACAACGTCCGCTTATGCCATCCGCATTCGCCACTAGGCCCCGTCATTCACCCGTTAGGTTACTTAACTAACGACAGAGCGGGGGCTGGGCTAGCGCGGGTGCAAAACATAAGTAACGCCTACCAGATATCATATATAGATATTGTACATTCGTCAGACGCAATAATAGGCATTCCAGATCACAGATGAGCATATTAGATTTACAAGCAATCCGCGTTTCGTTTGAGCCTGCAATGAAAGACGGATTACACAGTCGTGATGAATAGCCAACCCCACCCTAGACCCCTATGGGTACGGCAAACTACCCGCCAAGAATCCGAAGTGAAGCGGTCTCCCTCAACAACGTGAGTAGGCCACTAAGCACTTCAAAGTACCCGGTAGTTTGTGCACCCCACCTTGGGTCTATCCTAGAAGCAGAAAACAGTAAATGAAATAATACAACGGTGGCTCCAACCTCAACCCGGATGTGCCCCGTAAAAGAATATTACAACAAATTACAATTTACATTTGAATGAAAGAAACACTCGTCTCACATCCCCGGCTATCCATTCACGACAATCCAACAAGTTCATATTCACAAACCGGTAAATTTTTTTACAGAAATGTGCAACCCCCTGCTAACCGACATACTAGCAGTTAGGGGAGGTTTACGAACACATTAATCACAACACAGATATAATCCAGTTAGCCAAAGTTCTTAGAATTTCGATCAAGCATCACATATGAATCTACTCCAAACAATTCTCTGTGCACATAAAACCTGAGCAGAAACAAGACATCCCAGAAAACACAACATCAACACAGAAGAATAACTGAGCAAATTTGGATTGAATCGGTGTCAACTCGGCCGCGAATTCGCGGCGGATCGCTTGGATCGGCCGCGTTTCCGCGGTGGTTTGGACGAGTCACGATCCTAAATTTCTTCACAATTCTTAAAAAACCCTGCTTATATTTTTAAGGGTCCCTGAAAAATTTTTAGACCCCAACTTAAAAACGGCAGAAACTAGGTGAAAACGTCGTTTTTTCGGGATTATTTTGCGATCGAATTTCTCAAGACTTTGCTAACATGTTAGTTATGCTTTAGCTAGGCTCTGATACCACTATATGTCGACGTTAGACACCCCACAAGATGCGGGGAGGCGGAATAGGTAAAACAATCATTTTGTTTAAGGTAACATCGACCAACTTTACGGATCTTTGCTAAAACCTAACTAACAAACTAACTAGAAGTGCTAAACTACTATGATAGATGATTATACCTCAAGATACTAGTCCTTCTTGTTCTTGTTGTTCACCTCCTCGTCGGCCTCCTCGATGTGATAGAAGATCCACCCGAGCGTTCCTTCTCCAACCTTTAACCTCTAACTTGAGGTAACTAAATGGCTAGTATTGCTAATCCAAGTGACCTAGAAGATATAGAAGTGGATTAAGGATCTATTAGTCTTTCTAACCTTTGGGATCTCAACACATGAGAGGATTAGGGTTAGGTTGAAGAAGAGGATAGCTTGAGGAGAGAGAGTGTGTATGTGAGAATGAAATGAAAATATAACTCATTTCTATATTTCTAATAAATCATATTAGATAATTACAACCATGCTTCATTTAATACATTATGATGAATCATCCATGAGTCATTAATGTTGGCTATAGTGCCATCAATGCAATTATCATAGTCGTGGACTTGTGATTATGATGATTGAGTGAGGACCTATACCGATAAAACAGTCTTACTCAAGATGATAGTATGCTATCTGGTTTGTCTTTATCATCATGTTGATAGAGCCCATAGGATTCTTGCTTGACTGCCAGCATTATGATGGCGATCATATATGTGGGAGCTGGGGTCTATAAGCATATCCTTAAATGTCCTTAGTCGTAGGAGTATCGAGATTGGCCATCGATACTCCACTGTAGACTAGTGCATACTGATCGAGACCCTGACGAGGGGCGGTGGCCAGGTCTCACAAGCCATTGGTGTTAGTTTGTTCACCTAAGATAGTATGCAGGTGCTCATTGGGTTATGAGTACAATGGACGGACTCGCCGGGAATCTACTAGTTGGTATTATACCTATTGTCAGATAGCAGTTCCCAGGTGACATGTGTACAGGTTAGTCTGTTGATCTGAGATCGTCATTTGTCTCGTGTGAGTTCCCACTGTGCTTTGATTACTACCCTACCACGGCTCAAAAGAGTCGTGCAAACAAGTTTTAGTTGGGTACAATCGCGAGCCACATGGAGGCAGTGATCGGATCGTCGGGGATTCGTCTCTCTCGGTATTGGGGGTTGATGTCGCATTGTGTACGGGTGGCCATCACCAGAAATCCATGGCCATGGTGAACGAGAATTACCGATCCAGGATCGATAGTTTCTTAGGTGGTGATGGGTTACATGCCGACACTAAATATCGCGTTGTTAGGGGTCTGACTTTATCCACCCTCTTAGACTCGATATGCGATACTCTTAGACGAACAGACCGGACTGTACGGATATTGTCACTGTCAGGCTCAGTAGGGGTTCTGCATGAGTTTGCTTGTCGGCCTCCCTTTCGCTCAATACCTAGGTAGCCGTTACGTACAGCTAGTGCCGCTGACGTGCTTGTGGTTAAACCCATTGCCAGCGTATTGACGAGTCTTTAGAGTCCCACACATAGGGTTTTCACGGCTCAGGCGATATGGTGTACATGAGGTATGTTGATACATACAGGTGTCCGATTAAATATGTGCATATGCTGCGCAGACTTTAATCGGACGGTTGATAATACTAGCGGCTTAGGATTAAGCCGGATTATTAAATCGGGTTTTGATTTAATAATTTACATATGTATTTATATATATGTATTCTAGTATTATTGTTCGCTATTTATTTTCTCTCTCGGCTATTCGTATTTTGGTATGAATACGCGTATATGTATTTCGATACATGTACTGGGAAGTATTCCGTATTTTATACGTATAGCTTTTAGAAGATTTGCCACCTCATTATTGATTTTCCTTTTTAGGAAATTCATTTTGTTTTATAATGAGGTGGAGGGTGTGAGGTGGCATGGGTCAATGTATGGTGCATTTGTTTATTGCTTTTTGACTTTGGAAAAGATATTTTTTCTTTTAGAAAATGGGAGAGAGAGAGAGGGGGGCCGGCCAATATATTGGTGGGGGGGTTCATTTCATTTAGTGATTACATGGTTCATTATACTAGCCTCCTCACTCTCTCACTCTCATGTTCACAAAAGGACTTAGCCATTTCTAGTTCATGCCATTGTTTTCCCTAACTCCACTCATCTTCTATGGATGCTCTCTTGAGCTCATGGGTAGAGAGAAAAATATAGTGACACTTCCATACACATCGACTCTCCATCGCTAGTGACTTTGGAGCGTCGGTTATCTCGTTCGATGAGGTTGGAGCTTGCGCCGTTTCCCTCGGGTGGATCATCGGAGACAAAGGAAGACCGGCAACCAAATATCATCAAAGGATGACTAGGAGCTTGGAATGAAGACCGAAGGACACGGATCAACTCGGTATAACGATTCTAACTCTTAGTTAGTTTTCTAGTTTAGGGTTTAAGGTCGATCCGGGATTCGGGTAGCGGTAGCGCCGGTTTAGAAAATTTTTGTTCCGTATTTTGGCCGCGTTTTGACGGCCGGGGCGCTGCCCCAACATGGTATCAGAGCCACCCTTTTAACTCTTACTAGCTTGTTTAAATGTGCTTAATAGATCGATCTACGAAAATTTCCGAAATCACGATTCCAATTTTGATGTTTCTGCCGATTTTCAAAAGTGGTCAAAAAATTATTCCAGACATCTTAAAAATTCGTGCAGGCAATTTCAATGATACAGGAAAAATTTTGGCTCCTATTGGCTCCAATTCGCCGCGGAACCGCTGCACTTACCCCATATTGGCGGCGGTTCCGCAGCTATACAGTGACTACGGGCTTGGAAATTTTTCCTGTATCCCCCTGAATTGGAATTATGATTTTTGTGATATTCTGTTTTGGCCCAGTTTTCTGTGCAGTGTTGTTATTGCTATTGGGACCAATTTGGAAATTTAGTCGATCGATATTTTAAGTGGGCGTTTAACAGCACATACATTTCTATCTGCGACCGTGAATGTTATTTGATCTGTAAACTCGTCTAATTGCTATATTTCTTTTAGACGGGTTTGTGAACGTGACATTCACGTTGATGTTCTGTGATGTGCTGTGATGTTGGTTGGATCGTTGTGGTGGATAGCTGTAGTGCAATGCTAGTTCAGTTTTAATTTCATTTGTACATTTGATATTGCGGGGCAAGCGTCTGACATGTGGACTGTCGTCATTGCCAGTTTGTATATTATTCTTTTGGGGCACGACCGGGCTGAGGTCGATGTCACCCTTGTATATTATTTTCTTTTCTGTACTAGGATTACCCCGCGGAGGAGTGCACGAATAGCCGGATTCTAGAGCGCAACTGGTCCGCATCTCATGGCGTTAGGACGGAGGGGACCTTACTCTAGAATTGGCGGGCTATTCGTCGCACTCGTAGGGGGTATAGGATGACCCAGGAGGGGCGCTCAAGTTACCGGATTCCGTGAAGTGCTGGGTGGCCCATTCACGTTGCTGAAGGGGGCTGCCTCGCTTCTGGTTTTACGGGTAACTTGCTGCGCTCGTAGGGGTCTAGTTTTTCATTGCACAGGCTATCCACACGACAGGGAACGTCGGGTCTCACTTGCGGCTCAAGTGAAACCCGGAGCTCCAGATTATCCACCATTCTGTGTTGCTTCTGTGATGTTTCTGTGATGTTGCATTATATCTTGCCTGGGACGAATGTTGTAAATCCCCGTTTCCTTTTTCAATAAAAGTCTCCTATTTTTCTGATTCCAGTGGTTTCCCTCCTTTTCTTCATATTTGAATTGGTTGTTTAAATTAAATATTTGTATTTTTCCCTAAACCTAAAAGTTAAAACCCAAGAGTTAAAACCAAAGCCGATTAAACTAAAACCTAAATTAAAAACCCAAAATAAAATCAAAATTTACACTTAAACCCTCGGCCCACTATCCCTCAGCCCATCAAATTATTTTGGAAATTTAGAAAGAACCCGGCCCGTTCTCCCCGGCCCAATTCTTCTCTCAGCCCACCACGATTTTAAAAGAAAAGAAAGGAATTGATTTTCGAACCCAGCCCGACCCAAATCCCTCACCTTCCTTCTCCCTCGTTCACAAACCGTTCCCGCCCATTCCTTCTCTACCCCCACTGTTGCACTTCGCCGGAGCGCCGCGGCCGACCATCGTCGACCCCAGCAAGTCCCAAGCGAACCACAGAGCCCCTCTAAGCTTCCAGCGCGCACAAGACGACTCCGGAAAAGTCCGACGCAAAAACCCGCTTTTGATCGAAGCTCGCGCGAACTCGTTCCGCGGCGTACGACGCGCGTTCGTGACGACGTTGCTGCCCCGCGACCCCGAGACGTTATCAGGCAAGTGTTTACTTGCTTCATGCTAAATTATTAGTGATATGAACCTAAAATAACTAGTCTACGGATTTGTCGAATATTAATGCATAATACGATCAAGGTGTTCGATGCTAATATCCCATAAAAACGATTGTTTATTTTGACGGAAATTGATGCTATCTGTTGGCCCATATAGTGATAAGTATAGTGTATGGATCTCGCTGGAAAATACGATTGTTTGTAACAAAAACTGATACCCCCAAATATGCCGTTAAAACTAGAATTTTCTCGTTCCTGAAAACGAATAAAATCACCATAAATCATATGCACACTGGATTGAGACGTTCGAGGGATTAAATCGAAGACGACTCGACGAACTTTAACCCTATGGAAAATCCTAATGATTCCTGTTCTGTAATCATGATGATAACTGGGTCGGAACACGACTCTGGACTGCAGTCCAGAGCGTTTCTGATTATTGATTTCTGTTCAAAGGACCTGCGTTACTGTGTTTCCTGAAATCATACTTTACGGAACTTTACAGTAGATTAGAGATAATTCTGTTAGCTAAGCAAAACAAGTGGTTTCACCCCGATCCATCGCCGTTTGTTATTTTAAACTATTTTTAAAAGGGCAGAACGTATGTCTGGTCAGAACAGATTCTGAAGTGACATATTGAAGTTAAACTGTGTATAACTTTCAACGTACAGATGCGATTGAAGATCCGTCTGTTACGTTGAATACTCTATTGGAAACCCCAAATTTCATGTAACTGTAACGTCGCTAAATTCTGAGCCCAAGTGGGTGCAATTCGTGACGCGAAATGGACGTTCAGTTCTGAAACTGAATTTCCAGCCGCGCGCATTTAAAATGAAACTGCTATATCTTGAGAACCGGAATCCCGATTGAACCGAAACAAATTCTGATGAATTACTGACTGAGTGCTCTATATATCTTATTTACATCGCTTCGCTGAATTCTTAACATAATAGTTTGTGCAATTTATTTCAGTTCATGACATGCATGTTGATTCATGATATACAGAACTCATTGGTGGCATACATACATATATCATGCCCTTGCCATATACTCAGTGTTAGTATGTGTGGACATTGCATTATCGTACGTGACAGATGTTGGTTTAGTTGTGACAAGTACATCAATGGAAAATGAACATTCGTGACAGTGATTGATACAGTGAACAGTGATAAAAATCGTGCCATTGATATACTTGTACATAACTAGATCAAGATCATAACTAGTGAGAACCTGGGAAAAAAGGGGAAATCAAAGTGGAAATAGTATCGTATTTAGCGGGACCGATTTTAGAGGATGATCATTCGAACAGAGATATCGATACATGTAGGATAGGATCTAGCGATCCGGCTGACAGGGTTATGTCCCGAGCATGTGGGCCGTTGTCTCGGGTATGTACGAGACTCCTGTTAAACATGATCCTCCTTCCACTATGTGATTTCAAACTTGACCTAGAGACCGATAGGGACACATAACATATTCTGCATCATATAACGACATAGTGATTACTTGCATTGTTCTTACACCAGTATTACCTCATATACATGTTTCGTCTCATTATAATAGCATTGTTATAGTGTCGCTCTGACGACCTGAGTATGCATGCTCAGATCCCGCGGGAGGACCAGCACAGGAGACGGACCGACCCTTCGAGTTCGCGGAGATTTAGACTGGTGTACCTTCTTTTCTGATTTCCATAAAAGTGATCGTAAGTTTGACTTTGTTTAGTAATTGTTCTTGTTATCTGTAAATTGTGAACAATGGAATATTAATGTAATAGATTAGTGATGTGATCCCTTTACCACTGCGCTTTATTTACTGATTTCCATGTAATGCTAGAAGCCGAAGTGTGACTACGGCGGGATGATTCCTTGACCGTAGGAGCATGGCTGGCCTAGTCATCCCTCGTTTTCCGTATTTTTGGGAAGCGGGGCGTGACATGGTTTAGTTGGTATCAGAGCCTGTGTTTAGTATCAAGGGATAACATTAACTATGCAATATTACGTTATTCTTGTTTCACTACTGTTGACTTCCATCCTTGAATCTGATCCTATCCTTTGAATCTTCCAGTGATATGACGTCCCCGAACGACCCCTCCTCGGACTCCAGCTCTCAGGACCGCACGGAAAGAATACTCAGTGCACTAACCACTCTCGCGGAAGCCCAGGAGAGGAAGACAGATTTGCTCACTGAGGGACTCAGGGCGATTACCGCCACAGGAGGACCCTCCGCACTTATTACCGCCCCCGAGGGCGTTGTTCCACCAGCTTATCATGCTAGGGCTGGTACAGTAGCAGACTTCCGACGGTTACACCCAGCTGCGTTCACAGGGCTAGCTGAACCCCTTGAGGCT
Source organism: Agapanthus africanus (assembly GCA_030015575.1). Taxonomy (NCBI): domain Eukaryota; kingdom Viridiplantae; phylum Streptophyta; class Magnoliopsida; order Asparagales; family Amaryllidaceae; genus Agapanthus; species Agapanthus africanus. Next base: position 363,565,115 of record CM057345.1, read on the forward strand.
GAACGATGGCTGGTGAACATGGAGAATTTATTGACCGCCGCCCGGGTTCCAGAGGAAGACAGAGTGGATGTGATAAAGATACAATTAGAAGACGAGGCCCGCACATGGTGGTCGGTGGAAGAGAGCAGACTTGACAGGCCGATCGAATGGAGTAAGTTTAAGGAGTGCTTCCTAGATCATTACTTTCCTTCCACAGCCAAGGCAGAAATGGAGGAGAGGTTTATTCTTTTGAAGCAGAATGGACGGCCAGTGGATGTTTATGCGGCAGAGTTCAACCGCTTGAGTCGTTTTGCTCCGTACATGGTCGCCTCAGAGGTCACCAGGGCCAGGCGTTTCCTTCAGGGGTTAGATTTTGAGTTGCAGCAGTTGATTGCATCGTTGGATTTACAGACTTTCGCGCAGGTGCTCAACGCGGCGAGAGTTCAGGAGCAATTGATTAACAAGTTCAGGAGACCCCCAGTCGTTCCAGCACGTACCCACACGCCATCTCGAGGAACCATACCAGTTCACAGAGCAGGAACGACAAAAATGAAGCGCCCGTTCGTACCACAGCATCGCCCCCAGAGACATGGCGTAACTTGCGGCTATTGCGGTATAGGAGGACATACCCAGAAAGACTGTCGCCGTGCCAAGGGACAGTGTTTGATTTGCGGTTCCAGTCAGCACCAGATTGGCAGTTGCCCTGAGCGAGCAGAGGTACAGGGAAGTTCTGGACCGCCACAGCAGAGGCCGCAGGAGCAGAGACAGCCCTTTACAGGTCGCGGTCAGGGACGGGCTTTCACCTTGACCGCCGAGCAGGCAGAAGCGTCAGGAGACGTGGTTACAGGTACTCTGCTCATACATTCCTTGCCAGCTAGAGTACTTTTTGATTCAGGAGTATCGCATTGTTTCTTGTCTGAGCATTTCACTGATACACACTCAATATCACATGAACCACTAACAAAGGGATGGGAAATTCATACAGGTAATGGCATTATTATATCTAGCCGAGAATGTAGATTATGCCCGGTTGTAGTGTGCGGCAGGGAATTCTATGCGAATTTCCTCGTAATTGGGACAGGCAGTTACGACGCAATTCTTGGGATGGATTGGATGAGCACTTTTCATGCTGTTATCGATTGTCGTGCAAGGAATGTGATCTTCCGCATTCCCAATCACCCGGAGTTTATTTTCGAGGGCGGAAGCGAATCTTTAGAGCCAGCTAAATACAGAGCAAAGCCTAAGGAGCTGACAGCTATGGAGATTGATAGGAGCCCAGCCCCAGAAATTGTTCGGGACTTTCTGGACGTGTTTCCCGAGGATTTATCAGGTCTACCACCTCCTCGAATTTTGGAGTTCTCAATCGACTTGACTCCAGGTACAGCCCCAGTATCCAGAGCTCCATACAGAATGGCACCAGTCGAATTGGCGGAATTGAAGAAGCAGGTTGAAGAACTATTGGAGAAAGGATTCATTCGGCCAAGCGCTTCGCCGTGGGGTGCACCAGTCCTATTGGTAAAGAAGAAGGATGGATCGTTGCGAATGTGTATAGATTACCGGGAGCTGAACAAGGTCACAATAAAGAACAAGTACCCAATACCGCGCATTGACGACCTATTTGATCAGCTAAGTGGAGCCAAAGTTTTCTCGAAGTTGGACCTCCGATCTGGGTATCATCAAATCAGAGTAGCAGCCGAGGATGTGTGCAAGACGGCTTTCAGGACCCGATACGGACATTACGAGTTCCTTGTGATGCCGTTCGGCGTTACCAACGCCCCAGCAATATTCATGGACTTGATGAACAGGGTGTTCGCAAAATACTTGGACACGTTTGTCGTTGTGTTTATCGACGACATACTTGTCTACTCGAAGACTCAGGAGGAGCACGCTGAACATTTGCGCACGGTCCTACAAATTCTTCGGGAGGAGAAGCTGTATGCGAAGCTAAGCAAGTGTGAATTCTGGCTCGACAAGGTACAGTTTTTGGGACATATTGTTTCGGGCGAAGGCATCTCGGTGGACCCAGCAAAGGTAGAATCTGTCAGAGATTGGCCGACGCCGAAATCAGTGGCCGAGATCAGGAGTTTTCTGGGATTGGCAGGTTATTATCGGAGATTCGTCCAAGATTTCTCCAGAATCGCGGAACCATTGACGCGACTGACACGGAAGGACGTGCCGTTTACATGGACAGAGGAGTGCACTCAGGCTTTCGACACACTAAAGCAGAAATTAACCACGGCGCCTATTCTTACTGTACCAGATGATTCAGGTGGTTTGGTGATACACAGTGATGCCTCAGGGAAGGGTTTAGGCTGTGTTTTGATGTAGCACGGACGTGTGGTTGCTTACGCCTCTCGACAACTGAGGAATCACGAGAAGAACTACCCCACCCATGACTTGGAGTTAGCTGCGGTAGTCTTTGCATTGAAGATTTGGAGGCACTATCTATTGGGTGAGAAAGTGGAGGTGTACACAGATCACAAAAGTTTGAAGTATGTTTTCACCCAGAAGGAATTGAATATGAGGCAGCGCCGATGGCTGGAGCTGATGGCAGATTACGACTTGAACCTTCAGTATCACCCGGGGAAGGTAAATGTTGTACCAGATGCGCTCAGTCGCAAGCCAGCGGTCATGATGTTGACCGATCAAAGGAGCATTATTGAGGATTTCCAGAGACTTGCACTTGAGGTCGTTACGCCGAACGCACTCAGTCAACTTTGGCAACTGCAGGTGCAATCTTCTCTGGTGGATCGCATCAAGACTGCGCAAGCGGACGATCCCCGATTGCAAAAGTTCAGAGAGGAAGTGAAAGCTGGATTGAGAACAGAATTGTCTATACATGAAGATGGCTCACTGAGATTCGGTAGCAGACTCTGCGTACCTAAAGGAGGTGTTCGAGAAGAAGTGTTGGCTGAAGCACACAGTTCAGCTTATTCTGTGCATCCGGGAAGTACAAAAATGTATCAGGACCTAAAGCAGCACTTTTGGTGGAACGGAATGAAGCGGGAAATTGCGAGGTTCGTATCCAGGTGCTTGGTATGTCAGCAGGTGAAGGCGGAGCACCAGAGGACAGCGGGACTGTTACAACCCCTGCCAATACCGGAATGGAAGTGGGAGCACATTACTATGGATTTCGTGACGGCCTTACCACGGAGCCCTAGGGGCAATAACGCCATTTGGGTTATCGTCGATCGCCTCACAAAAGTTGCACACTTTCTACCTTTCCGAGTAGGACAGTCGACAAAATCATTGGCGGAAAGATATATGCAGGAGATCGTACGACTTCACGGTGTTCCAGTCAGCATTGTGTCAGACCGGGACACGAGATTCTTGTCGCACTTTTGGAAGAGCTTACAGGAGAGCTTGGGTACCCGCCTAAATTTCAGCACAGCGTATCACCCACAGACGGATGGACAATCCGAGCGTACGATTCAGACGCTCGAGGACATGTTGAGAGCCTGTATGTTGGACTTTCAAGGTTCCTGGGAGGACCATCTGCATCTAGTCGAGTTCTCTTATAACAATAGTTATCAAGCTAGTATTCAGATGGCCCCTTTTGAAGCATTATACGGGCGGAAATGTCGGTCACCAGTATGTTGGGATGATGTGGGAGAGCGAAGACTACTGGGCCCCGAACTCATTGTTCAGACAGTTGACAAAGTCCAAATGGTCAGACAGCGTATCAAGGCGGCTCAGGATCGACAGAAGAGTTGGGCAGATACCAGCAGAAGGGCACTTGAGTTCGAAGTCGGAGATCATGTGTTCTTGAAGATTTCCCCTACTCGTGGAGTTATCAGGTTCGGAGGTCGGGGAAAACTTAGTCCCCGCTTTATCGGACCTTTTGAGGTGCTAGAGCGAGTAGGAGAGGTGGCCTATCGACTCGCCTTGCCTCCATCGCTAGCTGGTGTGCACAATACCTTCCACGTGTCACAGTTGCGGCGTTACGTTCGAGACGAGAGCCATGTTCTGGACCATTCAGAGTTAGTTTTGGGGACTGATCTGTCATACGAGGAGCAGCCTACTACCATTCTCGACCGCAGAGAGAAAGTGCTGAAGAATAAGGTCATTCCGTTAGTCCGAGTGTCTTGGGGCGGTCGTTCCCCAGGAGAATCCACCTGGGAGCGGGAGGAAGACATCCGTGATCGTTATCCACATCTTTTTGTCTAGTACCATGTATTCTTGCATCCTTGTCAAATTTCGAGGACGAAATTTTTGTTAAGGGGGGTATGATGTAAATCCCCGTTTCCTTTTTCAATAAAAGTCTCCTATTTTTCTGATTCCAGTGGTTTCCCTCCTTTTCTTCATATTTGAATTGGTTGTTTAAATTAAATATTTGTATTTTTCCCTAAACCTAAAAGTTAAAACCCAAGAGTTAAAACCAAAGCCGATTAAACTAAAACCTAAATTAAAAACCCAAAATAAAATCAAAATTTACACTTAAACCCTCGGCCCACTATCCCTCAGCCCATCAAATTATTTTGGAAATTTAGAAAGAACCCGGCCCGTTCTCCCCGGCCCAATTCTTCTCTCAGCCCACCACGATTTTAAAAGAAAAGAAAGGAATTGATTTTCGAACCCAGCCCGACCCAAATCCCTCACCTTCCTTCTCCCTCGTTCACAAACCGTTCCCGCCCATTCCTTCTCTACCCCCACTGTTGCACTTCGCCCCAGCAAGTCCCAAGCGAACCACAGAGCCCCTCTAAGCTTCCAGCGCGCACAAGACGACTCCGGAAAAGTCCGACGCAAAAACCCGCTTTTGATCGAAGCTCGCGCGAACTCGTTCCGCGGCGTACGACGCGCGTTCGTGACGACGTTGCTGCCCCGCGACCCCGAGACGTTATCAGGCAAGTGTTTACTTGCTTCATGCTAAATTATTAGTGATATGAACCTAAAATAACTAGTCTACGGATTTGTCGAATATTAATGCATAATACGATCAAGGTGTTCGATGCTAATATCCCATAAAAACGATTGTTTATTTTGACGGAAATTGATGCTATCTGTTGGCCCATATAGTGATAAGTATAGTGTATGGATCTCGCTGGAAAATACGATTGTTTGTAACAAAAACTGATACCCCCAAATATGCCGTTAAAACTAGAATTTTCTCGTGCCTGAAAACGAATAAAATCACCATAAATCATATGCACACTGGATTGAGACGTTCGAGGGATTAAATCGAAGACGACTCGACGAACTTTAACCCTATGGAAAATCCTAATGATTCCTGTTCTGTAATCATGATGATAACTGGGTCGGAACACGACTCTGGACTGCAGTCCAGAGCGTTTCTGATTATTGATTTCTGTTCAAAGGACCTGCGTTACTGTGTTTCCTGAAATCATACTTTACGGAACTTTACAGTAGATTAGAGATAATTCTGTTAGCTAAGCAAAACAAGTGGTTTCACCCCGATCCATCGCCGTTTGTTATTTTAAACTATTTTTAAAAGGGCAGAACGTATGGCTGGTCAGAACAGATTCTGAAGTGACATATTGAAGTTAAACTGTGTATAACTTTCAACGTACAGATGCGATTGAAGATCCGTCTATTACGTTGAATACTCTATTGGAAACCCCAAATTTCATGTAACTGTAACGTCGCTAAATTCTGAGCCCAAGTGGGTGCAATTCGTGACGCGAAATGGACGTTCAGTTCTGAAACTGAATTTCCAGCCGCGCGCACTTAAAATGAAACTGCTATATCTTGAGAACCGGAATCCCGATTGAACCGAAACAAATTCTGATGAATTACTGACTGAGTGCTCTATATATCTTATTTACATCGCTTCGCTGAATTCTTAACATAATAGTTTGTGCAATTTATTTCAGTTCATGACATGCATGTTGATTCATGATATACAGAACTCATTGGTGGCATACATACATATATCATGCCCTTGCCATATACTCAGTGTTAGTATGTGTGGACATTGCATTATCGTACGTGACAGATGTTGGTTTAGTTGTGACAAGTACATCAATGGAAAATGAACATTCGTGACAGTGATTGATACAGTGAACAGTGATAAAAATCGTGCCATTGATATACTTGTACATAACTAGATCAAGATCATAACTAGTGAGAACCTGGGAAAAAAGGGGAAATCAATGTGGAAATAGTATCGTATTTAGCGGGACCGATTTTAGAGGATGATCATTCGAACAGAGATATCGATACATGTAGGATAGGATCTAGCGATCCGGCTGATAGGGTTATGTCCCGAGCATGTGGGTCGTTGTCTCGGGTATGTACGAGACTCCTGTTAAACATGATCCTCCTTCCACTATGTGATTTCAAACTTGACCTAGAGACCGATAGGGACACATAACATATTCTGCATCATATAACGACATAGTGATTACTTGCATTGTTCTTACACCAGTATTACCTCATATACATGTTTCGTCTCATTATAATAGCATTGTTATAGTGTCGCTCTGACGACCTGAGTATGCATGCTCAGATCCCGCGGGAGGACCAGCACAGGAGACGGACCGACCCTTCGAGTTCGCGGAGATTTAGACTGGTGTACCTTCTTTTCTGATTTCCATAAAAGTGATCGTAAGTTTGACTTTGTTTAGTAATTGTTCTTGTTATCTGTAAATTGTGAACAATGGAATATTAATGTAATAGATTAGTGATGTGATCCCTTTACCACTGCGCTTTATTTACTGATTTCCATGTAATACTAGAAGCCGAAGTGTGACTACGGCGGGATGATTCCTTGACCGTAGGAGCATGGCTGGCCTAGTCATCCCTCGTTTTCCGTATTTTTGGGAAGCGGGGCGTGACAAATGTTATATATATATTTATATATACTAGTAGTTGTTGTATATGTTTTGCACCCGCTCTAGCCCAGTCCCCGCTCTGTCGTTAGTTAAGTAACCTAATGGGTGATGACGGGACCCCGTGGCGAATGTGGATGGCATATACGTACATCATATATTTTCGTTCTTTTCTGGTATGATTAATTGATGGGACTGCATAGATTCTTATCAATGCAAGGATAAAACAAACCTATATATGATGTTGGAACCAAGTTTTTAAAAACTGACATTACAGACGTACACTTTTGCTTTGCATCGTGGTATTCATTTTGGAATATCCTGCACCTCATTCGACGAGGCAAGGGCTGAGATCTCTTCACAGGGAGTGACCCTTTGGGTAAAAGTTTGCGTCAATGTAATAACTTCACTATAGTCATTTAATTTTGCTTTGCATCATGGTATTCAGTTTGGAATATCCTGCACCTCATTCTACGAGGAAAGAGCCGAGATCCCTTTGCCGGGAGTGACCTCTTTAGCAAAAGTTTTCGCCACTATATATTTATAAACCACTTGGATTTCTTCAACGATATCAAGTTAATTACGTTAAAGGTTTTTCGCCAAAAACTAGTCGTAGCCCTCCGTCATTTCTTACAGGTATTACTTAGTATTCATGCTGTGTATGTTGACCTCTGTCAAGGCACAGTGCTTGGTAGCTGGGTAATGCTTGTTTGTTGCATAGATATACGATTATTTAGGACAGTCGCACGGTCATGTTGACCTCTGTCAAGGGCTCGTGCGGGTAGGTCTAAATTAATCCAGGACAATGACAGGTTGAACTTGATTTGCGACTTATGATATGTTGACCTCTGTCAAGGTCATAAGCCGCTTGGGGTAAAAATCATATCGGGAGTTTCAAACATATAGGAAACTTGCCAGGCTTGCACATACCTTCTGGAGTGTGGTGACTTGAGTGGCTTCCATCAAGTTATCATGCGATGATAGTTGGATCCTGATTCCCACTGATGAGTAGGAATACTCGGGTGATTCCAACTAATTCTCCTTTTAGGTTTGGAGGAGAATTCGAGGATACAGTGGGAGCCATCCAGATTAGATAAAATGATTAACCATTCTGATCTAGGTTAGAGTGCACGCTGAGTGTTTCTTTTCTCTCTCTCTGGCTGCGACTATGACCCGACCCTAAACTAAAACTCATGAACCAAGTTAACCGAACCTTCTTAAAACACTTTGGCTTTTTGAATGTCACGGTGTCGCATACATCATTACCACTTCTATATCACCTTTGCGTTTCTCCAGAACACCCCGTATCACTACGAACATCCACTTCCATTAGATAAATCCATCGTATAGTTACATACGAACTCGAAGAAACTTTTTCGAGGATGGATTCTGGTTCTGGAGAGATTCAATAGGATTATTCGGTTGTCTTTTCCCTTTACCTTCTCTCAGGTTATGAGGGCTCCTAGGATTAGGAGAGGGTACACCTATTGAGCTTATTGGATAGTCTTCTTCCAAACCATAGGCAGGTGCCGAACGGTAGGGAAGGAAGAAAACCAATTAAGTTTAAATGTGGTGTACAGAAGGTAATAAGTAAAGACATATAAAGGGATTATAATAATGGCAAAGGAAATTGCGACCACCATCATTCACGACGAAACCAGGTATACCCCTGCCACTCCTACATCACCTTTGCTTTTCTCCAGAACACCTCGTATCACTACGAACATCCACTTCCATTGGATAAATCCATCGTATAGTTACATACGAACTCGAAGGAACTTTTTCGAGGGTGGATTCTGGTTCTGGAGATATTGAATAGGATTATTCAGATGTCTTTTCTCTTTACCTTCTCTCAGGTTGCGAGGGCTCCTAGGATTAGGAGAGTACACCTATTACACTTATTGGATAGTCTTCTTCCAAACCTTAGGCTGGTGCCGAAGGGTGGGGAAGGAAGAAAACCAATTAGCCTAAAGAAGGTGTACAGAAGGTAATAAGTAAAGACATAATAAAGGGACTGGAGTGAGAGCAGGTAAGTATATGGTTACTGTCATGAATAAGGTTTGTGGAAGAGGCGTTACCAGGAATACCAGTTACCCCTTTTGAAACATTTTCATGTTTCAGTTTCACTGTGCGATGTTAATTGAAAAACTGTTTTCCTGATTGGAATCTAACTCCAGGGTATGTATTTACCAGATCAGTTTCTCACATCTGTATATTATTACAGATGGTGAGTGGGAGTATGATATTAGGAATTGGGTGATTAGATCCTCATTATATCGGAATTCGTTGTAATTGGTGATATTTGAGGAAATCATCTGGTTTTTGTCTGATGGCAAATATTTGGTTTTGAATATCCGTTGTTATGCACCAATTTCAAACTGATATATCTGTACGTTTATTTTATAAAGTGAGATATAACTTTTTGATATTATGTCTGTGACATTTACCTATATCAGTTGGTGATTAGGTAAGGTGCATTCAACAGCGGTGTAATTCTTTTTAACCATAGTACAGTTTTTCAACCTACGAAGCACAGGGTTTGATTTGTTGAACTCAGGGGACTTATACAAAGTATTGTATGTTGTCCAGTGTCTATTAGGACAATGGGGTTGGTACTCATACTATATCCTATTTACTCATGACTTCTCTAATTTTAGACAGGTATTTCGTTGAAATGCAAGGTCAAGATTTTGAGAAGTTATAGGTATAAGAATAAAGTAGAGAACCATTTGTTGAAAGTATCAGGATTCTTCGAGGAAGTCGAAGATATAGATACTTGTGATTGGTATTCCGTTGATAGTAATGGTTTTGAGAACTTGCTTCTCTTTCGGGTTACTCATATATGGATGCACTCCTACATGAGTAATGCAGATTGACCTTTTTTCCATTTGGTTGATATGCACTGAAGATAGCTGCATGATTTTGAATCTGATTTAAATTAGATTAGTGCTTTTGTTTCTATATTAGATATATATATATATATAGAATCAATTTATATCCTAACGATGTTAAGGTATAGGGAGTTGTCCGGCTGATGCTTAAAACCAGAATCCGGATAAACTCGAGGCACGTTTCAGTAATGGCTGTTTGTGGGTTATCCCGGGCATTGACGAGGGTTAACTTTCTACCATCGGGAAGATCAATATTTATATTGTTCTCGACTCGCCACAGTTTTAGCAAAGTGGATTTTTTCAGAAAACAAAAGTGGGAGTATGGTAGAACTGGAATGATTCCAGAACCACAAACGATTACTGAAGATTTAATAGAACCTGAGGATTCAATTGGTTTTGACGTTCCATTAGCCACTCCGCAGATTTGGTGGGTAACCTCAGGCACCCGAGAGGTACTTCGGTCTTCTCAGAGATGGTGACAGGGAGGTTCTTGTTTACCCAGACTTGCCATTGCTGTTGTTCTAGACTATAAGACCCGGCAGGAGGATGAGTATAGCGTCGTTCTAAACTAGTTTTGGAAGTGCACGTGTATATGATTCTGCCAGAGGGTTGTTGTAGTCAGTGGGAGCAGCGGAAGCATTGTGGGCAAGAAGCTTATGTCTATTTATAGGCTAAAGCAGGTATAGCGGAATTAGATCATCTAATTTTGATGTGACAGTCATAGGCTTTGACCTCATCAGAATAGGAGATGGTTCTTGTAAGAGGGCAGTAGAGAGTGATGTCCAGGTATTGGTATGACATGCACTTGATAGGAAGAGATATTCCTATACTACGATCTGTTATATTTTGGTTGTCACAAAGTTGTTTCTCCACATAGGATATGGAAATAATATCAGGTTTTCTGGTTACTAGATCTATAGTTTTAGATCTAGATTTGGGAAATATCCCAATCTGGGTACTTTGACATTATTCTAAAGGAATTTTAAAATGGACGACTCCTGGCATGGTGGTGTACCTGCAGGTGATGGAGTCACCCTCTCCAAACGTGTTTTACAGACTAAAGGGGAGAGGGATCTGAATGATTAGCATTTCACTCGCTTAGGCAATTGAGTTAATCATGAAATATCAAGTACCACACCAGACATTGCTTTTTCACTAGATGCAATATGCAGATATATTAATCCAATCCTGGAGAAACATTGGGAAGCAGTTAGTGAACATAAGTGAATGTTCTTAGAAAATGATTACGGCAGCCTCCTTCAGGAGACGGTTATCATTTCAGGCTTCCAAGGTGACCTGGATGACAGAGTGACTGTCAGAGTTATAGTTTTTCCCTCATTTGAGGGACATTATGTTGGACAGGTGGTCCAAGCGGATACTGAGGAAAGACATGGCGCAGGATACTGATTAAATTCAGTGGACGATACAGTCTAAGTAGTTTGCTGGATTTGGAGTTCATTTGTGAACTGGGTCCCATCAGACATCCAGACTAATTCTAAGACAAGTATTGCTCATTTCAGGAGATAGTTTTCTCCGCGAAGTTGAGATACAGAGAGATACAGAAAGAAACATTGGAGCGGATCCACTCACTGAGGCTATTTCTCGAATGCAATCATTTTCGCAAACGGGCTTTGCGAAACTGATTAGTAGAGAAGTTGGGTGTTCGGTATCACACGGGCTGTGAGTATGCGACATCGCAATAATTAGCCTTAAGTGCAAGTGGGAGATTGTTGGCTATACTGCCCTCAAGGCAATTATCATAGTCGCGGACTTGTGATTATGATGATTGAGTGAGGACCTATACCGATAAAACAGTCTTACTCAAGATGATAGTATGCTATCTGGTTTGTCTTTATCATCATGTTGATAGAGCCCATAGGATTCTTGCTTGACTGCCAGCATTATGATGGCGATCATATAGGTGGGAGCTGGGGTCTATAAGCACATCCTTGAATGTCCCTAGTCGTAGGAGTATCGAGACCGGGTATCGATACTCCACTGTAGACTAGTGTATACTGATCGAGACACCGACGAAGGGCGGTGGCCAGGTCTCACAAGCCATTGGTGTTAGTTTGTTCACCTAAGATAGTATGCAGGTGCTCATTGGGTTATGAGTACAATGGACGGACTCGCCGGGAATCTACTAGTTGGTATTATATCTATTATCAGATAGCAGTTTCCAGGTGACATGCGTACAGGTTAGTCTGTCGACCTGAGATCGTCATTTGTCTCGTGTGAGTTCCCACTGTGCTTTGATTACTACCCTACCACGGCTCAAAGGAGTCGTGCAAACAGGTTTTAGTTGGGTACAGTCGCGAGCCACATGGAGGCAGTGATCGGATCGTCGGGGATTCGTCTCTCCCGGTATTGGGGGTTGATGTCGCATTGTGTACGGGTGGCCATCACCAGAAATCCATGGCCATGGTGAACGAGAATTACCAATCCAGGATCGATAGTTTCTCAGGTGGTGATGGGTTACATGCTGACACTAAATATTGCGTTGTTAGGGGTTTGACTTTATCCACCCCCCTAGACTCGATATGCGATACTCTTAGACGAACAGACCGGACTGTACGGATATTGTCACTGTCAGGCTCAGTAGGGGTTCTGCATGAGTTTGCTCGTCGGCCTCCCTTTCGCTCAATACCTGGGTAGCCGTTACGTACAGCTAGTGCCGCTGACGTGCTTGTGGTTAAACCCACTGCCAGCGTATTGACGAGTCTTTAGAGTCCCACATAGAGGGTTTTCACGGTTCAGGCGATATGGTGTACATGAGATATGTTGATACATACAGGTGTCTGATTAAATTTGTGCACATGCTGCGCAGACTTTAATCGGACGGTTGATAATACTAGCGGCTTAGGATTAAGCCGGATTATTAAATCGGGTTTTGATTTAATAATTTACATATGTATTTATATATATGTATTCTAGTATTATTGTTCGCTATTTATTTTCTCTCTCGGCTATTCGTATTTTGGTACGAATATACGTATATGTATTTCGATACATGTACCGGGAAGTATTCCGTATTTTATACGGAATAGCTTCTAGAAGATTTGCCACCTCATTATTGATTTTCCTTTTTAGGAAATTCATTTTGTTTTATAATGAGGTGGAGGGTATGAGGTGGCATGAACAATGACATGGCATGGGTCAATGTATGGTGCATTTGTTTATTGCTTTTTGACTTTGGAAATGATATTTTTTCTTTTGGAAAATGGGAGAGAGAGAGGGGGGGCGTCCAATATTATTGGTGGGGGGTTCATTTCATTTAGTGATTACATGGTTCATTACACTAGCCTCCTCACTCTCTCACTCTCATGTTCACAAAAGGACTTAGCCATTTCTAGTTCTTGCCATTGTTTTCCCTTACTCCACTCATCTTCTATGGATGCTCTCTTAAGCTCATGGGTAGAGAGAAAAATGTAGTGACATTTCCATACACCTCGACTCTCCATCGCTAGCGACTTTGGAGCTTCGGTTACCTCGTTCGACGAGGTTGGAGCTTGCGCCGTTTCCCTCGGGTGGATCATCGGAGACAAAGGAAGACCGGCAACCAAACATCATTAAAGGATCACTAGGAGCTTGGAATGAAGACCGAAGGACACGGATCAACTCGGTATAACGATTCTAACTCTTAGTTAGTTTGCTAGTTTAGGGTTTAAGGTCGATCCGGGATTCGGGTAGCGGTAGCGCCGGTTCAGAAAATTTTTGTTCCGCATTATGGCCGCGTTTTGATGGTCGGGGCGCTGCCGTGACCCAACAATTAAAACAATAAATGTTTCATTAACTCACTTTGGATGAATTATCACATGAGTCATAAAATCATTTAATACAAATAACACATAAGCTCTCCATCTCATTTAGTTTAATTCTTAAATGAATTAAATCTAAATGAGTCACCTTTCTTCTAGAAACTTCTCGACTAATTACGAGAATGCCCCTCCCATCCGTATTTACGAAAAACACGGATAAACTGAGACTGCATAAATCAAATAATCTAACACTAGAATCTGACTTAAACTAAAGCCCGCTAGTATAATCTGTCCGAACATCGTACGTGCACAAGTACACGTATATGTCCGAACCCTGTCGTAAAACCATACGACCTCTATATCGTTTCGCCTGAAGCAGGGAAACTCTCTGTGTGGGACTCTAAAGACTCGACACTATGCTGACAGTGGGTTTAACCACAGGCCGCAAGTGGTACTAGCTGTACGTAACGGTCTCCAGGTAGATGTCGATAAGAAGGCCGACGAGGAAACCCATACGAACTCCTACTGAGCCTGATGTGACAATCTCCGTACAGTTCGGTCTGTTCGTCTAAGACTATCGCATATTGGGCCTAGGGGGCGGCAAGCGTCAGTCCCCTAAAAGGCGGTATAAGTCGTGTCGGAGTGAAGCCCATTACACCTTGAGAAGCTACTGGAAAACCTACCCGTAAATCTCGCTTGCCCTAGCTAGGGACCTTGCGTAATGGCTCTCCAAACACAGTGCGATATCAACTCCCAATACCGGGAGAGACGAATCCTATCTAACCTCCACTGCCTCCAAGTGCTTCGGGACTGCACCCAACTGCTACCTGTTTGCACGACTCCTTTGAGCCGTGGAAGGGTAGCAATCTAAGAACAGTGGGAACACACTCGAGAAGAAGTAGCAGTGTCAAGTCTACGGACTATGCTATACTCATGTCACCTGAGAACTGTTAACTGAAGACGGGTATAATACCAACCAACAGTTCCCTGTGAGTCCTGTCCGGTGTACCCGTAACCCAACGAGCACCTGCATACTATCTCCAGTACAACGTACTAATGGCTGTGGGACAGACCATTTCCCCTGCTGGGATGAGAAGCGTATACACTAGTCTACTCTGGAGTATCGATGCCCTGTCTCGATAATCCTACAACTAGGGACCTGAAAAAGGATGTGCTTGTAGACTACCCAGCCCCCACTAGTGTGATTGCCATCACACCGCTGGTAGTCAAGCAAGATCCTATGGGCTCTATCAATATGTATTCGCGATATGCTAAAAGAAACATATACACATATTAAGATAGATATAAACCAAATAGCATACTACTGTGTTGAGCAAGACTGTTAATACAACTGTGAATATCCCAAGCTTCCATTAAGTAATATACAAGCTAGTATGATACAATAATGGTTCCCAGGGCATATACACTAACACCACCTACCAAAGCAATCACCGAAATGAATGTGTGCCCCAAGCCGCTGATAATCCAAGCGGTAAAACCTGCAAGAAACTGTGGCACAACGGGGGTGAGTTGCCAACTCAGTGAATAAAAGTACATCACAAGGTAGAAATCGAAATGCACAACGATACCTAGGTCATAAGTATAATACTATCATATCCTGCACTAATTTAATATATAATATGCATATGTATCATAAATGTAACTCTATCCATCACATAAACCCAAAATAGAATGTATCAATGCAAATGACCCGTATCTAGGTATAAGCCCATAAGTAGCCGAAAATATATAGGTAAAAGCTCTTCTTTAAAATAGCCGCGGAATACATATGTCACGGCATAAAAGCAGACGTGATAGTATGAAGTATATAATAGGTATCTTATTTAAGATATACGTCTTGCTGTTTTAATGAATAGTGTTAAGAGGTTTACAATTTAAAAGATTCCAATGTCATACTAGACACGTCAAAATAATGAGGCAATAGCTCGAATTTGAAATCCTTTTTATTTGCAATAACCCGTAAAAAAATGCAAGTACTGTCCCCCGGATCAGTCCTAGTCGGCTACAATAACTCATAACATAACTGTATAGCTCATAAGATAGCAATATATCAACATCTGGATGTCCAGCATCGACACCCGAAATCAGAAATCCCTCGTGTCCATCATCGACACGTAAATCCTCAAATCTCTCGTGTCCATCACCGACACCCAAATGCAGATATCGTCGACACCATCTCAACAGATGATCGCCACCCGATATCCCTGGCCCCGGTCGGTATCCCTTGGATATCCGCCGGACCAAATCGAGCCCCGGTCAGTATCCCCTGGATATCTGTCGTGCTCATCTCTATCTTCAGTATCGAGTGTCCTCGCAAGGCTCCTCGCCTCTAATGCGGCTTTCCTGCCCCTCGGTCTCGACCGGGTCCACCATGTATCCGACTGTATACTCCCCTACTCAGTCCGGATAAGCAGCAAGTCCGTAACCGTATATCTCCCCCACTCGGATCGGAATAAAACAATCAGAAAACATCAAGCTCATAGTGGACGTCAACTCATCATATCCAGAAATATCAAATAAAGAATAAGAATACTTGCATAGATCATTCTGATGATATATTATATATATACATATATAACAGCGTCCCATACCACTGATATATATCATCAAAAGTATAACATCCTGAAAAGTCATAAGAATCAAATACGTATACCCATGGTACTGGTATTCGCAATGCTTAACAGATAATAAAGGTAAAGTACGTAAATAAAGTCATACAAGCAATAAACGTAACAGTCCTATTGTGTCATGGCAATAATAATGATGTGTAGTGTAGCATACGCGTCTGTGCTCGTGCAACATGGTAGTCATTAGTATTTGTACGAGTGTTCTATAAGTGTATAAAGCCTACTCGTATCGACATCTACATACGCATCACGTAGTATAGCAGTCCTACAGTGACATGGCAGTACCAATGAGGTGTAGTGTAACATATGCGTATGTGCTCGTGCAACATAATACTCATTGGTTGTCGTGCAGTGTTCTATCAAAGTGTTCCTATCACGGAAACGTATAACATCGATAAATATATCGTGAACATGTAAAGTAAATCTAAGCGTAATTATTAAATGTAACTACTTGCTATGAGTTATACCATTATCTTTGAAAATGGAGCGAAACATTGATTTTGAAATAAGAAAGCTGCCTTAGGTTAAAATAGATATTCGTTTTGGAAATTGGCATTGCATCCTTGTCATTTATTCTTTAAAAGGGAAACGAATCGTTAGTTTTTAAAAGAGTATAGCTCACTCAAGTATTACGTTCTAACACAAAATAAAACATGACTCCACGAGTCTAAAGAAACTTGGTCGTATTCGGCACGCTAATCTCATCATCACATGTACGGTATGATCCTTCGTACAATATCCACCAAAACATGAATAAAACTATATGCAAAATAACTCCAATATCATAAATTTGAATTAACACTAATAACTAACTAGATAGTATAACTCTCCTACTTAAATGGTTGCGTGGGTGCTGTACGCCATCCACCCGACTTCCCCCGTAGATGTAAATCTACTTACCAACTTGTCGAACTCGTCGAAATCCACAATCGCTTTTCCTCGTCTCAACTCTTCAACGTCTCCGCTAATACCCCTTCAAATGTAAGAACACGCTCGTCAATTACATTATCTTACTGGAAAAATGTAGCGAGAAAAATACAATGCTCGGATGCATATTGTTTGAAAATGTTAGCTCAGAAAACGACATTTTTTAGGCTCGCTTAGAAAAATCACTAGAAATCATAAACACAATGTTTAGAGTGAAAATAAAATTATACACATTGTTAAAGGAGTTTAATTTGATACCCCAAAATATCTTTTCCAATTTCTATGTATGGGACATGAAATAAAATACAAAATAAAAACATGTTTCTGGAAAATCTGCAGAAACAAGAAAACAATCTTCACTAAAAATTTGATATCACTAGATTTTGTAAATAGAATAAGAAAAATGAAAATTTTATAGATATCTACACAAAATTATCTACAGCCTAAAACTTTCAGATTCTCCAAATTGTTAACAGAAAAATTAAGAAAATTGTTACAATTTGAGTGAAAAACAGCCACTGGAAATGAAATTTCCAGTTTGGAAACCCTTTCTTTAAAAATTCGTGTAAAATTTATTTTACAGTAAAACTTAACCAAATTGTTTTGGCTAAACGATATGGCAATTATCTACAACTTTTTAGTTTTAACCATTACCTAATTATCAACAGAGGGTCATCCAAAAAATTCAAAACCCCTAACATGTCACTGATATTCAGCCAGCAAGTAAAACTCACTATCACTTCAAAATTTAAAAGCAAGATTATGTTTACCTATATGGAATGAGAGCAAAGAAATTCCAACTCAAGGATTGTATGATGGAGGCTCTTAGGGGTTGTAGTGGCTGCTAGATTGATGAAGTGAACAAAATTGGTGAAAGAGTTCATAGCTTTTCTCTTATGGTGATGGATACTTAGAAACATTTTTGTTTGGAGCTTGTAGAAACCAATGGTTCAGTTTGAGAAAGCTAAAGAATTTCTAAGTGTGATGAGATAAGGTGTGAAGTGTTATGTTGTGTGTAGAGAGAGCATGAGGTGGAGGGTTGTGAAGTGGAGGTGTAAAATGTGAAAGAGGAGGTGGAGGGAGTTGAGCATGGGTGAGGGTGTGGTGGTGTGAGGGTTTGAACTAGAATAAGATATACCAACCATTTAACAAAATAGTTATACCAACCATTAAAAGATTTTCAACAAAAGAAAACCTTTCATGTTACAATTTAAATCCATGTAAAATAAAAGATATGAGATAATTAATTTATCTCTTAAATATCATTATCTTAATGTAAAATACAATATCATGTTAAATAATTATAAATATCATTTGTATGATATCACACACTTTTATTCATATTTATCAAAATAATTACATTTTTCGGATATAATTCCGATACCCAATTTCATAAACGATATCATTTTTGTAAACTTATTAAATTCATATTTAAAATTATAAATTAATATTTATAATTTTCCAAAATATTACAATCTCTCCCCCTTAAAGAAATTCGGTCCCCGAATTTAAATTAAACCCCCTTCATAAAACATTTTTCTCAATCCAATCAACTAATTTCAAAACAATTTTCCGGGGTCCAAATTTCAAAACATATAATCCGCTCAATATATCAGCACTCCAAAATCCCATACGAGCTAAAACGTAACATAACGCAACAGTGTGCGTGAAACATCAAAAAGATATAAAACTCACATAACTGTAACTCTAGCGGTTGCTATGAGGTTTACTCCAGTTATGATGCAAAATGCCAAATACGAAAGCCGTTGTGTATATCAAATACACAATCAATGCCATAGTTGTAGTGCAATATCGGTAGCACACGACCAAGAGAAAATATATAAATCAACCCTAACGGGTTTGCATGCAAATCTCAAACCACAAATCACGGTGTGCACGAAAAAAAACAACGTCAAGTGCAACAAGTGTGCACAAAACAATATCCACTGTATCAAATGTGCAGGGAGCAATTACCGAGTGCATCCAGAATGCACAAGATCAATATCTAGTGCATCAGAGTGCACAAAATAAGTCTCAAGTGCATCGGGGTGCACAAAACAAATCTCAAGTGCATCGGGGTGCACAAAACATCAAAATGTGCAACTGGTGTGCACAAAATTATACCAAGTATACCTAGAGTGTGTATATATATATATATATATAATCTCTTAATCATGTGCAACTGATGTGCACGGAAAATATCAGTCTAGTGCATCTGGTGTACAAGACACTCCAATCGAGTGCAGTCACCTCGCACTGATATCTCAACAAGTGCACCTGGTGTGCACGAAAATCTCAACACACTTGGTGTGCACAAAACATTTGTGTGACCCTCATGTCCTCAAAATACATAAATCAAAATAGCGGACATTGAGTTGTCCCCTTTTCAACGTTTGAAAACGAAATCTTCAGATCATAAAAATGTAAAACGAAAACAAAAGATATCGAAGTATATCTCCCTCAATGTCGAAAGGTGTTTAAACACCCGGAACTGGCATAGCAAGGATTTCTACTTGTCTTCTGCCACGGTCTAGCGTTCTTTGTCCTTGAATTCTGGTTCTTCCTGTGGATCACTAACGCCACGGCCTCTTTATACAATCCAGTGAGGAGTAACGACGCAATCAGTCCTACTGCCGATACCTCCCACAACATCTTCTTGACAATTAGTCCAGTCTCTCTCAACGCAACATGTGGACGACGGCGATATCTAACCTCTGCGTGTGTGCCAAACAACTGATCCTGGGTCCAGTCTTACTTATTATTAAATTCTGGAAAGAATCAATCAAGTCTCCTGATGATATCATTTATCCAGCTTGCCTGGAACTATCACTCATTACTGAATCCATTTTCTTTTTGTAACAATTGCCATCTCTTCAAGATTTTCTCTGAAAGTGCGGTCGTACGCACTTCTGCATATGCATCAAATATTCAATATTGACGGTGAAGAACAACTGCCCACTGAAACTTCACATCAATCTCCTATTCCATTACTCTCCAATATCAATCCATTAAGGAGCATATCGCGATAGTTACGCGAGTTGCAAGTCATACTTGGTTATGACCAAGCCCAGAGCCTTACATAAAACTCGAAATACAAATCCGGCATCTCTGATACGCTGTAGAAGAATCTGGCTAAGCTTACCTTCAAGAACTCGTCCTAATCCGTCAGAGGAAAACTTACTACACGATCTCTCTTGAGTGACTCGCATTAAGTTTGAACAAGACCCATTAAAGAAACTAATCAGCTTCGCCAAATCCCGCATCGGAGTTCCACAACGGATTAAAATATCCTACCCATCACCTATCTGAACAACTACGACCTCTGTTCTATCTATACTTGTAAATATCGGCCACCTTTAACTTCATGAATTCTTGAAGCAACACCTTGACAATCTCAGCAACGATTGGTACCACTGTCTGAAAAGTAGGCAACACCACGATCTTTAGAGAGGGAAAACATCACGCCTTAAGTCCGGCTGATCTCCAGCAATGACCCGACTCACTGGTGCGGCTCCCGAAGAATCTCGCTTCTACATTAGAAACTCGATCAATAAGGATAAACAACATGTCCCTATGTCACCGGAATGTCACCCTGGTCAGTCCTCATCCCCGAAAAGTCTGCCCTGACCGTGTCTCTAATTGCAGTCCTCTCGGCTCACGTAAACACGGCGACCGGAACAATCAACATGTATCGATGAAGATAGATCAACGGAACGAATAGAAGAAATGATCTCAAGATAAAATCCTAATGTAACTTAGGCGGAGTATCATATCGTAAATATACCGCGGAACATATGTACGGTACGTCACTCTACTTAGTACCTACTCCATCAACTAAGGTCATCCTATGTAACGAAAGTTCGGGTATAAGACCCCTAAAGTCAAGTCTAAGTCCTATAAGGTAAATCCTAGGTAACAAAAGTGTATGCCCAGTTTCCATATAGCCAAACCTAGACTCGAACAAAGGTTAAACCAAACGCTCTGATACCAACTTTGTCACGACCCGAATGTGGCACATGATCGGCACATAAATCACGTGACATCTAAAGATGTCGACGCGGTCCAAGTAAGCCGAAACCCAGAATCTAAACCCTTATTGAAAATATTGGAGATGAGGTTTAAAATAGTCATCAGATGGGATCGGTTTAAAATAAACATTTA
This sequence comes from Agapanthus africanus, assembly GCA_030015575.1. Classification (NCBI taxonomy): domain Eukaryota; kingdom Viridiplantae; phylum Streptophyta; class Magnoliopsida; order Asparagales; family Amaryllidaceae; genus Agapanthus; species Agapanthus africanus. The sequence goes on from CM057345.1 coordinate 363,586,267, forward strand.
AGTCTAACTAAGTATGTTTGAAAAACATCTATGGCGTTTTAAAATTCGACAGCACCTCCTTTGTAAATTTTGAATAAAACCCGATACAAACATAACAATAAAAATAGCATCCCAACGGGAGCTAGCTTCCACGTCCAAACGGTGGAGCAACCAAGCAAACACTATACAACGCATAATGGCGAAGAAAAGAAAAGCGAAACAAAATCAACAATATAAAAAGGTCGACTCCAATGAGTATGACGCCCACAAACACACAATTCTAAGTCTCGTTTCTAAGTCGATAATATATCAGATCTAAGTCGATGGAGTTTTACTAGATACAAGAAGATATGAATATACAAGTGTGAGTACGATACAACAATAACCCACCTACCAAAGCAATCACCGAAAGGAATGTGTGCCCTAAGCCGCTGATAATCCAAGCGGTAAAACCTGCAAGAAACTGTGGCACAACGGGGGTGAGTTGCCAACTCAGTGAATAAAAGTACATCATAAGGTAGAAATCGAAATGCACAACGATACCTAGGTCATAAATATAATACTATCATATCCTGCACTAATATAATATATGATATGCATATGTATCATAAATGTAACTCTATCCATCACATAAACCCAAAATAGAATGTATCAATGCAAATGACCCGTATCTAGGTATAAGCCCATAAGTAGCCGAAAATATATAGGTAAAACCTCTTCTTTAAAATAGCCGCAGAATACATATATCACGGCATAAAAGCAGACGTGATAGTATGAAGTATATAATAGGTATCTTATTTAAGATATACGTCTTGCTGTTTTAACGAATAGTGTTAAGAGGTTTACAATTTAAAAGATTCCAATGTCATACCAGACACGTCAAAATAATGAGGTTATAGCTCAAATTTGAGATCCTTTTTATGCAATAACCCGTAAAAAAATGCAGGTACTGTCCCCCGGATCAGTCCTAGTCGGCTACAATAACTCATAATATAACTATATACCTCATAAGATAGCAATATATCAACATCTGGATGTCCAGCATCGACACCCGAAATCAGAAATCCCTCGTGTCCATCACCGACACGTAAATCCTCAAATCTCTCGTGTCCATCACCGACACGCAAATGCAGATATCGTCGACATCATCTCAACAGATGATTGCCACCCGATATCCCTGGCCCCGGTCGGTATCCCCTGGATATCCGCCGGACCAAATCGAGCCCCGGTCAGTATCCCCTGGATATCTATCGTGCTCATCTCTATCTCCGGTATCGAGTGTCCTCACTAGGCTCCTCGCCTCTAATGCGGCTTTCCTGCCTCCCGGTCTCGACCGGGTCCACCATATATCCAACTGTATACTCTCCCATCCAGTCCGGATAAGCAGCAAGTCCGTAACCGTATATCTCCCCCACTCGGTTCGGAATAAAACAATCAGAAAATATCAAGCTCATGGTGGACGTAAACTCATCATATCCAGAAAGATCAAGTAAAGAATAAGAATACTTGCATAGATCATTCTGATGATATATTATATATATACATATATAACAGCGTCCCATACCACTGATATATATCATCAAAAGTAAAACATCCTGAAAATTCATAAGAATCAAATACGAATACCCATGGTACTGGTATTCGCATTGCTTAACAGATAATAAAGGTAAAGTACGTAAATAAAGTCATACAAGCAATAAACCTAACAGTCCTATTGTGTCATGGTAATACTAATGATGTGTAGTGTAGCATACGCGTCTGTGCTCGTGCAACATGGTAACAATTAGTATTTGTGTGAGTGTTCTATAAGTGTGTAAAACCTACTCGTATCGACATCTACATACGCATCACGTAGTATAGCAGTCCTACAGTGACATGGCAGTACCAATGAGGTGTAGTGTAACATATGCGTATGTGCTCGTGCAACATAATACTCATTGGTTGTCGTGCAGTGTTCTATCAGAGTGTTCATATCACGGAAACGTATAATATAGATAAATATATCGCGAACATGTAAAGTAAATCTAAGCGTAATTATTAAATGTAACTACTTGCTATGAGTTATACCATTATCTTTGAAAATGGAGCAAAACATTGATTTTGAAATAAGGAAGCTGCCTTAGGTTAAAATAGATATTCGTTTTGGAAATTGGTATCACATCCTTGTCATTTATTCTTTAAAAGGGAAACGAATCGTTAGTTTTTAAAAGAGTATAGCTCACTCAAGTATTATGTTCTAACACGAAATAAAACATGACTCCACGAGTCTAAAGAAACTTGGCCGTATTCGGCACGCTAATCTCATCATCACAAGTACGGTATGATCCTTCGTACAATATCAACCAAACCATGAATAAAACTATTTGCAAAATAACTCCAATATCATTAATTTGAATTAACACTAATAACTAAATAGATAGTATAACTATCCTAGTTAAATGGTTGCGGGGGTGCTATACGCCATCCACCCGACTTCTTCCGTAGATGTAAATCTACTCACAAACTTGTCGAACTCGTCGAAATCCACAATCGCTTTTTCTCGTCTCAACGCCTTCAACGTCTCCGATAATACCCCTTCAAATGTATGAAGATGCTCTTCAATAACATTATCTTACTGGAAAAATGTAGCAAGAAAAATACAATGCTCAGATGCATATTGTTTGAAAATGTTAGCTCAGAAAATGGCAGTTTTTGGGCTCGCTTCGAAAAATCACTAGAAATCGTAAACACAATGTTTAGAGTGAAACTAAAATTATACACATTTTTAAGGAGTTAACTTTTATACCCCAAATTATCTTTTCCAATTTCTATGTATTGTATATGAAATAAAATGCAAAATAAAAACATGTTTCTGGAAAATCTGCAGAAACCAGAAACAATCTTCACTAAAAATTTGTTATCTCTAGATTTTGTAAATAGAATACGAAAAATGAAAATTTTAGAGATATCTAAACAAAATATCTACAACCTACAACTTTTAGATTCTCCAAATTGTTAACAGAAAAATTAAGAAAATTGTTACAATTTGTGTGAAAAACAGCCACTGGAAATGAAATTTCCATTTTGGAAACCCTTTCTTTAAAAATTCGTGTAAAATTTATTTTACAGTAAAACTTAACCAAATTGTTTTGGCTAAATGATATGGCAATTATCTACAACTTTTTAGTTTTAACCATTACCTAATTATCAACAGAGGGTCATCAAAAAAATTCAAAACCCCTAACATGTCACTGATATTCAGCCAGCAAGTAAAACTCACTATCACTTCAAAATTTAAATGCAAGATTATGTTTACCTATATGGAATGAGAGCAAAGAAATTCCAAGTCAAGGATTGTATGATGGAGGCTCTTAGGGGTTGTAGTGGTTTCTAGATTGACGAAGTAAACAAAATTAGTGAAAGAGTTTATGGCTTTTCTCTTATGGTGATGGATACTTAGAAATGTTTTTGTTTGGAGATTATAGAAACCAATGGTTCAGTTTGAGAAAGCTAAAGAATTTCTAAGTGTGATGAGATAAGGTGTGAAGTGTTATGTTGTGTGTAAAGAGAGCATGAGGTGGAGGGTTGTGAAGTGGAGGTGTAAAATGTGAAGGAGGAGGTGGAGGGAGTTGAGCATGTGCGAGGGTGTGGTGGTGTGAGGGTTTGAACTAGGATAAGATATACCAACCATTTAACAAAATATTTATACCAACCATTAAAAGAATTTCAACAAAAGAAAACCTTTCATGTTACAATTTAAATCCATGTAAAATAAAATATATGAGATAATTAATCTATCACTTAAATATCATTATCTTAATGTAAAATAGAATGTCATGTTAAATAATTAAAAATATCATTTTTATGATATCACATAATTTTATTCATATTTAATTACATTTTTCGGCTATAATTCCGATACCCAATTTCATAAACGATATCATTTTTGTAAACTTATTAAATTCATATTTAAAATTATAAATTAATATTTATAATTTTCCAAAATGTTACAGGGTTATTTGCACCTGATGGAGGTGGAATAATTCTCGGGGGAGGTAAAGTGATGTTAGGAGGAAATCCCGACTTCTCAGAAGAAGAATTTGGTGACGGTGAAAGTGAAGATGTATGAACAGAATCACGGTCAACGTCGAAGTTGGCCGGCAAAGGGTGAAAGAGGTGTGGAAGGAGTTTCGTCGTCGGAGTCGATCGCGTAGTCCGTAGCGACTAACGAAACACGGACTAAACGGGCACTAGGGTTCCTAGTCCAAGCGGACATACACTAAATGAGTTTAGTGTAGTCAAAGCGTAGAATGTGAGGGTAAGAAAATGTAAATGAAGAGAAATTAGGTGAAGGTGGTAAAATTGGCGAATTTTGTGTTTGTTTCGTAAGAATGTGAAAATGAAACGACAGTTCAACAAACACAATCACAAATGCACAGTCACAAATGCACAATCAATACCTAGACTAGGTCCTCTAAGTCCACTAGACCTGCTCCTAACTGTTCCAAAGTGACAAATTGTGAGATAACGCACAAATCGCCTCTTCACAGCCAGTTGTGGCCAGGTAAGCACAAGTGAGGTAAGGAGGGTTCCGCTCACGAATCACCGTGAGACAGGCCTTTTAAAGTTACCTCCTCACTTGTCTAGCATAGGCATCACAAAAGTCATGTTTAGATAAATGACCGAATGCCTACAATCTTCCTTTGTCCTATTGAGCGCGACAAGTCCTTAGTTAGCTGAGTCTAGATATTTTTTATTAAGCTTGAGGTGACACTTATGCAATTTAGTGATTTCCGGGGTCTTAGGAAGGGTGACGAAATACCCACCTAATCTGAATTGGTGTTATAGCCCCTTAAGTCCGTATTAATGATGCAATGCGCAAATCAACAAAGTTTTGTTATCAAACAATTAATTTTTTTTTACTTTAAACGTGGCGCTGCAACAAATACGGTTAGTTTTTCTTTGGCTATTGTGGCGATGTTGCAAAGAATCCTGCAAATATAAGAATATTGGAGCGTCGGGTTCTAGAAGAGGAAGTTTAGAAAAATACGTACCAAAAGAGTTGAATTTAAGAAACTCGTATTGATATTGCTTCCGGGTGTTTGAATGGTTCACTTGCGCGGGTCAAACTACCCGGATCTTTGGTACTAAAGTGTTCAACCTTCTTATATTTGAAAATACCCCCTGTTATGCACAATCCCTGCTCGCCAATCCGTCAAATCTGTAAATGTCGAAAAAATACGGATATTTGAGCTAGAAAGCGATATAGATAACCAAAGTTCTGAACACAAATAGTTAAGAAAATCAAACAATAAAAATGGGATACTAACAGTGAAGGGTTACTCTAGCACCCCGGCCAACTTCGGTGGCCAAATACGGAACAAAAATTTTACTACGATACAAAAACTTGGCGCTAGAATAACACAAAACCCGGATCTATACCATAAACCTAACTAGCAAAAGAGGGTTCTATCTACTATGATAGAAAGTTATACCTTAAACTTGAACTCCTTCTTCTCCTTGTTGTGAGCTCCTTGGGATGATCTAGATGGCTCCTCCTCACCGGCTTCTCTATATTGAAGAAGATCCACCCGAAGGCCTCTACCTTGAGCTCTTACCTCAACCATGAAGTAACTAGAGTGCTTTTCTTGCTAGACTATGAACTCTAGAGTGAGTAGAGAGTGATTCTATGGTTTTATCTCAATTTCCCTTGCTTCTCAACACATGAGAGGTTAGGGTTTGAGAGAGAGAGGATGAAGAAGAGAGAGCTAGGAGAGAGAATGTATCATGATTGAATGAAGAGGTAGCTCTCATATTAGCATAAAAGAATAATAATTTTAATTAGCAAAAAAGTTGTGATGGTTCATTTGATTTGACCATTATCATGTCACCATTAATGCTAAGCAAAGAATCTTTTGCTTAAGAAAAATATCTTAGTCAACATTGGTCAACAAGTCAAATGGTCAATCCAAATAACCATAACACAATTATCACTAATTAAAACTATTAATCAATTACCTTTATCTCATTAAGGTCTTAATCAAGTCAATGGTCAAAACCCTAATGAGATATCTCCTTTATTTGTCTCTGTCAACTGTATATACATACCCGCTTCCGCATTCCGAAGAACACGAATGCAATGAGACTGAACCAAGCCAAAATCAAATACTAGGATCCAGCTTAAACCAAAGCCCACTAGTATTAACTGTTCGAACACCACACGCGCACAAGTACGCATATGTGAACGAACCCCGTCGTAAAACCATACGACCTCTACTCGTTTCGCCCAAAGGTGAACAACCCTCTGTGTGGGACTCTAAAGACTCGACACTACGCTGGCAGTGGGTTTAACCATAGGCCGCAAGCGATACTAGCTGTACGTAACGGTCCCCAGGTAGATGTCGATAAGAAGGCCGATGAGGAAAACCCATCCGAACTCCTACTGAGCCTGAATGTGACAATCTCCGTACAGTCCGGTCTGTTCGTCTAAGAGTATCGCATGTCGGGCCTAGGGGGCGGTAAATGTCAGACCCCTAATAGTGGTACAAGTCATGTCGGAGTGTAGCCCAGAACACCCTGAGAAACTACTGGAAACACTACCAGTAAATCTCGCTTGCCCTGGCTAAGGACTTTGTGTAATGGCTCTCCTAGACACAGCGCGATATCAACTCCCAATACCGGGAGAGACGAATCCTGTATAACCGTCACTGCCTCCAAGTGCTTCGGGACTGCACTAAACTACTACCTGTTTGCACGACTCAATAGAGCCGTTGTCACGACCCAAAGTTTGGATGTGACCGGCACTTAGATTGTATAATATCTAAAGATATGCACACAGTCCAAGTAAGCCGACAACCAAGATCAAAATCCTTTTTGCGGAATTCTTTATATAGAAAATTTAGTTTTTAGTAAAAATCACAGTTTATGAAGTTAAATATTAAACAAGTATAAGGTGTTAAGTTTGGTTGCATCCCTAGTTGGGATCAACAATATCAACAACGGAAAATAAAATCTCAGTATATAGGACATCAATACGAATCCCAGACATAAAGAAAAGAAATAACAATTTATAGAACTAAACGATCTCAACTGTCAAATAATATACATATCATTTCTCACTCTAAGTCATATACAGGTCTGATGGAGATTTTCTAGATACAAAACACAATATCAAAAGAGAAGTTTACTACATATGTAACCCACCTATCAAAAGATGTGATAAAACTGCAAACGTAGATCTGCACCGCTGCTAACCGTCCACTCTACTCCTGCAAGGAACTGTGGCACAACGGGGATGAGTTGCCAACTCAGTGAATATGACTAACATATAACGGTTAATAATGTAAATATGACGATCATACTAACTGAAATATGAACAAGTATAATGTATGATTATCTGTGGAAATCATGAATCTACAGTACGAATCTCATAATCAAAACTGAAATCTCATCATTTATTTCCTATAAAAATTCAATTCCCCGTGTCCATCATGTATCCAACTGTATATCTCCCCCACTCAGTATGGATAACGTAAATCCGCGACCGTATATCTCCCTCACTCGGTCCGGAATAAAACCAAATCATAAAACATCTCATGGTGGACATGACACATCAATCATGAAAATCACTGGATTTATGTAATAGTATTCAAAACTCAAAACCATTAATCCTCAATAATACATTTACCTCTTATATCAACATGAAATACGCAGATACTAAACATGATATTAATGATGCAATTTACTACTATTATTGGTGTGTAAGATACGATATGAATCATTTTAACAAGAATTTTGCTAAGGGTAAAAGTGACGTGGTAATATCGACGAGGTGTGTGTAACATATAAGATGTGCACGTGGCATGACTCGTCGATACTTCTGTAGTGTTCTAGCAACTAAACAAGGTATGTGTGAATTATGAATGCATATTGTTAATTTAGCATATCAAATAAATCTTTTATTTAAATAAAACTATGGGCGTAAAACGCCATCTTTACAAAATTCCCCGGTAGATGTTTAGTCTACTCACCGGAAAACGTCGAATCTATTCAGGAATTGCCAATCCTTTCCCTTTCCTCGCTGCCTCCGAAAATCCCGTATTCGAATCTAACATCACAATTTAACTTATATAAAGAAACGGCTACTCCGACATGACGGAAATGAAAAACACCCGTTCCCACGTACTAGTTATATTGTATACGACTATATCGAGCTATTAAACACTTAACCTTACTGGATTTTAACCCTAACCTGCATCGCTACAGAATTTAAATCGCGATGCGTTTTAACCGTGTCGTATTTTGTGTTTTTAGATATCTTTTCCGATATTAGTTTCCAGATTCTAAATTCAGTGAAACTAACTTGTTTAAATAACACCAAAATGACCAAAATTATACACTGAAATACACCCAACCATCCAAAACTACCTAGCATCCCACAAAACCGGCGACGCCGGATTTTCCCTTATGGTCACCGGCCTAATTCCGAGCCCTCTGGTTCGTGATCCTATGGTTTGCTCTAGGTGTTACATACATCATTTTAGCACTGTTTTGTAAAGTTGATTTTTCTCTGAATAAAAGCAGATAATTACAGAGCTAAGTTTTGACTAAAAATACGAAATTATAGAACTTTGTTCATTTCAAATTAAACTAAGTACAGAACCTTAATTTCCTACTGTGATTAAGAATTTTACCCACAATAAGTTGTTGGAATAACCCCTCCAAGATGCTAAGCCCCTTGTCCTAGCTTGATGGCGATGAAAACGTAGAATCTAGCTTCCTTCTTCTTCTTCTTCCTCTTGTTCTTTCTTTCTCTCTTTAGTTTTGTTTTTCTTTCAGAAATTTTCAGATTTAATTTTTGTAATTGATCTGAACATATCCTATATATGAGAAGAGGGAAGGGTGAGGTGGTAGAAGGAGGTGTCAAGATTTAAAGAGTGCTTATTTCATGTAAGGAGGAGGTGTGAGGTGAGTGTGTGCATGCAATTAAGAGGTGCGCTTGCATTATCTCTAAATTTTTGTTTTAATTCATAATAAAATTCTGAGCTAAATGTTTTTATCACTTTTTCATTTACACCCCTAACAATTTTCCATTTGCACAAAAATCCTAAACTTTACCTAAAACCCCCTCACAACTTAGTTTATTATAAAACACTCATTTTATTAAAATGAAGATAAAATTTTCACTAAAACCCTTATAACTTATTTATGTTGCATACTAAATTTTTTATTTAATTTGTTTTACATAGAATTTATAAAAATGACTTATTTGCCTTTAATAACCTTTTGATTTATCACTTTATTATTAATTTAATTAATTTTATTTATTTCTAAATTTTCAAAATGTTACAATATTCCCCCCTTAAGAAAATTCGGTATCCGAATTTAAAATAATTAACTAGACATACCTTCGAAAAGATGTGGAAATTTCTTCTGCATCGCATCCTCGGTCTCCTAAGTAATCTCCTCACGATTCTTTCCTTACCAAAGAACCTTTACAGACGGAAGTACCCTCGATCGTAGTTTCTTTGCCTGCCTGTCAAGAATAGCGACTGGCTGCACTGTGTAGGATAAATCTGGCTCAAGCTGTAAGGTCTGATACTAGATCGCGTGAGATGGAACGTGAAGATACCTGCGAAGCATAGAAACGTGAAACACCGGATGCACATCGGGAAAACTCGGTGGAAGTGCTAAGCGATAAGCTACAGCACCCACTCTCTCCAGAATCTCGTAAGGTCCGACATATCTGGGGCTGAGCTTCCCCTTCTTCCCGAAACGCATCACACCTTTCATTGGAGATACCCGAAGGAACACATGATCTCCCACTCCAAACTCGAGTCTACGACGTCGTCAATCTGCATATGATTTCTGTCTGCATTGGGCCGCCTTCATTCTATCCCGTATCAATTGAATCTTCTCTGTAGTCTCCTGTACTATCTGCGGTCCCAAGATGCAACTTTCGCTCAGTTCCGTCCAGCAAACGGGCGATCGACATTTCCTCCCATACAAAGCTTCAAAGGGTGCCATCTGGACCGTCTCCTGAAAACTGTTGTTGTACGAGAATTCTATCAAAGGTAGCTGACGATCCCAACTACCACCGAAATCAAGGCTACAAGCCCGAAGCATACCCTCTAGTGTCTAAATGGTCCGCTCCGACTGACCATCTGTCTGTGGGTGAAAAGCTGTACTAAAACTCAACCTGTACCCAGAGCTTCTTGAAGTTTCTACCATAGCCTGCTAGTAAACTGGGTACCCCTATCAGAAACTATACACGTTGGAACTCCATGCAGACGTACAATCTCATTGATATAAATCTGAGCATATTGTGCAAAACCATACGTCGTCTTCACTGGGAGAAAATGGGCTGCCTTTGTCAATCTATCTACAATCACCCAAATGGAATCATACCCTCTGCTAGTCCTGGATAGACCCACCACGAAATCCATGGAAATCTTTTCCCATTTCCACTCTGGAATGGGTAAGGGCTGCAACTCTCCGGCTGGCCTCTGGTGTTCTGCCTTGACTTGCTGACAAGTCAAGCATCTCGAAACATAATCCGCAACATCCTTCTTCATTCCTTTCCACCAGTAAACATCTTTCAGATCATGATACATCTTGGTGGAACCAGGATGAATACTGTATACTGACCTATGGGCCTCCTCTAAAATCTCACGCCTCAATCCGTCAGAATCTGGTACACAAAGACGAGTCCTAAAACGTAATACTCTATGATCATCAATCACAAACTCCGTCTCCTTACCCTGCCTAACCTGATCCATAATCTCTATCATACGAGTATCTGCGGGCTGTGTGTTTCGAATACGATCCAATAACTGAGGTCGGGTACGAACATGTGCTAGCTGTCCTCCTGTCGAGATGAACTCAAACTGTATACGACTATCACATAAAATCTGCCTGTCTGTAAAAGATTGTCTCTGCAAGATGCGCAAATGAGAAAAGCTACCTCCAGGTATTCGACTCAAAGCATCTGCTACAACATTCGCTTTGCTTGGATGATATAAGATCTTACTGTAACGTTTTGAAAATCGTTTCGGTGAAATTTCGAAAAAACGGTAAAATAATGGGGTTTTCTGTAAAAAGTCAAAATACAAATATCTTTATTATAAAATTAAATATACATATTCTAGCTATGAATTTGCTAGTATTTGGTGATTATTGAGTCACTGGTGAAATTTCAAATTTTCTGAAATTTTTTCCGAAATTAATTATTTTAATATTATTTTAAGTCGTCACTAATACATTTAATTAGGGAAAATTACAAATTGGAATGAGTTGAAACAAATTTTGTGTATCATAACACATTAAACAAAATTTTATCATATGGTTTTTGAAATGAAATGGTTTGCCAAAACGGTTTAGAAAATATCGAAGAAAAAGGCTTTTTTCGGTGAAATTAGTGTTAATGGGAATTGGGGTAATACATTTATCTTTTTCCCTCACCCACACTCACCCACACCCTCTCTCCCCTCTCCAAATCAGCAGCCCCAAGTGCCCCCTCATTTTCCCACTTGAATGGCTAAAAGAAAAGAAATGAAAAGAAATGAGAAGAAAGGGTAATATATATAAGTATTGGTTGAGTTGACTTGGACTTTCTTTGACTTGACTTTTCTCCCCACACCCACACACTTCACTCCCATCCTTCCCCATTTTTGGCCGAGCCCTCCCCAAGTGCAGCCCCCCAATTTTCTCCTCTCATTTCCTCATAAAAAACCTATCAAAAACCTCCAAAATTCCATCACAAATCAAGCTAAAACCCAAATCCAACTCTTACCCATTTTTCCTTGACCTATTCTAGTGTGGATCTTGGAGCAAGAAGCAAGTTTGTGAGGCTAGGTTGGATGTTGATTCAAGTTTTGTGAGGTATAAATCCTTGTTCCATGGTTTGTTTGTTGCTTAGTTACTTAATTGTTGCTATCATACCTCATTTGAAGCTAATGAGGTGTTTAATTAGGTTTAATTGCTTGGTTGGAAAAATTCAAGAAAAGGGTTTGTAAATCAAATTAGGGTTTTCTTCATTGGGTATTGATCTTGATGTGGGGATTAACATGTTAATGTGATGCTAAAACTAACCTAGTTGCTAGTTTACTAATTGATGCTTGTAATTGTTAAAATTGGAATTTTATGCAAACTAGGTTTTGGAAATTTATTGCAAATGTTAGACTAAAAATCTAATTAGGTTTTTCATGACTTCATTAACATTATTAAGGGTAGTTTAATGCTTTAGATCATGCAAATCTAAGCTAGATTGTAGTTTGTGCATTTTTGCTACGAAATTGTTAAAATGTAGGTATTTTGTAAACTAGAATTTTAGGGTTTTTGGAATTTAATGAGATTAAATTATGGGAATTGTTTTTATGACTTATTTAAGATATTTAGTGAATATTGTGGCCGCTAGATTCGTTTATACATCGAGTTTGTACTAAAACGGTGATTTGTGCTTGCTGGATTTTCGGGAAAATGACTTTTTAAGTGAAATTGGGGTTTTTGTGAATTTTAAGCTATTTTATATTATAATTAGTGCTTGTAATTGTACAAATGAGTGTGTTGGGAGCTTTCTCGATGGTTTGGCGTTTGTACGCCGACGTTGAGGGTTTTTGGGTCGATTTGTGAAGGCAACCATAGGTTTTGACCTATGTAGGATTCGTGCGTCGTTTTGGTCATGAGTCGGATTTTAATGCGATACGGTGCGTTATGATATGTAGGTACCCTATGTGGACTTCGAGATGACAAGCAAGCGCGTGGCGACGTCGGCACCGGCGAGCGAGGACAGGTGAGTAGATTTATATCTACGGGGAGAAGTCGGGTGGAAGGCGTATAGCACCCCCGCAGTTCGTGGTGATGTATACGAATACGTATACACACATTTATTGATTATATTTTGTTTGAGTTTATTGATGATAAATATGGATGGTTTAGTATCGCGAAACCCTAGAGTAGTGGTCACACCATACATGCACACACCCACCCATACTTACATACATTCTTCTTCCATTTGTGTTTACGGGAATATATATATAGTTATGTGTTCACATGGGTATGGGACTATGTGTTCACATACGGATTTGAGGATGATACTTGGGTTTGAGATGAGTCGATAAGATTTGTGTTGAGGTTGTGATATCGGTGATATGGCAGGATTTGTATTTGAGATACGTCCTGATATTATAGCGGGTCTTTGAACGACGATACGGGTGAATAGTGCTATAATCAAAATGGTCGACATGTGATCGTGATATGAGATATGATATGCTAGGATATTGATATTAGGCCGTATCGGGCGATGTATACCCTTGATGATGCTATGTGCTGACGGTATCGGTTTGTACGAGATTGTCGATCTGTAGTCAGATCATGAGTATATTGAGGATATTAATATTGTACTAGACATAGGTCAGTACCGTAGACTATGATCTTGAATAAAGAGGATACCAGAGGAATGGTGTGAGGAATATGATATTGACCCGTACCCAGATTTGGGGATGCCGTACGACGGATTTACGTACGAGCTATATCTTGATGATCGATCCTCACTCTTGACTTGGGATGTCTGATTGTAGATATGGTATCGGATATGATATTATTGAGGCGGGATCACCGACTAATATATATATACAGGTATGTATATGGATCGACTCAGATATTAGGCGGTTTCCTTACCTGTAGTCCAGCTTGTTAGCTTAGCCCTTTAGTTTAGTTTAGTTGTTAGATTAGATTTGATTCTTACCTATTTCAAAAGCTAACGAATCGTGGTTATTTTAAAAGACAGCCCAAGGGATCCTACGGATATTTCAAAAGATGTATCTGTTCATAAAAACACCGTAGCCCCTATTTTCAAAACCCTATGGTTCGTGTTATTTCAAAAGGCACCATTTGTAGGACTTATATTAGATTAATGCAGGTTAGTTACAGTTGCGTCTTGTATTCTGCTCCCGCTTATTATTGTGGTTCACTTCGCATCGCATACTTATGTTATAATTTCTTATTGCAATGTTGATATCATATTGTTAGGACACCAGCACCATTACCGATGATGCGTATGTACCACGTACACTTACTTGCCGGCTCACACACATCTTCATCGGTAATTGCCATGTCACGTACACCTTAGAAAATATTATTGCTTGACTTAGCTTGTTAGTTAGTAATTTGACATGATATTAGTGTACCTGCCTTATATGCCAGCTTAACATTGTAGTTATTACTTGCCACTTCATGCATACTGTTATTCATTGTTATACCTATATTCATGGTTTTACATGCTATTGATGATTTGGATTCGGATTTCCATGAGATTTTCTGGATTGGGAGGGGGGGGGGAACCGCAAAAACTTATATAAACTGATTTCTCTCTTTTTAAATAAAAAGCGTGGTTTTTCCCATGATGTATGAGTCGTCCACCATGAGTTTGCTGATGGATTTTGAGACCCGATTCGAGGAGACGGATGAACCGTTTCGGGTACATGGTGGACCCGGTAAGGTACCCCGGGGCAAGAAGCGCGTGATGATGACGATGTGAGCCTGGCAGGGGAGCACTACCTACCGGTGATATTACCCGACGCGTCGGATATCCGGAGGATACCGTCGTGGTCTTAAGATGGATGGTAGGGGCCGGTCTGGACTGACGGCGCCCTAGATATTGTGTTTGAGACATTGAGATATTGAGCTACAGAGACTGTGATACAGAGATATCGAGATATTGAGATTACGTTTTGTGCTGATGCTAGGCACTATTTTATGCTGATTTCATTTATGATATCTCATTTAAAAATACAAAGGAAATCTCAATAAATTATGAAAACAGTTTCTTCATTTACATGTATTCTGTTTTCATGCATTCATACCTCATTCATATGATATATTGCTACCTGAGGCACTGACACGGGCACATGAGATTACACTCGGGTTAGATATTTACCCTAGCCTTGTTATAGGTTGCATGTTATATATATAATTGAGGATATATATTATGATCATTGACCTAGGATGCGTTATTTATGCGATTTCTTTCCGTAGATGTTTTTCTATTCACGAGTTGGCAACTCACCCCCGTTGTGCCCCAGTTCCTTGCAGGTTTGCCGTACAGGTTTCTTTACGGCTTGCAGGCATAGTTTCCTTCGGGTGATTTGCTAGTAGGTGGGTTTACTTGTATCGTACCCCCAATTATATAACTTGTATATTATTACTCTGTTGTATCTAGAAGTTCCATCAACCAAACATGTATTTATTTTGAGATAGAGATCAGTGATGTTATTCCTTCGACCTTAGAGTCGCGCGTTCTATTTTTGTGGTTTTCTTGTGGTTTTAAGTTTCCTTTGAATTTTAATCCTCGCCGTTGGTGTTGTATATTATATTGCTTGTGTGGTTGTGACCATCGATTGATGAAGAGCTAGCTCCCGCTTGGGAATGCCTTTTTATTGATTTCGTATACTATTCATGTTGTATCCCGTTTGGGAGCCAGTATTTACAAAGGAGACTCTGCCGAAATTTTCAGGAAATACTTGATGTTTTTAAAACCGCATAGCTCGGCTTATGCTATTAAAACTACTTGATTTTAAATTGGTTTTCCTTCACTCTACTACTTTTCTTGGTTTGGATTTCTGGGTTTTCGGTTTACTTAGATTACGTACGCCTCGAGACGTTCGTAGTTTAAGTGCCGGTCATGTTCCGTACTTTCGGTTCGTGACAAAGTTGGTATCAGAGCGTTAAGTTTTACCTTCGGAGCGTAGGATGACCCTTGGTTGATGGAATAGGTGACTAAAGTAGAGTGACGTACCGTGGGTATGTTCCGCGGCATACTTACGATACGCTACTCCACTTAAGAAGCCTTCGGATGTACATTTCTTTGTTCAGTATTATATTCATTCCTGATCTAGCCTCATCGGTACCAGTTATGGTTTTGCTGCCACGATTACGGGCAGGGAGAGCTACGGCTAGAGTTGCGGTCAGCACGAGCTCGTTACGAACGAGGACTGACCAGGGCGTGATTCCGGCGACACACGATTGTAGAGATGTGTCTTTTTATTATGTTTTCGCGCCATGAGCGTTGATGGATCGCTGTATGAGATTACTCGGACGGGCAGATCAGCACCAGAGGATTGAGCCAATGATAGAAGGTCGCCAGTCATCGAGGATGAATGAATAGGACATGTGGATCGTTTGCCTACCCCGATGCGAGGTCATCAGATAGATTGTTTCCAGCTAGAGACGACTTCACGCGGAGACGTTGGGAGTCGACAGAGATGATCGAATGTCAGAAACCTATTATTCCAAGTTTAAAGTATTCGGAAAGGCATGCAGGCAATTCTATGGACCTTCTAGAAGAATGAAATCCTAACTCGACTTAATGACCGTGTGAAAGCCTTTGAACCTTCGGGTTTGCGGCAGTTCTACGGCGCCATTAGTGAGGCTTGGGTTTGCCCTTCTACGGCTGGACCACCGATGCTTTGGTATGTACCCGATACTATTAAACTGTGCCCAAGATGTTGAGCTCTTGGGGGATTATGAGGTTTTGACGACTTGATCGGATGGCTCGACTTAATTCGGATGCTAGGTGGTGAGATGCATTCTTGGGAGACTCCAGATACAAGGATAGCCGTTAGAGCTCAGTCCATGCAGCCACGACGAGACGAGTCCGAAGCGGTCGACATTAGAGAAAGGTGAAGTAAGAGGTTCGTACCAGATCTAGATGAAACGACGTTCCACTCCGCCGACATCAGAGATGCGATACGCATGCCACGGCATTGTACTTGGATATACCTTCCAGAAGGAGTCGCGATGAGTATGCAGCCGTTCCGGAACGAGAATAGATCTAGTAAGGGACGATGACTTCCGGACAGTTCGGCAGAGATGAGATTTGGGAGAGATCTCGACAGGACCTTTCTGGAATGAATTACAAGAAGACTTGGACCCAGGAGTGGTCATGCTACGCACACCGGCAGGCCAGAGCTCAGGTTCGTCGATGAGACATGCTATGAGTGACCACGACAGTTGGCCAGAGATTCTTGGAGGATGTGCTTGAGCGGGACTATTCCGCCATACTTGATTTTGGTATTCTGAGCGATCTATTTGCATGATTGATTTTGATGATGGAGTTTCGTGATATTTGTTTCCTTGGACCATGGTTGCACCTACTGAGTATTCACGATTTTTGCACAGTTGTTGCACTTGAGATAGTTTTCGTGCCTTGGTTCCTCATGTTTGTGATTATATGGATTTCATACAGTTGAGTTGATTGTGCGTATATACACATACGATTTGGTTTTTGCACTCGGTATGATTCACATATGCTTGCAGTGCAGTGATACGCATTTTGTGCACTTAGATGCACTGGACTTCGATTTCGATTGTGATACTCGATATTTGTTTTGTGCACCTTATGCACCTGATTTGATTTTGCGCATGTTCGGCGCTTGATATTGGATTTCATGATTTCGCGCATGATGGATGCACCTGCCTTGGATTTTCGCACATGTTGAGCGCATGTTTTGAGATGTGATTTTGGTGCACACCAGATGCACTAAATCGAGATTTTTCGTGCATGTCAGATGCACCTGATTTTGCTGTCAGGCACACATGTTGCCTATGACAGATGTTTCATGCACACCCGATACACTTAGATGTTGTTTCTGTGCATATGTATGGCACATATATGGACTTTGATTTCCGTGCGCACCAGACGCACGTAGTATTCATACGCGTATTTTGGGATTGATTTTTCTTATAGAGCAGTACGTTTTTATGATATTTGCTAAGTATTTTCGTACTAAGCAGGACTAGTTAGAGGACAGTACCTAAATGTATTTTGCATGCATTAATAGCTATTGAAGGGAATTTCAAAAATGAAAGCGAGCTATAGTCTCAGTATTTATCTACGTGTCTGATATGACGCGAAACGTTTAAAACAAGGAAAACCCTTCTAAATTGTTTCCCAAAACGGCGGAACGTACATTTCAAACAAAGTTATATATGTATATAGTTATTTTCTTATGATAGACGTCCGCCACTGTGCAGTGTTATGTGCATTGCACAGCAACATTAAGAGTTTTGACATGCATTTCCTTCAGATAATTACATATATAGATTTGATATTACGTGTATAGTTTCGAGTTATATCATATTGGTTTTGGTATTGGATTTGACATTGTGTCTTTACCATGACTTCGATGATTGCGGGATGCTTGACGGAGTTTTGATTTTGAGTTATCTGCTCATTACCCATGCGCATGTATTACGCTATGATGCGTTTTATGTACTTATGGTTTCGGAGCCCGACGACTTGATGGTTTTGCTTAGATGTTTTTGTATTTGGGGGGAGTTGAATTTAAATTCGGGGACCGAATTTCTTTAAGGGGGAAGATTGTAACGTTTTGAAAATCGTTTCGGTGAAATTTCGAAAAAACGGTAAAATAAGGGGGTTTTCTGTAAAAAGTCAAAATACAATTATCTTTATTATAAAATTAAATATACATATTCTAGCTATGAATTTGCTAGTATTTGGTGTTTATTGAGTCACTGGTGAAATTTCAAATTTTCTGAATTTTTTTCCGAAATTAATTATTTTAATATTATTTTAAGCCGTCACTAATACATTTAATTAGGGAAAATTACAAATTGGAATGAGTTGAAACAAATTTTGTGTATCATAACACATTAAACAAAATTTTATCATATGGTTTTTGAAATGAAATGCTTTGCCAAAACGGTTTAGAAAATATCGAAGAAAAAGGCTTTTTTCCGGTGAAATTAGTGTTAATGGGAATTGGGGTAATACATTTATCTTTTTCCCTCATCCACACTCACCCACACCCTCTCTCCCCTCTCCAAATCAGCAGCCCCAAGTGCCCCCTCATTTTCCCACTTGAATGGCTAAAAGAAAAGAAATGAAAAGAAATGAGAAGAAAGGGTAATATATATAAGTATTGGTTGGGTTGACTTGGACTTTCTTTGACTTGACTTTTCTCCCCACACCCACACACTTCACTCCCATCCTTCCCCATTTCTGGCCGAGCCCTCCCCAAGTGCAGCCCCCCAATTTTCTCCTCTCATTTCCTCATAAAAAACCTATCAAAAACCTCCAAAATTCCATCACAAATCAAACTAAAACCCAAATCCAACTCTTACCCATTTTTCCTTGACCTATTCTAGTGTGGATCTTGGAGCAAGAAGCAAGTTTGTGAGGCTAGGTTGGATGTTGATTCAAGTTTTGTGAGGTATAAATCCTTGTTCCATGGTTTGTTTGTTGCTTAGTTACTTAATTGTTGCTATCATACCTCATTTGAAGCTAATTAGGTGTTTAATTAGGTTTAATTGCTTGGTTGGAAAAATTCAAGAAAAGGGTTTGTAAATCAAATTAGGGTTTTCTTCATTGGGTATTGATCTTGATGTGGGGATTAACATGTTAATGTGATGCTAAAACTAACCTAGTTGCTAGTTTACTAATTGATGCTTGTAATTGTTAAAATTGGAATTTTATGCAAACTAGATTTTGGAAATTTATTGCAAATGTTAGACTAAAAATCTAATTAGGTTTTTCATGACTTCATTAACATTATAAAGTGTAGTTTAATGCTTTAGATCATGCAAATCTAAGCTAGATTGTAGTTTGTGCATTTTTGCTACGAAATTGTTAAAATGTAGGTATTTTGTAAACTAGAATTTTAGGGATTTTGGAATTTAATGAGATTAAATTATGGGAATTGTTTTTATGACTTATTTAAGATATTTAGTGAATATTGTGGCCGCTAGATTCGTTTATACATCGAGTTTGTACTAAAACGGTGATTTGTGCTTGCTGGATTTTCGGGAAAATGACTTTTTAAGTGAAATTGGGGTTTTTGTGAATTTTAAGCTATTTTATATTATAATTAGTGCTTGTAATTGTACAAATGAGTGTGTTGGAAGCTTTCTCGATGGTTTGGCGTTTGTACGCCGACGTCGAGGGTTTTTGGGTCGATTTGTGAAGGCAACCATAGGTTTTGACCTATGTGGGATTCGTGCGTCGTTTTGGTCATGAGTCGGATTTTAATGCGATACGGTGCGTTATGATATGTAGGTACCCCATGTGGACTTCGAGACGACAAGCAAGCGCGTGGCGACGTCGGCACCGGCGAGCGAGGACCAGGTGAGTAGATTTATATCTACGGGGAGAAGTCGGGTGGATGACGTATAGCACCCCCGCAGTTCGTGGTGATGTATACGAATACGTATACACACATTTATTGATTATATTTTGTTTGAGTTTATTGATGATAAATATGGATGGTTTAGTATCGCGAAACCCTAGAGTAGTGGTCGCACCATACATGCACACACCCACCCATACTTACATACATTCTTCTTCCATTTGTGTTTACGGGAATATATATATAGTTATGTGTTCACATGGGTATGGGACTATGTGTTCACATACGGATTTGAGGATGATACTTGGGTTTGAGATGAGTCGGTAAGATTTGTGTTGAAGTTGTGATATCGGTGATATGGCAGGATTCGTATTTGAGATACGTCCTGATATTATAGCGGGTCTTTGAATGACGATACGAGTGAATAGTGCTATAATCCAAATGGTCGACATGTGATCGTGATATGAGATATGATATGCTAGGATATTGATATTAGGCCGTATCGGGCGATGTATACCCTTGATGATGCTATGTGCTGACGGTATCGGTTTGTACGAGATTGTCGATCTGTAGTCAGATCATGAGTATATTGAGGATATTAGTATTGTACTAGAAATAGGTCAGTACCCTAGACTATGATCTTGAATAAAGAGGATACCAGAGGAATGGTGTGAGGAATATGATATTGACCCGTACCCAGATTTGGGGATGCCATACGACGGATTTACGTACGAGCTATATCTTGATGATCGATCCGCACTCTTGACTTGGGATGTCTGATTGTAGATATGGTATCGGATATGGTATTATTGAGGCGGGATCACCGACTAATATATATATACAGGTATGTATATGGATCGACTCAGATGTTAGGCGGTTTCCTTACCTGTAGTCCAGCTTGTTAGCTTAGCCCTTTAGTTTAGTTTAGTTGTTAGATTAGATTTGATTCTTACCTATTTCAAAAGCTAACGAATCGTGGTTATTTTAAAAGATAGCCCAAGGGATTCTACGGATATTTCAAAAGATGTATCTGTTCATAAAAACACCGTAGCCCCTATTTTCAAAACCCCATGGTTCGTGTTATTTCAAAAGGCACCATTTGTAGGACTTATATTAGATTAATGCAGGTTAGTTACAGTTGCGTCTTGTATTCTGCTCCCGCTTATTATTGTGGTTCGCTTCGCATCGCATACTTATGTTATAATTTCTTATTGCAATGTTGATATCATATTGTTAGGACACCAGCACCATTACCGATGATACGTATGTACCACGTACACTTACTTGTCGGCTCACACACATCTTCATCGGTAATTGCCATGTCACGTACACCTTAGAAAATATTATTGCTTGACTTAGCTTGTTAGTTAGTAATTTGACATGATATTAGTGTACCTGCCTTATATGCCAGCTTAACATTGTAGTTATTACTTGCCACTTCATGCATACTGTTATTCATTGTTATGCCTATATTCATGGTTTTACATGCTATTGATGATTTGGATTCGGATTTCCATGAGATTTTCTGGATTGGGAGGGGGGGGGGGAAACTCCAAAACTTATATAAACTGATTTCTCTCTTTTTAAATAAAAAGCGCGGTTTTTCCCATGATGTATGAGTCGTCCACCATGAGTTTGCTGATGGATTTTGAGACCCGATTCGAGGAGACGGATGAACCGTTTCGGGTATATGGTGGACCCGGTAAGGTACCCCGGGGCAAGAAGCGCGTGATGATGACGATGTGAGCCTGGCAGGGGAGCACTACCTACCGGTGATATTACCCGACGCGTCGGATATCCGGAGGATACCGTCGTGGTCTTGAGATGGATGGTAGGGGCCGGTCTGGACTGACGGCGCCCTAGATATTGTGTTTGAGACATTGAGATTTCGAGATATTGAGGTACAGAGACTGTGATACAGAGATATCGAGATATTGGGATTACGTTTTGTGCTGATGCTAGGCACTATTTTATGCTGATTTCATTTATGATATCTCATTTAAAAATACAAAGGAAATCTCAATAAATTATGAAAACAGTTTCTTCATTTACATGTATTCTGTTTTCATGCATTCATACCTCATTCATATGATATATTGCTACCTGAGGCACTGACACGGGCACATGAGATTACACTCGGGTTAGATATTTACCCTAGCCTTGTTATAGGTTGCATGTTATATATATAATTGAGGATATATATTATGATCATTGACCTAGGTTGAGTTATTTATGCGATTTCTTTCCGTAGATGTTTTTCTATTCACGAGTTGGCAACTCACCCCCGTTGTGCCCCAGTTCCTTGCAGGTTTGCCGTACAGGTTTCTTTACGGCTTGCAGGCATAGTTTCCTTCGGGTGATTTGCTAGTAGGTGGGTTTACTTGTATCGTACCCCCAATTATATAACTTGTATATTATTACTCTGTTGTATCTAGAAGTTCCATCAACCAAACATGTATTTATTTTGAGATAGAGACCAGTGATGTTATTCCTTCGACCTTAGAGTCGCGCGTTCTATTTTTGTGGTTTTCTTGTGGTTTTAAGTTTCCTTTGAATTTTAATCCTCGCCGTTGGTGTTGTATATTATATTCCTTGTGTGGTTGTGACCATCGATTGACGAAGAGCTAGCTCCCGCTTGGGAATGCCATTTTATTGATTTCGTATACTATTCATGTTGTATCCCGTTTGGGAGGCAGTATTTACAAAGGAGACTCTGCCGAAATTTTCAGGAAATACTTGATGTTTTTAAAACCGCATAGCTCGGCTTATGCCATTAAAACTACTTGATTTTAAATTGGTTTTCCTTCACTCTACTACTTTTCTTGGTTTGGATTTCTGGGTTTTCGGTTTACTTAGATTACGTACGCCTCGAGACGTTCGTAGTTTAAGTGCCGGTCATGTTCCGTACTTTCGGTTCGTGACAAAGTTGGTATCAGAGCGTTAAGTTTTACCTTCGGAGCGTAGGATGACCCTTGGTTGATGGAATAGGTGACTAAAGTAGAGTGACGTACCGTGGGTATGTTCCGCGGCATACTTACGATACGCTACTCCACTTAAGAAGCCTTCGGATGTACATTTCTTTGTTCAGTATTATATTCATTCCTGATCTAGCCTCATCGGTACCAGTTATGGTTTTGCTGCCACGATTACGGGCAGGGAGAGCTACGGCTAGAGTTGCGGTCAGCACGAGCTCGTTACGAACGAGGACTGACCAGGGCGTGATTCCGGCGACACACGATTGCAGAGATGTGTCTTTTTATTATGTTTTCGCGCCACGAGCATTGATGGATCGCTGTATGAGATTACTCGGACGGGCAGATCAGCACCAGAGGATTGAGCCAATGATAGAAGGTCGCCAGTCATCGAGGATGAATGACTAGGACATGTGGATCGTTTGCCTACCCCGATGCGAGGTCATCAGATAGATTGTTTCCAGCTAGAGACGACTTCACGCGGAGACGTTGGGAGTCGACAAAGACGATCGAATGTCAGAAACCTATTATTCCAAGTTTAAAGTATTCGGAAAGGCATGCAGGAAATTCTATGGACCTTCTAGAAGAATGAAATCCTAACTCGACTTAATGACCGTGTGAAAGCCTTTGAACCTTCGGGTTTGCGGCAGTTCTACGGCGCCATTAGTGAGGCTTGGGTTTGCCCTTCTACGGCTGGACCACCGATGCTGTGGTATGTACCCGATACTATTAAACTGTGCCCAAGATGTTGAGCTCTTGGGGGATTATGAGGTTTTGACGACTTGATCGGATGGCTCGACTTAATTCGGATGCTAGGTGGTGAGATGCATTCTTGGGAGACTCCAGATACAAGGATAGCCGTTAGAGCTCAGTCCATGCAGCCACGACGAGACGAGTCCGAAGCGGTCGACATTAGAGAAAGGTGAAGTAAGAGGTTCGTACCAGATCTAGATGAAACGACGTTCCACTCCGCCGACATCAGAGATGCGATACGCATGCCACGGCATTGTACTTGGATATACCTTCCAGAAGGAGTCGCGATGAGTATGCAGCCGTTCCGGAACGAGAACAGATCTAGTAAGGGACGATGACTTCCGGACAGTTCGGCAGAGACGAGATTTGGGAGAGATCTCGACAGGACCTTTCTGGAATGAATTACAAGAAGACTTGGACCCAGGAGTGGTCATGCTACGCACACCGGCAGGCCAGAGCTCAGGTTCGTCGATGAGACATGCTATGAGTGACCACGACAGTTGGCCAGAGATTCTTGGAGGATGTGCTTGAGCGGGACTATTCCGCCATACTTGATTTTGGTATTCTGAGCGATCTATTTGCATGATTGATTTTGATGATGGAGTTTCGTGATATTTGTTTCCATGGACCATGGTTGCACCTACTGAGTATTCACGATTTTTGCACAGTTGTTGCACTTGAGATAGTTTTCGTGCCTTGGTTCCTCATGTTTGTGATTATATGGATTTCATACAGTTGAGTTGATTGTGCGTATATACACATACGATTTGGTTTTTGCACTCGGTATGATTCACATATGCTTGCAGTGCAGTGATACGCATTTTGTGCACTTAGATGCACTGGACTTCGATTTCGATTGTGATACTCGATATTTGTTTTGTGCACCTTGTGCACCTGATTTGATTTTGCGCATGTTCGGCGCTTGATATTGGATTTCATGATTTCGTGCATGATGGATGCACCTGCCTTGGATTTTCGCACATGTTGAGCGCATGTTTTGAGATGTGATTTTGGTGCACACCAGATGCACTAAATCGAGATTTTTCGTGCATGTCAGATGCACCTGATTTTGCTGTCAGGCACACATGTTGCCTATGACAGATGTTTCATGCACACCCGATGCACTTAGATGTTGTTTCTGTGCATATGTATGGCACATATATGGACTTTGATTTCCGTGCGCACCAGACGCACGTAGTATTCATACGCGTATTTTGGGATTGATTTTTCTTATAGAGCAGTACGTTTTTATGATATTTGCTAAGTGTTTTCGTACTAAGCAGGACTAGTCAGAGGACAGTACCTGAATGTATTTTGCATGCATTGATAGCTATTGAAGGGAATTTCAAAAAAGAAAGCGAGCTATAGTCTCAGTATTTATCTACGTGTCTGATATGACGCGAAACGTTTAAAACAAGGAAAACCCTTCTAAATTGTTTCCCAAAACGGCGGAACGTACATTTCAAACAAAGTTATATATGTATATAGTTATTTTCTTATGATAGACGTCCGCCACTGTGCAGTGTTATGTGCATTGCACAGCAACTTTAAGAGATTTGACATGCATTTCCTTCAGATAATTACATATATAGATTTGATATTACGTGTATAGTTTCGAGTTATATCATATTGGTTTTGGTATTGGATTTGACATTGTGTCTTTACCATGACTTCGATGATTGCGGGATGCTTGACGGAGTTTTGATTTTGAGTTATCTGCTCATTACCCATGCGCATGTATTACGCTATGATGCGTTTTATGTACTTATGATTTCGGAGCCCGACGACTTGATGGTTTTGCTTAGATGTTTTTGTATTTGGGGGGAGTTGAATTTAAATTCGGGGACCGAATTTCTTTAAGGGGGGAAGATTGTAACGTTTTGAAAATCGTTTCGGTGAAATTTCGAAAAAACGGTAAAATAAGGGGGTTTTCTGTAAAAAGTCAAAATACAAATATCTTTATTATAAAATTAAATATACATATTCTAGTTATGAATTTGCTAGTATTTGGTGTTTATTGAGTCACTGGTGAAATTTCAAATTTTCTGAAATTTTTTCCGAAATTAATTATTTTAATATTATTTTAAGCCGTCACTAATACATTTAATTAGGGAAAATTACAAATTGGAATGAGTTGAAACAAATTTTGTGTATCATAACACATTAAACAAAATTTTATCATATGGTTTTTGAAATGAAATGGTTTGCCAAAACGGTTTAGAAAATATCGAAGAAAAAGGCTTTTTTTCGGTGAAATTAGTGTTAATGGGAATTGGGGTAATACATTTATCTTTTTCCCTCACCCACACTCACCCACACCCTCTCTCCCCTCTCCAAATCAGCAGCCCCAAGTGCCCCCTCATTTTCCCACTTGAATGGCTAAAAGAAAAGAAATGAAAAGAAATGAGAAGAAAGGGTAATATATATAAGTATTGGTTGGGTTGACTTTGACTTTCTTTGACTTGACTTTTCTCCCCACACCCACACACTTCACTCCCATCCTTCCCCATTTCTGGCCGAGCCCTCCCCAAGTGCAGCCCCCCAATTTTCTCCTCTCATTTCCTCATAAAAAACCTATCAAAAACCTCCAAAATTCCATCACAAATCAAACTAAAACCCAAATCCAACTCTTACCCATTTTTCCTTGACCTATTCTAGTGTGGATCTTGGAGCAAGAAGCAAGTTTGTGAGGCTAGGTTGGATGTTGATTCAAGTTTTGTGAGGTATAAATCCTTGTTCCATGGTTTGTTTGTTGCTTAGTTACTTAATTGTTGCTATCATACCTCATTTGAAGCTAATTAGGTGTTTAATTAGGTTTAATTGCTTGGTTGGAAAAATTCAAGAAAAGGGTTTGTAAATCAAATTAGGGTTTTCTTCATTGGGTATTGATCTTGATGTGGGGATTAACATGTTAATGTGATGCTAAAACTAACCTAGTTGCTAGTTTACTAATTGATGCTTGTAATTGTTAATATTGGAATTTTATGCAAACTAGGTTTTGGAAATTTATTGCAAATGTTAGACTAAAAATCTAATTAGGTTTTTCATGACTTCATTAACATTATTAAGTGTAGTTTAATGCTTTAGATCATGCAAATCTAAGCTAGATTGTAGTTTGTGCATTTTTGCTACGAAATTGTTAAAATGTAGGTATTTTGTAAACTGGAATTTTAGGGTTTTTGGAATTTAATGAGATTAAATTATGGGAATTGTTTTTATGACTTATTTAAGATATTTAGTGAATATTGTGGCCGCTAGATTCGTTTATACATCGAGTTTATACTAAAACGGTGATTTGTGCTTGCTGGATTTTCGGGAAAATGACTTTTTAAGTGAAATTGGGGTTTTTGTGAATTTTAAGCTATTTTATATTATAATTAGTGCTTGTAATTGTACAAATGAGTGTGTTGGGAGCTTTCTCGATGGTTTGGCGTTTGTACGCCGACGTCGAGGGTTTTTGGGTCAATTTGTGAAGGCAACCATAGGTTTTGACCTATGTGGGATTCGTGTGTCGTTTTGGTCATGAGTCGGATTTTAATGCGATACGGTGCGTTATGATATGTAGGTACCCCATGTGGACTTCGAGACGACAAGCAAGCGCGTGGCGACGTCGGCACCGACGAGCGAGGACCAGGTGAGTAGATTTATATCTACCGGGAGAAGTCGGGTGGATGGCGTATAGCACCCCCGCAGTTTGTGGTGATGTATACGAATACGTATACACACATTTATTGATTATATTTTGTTTGAGTTTATTGATGATAAATATGGATAGTTTAGTATCGCGAAACCCTAGAGTAGTGGTCGCACCATACATGCACACACCCACCCATACTTACATACATTCTTCTTCCATTTGTGTTTACGGGAATATATATATAGTTATGTGTTCACATGGGTATGGGACTATGTGTTCACATACGGATTTGAGGATGATACTTGGGTTTGAGATGAGTCGATAAGATTTCTGTTGAGGTTGTGATATCGGTGATATGGCAGGATTCGTATTTGAGATACGTCCTGATATTATAACGGGTCTTTGAACGACGATACGAGTGAATAGCGCTATAATCAAAATGGTCGACATGTGATCGTGATATGAGATATGATATGCTAGGATATTGATATTAGGCCGTATCGGGCGATGTATACCCTTGATGATGCTATGTGCTGACGGTATCGGTTTGTACGAGATTGTCGATCTGTAGTCAGATCATGAGTATATTGAGGATATTAGTATTGTACTAGAAATAGGTCAGTACCCTAGACTATGATCTTGAATAAAGAGGATACCAGAGGAATGGTGTGAGGAATATGATATTGACCCGTACCCAGATTTGGGGATGCCGTACGACGGATTTACGTACGAGCTATATCTTGATGATCGATCCGCACTCTTGACTTGGGATGTCTGATTGTAGATATGGTATCGGATATGATATTATTGAGGCGGGATCACTGACTAATATATATATACAGGTATGTATATGGATCGACTCAGATGTTAGGCAGTTTCCTTACCTGTAGTCCAGCTTGTTAGCTTAGCCCTTTAGTTTAGTTTAGTTGTTAGATTAGATTTGATTCTTACCTATTTCAAAAGCTAACGAATCGTGGTTATTTTAAAAGACAGCCCAAGGGATCCTACGGATATTTCAAAAGATGTATCTGTTCATAAAAACACCGTAGCCCCTATTTTCAAAACCCCATGGTTCGTGTTATTTCAAAAGACACCATTTGTAGGACTTATATTAGATTAATGCAGGTTAGTTACAGTTGCGTCTTGTATTCTGCTCCCGCTTATTATTGTGGTTCGCTTCGCATCGCATACTTATGTTATAATTTCTTATTGCAATGTTGATATCATATTGTTAGGACACCAGCACCATTACCGATGATGCGTATGTACCACGTACACTTACTTGCCGGCTCACACACATCTTCATCGGTAATTGCCATGTCACGTACACCTTAGAAAATATTATTGCTTGACTTAGCTTGTTAGTTAGTAATTTGACATGATATTAGTGTAGCTGCCTTATATGCCAGCTTAACATTGTAGTTATTACTTGCCACTTCATGCATATTGTTATTCATTGTTATGCCTATATTCATGGTTTTACATGCTATTGATGATTTGGATTCGGATTTCCATGAGATTTTCTGGATTTTGGGGGGGGGGGGGAAACCGCAAAAATTATATAAACTGATTTCTCTCTTTTTAAATAAAAAAGTGCGGTTTTTCCCATGATGTATGAGTCGTCCACCATGAGTTTGCTGATGGATTTCGAGACCCGATTCGAGGAGACGGATGAACCGTTTCGGGTACATGGTGGACCCGGTAAGGTACCCCGGGGCAAGAAGCGCGTGATGATGACGATGTGAGCCTGGCAGGGGAGCACTACCTACCGGTGATATTACCCGACGCGTCGGATATCCGGAGGATACCGTCGTGGTCTTGAGATGGATGGTAGGGGCCGGTCTGGACTGACGGCGCCCTAGATATTGTGTTTGAGACATTGAGATTTCGAGATATTGAGGTACAGAGACTGTGATACAGAGATATCGAGATATTGGGATTACGTTTTGTGCTGATGCTAGGCACTGTTTTATGCTGATTTCATTTATGATATCTCATTTAAAAATACAAAGGAAATCTCACTAAATTATGAAAACAGTTTCTTCATTTACATGTATTCTGTTTTCATGCATTCATACCTCATTCATATGATATATTGCTACCTGAGGCACTGACACGGGCACATGAGATTACACCCGGGTTAGATATTTACCCTAGCCTTGTTATAGGTTGCATGTTATATATATAATTGAGGATATATATTATGATCATTGACCTAGGTTGCGTTATTTATGCGATTTCTTTCCGTAGATGTTTTTCTATTCACGAGTTGGCAACTCACCCCCGTTGTGCCCCAGTTCCTTGCAGGTTTGCCGTACAGGTTTCTTTACGGCTTGCAGGCGTAGTTTCCTTCGGGTGATTTGCTAGTAGGTGGGTTTACTTGTATCGTACCCCCCATTATATAACTTGTATATTATTACTCTGTTGTATCTAGAAGTTCCATCAACCAAACATGTTTTTATTTTGAGATAGAGACCAGTGATGTTATTCCTTCGACCTTAGAGTCGCGCGTTCTATTTCTGTGGTTTTCTTGTGGTTTTGAGTTTCCTTTGAATTTTAATCCTCGCCGTTGGCGTTGTATATTATATTGCTTGTGTGGTTGTGACCGTCGATTGACGAAGAGCTAGCTCCCGCTTGGGATGCCTTTTTATTGATTTCGTATACTATTCATGTTGTATCCCGTTTGGGAGCCAGTATTTACAAAGGAGACTCTGCCGAAATTTTCAGGAAATACTTGATGTTTTTAAAACCGCATAGCTCGGCTTATGCTATTAAAACTACTTGATTTTAAATTGGTTTTTCTTCACTCTACTACTTTTCTTGGTTTGGATTTCTGGGTTTTCGGTTTACTTAGATTACGTACGCCTCGAGACGTTCGTAGTTTAAGTGCCGGTCATGTTCCGTACTTTCGGGTCGTGACACTTACAATCGTAATCTTTCACCAGTTCCATCAATCTACGTTGCCTTAGGTTCAGATCCCTCTGCTGAAAAATATACTTTAAGCTCTTATGATCTGTGAAGATTTGACACGACTCTCCATACAAGTAATGTCTCCAAATCTTCAATGCGAAAACTACAGCAGCCATCTCTAGATCATGAGTGGGGTAGTTTTGTTCGTGCCTCTTCAACTGTCGAGAAGCATAAGCTACAACCCTGCCGTGCTGCATCAACACACAGCCTAAACCCACTCTAGAAGCATCACAATACACAACAAAACCACCTGACCCGGAAGGTAAAGATAAGACAGGTGCAGTCGTCAAGCGCGTCTTCAACTGCTGGAAACTCTGCTCACATGCATCTGTCCACTAAAATAGAACCTCTTTCCTAGTCAATCCGGTCAAAGGTGCAGTGACCCGTGAAAAATCCTGCACGAAGCATCGGTAATAACCTGCTAGACTTAAGAAACTCTGAACCTCTGTAACTGACACAGGTCTGGGCCAGTGCTGTACCGCTTCAATCTTCTTTGGCTCCACACATATACCCTCTCTCGTAACCACGTGACCCAAGAACTCCACACTATCAAGCCAAAAAGCACACTTAGAGAATTTTGCAAACAGCTGATGCTCTTTCAAGGTCTGCAACGTAATACGTAAATGATGCTCGTGCTCCGTCCGACTCCGAGAATAAACAAGAATGTCATCTATGAACACTATAATAAATCGATCAATGAAGGGTCTGAAGATACGGTTCATCATATCCATAAAAGCTGCTGGAGCGTTGGTGAGTCCAAACGACATCACCAGAAATTCATAGTGCCCATATCTTGTGCGAAACGCAGTCTTCAGAATATCGTCCTTCCGAACCCTCAACTGGTGATACCCCGACCGAAAATCAATCATCGAGAAGTAACCAGCTCTCTGCAACTGATCGAATAAGTCATCTATACGTGGTAGTGGATACCTGTTTCGCACAGTGACGCGATTCAGCTGTCGGTAGTCGATGCACAGTCTCATACTACCGTCTTTCTTCTTTACAAATAGGACAGGAGCTCCCAGCGGTGATACACTGGGACGAACAAGCCCTCTATCTAACAACTCTTGCAACTGGCTTTTGAGTTCCTTCAACTCTGTCGGTGCCATTCGATAGGGTGGTATAGAAATAGGCCCCGCACCCGGAATCAAGTCGATGCAAAATTCAATGTCACGATCGGGTGGCAATCCTGGTAACTCAGCAGGAAACATCTCAGGAAATTCCCGTGCGATCGGAACCTGGTCCAATGGAATCTCAGCAACCCCTAAGTCCTGAACAAAAGCCAAGAACCCATGACAACCCTTCTTCAAGAGTCGCCCCGCACAAAGAGCAGAAATCATGTTGGCAGGAGTTATTTTACAATCCCCTTGCACAACAAACACCGGTTCACCTGGAAAATCTAACCGCCTTTCCCCGACAATCTACATAGGCATGACAGGCGGCCAACTGTTCATACCATAATATTGCATTATTATATTCCCCATTCTTATATATTTTACAAATAAACAGGTTCTTTTGACCCATGTCTGCTACATAGTACATGTTACAGGTTCTTGGAGCGAAAACAGTGAAAAAGATAAAAGACGATGAAAAAGTGAGACTACAACCAACAAATAGAAGGATCTTGATCAAGCCTACACAAAAGATTAGTACAAGGCAACGCAAGGTCCAAGATTACAAAGCGAACGGGTAAAAGTCCACTGCAATTGTTCACTGGGAGATCTGGAAGAAACCTAGAAGCCAAATGGAGAAAAGTACTAGAGAAACAGGAAGTACAAGTCAACAGAAGCCAGACCAGAAAGTTTCAGCACACAAGACCACCAGTGGGCCGCGGAACCGCGGCCCAACCCCTGTGCGGCCGTGGTTCCGCTGCCGTCTAGAGCCCATAGCTGAATAAATTTTTACCATAATATTTTGCGGCTTTGACCGGTCTTCCTAGGGGTATTTTGGTAAATGCAGACATGTGGCAATTGTAAACCTAGGGTTTTCTATGTCCTATAAATAGAAGCCCAAATTCATTGTATGCCTCCATGCCTCCTTTCATTAATAAAATTCAGAATTCTTTTTGGAGAGCATCAATTTATGAGTAAGTTTTCAATTCCTGCCCTAGGTAATTTCTATTCTTGCCCTAGTTAAATTTAATTCTTTGCCCTAATTAGATAGTTAGATCTTTTATTCTCTGCCCTAGATAAATGTTTTTCAATTCCCTAATGAGCGAGTAGTCTCCTCGCTTGTTAGGGTTAGCTTTGGGGAAGGTTTGAGAGATGAAGATCTCTCACCCCTTTCTTGCCCGTCATATATTTTCATAGGACTTCATGCATACATGCACACACCGCTCCCTACGGCACCCTATCTTACGAAGTAGCGGTGATACCGTAGTATAAAGGCCCGGTTGTGCGTGTTTTCCATGGAGGTCAGGGTAAGGATTGATAAAGGAAGGACAAGAAACTAGAGGAAGAAACATCTTCCAGATGGTCCTAATTCACTTTATTAATAATTACCATAACTCCTAATGGATCTTCATATGGGTATAGAAAGCGGTGAGATTTATTGACTTTAAACTAGACCTAACCCTAGCAAGATTTAGATCTAGATTAATTTAGTTTTTAGATTTAATCAATCCGGCACCCATCGGAATTAACTCGTAAGAGCGATTAGGAAATTCACAACATCCCTGTGGATCGACCCGTACTCACCGGCTAGCTGCAAAGCGACGCCGTTCTTGATTGCGGTAACATATATTTTTGATCGTAAAATCCATATAAATCAAATGGCGCCGTTGCCGGGGATGGCGTGTTATTTCCTTTTTGCAATTTCGGGTTAATATAAACTAAAAAAAATCATAAAAATCTGAAAAATTTAAAAAATATATAAAATTTTTATCATATTTGTAATTTGTGAAGGGTATTTTTTGTTTGAATTTTGCAGGATCTACAATCGAGACGGATCTGGAAAAATCCAGAGTGCGAAACAGAAAAAGGTAGATCAGAACAGAAAGGGATTGGAACAACAGAGCAGCACAATTTTTTCAGAGACCTGAAGCTTCAACTCCGCCGCCCTTCCGCCGCGCAAGCGCTCTCCCACCGCGGATCCGCCGCAAGGTGCTGACGTCAGCACGCGAAAATAACACCGTTTGTTCCTTTTTTCTCTCCTCTGCAACTTACAATATATCTTCTGAAAAATCTCCTGCAGGATTCTTTGCGCTTTAAAAATCTTTCCCCTTCCAAATAACAAATCTTGTGTAGGATTCTTTGCGCCGCGCTTAAAATAAAAATTGATTGCAAGAAATCTTTTCTGTTTTGCATACCTTTAATCTTTTTTGCAAAAATTTCCAAATAAAGAGAAAAAGGAAAAAGGAAATTTTTTTTAAAAAAAGACTTGCAACTTTTGTCGCTAAGAAATCCGTGCACCCCAACCTTCTTTCTCTTCTCATTCTTCCATCATGGGTACCCCACATCACAAATCTCTTGCCGAACTTTGGTATCCCGAACCTAACTTTGCCTCGTACGTCAATTGTTTCGGTCGATTTAAGGAAGATCCCTCCATGCCCAAAATTTCTTTGAAAGATCAAATAGAAGCGTCTAGGAGAAACAGTTCGACGTTGCAATCCACTTTGTGTCAACCATGTCAACCTTCACCACCTTCGTACGTTGATGCCACTTTTTCAAGTCCCGTTGTATCTCCTAAACCAATGTCTATTGCTGAGCATATTGCACAATCTCGTAGCCGATCTTTCACTCCTCTCCACACATCCAGTTCTAGGGATCAACAAGTCCATTCACCTTTTTATCCAAATGTTGATCCTACTCCTGTCAAACCATCCAATTCCTACCAGTCTTACCCGACTTTCCCGCCTTCACTAGACATTGCTTCTACACAGCCATTTGGGAGTTTCACGTATTCAAACAATTTCGAATCTTTTACAGAAACCCTTTCACAACCCATGTCTAGTTTGGAACAGTCGTTGGAATTTTATATTTCAGCAACAAACAAAAAGATTAGGAATGTGGATGCGTCCATAGCCGCCCTTATACAACCTAGTGAACCGGTAGTTAGTTTCCAACTAGCTCCAAATTTTCTAATGTATGAGGAGGCGGTTGGACAGAGTGAGAATTTGAGAGGAGAAAATGAGTTTTACACCTTTCCAAATCAAACCTACCCATACCCAATTGAAGCCCACAACTCCGGTTTTCCATCGATTGTCCCAAATGATTCACAAGTTGAAAATAAAACATCTAACGAGTTGTGTGACTTTGTAGTGCTTGATTTGCCAGATTGTGAAGGGCCCTTTTCGAGCGAAACCACACCTAATCCGTTTGAACTTTACACCTCCACTCTAGAACCTGAATTGATAACTATCCATGCTTTTGATGAGGTGTCAGAAAAAATTGATTTTCACTTGATTGAGGATATAGACGCCGGGAATATTTTGGATGATGAACCCGTAGATTTGATTGAAATTTTATGTCCAATTCATCATCCCGAGTCATTAAATGTTTCTCCCAAACTTCATATGCGTCTTGATTTTGATGATAATGTCATGGATGAGCTAAATATTGAGGAGAATTATGAGGATAGTATTGAGGAGAGTATTGAGGATAATATTGAGTTGAACCATTTTTGTTTGATGTGTCGGATTTTCCAATTCATTCTCCTGAACCTTTAACTGTTATATCACCCTCCTTCCTTTCCATCGTTCCGTCCACGCAAAAGATCACGCTTGAACACTGTGAGCTTGAAAAATTTCCCTTTGAATCTGACACAGTTCTCACAGCCGATAACACTTACGAGTGTTTCATTTTTTCGGACGATGTTGATGACTCACCGCCCGAGTTTGAGTCCTTTGAATTTTCAGATGGGTTAGTTGCACCATCAGACTTGGTTGCTTACAGTCGTTTCGGACCATTGATGGAATCTTTCAAGTTCGAGATAGTTTACTACGGTGAGAATAAGACTATCCCTAATTCACTCCCTTTCGTCCTTCCTATCGTTCCGATCTTGCAAGATACCGTTACGCTTTCATCTCCAATACCAAGTTCGACGTACCCATGCTTGCTCACGAATCTTGAGGGATTTAGTCTCATTTTTCTGCTGGTTGATAGATTAGCACAATCGCTTTTTACACATCGGTCATTACAAATTGTGCTAATTTATACGCTCCATCCCCACCCTCAAGTTCGTATTCCCACTTTCTTTGGTTCTTCTAATCCTCCTTTCGTGATGCGGAGTGTTGATGAATCATAATCCGATATTTTGAGTTCGATAATTTTCAATTGGACTTTCGATGAAAGTTTCGAAGATATTTTCGCCGACGAACTCGCATTCTTAAACGATACGAATTTTGTGATTAATCAACCTCCACTCGAAGAAGTAGAACCACTACCATTTCTTTTTTCCCTCCGCCATTCTCTTCCACCGAGACCGTATACCATTTCTATCTCCACACGGTCTCGTGTGCTTCACATTTCTTTTCTTTACACCCCTTTCTTTCACCAACCCTACCATTATCACGATAGAATTTTTGAATGGTTGGTGCTAAATTTTGGTCTGTGTAAGGCCTTGTATAGTTTAATTTTTCTCCTCCCTAACTCTGAACATTGACGTTGTTTTACTTAAGTTTGGGGGGAACCTTGTTGTATATATATTTTGTCTTTCTTTTCATAATATAAAATAAAAAAAATTATAAATAAATAAACAGGGGAGTGCCGACATCTTGACCCTCTTGGTGTAGCATGACAGTGAGGACATTGTCAAGTTTAAGTTTAGGGGTATGCTCGGTAAGTCTTCTTCTTTCGCATTCATGTGTATATTTTTGCATTTGCATACTTATTTTAAAACCCATAAAAATTGAAAAAATTTCAAAAATTATAAAAATTAATATATTCAATTTTGGCCGTATTTGACTTGAGTTTGACAAATATGTTAACTAGTTAGGAACAACTAGATATTAGACTTAGTAAATTAAAAACCTTAAAAATAACCTTTCTTAAAATTTAACGGTAGAAAGTATATGTCTTTGTAGTTTATTTAGAAATAGGCAAATTTTGAGTTCACTTCTTGGGCTAAGTCAAAACAAAGGAAAAGTATTGATATTTTTATTAAAGTATAAGTTTGAAAGATAGTTCCTAGCTTAAGTCTAGATTCTGAAAATGTATACCCTACAATTTGCACAATCACGCACCTTGAAATTTGGAATAGTAGAGGAGACCTTGAAATGCTCTTGTCTAAAGTCCTTAGTACGAAGAAAAAAAACTACAAGTGTGAATAAAGAAAAAAATGAACACTGGTTTTTGTGATTCTTTAAGGCTGAAAAATAAAAAAAATATTTAGCAAGGGTGCTTCATCACCTAGTGCCTTAGACCAACTGGTTTGGGAGTCACTGCTAAAAAGCCTTAGGTGTTACAAGACTAGGAAGTACGCTTTAAAGTGTAAACGCATTTTGTAATCGGTCGTTGGTACCTCAAGAAGTATTAACGGTCGCATGAAGGATGTGTAAGAAAAATTCATTTAAAAATTCACCAATTAAGAAGTGCTTTGGACAACGGACAAGAGTATGATTGCTTGATTTGAATTTCCGAGTGTAGGGGTGATATATACACACACGTACGGGTATGTGATTGGAGTTTAGATAAGAGATAGGAGTGAAGAATAGAACTTGTATCTTTAGTAGAGTTGATAAAAATTCCTAAGTGGAGATGGAACCCTAGAAGGAAAACTTAAGAGATGCCAAAAGCTAAGTAGGTCTGCAGAACATATATAATCTTAAGTTAAATGATGAGGAAGTGTGAAGAATATGGGTGGATAATTTACGAGTCGACGATAATAGAATTCCTTGTTAGAAAACCTAATTGGAGAACAAAAGTAGAAATGCTAAATTGATAGGATTTTGTGGGTAGTATCCGCTGAAAACCCTCAGGAGATAACACTCCTCCTACTAGGGACACCTAGAGGTTTAACGGCTTGTTGCACGAGCTCAGTGCAATCGCGTTTCCCTGCAAAAGTGAGGTTTGGTTTTTTGTTGAGAATAAAACTAGGTTTGCTCGAGGACGAGAAAAAGATAAGTTTGGGGGTATTTGTTCATAACATAATATTGCATTATTATATTCCCCATTTTAATATATTTTTCAAATAAACAGGTGCTTTTGACCCATGTCTGCTATATAGTACAGGTTACAGGTTCTTGGAGCGAAAACAGTGAAAAAAATAAAAGACGATGAAAAAGTGAGACTACAACCAACAAATAGAAGGATCTTGATCAAGCCTACACAAAAGATCAGTACAAGGTAACGCAAGGTCTAAGATTACAAAGCGAACGGGTAAAAGTCCACTGCAATTGTTCACTGGGAGATCTGGAAGAAACCTAGAAGCCAAATGGAGAAAAGTACTAGAGAAACAGGAAGTACAAGTCAATAGAAGCCAGACCAGAAAGTTTCATCACACAAGACCACCAGTGGGCCGCGGAACCGCGGCCCAACTCCTGCTGCGGCCGTGGTTCCGCAGCCGTCTAGAGCCCATAGCTGAATAAATTTTTACCATAATATTTTGCGGCTTTGACCGGTCTTCCTAGGGGTATTTTGGTAAATGCAGACATGTGGCAATTGTAAATCTAGGGTTTTCTATGTCCTATAAATAGAAGCCCAAATTCATTGTATGCCTCCATGCCTCCTTTCATTAATAAAATTCAGAATTCTTTTTGGAGAGCATCAATTTAGGAGTAAGTTTTCAATTCCTGCCCTAGGTAATTTCTATTCTTGCCCTAGTTAAATTTATTTCTTTGCCCTAGTTAGATAGTTAGATCTTTTATTCTCTGCCCTAGATAAATGTTTTTCAATTCCCTAATGAGCGAGTAGTCTCCTCGATTGTTAGAGTTAGCTTTGGGGAAGGTTTGAGAGATGAAAATCTCTCACCCCTTTCTTGCCCGTCATATATTTTCATAGGACTTCATGCATACATGCACACACCGCTCCCTACGGCACCCTATCCTACGAGGTAGCGGTGATACTGTAGTATAAAGGTCCGGTTGTGCGTGTTTTCCATGGAGGTTAGGGTAAGGATTGATAAAGGAAGGACAAGAAGCGAGAGGAAGAAACATCTTCCCTATGGTTCTAATTCACTTTATTAATAATTACCATAACTCCTAATAGATCTTCATATGGGTATAGAAAGCGGTGAGATTTATTGACTTTCCAAACTTAAACTAGACCTAACCCTAGCAAGATTTAGATCTAGATTAATTTAGTTTTTAGATTTAATCAATCCGGCACCCATCGGAATTAACTCGTAAGAGCGATTAGGAAATTCACAACATTCCTGTGGACCGACCCGTACTCACCGGCTAGCTGCAAAGCGACGCCGTTCTTGATTGCGGTAACATATATTTTTGATCGTAAAATCCATATAAATCACCAACT
Organism: Agapanthus africanus; assembly: GCA_030015575.1. NCBI lineage: Eukaryota > Viridiplantae > Streptophyta > Magnoliopsida > Asparagales > Amaryllidaceae > Agapanthus > Agapanthus africanus. The sequence goes on from CM057345.1 coordinate 363,625,109, forward strand.
AATCCATACCAAGAAGTATATCAAAATCTAGCATATCCAGGAGAATCAGATCAACTAGCGAATCTCTATCACCAATACGCACAGAACATGACCTGAATACGTGCAAAGCTATAAAAGAATCTCCCACCGGGGTAATCACCACTAATGGTAACTCTAACAACGACGACTCTTTCCCCAAAGAAAGTGCAAATCGTGAAGATACATAAGAATGTGTAGAACCGGGATAAAATAAAACATGTGCCTCTAACGAGCATACTGTAAGAGTACCTGTCACGACTGCATTTGATGCCTGGGCATCCTGTGGAGTCAGCGCAAATACCCGTGCCTGGCCCCTGCCCGCATCCTGTCGTCCTCTACTTCTATCTCCTCGACCTCTCTGAGAATGTCCCGCAAAGCCTCGACCTCGTGGTGCAACTGCCTGGTGTGTAGCACCCACTGGGGGAGGAAGTAAAGCCATCGGCGTAGAAGGTGGAAGAGGTAAAGCAGTCTGTGGAGCGACGGTCCCTCCCTGGGATCTACAATCCCGCGCAAAGTTTCCGGGAAGTCCACAACTAAAACATGTAGATGGGGGCCTCTGATCATCGGGATAGGAACTGAACATCTGGCCCTGGGTCCAACCTCGTCCGAAACTGCGGCCTGGAGTATATCTGCCTCTACCTCTGCCAAACTGTCTAGTCATTGGCCCGATCGGTCTACTCCTCTTTGGCTCTGGAACAACCACTGCCTCGCTCAAACTCTCCTCCACTCGTATCGCTGCATCCATGGCCTGCGCATACGTATCAAAATGTTGTGAGCCGATAGCCAAATACAACTGCGTGTCCAGACTCCTTAGGAACCTCTTCACCCGAAGCTCCTCCGTAGGTACTAAGTATGGGGCATAGCGCGACAGCTGGGTAAATCGTAAATCATAATCTGCCACTGACATACTCGCCGATTTTCGCAATGCTTCAAAAATACTAGCTCTAGCGTCCCTCACACTCTGGGGAAGAAATCTGGCAAGAAAGACCGTGGAAAACTCGGTCCATGACATCGGAGGAAGACCCATGGCTCGCCCTCTCTCCATCGACTCACACCACTCCTGTGCAAGTCCCTCCAAACGAGAGCTAGTCAGCTCAACTGACCTCGCATCAGAACATCGCAATGATCTGCCAATCCTCGCCATCCTATCAAGAAAGAATTGAGGATCTTCCGCTGCATCGGTCCCTGTAAATACCGGAGGTCTCAATCTCATAAACTCCACAAGCGATACCTCCATCACCCTCGTATCTACCAGTGCCACCGTCTGCGTAGGCTGTACCTCGGACTCTGCTACGGTCGGTGCCGGATCCTGTCTCAGTACTCGAGTGGTCTCAGCTAACTGTCCTACCACTCGCTGCAATCCCAACATACCCTCCTCAATCCTAGTCATGCGATCTGGAGGAGGAGGATCAACATGCTCATGCACCGCCGGAACGTCTGGTGTACCAGTCGCCGTCACAGGCGTACTCGCCCTAGCTGCATCTCTGGCTGCGGCTCACCTAGCCCATGTAGCCATAGCAACTAAAACAATAAACGAGAGTTGATAAGGCTTACGAATAGGAACAGAGAATCAACGGAAGAATAGATCAAGATATACATCCTAAGGTTAGTTAGGCTGAGTATGGTAACATAAATATGCCGCGGAACATACGTACGGTACTGCACTCATCCTAATTCACCTACTCCATCAAAGCAAAGGTCATCCTAAATCACGGACTCACGTCAACCTATTTTAATTTCCTACTCGATTCCGTAAGGTTATTCCTAAGCTCTGATACCAATTTTGTCACGACCCAAAGTTGGGAGGTGACCGGCACTTAGATTGTATAATATCTGAAGATATGCACACAGTCCAAGTAAGCCGACAACCAAGATCAAAATCCTTTTTGCGGAATTCTTTATATAGAAAATTTAGTTTTTAGTAAAAATCACAGTTTATGAAGTTAAATATTAAACAAGTATAAGATGTTAAGTTTGGTTGCATCCCTAGTTGGGATCAACAATATCAACAGCGGAAAATAAAATCTCAGTATATAGGACATCAATACGAATCCCAGACATAAAGAAAAGAAATAACAATTTATAGAACTAAACGATCTCAACTGTCAAATAATATACATATCATTTCTCACTCTAAGTCATATACAGGTCTGATGGAGATTTTCTAGATACAAAACACAATATCAAAAGAGAAGTTTACTATATATGTAACCCACCTATCAAAAGATGTGATAAAGCTGCAAACGTAGATCTGCACCACTGCTAACCGTCCACTCTATTCCTGCAAGGAACTGTGGCACAACGGGGTGAGTTGCCAACTCAGTGAATATGACTAACATATAACGGTTAATAATGTAAATATGACGATCATACTAACTGAAATGTGAACAAGTATAATGTATGATTATCTGTGGAAATCATGAATCTACAGTACGAATCTCATAATCAAAACTGAAATCTCATCATTTATTTCCAAAAAAAATTCAATTCCCCATGTCCATCATCGACACAAAACTTCCATTTCTCACAGGCATCATTCCTCGAATGATCCTGAAATCAACAATACCGGTAGTTATCATCTAGATATACATTGTATTTTTACCACTATCTCCGGTATCGAGTAATCTCGCTAGGCTCCCCCGCCTCAAATGCGGGTATCCTGCCCCTTGGTCTCGACCGGGTCCACCATGTATCCAACTGTATATCTCCCCCACTCAGTATGGATAACGTAAAATCCGCGACCGTATATCTCCCTTACTCGGTCGGGAATAAAAACAAATCATAAAACATCTTATGGTGGACATGACACATCAATCATGAAAATCACTGGATTTATGTAATAGTATTCAAAACTCAAAACCATTAATCCTCAATAATACATTTACCTCTTATATCAACATGAAATACGCAGATACTAAACATGATATTAATGATGCAATTTACTACTATTTTTGGTGTGTAAGATACGATATGAATCATTTTAACAAGAATTTTGCTAAGGGTAAAAGTGACATGGTAATATCGACGAGGTGTGTGTAACATATAAGATGTGCACGTGGCATGACTCGTCGATACTTATGTAGTGTTCTAGCAACTAAACAAGGTATGTGTGAATTATGAATGCATATTGTTAATTTAGCATATCAAATAAATCTTTTATTTAAATAAAACTACGGGCGTAAAACGCCATCTTTACAAAATTCCCCGGTAGATGTTTAGTCTACTCACCGGAAAACGTCGAATCTCTTCAGGAATTGCCAATCCTTTCCCTTTCCTCGTTGCCTCCGAAAATCCCGTATTCGAATCTAACATCACAATTTAACTTATATAAAGAAACGGCTACTCCGACATGACGGAAATGAAAAACACCCGTTCCCACGTACTAGTTATATTGTATACGACTATATCGAGCTATTAAACACTTAACCTTACTGGATTTTAACCCTAACCTGCATCGCTACAGAATTTAAATCGCGATGCGTTTTAACCGTGTCGTATTTTGTGTTTTTAGATATCTTTTCCGATATTAGTTTCCAGATTCTAAATTCAGTGAAACTAACTTGTTTAAATAACACCAAAATGACCAAAATTATACACTGAAATACACCCAACCATCCAAAACTACCTAGCATCCCACAAAACCGGCGACGCCGGATTTTCCCTTTTGGTCACCGGCCCAATTCCGAGCCCTCTGGTTCGTGATCCTATGGTTTGCTCTAGGTGTTACATACATCATTTTAGCACTGTTTTGTAAAGTTGATTTTTCTCTGAATAAAAGCAGATAATTACAGAGCTAAGTTTTGACTAAAAATACGAAATTATAGAACTTTGTTCATTTCAAATTAAACTAAGTACAAAACCTTAATTTCCTACTGTGATTAAGAATTTTACCCACAATAAGTTGTTGGAATAACCCCTCCAAGATGCTAAGCCCCTTGTCCTAGCTTGATGGTGATGAAAACCTAGAACCTAGCTTCTTCTTCTTCTTCCTCTTATTCTTTCTTTCTCTCTTTAGTTTTGTTTTTCTTTCAGAAATTTTCAGATTTAATTTTTGTAATTGATCTGAACATATCCTATATATGAGAAGAGGGAAGGGTGAGGTGGTAGAAGGAGGTGTCAAGGTTTAAAGAGTGCTTATTTCATGCAAGGAGGAGGTGTGAGGTGAGTGTGCGCATGCAAGGAGGAGGTGTGAGGTGAGTGTGCGCATTATCTCTAATTTTTTTTTATTTCACAATAAAATTCTGAACTAAATGTTTTCTATCACTTTTTCATTTACACCCCTAACAATTTTCCATTTGCACAAAAATCCTAAATTTTACCTAAAAACCCCTCACAACTTAGTATATTATAAAACACTCATTTTATTAAAATGAAGCTAAAATTATCATTAAAACCCTTATAACTTATTTATGTTGCATACTAAAATTTTTATTTAATTTGTTTTACATAGAATTTATAAAAATGACTTATTTGCCTTTAATAACCTTTCGATTTATCACTTTATTATTAATTTAATTAATTTTATTTATTTCTAAATTTTCAAAATGTTACAGCTGTGGTAGGGTAGTAATCTAAGAACAGTGGGAACACACTCGAGGCGAAGTGACAGTGTCAAGTCAACGGACTAAGCTGTACTCATGTCACCTGAGAATTGTTAACTGACGGTAGGTATAATACCAATCAACAGTTCCCAACAAGTCCGTTTCAGTGTACTCGTAACCTAACGAGCACCTGCATACTATCTCCAGTATGACGTACTGATGGCTGTGGGACAGACCATCTCCCATGCTGGGACGAGAAGCGTATGCACCAGTCTACTCTGGAGTATTGATGTCCTATCTCGATAATCCTACGACTAGGGACCAGAATAAGGATGTGCTTATAGACTACCCAGCCCCCACTAGTGTGATCTCCATCACAACGCCGGTAGTCAAGCAAAGATCCTAAGGGCTCCATCAATATGTATTAGCGATATGTTAAAAAGAAACATATACACATATTAAAATAGAAACAAACCAAGTAGCATACTACTATATTGAGCAAGACTGTCGTAAACCCGTATATATATCCCAAGCTTCCAAAATATATTATACAAACTAATACTATACAATAATGGCCTCTAGGGCATACATATCCAACAATCTCCCACTTGCCCTAAAGGACAGTAATAGGTGTACCGCATACCCAACGTCTGCACTAAGGCCAGCTGCTGGCGTACCGCATATCTAATAGCTCAAAAAGACGCTCGAACTGTGTTTGAGGGAGGGCCTTTGTGAATGGATCCGCCGTGTTGTATTTTGTGTCCACTCTCCGTACCTCGATCTCCTGGCGATCAATGATCTCCTTGATCAGATGATACCACCTTAAGATGTGTCTGGACTTCTGCAAGGACCTGGGTTCCTTCGCTAAAGCTATAGCCCTATTGTTATCGTAATACAAAGGTATTGGGTCAACAATGGACGGAACCACCTGAAGTTCACTAATGAACTTCCTCATCCAGACCGCCTCTTTTGCGGCATCGCTTGCAGCAATGTATTCAGCCTCCATCGTCAAGTTTGCGACGGTATCCTGTTTGGAACTCCTCCAACTTACCGCCCCTCCGTTGAGAATAAACACAAAACCCGAGACAGACTTGCTGTCGACCTTATCACTCTGGAAGCTTGAATCGGTATAGGACTCGACCCTGAGGTCTCCATTACCGTAAAGAAGGAACATCTCCTTAGTCCTTCTCAGGTACTTGAGAATGTTCTTCACTGCCGTCCAGTGGTTCTCACCTGGGTCTGACTGATACCGGCTCACCACGCTCAGTGCGTAAGCTACATCCGGTCTTGTACATAGCATCGCATACATTATAGATCCTACCGCCGAAGCATAGGGTATAATGCTCATGCGAACGCTCTCCTCGTCAGTCATGGGAGACATCTTCTTGGATAGGGTGATTCCGTGCAATGCTGGTATATTACCGCGTTTTGAATCTTCCATACTAAATCTCTTTAGTACGGTCTCTATGTACCCGGACTGCGAAAGTCCCAGTAATCTCTTGGATCTATCTCTGTAGATCTGGATCCCCAGTATGCATGTGGCATCACCCAGGTTCTTCATGGAGAACCGTTGTGACAAGAATAGCTTGACCGATTGTAGCATAGGAATATCATTTCCTATCAAAAGAATGTCGTCCACGTACAAGACTAGGAACACGACAGTTCGTCTTACAATCTTCTTATAGATACAAGGTTCATCTGCGTTCTTGATGAAATCAAATTCCTTGATTGCCTCATCTAAACAGATGTTCCAGCTCCGCGATGCCTGCTTTAATCCATAAATGGATTTAAGCAACTTGCATACCTTCCCGCTGCTCCCACTGTCTACAAAACCTTCTGGCTGATCCATGTAAATGCACTCTTCTAAACTGCCGTTTAGAAAAGCCGTTTTTACGTCCATCTGCCAGATCTCATAGTCATCGAAGGCAGCAATAGCATGTAGGATCCGAATGGATTTGAGCATAGCCACTGGAGAAAAAGTTTCATTATAGTCCAAAGCAGGTCTTTGATGAAAACCTTTTGCAACGAGTCTAGCCTTATAAGTTTCCACCTGCCTATCTACACCAAGTTTCCTTTTGTAGGTCCATTTTCATCCAACAGGTTTTACCCCAGGTGGAGAAATATCCAAGGTCCACACTTTATTGGTGTACATAGACTCCATTTCGGATTGCATAGCATCCAGCCACTTATGAGAGTCCCTACTGATAATGGCCTGCCCGAAACTAGTAGGGTCATCTTCTTCCAAGATGCAATCCTCTCGATCCCCGTCTATGAGAAAACCGTAGTATCTATCGGGTGGATGAGAAATCCTACCAGATCTGCGGAGTGGCTGAAGTTCGTCAGGGGTTATTGAATCTTGAGGTTCTGTCAAATCTTCAGTTTTATTTTGTGGTCGCTGAATTTCTTCCAGTTCTACCGAACTCCCACTAGTTTATTTTGCAAGAAATTGCCACTCTAAAAAGGTGGCGTGGCGAGATACAAACACTTTCTGTTCCTCGGCGTGGTAAAACAGATATCCTATATAATTTTTAGGATATCCCACAAATTTACATAGAACTGAACGTGCCTGAAGTTTGTCCGGATTTTGTACTTTTACATAGGCCGAACAACCCTATATCTTAGTACGCTTAAGATACGGCCTTTTACCATTCCATAACTGGAATGGTGTCTTTGGCACTGATTTAGACGGAACATCATTCAATAGATATGCCGCTGTCAAAAGCGCATGTCCCCAAAATGAAAGAGGTAACTCGGCACTACTCATCATGGAGCGAACCATATCTAACAGGGTACGGTTCCTCCGCTTCGATACACCATTATGCTGTGTATGTACGGAGGAGTAAGCTGAGAGAGAATACCATTCTCTTTTAAGTAATCTAGGAATTCCGTGCTTAAGTACTCCCCTCCTCTATCAGACCGGAGGATCTTGATACTTTTGCCTATCTGGTTCTCCATTTCATTTCTGAATTCTCTGAGTTTCTCAAAAGCTTCAGATTTGTGTTTCATCAGATACACATATCCGAACCTAGAGAGATCATCAGTGAATGTGATGAAGTACAAGAACCTACCCCTTGCATGTATAGACATTGGACCACATACATAACTATGTATGAGTCCCAAGAGCTCTGTTGCTCTTCCTCCATGTCCGGTGAACGGAGATTTGGTCATCTTTCCTTTGAGACAAGACTGACAAGTTTCATAAGATGAAAAATCGAACGTATCCAAGAGTCCATCTTTATGCAACTTAGTCTTTTCTCTCCGATATGACCAAGTCTACAATGCCACAAGTAGGATTCGTTCGTATCTGAACTCTTCCTCTTGCGTGTGTTTTGTATATTGAGAACTGTATTCTGATTTAGAATATAGATACCATTACACAGTGTACCTTTTGCAACCAATACCTTATCGAGGTAAATGTTCATGATATTTCTATCAAGAACAAAGTTATATCCATCTTTATCGAGTAAAGACACTGATATTATGTTGCAAACCATGGAAGATACATAGTAGCAATTGTTCAAAATCATAGTATTGCCATTTGGCAACACTAGGTGATATTCACCGACGGCTGCAGCATTAACTTATGCTCCGTTCCCAACCCTGAGGGACATATCACCAGGTGCAACTTTCCTACTTTTTCTCAGTCCCTGCAATAAATTACAGATATGAGATCCTGATCCGGTATCAAGTACCCAGGAGGTAGGGCTGACCGAAAAGCAGTTCTCAATTACAAGAACACCTGAAGTAGATGCAATACTATGCTTCTTCTTCAACTGGGTCTCCTTGGAATCCATACAATCCTCTTTCCCTTGCTCATACTTATGACTGTTGTTATAAGTTAGAGCTGAACTGACGTTCCCCAGCCCCGAATAAGAATTCGGATCAGTCAAGCGATACATTTTATTATCTTGATTAGGGCGTGAAATGGTTGCTACCTGGAGAGAGAGAAAAGAAACAACTCATTGTGCGCTCTTGCAAGATTAGATTGGTTTATTAATTTATCTAATCAGGATGGCTCCCACTGTTTCCTCAAATTTTTCTTCAAACCTTAAAATAAGAACTGGTCAGGATTAATCGCACGTCACAATACTTGCTTAACCTTTCAGCCAGGCTAGTATTCGTAGTTTGAGGGAGGTTTTCCAACGCTTTCGCGAAGTTTCTTAATTATATAACCTCTTTTCCCTTGAGGCATAGCCCCGCTAACACCGTTCTAAACACCTACTTGGTTTATAGCGTTGATTGTTAAGTGAAATAATCTCCCGAGAGTAATCCAACTCATCAGTAGGATCGAGATCCAACTATCATTGTGTGATGACCTAGATGGAATCCACACTAGTCACTACACTCCAGAAGGTATGCTAAATCTGCATGTTTCCTGTATGTTTGAAACTCCCGATATAGTTTTCACCCCTAGGACCCAAGTGACTTTGACTGATCCAACATATCAAAGGATCCTAGTCAAGTTCAACCCATCATTATCTTGATTGCATTAGACCCACCCGCACGAGTCCTTGACTGAGCCAAAATGACCGTACGACTGTCCCAACCAATCGCATTACATGCTACAGAAAAATATTACATAGCTACCGAACACTACGCCTCGGCTGAGCACGAAATACGTAGTACGAATACTAAGTAATACCAATCCGAAATGACGGAGGGCTACGGCTGGGTTTTTTGGTGAAAACCCCGTTAATGTAATGAACCTGATATCGTTGAAGGAACCTGATAATCCTTTTAAAAAGTATTGTGATGAAAACTTTTGCTAAAGAGGTCACTCGCTGTGAAGGGATCTCAGCTCTTTCCTCGTTGAATGAGGTGCAGGATATTCCAAACTGAATACCACGATGCAATGAAAGAATAATCGACTATAGTGAAGTTATTACGTTGACGCAAACTTTTACTCAAGGGGTCACTCCCGGTGAAGGGATCTCAGCTCTTGCCTCGTCGATTGAGGTGCTGGATATTCCAAACTGAATACCACTGTGCAAAGCAAAAGAGAACGTCTGTAATGTCTGTTTTTAAAAATTGGTTCCAACAACATCTTTTTAGGTTTGTTTTACTTTCATTAATCAAAATTAATGCTGTCCCATCAAAGTAACCTACCACACCAGAAAAGAACGAAAATACGATGTACGTATATGCCATCCGCATTCGCCACTGGGCCCCGTCATCACCCGTTAGGTTACTTAACTAACGACAGAGCGGGGGATAGACTATCACGGGTGCAAAACATATACAACATTTACTAGTATATATATATATATAAGTATATACAACATTCGTCTCAGGCATGATAGTAAACAACATCACAGAAACACAACCGACAATACAGAATGTTGGATAATCTTGGAGCCCCGGGTTTCATTTGAGCCACAAATAAAACCCGACGTTCCCTGTCGTGTGGATAGCCTGTGCAATGAAAACCTGTACCCCCTATGAGTGCGGCGAATAGCCCGCCGATTCTAGAATGAAGCCCCGTCCGTCTCAACACCATGAGAAAGAAGCCCCCTCCGTCTCAACGCCATAAGATACGGGCTTGCTGCCTTCTAGAACCCGGCTATTCATGCACTCCACCGTGGGGTAACCCTAGTACAGAAATATAAAATAATATGTACAAGCGGTGACATCGACCTCAGCCCGGTCGTACCCCAAAATAATATACAACCCGGCAAAGACGGCAGTCCACATGTCGGACGCTCGTCCCGCAATAACAAATGTACAAAAGAATTTAAACTGCACTACAAACATTGCAACACTTGCTATCCATCACGACTATCCAACCACAATCACAGAACAAGCACACAATATCAACGCGAATGTTACGTTCGCAAAACCAGTCTAAAAGAACATATAGCAATCAGACGAGTTTTACCGATCGAGTGACATTCCCGGTCGCAGATAAAAGTGAATGTACTGTAAAATACACATTTAAAATTTCGATCGACTAAATTTTTCCAAATAGTCCCCAAATACAAATCCAGCACTCAAATAAACCTGGGCCAAAACTATATATCACAAATATCATATTTTCATGAATTAGAGCCCCAGAAAAATTTTGGGGCACTGTAGCCCAAAAAGCGTCGCGGAAGGGCCGCAAAATGCGCCATTTTGCTCACTTTCCGCGTCGGAATTTTGGAGTTAGGCCCCCAAATATTTTCTGTAGCTATAGTTTCTCCTGCACATAATTCTAAGATACTCAGAAAAATTTTAGGACAACTTTGAAAATCGACAGCAAGCTCATGAACATAGATTCGTGATTCAAAAAAATTTGTCAATCGAGATTTTAACCTTGTGCAAACTAGCTAGTAGGGTTTATGGATAGGCTCTGATACCATGAAGGGTTACACTAGCGCCCCGGCCAACTTCGGTGGCCAAATACGGAACAAAAATTTTACTACGATACAAAAACATGGCGCTCGAATAACACAAAACCCGGATCTATACCATAAACCTAACTAGCAAAAGAGGGTTCTATCTACTATGATAGAAAGTTATATCTTAAACTTGAACTCCTTCTTCTCCTTGTTTTGAGCTCCATGGGATGATCTAGATGGCTCATCTTCACCGGCTTCTCTATATTGAAGAAGATCCATCTGAAGGCCTCTATCTTGAGCTCCTACCTCAACCATGAATTAACTAGAGTGCTTTGCTTGCTAGACTAAGAACCCTAGAGTGAGTAGAGAGTGATTCTATGGTTTTATCTTAATTTCCCTTGGTTCTCCACACATGAGAGGTTAGAGTTTGAGAGAGAGGATGAAGGAGAGAGAGCTAGGAGAGAGAATGAAGAGGTAGCTCTCATATTAGCATAAAAGAATAATAATTTTAATTAGCAAAAAAGTTGTGATGGTTCATTTGATTTGACCATTATCATGTCACCATTAATGCTAAGCAAAGAATCTTTTGTAAGTCCACGTTGCGACCCCCGGTTCTTACGGGGAGGCGGAAACGGTATAAAAATCAAATTTTTAGCGCAAGGGGCAACATGGACTAAGCAAAGTCGGGATCTTTGACTAAACTAAAACTAGCATACTTAGCTAAAGAGAGTTAGCTACTCGGATGGAGATGGTTATACCTAAACTTGAACTCCTTCTCTTCAAGCTCCGATGGTGGTCCGATGGCTCCTTCTCGTCGTCTCCGTACGCCGAAGATAGATCCACTTGAAAGCTCCAACCTTTAGCTCCTTCTTCGTTCTTTGAAGAAACTAGTTCACTTGGTTTGCTAAACCTAGTGAACTAGAATGAGTAGAGAAGATTTGGAATGGGATTTTATCTATGGTTCTTGATTCTCAACTCATGAGACAAGAGAACCATAGATCAAGAGAGGGAGCAAGAGGTTGAGGGTGAGAGCAAGAGAAGAGCTCAAGAACAAGAGAGAGAATGAGCAAGAAAGAATGAGGCTCTCTTTTGTCTCTCACCCTCTCATAATCCAATGTAATCATAACTCATCATATCAATAAAAGTCTTATGTGATGGTTGAAGCAACCATAACCTTATCATGTCATGCACTCATTTTACTCAAATGAACAAGCAAGTAAAAGTCTTTGGCATGAAATGATAACCATGGTTATCATGATGGTCAACTAGTCAAGCCTAGTCAACCGGTCAACAAAGTCAACAAGTCAACAAAAGTCAACAAGTCAACAAAGTCAACAAAAGTCAACAACCAAGTCACCATAATACTTAATTAATATAATAGTTAATCACATATCATATTCTCATTAGGGTTGAGCAAAAAGTCAAATAGTCAACGGTCAACTGTCAACAACCCTAATGAGAATCCGCTGTCTGTGCCTCCCTGTCAACTGTGCATACACACCCGCATCCGCGTTCCGAGGAACACGAATGCAAACTGGATAAATCCAATCCCATAAGGTACACTAGGATCTGGCTTAAACCAAAGCCCGCTAGTGTAAACTGTCCGGACACTGTACGTGCACAAGTGCACGGATGTGACCGAACCCTGTCGCAAAACCATGCGACCTGTCGCAATACCATGCGACCTCTACTCTTTTGCCTAAAGGCGAAAAGCTTTCTGTGTGGGACTCTAAAGACTCGACACTACGCTGGCAGTGGGTTTAACCACAGACCGCAAGCGGCACTAGCTGTGCGTAACGGTCCCCAGGTAATGCCGACAAGAAGACCGACGAGACGAAACCCATCTGAACTCCTACTGAGCCTGAGTGTGACATTCTCCGTACAGTCCGGTCTGTTCTTCTGATACATCGCATGGCGGGCCTAGGGGGCGGTAAACGTCAGTCCCCCAATAGCGGTACAAGTCGTGCCGGAGCGAAGCCCAAAACACCCTGAGATAACACTGGAAACCTACCAGTATATCTCGTTTGCCCTGGCCAGGGACTACTCGTGTAATGGCTCTCCTAGACACAGCGCGATGTCAACCCCCAATACCGGGAGAGACGAATCCTGTCTAACCGTCACTGCCTCCAAGTGCTTCGGGACTGCACCCAACCACTACCTGTTTGCACGACTCCTTTGAGCCGTGGTAGGGTAGTGGTCAAAGTACAGTGGGAACACACTCGAGGCGGAGTGACAGTGTCAAGTCAGCAGACTAAGCTGTACTCATGTCACCTGGGAACTGATAACTGACGATAGGTATAATACCAACTAGTCAGTTCCCGACGAGTCCTGTCCAGTGTACCCGTAACCTAACGAGCACCCGCATACTATCTCAAGTACGACGTACTGACGGCTGTGGGACAGACCGTCTCCCACACTGGGATGAGAAGCGCATGCGCTGGTCTACTCCGGAGTATCGATGCCCTGTCTCGATAGTCCTGCGACCAGGGACCTGCATAAGGATGTGCTTATAGATTACCCAGCCCCACTAGTGTGACGGCCATCACATCGCTGGTAATCAAGCAAAGATCCTAAGGGCTCCACTAATGTGTATAGGCGATATACAAAATATAAACACATGTACACATTGAAGTAGAAACAAACCAAGTAGCATACTACTATTTTGAGCAAGATTGTATATACAAGGTGAATATCCCAAGCATCCATTAAGTAATATACAAACCAGTATGATACAGTAATGGCCTCTAGGGCATATACACTAACAATCTCCCACTTGCACTAAGGCCATGTACTGGCGTATCGAAGACCTATCATCTCGATCAGCCGCTCGAACTGAGTCTGGGGCAGGGCCTTGGTGAATGGATCTGCAGTGTTATCTTCTGAAGCGACTCTCCGAACCTCGATCTCCTGGCGATCCACGATCTCCCTGATCAGGTGATACCGCCTCAAGATGTGCCTGGATCTCTGATGGGACCTGGGTTCCTTCGCTAAAGCTATAACCCCGTTGTTGTCGCAATACAGAGGTATTGGATCAACAATGGACGGAACCACCTGAAGTTCTTTCAAGAACTTCCTCATCCAGACAGCTTCTTTTGCGGCATCAGATGCAGCGATGTATTCCGCTTCCATCGTCGAGTCTGCAACGGTTTCCTGTTTGGAACTCTTCCAACACACCGCCCCTCCATTGAGGGTAAAGACAAAACCCGACATGGACTTGGAATCATCCTTGTCACTCTGGAAGCTGGAGTCAGCAAAGGCCTCGATCTGGAGGTCTTTTCCGCCATACACCAAGAACATCTCCTTAGTCCTTCTCAGGTACTTGAGAATGTTCTTTACCGCTATCCAGTGTTTCTCCCCAGGGTTTGACTGATACCGGCTTACCACACTCATTGCATAAGCTACATCCGGTCTGGTACACAACATCGCATACATTATAGAGCCTACCGCAGAAGCGTAGGGTATAATAGACATGCGATCCCTCTCCAAATCAGTCTTGGGAGACATCTCTTTAGAGAGGGTGATCCCGTGACAAGCCGGTAGGTTACCGCGCTTGGAATCTTCAATACTGAACCTCTTCAGTATGGTGTCGATGTACCTGGACTGTGAAAGTCCTAATATCCTCTTGGATCTGTCACGGTAGATCCGGATACCCAGAATGTATGAGGCATCACCCAGGTCTTTCATGGAGAACCTGTGTGACAAGAACCCCTTGACAGATTGTAGCATAGGAATGTCATTTCCTATTAAGAGAATGTCATCCACGTATAAAACGAGGAATACTACAGTTCTCGCTACAAATCTACTATAGATGCATGGTTCATCTGGATTTTTGATAAAGCCAAATTCTTTGACCGTCTCATCAAAGCAGATGTTCCAACTCCGCGATGCCTGCTTTAGTCCATAGATGGACTTAAGCAACTTGCACACCTTTCCGCTGCTCCCACTCTGAATGAAACCCTCTGGTTGGTCCATATAGACACACTCCTCTAAATTTCCATTTAGAAAAGCTGTCTTTACGTCCATTTGCCAGATCTCATAATCGTGGAAGGCAGCAATGGCAAGAAGGATCCGAATGGATTTCAGCATGGCTACTGGAGAAAAGGTTTCGTCATAGTCCAAGCCAGGTCTTTGACGAAAACCCTTTGCTACCAGCCTAGCTTTATAGGTCTCAACCTGTCCATCTACACCAATCTTCCTTTTGAAGATCCACTTGCATCCTACGGGTTTTACCCCGTCTGGAGCAATGTCCAACGTCCATACGTTGTTGGTGTACATGGACTCCATTTCGGTCCGCATTGCATCCAGCCATTTCACTGAGTCAACGCTCTGAACGGCCTGCTGGAAGCTAGTAGGCTCATCATAATCTATGATGCAATCCTCTCTATCCCCGTCTATGAGAAAACCGTAGTATCTCTCGGGCGGATGAGACTGCCTACTACTCCTGCGGAGCGGCGTAGGAATGTCCTGTTCTGTTGAACCCTCTGGTTCCACTAACCTTTCAGTAATAGTCTGTGGTTCTGGAATTTCTTCCAGTTCCACTGCGCTCCCACTATTTTCCTTTTCCAAGAACTGGTGTTCTAGGAAGTGGGCATTACGAGAAACAAGGACTTTTTGTTCCTCTGCGTAGTAGAAAAGATACCCCCTGGTGTTCTTTGGGTATCCCACAAACTTGCACAGTACTGAGCGTGCCTCGAGTTTGTCCGCATGCTGCTTTTTGACAAAAGCTGGACATCCCCAGATCTTCAGATATTGAAGATAGGGTTTCTTCCCACTCCACATTTCATATGGTGTAGTAGGCACGGTCTTAGTAGGAACTCGGTTCAAAAGGTATGCGGCTGATTCTAGCGCATACCCCCAGAATGATCGCGGCAACTCAGCGTTACTCATCATGGACCGCACCATATCCAATAGGGTGCGGTTCCGTCTCTCCGATACACCGTTATGTTGCGGGGTGTATGGAGGAGTAAGCTGAGAGAGAATTCCGTTCTCTTTTAAATAGTCCAGGAACTCGGCACTTAAGTATTCTCCACCTCGATCCGATCTTAGAATCTTAATACTTTTGCCGGTCTGTTTCTCTACTTCATTCTTATACTCCTGGAATTTTCCAAAGGCCTCGGACTTATGTTTCATCAAGAAGACATAACCGTACCTTGAGAAGTCATCCGTAAAAGTAATGAAGTAAGAATGTCCGCTTCGGGCATGTGTAGACATTGGACCGCACACGTCACTGTGTACGAGTCCTAAGAGCTCGCTCGCTCTTACTCCTTGTCCAGTAAACGGAGTCTTTGTCATCTTTCCTTTGAGACAAGATTGACAAGTGGCATACGATTGATATTCGAATGCATTCAAATATCCTTCTGTATGTAACTTAGTCAACCTTCTCTCATTGATGTGACCCAATCTACAATGCCATAAGAAAGTCTGATTCATTTCCGGAGACTTTCTTTTGTGTGTATTCTGGACGTTGAAAATCTGTGGTTGGTTTAACACGTATATACCATTACTCAATGTACCTGACCCAATCAAAACTTGATTAAGGTGAATGTTTACAACATTACTTACAAACGCAAATTCATAACCTTCTTTAGAAACTAAAGATACAGAAATGATATTACAAGTTGCGTTGGGTACAAAAAAGCAATTACGCAAAACCAAAACATGTCCATCTGACATTCCCAGGTGATAGTCCCCCACGGCTTTAGCATCCATGCTAGCTCCGTTCGCAACTTTGAGGGTCATGTCACCTGCCTTCAAAACCCTACGGTTTCTCAACGCCTGCAAAGAATTACAGATATGAGATCCTGATCCGGTATCCAATACCCAGGAAGTAGAGTTTATTGAAAGACAATTTTCAATAACATACACACCTGAAGCTGAAGCTGCAACCTGCTTCAATTCCTGTGTTCTGGCCTTCCAGGCCCTGCAATCATTCTTCCAGTGTCCTTTCTTATGACAATAGAAGCATTCTTCCTTATCCACAAGCTTCCCCACTATCTTTGTTGCTTTTGCTTTTCCCTTCGTATCCACTTTACTAACACCGCCCCTTGGTTTGGCGGGGGCTTTCTTCTTCTTTCCCTTGGCTTTCGCCTTGGACCTAGAAGAAGATGATCCTCCTACAAACAAAGTGGATGTATCCCTACCTTTCTGTAGGGTGCCCTCTGCGCTCCTCAGCATGTTGAGGAGCTCTGAAAGTTCAACCTCCTTTTCTTGTAAGTTGAAGTTCAGTATAAACTGGGCGTAAGTGGAAGGAAGGGACTGGAGAACTATATCCGTATATAGCTCACTCTCCAATGTGATCCCTAGGTCAGCGAGCTCCTCAATGAAGCCGATCATCTTTAGCACGTGCTCGACTACTGATGGTCCGACGGCCATTCTTGTCGAAAATAACTTTTTCGACGCTTCGTATCTTGCGATACGAGATTGCTCTCCATACAGTTCTTTTGTATGAAGCAATATGGATTCCATGTCCATATTCTCATGCCTCCTCTGATGTTCGTTGTCCATCGAGGCAAGCAGGAGGCATTTGGCCTTTGCGCTATCAATCTCCCAAGTCTTGCGGATTTCCTTATCCGCGACGCTGGAAGTTGGACCAGGGACATGGGGAGCTTTGGTGGTAAGAAGATACCCCAGCTTGTCATAAGTGATTGCTATCTTGACATTCCTGAGCCAATCTTTGTAGTTTGGCCCTGTCAGTTTGTTTTTATCTAGGAGTAACTTAAGTCCAGTCATGTTGATTGGTCGCTGCAATTAGGAGAGAGAAGAAGAAACACTCAGCATGATGCTCTTGCAAGTTTAGAGTGGTTTTTAGTTTGTCTAAACAGGATGGCTCCCACTGTTTCTCGAATCCCTCCTCAAACCATAAAGGAAGAATTAGCCGGGATCAATCCCACCGTACAATACTTGCTTAACCGTTCAGCCAGGCCGGTGTCGGTACTTCGAGGGAGGTTTTCCAACGCTTTCGCGAAGTTCCTTAATTAAAGAACCTCTTTTCCCTGGGGGCGTAGCCCCGCTAACACCTTTCTAGGCACCTACTAGGTTTATAGCATTGATCGTTAAGTGAGAAATTTCCCGAGGAGTAGCATATACTCACAGTAGGATCGGGATCCAAATATCATTGCGTGACGAAACTGAAGGAATCCTACCAGAATCATCACACTCCAAATGGTATGCAAATCTAGCAAGTTTCAGTACTTATGAAACTCCCGATGTGGATTTTTGCCCCATGCTCTTATGACCTTGGCGTGAGGTCAAAATGTCATAAGTCACATGTCAAGTTCGTCCCATCATTATCCAGGTTAATTTGAACCCACCCGTACATACCCTTGACGTAGGCCAAAATGGCAGTACGACTGTCTCAAACCAACGCATTCTATCTATGCAACAGATAAATATCCGGCAGCTACCAATCACTATGCCTTGGCGTGAGGTCAAAATACATAGCTTGAATACTACCGAATATTTAACTGAAATGATGGAGGGCTACGGATGGTTTTGGCAAAACCGTGAACGTAGTGAACTTGATTTAGTCGATGGAACGAGATAGCCTTTAAATGGAGCGGCTCAAACTCCGTATTTTAAAAGTTTGTTTTTGAAAAGAACCGAGTGGTTTTTCGAAAGTGTTCCAACGACTGTAACTTGGTTTATTATCTTGCATTAGTTCTTTTAATGCGTGATATTCTTGCATTAGTTCTTTTAATGCGTCCCATCATTTAATCCTACCATTGCAGAAAACAACCAAAATATGACGTACGCTTATGCCATTCGCATTCGCTACGGGGCCCCGTCATTACCCGTTAGGTTACTTAACTAACGACAGAGCGGGGGCTGGGCTAGCGCGTCTGTAAAACATAAGCAACGCCTAAATAATATCATATATAGATATACTGCAATGATAAACATTTCAGATCACAGATAAATACATTGGATATACTAGCAATCTGTAATTTGTACGAGCCTGTAACAAAAACAGATAACACGGTCGCGGTGAATAGCCAAAACCCCACCCAAGACTCCTACGGGTGCGGCAAACTACCCGCCAAGTACCCGAAGCGTAGCAACCTCCCTCATCTCCATGAGTAGGCCACTCGACACTTCGGCATACCCGGTAGTTTGTGCACCCCCTCCATGGGTCTATCCTAGGAGCAAAAACAGTAAAAAGAAATTATACAATGACGGCTACAACTCCGACCCGGTTGTGCGGCCATACAAATAATTATTACATCAATTTACAAATTTACATGAATTGCAAGAAAAGAAAACTCTCGTCTCACAACCCCCGGCTATTCACCCGCGACAATCCAACATATTTATATACACATTTCAGCACATTACAGATCATGTATAACCCCGACCAATCGACTTATAGCGATTAGCCGACGTTCAATACATGCAAACATCACAGATATAACCATCATAGTCAAAGTGCAGTGAAGTTCGGAAAAAATACGGAATTATAGGACCCCAAAAGGAAATTTCTTTTCTGGAAAATCTGGGCACATATAATATATTCCAAAAATCCCAAAACCAACACAGACACACACTGCACGAAAAACGATGCAGAGAAGACGACAAACCGCGGCGCTTCCGCGGCACATGCCTACCTCGTGCGGCGGAAGCGCGGCGGTTTGAACGAAACAGTGGACCGTTTTTCATGGGTGTTCACACAAAACCCTGAGTCGAATTTAAGAGTATAAAGTTTTTCATTTTGACCAGAAAAAATTTCAACAGAAACTCAGGTTTTGTAAAAGTTAGGTTTTTGGATTTTTTCCGGTTCCGAACTTCGTTACACTTTACTACCAAGCTAGTTTAAGTTTAGTTAGGCTCTGATACCACTGTAAGTCCACGTTGCGACCCCCGGTTCTTACGGGGAGGCGGAAACGGTATAAAAATCTAATTTTTAGCGCAAGGGGCAACATGGACTAAGCAAAGTCGGGATCTTTGACTAAACTAAAACTAGCATACTTAGCTAAAGAGAGTTAGCTACTCGGATGGAAATGGTTATACCTAAACTTGAACTCCTTCTCTTCAAGCTCCGATGGTGGTCCAATGGCTCCTTCTCGTCGTCTCCGTACGCCGAAGATAGATCCACTTGAAAGCTCCAACCTTTAGCTCCTTCTTCGTTCTTTGAAGAAACTAGTTCACTTGGTTTGCTAAACCTAGTGAACTAGAATGAGTAGAGAAGATTTGGAATGGGATTTTATCTATGGTTCTTGATTCTCAACTCATGAGACAAGAGAACCATAGATCAAGAGAGGGAGCAAGAGGTTGAGGGTGAGAGCAAGAGAAGAGCTCAAGAACAAGAGAGAGAATGAGCAAGAAAGAATGAGGCTCTCTTTTGTCTCTCACCCTCTCATAATCCAATGTAATCATAACTCATCATATCAATAAAAGTCTTATGTGATGGTTGAAGCAACCATAACCTTATCATGTCATGCACTCATTTTACTCAAATGAACAAGCAAGTAAAAGTCTTTGGCATGAAATGATAACCATGGTTATCATGATGGTCAACTAGTCAAGCCTAGTCAACCGGTCAACAAAGTCAACAAGTCAACAAAAGTCAACAAGTCAACAAAGTCAACAAAAGTCAACAACCAAGTCACCATAATACTTAATTAATATAATAGTTAATCACATATCATATTCTCATTAGGGTTGAGCAAAAAGTCAAATAGTCATTGGTCAACTGTCAACAACCCTAATGAGAATCCGCTGTCTGTGCCTCCCTGTCAACTGTGCATACACACCCGCATCCGCGTTCCGAGGAACACGAATGCAAACTGGATAAATCCAATCCCATAAGGTACACAGGATCTGGCTTAAACCAAAGCCCGCTAGTGTAAACTGTCCGGACACTGTACGTGCACAAGTGCACGGATGTGACCGAACCCTGTCGCAAAACCATGCGACCTGTCGCAATACCATGCGACCTCTACTCTTTTGCCTAAAGGCGAAAAGCTTTCTGTGTGGGACTCTAAAGACTCGACACTACGCTGGCAGTGGGTTTAACCACAGACCGCAAGCGGCACTAGCTGTGCGTAACGGTCCCCAGGTAATGCCGATAAGAAGACCGACGAGGCGAAACCCATCTGAACTCCTACTGAGCCTGAGTGTGACATTCTCCGTACAGTCCGGTCTGTTCGTCTGATACATCGCATGGCGGGCCTAGGGGGCGGTAAACGTCAGTCCCCCAATAGCGGTACAAGTCGTGCCGGAGCGAAGCCCAAAACACCCTGAGATAACACTGGAAACCTACCAGTATATCTCGTTTGCCCTGGCCAGGGACTACTCGTGTAATGGCTCTCCTAGACACAGCGCGATGTCAACCCCCAATACCGGGAGAGACGAATCCTGTCTAACCGTCACTGCCTCCAAGTGCTTCGGGACTGCACCCAACCACTACCTGTTTGCACGACTCCTTTGAGCCGTGGTAGGGTAGTGGTCAAAGTACAGTGGGAACACACTCGAGGCGGAGTGACAGTGTCAAGTCAGCAGACTAAGCTGTACTCATGTCACCTGGGAACTGATAACTGACGATAGGTATAATACCAACTAGTCAGTTCCCGATGAGTCCTGTCCAGTGTACCCGTAACCTAACGAGCACCCGCATACTATCTCAAGTACGACGTACTGACGGCTGTGGGACAGACCGTCTCCCACACTGGGATGAGAAGCGCATGCGCTGGTCTACTCCGGAGTATCGATGCCCTGTCTCGATAGTCCTGCGACCAGGGACCTGCATAAGGATGTGCTTATAGATTACCCAGCCCCACTAGTGTGACGGCCATCACATCGCTGGTAATCAAGCAAAGATCCTAAGGGCTCCACTAATGTGTATAGGCGATATACAAAATATAAACACATGTACACATTGAAGTAGAAACAAACCAAGTAGCATACTACTATTTTGAGCAAGATTGTATATACAAGGTGAATATCCCAAGCATCCATTAAGTAATATACAAACCAGTATGATACAGTAATGGCCTCTAGGGCATATACACTAACATCTTTTGCTTAAGAAAAATATCTTAGTCAACATTGGTCAACAAGTCTAATGGTCAATCCAAATAACCATAACACAATTATCACTAATTAAAACTATTGATCAATTACCTTTATATCACAAAGGTCTTAATCAAGTCAATGGTCAAAACCCTAATGAGATGTCTCCTTCATTTGTCTCTGTCAACTGTATATACATACCCGCTTCCGCATTCCGAAGAACATGAATGCAATGAGACTGAACCAAGCCAAAATCAAATACTAGGATCTGGCTTAAACCAAAGCCCACTAGTATCAACTGTCCGAACACCACACGCGCACAAGTACACATATATGAACGAACCCCGTTGTAAAACCATACGACCTCTACTCGTTTCGCCCAAAGGTGAACAACCCTCTGTGTGGGACTCTAAAGACTCGACACTACGCTGGCAGTGGGTTTAACCACAGGCCGCAAGCGGTACTAGCTGTACGTAACGGTCTCCAGGTAGATGTCGATAAGAAGGCCGATGAGGAAAATCCATCCGAACTTCTACTGAGCCTGAATGTGACAATCTTCGTACAGTCCGGTCTGTTCGTCTAAGAGTATCGCATGTCGGGCCTAAGGGGCGGTAAACGTCAGACCCCTAATAGCTGTACAAGTCGTGTCGGAGTGTAGCCCAGAACACCCTGAGAAACTACTGGAAACACTACCAGTAAATCTCGCTTGCAATGGCCAAGGACTTTGTGTAATGGCTCTCCTAGACACAGCACGATATCAACTCCCAATACCGGGAGAGACGAATCCTGTCTAACCGTCACTGCCTCCAAGTACTTCGGGACTGCACCCGAATACTACCTGTTTGCACGCCTCAATAGAGCCGTGGTAGGGTAGTAATCTAAGAACAGTGGGAACACACTCGAGGCGAAGTGACAGTATCAAGTCAACGGACTAAGCTGTACTCATGTCACCTGAGAACTGTTAACTGACGATAGGTATAATACCAACCAACAGTTCCTAACGAGTCCTGTCCAGTGTACTCGTAACCTAACGAACACCTGCATACTATCTCCGGTACGACGTACTGATGGCTGTGGGACAGACCATCTCCCCTGCTGGGACGAGAAGCGTATGCACCAGTCTACTCTGGAGTATCGATGCCCTATCTCGATAATCCTACGAGAAGGGATCAGACTAAGGATGTGCTTATAGACTACCCAGCCCCCACTAGTGTGATCGCCATCACAACGCCGATAGTCAAGCAAAGATCCTAAGGGATCCATCAATATGTATTAGCGATATGTTAAAAAAGAAACATATACACATATTAAGATAGAAACAAACCAAGTAGCATACTACTATATTGAGCAAGACTATCGTAAACCCGTATATATACCCCAAGGTTCCAAAATGTATTATACAAACTAGTACTATACAATAATGGCCTCTAGGACATACATGTCCAACAAACAGAACACTGGAGGCAACATAAAAAATATATTTTCAAAACCTCACAAAGCGGCCGGCGACATCGGGAATTTTCAAGTTCTCGCCGGTCGTTTTTAAAAATTTGGGGCTCAATTTTTGTGTGTTTCCTCAATGTGATAATAGTAATCCACTCTTATACTTTGATTTTCATTTTAAAACACTGTGTGTTAGCAGAACACAAATCCAGAAAACATCATTGGTTTTATGTAGCATTCTGAAATTTTAGAAATAAATAAAATTAATTAATTAAATAATAAAGTGTTAAATTAAAAAGTTATTAAAACCAAATTAGACAATTTCATAAGATGTATGTAAAACAAATTAAATAAAAAATTTAGTATGCAACATAAATAAATTATAAGTGTTTTAATGTGAATTTTAGCTTCATTTTAACAAAAAGAGTGTTTTATAATAACATAAGTTGTGAAGGGTTTTTACATATAAATTAGAGAAATTATGCAAATTTGGATTTGTGAGGGTGTAAGTGGAACATGGGTAGAAAATGTTTTAGTTCAGAAGTTAATTACAAATTTAATCAATTTGGAAGAGATAATGTGTTGACACCTTCTATTCTCATGCACAACACACACCCCACACCTCCTCCTTGCATGAAACCCCCACATCTTGCTTGGTGACACCTCCTTCTACCACCTCACCCTTCCCACTTCTCATATAAATGATATGTTCAGATCATTTACCTAATTTAAAATCTGAAAATTTCTGAAAGAAAAACAAAACTAAAGAAAACAAGAAAGAACAAGAGAAAGAAGAAGAAAGGAGCTAAATCTAGGGATTTCTCATCATCAAGCTAGGGCAAGGAGCTTGTACATCTTGGAGAGTGTTATTCCAACAAGTTATTGTAGGTAAAATTCTTACTCACAGTAGAGATTTAGTTTTGGAATTGATTTAAGTTTGAAATCAAAAGTCTATAATATCGTATTTTAGGTACTACTAAGTTCTGTTTGAATCTGCTATTGTTTGGATAATAATTAACTCAACTAAACAGGATATAAATGTTGTATGTTGAACTTAGAGAAAACCATAGGAGCACGAACCATAGGGATCGGATTTGGTACAGCGACACATAGGGGAAATCCGGCGTCGCCGGATTTGTGAATGGGTTTGGTGTTTTGGTTTGTTGGGTAGGTAATTGTACAGAATTTTAGTTAATTTGGTATTGTTTAATCAATTCAGTTTAACTGTATATAAAATCTGAAGACTAATATCGGAAAAGGTATCTAAAAATCTAAAATACTACACGGTTAAAACGTATCGCGATCTGTTTTCTGTCGCGATGCAGGTTTGGGTTAAAATCCAGTAAGGTTAAGTATATGATAGCTTGAAATAGTCATATACAATATAACTAGTACGTAGGAACATGTGTTTGTATATGCGCCGTGTCGGAATAACCGTTTCCTTATACAAGTTAATTTTCGATGTTAGATTCAAATACGGGAACTTTGGAGGCCGTAAGGAAAGGAAAATGATTGGCGATTCCTAAGTAGATACGACGTATTTCCGGTGAGTAGACTAAATATCTACCGGGAAATTTTGTAGAGATGGTGTGTTACGCCCGTAGTTTTATTTAAATAAATGCTTACTTTTGTATGCTAAATGATAATATGCATTCATATCTACATGTACCTCACTTTAGTTGTTAGAACACTGCACAATTATCGACGAGTTATGCCATACGTGCACATCTCTACATGTTACACTACACCTCGTCGATATTAAAATGTCACATTTACACTAAATATTCATCTTGTTAAATATGATTCCTATCATACCTAAATTATTAACAATAGTGGTAACTTGCATAAATGACATCATGTTTATCATCCGAGTATTCTAAGTTGATATATGAAGCTTTATATTATTGAGGATTTTGATTTGAGTTTATTCCGAACCGAGTCGGTGGGTATACGGTTATGGATTTATAGTTTTATTCCGGACCGAGTCGGTAGGTATACGGTTACGGATTTACAGTTTTATCCAGACTGAGTTAGTGGGGATACAGTTGGATACATGGTGAACTTTGTTGATTACAGGATCGTTCGAGGAATGATGCCTGAGAGAAATGGAAGTTTTGTGTCGATGATAGACACGGAAAGATGAAATTTGTTGATAATAAATGATGAGATTTCAGTTTTGGTTATCTGATTTGTAGTACAGATTCATGCTTTCCATATACTATCGTACATCCTACTTGCTCTCATCTCAGTTAGTTGTGATCGTTATATTTACATTATTTAACGTTATATGTTAGTTATATTCACTGAGTTGGCAACTCACTCCCGTTGTCCCACAGTTCCTTGCAGGGGTAGAGTGGACGATTTGCAGCGGTGTAGATCCACTTTTGCAGCTTTTATTGCATCTTTTGATAGGTGGGTTACATATGTAGTGACCTTCTATTTTGGTATTGTATCATTGTATCTAGAAAATCTCCATCAAACCTTGTATTATGATTTAGAACGAGAGATGATTATATGTATATTAGTTGACAGGTGAGATCGTTGGTATGTTAGTAGATATTTTTTTTAATTATATCTGTGATTCTATTGGTCTCATATAAGTTGTAATTTTTATTCCGCTGTTGTATTTTGTTGATCCCAACTAGGGATGCAACAAACTTAACACTTTATATTTGTTATTATATCTTAATTTCATAACAACTGTGATTTTTACTTAAAAACTAAATTTTTATAAAGAATTCCGCAAAAAGGATTTTGATCTTGGTTTCAGCTTACTCGGGTTGTGTATATATTTTTAGATGTTATACAATCTAAGTGCCGGTCACATCCAAACTTTGGGTCGTGACAAAGTTGGTATCAGAGCTTAGGATTAACCTTACAGAGTCGAGTAGGGAGTTAAGATAAGTTGATGTGAGTTCGTGATTTAGGATGACCTTTGGTTTGATGGAGAAGGTGAATTAGGATGAGTGCAGTACCGTACGTATGTTCCGCGTCATATTTACGTTACCATACTCAGCCTAACTAACCTTAGGATATATATCTTGATCTATTCTTCCTTTGACTCTCTGTTATTGATTGTTCCTATTCGTAAGCCTTATCTACTCTTGTTTCTTGTTGTAGTTGCTATGGCTACGCGAACTAGGCGAGCCGCAGCCAGAGATGCAGCTAGGGCGAGTCCGCCTGTGACGGCGACTGTTACACCGGACGTTCCGGCGGTGCATGAGCATGTTGATCCTCCTCCTCCAGATCGCATGACTAGGATAGAGGAGGGCATGTTAGGATTGCAGCGAGTGGTAGGACAGTTAGCTGAGGCCACTCGAGTACTGAGACAGGATCCAGCACCGGCCATGGCAGAGTCTCAAGTACAGCCCATGCAAACGGTCGCACTAGTAGACACGAGGGTGATGGAGGTATCGCTTTCAGAGTTTATGAGGTTGAGACCTCCGGTATTTACAGGGACCGATGTAGCGGAGGATCCACAATCCTTTCTTGATAGGATGTCGAGGATTGGTAGATCATTGCGATGTTCTGATGCGAGGTCAGTTGAGCTGACTAGTTTTCGTTTGGAGGGACTTGCACAGGAGTGGTGTGAGTCGATGTAGAGAGGGCGAGCTACGGGTCTTCCTCCGATATCGCGGACCGAGTTTTCTGAGGTCTTTCTTGCCAGATTTCTTCCACATAGTGTGAGGGATGCTAGAGCTAGCAGTTTCGAAGCGTTGTGGAAATCGGCAAGTATGTCAGTAGCAGATTATGATTTATGATTCACCCAGTTGTCGCGCTATGCTTCATATTTAGTTCCTACGGAGGAAGTTCGAGTGAAGAGGTTCCTAAGGAGTCTGGACACCCAGTTGTATCTGGCTATAGGCTCCCAGCATTTTGATACGTATGCGCAGGTCATGGATGCAGCGATACGAGTGGAGGAGCGTTTGAGCGAGGCAGTGGTTATTCCAGAGCCAAAGAGGAGTAGAACGATCGGGCCAATGACTAGACAGTTTGGCGGAGGTAGAGGCAGATATACTCCAGGCCGCAGTTTCGGACGAGGTTGGACCCAGGGCCAGTTGTTCAGTTCATACCCCGATGATCAGGGGACCCCACTTACATGTTATAATTGCGGGCTTCCAGGGCATACGACTAGAGGGTGTACACGCTATAGCGGGACTGTTACTCCACTAGTTGCTTTACCCCCTTCACCTTCTACGCCGATGGCTTTACTTCCTCCCCCAGTTGGCCCTACATGCCAGACGGTTGCACCACGAGGTCGAGGCTTTGCAAGACGATCTCAGAGAGGTCGAGGAGATAGAGGTAGAGGACGACAGGATGCGGGCATGGGCCAGGCACGGGTTTTTGCGCTGACTCTACAGGATGCTCAGGCATCAAATGCAGTTGTGACAGGTACTCTTGCAGTATGTTCGTTAGATGCACATATTTTATTTGATCCCGGTTCTACACATTCTTATGTATCTTCACGCTTTGCACTTTCTTTGGGGAAAGAGTCGTCGTTGTTAGAGTTACCATTAGTGGTGATTACCCCGATGGGAGATTCTTTTATAACTCGACACGTATTCAGATCATGTTCGGTACGTATTGGTGCTAGAGATTCTCTAGTTGATCTGATTCTCCTGGATCTGTTAGATTTTGATATACTTCTCGGTATGGATTGGTTGGCCGCTTGTCATGCCTATGTAGATTTTCGGGGGAAAGCGGTCAGATTTTGTTTTCCAGGTGAACCGATCTTTGTTGTGCAAGGAGACTGTAATATAACTCCTGCCAACATAGTTTCTGCTTTTTGTGCGGGACGACTCTTGAAGAAGGGTTGTCATGGATTCTTGGCATTTGTTCAGGACTTAGGAGTCGCTGAGATTCCATTGGACCAGGTTCCGATCGCACGAGAATTTCCGGATGTGTTTCCTGCTGAGTTACCAGGACTACCGCCTGATCGCGATATTGAATTTTGTATTGACTTGATTCCGGGTGCGGGGCCTATTTCTATACCACCCTATCGGATGGCCCCGACGGAGTTGAAGGAACTCAAAAGCCAATTGCAAGAATTATTAGATAGAGGACTAGTTCGTCCTAGTGTATCGCCGTGGGGAGCTCCTGTCTTATTTGTAAAGAAGAAGGATGGTAGTATGAGACTGTGCATCGACTACCGACAGCTGAATCGCGTTACTGTGTGAAATAGGTATCCACTACCTTGTATAGATGACTTGTTCGATCGGTTGCAAGGAGCTGGCTACTTCTCAAAGATTGATTTGCGGTCAAGGTATTACCAGTTGAGGGTTCGGAAAGACGATATTCCGAAGACCGCGTTTCGCACAAAATATGGACATTATGAGTTCCTGGTGATGTCGTTCGGACTCACCAACGCCCATGTAGCTTTTATGGATATGATGAACCGTATCTTCAGGCCCTTCATTGATCAGTTTATTATAGTATTCATTGATGACATTCTCGTTTATTCTCGGAGTCGAGAGGAGCACGAGCAGCATTTGCGTATCACGTTACAGACCTTGAAGGAGCATCAGCTGTTTGCAAAATTCTCCAAGTGTGCTTTCTGGCTAGATAGCGTGGATTTCTTAGGTCACGTGGTTACGAGAGAAGGTATACGTGTGGACCCAAAGATAATCGAAGCAGTGCAGCACTGTCCCAGACCTGTGTCAGTTACAGAGATTCGCAGTTTCTTAGGTCTGGCAGATTATTACCGATGCTTTGTATTGGATTTCTCTCGGATAGCTGCACCGTTGACCGGATTGACTAGGAAGGAGGTTCCATTCCGGTGGACAGATGCATGTGAGCAGAGTTTCCAGCAGCTGAAGACTCGCTTGACGACTGCACCTGTATTATCGTTACCTTCTGGGTCAGGTGGCTTTGTTGTGTATTGTGATGCCTCTAGTGTAGGTTTAGGCTGTGTGTTGATGCAGCACGGCAGGGTTGTAGCTTATGCTTCTCGACAGTTGAAGAGGCACGAACAGAACTATCCCACTCATGATCTAGAGATGGCCGCTGTGGTATTCGCATTGAAGAATTGGAGACATTATTTGTATGGAGAGTCCTGCCAAATCTTCACAGATCATAAGAGTTTGAAGTATATTTTTCAGCAGAGGGATCTGAACCTAAGGCAGCGTAGATGGATAGAACTAGTGAAAGATTACGATTGTGAGATCTTGTATCATCCAGGCAAAGCGAATGTTGTAGCAGATGCTTTGAGTCGGAGACCTGGAGGTAGCTTATCTCATTTGCGCACCTTGCAGAGACAATCTTCTACAGACTGGAAGATTTTATGTGATAGTCGTATACAGTTTGAGTTCACCCCGACAGGAGGACAGCTAGCACATGTTTGCACCCGACCTCAGTTATTGGATCGTATTCGAGAGACACAGCCCACAGATGCTCATATATCAGAGATTATGGATCAGGTTAGGCAGGGCAGGGAGTCGGAGTTTTTGATTGATGATCATGGAGTATTACGCTTTGGGACTCGTCTTTGTGTACCAGATTCTGACGGATTGAGACGTGCGATCTTAGAGGAGGCTCATAGATCAGCATACAGTATTCATCCTGGTTCCACCAAGATGTATCATGATCTGAAGGATGTTTATTGGTGGAAAGGAATGAAGAGGGATGTTGCGGAGTTTATTTCGAGATGCTTGACTTGTCAGCAAGTCAAAGCTGAACACCAGAGGCCGGCAGGAGAGTTGCAGCCTTTGCCCATTACAGAGTGGAAATTGGAACAGATTTCCATGGATTTTGTGGTGGGTCTACCCAGGACCAGCAGAGGGTATGATTCCATTTGGGTGATTGTAGATAGATTGACAAAGGCAGCTCATTTTCTTCCAGTGAAGACGACGTATGGATTTGCACAGTATGCTCAGATTTATATCGATGAGATTGTACATTTACATGGAGTTTCGACGTGCATAGTATCAGATCGGGGTACCCAGTTTACTAGCAGGCTATGGCAGAAACTTCAAGATGCTCTTGGTACCCGATTGAGTTTTAGTACAGCTTTCCACCCACAGACAGATGGTCAGTCAAAGCGGACCATTCAGACTTTAGAGGATATGCTTCGAGCTTCCATCCTTGATTTTGGTGGTAGTTGGGATCGTCACCTACCTTTGATAGAATTTTCGTACAACAATAGTTTTCAAGAGACGATCCAGATGGCACCCTTTGAAGCTTTGTATGGGAGGAAATGTCGATCACCCGTTTGCTGGACGGAACTGAGCGAGAGTAGCATTTTAGGACCGCAGATAGTACAGAAAACTACAGAAAAGATTCAATTGATACGGGACAGAATGAGGGCGGCCCAATGCAGACAGAAATCATATGCAGATCAACGACGTCGTAGACTCGAGTTTCAAGTGGGAGATCATGTGTTTTTTCGTGTATCTCCGATGAAAGGTGTGATGCGTTTCGGGAAAAAGGGGAAGCTCAGCCCCAGATATGTTGGACTTTACGAGATTCTGGAGAGAGTGGGTGTTGTAGCTTATCGTTTAGCACTTCCACCGAGTTTTTCCGATATGCATCCGGTGTTTCACGTTTCGATGCTTTGCAAGTATCTTCACGATCCTTCTCACGTGATCCAGCATCAGACCTTACAGCTCGAATCGGATTTATCCTACACAGTGCAGCCAGTCGCTATTCTAGATAGGCAAGCAATGAAACTAAGATCGAGAGTACTTCTATCTGTAAAGGTTCTTTGGCAAGGAAAGAATCGCGAGGAGATTACTTGGGAGACCGAGGATGCGATGCGGAAGAAATTTCCACATCTTTTCGAAGATATGTCTAGTCAAATTTTAAATTCGGGGACCGAATTTTCTTAAGGGGGAATATTGTAGCATTCTAAAATTTTAGAAATAAATAAAATTAATTAATTAAATAATAAAGTGTTAAATTAAAAAGTTATTAAAACCAAATTAGACAATTTCATAAGATGTATGTAAAACAAATTAAATAAAATTTTTAGTATGCAACATAAATAAATTATAAGGGTTTTAATGTGAATTTTAGCTTCATTTTAACAAAAAGAGTGTTTTATAATAACATAAGTTGTGAAGGTTTTTTATATATAAATTAGGGAAATTATGCAAATTTGGATTTGTGAGCGTGTAAGTGGAAAATGGGTAGAAAATGTTTTAGTTCAGAAGTTAATTACAAATTTAATCAATTTGGAAGAGATAATGTGTTCACACCTTCTATTCTCATGCACAACACACACCCCACACCTCCTCCTTGCATGAAACCCCCACATCTTGCTTGGTGACACCTCCTTCTACCACCTCACCCTTCCCACTTCTCATATAAATGATATGTTCAGATCATTTACCTAATTTAAAATCTGAAAATTTCTGAAAGAAAAACAAAACTAAAGAAAACAAGGAAGAACAAGATAAAGAAGAAGAAAGGAGCTAAATCTAAGGATTTCCCATCATCAAGATAGGGCAAGGAGCTTATACATCTTGGAGAGTGTTATTCCAACAAGTTATTGTAGGTAAAATCCTTACTCACAGTAGAGATTTAGTTCTGGAATTGATTTAAGTTTGAAATCAAAAGTCTATAATATCGTATTTTAGGTACAACTAAGTTCTGTTTGAATCTGCTATTGTTTGGATAACAATTAACTCAACTAAACAGGACCTAAATGTTATGTTGAACTTAGAGCAAACCATAGGAGCACGAACCATAGGGATCGGATTTGGGCCGGCGACACATAGGGGAAATACGGCGTCGCCGGATTTGTGGATGGGTTTGGTGTTTTGGTTTGTTGGGTAGGTAATTGTACAGAATTTTTGTTAATTTGGTATTGTTTAATCAATTCAGTTTAACTGTATATAAAATCTGAAGACTAATATCGGAAAATGTATCTAAAAATCTAAAATACGACACGGTTAAAACGTATCGCAATCTGTTTTCTGTCGCGATGCAGGTTTGGGTTAAAATCCAGTAAGGTTAAGTATATGATAGCTTGAAATAGTCATATACAATATAACTAGTATTTAGGAACATGTGTTTGTATATTCGCCGTGTCGGAATAACCGTTTCCTTATACAAGTTAATTTTCGATGTTAGATTCAAATACGGGAACTTTGGAGGCCGCAAGGAAAGGAAAAGGATTGGCGATTCCTGAGTAGATACGACGTATTTCCGGTGAGTAGACTAAACATCTACCGGGGAATTTTGTAGAGATGGCGTGTTACGCCCGTAGTTTCATTTAAATAAATGCTTACTTTTGTATGCTAAATGATAATATGCATTCATATCTACATGTACCTCACTTTAGTTGTTAGAACACTGCACAATTATCGACGAGTTATGCCACATGTGCACATCTCTACATATTACACTACACCTCGTCGATATTAAAATGTCACTTTTACACTAAATATTCATCTTGTTAAATATGATTCCTATTATACCTAAATTATTAACAATAGTGGTAACTTGGATAAATGACATCATGTTTATCATCCGAGTATTCTAAGTTGATATATGAAGCTTTATATTATTGAGGAATTTGATTTGAGTTTATTCCGAACCGGGTAGGTGGGTATACGGTTATGGATTTATAGTTTTATTCCGAACCGAGTCGGTGGGTATACGGTTATGGATTTACAGTTTTATCCAGACTAAGTCGGTGGGGATACAGTTGGATACATGGTGAACTTTGTTGATTACAGGATCGTTCGAGGAATAATGCCTGAGAGAAATGGAAGTTTTGTGTCGATGATGGACACGGAAAGATGAAATTTGTTGATAATAAATGATGAGATTTCAGTTTTGGTTATCTGATTTGTAGTACAGATTCATGCTTTCCATATACTATCGTACATCCTACTTGCTCTCATCTCAGTTTGTAGTGATCGTCATATTTACATTATTTACCGTTATATGTTAGTTGTATTCACTGAGTTGGTAACTCACCCCTGTTGTGCCATAGTTCCTTGCAGTGATAGAGTGGACGGTTTGTAGCGGTGTAGATCCACTTTTGCAGCTTTTATCGCATCTTTTGATAGGTGGGTTACATATGTAATGCCCTTCTATTTTGGTATTGTATCATTGGATCTAGAAAATCTCCATCAAACCTTATATTATGATTTAGAACGAGAGATGATTATATGTATATTAGTTTGTAACATTTTAAAAATAATTAAATAATTAATTAAATAAATAAAATCGTTTAAGTGAATTTTATAATTTTCGGTAAAGTAAAACGTAGTTTTCATAAAACTAAACCGTAATTATTTTTCACTATAAATTAAAAAAAAACCTATTTTAATTAGTTTATTACTAGTAAATAGTGTTTATTTAGCCACTTATAAATTTTTAGTTTAATTAAATATTTTTCTTAAATTAATTATTTTAAATATTAACATAAGCTTTATTTTCACACTAAATTAGTGTAAATTACAAATTTGAATGGGTTAAATTTGCAAAAATGAACCATTGCATCTTAGAATCAAGTGTGTTTCATGCAAAATTTATTTTCAAAATTTTACAATGGTTCTAGACCATTCTAGGTCAAATGGAGTGAAGAAAATAATGAATTTTTAAATAAATTCATGAAAAGATTTAATTGTGTGATATTTTTGTGAAACCTTCTACACTTTTCTTCACCTTTTCTCACTCTCCTCTCTTTTCCTCACCTCATGGCCAGCCTCACCTCTATGGGCAGCCCCAAAATTTTCCCCCCATCATTTTTGCATTAAAAATCATCAAAATTCATCAAAAATTCAATAAAAATTCCACAAAATCCTAATAAATTCCTACCCTCTATTCTTTGCTCATCTTTACATGGATTTTGGAGATGGAAAGCATTCATTTTGGAGGCTTATTTTCATGTTTGAATTTCATATTGTGGAGGTATAAATCTTCTTCTTTTGAATTATTGTTATTAAATGTTTCATTTAAGCATAATTAGATTTAATAAATAATTTCTATCTTCAAGTTTTAAAAATTCAAGTTAGGGTTATAAAATTAAGTTATGATTTTTATTAATTAAGTAGGGTTATAATAACTAGTTTAACATTTTTAGAAGTGGAAAATCTTGTATGGTTGTTGAATTATAATTTGTTCATTCCAATTGGTTTAAATTAAGTATTTTTGCAAACTAGATTTCTATAAGTTGTATATATTGATGAGATAAAATTCCAATTAATATTTGTAACACTAGATTGTGGTTTTAAAGAGGATATTAACTTGTTAATGGAATGAATGACTTAATTTGGTTACTAGTTTTTATTGATAATTGAAAAATTGTGAGAAAAATGCTATTTTTGCTAACTAGATTTTGGAAATTCTTAAATAAATAAGCTTTAAAATCTAAATTATGATTTCATTATATTATTATCATCATGAATTGTAGTTTAATGCATTAATTCATGCAAAATCCAGTTTAGATGTGATATTGTGAAATTTTCTTTAAAAATATCGAAATCGGGCAAGTTTGCAAACTAGAATTTTCAAACTAATATAAATTAGGGTGTTAAAAATATAGTGATGGTTTATATAGTCTAGTTATGCTAATTAATGAATACTATGACCATTAGTTTCTTTTAAACATCAAGTTTTGAAGTAAAACGGTAAATTGGTGTTTTCAGGTTTTACGGAATCGGACGATTTGATCGATTTTTAGGGTTTCGATGAATTAAATCATGTTTTATATTATAAGTAATGCGTTTTATAACTATGAGTTGTTTGTTGATGCTTATCTCGATCAATCGGCGTTTGTACGCCGATATCGAGCGATATTTGGTTCTTTTGCATGAGCGGGACATAGGTTTTAACCTATGCGCGTTCCGTGCGTCGTTTTGACTTTTGTCCGTGATTCAGTTTACGATACTATATATATGTTTGCGTATAAGTACCCCTCACATGGACTGCGGGCGATGAAGAAGAGGATGGCGACATCATTTTCGGCAGACAAGGACGAGGTGAGTAGATGTATATCTACGGGGGAAATCGGGTGGATGGCGTTTAGCACTCCCGCAAGCGTAGAATAGGAATAAGTACTTATTGTCATTAGGAAGCCAGACGTGACCTTAGAATTTCGGTGAGTAGGGCCCTAGTAGTGACCTTAGGTTGGACTAGATTGATGTAGAAAGACCTTACCCGAGAATGAATATCTTGGAGGAGATTCGTAGGTTTCAGGTAGATAAATACACACGCACACACTGAGACTCGACGTGGTGTATACGTGTATGTATATATATAGGACTAGGTGTAGGTATATATATATATATATACACACACACACACACACACACACACACAATACGTATATGTGATACAAGGATGTGATATGATACACGTGGACGAAACAATATAACTGGGTTGATGCCATGATTCTTGGCTATACAGTCGTGTTATGATGTTAGCGGATCAATAGAAAATGAGATAATGGATTTGTATACTTGAACAATAATAATGGGTGGTGATGATATTGAAGTATATGGGACTCTAAAATAGAACCCGGACCGTAACCTATGCCTGAAATTCTGATATAATATCATATATGTGTGACTTGATTACGACATCATATAGGTGTGACTTGATTTCGATATCATATATGTATGACTTGATTACGATATCATATAGGTGTGACTTGATTACGATATGATCTAAGTGTGACTTAATCACAATATGATACATATGACATGATATTTCTGAGGATAAATTAACGATGTATATTTATGCAGACAATGATATATGATTGATGTATGCGATTACAGTATAGCACCTTGATCTTGACATATGTTGATGATGATATTATACGAATGATGAGACACGTAGGTGATACTTGACCCGTACCCCGATATTGGGATGCCGTACGATGGATTTTACCGTACGAGGTATAGATATGATGATTGATCCGCACTCTTGATTCGAGGAAGCCGTACTACGTACGTGACGCTATTGAGGCTGGATCTCCGACTATTAGAGATATGGATTCAGACCTTTGGTGGACTCTTATTTCTTATTGACTAGTTTCTTAGGATTAGTTCCTTAGGAGGTTAGATGGACACTAGTTTAGGCTCGAGTCATATAGTTGTAGTTATACTTGTATACCACAGATGAGTGGTTATTACACATCCGTCTTTACATTCATACCGTAATCATAATGGTGCATGTTCATTCATATGTTTCTATAATCAGAACAAAACTTTGCCTGTTAGGAGACCAGCACCATTACCGATGATGCGCATATTCCACGCACACTTATTTGCCGGCTCACACACATGATCATCGGTAATTGCTATTTCACGTACAGTTTAGATCATATTATCTTTTATTGATACAATCAGCTAACAGCTAGATCGATACAATATTGTGATTACTCTATGGTGTTAGTATAGACATGGTATTTATTACTTAGACATTTCATGCATTCGCATTTTCATGTTATCATACAGAATTATAGGGCATATGCCGACACTTATCATATACTTACTCATGATTTTGGGATTTTGGATTTCTATGAGATTTCTGGATTTTTGGGGAAAACCGCAAGAATATATAAAAACTTCTCTCTCTTTCCTCCTCTCTTTTTAAAACATAAGATGCGGTTTTCTCGTGATGTATGTGTCGTCCACCATAAGATTTCATGTTTTCTGTTGGATTTCGAGACCCGATTCGAGGAGTGGATGAACCGTCTCGGGTACATGGTGGGCCCGGTATGGTAACTCGGGGCAAGAAGATCGAGTTGTAGACGATGAGCCTGGCAGGGGAGGACTACCTACCGGTGATGTCTGGCGCGGCGGATATCCGGAGGATACCGACCGTTGACGTGAGATTTGATGATATGGGCCGATCCGGACTGATGGAGCCCGAGATATTGAGACTATGAGACATTGAGATTATGAGGCATTGAGACTTGAGATTTACATGTTTTGTGTCGATGCTTGACACGGATTTCCATGGATTTCATCGTTGATATTTCAGATTTCTATACACATTTTACCATGATAAAAGTTAAAGATTTCTTATACAGATATATCTAGATTTCAGGATTGGTTATTTCACATTCATGGTACATGCATACTCATTCACATGACATAGTTCTATATGAGGCACTGATACGAGCACGGAGCATTTGCACTTACACGTAGCTTATTATCTTGTCTTTACTTGATGACTAGTAGTATATTAGTATATTATTATGACCTAAGATAGCGTCGTGCATTCGATTTCTTTTCGCAGATATCTTCTACTCACGAGTTGGCAACTCACCCCCGTTGTGCCAAATTTTATTACAGGTTCGATGTACAGGTTTTCCTGGCAGCTTGCTGGTACATCTTTTCATTCAGGGTGATTTGCACGGTAGGTTGGTTCACTTGTATCTGGACCGCCATTGTACTTTTATTATTTCATTTGTGTCTAGAAAACTCCATCAACCAAACTTGTATTACTTTATAGTGTACTGGACCAGTTATTTATTTCGATCTTAGAGTCGCGCTTGGATTTGTTTTCTTTTGAGTTTTGAGGCTCGCCCTTTGGCGTTGTATACTATTGTGCATTGGTGTGCTTGTTTCCGCCTTTTGGCGTAGAGCTAGATCCCGTTTGGGGATGCTTTTTATTGTTTATTTGTATTTATACTTATTGTACCCGTTTGGGGCCAGCTTTTACAAAGGAGACTCTGCCGAAATTTTTGAGAAAATTGGATGATGCTTTTAAACTTGTTTTCTACATGTTTTCCTTCTTCTTCTTCTTTTATGGTTTAGATTTCTGGGCTTCGGCTTACTTAGGCTACGTTGTGCCTCTAGACGCTTCATAATCTAAGTGCCGGTCACGTTCCGTATTTTCGGGTCGTAACAAAGTTGGTATCAGAGCGCTAGGTTTAACCTTTGTATATGTCTAGGGTGACCCTTGGTTGATGGAGTTGGCGACTTAGGTAGAGTGACGTACCGTGGGTATGATCCACGGCATATTTACGATACGCTACTCTTCTTAAATAGCCTTAGGATGTACATTTGTTTGCACCGCATTTCATTCGTTCCTTTGATCTATCTTCGTCGATATCGGAGGGTGGTTTCTGTTACCTCCGGCGCACGGGCAGAGGGAGCTGCGGCTCGAGTGCGATAACCATTAGGGTATTGGTTATTCTTCAGGATTGAAGTATTGTTTAGCGTGCGGACGAAGGGTATTCACATGGTGTCCAGGCGAAGTTAAAGGGTTCGAACGATTATCAGAAAACCCATTTTCCCAAGTTTAAGGTATTCGGAAGAACATGCAGGTATTTCGATGGACCCTCTAGAAGAATGAAACCCTAACTCGACATAATGACCATAAGAACGCCCTTGAACCTTAGGGTTACGGCAGTTTCGCGGTGCCATTAGTGAGGCTTGGGTTTGCCCTTTTACGGCTGGACCATCGATGCTGGGGTATGTACCGGATATTTTTAAACTGTACTTGAGTGTTGAGCTCTCGGGGGATTATGGGATTTTGATGGATCGATCGAAAAGTTTAATGTAGTCCGGATATCAGGTGAAGGGATCGACTACGTGGGAGACTTTAGATATGAGTATTGCCGTTGGTAGCGCAGTCAGCACACCTATGAAGAGACAAGTTCGAAGCAGTCGACACCAGAGGAAAGAGGGAAAGAGGCACACATTGACGATAGTGTTTACGATTGTGATTTGGTGATTTGAATTTCATATTTCCGTTGATTGGATCTTTTTTTGGTATTTTGAGGATTTTGTTTTACGATTGGTATGTCTTATGTGTGCATTCATTACATTCTATTCGTGCTTCATATATAAGTTGTATTGATGTTGTTTTGTACATACCCAGTACACTCGATTTGGTTTTATACATTTTGAGATTTTGATTTGATTTCGTGCATATGGGTTACACATGATTTTGACATATGCTTCGACCTAGTTTTCATGCATTTTCGTACTGTGATTTCGATTTTGATATTCGGTGTATGTTTTCATGCACCATGTGCACCTGATTGAGATTCTTGCGCACATTCGGTGCACCTGATACGATTTGTGCACACCAGATGCACTAAATCGTAGTTTTGTGCAGATTAGATGCACCTGATATTAGAGTCATGCACGCCCGTTGCACTTGACAGATGTTTTTGGTGCACACCTGTTGCACTCA
Organism: Agapanthus africanus; assembly: GCA_030015575.1. Taxonomy (NCBI): domain Eukaryota; kingdom Viridiplantae; phylum Streptophyta; class Magnoliopsida; order Asparagales; family Amaryllidaceae; genus Agapanthus; species Agapanthus africanus. Next base: position 363,664,536 of record CM057345.1, read on the forward strand.
GTTTTGTTTTTGTGTGAATTCGTGGCATCTGTATTTGGTTTCGATTTCAGTGCGCACCGGACGCACATGATATTTTTATGATGTGATTGGGATTGATTTCAGTTTGATCAGTATGTTTTTATAATCATTACTATTGATTTGGTAACCAGGCGGGACGTTTATGTTAAATAAAAAATATATATATATATATATATATATATATATAGCTATTTTTTTAAAAATAAACGTCCGCTACTTATGCCGTGGCACGTGCATCACACGGCGATTTTCAAAAGGGGTTCTTGCATGTTTCTTTATCCAGATGTTTGGACAATTTTACTATGATGCGCACAATATATAAGTTGTAGTTTTGATGTATATTATGTTGGTTTTCGTATTGGGTTTTGGTATTTTCTTTTTGCCATAACTCCGATGATTGTGTTATGCTTGACGGAGTTGATTTTAGTTATGTATTGATGATTTCGGAGCCCCGACGATTTGAGTGTTTTGGCTGAATGTTTTAGCAATTGGGGGGAGTTTTAATTTAAATTCGGGGACCGAATTTATTAAAAGGGGGAATATTGTAACATTTTAAAAATAATTAAATAAATAAAATCGTTTAAGTGAATTTTATAATTTTCGGTAAAGTAAAACGTAGTTTTCATAAAACTAAACCGTAATTATTTTTCACTATAAATTTAAAAATACCTTTTTTAATTATGTTATTACTAGTAAATAGTGTTTATTTATCCATTTATAAATTTTTAGTTTAATTAAATATTTTTCATAAATTAATTATTTTAAATATTAACATAAGCTTTATTTTCACACTAAATTAGTGTAAATTACAAATTTGAATGGGTTAAATTTGCAAAAATGAACCATTGCATCTTAGAATCAAGTGTGTTTCATGCAAAATTTATTTTCAAAATTTTACAATGGTTCTAGACCATTCTAGGTCAAATGGAGTGAAGAAAATAATGAATTTTTAAATAAATTCATGAAAAGACTTAATTGTGTGATATTTTTGTGAAACCTTCTACACCTTTCTTCACCTTTTCTCACTCTCCTCTCTTTTCCTCACCTCATGGCCGGCCTCACCTCCATGGGCAGCCCCAAAATTTTCCCCCCATCATTTTTGCATTAAAAATCATCAAAATTCATCAAAAATTCAATAAAAATTCCACAAAATCCTAATAAATTCCTACCCTCTATTCTTTGCTCATCTTTACATGGATTTTGGAGATGGAAAGCATTCATTTTGGAGGCTTATTTTCATGTTTGGATTTCATATTGTGGAGGTATAAATCTTCTTCTTTTGAATTATTGTTATTAGATGTTTCATTTAAGCATAATTAGATTTAATAAATAATTTCTATCTTCAAGTTTTAAAAATTCAAGTTAGGGTTATAAAATTAAGTTATTATTTTTATTAATTAAGTAGGGTTATAATAACTAGTTTAACATTTTTAGAAGTGGAAAATCTTGCATGGTTTTTGAATTATAATTTGTTCATTCCAATTGGTTTAAATTAAGTATTTTTGCAAACTAGATTTCTATAAGTTGTATATATTGATGAGATAAAATTCCAATTAATGTTTGTAACACTAGATTGTGGTTTTAAAGAGGATATTAACTTGTTAATGGAATGAAAGAATTAATTTGGTTACTAGTTTTTATTGATAATTGAAAAATTGTGAGAAAAATGCTATTTTTGCTAACTAGATTTTGGAAATTCTTAAATAAATAAGCTTTAAAATCTAAATTATGATTTCATTATATTATTATCATCATGAATTGTAGTTTAATGCATTAATTCATGCAAAATCCAGTTTAGATGTGATATTGTGAAATTTTCCTTAAAAATATCGAAATCGGGCAAGTTTGCAAACTAGAATTTTCAAACTAATATAAATTAAGGTGTTAAAAATATAGTGATGGTTTATATAGTCTAGTTATGCTAATTAATGAATACTATGACCATTATTTTCTTTTAAACATCAAGTTTTGAAGTAAAACGGTAAATTGGTGTTTTCAGGTTTTATGGAATCGGACGATTTGATCGATTTTTAGGGTTTCGATGAATTAAATCATGTTTTATATTATAAGTAATGAGTTTTATAACTATGAGTTGTTTGTTGATGCTTATCTCGATCAATCGGCGTTTGTACGCCGATATCGAGCGATATTTGGTTCTTTTGCATGAGCGGGACATAGGTTTTAACCTATGCGCATTCCGTGCGTCGTTTTGACTTTTGTCCGTGATTCAGTTTACGATACTATATATATGTTTGCGTATAGGTACCCCTCACGTGGACTGCGGGCGATGAACAAGAGGATGGCGACATCATTTTCGGCAGACAAGGACCAGGTGAGTAGATTTATATCTACGGGGGGAAGTCGGGTGGATGGCGTTTAGCACCTCCGCAAGCGTAGAATAGGAATAAGTACTTATTGTCATTCGGAAGCCAGACGTGACCATAGAATTTCGGTGAGTAGGACCCTAGTAATGACCTTAGGTTGGACTGGATTGATGTAGAAAGACCTTACCCGAGAATGAATATCTTGGAGGAGATTCGTAGGTTTCAGGTAGATACACGAATACGCATACACTGAGACTCGACGTGGTGTATACAAGTATGTATATATATATATAGGACTAGGTATAGGTGTATACACACATACACACACACACACAATACGTATATGTGATACAAGGAGGTAATATGATACACGTGGATGAAACAATATAACTGGGCTGATGCCGTGATTCTTGGCTATACAGTCGTGTTATGATGTTAGCGGATCATTAGAAAATGAGATAATGGATTTGTATACTTGAACAATAATAAAGGGTGGTGATGCTATTGAAGTATATGGGACTCTAAAATAGAACCCGGACCGTAACCTGTGCCTGAAATTATGATATAATATCATATATGTGTGACTTGATTACGACATCATATAGGTGTGACTTGATTTCGATATCATATATGTGTGACTTGATTACGATATCATATAGGTGTGACTTGATTACGATATGATCTAAGTGTGACTTAATCACCATATGATACATATTACATGATTTTTCTGAGGATAAATTAACGATGTATATTTATGCTGACAATGATATATGATTGATGTATGCGATTACAGTATAGCACCTTGATCTTGACATATGTTGATGATGATATTATACGAATGATGAGACACGTAGGTGATACTTGACCCGTACCCCGATATTGGGATGCCGTACGATGGATTTTACCGTACGAGGCATAGATATGATGATTGATCCGCACTCTTGATTCGAGGATGCCGTACTACGTACGTGACGCTATTGAGGCTGGATCGCCGACTATTAGAGATATGGATTCAGATCTTTGGTGGACTCTTATTTCTTATTGACTAGTTTCTTAGGATTAGTTCCTTAGGAAGTTAGATGGACACTAGTTTAGGCTCGAGTCATATAGTTGTAGTTATACTTGTATACCACAGATGAGTGGTTATTACACATCCGTCTTTACATTCATACCGTAATCATAATGGTGCATGTTCATTCATATGTTTCTATAATCAAAATAAAACTTTGCCTGTTAGGACACCAGCACCATTACCGATGATGCACATATTCCACGCACACTTATTTGCCGGCTCACACACATGATCATCGGTAATTGCTATTTCACGTACACTTTAGATCATATTATCTTTTATTGATACAATCAGCTAACAGCTAGATCGATACAATATTGTGATTACTCTCTGGTGTTAGTATAGACATGGTATTTATTACTTAGACATTTCATGCATTCGCATTTTCATGTTATCATGCAATATTATGGGGCATATGCCGACACTTATCATATACTTACTCATGATTTTGGGATTTTGGATTTCTATGAGATTTCTGGATTTTTGGGGAAAACCGCAAGAATATATAAAAACTTATCTCTCTCTCCTCCTCTCTTTTTAAAACATAAGATGCGGTTTTCTCGTGATGTATGTGTCGTCCACCATGAGATTTCATGTTTTCTGTTGGATTTCGAGACTCGATTCGAGGAGTGGATGAACCGTCTCGGGTACATGGTGGGCCCGGTATGGTACCCCGGGGCAAGAAGATTGAGTTGTAGACGATGAGCCTGGCAGGGGAGGACTACCTACCGGTGATGTCTGGCGCGGCGGATATCTGGAGGATACCGACCGTTGACGTGAGATTTGATGATATGGGCCGATCCGGACTGACGGAGCCCGAGATATTGAGACTATGAGACATTGAGATTATGAGGCATTGAGACTTGAGATTTACATGTTTTGTGTCGATGCTTGACACGGATTTCCATGGTTTTCATTGTTGATATTTCAGATTTCTATACACATTTTACAATGATAAAAGTTAAAGATTTCTTATACAGATATATCTAGATTTCAGGATTGGTTATTTTACATTCATGGTGCATGCATACTCATTCACATGACATAGTTCTATATGAGGCACTGATACGAGCACGGAGCATTTGCACTTACACGTAGCTTATTATCCTGTCTTTACTTGATGACTAGTAGTATATTAGTATATTATTATGTCCTAGGATAGCGTCGTGCATTCGATTTCTTTTCGCAGATATTTTCTACTCACGAGTTGGCAACTCACCCCGTTGTGCCAAATTTTATTACAGGTTCGATGTACAGGTTTTCCTGGCAGCTTGCTGGCACATCTTTTCATTCAGGGTGATTTGCACGGTAGGTTGGTTCACTTGTATCTGGACTGCCATTGTACTTTTATTATTTCATTTGTATCTAGAAAACTCATCAACCAAACTTGTATTACTTTATAGTGTACTGGACCAGTTATTTATTTCGATCTTAGAGTCGCGCTTGGATTTGTTTTCTTTTGAGTTTTGAGGCTCGCCCTTTGGCGTTGTATACTATTGTGCATTGGTGTGGTTGTTTCCGCCTTTTGGCGTAGAGCTAGATCCCGTTTGGCGATGCTTTTTATTGTTTATTTGTATTTATACTTGTTGTACCAGTTTGGGGCCAGCTTTTACAAAGGAGACTCTGCCGAAATTTTTGAGAAAATTGGATGATACTTTTAAACTTGTTTTCTACATGTTTTCCTTCTTCTTCTTCTTTTATGGTTTAGATTTCTGGGCTTCGGCTTATTTAGGTTACGTTGCGCCTCTAGACGCTTCGTAATCTAAGTGCCGGTCACGTTCCGTATTTTCTGGTCGTGACATAGTTGACAGGTGAGATCGTTGGTATGTTAGTGGATATTTCTTTTAATTATATCTGTGATTCTATTGGTCTCATATAAGTTGTAATATTTATTCCGCTGTTGTATTTTGTTGATCCCAACTAGGGATGCAACCAAACTTAACACTTTATATTTGTTATTATATCTTAATTTCTTGACAACTATGATTTTTACTTAAAAACTAAATTTTTATAAAGAATTCTGTAAAAAGGATTTTGATCTTGGTTTCGGCTTACTCGGGTGTGTATATATCGTTAGATGTTATACAATCTAAGTGCCAGTCATATCCAAACTTTGGGTCGTGACATTTTAGTTCTTGTGTCTGTTTAAAAAGAATGTGTTTTATCCGTTGAATCTGTTAGAATGTTTGTTTTGTACAAAATAATCACAAATTAACCCGAGACTACAAGTGTAAAAGCATTACCGTCTTTCTGGCAATGGTGCCATTTGATTAAGCTAGTTTTCACCGTGTCGTATTTGCAAAGAATTTAAAGTTACCGCAATCAAAGACAGTGTCGCGTGTAACGAGCCGCGATGAGTACGGTCGTCCACAGGGAGATGGTAGGTTTTTAAGATTGTTTTAACGAGTTAATACCGTAACTTGAGTTGTTGTTTATACTAAGTGTCGTATCTATGGCATATTCAATAAAAAGACTTGTTAGGAGTAGTTTTAGGTTAGCTTGCGTTAGGATGATGTTTGCCGTTTCCTTATAGACTTAATTCTGATATTGACACTAAGGCAATAGGCAACAACGTGGATTAGGAAACTTGAAATACAGTATTTACGATTGTGTGCTAAATCTGTATTTCTTGCCTTGTCCTTCCGTTGTTGTCTCTTGACCTAGCCTTCGACAAACCTCTCGCAACCGGTCGCGATTAGGATTCACCGCTATCGTGGTAGGATAGGGTGCCTAACAGAGTGGAATTGCGAGTCGTTTGGTCGAAGTTTTAATTACAAAGTTAAGGTTTTTAAGGTTTTAGCAAACACATCTCCTAACACAAACTAACCATATTCTACCCTTAACAAGTAAATCAATTACTCACACATAATTACAATACCAAAAATAAAAAGAAAGAAAAGAGTAAGGCACATAACAAAGATTGCAAGGAAAGCAAAGTTAAGGTTAGAGAGTTAAGAACCGGTATGTCCTACGTACAAATATCTTCAAATGTTCTTTAAGTCCGTACCAATATGAAATCAAAATACCAAATTTTAAGGTTGCAAGCTCACTTAAGAGGTTGCAAGATCAAAGCAAGGCAAGGATTTTACAAGTTTGAAGTTTTTAGAAAGCAAGACACATTTAATGAACAATGAGAACTTTTTATTGAATTTCAAATAAGATACAACTAATCTTGAATTCAAGAATCTAAATCTTAAGCTTGCAAGTTCAATGAAGAAGTTCCAAGGTCAAGAAAAAGGGGAAAGAGCTCAAGAGTTCAAAGGAAAGACAAGTTACAAATTACAATTTGTTCTAAACTAAAACTAAAGCAAAAAAAGTATCCTCTCCCCTTGCCCATTGATCCAGTATTTATAGGCCTCTTTCCAGAATAAACAAACAATAAAAATAAGATGATGTGACCCAAATAAACAACCAGAAGAAAAATGGGGTGCATTGGGCTTGATTGGACTGGCGACGTCGGTTTTTTGGAGTGTTTCGCCGGTTTTGTGTAGGCCACTGGATCTCGTCTTAGTTCTGTGATATTGTGTGTACTCCATAAGTCTACCGGCATTGTTTGATTTCTTGATAACCACATGGGGTTTTTAGTAGCTTTTGGAGGGAAATCATGATGCTTTAAATCACATCACCTCTTTTAGCATTTAATGCTCATGTTCCCTACTTGAACAATTCATCATGTCATGTGTGCCAAGGCAGCCCCACCATGATCCATGTGCCAAAGAGCATATGCACACTTGCATTGTGTTGGAACAAAAATTGTGTGCACACATTTATTTGCAAAAGAACTTTTTAGATCACGATGGGTTTTCTGTTCTGTTTGCAGTGTTGACGCCCAAACGTTATATCCATAACTTTGAGCGTGTTTCCAGTATTTTGTCTTGAATACCTATAATCTGTATTTACCGAGAAGACACTGGTTAATAGTACCGATATATAACAAAATAGATAATGAATGAGCGGTATTAAAATGCAGTTTCATGAGATGAACACTCGGCGGGAGGCTCAAGGCGAGCGGGAGGTCGAGGAAGCTCGGTTTTGTGATAGCTCGGAGGCGAGCAGTGAGGGCTGAGGAAGCTCAGTGTGTAGGAGGGCTCGGAGGCGAGCCGATGGTTATTTGTAAGGCGAGCATATAAGTGTTCTGGGATCCATCGAAGGTCGGGTCATGCCTCGGAACGATAGCCCAGGGGACGCTTCCAATGCATGGTGCTTGCCCTGTTTCCGTGAGCTCCGGGACACATCATCTGCCACGTGTCATGATATGGGGAGTTCCCACTTATGAGTATCATCATTAATCCCCCACTATCGTCCCGACCTATTTATGGGTCGAGTTGAGAGTGGTCTGGATCGGTCTCCCGGGCTCAGCCTGTTGTCAAGAATTTGTCAACGCGGATTTCCGGGACGACTTGGCATATGGAGGTTGCGTCGTTCAGATCTTTGTGTTGGAGATAGTGCCCTCAGAGTCAATTATTGGATCACAGGCACGTGATTGCAATGATTGAGGGAGGACCTATCCCGGTAGGACAGTCTTACTCAAGATGATAGTATGCTATCTGGTTTACCTTTATCATCGTGTACTGCTTTAGGTGACCTGACATGTCACTATTACACGTTGATAGAGCCCTTAGGATTCTTGCTTGACTGCCAGCAGTATGAGGGCGATCATATACGTGGGAGCTGGTAGTGTATAAGCACATCCTTAAAAGGTCCCTAGTTATGGGAGTTTCGAGACAGGGCATCGATTCTCCAGAGTAGACTAGTGTATACAGTCGAGACCCCGACGAGGGGCGGTTGCCGGTCTCACAAGCCACTGGTGTCAGTTGGATCACCTAAGATGTATACAGGTGCTCATTGGGTTATGTGTACACAGGACAGGACTCGCCGGGAACATGCTAGTTGGTCTTATACCTGACGTCAGATAGCAGTTCCCTGGTGACATGTGTACAGGTTAGTTCATCGACCTGGCGATCGTCATTTGTCTCGTGTGAGTTCTCACTGTACTTTGATTACTACCTTACCATGCTCAAAGGAGACGTGCAAACAGGTTTTAGTTGGGTACAGTCCTGAGCCACATGGAGGCAGTGAGCGGATCTTCAGGGGTTCGTCTCTCCCGGTATTGGGGGTGAGGTCGCGCTGTGTCTAGGAGAGCCATTACATAAAGCCCTCGGCAGAGGCAGAAGATTTACTGGTAGGTATTCCAGTAATATCTCAGGGTGTTCTGGGCTACACTCCGACACGACTTGTACCGCTTTTGGGGGTCTGACTTTAACCAACCCCCTAGGCCCGCCATGCGATGCTCATAGACGAACGGACCGGACTATACAGATATTGTCACTGACAGGCTCAGTAGGGTGTCAGGATGAGTTCGCTCATCGACGTCCCTTTTGGTCAATACCTGGTAGCCCGTTACGTATTGGCTTATACCTCTGACGTGCTAGTGGTTAAATCCACAACCAAGGTGTTGACGAGTCTTTAGAGTCCCCCACATTCAATTGCTCAAGTTTTCGGGCGAAAAGCTGTAGAGGCCGTATGGAGATATGGCAGGGTTCGATCAGATACGTGCGGTATTGCACGGATCAGGATCGAACGGATATTACTAGCCGGCTTTGGTTTAAGCCGGATCCTAGTATAGTACAGTGTAGATTTTGTCTCATTGCATTTGTATTTCGGTTGGAATACAAATGCGGGTGTGTATACACAGTATCGGGGTTTTCCTGTAATTTATTACGGGACCAGTTTTCTGGAGTTGCCAGTTTGCATTCCGTTTCGGCCGATTTCCTTTGTATCGTTCATTGGCCGAAGATTGGTGGAGGAGGGCTTATTTGCATTTGTGCAAATAAGTATTTGTGGAGGGTGTTCTTTGCATTTTGTTGGATCATGGTGGCTCACCATCACTTGACTTTCCTTCTTCATGATGGCTTGACTTTTGAGTCATCATGGTTGTTGATGATTAGCTTGTTGGAGTGTTGGTTTTGGTGCAATCCTGGTTGGAGATGATGGTTGTTTTGGAGTGTGGGTTTGTTTGTGATCATTTTCCTTCATGATTATCTTTATTCCCTTGCATTATGGTTGTGGTTCTATCATCCATTGACCACTCTCTCTCATTCTCTCCTCTCCCATTCACCATGGCCGGCCATTATATGGTAGGGGCTGTCCCAATATTTCATGTGGGGATTTTTGGTCTTTTAGCTTCACAAAAATCCCATAGTTCCACCTCCAAAGTATAGTTCATTCCTCCACCAAATGGCAAACTCCATAACCCCAAATGAGACATGGTTCTACACCATTCTGCAGCAAACCTTGGGCACGTCGACTCGCCAGCTTCGTGCCCGAGTTGCCTCGGTATAGAGGTGGGAGCCCGTAAAAGAAGCAGGCGACGTGGTGCCCTTCCGGCGACGAGGTGGAGACCGGAGCTTCCGCGGGAGATCGGGACGACGACGAGAAGACCGGAGGACACGGATCAGTCGGTATATCTCTCTTCCCCATCTTGTAGTTAGCTAGGACTAGTTAATGGTTCGATCCGGGTTTTAGTGTGTGGTGGTGCCGGTTCAAGAAAATTCAAAGTTAACCATCGCTTCCGCATTTGGCCTCGGGATGGAGGCCGGCACGCCGCCGTGCACTTACATTGGTATCAGAGCCTCTCCATTAACATAGTCTAGCTTTGTCTAATGTGTTTTACATTTCCGATCGAACAATTTTCCAAAAACCGTATTTTTCTTCTCATCAGTTTCTGTCGAAATTTTTTGAAGTCCAAAATTTTTTCAGATTGTTTCAGAATGATGTGTAGGAAATTCTAAGAGTTCTGTGAAAATTTGGGCTCGTGAACAGTCCAAACCACCGCGGAACCGCGGCCAAACCCATGCTTGGGCCGCGGTTCCGCCGCGACTTTAACTGTTCAGTCCCCCAAACTTTTGCAGAATGTTCCTGAGTTGAAAATATGGTTTCTGGAATGTTATTTTTTGGGCCCAGATTTCTTGATGTGCTACAGTAGTACTTGGGGGGCCACTTGGTAAATTTGATCGATCGGATATTTAAAACACATTATTTCACAGTATTTACATTATATCTGCGACCGTGAATGTCACTTGATCGGTAAATCCTGTCTAACTGCTATAGCCCGGTTAGACGGATTTGCGAACGTGACTTTCACGTTGATGTTCTGTGTATTGCTGTGATGTTGCGGATCGGTCGTGGGGGATAGACTGGATGCAATACTAGTACAGTTTTTGTTGTATTATGTACATTTGATATTGCGGGGCGAGCGTCCGACATGTGGACTGCCGTCACTGCCTGTTTGTATTATTATTTTGGGGCACGACCAGGTTGCGGTCGATGTACCCGTTGTATGTATATTTTACTTTCTGTACTAGGATTGCCCCGCGGAGGGGTGCACGGATAGCCGGATTCTAGAGGGCAACAAGCCCGCATCTCATGGCATTGAGACGGAGGGGGCTTCACTCTAGAATTGGCGGGCTATTCGCCGCACTCGTAGGGGGTACAGGTTAACCCAGGAGGGGTGCCCAAGTTACCGGATTCCGTGAAGTGCTGGGTGGTCCATTTACGTTGCTGAAGGGGGCTGCCTCGCTTCAGGTTTTGGCGGGTAACTTGCCGCGCCCGTAGGGGTCTAGGATTTTCATTTCACAGGCTATCCACACGACCAGGGGAACGTCGGGTTTCCGCGGCTCTGTGAAACCCGGGGATCCCAGATATCTGTATTGTTCTGTGATGCTGTACATTTCTGTGATGTTGCATTTTATCACGCCTTGAGCGAAATATTATATATTGATATATATACTAGTAGATGTTGTATATGTTTTGCATCCGCGCTAGTCCAGTCCCCGCTCTGTCGTTAGTTAGCTAACCTAACGGGTAATGACGGGACCCAGTGGCGAATGCGGATCGCATATACGTACATCAATATATTTTCGTTCTTTTTGGTGTGATCAATTGATGGGACTGCGTTGATTCGGATCATTGTAAGTTAAAAACAAACCTAATCTGATGTTGGTGGAACACTTTTCAAAAAGCTGTTATTGCAAGGACGTTCACTTTTGTTTAGCATCGTGGTATTCAGTTGGAATATCCTGCTCCTCAGTCAACGAGGCAAGGGCCGAGATCCCTTCACCGGGAGTGACCCCTTGGACAGAAGTTTGCGTCAGGGCAATAACTTCACTATAGCCGATTACTTTTGCTTTGCATCGTGGTATTCAGTTGGAATATCCTGCATCTCATTCTACGGGGAAAGAGCCGAGATCCCTTCACCGGGAGTGACCTCTTTAGCAAAGGTTTTCGTCACTATATTTTTAAAAAAGCTATCCGTTCCTTCAACGATATCAAGTTCATTACGTTAAAGGTTTTCGCCAGAAACCATTCGTAGACCTCCGTCGTTTCAGACGGGTAGCACGTACTATTCATGCTATGTTTGTTGACCTTCGTCAAGGCATAGTGTATGGTAGCTGCTTGTTGCCTTTCTGTTGCATAGATAGATGCGTTGGTTTGGGACAGTCGTATAGCCTTGTTGACCTTCGTCAAGGGCTTGTACGGGTGGGTTCAAATTAACCTGGACAATGACGGGTGGAACTTGACATGTGACTTATGATTTGTTGACCTTCGTCAAGGTCATAAGAGCATGGGGCAAAAATCACATCGGGAGTTTCTAAAGAAACTGAAACTTGCCAGATATGCGCATACCTTCTGGAGTGTGACACCGTGAGCGGATTCCGTCACGTTATCATGCGATGATAGTTGGATCCCGATTCCCACTGATGAGTTAGTTTACTCCTCGGGTGACCCCGACTAATTCTTCTTTCAGGTTTGGAGGAGAATTTGAGGTACAGTGGGAGGTTTCCAGATTAGATAAATTGGTAACCATTCTGATCTAGGCTAGAGTGCACGCTGAGTGTTTCTTTTCTCTCTCTCTTTGGCAGCGACCATTGACCCGACCCTAAGACTATGACTCGGTGACCAAAATTAACCGAACCTTCATAAACACTGGCTTTTGGATTGTCAGAGTTGCAGACCTCATTCCCACTCCTACTTTTACCCTTTTCTCCAGGACACCCCGTATTACTACGAACGTCCACTTCCATTGGACAAAACCATCGTATGGTTAGATACGAACTCGAAAAATTTATTCGAGGATGGTTTCAGGTTCTGGAGAAAACGGATAGGATTATTCAGTTGTCTTTTCCTTTTACCTTCTCTCAGGTTACGAGTACTCCTTGGTTTAGGAAGTAGTACACCTATTACGCAAATTGGATAGTCTTCTTCCAAACCTTAGGCTGGTGCCGAACGGTGGGGAATGAAGAAAACCAATTAGCATAACGATGGTGTGCAGAAGGTATTAAGTTAAGACAAAGCAAGGGATTAGTAAGAGAGCAAAGTAAATTGCAACTGATATTCATGACCAAATCAGGTATTTCATTACCACTCCCACTTCACCTTTGTATTTCTCCAGGACACTCCGTATCACTACGAAGATCCACAGTTTATTGGATACTCCATCGTATGGTTATATACGAACTCGAAAGGAACTTGTTCCAGTTCGGGGATGGGTTCTGGTTAAGGAGAAATAGGAATGAGGTTTATTCGGTTGTCTTTTATCCTCACCTTCTCTCGCATTGCGAGTGTTCCTAGGATTGGGACAATACACCCATTATGCTTATTGGATAGTCTTCTTCCAAACCATAGGCTGGTGCCGAAAGGTAGGGAAGGAAGAAAACCATTTAGCCTAAAGGGGTGTACAGAAGGTAATGACTAAAGACATATGAAGGGATTTGGAGAGGTGGCAGAGATTTATACGGTTACAGTTGTGAATCTGGAAGAGGCATTACTAGGAATACCAGGATACCCTATCGAAACATTTCCATGTTTCAGTTTCACTGTGTACTGTTAAAGGAAAACTGATTTCCCAGTTAGACACTTGCTCCAGGGTATGTATTTACCAGGTATGATTCTCACATCTGTATGGTTTTACAGATGATGAGTGGGAGTAAGTTATTGGGAATTGGGTGATCATCCTCATTATATCGGGATTCGTTGTAATCGGTGATATTTGAGGAGGCCACCTGGGTTGTTTGCCGGACGGCAAATATTTGGTTTTGAATATCCGCTGTTATGCACCAATTTCAAATCGATATATCTGTACGTCTATTTTCATAGAGTGAGATATACCTTTTTGAAATTATGTCTGTGACATTTACCTATATCAGTGGATGGTTAGGTAAGGAGCATTAAACAACGGTGTAATTCTTCTTAACCGTAAGTACAGTTTTCAACCTACGACACACAGTGAATGAGTTATTAGACTCAAGGGATTTATACAGAGTATTGTATGTTGTCCAGGGTCCATCAGGATAGAGGGGTTGGTCCTCGTACTATATTTGGTTTACTTATGACTTCTCTAGTTTTTAGACAGGTGTTTCGTAGAAACACAGGGTCCAAGTTTTGAGAAGTTATAGGTATTTGAATAAAGTAGAGAACCAGGTATTGCAAGTATCGGGATTCTTCAAAGTGATCGAAGATGCAGATACTTGTGTATGGTATTCAGTTGATAGTAATGGTTAAGAGAACTTGCTTCTCTTTCAGGTTACTCATAATTGGAAGCACTCCTAAGTTGAGTAACGCTGATCGCCCTCCTTCCATTTAGTTGACATGCACTGGAGACAGTTGTATGATTTGAATCTGGTTCAATTAAATCAGTGCGTCTGGTTCTATATTAGATATAGAACAGTTCATATCTTAACGTTGTTAAGGTACGGGGAGTTGTCTGGCTTATGATTAAAGCCAGACTCTGGATAACTCAAGGCACGTTTCTGTAATGGCTGTTTGTGGGTTGACCCAAGCTATGACGAGGGTTGACTTTCTACCATCTGGAAGATCAATAGTGATATTGTTCTAAACTCGCCACAGTTTTAATAAAAATGGATTTTTTCAGAAAACAGTAGTGGGAGTATGGTAGAACTGGAAGTGATTCCAGAACCACAAACGATTACTGAAGATTTAATAGGAACCTAAAGATTCAATCTGGTTTGACATTCCATTGGCCACTCCGCAGATAAGGTGGGTAACTTCAAGCACCCGAGAGGTACTCCGGTAGCCTCAAGGACGGTGACAGGAAAGTTCTTGTTTACCCACACTTGCCATTGCTGTTGTTCCAGACTGTGAGACCCGGCAGGAAGATGAGTATAGCGTCGTTCTAAACTTTCTTTAGAAGTGTACGTTTATATGACTCTTTCAGAGGGTTGTCGTAGTCAGTGGGAGCAGCGGAAGCATTGGTGGACAAGTGGCTTATGTCTATTTGTAGACTAAAGCAGATATAGCGGAGATAGATCATCAATTTCTGATGTGACAGTCATAGGTTTGACTTCATCAGAATAGGGGATGGATCTGTTGAGAAGGTAGTAGGGTGTGTTGTCATGGTATTTGGATGACATACACAGAGTAGGAAGAGATATTCCTATACTACGATCGGTTATACTTTGGTCGTCACACAGTGTTTTCTCCACATGGGACATGGAAATTATATCAGACATACTGGTTACTAGATCTATGGTTTTAGATCTAGATTTGGGTGGTTTCCCAATCAGGGTACTTAGACAGTATTCTAAGAGTATTTAGAATGGACGACTCCTGGCACGGTAGTGTACCTGCAGGTGATGGAGTCACCTTCTCTAAAGGTGTCTTACAGACTAAAGAGGAGAGGGATGTGCATGATTGGCAGATCACTTGCTCAGGCAATTGAGTCAATCATGAGATGTCAAGTACCACACCAGATGTTGTTCTTGCACTGGATGCAATAAGTTGACATTGATCCAATCCTGGAGAAACAGTCGGAGGCAGTTTTAGAACATAAGTGGATGTTCTAGGGATATGATAACGACAGTCTCTTTCGGGAGACAGTTATCATTCCAAGCTTCCAAGGTGACCTGGACGACAAGGAGGTTGTCAGAGTTATAGTTTTCATTCTGATGAGGGGCAGTATTTTGGACAGATGGCCCAAGGCAATACTGAGGGAGGCATGGCGCAGGATACTGATTAAATTCAGTTGACGATACAGTCTAAGAAATTTGGATTTGGAGTTCATTTATGAGCTAGGTCCCATCAGACATCCAGACACATTCTTGGACAGGTATTGCTCATTTCGGGAGATGGCTTTCTCCGTGAACTTGAGATATAGAGAGACATAGAAAGAAACATCAAGGCGGATCCACTCACTGAGGCTATTCCTCGAACGCAATAGTTTCACAAACGGGCTTTGTGAGACTGACTAGTAGAGGAGTTGGGTGTTCGGTATCACACGGGCTGTGAGTATGCGACATCGCAATAATTAGCCTTGAGTGCAAGTGGGAGATTGTTGGAGATAGTGCCCTCAGAGTCAATTATTGGATCACAGGCACGTGATTGCAATGATTGAGGGAGGACCTATCCCGGTAGGACAATCTTACTCAAGATGATAGTATGCTATCTGGTTTACCTTTATCATCGTGTACTGCTTTAGGTGACCTGACATGTTACTATTACACGTTGATAGAGCCCCTAGGATTCTTGCTTGACTGCCAGCAGTATGAGGGCGATCATATACGTGGGAGCTGGTAGTCTATAAGCACATCCTTAAAAGGTCCCTAGTTGTGGGAGTTTCGAGACAGGGCATCGATTCTCCAGAGTAGACTAGTGTATACAGTCGAGACCCCGACGAGGGGCGGTGGCCGGTCTCACAAGCCATTGGTGTCAGTTGGATCACCTAAGACGTATACAGGTGCTCATTGGGTTATGAGTACACAGGACATGACTCGCCGGGAACATGCTAGTTGGTCTTATACCTGACGTCAGATAGCAGTTCCCTGGTGACATGTGTACAGGTTAGTTCATCGACCTGGGGGTCGTCATTTGTCTCGTGTGAGTTTCCACTGTACTTTGATTACTACCCTACCACGCTCAAAGGAGACGTGCAAACAGGTTTTAGTTGGGTACAGTACCGAGCCACAGGGAGGCAGTGAGCGGATCTTCAGGAGTTCGTCTCTCCCGGTATTGGGGGTGAGGTCGCGCTGTGTCTAGGAGAGCCATTACACAAAGCCCTCGGCCGAGGCAGGAGATTTACTGGTAGGTATTCCAGTAATATCTCAGGGTGTTCTGGGCTACACTCCGACACGACTTGTACCGCTTTTGGGGGTCTGACTTTTACCAACCCCCTAGGCCCGCCATGCGATGCTCATAGACGAACGGACCGGACTGTACGGATATTGTCACTGACAGGCTCAGTAGGGTGTCAGGATGAGTTCGCTCATCGACGTCCCTTTTGGTCAATACCTGGTAGCCCGTTACGTATTGGCTTATACCTCTGACGTGCTAGTGGTTAAATCCACAACCAAGGTGTTGACGAGTCTTTAGAGTCCCCCACATTCAGTTGCTCAAGTTTTCGGGCGAAAAGCTGTAGAGGCCGTATGGAGATATGGCAGGGTTCGATCAGATACGTGCGGTATTGCATGGATCAGGATCGAACGGATATTACTAGCCGGCTTTGGTTTAAGCCGGATCCTAGTATAGTACAGTGTAGATTTTGTCTCATTGCATTTGTATTTCGGTTGGAATACAAATGCGGGTGTGTATACACAGTATCGGGGTTTTCCTGTAATTTATTACGGGACCAGTTTTCTGGAGTTGCCAGTTTGCTTTCCGTTTCGGCCGATTTCCTTTGTATCGTTCATTGGCCGAAGATTGGTGGAGGATGGCTTATTTGCATTTGTGCAAATAAGTATTTGTGGAGGGTGTTCTTTGCATTTTGTTGGATCATGATGGCTCACCATCACTTGACTTTCCTTCTTCATGATGGCTTGACTTTTGAGTCATCATGGTTGTTGATGATTAGCTTGTTGGAGTGTTGGTTTTGGTGCAATCATGGTTGGAGATGATGGTTGTTTTGGAGTGTGGGTTTGTTTGTGATCATTTCCCTTCATGATTATCTTTATTCCCTTGCATTATGGTTGTGGTTCTATCATCCATTGACCACTCTCTCTCATTCTCTCCTCTCCCATTCACCATGGCCGGCCATTATATGGTAGGGGCTGTCCCAATATTTCATGTGGGGATTTTTGGTCTTTTAGCTTCACAAAAATCCCATAGTTCCACCTCCAAAGTATAGTTCATTCCTCCACCAAATGGCAAACTCCATAACCCCAAATGAGACATGGTTCTACACCATTCTGCAGCAAACCTTGGGCACGTCGACTCGCCAGCTTCGTGCCCGAGTTGCCTCGGTATAGAGGTGGGAGCCCGTAAAAGAAGCAGGCGACGTGGTGCCCTTCCGGCGACGAGGTGGAGACCGGAGTTTCCGCGGGAGATCGGGACGACGACGAGAAGACCGGAGGACACGGATCAGTCGGTATATCTCTCTTCCCCATCTTGTAGTTAGCTAGGACTAGTTAATGGTTCGATCCGGGTTTTAGTGCGCGGTGGTGCCGGTTCAAGAAAATTCAAAGTTAACCATCGCTTCCGCATTTGGCCTCGAAATGGAGGCCGCCGCGCCGCCGTGCACTTACACTTTGAGCCCGCGTATTGTATCCGGGGCGCTTGGATCTCTACGCGTATCTTGGATGACATCAGCGGATCAGGGGAAAGGATAGTGCATTTAAAGAGGAGCATCGATTCGCTTGCACATTTGTTGAGGAGCAGGCCACGCGTCCCACGCGGATTGGCGGACGTGACAGGCAGTTGCTGTCACCTCCGCCCGAGGGACGTCTCCAATGGTCGTTTGACACGTGGGGCTTCGAGGGCTGGTAGATGCGAAGCTTCGTTTTGGCGGGAAACGATCTGAGCCGTCGGATGCTTCCCCTAAGCAGTATAAATAGGAGTGGGATCTCCCAAGGGTTTATACTTTCACCACTATTTTCTTTTGCTGCGAGAGATTGCTTGGTGCTCCATCCTTTAGATCGGATCCTTCGCACCCTTTCCTTAGAGAACTCCTTCCTTTGAATCAGGTTAGATGTCTTCTTTTGAGGAGTCTGTTGAAATAGTTAGGGTAGAATCTAGGGAGTCTTCCACCTCTTCCCGAGAGGGTTCCATTGTTGCTTCCTCATCGTCGGGCCCACCCCGCAGAGTCAGGGCTATCCGTGCTGGTAGCCGCCCGATTGCGACGAGGGTCCCTAACGTGCGCATCGGGAATGCCCGCGATGCGCCCTCTGTCTTGAGAAATCTGGACGAGCTTACCGAGATTCGGTCTCGTTTCCATATCCCCTCTAACTATTCACTCAGTTTGGCAAGGGGGGCGAACGGATGGACCAGGTGCAGGGGAAGGAAATTGCCCTGTATTTGGAGGCATTCCGTGTGGGAATGCGTATGCCCTTTCCAACCGATGTATGCAGGATACTTCGTTGTTTCCAACTCTCGCCGGGCCAGCTTCCGCCGAACTTGTGGAGGATCCTCCTTGGGTTTCTGGTCCGGCTGAAGCTTGAGAAGATCCCATTCAGCTTGACCCTTCTTATTTCCGTTCTCTTCTATAAAAATCACCCCGGCACCAGCAAGAGCGAGCCGAGCTGGGTGTATTTTTCCTTTAAAAAATGCAAGGGTGGGGTGGCCGGGTCGGGTGGGGTGGTCATTCCTTCTTCTATCCCTGACTGGTAGGAGAAGTTTGTATTCTTCGGGCCACCCGAGGGTGAGGACTATCTTGTGCATGTACAATGACACCGGGCCGACTTCCCGTGAGCGAAGCAATCGTCCTCTCCCGAGGCAAGGGCGGTGTCTATGTGGGAGCCGATCCAGCGGCCCGACATCTTTCTTTTTGAGCAGGTCCTTAGCTGGGCTGGGCTCAGCCCCGCGCGCTTTGTGGGTAAGTTAGGAGATTAGACGACTTGATTAGACTTGAGTTATATACTTTCTGCCCTTCTTGCATCACTAACTTCTCTGTGTTTTCTCCCTTGCAGGATACATGGACCGGTCCAAGATTCTAGCTGTCATATCCACCATGGCCAGGAAGAAGGCCGGGGGAGTCTTCTTATTCCGAGCAGGCCCGAGCTCCCCCCTGAAACCGTCCCCACCGGCGAAGTCCTCCGCAGCGCCCCGGGCCCCCGATGACTGTCGTGGGGGTAGCCAGAAGCACGTAAGGGACCCGGAACCCCGGGCGAGGGAGGAGGAGGAGGTGACCGAGGTCCCCCTTAAAAGGAAAAGGGCGGTCTCCCGCAAGACGTCGACTGATATCCCCAAGGGGATTCCGGTGCAGGAGGGGGACGTCTGCTTTGTGGTCCCCTCGGGGCTTTCCGTCGCCGACAGCTTGCTCACAAACATGGAGCAGTCGGCCGGGGGAAATATTCCGCGGGGGACCCTGAAGGCCCAAGTGGCCGCCATTGCTCACGAGGCTGTTCAGGTCGGTATTCGTTCAATTGTTGTCTTAATTGCCCTTTCTTAGCCCGGACACCTCTAAATCCATCTGTTGCTTTTCTTAGGTCCTCCAACACCGCACCCTCATCGTCAACATGGAAGCCGATGAGATCGTCTTGTCCATGAGAAAGGTGGGGGAATCGTCTTTGGAGGCGAAGGATCTGCGCCTTCAGTTGCTGCATAAGAAGGAGAAGACGACCGCCTTTGAGACCCGGTTGGCCGCCGGGGAGCTCCTTCTCTCCAAGAGCCAGGAGTCTTACCATCTCATGGGTGAGTCCCATAGAGCCATGGAGGGCAAGTTAGAGGAGCTGGGTAAGCGCCACGCCTTAATGAAGAAGGCAAGGGACGCCAGTAAGAGGGAGACTGAGGCTGCGCTTGAGGCGGCGAAGATCGCCGAGCTTCGGGCCCGCAAGTCGGTGGACGAGTACCAGGCGTCGGACCAGTTCTACATCGACCTCGGCGAAGCCTCCGCTATCATTTGGCATCCAGCCCTTGATGCCATCAAGGAGTTGATGCCGGAGTTTGCAGACGGTAAGCTCCGTGCTCGGGTCTCTCTCTCGGTGGAAACGACGCAGGCGGCTGGCGCCGCAGGCGGGGCTGCTACGGAAGCAGAAACCCCGGCTCCTGAGGGCGGTGCCGAACAAGGAGAGGTCCCGGCAGAGCCTGCTACCTGAGCTCCTCTTTTTTTCTTTTAGCTACGAAAAATTTTGTAAGCCCCAGGGCAATTTTTGTTGGGCTGAGGAGCCCCGAATACCCTGTAAACGCTTTTTAGAACATAAATAAAACTGAGTTTATCTTCCTCTGCGTGGCAATGTTTTTCTTGTGTGAGTACTTTAAGTTTGTCGGTCTCTTCCTCGATGCAAATGTTAGGCCGTAGGTCAATGAACGACCTTTTAGATGACGATCGCGCATCGAGTGTAAGCCAATTAGTGGTCAAGTATAGGAAGGCCGGTGTCCTCCCGCCCCCGAAGACGAAGTGACGATCGTTCACTTAGGATATATCGGGAGACACCTCCGAGTAGGAAGGAGTGTAAGCCATTCTTCATAGTAGGTTCTTAGTGTTAGGTGAACAACAGCCAAGTCAGAGTTGGTCGGTATCGGCGGGTTCTCCCTTGACGCGGTTCCCAGACCTCCGTTTTGGGATGGTAAGAATTCACCACTCGGAGGTTAGCCGAGTAAGGATCTGTGCGGTCGCCCCTTGGTGGGGGGTAGATCCTTGGCGTCGGCAGGCAGGAATGTACCCGCCAAGGGTCGACCGAGCAGGGAGGCGGATCGGTGGCCTCTTGAGGTGGGCTTCAATCCTTAGCATCAGGGGGTAGGAATCAACCCGCTAAGGATTGTCCGAGCCGGGAAGCTGCTCGGTAGCTTCGTGAGGAGGGATTCGATCCTTAGCGTAGGTGGGCAGGATGTGCATGCTAAGGATTGACCGAGCAGGGAAGTTGCTTGGTGGCCTCATGAGGAGGGCTTCGATTCTTAGCGTAGGTGGGCAGTATATGGTCGCTAAGGACTGATCGAGCAAGGAATCTGTTCGGTGGCCTTATGAGGAGGGCTTCGATCCTTAGCGTAGGTGGGTAGGATGTGCCTGCTAAGGATTGACCGAGCAGGGAAGCTGCTCGGCAGCCTCGTGAGAAGGGCTTCAATCCTTAGCGCAGGTGGGCACGATGTGCCCGCTAAGGATTGACCGAGTAGGGAAGCTTCTCGGTGGCCTGGGCTTCGATCTTTAGCGTAGGTGGGCACGATGTGCCCGCTAAGGATTGACCGAGCAGGGAAGCTACTCGGTGGCCTCGTGAGGAGGGCTTCGATCCTTAGTGTAGGTGGGCACGATGTGCCCGCTAAAGATTGACCGAGCACGGAAGCTGCTCGGTGGCCTCGTAAGGAGGGCTTCGATCCTTAGCATGGGTGTTGGATATAGTGCCCTCAGAGTTAATTATTGGATCACAGGCACGTGATTGCAATGATTGAGGGAGGACCTATACCGGCAGGACAGTCTTAATCAAGATGATAGTATGCTATCAGGTTTATCTGTATCATCGTGTACATGCTTTAGGTGACCTTGCAGATCACTATTACACGTTGATGTAGCCCTTAGGATTCTTGCTTGACTACCAGCAGTATGATGGCGATCATATACGTGAGAGTTGGGTAGTCTATAAGCACATCCTTAAAGTGGTCCCTAGTCGTGGGAATTTTCGAGACCGGGCATCGATACTCTATTAGTAGACTATTGTATATAGTCGAGACCCCGACGAGGGGCGGTGGCCGGTCTCACAAGCCATTGGTGTCAGTTGGTTCACCTAAGATGTATACAGATGCTCATTGGGTTATGAGTACACCGGACAGGACTCGCCGAGAACATGCTAGTTGGTATTATACCTGACGTCAGATAGCAGTTCCGTGGTGACATGTGTATATGTTAGTTCATCGACCTGAGATCGTCATTTGTCTCGTGTGAGTTCCCACTGTGCTTTGATTACTACCCTACCACGGCTCAAAGGAGTCGTGCAAACAGGTTTTAGTTGGGTACAGTCCCGAGCCACATGGAGGCAGTGAGCGGATCGACAGGGGTTTGGTCTCTCCCGGTATTGGGGGTGAGATCGCGCTGTGTCTAAGAGAGCCATTACACGAAGTCCTTGGCCAAAGCAGGAGATTTACTGGAAGGTATTCCAGTAGTATCTCAAGGTGTTCTGGGCTACACTCCGACACGACTTGTACCTCTTTTGGGGGTCTGACTTTTACCAACCCCCTAGGCCCGACATGCGATACTCATAGACGAACGGACCGGACTGTACGGATATTGTCACTGACAGGCTCAGTAGGGTGTCAGGATGAGTTCGCTTATCGACTTCCCTTTTGGTCAATACCTGGTGGCCCGTTACGTACAGGTAGTACCACGACGTGCTAGTGGTTAAATCCACAGCCAAAATATTGACGAGTCTTTAGAGTCCCCCACAGACAGTTTCTCAAGTTTCGGGCGAAACTTTGTAGAAGCCGTATGATATATAGCAGGGTTCGATCATATACGTGCAATAGTGCACGGATCATGATCGGGCGGATCATACTAGTGGGCTTTGGTTTAAGCCGGATCCTAGTATTAGATTTGTTGGATTACTTTAGTCTCATCGCATTCGCATTCGGTCGGAATGCGGATGCAGGTATGTATATACAGGTGAGGGGTATCCTTGTGATCCGTCACGAGTTTACTTTAGATGTTGCCGTATCTTTTTGTTGTTGTAAACATTTGGGTTAATGTTTACAAATGGAAATTATGAGCTAAAAGTCAGGATTAGGAGTATTAATTGTGACACATGCACAAGTGATGACTTATGGTCTCTTTCTTTGTGCATGTGTCACATTATTGATTGATTTTTGAGTTGATTTGATAAGAGGAGAGAGGAAGGGCAGTCGTATGTGTGTTTTGCTCTTGTATTATTTTGAGAACACACTCTCATTTTTGATCACACAACACAAGAAAAGAATGTGGTTCTTCTTCTTCTTCTTCTTCCTCTAGCTCACAACCTCCATTGATGGCTTCATCTTCAACCTCCATCCATATAATGGATGCAAGAGACAAAGTTGTCACATACATTCGCTACTTCTCCTTGGACACGTCGGCTAGCGAACTTCGTGCCCGAGTTGCTTTGGATGAAGCGGGAGCCCGTAAAAAGACTCGATGATGTGGTGGCCTTTCCGACGAGGAGACCGGAGCTCGGAGATGCCGCGAGGAGCTTGGGATGGTGGCCAAAGACCGTAGGACATGGATCGATCGGTATAGCCTTTCCAACCCTTCTCTAGTTTGTTAGTTATAGGTTAATGGTTCGATCCGGGATTAAAGTCTACGATAGCGCCGGTTTCAAGTTTAGAAAAAGTTTTCGTTTCCGCATTTTGGCCTCGGATCGACGGCCGGGGCGCTACCGTAGACTTACATGGTATCAGAGCCACGCCATTAACCTTTACTAGCTTGCTCTAACGTATTTAAAATATCGATCGAACGAAATTTCCAAAACCGCGATTCCATTTCATGAAGTTTCTGTCGAATTTTTTTTGTGGTCAAAAAATTATTTTGTGTGTTGCAGAAAAACAGGCAGGCTTTTTTAAGAAATCTGTGAAAATTTCGTTGCATGATGATACTGTTCCGCCGTGGAACCGTGGCAATACCCTTCTTTTGGCCGCGGTTCCACCGCCAGTTTGAGTCCTCTCTGCACCAAATTTTCTACAGCGGTTTTTAACTTGGAATTGGGGTTTCTGGAATGTTTATTTTTGGCCCAGATTATTTTGAGTGCAGCAGTTGTGCTTGGGGCCTACTTCGGGAAATTTTGTCGATCGAAAATTTTAAATATGTTAGTTCACAGTGCTTACTTTATATCTGCGACCGTGAATGTCATTCGAGCGGTAAATCTTGTCTAATTGCTATAGCTTTTTTAGACGGATTTGCGAACGTGACATTCACGTTGATTTTCTGCGTTGTGCTGTGATGTTGCGGATTTGTCATGGTGGATAGCCTGGTACAAGGTAGTACAGCTTGGTTATATTTTTACATTTGATATTGCGGGGCGAGCGTCTGACATGTGGACTGCCATCACTGCCTGTTTGTATATTATTCTTTTGGGGCACGACCGGGCTGAGGTCGATGTACCCGTTGTATATTTTACTTTCTGTACTAGGATTACCCCACGGTGGGGTGCACGGATAGCCGGGTTTCTAGAGGGTAACGGGCCCGCATCTCATGGCTTTGAGACGGAGGGGGCTTTACTCTAGAATTGGCGGGCTATTCGCCGCACTCGTAGGGGGTATAGGTTGACCTAAGGAGAGGTGCTCAAGTTACCGGATTCCGTGAAGTGTTGGGTAGTCCATTCACTTTGTTGAAGGGGGCTGCCTCGCTTCAGATTTTGGCGGGTAACTTGCCGCGCCCGTAGGGGTCTAGGATTTCATTGTACAGGCTATCCACACGACCAGGGGAACGTCCGGTTTCAGTAGCGGCTCTATGAAACCCGGGGATCCCAGATTATCTGTATTGTTCTGTGATACTCATTACATTTCTATGATGTTGCATTTTATCACGCCTTGAGCGATTATTATATATTGCTATATATACTAGTAGATGTTGAATATGTTTTACACCCGCGCTAGTCTAGTCCCCGCTCTGTCGTTAGTTAAGTAACCTAACGGGTGATGACGGGACCCAGTGGCGAATGCGGATGGCATATACGTACATCGTATTTTCATTCTTTATTGGTGTGATCAATTGATGGGACTGCATTGATTCGGATCAATGCAAGCTAAACAAACCTATTCCGATGTTGTTGGAACATTTTTCAAAAAGCTGTTATTGCAAGGACGTTCTCTTTTGTTTTGCCCAGTGGTATTCGGTTATGAATATCCAGCACCTCAGTCGACGAGGCAAGGGCCGAGATCCCTTCACCGGGAGTGACCCCTTGGACAGAAGTTTGCGTCAGGGTAATAACTTCACTATAGCCGATTACTTTTTGCTTTGCATCATGGTATTCAGTTCGAATATCCTGCACCTCATTCTACGGGGAAAGAGCTGAGATCCCTTCACCGGGAGTGACCTCTTTAGCAAAAGTTTTCGCAACTATATTTTTATAAAAAGCTATCCGGTTCCTTCAACGATATCAAGTTCATTACGTTAAAGGTTTTTCGCCAAAAACCATTCGTAAACCTCCGTCATTTCAGACGGGTAGCACTTAGTATTCAAGCTATGTTTGTTGGCCTTCGTCAAGGCATAGTGTATGGTAGCTGCTTGTTACCTTTCTACTGCATAGATAGATGCGTTGGTTTGGGATAGTTGTACAGCCTTATTGGCCTTCGTCAAGAGCTTGTACGGGTGGGTTCAAATTAACCTGGACAATGACGGGTAGAACTTGACATGTGACTTATGATTTGTTGGCCTTCGTCAAGGTCATAAGAGCCTGGGGTAAAAATTATATCGGTAGTTTCTAAAGAAACTGAAACTTGCCAGATATGCGCAAACCTTCTGGAGTGTGATAACGTGAGTGGATTCCATCACGTTATCATGCGATGATAGTTGGATCCCGATTCCCACTGATGAGTTGGTTTACTCCTCGGGTGATCCCGACTAATTCTTCTTTCAGGTTTGGAGGAGAATTTGAGGATACAGTAGGAGGTTTCCTGATTAGATAAATTGATAACCATTCTGATCTAGGTTAGAGTGCACGCAGAGTGTTTTTTTCTCTCTCTCTTAGGCAGCGACCATGGCCCGACCCTAGACTATGACTCAGTGACCAAGTTGACCGAACCTTCTTAAACACTGGCTTTTGGATTGTCAGAGTTGCATACCTCATTGCCACTCCTTCTTTTACCCTTTTCTCCAGAACACCTCGTATTACTACGAACATCCACTTCCATTGGATAAAACCATCATATGGTTATATACGAACTCGAAGGAACTTGGTCCAGATTCGAGGATGGTTTCCGGTTCTGGAGAAAATGAATAGGACTATTCAGTTGTCTTTTCCTTTTACCTTCTCTCAGGTTGTGAGTATTCCTTGGATTAGGATGGTACACCTATTACGCTAATTGGATAGTCTTCTTCCAAACCATAGGCAGGTGCCGAACGGTGGGGAATGAAGAAAACCAATTAGCCTAACGATGGTGTACAGAAGGTAATAAGTTAAAACAAATAAAGGGATTAGAAAGAGGGCAAAATAAACTGCGACTGCTATTCACGACCAAACCAAGTATTTCATCGCCACTCCTACTTCACCTTTGTATTTCTCCAGGACACTCCGTATCACTACGAAGATCCACAGTTATTTGGATACTCCATCGTATGGTTATATACGAACTCGAAGGAACTTGTTCCAGTTCGGGGATGGATTCTGGTTCAAGAGAAATAGGAATAAAGTTTATTCAGTTGTCTTTTATCTTTACCTTCTCTCGGGTTGCAAGTGCTCCTAGGATTAGGACAGTACACCTATTACGCTTATTGGATAGTCTTCTTCCAAACCATAGGCTGGTGTCGAACGGTAGGGAAGGAAGAAAACCATTTAGCCTAAGAGGGCGTACAGAAGGTAATGACTAAAGACATATAAAGGGATTTGGAGAGATGGCAAAGAAATATACGGTTACAGTTGTGAATCTGATAATGGAAGAGGCATTACTAAGAATACCCGGATACCCCTTCGAAACATTTACATGTTTCAGTTTCACTGTGTATTGTTAATAGAAAACCGATTTCCCAGTTAGTACTTACTCCAGGGTATGTATTTACCAGGTTTGATTCTCACATTTATATGGTTTTACAGATGATGAGTAGGAGTAAGTTATTGGGAATTGGGTGATCATCCTCATTATATCGGGATTCGTTGTAATTGGTGATATTTGAGGAAATCAACTGGGTTGTTTGCCGGACGGCAAATATTTGGTTTTGAATATCCGTTGTAATGCATCAATTTCAAATTGATATATCTGCATGTTTATTTTTATAAAGTGAGATATAACTTTTTGAAATTATGTCCATGACATTTACCTATATCAATTGATGGTTAGGTAAGGAGCATTCAACAGCGGTGTAATTCTTCTTAACCATAAGTACAGTTTTCAACCTACGACACACAGGGAATGAGTTATTAGACTCAAGAGACTTATACAGAGTATTGTATGTTGTCCAGTATCCATTAGGACAGAGGGGTTGGTTCTCGTACTATATTCGGTTTACTTATGACTTCTCTAGTTTTTGGACAAGTGTTTCGTAGAAACACAAGGTCCAAGTTTTGAGAAGTTATAGGTATATGAATAAAGTAGAGAACCAGGTATTGCAAGTATCAGGATTCTTCAAGGTGATCGAAGATGTGGATACTTGTGTATGGTATTCAGTTGATTGTAATGATTATGAGAAACTTGTTTCTCTTTCAGGTTACTCATAATTGGATGCACTCCTAAGTTAAGTAATGCTGATTAGCCTCTCTCCATTTAGTTGACATGCACTGGAGACAGCTGCATGATTTGAATCTGGTTCCAATTAAATTAGTGCCTCTGTTTCTATATTAGATATAGAAAGGTTCATATCTTAACGATGTTAAGGTACGGGGAGTTGTTCGGCTTATGCTTAAAACCAGACTCTGGATAACTCAAGGCACGTTTCCGTAATGGCTGTTTGTGGGTTGACCCGGGCTATGACGAGGGTTGACTTTCTACCATCTGGAAGATTAATAGTGATATTGTTCTTGACTCGCCATAGTTTTAATAAAAATGGATTTTTTTATCAGAAAACAGTAGTGGGAGTATGGTAGAATTGGAAGTGATTCCAGAACCACAAACGATTACTGAAAAATTAGTAAGAACCTAAAGATTCAATCAGGGTTGACATTCCATTGGCCACTTCGCAAATATGGTGGGTAACCTCAGGCACCCGAGAGGTACTCCGGTAGCCTCAAAGACGATGACAGGGAGGTTCTTATTTACCCAGACTTGACATTACTGTTGTTCCAGACTATGAGACCTGGCAGGAGGATGAGTATAGCGTCGTTCTAAACAAGCTTTAGAAATGCATGTCTACATGACTCTGCCAGAGGGTTGTCGTGGTCAGTGGGAGCAGCGGAAGCGTAGTGGACAAGTAGCTTGTGTCTGTTTATAGACTAAAGCAGATATAGCAGAGATAGATCGTCTATTTTTGATGTGACAGTCATAGGTTTGACTTCATCAGAATAGGGGATGGATCTGTTAAGAAGGTAGTAAGGTGTGATGTCTTGGTATTTGGATGACACACACAGAGTAGGAAGTGAAATTCCTATACTACGATCGGTTATACTTTGGTTGTCACACAGTTGTTTTTCCATATAGGGCTTGGATATTATATCAGACATTTTCGTTACTAGATCTATGTTTTTAGATCTAGATTTAGGTTGTTTCCTAATCTGGGTACTTAGACAGCATTCTAAAGGTGTTTTAGAATGGACGACTCCTGGCACGGTAGTATACCTGCAAGTGATGGAGTAACCCTCTCTAAAGGTGTCTTACAGACTAAAGGGGAGAGGGATGTTCATGATTGGCAGATCACTTGCTTAGGCAATTGAGTTGATCATGAGACGTCAAGTATCACATCAGATGTTGTTTTTGTACGAGATGCAATAACTTGATATTAATCCAATCCTGGAGAAACATTCGAAAGAAGCTTTAGAACATAAGTGGATGTTCTAGGGATATGATAACAACCGCCTCTTTTAGGAAACGGTGATCATTCCAGGCTTCCAAGGTGACCTGAATGACAGAGTGACTGTCAGAGTTGTAGTTTGCCCTCCGACAAGGGGCAGTGTTTTGGACAGGTGATCCAAGCGGACACTGAGGGAGGCATGACGCCGGATACTGATTAAGTTCAGTTGACGATACAGTCTAAGAAGTTTGGATTTTGAGTTCATTTATGAGCTAGGTCCCATCAGATATCCAGATATATTCTAGGGCAGGTATTGCTCATTTCGGGAGATGGCTTTCTCCGCGAACTTGAGATAAAGAGAGACATAGAAAGGAACATCAGGGCGGATCCACTCATTGAGGCTATTCCTCGAACGCGATAGTTTCGCAAACGGGCTTTGTGAGACTGATTAGTAGAGGAGTTGGGTGTTCGGTATCACATTGGCTGTGAGTATACGACATCGCAATAATTAGTCTTGAGTGCAAGTGGGAGATTGTTGGATATAGTGCCCTCAGAATCAATTATTGGATCACAGGCACGTGATTGCAATGATTGAGGGATGACCTATACCGGTAGGACAGTCTTACTCAAGATGATAGTATGCTATCAGGTTTATCTGTATCATCGTGTACATCTTCAGGTGACCTTGCAAATCACTATTACACGTTGATGTAGCCCTTAGGATTCTTGCTTGACTACCAGCAGTATGATGGAGATCATATACGTGAGAGTTGGGTAGTCTATATGCACATCCTTAAAGTTGTCCCTAGTCGTGGGAGTTTTCGAGACTAGGCATCGATACTCCATTAGTAGACTAGTGTAAACAGTCGAGACCCCGACGAGGGGCGGTAGCCGGTCTCACAAGCCATTGGTGTCAGTTGGTTCACCTAAGATGTATACAGGTGCTCATTGGGTTATGAGTACACCGGACAAGACTCGCCGGGAACATGCTAGTTGGTATTATACCTGACGTCAGATAGCAGTTCCCTGGTGACATGTGTACAGGTTAGTTCATCGACCTGAGATCGTCATTTGTCTCATGTGAGTTCCCACTGTGCTTTGATTACTACCTTACCACGGCTCAAAGGAGTCGTGCAAACAGGTTTTAGTTGGGTACAGTCCCGAGCCACATGTAGGCAGTGAGCGGATCGGCAGGGGTTTCGTCTCTTCCGGTATTGGGGGTGAGATCGCGCTGTGTCTAGGAGAGCCATTACACGAAGTCCTTGGCCAATGCAGGAGATTTACTGGTAGGTATTCCAGTAGTATCTCAGGGTGTTCTGGGCTACACTCCGACATGATTTGTACCGCTTTTCGGGGTCTGACTTTTACCAACCCTCTAAGCCCGACATGCGATACTCATAGACGAATGGACCGGACTGTACGGATATTGTCACTGACAGGCTCAGTAGGGTGTCAGGATGCGTTCGCTTATCGACTTCCCTTTTGGTCAATACCTGGTGGCCCCTTACGTACAGCTAGTACCACTGACATGCTAGTGGTTAAATCCACAGCCAAAGTATTGACGAGTCTTTAGAGTCCCCTACATACAGTTTCTCAAGTTTCGGGCGAAACGTTGTAGAGGCCGTATGATATATGGCAGGGTTCGATCATATACGTGCAGTAGTGCACGGATCATGATCGGGCGGATCATACTAGTGGGCTTTGGTTTAAACCGGATCCTAGTATTAGATTTGTTAGATTACTTTAGTCTCATCGCATTCGCATTCGGTCGGAATGCGGATGCAGGTATGTATATACAGGTGAGGGGTATCCTTGTGATCCGTCATGAGTTTACTTTAGATGTTGCCGTATCTTTTTGTTGTTGTAAACATTTGGGTTAATGTTTACAAATGGAAATTATGAGCTAAAAGTCATAATTAGGAGCATTAATTGTGACACATGCACAAGTGATGACTCATGGTCTCTTTCTTTGTGCATGTGTCACATTATTGATTGATTTTTGAGTTGATTTGATAAGAGGAGAGAGGAAGGGCAGCCATATGTGTGTTTTGCTCTTGTATTATTTTGAGAACACACTCTCATTTTTGATCACACAACACAAGAAAAGAATATGCTTCTTCTTCTTCTTCTTCCTCTAGCTCACAACCTCCATTGATGGCTTCATCTTCAACCTCCATCCATATAATGGATGCAAGTGATAAAGTTGTCACACACATTCTCTACTTCTCCTTGGACACGTCGGTTAGCAAACTTCGTGTCCGAGTTTCTTCGGATGAAGCGGTAGCCCGTAAAAAGACTCGATGATGTGGTTCCCTTTCCGACGAGGAGACCGGAGCTCGGAGATGCCGCAAGGAGCTTGGGATGGTGGCCAAAGACCGAAGGACACGGATCGATCGGTATAGCCTTTCTAACCCTTCTCTAGTTTGCTAGTTATAGGTTAATGGTTCGATCCAGGATTAAAGTCTGCGATAGCGCCGGTTTCAAGTTTAGAAAAAGTTTTCGTTTCTGCATTTTGGCCTCGGATCGACGGCCGGGGCGCTACCGTAGACTTACAGTGGGTGGGCACGATGTGCCTGCTACGGATTGACTGAGAAGGGAAGCTGCTCGGTAGCCTCATGAGGAGGGCTTCGATCCTTAGCATAGGCGGGCACGATGTTCCCGTTAAGGATTGACCGATCAGGGAAGCTGCTCAGTGGCTTCGTGAGGAGGGCTTCGATCCTAAGCGTAGGTGGGCACGATATGCCCGTTAAGGATTTACTGAGCATGGAAGCTGCTAGGTGGCCTCGTGAGGAGGACTTCAATCCTTAGCGTTGGTGGGCATGATGTGTTCGCTAAGGATTGACCGAGCAGGGAAGTTGCCCGGTGGCTTCGTGAGGAGGGCTTCGATCCTTAGCGTAGGTGGGCAGAATGTGCCCTCTAAGGATTGACCGAGCAGGGAAGCTGCTCTGTGGCCTCGTGAGGAGGGCTTCGATCCGTAGAATTGGTGGGCACGATGTGCTCGCTAAGGATTGACCGAGCAGGGAAGCTGCTCGGTGGCCTCGTGAGGAGGGCTTCGATCCTTAGCGTAGTTGGGCAGGATGTGCCCGCTAAGGATTGACCGAGCAGGGAAGCTGCTCGGCAGCCTCATGAGAAGGGCTTTGATCCTTAGCGTAGGTGGGCACGATGTGCCTGCTAAAGATTGACCGAGCAGGTAAGCTGCTCGGTGGCTTCATGAGAAGGGCTTCGATCCTTAGCGTGGATGGGCACGATGTGCCCGCTAAGGATTGACCGTGTAGGAAACCTGCTCGGTGGCCTCGTGAGGAGGGCTTCGATCTTTAGCGTAGGTGGGCATGATGTGCCCGAAAAGGATTGACCAAGCAAGGAAGCTTCTCGGTGGCCTCGTAAGAAGGGCTTCGATCCTTAGCATGGGTTGGCATGATGTGCCTGCTAAGGATTGACTGAGCAGGGAAGATGCTCGGTGGCCTCATGAGGAAGACTTCGATCCTTAGCGTAGGCGGGGACGATGTGCCCGTTAAGGATTGACCGAGCAGGGAAGCTACTCAATGGCCACGTGAGGAGGGCTTCTATCGTTAGCGTAGGTGGGCACGATATGCCCGTTAAGGATTGACTAAGCAGGGAAGCTGCTAGGAGGCCTCGTGTGGAGGGCTTCGATCCTTAGCGTTGGTGGACACGATGTGCTCGCTAAGGATTGACCGAGCATGGAAGTTGCTCGGTGGCCTCGTGAGGAGGGCTTCGATCCTTAGCATAGGTGGGCAGGATGTGCCTGCTAAGGATTGACCGAGCAGGGAAGCTGCTCGGTGGCCTCGTGAGGAGGGCTTCGATTCTAAGCGTTGGTGGGCACGATGTGCTCTCTAAGGATTGACCGAGCAAGGAAGCTGCTCGGTGGCCTCGTAAGGAGGGCTTCGATCCTTAGCATAGGTAGGCGGGATGTGCCTGCTAAGGATTGACCGAGCAGGGAAGCTGCTCGGTGGCCTCATGAGGAGGGCTTCGATCCTTAGCGTTGTTAGACACGATGTGCTCGCTAAGGATTGACCGAGCAGGGAAGCTGCTCGGTGGCCTCATAGGGAGGGCTTCGATCCTTAGCGTAGGTGGGCAGGATATGCCCGCTAAGGATTGACCGAGCAGTGAAACTGCTCAGTGGCCTCGTGAGTAGGGCTTCGATCCTTAGCGTAGGTGGGCACGATGTGCCTGCTAAGGATTGACCGAAAAAGGAAGCTGCTCGGTGGCCTCATGAGGAGGGTTTCGATCCTTAGCGTAGGTAGGCACGATGTCCCGCTAATGATTGACCGAGCAGGGTAGCTGCTTGGTGGCTCATGACGAGGGCTTCGATCCTTAGTGTAGGTGGGCAGGATGTGCCCGCTAAGGATTGACCGAGCAAGGAAGCAGCTTGGTGGACATGTGAGGAGGGCTTCGATCCTTAGCGAATGTGGGCAGGATGTGCCCGCTAAGGATTGACCGCGCAGGGAAGCTGCTCGGTGGCCTCGTGAGGAAGGCTTCGATCGTTAGCGAAGTTGGGCAGGTTGTGCCCGCTAAGGATTGACCGAGCAGGGAAGCTGCTCGGTGGCTTCGTGAGGAGGGCTTCGATCCTTAGCATAGGTAGGCGCGATGTGCTCGCTAAGGATTGAGCGAGAAGGGAAGCTGCTCGGTAGCCTCGTGAGGAGGGCTTCGATCCTTAGCGTAGGTGGGCATGATGTGCCCGCTAAGGATTGATCGAGCAGGGAAGCTGCTCGGTGGCCTCATGAGGAGGGATTCGATCCTTAGCATAGGTGGGCCGGATGCATCCGCTAAGGATTGACCGTGCAGGGAAGCTGCTCGATGGCCTCGTTAGGAGGGCTTCGATCCTTAGCGTAGGTAGGCACGATATGCCCGCTAAGGATTGATCGGGCAGGGAAGCTGTTCGGTGGCCTCGCGTGGAGGGCTTCGATCCTTAGCATAGGTGGGCATGATGTGCCCGCTAAGGATTGACCGGACAGGGAAGCTGCTCGGTGGCCTCGTGAGGAGGGCTTCGATGCTTAGCGTAGGTGGGCACGATGTTCTTGCTAAGGATTGACCGGGAAGGGAAGCTGTTCGGTGGCCTCGAAGGGCGTCGGTCAGTCTCCCTTGACCCGTAAACCCTAAAAGAGAGACCGTCGCGGACAACATGTGGCAGAATCGCACAGTCAAGGTGCGTTGCTCCATAGTGCGCATCGTTCCAACTCCCATTGACTTCTTGGGGCCCATGAGGGACAACATGGTCGCCATGCGGCAGCTCCGCATTAGGAAACTTATAAATATCTTGTGACTCGTGTTGTTGCACGTGAAAACTTCGGCCCTTAGGATTCACTTGGGGTTTATAAATAGCGAAGGCATTTCAGCCAAATAAACCTACCCTTGCGCTTCCGAAAAATGCACGGGTTTATTTACAGCATCAAGGAGATTATTTCCTTCAACGACGTGTAGCTTTATGACCCGGAGTGCATCGAGGAGATGTACCAAGGAGTGATAGAGCACGTAAAGAGACACTTCGGCGGCCTACTCTCTTGGCGATCCCCGCTCCTCCTATTGCTCATGTACGCGATTTGGAGGATGTCCCCGGGCCTGAACAATGCCTTGTCCGAGCAGCTGCAGGATGAGGCGATCGACAAGTTGCAAACGCTCCGTCACTTCGGCCTAATCTCGAAGAGCAGGCGGGATCGCTCGGTGGCTCTTCTTCTGGAGTGTTTCCAGAAGAGGCTGATTGCCGACTCTTGCCCGGCGGGTGCGGTCTCTGGCCTATCCGTGGCATCTCGGGTCCGCGGGCACCATGATAGGGAGCGGGCCGCAGAAGCTAGGGCTCGGCTGGCGGAAATCTCCTCGGAGTACCTCCGGCAGTGCTTCCTTAATCCCCGACCCCCTTTACTATAATATTTTTGTATACATTTTTTGTGGGTAAGGCTGAGGAGCCCATAATACCACTCAATGAACAAAGTTCTTCTTTTCTGATGTGCTTTTGTCTCCGTTTTATCCCTTTAGCATTTTTGTATATTTTCTCAAAAACGAATCAGGGGATCTCGGAACCGTGTAAGAGAACAAACTTTATGGAAGAAGTCTCTTATAACTTGGGAGACTTAATAAAAATTACATTGCTTCGAAAAGAAGAAAATATATTCATTTATATAGTTTGAGTTCCTCAGCGTTGTAGGGCCGAAGATACATGCATCCTCCCGCGTCTTGTAAGCGATAGGCCCTGCCGGGCAATACTTCGGAGACGAACAATGGGCCATCTTGGGAGGTTTGTTTCTGGACGAGACATGTGCAGCGAGCAGCTCTTCGGCGAAGGGCTTTGTAAGCGAGTCGGCGGCATACCTGGCCCCCTCGCTCAATGGGTGACCCTCCCGATATATACCCTCGATTTTCTTTTCGAGGGCATCGAGACGATTATGGTACCCTGAGGATTCGGCGTGGTCGGAGTAGTGGCCTTTCCCTCTTGTGGCCTACGCCTGGCTGCGACTCCGGTTCCGTTCTATCAAATTCCTCATATCCCCCGGCGAGATCCTTCTTGAGTCCTCTCGGCGAGTGCCGTTCGTGCGATCGCGTCGACGAAGGGGGTGTCGATCATGCCTAGGTGCAAGCGAGATGACCGATACCTCCTCGGGAGGGACGGGAATGTGACGGGCTTCATGGTGATGGGCTCTTTCGTGAGACCGCGGCGTGGGGCCATGTGGCGCCCAACAGGTCATAGAATCGTTCGGTGCGTGGGACTTGCGGTCGCCGGAGTGAGCAAGACATTGTTCAGTGGTGCCAGCGTAGGCGGCGTCATCTCCCCCTCTGTGGAGGTCGTGGTCCTCGGGCGGGGGAGCGGCGATCCGGGGGGCTGGGCCCGCCGTTTAGACGTGGACAAGGGCATCCACTATGGACGCGAGCCTATCGATCCTTGCCGAGAGGGCGTGGATGGCATTCGGTGGGGGAGTAGATCCGCCCGTGCCTTCGTTGTGGGGAGGGCGGCGGCTTGTGCTGGGATTGCCACGGTCTTCACTCGCCATATATTCGAGAGCGGAAGATCAACTTTTGATGGGTGGAAAAATTTCTAGCTTTCCCACAGACAGCGCCAACTGATGGAGGTTAGGATCTCCTTTAGATGTTGTCCTCCGTTGATCTATCGCGAGCGTTGGTGAACGGCTGAGATTGGTGTTGAGGGTTGCCTCCTTGAGCGTGTGGATCTCAGTGGGCTTGTTTTGAGGCGAAGCCGAGCTATCTGAAAAAGAAGTCCCGGAGTGGTTGTACCACCGTGGACCCTCCGATGATCAAGTTAGTCGAGGAATTTGGGTAGAGTAGGCTTATTGGAATAAAATTGCGTTACCTGAGTCGTCTGGCAGAGGGGTTTTTATAGTGGTCGCATGGAGCGAGCCGGCGGGGATCTTCGCCGTCGGTTACTCCCCTGGCGTTACGCCTGCATGAATGATGGGATCCCCCTATTAATGATGAGATACGCTCGTTAATGGGGTGATACAGCAGTGTAGAACGCGGGATCGTGGGGTGGCGGATATCTCGCGTCTTGCGAGATCCGCGGAGCCGTGACGGAGGCGCTTGAGCTCTGCGTTCTTGGTTGTTCAGTAGAACCGGGGAG
This sequence comes from Agapanthus africanus, assembly GCA_030015575.1. Lineage (NCBI taxonomy): Eukaryota > Viridiplantae > Streptophyta > Magnoliopsida > Asparagales > Amaryllidaceae > Agapanthus > Agapanthus africanus. Next base: position 363,701,030 of record CM057345.1, read on the forward strand.
TCTTAGCTCGGCGGGAGGCTCAAGGCGAGGGGGAGGCCAAGGAAGCTCGGTTTTGTGATAGCTCGGAGGTGAGCAGGGAGGGCTGAGGAAGCTCAGCATATAGGAGGGCTCAGAGACGAGCTCTGTTGGCTATAGTGCCCTCAAGTCAATTATTGGATCGCAGGTACGTGATTGCAATGATTGAAGGAGGACCTATACCGGTAGAACTGTCTTACTCGAGATGATAGTATGCTATCTGGTTTGTATTTATCATCGTGTACATGCATCAGGTGACATTACAGATCACTATTACATGTTGATTTAGCCCATAGGATTCTTGCTTGACTACCAGCAGTATGATGGCGATCATATACGTGAGAGTTGGTTGGTCTATAAGCACATCCTTAAAGTGTCCCTAGTCATAGGAGTTTCGAGACTGGGTATCGATACTCCAAGAGTAGACTAGTGTATATGGATCGAGGCCCCGACGAGGGGTGGTGGCCAGTCTCACAAGCCATTAGTGTTAGTTGGTTTACCTAAGATGTATACAGGTGCTCATTGGGTTATGAGTACACCGGACGAACTCGCCGGGAACATGCTAGTTGGTATTATACCTATTGTCAGATAGCAATTCCCTGGTGACATGTGTACAAGTTAGTCTATTGACCTGAGATCGTTATTTGTCTTGTGTGAGTTCCCATTGTGCTTTGATTACTACCCTACTATGGCTCAAAGGAGTCGTGCAAATAGGTTTTAGTTGGGTACAGTCCCGAGCCACATGGAGGCAGTGAGTAGATCGTCAGGGGATTCGTCTTTCCCGGTATTGGGGGTTTGAGGTCGCGGAGTGCACGGGTGGCCATCACAAGAAATCCTCGGCCGGGGTAGTCGAGAATTACCGATCTAGGATCGGTAGTTTCTCAGGTGGTGATAGGTTTCATGCCGACACTAAATGTCGCGTTATTAGGGGTCTGACTTTATCCACCCCCTAGACTCGATATGCAATACTCATAAACGAACGGACCAGACTGTACGGATATTGTTACTGTCAGGCTCAGTAGGGTTTCAGGATGAGTTTGCTCGTTGGCCTCCCTTTCGCTCAATACCTGGGCAGCCGTTATGTACAGCTAGTGCCACTGACGTGCATGTAGTTAAACCCACTGCCAGTGTATTGACGAGTCTTTAGAGTCCCACATAGAGGGTTTCCTTGGTTCGGACAAAACGTTGTAGAGGTCGTATGGTTTTATGGCAGGGTTCGATCATATACGTGCACTTGTGCACGGATCATGATCGGATGGATAATACTAGTGGTCTTTGGTTAAGCCGGATCCTAATATTATATTGTTGGATTACTTTCGTCTCATTGTATTTGTATTCAGTCGGAATACGGATGCGGATATGTATATACGGATGAAGGGTATTCTTGTAATTCGTTACAAGATTTCTTTAGTTGATGCCATTTCTTTTTTTTTTGGATCAAACATTTAGTTTAAATGTTTAATTAGTGGAAAATATGAGTGCAAGTTTTAGCCTTATGCATTTATTTGATGGTGCATGCACTTGGTGACTCATGGTATTGGGTCTAGTGATCATTTATTGTGACATAGATTGTGTTTGGGGCTAGAATTATTGTGTGGGATATTTGTGGAGAGAGAGGGAAGTTCTTTTCTTGGCTTGGCATTTTTCTTGAGTTGGTTTTCATGGCTCTCAAAATATCTCACACAATAACTCAAGCCATTTTCTTCACTAGCTTCTTTCTTGAGCTCACACTTTCCACCATGGGCATCTTCTTCAACCTCCACCCATCCCTCTCATGAGTTGAGAATCCATGGGTGTATTGAGATAAAGTATTCACACACACTCTGTACTTCATCTTGGGAATCTAGGCTAGCAAACTAGATGTTTGAGTTGCTTCGGTTTAGAAGCGGGAGCCCGTATTAAGAATCCTCGACGTGGATCTTCTTCGACGGAGGGAGAACGGAGATCAAACTTAATCGGGGAAGCCGCGAGGAGCTTGGGAAGGAGGTTGAAGACCGAAGGACACGGATTGATCGGTATAACCTCTCTAAACTCCTTTATGATAACTAGTATAGGGTTAATGGTTCGATTCGGTAATCGGGTTCCGTTAGCGCCGGGTTTTAAATGTTTTTGTTCCGCATTTGGCCATGGATTGATGGCCGGGGCGCTGCCGTAACCCAACATGGTATCAGAGCCAACCCATTAACCCCATACTAACTCTTTGTGACATTAGAAATCCGCTGTTTTTGTCGTGCAAAAACTGCAGACCAAAACAGTTCCGAAAACTGAAAGTTTGAGATGTTTGCACACCCCGCGGGCTCACGGTTTGAACTGAGAAGCCGTAGGGTGGTCCATGGACACCCCGGAGAATCCCCGGGGGGACCGAACAGCTGGGCCCACTCCCCAAGACCACTACAAGGTGGTCTTGGCAGTGGAGACCCGAAACTGACCTACCTTGGGCAGTTTCGGGTCTGCCTCACCCCCTAGCCACTCCGTGGTGGCCTCGGGGGTAGGGTACCCCCTCTAGTGTAAGTCTACGTTACTCACCCCACTTGGTGCGGGGAGGCGGAATAGGTAAAAACAATCTTTTTCACACAAGGTAACATCGACTATGCATAATGATCTTTGCTAAACCCTAACTAACAATCAAACTAGGAGTTGTAACTACTATGTAAGATGATTATACCTCAAGATATTAGTCCTTCTTGTTCTTGTTGTCCTCCTCCTCGTCGGCCTCCTCAAGTTGAAGAAGATCCACCCGGAGTGCCTACTATGAGCTTTAACCTCTAAGATGAGGTAATTAAGTGACTTAGAGTGCTAATCTAAGTGACCTAGAGAATATAGAGAGTGATTAAGGATTTATTAGTCTCACTAACCCTAGGATTCTCAACTCATGAGACAATTAGGGTTAAGATGAAGAAGAGAGAGCTTGAGGAGAGAGAAAGTGTTTGTGATAATGATTTGAAGCTTGGCTCTTGTTTGAAATAATATGAAGCATGAAAATATCTCACTAAAAATATCTAGTAAAATATCAAGCATGTTTCATTTAATTCATTAGATAAATCATCTGCATGAGTCATGGTTCATTTAATTAAAACAACACCTCATTTAAGTTTAAATCAAAAGATAAAAACCTTAATGTGTCATCTCCTTCTAGAAGCTTTCCCGAAAAATTACGAGAATGCCACCACCATCCGTATTTACGAAAAACACGAATAAACTGAGACTAAACAAATCCAATAATCTAATACTAGGATCCGGTTTAAACCAAAGCCCACTAGTATGTACCGTCCGAATATCATACGTGCACAAGTACACGTATATGTTCGAACCCTGTCGTAAAACCATACGACCTCTATATCATTTCACCCAAAGCAGGGAAACCCTCTGTGTGGGACTCTAAAAACTCGACACTATGCTGGCAGTGGGTTTAACCACAGGCCGCAAGCGGTACTAGTTGTACGTAACGGTCCCCAGGTAGATGTCGATAAGAAGGCCGATGATGAAACCCATCCGAACTCCTACTGAGACTGTCTGTGGAAATCTCCGTATAGTCTGGTCTGTTCGTCTAAGAGTGTCGCATATTGGGCCTAGGGGGCGGCAAGCGTCAGACCCCTAATAGTGGTATAAGTCGTGTCGGAGTACAGTCCAATATGCACTAAGAAACTATTGGAGCACCTACCAGCAAATTTCGCTTGTCCTATCCAGGGACTTTGTGTAATGGCGTTCCGAACACAGCGCGACATCAACCCCCAATACCGGGAGCTACGAATCCTATCTAACCGCCACTGCCTCCAAGTGCTTCGGGACTGCACCCAACTGCTACCTGTTTGCACGACTCAATAGAGCCGTGGTAGGGTAGCAATCTAAGAACAGTGGGAACACACTTGAGGTTAAGTAGCAGTGTCAAGTCAACGGACTAAGCTGTACTCATGTCACCTGGGAACCGCTACCTGACGATAGGTATAGTACCAACCAGCAGTTCCCAACGAGTCTGTCCGGTGTACTCGTGACCTAACGAGCACCTGCATACCATCTCCAGTACAACATACTAATGGCTGTGGGACAGACCATCTCCCCTGCTGGGATGAGAAGCATATACACTAGTCTACTCCGGAGTATCGATGCCCTGTCTCGATAATCCTACGACTAGGGACTTGTATAAGGATGTGCTTGTAGACTACCCAGCCCACTAGTGTGACTGCCATCACAACTCTTGTAGTCAAGCAAAGATCCTAAGGGCTCTATCAATATGTATCAGCGATACGTTAAAAGAAACATATACACATATTAAGATAGATACAAACCAAGTAGCATACTACTATATCGAGCAAGACTGTCAAAAATCCATGTATATATCCCAAGCTTCCAAAATGTAATAAACAAGCTAGTACTATACAATAATGGCCTCTAGGGCATATAACACTAACATCTAGGCCCCCCGACTCGAAGTTAATTTCTTGCTCTAACAGCCTGCGAAGGTTCAGGCACATTTCGTTTTGATTCGGACTTCCGGATTGGCTTTAAACGGTCGGTTTTTGGAACTTTAGCTCACTATTTTTTCATGGCTTAGGAAATTAGTTTAGTTTGCTAATTGCGTGCGGAATTCTAATGTCGTAGTTTACAGTACATACATTACTATATGCGACCGTGAATGTCATTAGAGCGGTACAACTTTTCTAATTGCTATAATTCTTTTAGATGGGTTTGCGAACGTGACATTCACGTTGATGTTCTGTGTTGTGCTGTGTTTGTTGCGGGTTCGTCGTGGTGAATAGCTTGGGTGCAATGGTAGTACAATTTGGATTTATTTGCACATTTGATATCGCGGGGCGAGCGTCCGACATGTGGACTTCCGTCACCGCCTGTTTGTATATTATTTATTTGGGGCACGACCGGGTTGAGGTCGATGTCACCGTTGTACGTATTTTCTTTTCTGTACTAGGATTACCTCACGATGGAGTGCACGGATATCCGAGTTCTGGAGGGAAACGGGTCCGCATCTCATGGCGTTGAGACGGAAGGGGCCCCACTCTAGAATTGGCGGGCTATTCGCCGCACTCGTAAGGGGTATAGGTTGACCCCAGGAGGGGTGCTCAAGTTACCGGATTCTGTGAAGTGCCGGGTGGCCCATTCACTTTGATGAAGGGGGATGCCTCGGTTCTGGTTTTGGCGGGCAACTTGCCGCGCTCGTAGGGGTCTAGGTTTTCATTGCACAGGCTATCCACACGACCAGGGGAACGTCGGGTTTCACTTGTGGCTCAAAGGAAACCCAGGGCTCACGGATTATCTGTATTTTTCTGTGATGCTTATTCTTATCTGTGATATTGCATTTATCACGCCTGGAGCGATTATTATATATTGTTATATATATACTAGTAGATGTTGTATATGTTTACATCCACACTAATCCAGTCCCCGCTCTGTCGTTAGTTAAGTATCTGTAACACCTTAGAATGCGATTAGTGTTAATTAAGCGATAATGCGGGTTTTTAGTAAAAAGTTAAGCAAAATAGTTTTCACATATTTTATAAAAAAAATTTAATATTTTATAATTATTTGTTTTGGCTTGCACACACTTGTGCATGTTAACCCAGGGTTAATTAGTGTTAACCATGCTTAAGTAGCCATGGCACCCTAAATTAATTTCATGCTATGTTAACTTTGCACTTAGTAATTTTTAGTAAGGGTTTGAATTAGGGTTGACGAGAGAGAGAGAGAGAGAGAGAGAGAGAGAGAGAGAGAGAGTTGTCAATAGAAATCATGAGGTATGGGGCAAGCATGGGGAGTATTTAATGAGGAGAGAGAAAGGGGCATGGCTCATCCTAACCTCACACCCCCATTTTTCCTTCACCACTCTCATTTTTCCCTTAACACGCATACACTCTCATTTCTTCTTTTCCTTCTCATTTTCCTCTCCCCTCAACTGAGACCCTACCTAAATCATCACTAAACCAAGCCAAAACTACACTAAACCTCACTAAAACCCTTCACAAGCCTAGTTAAGCCACTAAAGATGACTTGGAGCATGGAAAGCTAGGGTTTTTGAGCAAGTGTGGTAAGGTAGTGATCCCTAACTGTTAATTAGATCCTTATAATGTTGTGTTGCCTAGTAGTTGCTGTTTAGAACACTAAAGATATAGTTTTTGTGTAATATCGTATTTTTAGTGAGATATTGGAGTCTTTGTGATCTGCTATCACCATGAATTGTTACTAAAAAATCTAGCAATTTAGTAGTGTAGTGTTAGAGATCCTAAGTGTAAACCTGAAACCCGGACCCAACCCAACCTTTTTTGGCTGGCGGCATTCAATGATTTTTTGAGCTCGCCGGATTTTTTGTGGCCAGGGAAGTTGGGGTTTTTAGGGTAGCTGTCTGTAGGTATTTTGGGGTGTTTGGTATTGCTTGATTTTTCTGTGTTGACTGTAGTCAAAATCGAGAAACACTTTGCTAATTTCTAGTGTTTTGACTACGCGCGTTACGATATCCAACACGGTTCGCGTTCTTGGTGTAGCTTGCTGCACTTAGGTTTGTTTTATAATTTCGCTACACACGTTAGCCACTAGGCGAACACTTGAGAGTTTGTTGGGGTCGGTGCGTCGATCTAAACGTAGTTTGTGCGTATTATTAAACGGTTTTTAAGTTGCACTTGTTATATTTTGTGTGATATTAGGAGCGAGTGCGGGGACTTCAGATGTTACAAAGAAGGGAAAGCAGGTGGTTGGATTTACCTAACTCGAGATCATCGGTGAGTAGATTTAACATCTACGGGGAAATCACCCATATGGCGTTAAGCGTCGACGCTAGATATGATATTGTAGCCACATGTTATATGCATATGAGTTGATTGTGCATGAGCATTATTGCATACCATTACTTGTTGTGCCTTGACTTAATACCCATTGGACACTGCACCATTACTGACGGTTCATGTTGCACGAGCACTAAATTGTATGCTACACACACACCGTTGGTTATTGCCATGACACACACAACATATACACGTATGTGGTACTGTGTTCGTTATTGACATTGAGACGTTGATTCTTTCTCTATTGTGCATATGAAATGTATCATGCATGCATACCTACATGTATACACACATACCTTGCCATAGCTACATATACACCTTTATATGTTGTTGCATTTGATTTTGGAGAATGTAGGAACCGCATGATATATTTACAAACTTGATTCATTTAAAAGAGCGGTTTTCACTTGATATGCGTATATTACCGTTCCATGTTGCATAAATCATATTTCATGGATTTACGCATTGAGATATGGATTTCATGTGATTGATGGATTTGAGAACCGTGGTGATATTTCAGGAAAGTATGCATTGTTTTGAAAACCCGGTTTCTCTTGATATGATATTTCGATGCGTCCATCATGAGTTTTCTCGGTTCTGAGATTTGTATTAGAAACCCGATTCGAGGAGATGGATGATCCATTTGCGGGTTCTTGGTGGACCCGGTATGGTATCCCGGGATAAGAAATGTATGTTGTGCATTAGACGATGAACCTGGCAGAGGGACCACTACCTACCGATGATAGTTTGGACTCGGCGGTTATCCGGAGGATACCGACCGGAGTCGTGAGAGGGATATAGGCCGATCCGGACTGACGGAGCCCGAGTTATGTGGATTTACGTGTCGATGTTGGACATGGGTTTTCATGATGTTTCGAGTGTCGATGTTGGGCACTCCGGTTCCATGAGATTTACGGATATGAGGGCCGATCAGAGTGACGGCGCCTGAGGTATTAGGATTTGGGGTGTCGTTGATGGACACCGGGATTTTCCACGATGATGATTCATTGATGATGTTATGTTTTATCCCACACTCAGAATTTATTAGATATGCATTGTTTCATGTAGTAGTAGTACCCTGATGGTGCACCTTGATCATGATTGTTGCAATCTATATTGCCAAACTTATGCTATCAGATTGTATGTGATAGATTATCGCTGTTCATGCATACCTGCGATTATCTGTATGATGTTACTTAGTATTCACGAGTTGGCAACTCACCCCCGTTATGCCACAGTGTTTTGCAGGCTTGACCCTCAGAGTAGTCGCGGCAGGCTTCTTATTGTATCTATTTCAGCGGATACCGCTACGGTTGGCTGTGAGGCCTTTTTGCTGTAGGTGGGTTTGCGGTTATCCGAATATATCCATTGTATATCTCATTGTGTCTAGTACTCTCCATCTACCATTTCCATGTATTAATTAGAGACGAGTTTGTGAGGACCGATATTGTATGTTTTGTGACTCTGGGTGTCGTGCACGTGTGAGCTGGCCTTTCTTATGTTACTTTACCCCTTTTATGTTGTTTTTTTTTTATTATTGTCTATTTCTTCTCTACGGCGTCGTATATATGCTTGTGGTGGTTGTTTCCGCCTTTGGGTGTGATTTGCTCCCGTTTGGGGATGCTTTATTTATATCCTGTGTTTGTACCCGTTTCGGGGCTAGTTTTACAAAGCTGGTGCTGCCGAAATTTTTAAGAAAATAAACTTAAGCTTTAAGATTTTTACGTGAGATTTCTAAATGTTTTTATCACTTACTTCTTTTTATGGTTTAGATTTCTGGGTTTTCGGCTTACTTAAATTGCGTTACGCCTGTTGACGTCCTATGTTTTAAGTGCCGGTCACGTGCCTAAATTTGGTTCGTGACAAAGTTGGTATCAGAGCGCTAGCTTTTACCTTTCGAAGTGTATGATGACCTTGGTAGATGGAGCAGGTAGCTTAAGCAGAGTGACGCAGCCTGTGTATGTTCCGCGGTATACTTACGACACGGTACTCCGCCTAAGTGACCTTAGAACACATTGCTTGTAATTCCTTCCTTGATTCTATGTATCACTATGATTCGATTTTTATGTTCTTATCGAATCCTGTTTTCATTTCTACTTATTATGCCGCCGAAGACTACGAGGGCGCAGAGAGCTGCCGTGAGGGCCGAGGTCAGGGTAGGCTCGTCAGAGACGAGAACTGACCAGGGCGGTACGCCTATTCCACAGGAGTGGATTGATCCACCTTCGATAGATCATATTACTAGGTTAGAGGCCGATATGCAGGATTTGTGCCAGATGATGGGGTCGTTGGTTGAGGCCAGTCGAGCGCAGACACAGGAGGTTGTCCCACTTGTTACGGGGACCGCGATGGTGACTACTATTCAGGAAGTCATACCTACAGCTATGGAGGTTATCACCGTATCATTATCTGAGTTCATGAGGCTGAAGCCTCCGGTTTTCACCGGCACCGATGCAGCTGAGGATTCCCAGTCGTTTATCGATCGGATGGCCAGGATCCGTCGTTCGCTGAGATGCTCCAACATGAGATGGGTAGAGTTCGCGAGTTTTCGTCTGGTGGGTCTTGCCCAGACCTGGTGCGAGTTTTTAGAAAGGGGCAGAGCCGCAGGTCTTTCTCCTATGACCTGGGCTGAGTTTGTAACAGTTTTTCTTGCCCGTTTTCTTCCGCAGAGCGTCAGGGATGCTCGAGCTCGCAGTTTTGAGTCGTTACGCCAGACTCCGGTTATGACGGTGGCAGAGTACGATGTTCAGTTTACCTAGCTATCTGTGTATGCCCCATATTTGGTGGACACTGAGGAGATGCGGATCAAGATATTTTTACGCGGCCTGCTTACCCAGTTGTTCCTCGCTATCAACGCCCAGCATTTTGACACATATGCAGCCGCAGTAAACGCAGCCCTACTGGTGGAGGAGCGTCGTTCCGAGACTTCGGTCGTTCCAGAACCGAAGAGGGTTCGTACTGGTGTATCATCTAGGAGATAGATGTATAGACGCCGCGACAGATTTCGTTCAGGTCGTGGGAGTAGCAGAGGCTTGGGACGAGGCCAGTTGTTTAGCTCTTATCCCCAGGAGGGTCAGCAGTCGTCGTCTGGATGTTTCCGGTGCGGGAGTTTTTTTCATCGTGCCAGAGATTGTACTGAGCCACGTGAGGATGAGGGAGCCGTACCACATGTTACCCTACCACCTTCTCTACCTCAGAGAGCGTTGCCTCTTACGCCTGTTGTTGTTCCGTGTCAGACTTATGCTCAGAGAGGTCGAGGTCGCGGAGGTTTTATTCAGAGAGGACGGGGTGACGGAGGTGAAGGGCAGCCAGTAGCCGGTAGAGGGCAGGCTCGAGTATTTGCTTTGACTCATCAGGACGCGCAGGCCTCCAATGCAGTGGTTTCAGGTACTCTTTCAGTATGTTCCTTCGATGCACACGTTTTTTTTTATCCGGGATCTACGCACTCGTATGTTTCTACACACTTCGTGCTGAGGTTGGGCCGAGAGTCATGTTCTCTAGATCAGCCTCTTGTCGTGACTACTCCTGTTGGCGAGTCTTTTGTTGCAAGACATGTGTTTCGGTCGTGTGTCATTCGTATTGGGGATAGAGATTCGTCCGTCGACTTGATCCTTCTTGAGATGTTGGACTTCGACGTTCTCCTGGGTATGGACTGGTTAGCTACTTGCTACGCGTCTGTAGACTGCCGGGAGAAGACAATCAGGTTTTATTTTCCGGGCGAGTCAGTTCTTGTTGTGCAGGGGGACCGTAGTGCCGCCCCTCACAATTTGATTTCTGCCCTTTGCGCTAGTCGGCTTTTGAGGAGAGGATGTCAGGGATTCTTAGCTTTCATTCGTGATACCGGAGCCACGGTAGATTTGTTGGATCGGGTTCCTATTGTGAGAGAGTTTCCCGACGTTTTTTCCGATGAGTTATCTGGATTGCCGCCAGAGCGTGATATTGAGTTTTGCATTGATTTGATCCCCGGCAAGGGGCCTATTTCTATACCGCCTTACCGGATGGCCCCGGCGGAGCTTAAGGAGCTTAAGGATCAGCTACAAGAGTTGCTTGATAGGGGACTTGTGCGTTCGAGTGTTTCGCCTTGGGGAACTCCTGTTCTGTTCATCAAGAAGAAGGACGGCAGTTTGAGATTGTGCATTGATTATCGTCAATTGAACCGAGTTACGGTGCGGAACAAGTATTCTTTACCTCGCATTGATGATTTATTTGATCAGCTCCAGGGTGCTGGACATTTTTCTAAGATTGATTTGAGATCAGGTTATCATCAGTTGTGGGTTCGGAATGATGACATTCAGAAGACTGCTTTTCGTACGCGCTACGGGCATTATGAGTTTTTGGTGATGTCGTTCGGACTCACCAATGCCCCAGCAGCGTTCATGGATTTGATGAACTGGATTTTTCAGGCCGTTCCTCGACCAGTTCATTATTGTGTTTATTGATGATATTCTGGTTTATTCCAAGAGTCGAGAGGAGCATGAGCAGAACTTGAGGATTGCTTTGCAGACATTGAGAGAGCACCAGGTGTTTGCAAAATTCTCGAAGTGTGCCTTCTGGCTTGATAGTGTTGACTTACTGGGACATGTAGTTGCGGGAGACGGTATTCGTGTAGACCCGAGGAAGATCGAGCCCATACAGCTTTAGCCCAGACCTGTATCGGTGACAGTGGTCTGTAGCTTTTTGGGCTTAGCCGGTTATTACTGCAGCTTCGTGCAGGGCTTCTCGAGTATCGTTGCAACGCTGACCGGACTGACCAGGAAGTGGGTTCCTTTTCTTTGGACTGAGGCATGCGAGCTGAGTTTTCAGCTGTTGAAGACTCGGTTGACGACAGCACCAGTTTTGTATTTGCCTTCTGGATCGGGCTTCTGTAGGGTTACTAGGCATTCTCACAAGGGTCTACAAGGTATCAACCATGCCGAATTTAAATTTTTCAAGTGCCGAATAACCTAAAGCGAGGATCTTTGCTAGATTATTAGGGTTAACAAAGCAAGTAAACAACTTTACATCTAAGAGAGAGGGATTACAACATTTGTAGTCCGCTCCTTCGCTTCATAAACTCCGAGTAGTAGTCCCTTCGCCGCGATCCATGATCTCCCGGACTCAAGAGAGGCTCCACAAGCCGAACGATCCATGCTTGCTTGAAGTCTTCCTTTTCGAAGATGATCTACCTTGAAGAATCTTTAACTCAAGCTCTCACTTCTCTAATCAAGTATTAATGAAGTGAACACCCTAATCTAATTAGCTAGATTAGATGAGGATGATGAAGTAGGAATTTGGCTCTCATTTCTTTTCATAATCTCACTCAATATCATCACAAAAGAAAAATCTAGTAAAGCTTTTTCAAGAGCTCAAGGAAGAAGAAGATGAATAATTCCTTTTGTGATGAATAATGAATTATCATTCTCATTACAATTGCAACCCATGGTTAAGTAAAGAAAGGCTTAACCATTGTAGAGATTTAACTAGGGTAAAGGGTTTGGGATGGGTTAGGAAATATCTCCACAAATATCAACAAAATACCTTTACTTAAAACAAAACATAAAGCTTCAAGAAGCTTCATGAAAATGCTAACCCAAATCAAACCCTAACCATGTTTAATCTCCACAAAACATGTTGCATTTGTAATCATAACTTGTTTCAATTTTATATATCACATATATAATATATTTTTGTAACAAAAGAAAATAATACAATTAACATATATCGCATATATATCAATGTATTAATCGGTGAGAAAATGAATCAATAAAGCGAGCTAATATTTGTTAATATAATGTAATATATCACATATATAATTATACATTAAATTATCGAATCAACACTTGATCCGACAATCCGGCTATATCGCATATAACCGAGTAATATATCATGTACCATTTCATCGAATCAACACTTGATCCGATGACCCGGCTATATCATATTTCACGAGAATAGAATACGGTATCTTATATCGTATTATTCTCGGTCCTGCACATATCACATATGTGCTCCTACTCCATTTTTCCTACGTCAAGAAAGCTCTGTGTAGGACTCTAAAGAATCGTCAATGCGCCGGTAGCAGGTGATGATCATATCAAACACCGACAAGCTGCAAGCGGTCAGCTAAACGTAACAGCCACCCAGGTATTGATCGATCAGAAGATCAACAAACAAGCCTGTACATTCTCCTGTGAATCCAATCAGTAACACTACCGTACAGTCCAGTCTCTTCGTCTGATATGTCGCATATCTAGTCTAGGGGTAGTATACTTCAGACCCCAGTAACCGATAAGTCGTGTCGATGTGAGGCTCATAACAGGTCGAGAAACTACTGATAACACTTACCAGTAGTACCCCATATCAGCCCTGACCAGGGACTTCCAGTTATAGCCAATCAAACACAGCACAACATCAACTCCCTATACGGGGAGAGACGAATCCCCTCCTATCGCTCATTGCCTCCATGTGATTCGGGATTGCACCCAAAAGCCACCATTTTGCACGCCCTATTGGACGTGGTAAGGGGAAATCAAAGCACAGTGGGAATCACATAAGACTCTATGACGATATCGGGTCTACAGACTAACCTGTACCAGTGTCACCAGAGAACTGCCATCTGACGTGAGGTATAATACCATCTGGGAGTTCTCGGCGAGTCCGTTCAGTGTACCCAGTCTCCACTGAGCACCCGTACATCATCTTTGATGTCAAACACCGATGGATATGGGATCATCCATCGCCCATCATATGGGTCAAGATGCGTATACGCTAGTCTACTCTCGTGTATTGATGCCCTGTCTCGATACACCCTCGACTAGGAACAGTTATAGGATGTACTCGTCGACTACCGTGGCCCCACTAGTATGATCTCATCATAATCCCAGCAGTCGAGTACATATCCTAAGGGTTTTATCAACATATGAGAGCAAGACAGTAAACTAATACAAGTCAACATGTTAAGAAAAAGTGAAACCAAATAGCATACTATCATGTCGAGCAAGAAAGTCCTCTCTATATATATCCAAGCATCCACTATAATATACATCATATGTACAACAATGGCCTTTAGGGCATATATATAACTAACAATCTCCCACTTGCACTAAGGCCAGCTGTTGTAGTATCTCATACCCAACATCCCGAAGAGTCTCTCAAACTGTATCTGGGGAATGGCCTTCGTGAGTGGATCCGAAGTGTTGTCCTTCGTATCAACTCTCTTGACCTTGATCTCCCGGCGATCAACTATCTCCCGGATCAGGTGATACCGCCTCAGAATATGTCTGGACTTCTGATGGGACCTGGGTTCCTTGGCCAAAGCCACAGCTCCATTGTTATCATAATACAATGGTATTGGATGCTCAATGGACGGAACCACACCAAGTTCAGTGATGAACTTCTTCATCCAGACAGCCTCTTTGGCAGCATCATTGGCAGCGATGTATTCAGCCTCCATCGTTGAGTCTGCAACGGTTTCCTGTTTGGAACTCTTCCAACACACCGCCCCTCCATTGAGGGAAAAGACAAATCCCGAGTGCGACTTAGAGTCGTCCTTATCACTTTTGAAGCTTGAATCGGTAAAGGACTCCACCTGGAGTTCTCCGTTACCATACACCAAGAACATCTCTTTAGTCCTTCTCAAGTACTTGAGAATGTTCTTTACAGCTATCCAGTGACTCTCTCCAGGATCTGCTTGATACCGACTTACTATACTTAGTGAGTATGCTACATCGGGTCTGGTACATAGCATCGCATACATGATAGAGCCTACTGCTGAAGCATAGGGTATCCCTTGCATGCGAGCTCTTTCCAAATCAGTCTTGGGAGACATCTCTTTGGAGAGAGTGAGTCCAGAGATTGTGGGTAAGTTCCCACACTTGAATTCTTCCATACTAAACCTCTTTAGCATTGTGTCAATGTACCTGGATTATGACAATCCCAGTATCCGTTTAGATCTATCTCTATAGATCATAATTCCCAGTATGCAGGAGGCATCACCTAGATTTTTCATTGAGAATCTTTGTGATATGAAGAGCTTGACCGATTGCAGCATAGGAACATCATTTCCTATCAAGAGCATGTCATCCACGTACAATACGAGGAAGAAAACCTTACTCTCTGCAACCTTCTTGTATATACAAGGTTCATCTACGTTTTTGATGAAGTCAAACTATTTGACTACAACATCAAAGCAGATGTTCCAACTCCGTGATGCCTGCTTTAACCCGTAGATGGATTTAAGCAGCTTGCACACCTTTCCGCTGCTCCCACTGTCTACGAAGCCCTCTGGCTGAGTCATGTACACACACTCTTCTAAATCACCATTCAGAAAGGCGGTCTTAACATCCATCTGCCAGATTTCGTAGTCATGGTATGCAGCAATGGCAAGGAAGATCCGAATAGACTTAAGCATAGCCACTGGAGAAAAAGTTTCGTCATAATCCACACCTGGTCGTTGATAAAAACTCTTTGCAACAAGTCTAGCTTTGTAAGTCTCAACTTTTCCATCTACACCAAGTTTCTTCTTAAAGATCCATTTGCTCCCAATGGGTTTTACCCCTTCAGGAGCAACTTCCAAAGTCCATACTTTGTTGATGTACATGGATTCCATCTCAGATCGCATTGCATCCAGCCATTTCACAGAGTCCCCACTCATGATGGCCTGCTCGAAACTAGTTGGGTCATTATCTTCCATGATGCAATCCTCGCTCCCACCATCAACGAGAAAATCGTAGTATCTCTCAGGTGGATGAGGAACCCTACTAGATCGGCGGAGAGGCTGAGGTTCATTGGTTACTACTGAATCCTCTAGTTCTATTAAATCTTCTGTCGTAATTTGTGTTGCTGGAACTTCTTCCAGTTCTACCTCCTCGCCACTAATTTCCTTTGCAAGAAATTCCTTTTCTAAAAAGGTGGCATGTCGAGAAACAAACACCTTTTGTTCCTCAGTGTGGTAGAAGATATACCCTTGTAAGTTCTTGGGATATCCTACAAACTTGCATAGGACAGACCTTGCCTCGAGTTTGTCCGGATTGTGCCTTTTGACATAGGCCGGGCAACCCCATATCTTAACATACTTAAGAGATGGTCTCTTCCCCTTCCATATCTCATATGGAGTGGTAGGCACTGATTTGGTAGGAACCATATTCAATAGGTGTATGACTGTCTCAAGCGCATACCCCGAGAAGGAAATAGGCAACTCAACATTGCTCATCATAGAGCGCACCATATTTAATAGGGTGCGATTCCTCCGCTCCGATATACCGTTGTGCTATGGTGTATAAGGAGGAGTAAGCTGAGAGAGGATCCCATTCTCTTTTAGATAATCTAGGAACTCATTGCTCAAGTATTCTCCTCCTCGATCAGATCGAAAGATCTTAATACTTTTGCCCGTTTGGTTCTCTACTTCGTGCTTATATTCTCTGAATTTCTCAAAAGCTTCAGACTTGTGTTTCATCAGGAACACAGGTCCATATCTTGAGAGATCGTCAGTGAATGTAATGAAGTAGGAAGAACCGTTCCTGGCATGTGTAGACATGGGACCGCATACATCACTATGTACCAGTCCTAAGAGTTCCTCAACTCTTTCTCCGTATCCACTAAATAGAGTTTTGGTCATTTTACTTTTGAGACATGAATGGGAAGTTTCATAAGATGTTAATTCGAACGGATTCAAATATCCATCCTTATGTAACTTAGCTATCCGTGTCGCATTGATATGACCAAGTCTACAATGCCATAAGTGGGATTCGTTCATTTCTGAACTCTTCCTCTTGTGTATGTTTTGTACATTAAGTATTGTAGTTTGGTTAAGAACGTATATGCCATTATTTAACGATCCTGATCCTATTAACTTTTGATTCAGGAATATGTTCATAATATTATCCTGTACTACAAAATTATATCCTTCTTTGCTCAATAAAGAAACTGATATAAGATTGTATATCAGGGTCGGAATGTAATAGCATTCGTTCAGAACCAATGTATTACCTTTTGGTAACACAAGGTGATATTCACCAACAGCCTTGGCTGCAAGATCTGCACCATTCCCTATTCTTACGGAATGATCACCCATTCCCAGTTCTCTACCTTTACGTAGCCTACGTAACATATTACATATGTGGGATCCCGATCCAGTATCTAATACCCAGGACGTAGAGTGAATTGAGAAACAGTTCTCAATAACTAACACACCCGAAGAAGATGCATCAGCATGCTTTTTCTTAATTTGGGCGGCGTGAGAATCCAGATATTCTCCTATTCCCTACTCAGTCTTATAACACTTATAAGAAAGAACGGGACCAATGTTCCCCTGCTCAGTATAACAAGCGGGTTCAGTCAATACATCCATATTATTATCTTGATTAAGACCTGACATGGTCGCTACCTGGAGAGAGAGAAGAAAACACTTTAGCGTATGCTCTTGCAAGATTAGATTGGTTATTATCTTATCTAATCAGGATGTCTCCCATTGTTTTTATCAAATCTTCCTTCAAACCCTAAAAGGTAAGATTTGCTGGGATTAATTACACCCTACAATTTCGTCAATCTTTCAGCCAGATCAGTGTTAGTTCTTTGAAGGAGGTTCCCTGTGCTTTCGCACGGATCTAATTAAAGTAAACCTCGTTTTCCCAGAGGCATAACCCCGTTAACACCTTTCTAGACGCCTACTTGATCGGCTAATTGTCCTATGTAAAATTCTCCCAGGAGTAACTCTTACTCGCAGTGGGTATCGGGATCCAACTATCTCATAGGAGGTATGAAATCTCATTGCAAATTTCAACACTTGAAATTCCCGATAATGCGTTTACCCCTAACGTGCTATGGCCTTGACGAATGCCAACAAACCATAGTCCGCTAGTCAAGTTCAACCCGTACATTTCTTGATTGAATTAAACCCAGCCGCACGACCCTTGACGAAAGCCAACAAAGCGGTACGACTACCCTAACCCAATCGCATCATATGCTACAGATAAGCAATAGTTAGCTACAGCACACTACGCCTTGACGAAAGCCAACAAACGCAACACGAATACTAAGTATTACCTATCTGAAATGTCGGAGGGTTACGCAGGTTTTTCAGAAAACCTTGAGCGTAATGAACTTAATATCGTTG
The DNA here is from genome assembly GCA_030015575.1 of Agapanthus africanus. Lineage (NCBI taxonomy): Eukaryota > Viridiplantae > Streptophyta > Magnoliopsida > Asparagales > Amaryllidaceae > Agapanthus > Agapanthus africanus. The sequence goes on from CM057345.1 coordinate 363,718,922, forward strand.
TAGAAACAAGTGATTTTGAAAAGGAGTGTTTTTAAGGCTTTTCTAGTTTCATTAAAGAGGTCACTCCCAGTGAAGGGATCTCGGCTCTTTCCTCATCGATTAAGGTGCAAGGTATATCATATATACCGCTGTGCAAAGCAAGAACTATAGAAGCAATAAAAAACTAAACCGTGAGTTTGTAGCATCTGCCAGTTTTGCTAAAGAGGTCACTCCCGGTGAAGGGATCTCGGCTCTTTCCTCATCGAATAAGGTGCAGGGTATATCATATATACCTCTATGCAAAGCAAAACTGTAGCTATCCTTTTTTATAAAGTTTTGATTCTACAACATCTTTTAGGTTTCTTTTCTTTTATTAATCTCATTAATAAAATCCCATCAATTATGCTTCCTAAGCATCACAGAAGAAATGAAAGCAGTAATATTTATATATCAACATATATAGTATAAGCATTCGTCTCAGGCATTAATATGATCTCATCACAGAACATTGCAGCAGAAGATAACATATGAAATATTAGATATACTAGGACGTCCGTGTTTTATTTCGAGCCTGTATAAAACACGGATTCCACGGTGGCGGTAAATAGCCAAACCCACATTCCTAGACCCCTACGAGAGCGGCAATCAACTCTGCCAATTCTAGGGTTAGGAGACCCGGTCTCGACTCCTCGAGATGGCCTCCCACTATACCCTAGAACCCGGTTACTTGTGCTCCCCTCCTTGGATCTACCTAATGCGGAAAAGTAAATAATATACAATGGTGACATCATCCTCAACCTGGAAGTGCCCCAATAAAAGAATATTACATACAAAGAATTTTACATGAATGAAAATAAAAACGCTCATCTCACATAAAACCCCCGGCTATTCAGAACACGACAATCCAATATAACATATCACAGCAACACATAATATCTCATATCATCAACGTAAGCAAGTATGCGTATCCCGATTGTCGTTGATGTATAGCAACGAAGCCGGCGATACACCACATACTACGCTTACGGTCATAGAAAAGAAAGTGTAAAACTACAACATTTGGAATCCACAATCACATTAGACATCTTAAATCCGAAATATCACATACTTCGCATTTCATGCCTAACCATATGAATTCCACATATTGTATCACATTCCAGATAAATAGACAAAGTTAAACTTTCCGATCGAATAAACAAACACCCAAGATTTCCCAAATAGCTCAGCACTTGAGCGGAGTTCAAAAATCCCAGAACATGACACAACCCCAATGAACCAACCGTAGAAGGGTCAAATCAACGCCTCACATGTGGCAACGCTAAACTACCACAAACCCTAGGGTTCAGTGGTTGTTTTGACGGTTACATAATCGAGTTAAGGTTACGTTTTTCTAGAGGGTCCACAGATATGCTTGCATATTTTTCCGAAAGATTCAAACTCTAGAAAAATTCAACACTTGAAAGTTTTTCGTGTCGGGAAAAAGTGAGTTATTGATATCCGTTCGAACATTTTAACACATTCTAAATTATCCGAAAAACTAACGAAGTTAAACTTTCCGATCGAAACAACGAATACAAAAGATCTCCAGAAAACTCAACACTTGAGTAAGATTAAAAATTCCCAGAAGCATGTAGTAATACCTACGGATATTACCTACAAATACGTGTCCCTAATACCCAAGTACGGCCGCGGAACCACCGCGCAAAGCATGTTCTTGCCGCGGTTCCGCGGCGACTTGAGGGTATTAGGGGTTCGTATTTCACAGTAATCCTTAGAATACCCTGCTTAATTTTCTAAGTATTTTTAATACGGAAAAATCCAAATTTTAAAAAAAATTCCAGAGAGGGTGTCAAAAAGGACGTTTCAGGGTTCGATCGGACTTTAAACTTCGTCTACACGTCACCTAATGCTCTAGCTTGGCTCTAATACCACTGGAGGGTTACTAGACACTCTCACAAGGGTCTACAAGACATCAACCATGCCGAATTTAAATTTTTCATGTGCCGAATAACCTAAAGCGAGGATCTTTGCTAGATTAATAGGGTTAACAAAGCAAATAAACAACTTTACATCTAAGAGAGAGGGATTACAACCTTTATAGTCCGTCCTTCGCTTCATAAACTCTGAGTAGTAGTCCCTTTGCCGCGATCCATGATCTCCCGGACTCAAGAGAGGCTCCACAAGCCGAACGATCCATGCTTGCTTGAAGTCTTCCTTTTCGAAGATGATCTACTTTGAAGAATCTTTAACTCAAGATCTCACTTCTCTAATCAAGTATTAATGAAGTGAACACCCTAATCTAATTAGCTAGATTAGATGAGGATGATGAAGTAGGAATTTGGCTCTCATTTCTTTTCATAATCTCACTCAATATCATCACAAAAGAAAAACCTAGTAAAGCTTTTTCAAGAGCTCAAGGAAGAAGAAGATGAATAATTCCTTTTGTGATGAATAATGAATTATCATTCTCATTACAATTGCAACCCATGGTTAAGTAAAGAAATGCTTAACCATTGTAAAGATTTAATTAGGGTAAAGGGTTTGGGTTGGGTAAGGAAATATCTCCACAAATATCAACAAAATATCTTTGCTTAAAACAAAACATAAAGCTTCTAGAAGTTTCATGAAAATGCTAACCCAAATCAAACCCTAACCATGTTTAATCTCCACAAAATATGTTGCATTTGTAATCATAACTTGTTTCAATATTATATATCACATATTTCATATATTTTTGTAACAAAAGAAAATAATACAATTAACATATATCGCATATATATCAATGTATTAACCGGTGAGAAAATGAATCAATAAAGCGAGCTGATATTAGTTAATGTAATGTAATATATCACATATATAATTATACATTAAATTATCGAATCAACACTTGATCCAACAATCTGACTATATTTTATATAACCGACTAATATATCATGTACCGTTTCATCGAATCAACACTTGATCCGATGACCCGGCTATATCATATTTCGCGAAAATAGAATACGGTATCTCATATCGTATTATTCTCGGTCCCGCACATATCACATATGTGCTCCTACTCCGTTTTGCCTGAGTCAAGAAACCTCTATGTAGGACTCTAAAGAATCGTTAATGTACCGGTAGTAGGTGATGATCATATCAAACACCCACAGCTGCAAGCGGTCAGCTAAACGTAACAGCCACCAAGGTATTGATCGATCAGAAGATCAACAAGCAAGCATGTACATTCTCCGGTGAATCCAATCAGTAACACTACCGTATAGTCCGGTCTCTTCGTCTGATATGTCACATATCTAATCTAGGGGTGGTATACGTCAGACCCCAGTAACCGATAAGTCGTGTCGATGTGAGGCTCATAACAGGTCGAGAAACTACTGATAACACTTACCAGTAGTACTCCATATCAGCCCTGGCCAGGGACTTCCAGTTATAGCCAATCGAATACAGCATAACATCAACTCTCTATACCGGGAGAGACGAATCCCTTCTTATCGCTCATTACCTCCATTTGATTCGGGACTGCACCCAAAAGCCATCGTTTTGCACGCCCTCTTGGACATGGTAAGGTGGAAATCAAAGCACAGTGGGAATCACACAAGACTCTATGACGATCTCGGGTCTACAGACTAACCTGTACCAGTGTCACCAGAGAACTGCCATCTGACGTGAGGTTTAATACCATCTGGGAGTTCTCGGTGTGTCCGTTCAGTGTACCCAGTCTCCACTGAGCACCCGTACACCATCTTTGATGTCAAACACCGATGGATATGGGATCATCCATCGCCCATCATATGGGTCAAGATGCGTATACGCTAGTTTACTCCGGTGTATCAATGCTCTATCTCGATACACCCTCGACTAGGAACAGTTATAGGATGTATTCGTCGACTATCGTGGCCCCACTAGTATGATCTCATCATAATCCCAGTTGTCGAGTACATATCCTAAGGGTTTTATCAACATGTGAGAGCAAGACAGTAAACTAATACAAGTCAACATGTTAAGACAAAGTGAAACCAAATAGCATACTATCTTGTCGAGCAAGAAAGTCCTCTCTATATATATCCAAGCATCCACTATAATATACATCATATATACAACAATGGCCTCTAGGGCATATATATAACTAACAGCTTCTTTGTCGTTTACTGTGATGCTTCTCAAGTGGGGCTCGGTTGTGTATTGATGGAGCATGATGGAGTTATCGCTTATGCTTCCCGGCAGTTGAAGAAGCACGAGCAGAATTATCCCACTCATGATCTTGAGATGGCCGCGGTGGTCTTTGCACTTAAGATTTAGAGACACTACTTGTACAGGGAGTCGTGTCAGATTTTCACAGATCACCAGAGCTTAAAGTGCATCTTCCAGCAGCGAGATCTGAATTTGAGACAGCGCCGTTGGATGGAGCTTGTGAAGGATTATGATTGTGAGATCGTTTATCACCCGAGCAAGGAGAATGTGGTAGCTGATGCTTTGAGTCGTAGGCCCGGGGGTAGCTTTTCCCAGTTGAGCGCAGTTCAGAGACAGTCTTCTGCAGATTGGCAGATCTTGTGCAACAGCAGAGTACAGTTTGAGTTCACTTCTACTGGGAGACAGCTTGCTCTTGTGCGCGCCCGTCCACTCCTACTTGATTGTATTCGTGAGGCACAGCCCGACGATGCCTGTTTGTCTGAGAATCTTGAGCATGTTCGGCAGGATAGAGATTCAGAGTTCTTAATTGATGACCAGGGTGTGCTATGTTTCGGGACTCGTTTGTGTGTACCTGATACCGATGGTTTGAGAAGCGAGATCCTAGAGCAGGCACATTAGTCAGCTTATAGTGTTCACCCAGGTTCCACCAAGATGTATCGTGACTTGTGAGATATCTATTGGCGGGCAGGGATGAAGAGTGATGTTTCGGATTTCGTTTCGAGGTTCCTAACTTGTCAGCAAGTCAAGGCTGAGCATCAGAGACTGGCAGGTGAGTTACAGCCTTTACCGTTCCGGAGTGGTAATGGGAACATATCTCTTTGGATTTCGTTGTGGGTCTACCGAGGTCCAGTCGAGGGTATGACTCCATTTGAGTGATTGTTGACCGGTTGACGAAAGCGGCCACTTCCTTCCAGTGAAGACCACTTTCGGTTATGCTCAGTATGCTTAGTTGTACATTGATGAGATTGCGCGTTTGCACGGCGTTCCTACATGCATCGTATGCGACAGGGGCACCCAGTTCACTAGCCATCTTTGGCAGAAGCTTCAGGAAGCTTTGGGTACCTGATTTAGTTTTAGCACCGCTTTCCATCCGAAGACCGATGGTCACTCAGAGCGGACTATACAGACTCTGGAGGATATGCTTCGTGCGTGCGTGCTTGATTTTGGTGGCAGTTAGGATCGTCACTTGTCGTTGATAGAATTATCCTACAACAACAGTTATCAGGAGACGATTCAGATGGCGCCTTTTGAGGCTTTGTATGGTAGAAAGTGTCGTTCGCCATTCTGTTGGACCGAACTCAGCGAGAGCAGGATTTTGAGACCCCAGCTAGTTCAAGAGACTACAGAGAAAATTCAGTTGATTTAGGATAAGATGAGAGCAACTCAGGGCAGACAGAAGTCTTATGCCGACCGTCGTCGTCGCAGGCTTGAGTTCGCAGTGGGGGATCATGTATTCCTACGGATTTCTCCAATGAAGGGCGTGATGAAATTTGGGAAGAAAGGGAAGCTTAGTCCCATATTTGTAGGTCCTTTTGAGATGCTTGAGCGAGTTGGTACTGTTGCCTATCGTTTGGCACTTCCGTCCAGTTTTCCGGATGTTCACCCCGTATTCCATGTATCGATGCTTCGCAAGTACCTTCATGACCCTTCTCATATGATTCAGCACCAGACCGTTCAGCTAGAGTGCGATCTTTCGTTCACCGAGCAGCGGGCAGTTATATTGGATCGGCAGGTGAAGAAACTTTGGTCAAAGGTCTTGCTATCTGTGAAGGTTCTTTGGCGTGGCCCGAATAGTGAAGAGGTCACTTGAGAAGCCGAAAGCGAGATGCGGAAGAAATTCCCTCATCTCTTTGAAGGTATGCATAGTAAGATTTTTAAATTTGGGGACCGAATTTCTTTAAGGGGGAAGATTGTAAAACCTTAGAATGCGATTATTGTTAATTAAGCGATAATGCGGGTTTTTAGTAAAAAGTTAACTAAAATAGTTTTCACATATTTTATAAAAAAAAATAATTAATATTTTATTATTATTTGTTTTGGCTTGCACATACTTGTGCATGTTAACCTAGGGTTAATTAGTGTTAACCATGCTTAAGTAGCCATGACGCCCTAAATTAATTTCATGCCATGTTAACCTTGCAGTTAGTAATTTTTAGTAAGGGTTTGAATTAGGGTTGACTTGAGAGAGAAAGAGAGAGAGAGAGAGAGAGAGAGTTGACAATGGGAATCATGAGGCATGGGGCAAGTATGGGGAGCATTTAATAAGGAGAGAGAAAGGGGCATGGTTCATCCTAACCTCAAACCCCCATTTTTCCTTCACCACTCTCATTTTTCCCTTAACACTCATACACTCTCATTTCTTCTTCTCCTTCTCATTTTCCTCTCCCCTCAACTGAAACCCAACCTAAATCATCACTAAACTAAGCCAAAACTACACTAAACCTCACTAAAACCCTTCACAAGCCTAGTTAAGCCACTAAAGATGACTTGGAGCATGGAAAGCTAGGGTTTTTGAGAAAGTGTGGTAATGTAGTGATCCCTAACTGTTAATTAGGTCCTTATAATATTGTTTTGCCTAGTAGTTGCTGTTTAGAATACTAAAGATATAGTTTTTTTTTGTGTAATATAGTATTTTTAGTGAGATATTGGTGTCTCTGTGATCTGCTATCACCACGAATTGTTACTGAAAAATCTAGCAATTTAGTAGTTGCCACGACCCGAAAGTACGGAACGTGACCGGCACTTAGATTACGAAGCGTCTAGAGGCGCAACGTATCCTAAGTAAGCCGAAGCCCAGAAATCTAAACCATAAAAAGAAGAAGAAGTAAAGTAAAATATGTAGAAAACAAGTTTAAAAGCAACATCCAATTTTCTCAAAAATTTCGGCAGAGTCTCCTTTGTAAAAACTGGCCCCAAACGGGTACAAACAAGAATAATATATATACAAACAATAAAAAGCATCCCCAAACGGGAGTTAGCTCTACGCCAAAAGGAGGAAACAACCACATCAATGCACAATAGTATACAATGCCAAAGAGCTAGGCTCAAAACTCAAAAGAAAACAAAACCACCAGATATCATAATAATACAAGCGCGACTCTAAGGTCGAAATAAACAACTGATCCAGTAACCTATCAAGTAATACAAGTTTGGTTGATGGAGCTTTCTAGATACAAATGAAATAATAAAAGTACAATGGCGGTCCAGATACAAGTGAACCAACCTACCGTGCAAATCACCCGGAATGAAATGATGTGCCGGCAAACTGCCAAGAAACCCTGTACATCAACCTGTAATAAAATTTGGCACAATGGGGGTGAGTTGCGAACTCGTGAGTAGAAAATATCTGCGAAAAGAAATCGAATGCACGACGCTATCCTAGGTCATAATAATATACTAATATACTACTAGTCATCAAGTAAAGACAGGATAATAAGCTACGTGTAAGTGCAAATGCTCCGTGCTCGTATCAGTGCCCCATATAAAACTATGTCATGTGAATGAGTATGCATGCACCATGAATGTGAAATAACCAATCCTGAAATCTAGATATATCTGTATAAGAAATCTTTAACTTTTATCATGGTAAAATGTGTATAGAAATCTGAAATATCAACGATGAAATCCATGGAAATCCGTGTCAAGCATCGACACAAAACATGTAAATTTCAAGTCTCAATACCTCATAATCTCAATGTCTCATAGTCTCAATATCTTGGGCTCCGTCAGTCCGGATCGGCCCATATCATCAAATCTCACGACAACGGTCGGTATCCTCCGGATATCCGCCGCGCCAGACATCACCGGTAGGTAGTCCTCCCCTGCCAGGCTCATCGTCTACAACTCGATCTTCTTGCCCCGGGGTTCCATACCGGGCCCACCATGTACCCGAGACGGTTCATCCACTCCTCGAAATCCAACAGAAAACATGAAATCTCATGATGGACGACTCATACATCACGAGAAAACCGCATCTTATGTTTTAAAAAGAGGGGAGGAGAGAGAGAGAAGTTTTTATATATTCTTGCGGTTTTCCCCAAAAATCCAGAAATTTCATAGAAATCCAAAATCCCAAAATCATGAGTAAGTATATGATAAGTGTCGGCATATGCCCTATAATACTGCATGATAACATGAAAATGCGAATGCATGAAATGTTTAAGTAATAAATACCATGTCTATACTAACACCAGAGAGTAATCACAATATTATATCGATCTAGCTGTTAGCTGATTGTATCAATAAAAGATAATATGATCTAAAGTGTACGTGACATAGCAATTACCGATGATGATGTGTGTGAGCCGGCAAATAAGTGTACGTGGAATATGCGCACATCGGTAATGGTGCTGGTGTCCTAACAGGCAGAGTTTTATACTGATTATAGAAACATATGTACGAACATGCAACATTATGATTACGGTATGAATGTAAAGACGGATGTGTAATAACCACTCATCTGTGATATACAAGTATAACTACAACTATATGACTCGAGCCTAAACTAGTGTCCATCTACCCTCCTAAGGAACTAAACCTAAGAAACTAGTTAATAAGAAATAAGAGTCCACCTAAGGTCTGAATCCATATTTCTAATAGTCGGCGATCCAGCCTCAATAGCGTCACATACGTAGTACGGCTTCCTCGAATCAAGAGTGCGGATCAATCATCATATCTATGCCTCGTACGGTAAAATCCATCGTACGGCATCCCAATATCGGGGTACGGGTCAAGTATCACCTACGTGTCTCATCATTCGTATAATATCATCATCAACACATGTCAAGATCAAGGTGCTATACTGTAATCGCATACATCAATCATATATCATTGTCAGTATAAATATACATCGTTAATTTATCCTCAGAAATATCATGTCGTATGTATCATATTGTGATTAAGTCACACTTTAATCATATCGTAATCAAGTCACACCTATATGATATCATATCAGAATTTCAGGCACAGGTTACAGTCCGGGTTCTATTTTAGAGTTCCATATACTTCAATATCATCACCACCCTTTATTATTTATGTATACCTATTCATTATCTCATTTCCTAATGATCCGCTAACATCATAACACGACCGTAAAGCCAAGAATCACGACATCAAGCCCAGTTATATTGTTTCATCCCCGTGTATCATATCACATCCTTGTATCACATATACGTATTGTGTATATATATATATATATACATACACCTAGTCCTATATATATATACACATACACGTATACACCACGTCGAGTCTCAGTGTGTGCGTGTGTGTATCTACCTGAAACCTACGAATCTCCTCTAAGATATTCATCCTTGGGTAAGGTCTTTCTAAATCAATCTAGTCCAACCTGAGGTCACTACTAGGGTCCTACTCACCGAAATTCTAAGGTCACGTCTGGCTTCCTAATGACAATAAGTACTATCCCTATTTTACGTTTGCGGGGGTGCTAAACGCCATCCACCCGACTTCCCCCCGTAGATATACATCTACTCACCTGGTCCTTGTCTGCCGAAGACGGTGTCGCCATCCTCTTCTTCATCGCCCGCAGTCCACGTGAGGGGTACCTATACGCAAACACATATAATATCATAAACTGAATCACGGACAATATCAAAACGACGCACGAAATGCGCATAGGTTAAAACCTATGTCCCGCTCATGCAAAAGAACCAAATATCGCTCGATATCGGCGTACAAACGCCGATTGATCGAGATAAGCATCAACAAACAACTCATAGTTATAAAACTCATTACTTATAATATAAAACATGATTTAATTCATCGAAACCCAAAAAATCGATCAAATCGTCCGATTCCGTAAAACCTGAAAACACCAATTTACCGTTTTACTTCAAAACTTGATGTTTAAAAGAAACTAATGGTCATAGTATCATTAATTAGCATAACTAGACTATATAAACCATCACTATATTTTTAACACCCTAATTTATATTAGTTTGAAAATTCTAGTTTGAAAACTTGCCCGATTTCGATACTTTTAAGGAAAATTTCACAATATCACATCTAAACTGGATTTTGCATGAATTAATGCATTAAACTACAATTCATGATGATAATAATATAATGAAATCATAATTTAGATTTTAAACCTCATTTATTTAAGAATTTCCAAAATCTAGTTAGCAAAAATAGCATTTTTATTAGTATTTTTCAATTATCAATAGAAACTAGTAACCAATTTAAGTTTTTCATTCCACTAACAAGTTAATATCCTCATTAAAACCAAAATATAGTGTTACAAACATTAATTGGAATTTTATCTCACCAATATATACAATATATAGAAATCTAGTTTGCAAAATGGATTAATTTAAACAATTTTGGATAAACAATTTACAATATATCATCCATACAAGATTTTCCACTTCTAAAAATGTTAAACTAGTTATTATAACCCTACTTAATTAATAAAAACCATAACTTAATTTTATAAACCCTAACTTGAATTTTAAAACTTGTAGATAGAAATTATTTATTAAATCTAATTATGCTTAAATGAAACATCTAATAACAATAAATCAAAAGAAGAAGATTTATACCTCCACAACATGAAATCCAAACATGAAAATAAGCCTCCAAAATGAATGCTTTCCATCTCCAAAATTCATGTAAAGATGAGCAAAGAATAGAGGGTAGGAATTAATTTGGATTTTGTGGGTTTTTTATTGAATTTTTGATGGATTTTGATGATTTTTAATACAAAAATGATGGGGGGGAAATTTTGGGGCTGCCCATGGTGGTGAGGCCGGCCATGAGGTGAGGAAAAGAGAGGAGAGTGAGAAAAGGTGAAGAAAAGTGTAGAAGGTTTCATAAAAATATCACACAATTAAGTCTTTTCATGAATTTATTTAAAAATTCTTTATTTTCTTCACTCCATTTGACCTGGAATGGTCTAGAACCATTGTAAAATTTTGAAAATAAATTTTTCATGAAACACACTTGATTCTAATATGTAATGGTTCACTTTTGCTAATTAAACCCATTCAAATTTGTAATTTACACTAATTTAGTGTAAAAATAAAGCTTATGTTAATATTTAAAATAATTAATTTAAGAAAAATATTTAATTAAACTAAAAATTTATAAGTGGCTAAATAAACACCATTTACTAGTAATAACATAATTAAAATAGGTATTTTTAAATTTATAGTGAAAAATAATTACGGTTTAGTTTTATGAAAACTACGTTTTACTTTACCGAAAATTATAAAATTCACTTAAACGATTTTATTTATTTAATTAATTATTTAATTATTTTTAAAATGTTACAATCTTCCCCGCTTTAAGAAATTCGGTTCCCGAATTTAAATTAAAACTCCCCTCAATTACTAAAACATTCAGCCAAAACACTAAAATCGTCGGGGCTCCGAAATCATCAATACATAACTAAAATTAACTCCGTCAAGCATAACACAATCATCGGAGTTATGGCGAAAATAAAATACCAAAACCCAATATGAAAACCAACATAATATACATCAAAACTACAACTTATATATTGTGCGCATCATAGTAAAATCGTCCAAACATCTGGATAAAGAAGCATGCAAGAACCCCTTTTGAAAATCGCCGTGTGATGCACGTGCCACGGCATAAGTAGCGGACGTTTATTTTTAAAAAAATAGCTATATATATATATCTTTTATTTAACATACACGTCCCGCCTGGTTACCAAATCAATAGTAATGATTATAAAAGCATATTGATCAAACTGAAATCAATCCCAATCACATCATAAAAATATCATGTGCGTCCGGTGCGCACTGAAATCGAAACCAAATACAGATGCCACGAATTCACACAAAAACAAAACTAAGTGCAGCAGGTGTCAAAAACATCTGTCAAGTGCAACGGGCATGCACGACTCTAATATCAGGTGCATCTAATCTGCACAAAACCACGATTTAGTGCATCTGGTGTGCACAAATCGTATCAGGTGCACCGAATGTGCGCAAGAATCTCAATTAGGTCCACATGGTGCACGAAAACATACACCGAATATTAAAATCGAAATCACAGTACGAAAATGCATGAAAACTAGGTCGAAGCATATGTCAAAATCATGTGTAACCCATATGCACGAAATCAAATCAAAATCTCAAAATGTATAAAACCAAATCGAGTGTACTGGGTATGTACAAAAAAACATCAATACCACTGATATATGAAACACAAATAGAATGTAATGAAGGTACACATAAGAAATACCAATCGTAGAACAAAGTCCTCAAAATACCAAAAAAGATCCAATCAACGGAAATATGAAATTCAAATCACCAAATCACAGTCGTCAATGTGAGCCTCTTTCCCCCTTTCCTCTGGTGTCGACTACTTCGAACTTGTCTCTTCATAGGTGTGCTGACTGCGCTACCAACGGCAATACTCATATCTAAAGTCCCACGTAGTCGATCTCTTCACCTGATATCCGGACTACATTAAACTTTTCGATCGATCCATCAAAATCCCATAATTCCCGGAGAGCTCAACACTCAAGTACAGTTTAAAAATATCCGGTACATACCCCAGCATCAATGGTCCAGCCGTAGAAGGGCAAACCCAATCCTCACTAATGGCACCATGGAACTGCCGTAAACCCTAAGGTTCAAGGGCGTTCTCGTGGTCATTATGTCGAGTTAGGGTTTCATTCTTCGAGAGGGTCCATCGAAATACCTGCATGTTCTTCCGAATACTTTAAACTTAGGAAAATGGGTTTCTGACAATCGTTCGAATCCTTTAACTTCGTCTGGACGGCATGTGAATACCCTTCTCCCGCACGCTAAACAATGCTTCAATCCTCAAGAATAATCGATACCCTAATGGTTATCGCATTTGAGCCGCAGCTCCTTCTGCCCGTGCTCCCGTGGTAACCGAAACCACCCTCCGATATCGACGAAGATAGATCAAAGGAACGAATGAAATGCGGTGCAAACAAATATACATCCTAAGGCTACTTAAGAAGAGTAGCGTATCGTAAGTATGCCGTGGATCATACCCACGGTACTTCACTCTACCTAAGTCGCCTACTCCATCAACCAAGGGTCACCCTAGACATATACAAGGTTAAACCTAGCGCTCTGATACCAACTTTGTCACGACCCGAAAGTACGGAACGTGACCGGCACTTAGATTACGAAGCGTCTAGAGGCGCAACGTAACCTAAGTAAGCCAAAGCCCAGAAATCTAAACCATAAAAAGAAGAAGAAGTAAAGGAAAACATGTAGAAAACAAGTTTAAAAGCAACATCCAATTTTCTCAAAAATTTCGGCAGAGTCTCCTTTGTAAAAACTGGCCCCAAACGGGTACAAACAAGAATAATATATATACAAACAATAAAAAACATCCCCAAACGGGAGCTAGCTCTACGCCAAAAGGCGGAAACAACCACATCAATGCACAATAGTATACAACGCCAAAGGGCGAGGCTCAAAACTCAAAAGAAAACAAAACCACCAGATATCATAATAATACAAGCGCGACTCTAAGGTCGAAATAAACAAATGATCCAGTAACCTATCAAGTAATACAAGTTTGGTTGATGGAGCTTTCTAGATAAAAATGAAATAATAAAAGTACAATAGCGGTCCGGATACAAGTGAACCAACCTACCGTGCAAATCACCCAGAATGAAATGATGTGCCAGCAAACTGCCAAGGAACCCTATACGTCAACCTGTAATAAAATTTGGCATAATGGGAGTGAGTTGCCAACTCGTGAGTAGAAAATATCTGCGAAAAGAAATCGAATGCACGACGCTATCCTAGGTCATAAAAATATACTAATATACTACTAGTCATCAAGTAAAGATAGGATAATAAGCTACGTGTAAGTGCAAATGCTCCGTGCTCGTATCAGTGCCTCATATAGAACTATGTCATGTGAATGAGTATGCATGCACCATGAATGTGAAATAACCAATCCTGAAATCTAGATATATCTGTATAAGAAATCTTTAACTTTTATCATGGTAAAATGTGTATAGAAATCTGAAATATCAACGATGAAATCCATGGAAATCCGTGTCAAGCATCGACACAAAACATGTAAATTTCAAGTCTCAATACCTCATAATCTCAATGTCTCATAGTCTCAATATCTCGGGCTCCGTCAGTCCGGATCGGCCCATATCATCAAATCTCACGACAACGGTCGGTATCCTCCGGATATCCGCCGCGCAAGACATCACCGGTAGGTAGTCCTCCTCTGCCAGGCTCATCGTCTACAACTCGATCTTCTTGCCCCGGGGTACCATACCGGGCCCACCATGTACCCGAGACGGTTCTTCCACTCCTCGAATCGGGTCTCGAAATCCAACAGAAAACATGAAATCTCATGATGGACGACACATACATCACGAGAAAACCGCATCTTATGTTTTAAAAAGAGAGGAGGAGAGAGAGAAGTTTTTATATATTCTTACGGTTTTCCCTAAAAATCCAGAAATCTCATAGAAATCCAAAATCCCAAAATCATGAGTGAGTATATGATAAGTGTCGGCATATGCCCTATAATACTGCATGATAACATGAAAATGCGAATGCATGAAATGTCTAAGTAATAAATACCATGTCTATACTAACACCAGAGAGTAATCACAATATTATATCGATCTAGCTGTTAGCTGATTGTATCAATAAAAGATAATATGATCTAAAGTGTACGTGACATAGCAATTACCGATGATGATGTGGGTGAGCCGACAAATAAGTGTACGTGGAATATGCGCATCATCGGTAATGGTGCTGGTGTCCTAACAGGCAGAGTTTTATACTGATTATAGAAACATATGTACGAACATGCAACATTATGATTACGGTATGAATGTAAAGACGGATGTGTAATAACCACTCATCTGTGATATACAAGTATAACTACAACTATATGACTCGAGCCTAAACTAGTGTCCATCTACCCTCCTAAGGAACTAAACCTAAGAAACTAGTCAATAAGAAATAAGAGTCCACCTAAGGTCTGAATCCATATCTCTAATAATCGGCGATCCAGCCTCAATAGCGTCACGTACGTAGTATGTCTTCCTCGAATCAAGAGTGCGGATCAATCATCATATCTATGTCTCGTACGGTAAAATCTATCGTACGGCATCCCAATATCGGGGTACGGGTCAAGTATCACCTACGTGTCTCATCATTCGTATAATATCATCATCAACACATGTCAAGATCAAGGTGCTATACTGTAATCGCATACATCAATCATATATCATTGTCAGCATAAATATACATCGTTAATTTATCCTCAGAAATATCATGTCGTATGTATCATATTGTGATTAAGTCACACTTTAATCATATCGTAATCAAGTCACACCTATATGATATCATATCAGAATTTCAGGCACAGGTTTTGATGATTTTTTTTTGAATTTTTGATGGATTTTGATGATTTTTAATACAAAAATGATGGGGGGGGGGGAATTTTGGGGCTGCCCATGGTGGTGAGGCCGGCCATGAGGTGAGGAAAAGAGAGGAGAGTGAGAAAAGGTGAAGAAAAGTGTAGAAGGTTTCATAAAAATATCACACAATTAAGTCTTTTCATGAATTTATTTAAAAATTCTTTATTTTCTTCACTCCATTTGACCTGGAATGGTCTAGAACCATTGTAAAATTTTGAAAATAAATTTTGCATGAAACACACTTGATTCTAATATGTAATGGTTCACTTTTCCTAATTAAACCCATTCAAATTTGTAATTTACACTAATTTAGTGTAAAAATAAAGCTTATGTTAATATTTAAAATAATTAATTTAAGAAAAATATTTAATTAAACTAAAAATTTATAAGTGGCTAAATAAACACCATTTACTAGTAATAACATAATTAAAATATGTATTTTTAAATTTATAGTGAAAAATAATTACGGTTTAGTTTTATGAAAACTACGTTTTACTTTACCGAAAATTATAAAATTCACTTAAACGATTTTATTTATTTAATTAATTATTTAATTATTTTTAAAATGTTACAGTAGTGTAGTGTTAGAGACCCTAAGTGTTAACCTGAAACTCGAACCCAACACAACTATTTTTGGCCGGCGGCATTCGATGATTTTTCGAGCTCGCCGGATTTTTGGTGGCCAGGGAAGTTAGAGTTTTTAGGGTAGCTGTCTGTAGGTATTTTGGGGTGTTTGGTACTGCTTGATTTTTCCGTGTTGACTGTAGTCAAAATCTGGGAACACTTTGCTAATTTCTAGTGTTTCGACTACGCGCGTTACGATATCCGACACGGTTCGTGTTCTTGGTGTAGCTTGCTGCACTTAGGTTTGTTTTAGAATGTTGCTACACATGTTAGCCACTAAGCGAACACTTGAGAGTTTGTTGGAGTTGGTGCGTCGATCTAAACGTAGTTTGTGCGTATTATTGAACGGTTTTTAAGTTGCACTTGTTATGTTTTGTGTGATATTAGGAGCGAGTGCGGGGACTTCAGACGCTACAAAGAAGGGAAAGAAGGTACCTAGCTCGGGATCATCGGTGAGTAGATTTAACATCTACGGGGAAATCTCCCGTATGGCGTTAAGCGTCGAGGGCTAGATATGATATTGTAGCCACATGTTATATGCATTTGAGTTGATTGTGCATGAGCATCATTGAATACCATTACTTGTTGTGCCTTGACTTAGTACCTATTGGACACTGCTCCATTACTGACGGTTCATGTTGCACGAGCACTAAATTTTATGCCACACACACACCGTTGGTAATTGCCATGACACGCACAACATATACACCTATGTGGTACTGTGTTCGTTATTGACATTGAGACGTTGATTCTTGCTCTATTGCGCATATGAAATGTATCATGCATACATACCTACATGTATACACACATACCATGCTATAGCTACATATACACTTTTATATGATATTGCATTTAATTTTGGAGAATGTGGGAACCGCATGATATATTTACAAATTTGATTCATTTAAAAGAGCGGTTTTCCTTTGATATGCTCATATTACTGTTCCTGTCGCATACATCATATTTCATGGATTTACGCATTGAGATACGGATTTCATGTGATTGATGGATTTGAGAACCGTAGTGATATTTCAAGAAAGTATGCATTGTTTTGAAAACCCGGTTTCTCTTGATATGATATTTCGATGCGTTTACCATGAGTTTTCTCGGTTCTGAGATTTGTGTTAGAAACCCGATTCGAGGAGATGGATGATCCGTTTGCGGGTTCATGGTGGACCCGGTATGGTACCCTGGGGCAAGAAAGATATGTTGTGCAGTAGACGATAATCCTGGCAAGGGACCACTACCTACCGGTGACAGTTTGGACCCGACAGTTATCCGGAGGATACCGACCGGAGTCGTGAGAGGGATATGGGCCGATCCGGACTGACGGAGCTCGAGTTATGTGGATTTACGTATCGATGTTGGACACGGGTTCTAATGATGTTTCGAGTGTCGATGTTGAGCGCTCTGGTTCCATGAGATTTACGGATATGAGGGTCGATCAGAGTGACGGTGCCTGAGGTATTGGGATTTAGGGTGTCGTTGATGGACACCGGGATTTTCCACGATGGTGATTCATTGATGATGTTATGTTTTATCCCATACTCAGGATTTATTAGATATGCATTGTTTCATGTAGTAGTAGTACCCTGATGGTGTACCTTGATCATGATTGTTGCATATCCATATTGCCATACTTATGCTATCAGATTGTATGTGATAGATTATCGTTGTTCGTGCATACCTGCGATTATCTGTATGATGTTACTTACTTTTCACGAGTTGGCAACTCACCCCCGTTGTGCCACAGTGTTTTGCTGGCTTGACCCTCAAAGTAGTCGCGGCAGGATTCTTATTGTATCTATTTCAGTGGATACCGCTATGGTTGGCTGTGAGGCCTTTTTGCTTTAGGTGGGTTTGCGGTTATCCGATTATATCCATTGTATATCTCATTGTATCTAGTACTCTCCATCTACCATTTCCATGTATTGACTTAGAGACGAGTTTGTGAGGACCGATATTGTATGTTTTGTGACTCGTGGTGTCATGCTCGTGTGAGCCGGCCTTTCTTATGTTACTTTACCCCTTTTATGTTGTTTTTATTTATTTTTATTGTCTATTTCTTCGCTACGGCATCGTATATATGCTTGTGGTGGTTGTTTCCTCCTTTGAGCGTGATTTTCTCCCGTTTGGGGATGCTTTTTTTATATCCTGTGTTTGTACCCGTTTCGTTTCTAGTTTTACAAAGGTGGTGCTGCCGAAATTTTTAAGAAAATAAACTTAAGCTTTAAGATTTTTACGTGAGATTTCCAAAAGTTTTTAACAATATTTTTATCACTTATTTCTTTTTATGGTTTAGATTTCTGGGTTTTTGGCTTACTTAAATTGCGTTACGCCTATTGACGTCACGTGGTTTAAGTGCCGGTCACGTGCCTAAATTTGGGTCGTGACAGTAACCTAATGGGTGATGACGGGACCCAGTGGCGAATGCGGATGGCATATACGTACATCATATTTTTGTTCTTTTCTGGTATGATTAATTGATGG
Organism: Agapanthus africanus; assembly: GCA_030015575.1. NCBI lineage: Eukaryota > Viridiplantae > Streptophyta > Magnoliopsida > Asparagales > Amaryllidaceae > Agapanthus > Agapanthus africanus. Next base: position 363,737,637 of record CM057345.1, read on the forward strand.
GGCTGCATTGATTCTGATCAATGTAAGGAAAACAGACCTATTCGATGTTGTTGGAACAAATTTTCAAAAGCTGTTATTACAAGGATGTTTTCTTTTGTTTTGTAAAGTGGTATTCGGTTATGAATATCCAGCACCTCATTCGACAAGGCAAGAGCCGAGATCCCCTCACCGGGAGTGACCTCTTAGGCAGAAGTTTGCGTCAGGGTAATAACTTCACTATAATCGATTACTTTTTGTTTTGCATCGCGGTATTCAGTGAGAATATCCTGCACCTTATTCTACGAGGAAAGAGCCGAGATCCCTTCACCGGGAGTGACCTCTTTAGCAAAGGTTTTCGCCACTATAAATTTGTTAAAAGCTATCCGGTTCCTTCAACGATATTATGTTCATTACGTTAAAGGTTTTTCGCCAAAAACTATTCGTAGCCCTCCGTCATTTCAGACGGGTAGCACTTAGTATTCATGCTATGTTTGTTGGCCTTAGTCAAGGCATAATGTACAGTAGCTATTTGTTACTTTTCTTTTGTATAGATAGATGCGTTGGTTTAGGACAGTCGTACTGCCTTGTTGGCCTTAGTCAAGGGCGAGTACGGATGGGTTCAAATTAACATGGACAATGACGGGTAGAACATGACATGTGATTTATGTTTTATTGGCCTTAGTCAAGGTCATAAAAGCATGTGGTAAAAATCATATCGGGGGTTTCAAACATACAGGAAACTTGCCAGATATGCGCATACTTTCTTGAGTGTGATAACTTGAGTGGATTCCATCAAGTTATCATGCGATGATAGTTGGATCCCGATACCCACTGATGAGTTGGTTTACTCCTCGGGTGATTTTAGATGATCCCGACTAATTCTTCTTTCTGGTTTGGAGGAGAATTTTAGGATACAGTGGGAGACATCCTGATTAGATAAAGTGATTAACCATTCTGATCTAGGTTAGAGTGCACGCTGAGTGTTTCTTTTCTCTCTCTCTTTGGCAGCGACCGTGGCCCGACCCTAGACTATAACTCAGTAACCAAGTTAACCGAATTTTCTTAAAATACTGACTTTTGGATTGTCAGAGTTGCATACTTCATTACCACTCCTACTTTTACCTTTTGCTTTTCTCCGGAACATTCCGTATCACTACGAAGATCCATATTTATTGGATATGACCATCGTAAAGTTACATACGAACTCGAAGAAATTTGTTTCAGATTCGAGGATGGTTTCCGGTTATGGAGAAATTGAATAGGACTATTTAGTTGTCTTTTCCTTTTACCTTCTCTTAGGTTGTGAAGGTTCTTAGGATTAGTAAAGGGTACACCAATTGCGCTTATTGGATATTCTTCTTCTAAACCTTAGGTAGGTGTCGAAAGGTGGGGAAGGAAGAAAACCAATTAACCTAAGTGTGGTGTACATAAGGTAATAAGTAAAGACAAATAAAGGGATTAGAAAGAGGGCGAAGTAAATTGCGACTACTATCATTCACGACCAAACCACGTATTTCATCGCCACTCCTACTTCACCTTTAGATTTCCCCAGAACACCCCGTATCACTACGAAGATCCACAGTTATTGGATAATCCGTCGTATAGTTACATACGAACTCGAAGGAACTTGTTTCAGTTCGAGCATGGATTCTAGTTCAGGAGAATAGAATAAGGTTTATTCAGTTGTCTTTTATCTTTACCTTCTCTCAGATTGCGAGTGCTTCTAGGATTAGGAGAGTACACCTATTACGCTTATTGGATAGTCTTCTTCCAAACCATAGGCTGGTGCCAAACGGTAGGGAAGGAAGAAAACCATTTAGCCTAAGGGTGGTGTACAGAAGCTAATGAGTAAAAACAAATAAAAGGATTTGGAGAGATGGTAAGGAAATATACGGTTATAGTCGTGAATCTGGATAATAGAAGAGGTATTGCTAGGAATACCCGGATACCCCTTCGAAACATTTTCATGTTTCAGTTTCACTATGCGTTGTTAAATGAAAACTGATTTCCCAATTAGATCCTTACTCTAGGGTATGAATTTACCAGGTTTTGATTCTCACATCTGTATGGTTTTACAGATGATGAGTGGGAGTATGTTATTGGGAATTCAGTGTTTATATCCTCATTATATCGGAATTCGTTGTAATTGGTGATTTTTGAGGAAATCACCTGGGGTTTTGCCTAACGGCAAATATTTGGTTTTGAATATCCGTTGTTATGCACCAATTTCAAACTGATATATCTATACGTTTATTTTATAAAGTGAGATATAAATTTTTTAAATTATGTCTATGACATTTACCTATATCAGTTGATGGTTAGGTAAGGAGTATAAAACAGCGGTGTAATTCTTCTTAACCATAAATGAAGTTTTCAACCTACGACGCACAGAGTTTGAGTTATTCAACTCAGGAGACTTATACAAAGTATTGTATGTTGTCCAGTGTCCATTAGGACAGAGGGGTTGGTCCTCGTACTATATTTTGTTTACTTGTAACTTCTCCAGTTTTAGACAAGTATTTCGTAGAAATACAAGGTCCATGTTTTGAGAAGTTATAGGTACAAGAATAAAGTAGAGAACCATTTGTTGCAAGTACCAGGATTCTTCAAGATGATCGAAGATATAGATACTTATGTTTGGTATTCAGTTGATAGTAATGGTTTTGAAAACTTGCTTCTCTTTCAGGTTACTCATATCTGGATGCACTCCTAAGTTGAGTAATGCTGATCGGCCTCTCTCCATTTAGTGGACATGCACTGGAGACAACTGCATGATTTGAATCCGGTTCCAATTAAATCAGTCCCTCTGTTTCTATATTGTATATAGAATGGTTTATATCTTAACGATGTTAAGGTATATGTAGTTTTCCGGCTTATGCTTAAAACCAGACTCTGGATAACTCAAGGCACGTTTCTGTAATGGCAGTTTGTGGGTTATTCCGGGCTATGATGAGGGTTAACTTTCTACCATTTCGTAGATCAATAGTGATATTGTTCTTGACTCGCCACAGTTTTAGCAAAATAATTTTTTTTTCAGAAAACAGTAGTAGAAGTATGGTAGAACTGGAAGTAATTTTAGAACCACAAACGATTACTGAAAATTTAATAGAACCTAAAGATTCAATCATGGTTTGACATTCCATTAGCCACTCCGCAGATATGGTGGGTAACCTCAGGCACCCGAGAGGCATTTCGGTATCCTCAAAGACGGTGACAAGGAGGTTCTTGTTTACCCAGACTTCCCATTGCTGCTGTTCTAGACTATGAGACCCAGCAGGAGGATGAGTATAGCGTCGTTCTAAACTAGCTTTAGAAGTTCATGTGTACATGACTCCGCCAAAGGGTTGTTGTAGTCAGTGGGAGCAGCGGAAGCATAGTGGACAAGTAGCTTGTGTCTATTTATAGACTAAAGAGGATATAGCGGAGATAGATCATCTATTTTTGATGTGACAGTCATAGGCTTTGACTTCATCAGAATAGGAGATGGATCTGTTAAGAAGGTAATAGGGTGTGATGTCATGGTATTTAGATGACATGCACATTGTAGGAAGTGAAATACTACAATCGGTTAAACTGTGGTTGTCACACAGTGGTTTCTCCGCATAGGATTTGGATATTATATCAGGCATTCTGGTTACTAGATCTAGATTTGGGTAGTTTCCCAATCTGGGTACTTAGACAGTATTCTAAAGGTGTTTTAAATGGACGACTCCTGGCATGGTGGTGTACCTGTATGTGATGGAGTCACCCTCTCTAAAGGTGTCTTACAGACTAAAGGGCAGAGGGAAGTGCACGATTGGCATATCACTTGCTTAGGCAATTGAGTCAATCATGAGATGTCAAGTACCACACCAGATGTTTTTGCACTAGTTGCAATAAGTTGATATATTAATCCAATCCTGGAGAAACGTTCGGAAGCAGTTTATGAACATAAGTGGATATTCTAGGGATTTGATAACGACAACCTCCTTCGGGAGACGGTTATCATTCCAGGCTTCCAAGATGACCTGGATGACAGAGTGACTGTTAGAGTTATAGTTTTCCCTCTTTTTGAGGGCCAGTAGTTTGGGCAGGTGGTCCAAGTGAACACTGAGGAAGGCATGGCACAGGATACTGATTAAATTCAGTTGCCGATACAGTCTAAGTAGTTTACTGGATTTGGAGTTCATTTGTGAACTGGGTCCCATCAGATATCCAGGCATATTCTAAGACAGGTATTGCTCATTTCGGAAGATGGCTTTCTCCGTGAACTTAGGATAAAGAGAGATATAAAAAGAAACATCAGTGCGGATCCACTCACTGAGGCTATTTCTCGAACGCAATAGTTTTACAAACGAGCTTTGTGAAACTGATTAGTAGAGAAGTTGGGTGTTTGGTATCACACAGGCTGTGAGTATGCGACACCGCAATAATTAGCCTTAATTGCAAGTGGGAGATTATTGGCTATAGTACCCTCAAGTCAATTATTGGATCGCAGGCACATGATTGCAATGATTGAGGGATGACCTATACCGGTAGAATAATCTTACTCGAGATGATAGTATGCTAACTGGTTTGTCTTTATCATCATGTACATGCTTCAAGTGATATTACAGATCACTATTACATGTTGATAGAGCCCATAGGATTCTTTCTTGACTACCAGCAGTATGATGGCGATCATATACGTGAGAGTTGGGTGGTCTATAAGCACGTCCTTAATGTGTACCTAGTCGTAGGAGTTTCGAGACTGGGCATCGATACTCTAAGAATAGACTAGTGTATACGGATCGAGACCCCGACGAGGGGCGGTGGCCGGTCTCACAAGCCATTAGTGTTAGTTGGTTCACCTAAGATGTATACAGGTGCTCATTGGGTTATGAGTACACCGGACGGATTTGCCGGGAACATGCTAGTTGGTACTATACCTATTGTCAGATAACAATTCCCTGGTGACATGTGTACAGGTTAGTCTATCGACCTGAGATCGTCACTTGTCTCGTGTGAGTTCCCACTGTGCTTTGATTACTACCCTACGACGGCTTAAAGGAGTCATGCAAACAGGTTTTAGTTGGGTACAGTCCCGAGCCACATAGAGGCAGTGAGTAGATCTTCAAGGGATTCGTCTCTCCCGGTATTGGGGGTTTGAGGCGCGGAATGCACGGGTGGCCATCACCAGAAATCCTCGGCCGAGGTAGTCGAGAATTACCGATCTAGGATTGGTTGTTTCTCAGGTGCTGATAGGTTTTATGCTGACACTAAATGTCGCGTTATTAGGGGTCTGACTTTATCCACCCCCCTAGACTCGATATGCGATACTCATAGACGAACGGACCGGACTGTACGGATATTGTTACTGTCAGGCTCAGTAGGGTTTCAGGATGAGTTTGCTCGTCGTCCTCCCTTTCACTCAATACCTTGGCAGCCGTTACGAACAGCTAGTGCCACTGACACGCTTGTGGTTAAACCCACTGCCAGCGTATTGACGAGTCTTCAGAGTCCCACACAGAGGGTTTCCCTGGCTCGGACGAAACGTTGTAGAGGCCGTATGGTTTTATGGCAGGGTTCGATCATATACGTGCCCTTGTGCACGGATCATGATCGGACGGATAATACTAGTGGGCTTTGGTTTAAGCCGGATCCTAGTATTATATTGTTAGATTACTTTCGTCTCGTTGTATTTTTATTCAGTCGGAATACGGATGCGGATATGTATATACGGATGAGGGGTATTTTTGTAATTCATCACAAGATTTCTTTAGTTGATGCCATTTCTTTTTTTTGGATTAAACATTTAGTTTAAATGTTTAATAGGTGGAAAATGTGAGTGCAAGTTTTGGCCTTATGCATTTATTTGATGGTGCATGCACTTGGTGACTCATGGTATTAGTTCTAGTGATCATTTATTGTGACATAGATTGCGTTTGGGGCTAGAATTATTGTGTGGGATATTTGTGGAGAGAGAGGGAAGTTCTTTTCTTAGCTGGGCATTTTTCTTGAGTTGGTTTTCATGGCTCTCAAAATATCTCACAAAATAACTCAAGCCATTTTCTTCACTAGCTTCTTTATTAAGCTCACACTTTCCTCCATGGGCATGTTCTTCAATCTCCACCCATCCCTCTCATGAGTTGGGAATCCATGGGTGTATTGAGACAAAGTATTCACACACACTCTCTACTTCATCTTGGGCATCTAGGCTAGCAAACTAGATGTTCGAGTTGCTTCGGTTTAGAGGCGGGAGCCCGTATTAAGAATCCTCGACATGGATCTTCTTCGACGGAGGGAGACCAGAGATCAAACTTAATCGGGGAAGCCGCGAGGAGCTTGGGACAGAGGTTGAAGAGCGAAGGACACAGATCGATCGGTATAACCTCTCTAAACTCCTTTATGATAACTAGTATATGGTTAATGGTTCGATCCGGGAATCGGGTTCCGTTAGCGCCGGGTTTTAAAAGTTTTTGTTCTGCATTTGGCCACGGATTGATGGCCGGGCGCTTCCGTAACCCAACAAGCTGATGGTTATTTGTAAGGCAAGCATATGAGTGTTCAGGGATCCATCGAAGGTCGGGTCATGCCTCGGGACGATAGCCCGGGGGACGCCTCCAATGTATGGTGCTTATCCTGTTTTTGTGAGCCCTGAGACACATCATCTGCCATGTGTCATGATCTGGGGAGTTCCCACTTATGTGTATCATTAGAACTTGTTAGTGATTAGGATTAGATCGATCTTAATAGAAAAAAATTAACCAACTCTCTCTTGATTCTTATAATAATAAACCTAATTTTCTTTCAAGTGTAGATTGTTAGGTCCGTAGTACTCGCGCCCCAAAACCCGCAGTCAAGACGGAAGAGAAAACAAAATTTTTAATGCAAGCACAAGTAACCAAAACCCTAAAATCGATTCCAAATATTAAACTACCAAAGCAAACATACAAAGTTAAAAGGGTTAGCTATCTTTGTAGCATGTCCGCCTAATTGCGGGACACCCCAACACCGTTCTAAGGATTCTAGCAAGGCTCCGAAGTCGCTGGGAACAAACTTGCATGCTGATCGACCTTGCCGAAGATGATTCATCCTAGAGAATTCGAAATCAAGCTCTAGCTTCATACAAAGATGTCAAGTGAAGCAACTAAAGATCACAAGTTCCTAATTTGTGATGCTTAGCAATGTAGTGAAGAATTTCTCATGATTTCTCTCTTTTTCTCATTTTCTTTTCTATTGTAGAAAGCTAACATAAGGAAGTAGAGACAAAGAAGATAAGGAAGATAAGGATGCAAAACTTGAGCTTATCCCCTTCTCTTTTCCTTCTTATCCTACAATTGACGTGGTGGAATTGTGACTCATCACAATGAGTCACAAGCTGTCACGACCCGAAATGGCACGTGACTGGCCCTTGAATCATATAAAGTCTATAGGACTCCATCTAATTCAAGTAAGCCAAAATCCCAGAAATCTAAAACCATTTAAAAGAAAGTGTTTTGTTAAAATATGTCGAATATGTGTTTTTAAAACATCAAGTCTTTTCTGAAAATTTCGGCAGAGTTACCTTTGTAAATACTGGTCCCAAACGGGGTACAACAAGAATAATATATGCATAATGTTAAAGGCATCCCCAAGCGGGAGCTAGCTCTTCGTCAATCGACGGTCACAACCACGCAAGCAATATAATATACAACACCGAAGGGTGAGGATCAAAACTCAAAAAGGAAACTCAAATCATCATGAAAACCATAATAATACAATGCGCCACTCTAAGGTCGAAATAATATACAACTGGTCTCTAAGTCTGAATAAATATACAAGTCTGGTTGATGGAGTTACTAGATACAACTGAATGTAATAAAGTACAATGGTGGTCATGATGCTAGTGAACCCACCTACCAAAGCAAATCTTCTGGAAAGGAAGCAATGTGCCAGCAAAGCCGCACGAAACCTGTACGGCAAAACCTGTAAGAAACTGTGGCATAACGGGGGTGAGTTGCCAACTCGTGAGTAGAAAACATCACCGAGCAGAAATCGTATGTATGAATCAATCCTAGGTTAATACGATCAATAATATATATATATAACCTCAAAATGATAAGTCTGAAGTATGAAAAGGTGGAAAGGGTAAACATCTAAACAGAAGTGTAATCCCGTGTGCTCATATCAGTGTCTCAGGTAGCAATGTATCATGTGTATGAGGTATGAATGTAATGTAATGAAATGAGTGAGACAACTATTTTATTCAATGGGATTTCTGTAAGTATATAAATCAAGTATCATCAATAAAATCAATAAAGAAATCCGTGTCAAGTATCGACACAAAACATAAATCCCAATATCTCAATATCTCAGGCTCCGGCTACCCGGACTGGCCTGTATCATCAAATCTCAAAATCTCAGTGACTCAAATCTCAAAATCTCAATGTCTCAAATCTCAAAGTCTCAGGCATCCGTATCATCTGCGGGATCGGCCCGTAGGCTTCGGCAGAACGGATCAGCCTATATCCATCTTATGACTCCGGTCGGTATCCTCCGGATAACCGACGAGTCCAAATAATATCACCGGTAGGTAGTGCCCCCTGCCATCATCTTCTTCCATAAAATCACTCTCACCTCGGGGTACCTCACCGGGTCCACCATGTACCCGCAAACGGTTCATACGACTCCTCGAATTGGGTCTCGAAATCAAATCTCATAACCGAGAAAACATCATAGTGGACGACTCATACATCACGAGAAAACCACACTTTTCATTTTAAAGAGAGAGAGAGAGAGAAGTTTATAAATATTCTTGCGGTTTTCCCCCAAATCCAGGAAATCTCATGAAAATCCAAAATCCAATCATCAATAGAAAGTAAACAGTGAATATCGGCATAAAACTCCATAATACTGCATAACCAATGAATACTAATATGCAAGAAGTATCACAATAATGAATACAATGTCTAAACTAGCACAGAAATGATAAGTTGAGACTATCAGCTAACAGGCGATATCAATCAATTAATATTCTTTAAAGTGTACGTGACATGGCAATTACCGATGATGGTGTGTGTGAGCCGGCAAGTAAGTGTATGTGGAACATACGCATCATCGGTAATGGTGCTGGTGTCCTGACAGCATGATTTCAATATTAACATATGAAAACGCAATATAAGCATGTAATGCGATGCAAGCAGCAAGAATATGCGGGAGTTGAAAAATAAACACAGTGATAACGAATCAGCATTTATATAAATATGAGTTATACAGTTTTGCCATTTGAAATAACACGAATCGTGCTGTTTTGAAAATAAGGGCTACGGTGTTTTTAAGAAAGATACATCTTTTGAAATATCCGTAGAATCCCTTGGCCCGTCTTTAAAATACTCACGATTCATTAGTTTTGAAATAGGTATGACTCGAGTCTAATCTATCATTTACAAGTAAACTACCGGAGTAAACTAAACAGGCTGATCGAAAGGTAAGGAAACCGCCTAACATCTGAGTCGATACATACATACATACATACATACATACATATATATATATATATATATATATATATATATAACATTCGGTGATCCCGCCTCAATAGTATCCCATACGATACAATATCTATAACATGGCATCCTCTAGTCAAGAGTGCGGATCTATCATCAATATATCCCGTACGGTAAATCCGTCGTACGGCATCCTAAATCTGGGTACGGGTCAATGTCATATCTATCACATTATTCATCTGGTATCCTCTTTATCAAATATCATGATCCGGGGTACTGATCTACGTCTAGTACAATACTGATACCATCTATGTATGCATGCGTGTGTATAAAAACACCACGTTAAAAGGACCCGCTAAAACATCATGTCGTAACTCGAATATGAACCATGTCACATCACCGATCTCACGGCCTCAAGCCCAATCTCATCGACTCATCTCCAATCCTAAGTACTATCCTCATCATCTAGTATATGTATACGTGTATATATATATACACATACACACATAGTCCCGTACCCATGTGTGTGTGTGTGTATATATATATATATATACATATCCCCATATACGCACAAGTAAAAAGAATGTATGCATGTGTGTGCGCGCGTGTGTGGGTGTATCAACTACTCTACGCTTTCACAACTAACACTAAACTAATCCATGAACACCTAGAATCTATCTTAATCATCAATAATCTCATATCAACATATAAAATATGTGTGTGTGTGTGTATACGTATTCGTATACATCACTACGAACTGCGGGGGTGCTATACGCCATCCACCTGACTTCCCCCGTAGATATATATCTACTCACCTTGATCTTGCTTGCCGATCTCTATGTCGCCATCATCTTCTTCATTGTCTCAAATCAACGTGGGGGTACCTACACATCATAACGTATCGTGCCGCATTAAAATCCAATTCAAAACCAAAACGACATGCTAAAGGCCTATAGGTTAGAACATGTGGACCATGCCTTCAAAACCACCAAACAACTCTCGATATCGTCGTACAAACGTCAAGTGATCGAGGTAAAACACAATACTAGAAATTCATAATTCAAAATACGAGAAACAAAACCCCGAATCAAAACATCAACTCTTGAAAATGGTCCCAGATTTTACCCTATGTCAAATTAGCCAATTTTGCATATGCGAAGGGTCTAGTTTACAGGAGATGGAGCTACAGACCATACACGAACTAGTTCCAACCTACCCTGTCCACAAATTGCGGCTAGAAAGATTAAATCTGCGGCCATGTAGAGGGTATAGGGGCTGGGGTCTTGGGATTAGCTTCCTGGGTGCATGCATGTATCACTGTGTATGCTAAATAATTTTCAGAGGCTCTAGGTGTTAGCAGATTTCATTATACCCTCCCAGAATCCACAATTTTCCGATATCAGGTTTTCTAAGTTCGTATTTCGGGGTTTAAGTCTCAGGTTCAGTCCACTATATCATCACAACAGGGGTTATAGTCTGTAATTACACCACAATTGCACCTTTGGAATCAATTCAAACCCTAAATCCTAACTTGGAATTTCCAATCCCCACTAAACGACACTAAATCGGTTCTAATCAAACATGGATGTAAAAGTAATGGAAATACTATGCTAATGGTTAAGAGAATAGCTCATATGGCAACTCAAGAAATTTCTTGAGTTGCCCCAAGTCTTCAAAATGCAAGCTTTCTTGGTCTAAAGTGTAGCTTGTGAGCTTCTGCAAGTATTTTATGAAGTGGAGATGATGTTTTGGGGTTGTTTTGAGGGTGTTTGTAAGGATGAAGTGGAGGGGGATGGAGGAGGCATCAGCTCTTGAGAGGGGAGAGGAGAAATGAAGAGGACAAATGAATGGATAATGGCTTTGGTCCAAGGATGACCCCCTCACTTTACTCTCTCTCATGCCCATACCCAATTCTTTACTAATATCCTTTTTCTTTTCTTTTCTCCTTTCTCTTTTCTCTTCTCACAAAAAAACCCAAAACCATGAATGAAAATGAAAAGAAAGCCATGAAGGAAAATGTAACACAAGTGTAAAAATGATATGGTGCATGTTTTGCACAAAACACGCTTAAAGCCCGATTAGCGATATTTAATCGCGATTAGCACTAAAATAGTGTCAAATAAATCATAAACTTTCATAATTTGCATAAATCACATAAAGCACCCTTATTTCAGTAATTTCTAAAAATTTTCAAATTTTTCCCCATTTATCGGTATTTAATTATACCACAATATTTAAATATTCATTATTTTTAATATTTAATTATAAAAATTCCCTTTTAGGGTTTGAAGGAAGATTTGATTAAAACAGTGGGAGCCATCCTGATTAGATAAAATAATAACCAATCTGATCTTGCAAGAGCGCACGCTGAGTGTTTTCTTCTCTCTCTCTCCAGGTAGCGACCATATCACGCCTTAATCAAGATAATAATACGGATTATTGACCGAACCCGCTTGTTATACTGAGCTGGGGAACGTTGGTCCCGCTCCAACTTATAATTGTTATAAGACCGAGCAGGAATTAGGGGATTACCAGAATTCCCGTGCCGCCCAAACGAAGAAAGTGCATATGATGCATCTCCTTCGGGTGTGTTCATTACAAAGAACTGTTTCTCTGTATCCTCTACGTCCTGGGTATTTGATACCGGATCAGGATCCCAGATATGTAATCTGTTACATAGGGCTACGGAAAGGTAGAGAACTGAGAACGGGTGATAAGTTTCATGAAACAGAAAATGGGGCAAGTGTTGCAGCCAAGTCTGTTGGTCACTGTCACCCAGTATTCTAAATACATTGATTCTAAACGAATGTTATTAGATACCGAACCTGATATACAAAATCATATCAGTCTCTTTATTAGTAAAGAAATGATAAAATTTTGTATTGTTGGATAATGTTTTGAACATTTCCTATATCAAAAGTTGATCGGTTCAGGCACGTTATCTAAAAGCATTGATGTTCTAAATCAAACTACGGTTCTTAGTATACAGAACACACACAAGAGGAAGAGTTCAGAAATGAAGGAATCCTTCTTGAGGCATTGTAGACTAGGTCATATCAATATGACCCGACTGGCTGAAGTTACATTTAGATGCATATTTAAATTAGTTTGAATTTACATCTTGTGAAACTTGCCGGTCATGTCACAAAGATACGATGACCATAGCTCTGTTTACTGGAAACAGAGAAAGAGTTAGTGAACTCTTGGGATGATACATGTTGATGTATGTAGGTCCCCTGTCTACACATGCCAAGACCGGTTCTTTGTATTTCATTACATTCTTTGATAATCTCTCAAGATTTAGACATATATTCCTGTTGAAACACAAGTCCAAAGCTTCTGAGATATTCACAGAATATAAGTTAGAAGTAGAGAACCAAAACGGGTATAAGTATTATGTCCTTTGATGTGATCAAGGAGGAGAATACTTGAGCACGGAATTCTTGGACTTTTCTAAAGGAGAATGAGATTCTCTCTCAGCATTACTCCTCCGTATACACCATAGCACGATGGTATATCGGGGCGGAGCAATCACACCCTATATGATAAGGTGTGCTCTATGATGAGTACTACTGAGTTACCTATTTACTTTTGAGAGTTATGCACTTGAGAAGCTGCATACCTATTGAATAGGGTTCAAATCAAATCAGTTGCCTACCACTTCATATGTGATATGGAAAGGGAAGAGCCCATATCTTAAGATGGTTAAGATTTGGGGTTGTCCAGCCTATGTCTAAAAGCAAAATCCGGGCAAGCTCGAGGCCAGGTCTGTTATGTAGAACTGGAAAGGTTCCAGCTATACAAACTACAGCAGATGATTTAGTAGAACCAAAGGATTCAGTAGATTCCAACGAACCTCAGCCTCTCCGCTGATCTAGTAGGGTTCCTCACCCACCTAAGAGATACCTCGGTTTCTCTATGACAGTGGGAGCGAGGAATGCATCATGAGATGATGACCCAACTAGTTTCGAGCAGGCCATCAAGAGTGGAGACTCTGTAAGAATGGCTGGATGCTTAGCGATCTGAGATGGAATCCATGTACACCAACAAAGTATGGACTTTGGTTGCTATATCTGAAGGGTTAAATCCCTATCAGGAGCAAGTATATCTTGAGAAGATTACTTGGTGTCCATGGAAAAGTTGAGACTTTCAAAGCTATACTTGTTAAAGGTTTGCATCATTGACCAGGTATGGATTATGTTGAAACCTTTTATAAGGATCTATGTTTAAGTCCATCCAGATCCTACTTGCCACGGCTACATACCATGACTACGATATCTGGTGGTTGGGTGTCATGACTGCTTTTCTAAATGATGTTTTGAAAGAGAGAGTCTATAAGTACACAGTCAGAGGGCTTCGTAGACAGTGGGAGCAGCGGAAACATGTACAAGATGCTTTATAGGATAAAGCAGGCATCGCGGAGTTGGAACGTCTGTTTTGATGTAGTAGTCAAAGAGTTTGACATCATCAAAATGGTAGATGAACCTTGTATATACAAAAAGGTAGTAGGGAGTATGGTAGTGATCCTCGTAGAGTACGTGGATTGCATATTCTTGATAGGGAAGGAGTTTCCTATGCTACGCTCGATCAATCTCCGCTTATCATAATGATTCTCCATAAAGGATCAAGGTGATACCTACTAAATCCTGGGTTTTGGATCTATGAGATAGATCTAAATGGATGTTAGGATTCTCACTAGTTGTAGTGAGATGGTATCAATCGATCCTGGGGAGAATCACTGGAAAGGTTCCAGGATGATAAGGACGACTGAATGTCAGTCACAGGAATTTTCTTTACCCTCAGTGAAGGGACGGTATGTTGGAAGAGTTCCAAGCTTGATACCGTGGCATACTAGACGATAAAGGCTGGATACATCGCTACTTAAGATGCTACCAAAGAGGCTGTCTGGGTGTATATTTGTTCATGAGATGAACATAGTTCCTCCCATTGTATGACAATGGAGTTGTGGCTTATGCCAAGGAACGTCCGTCCCATTAGTGATCTAGACACATTCCGAGGCAGTGTCACCTGATCATGGAGATGGTTGATCTCCAAGGGATCGAGGTTAGGAGAGTAGACTCAGAGGACAACACGGCGGATCCACTCACAAAGGCCTTTTCCCAGAGAGAGACTTTTATGGGACGGTTGAGTATGAGATACTACAACCACTGCTATCAGATGGCCCTAGTGCAAGTGGGAGATTGTCAGTTATATGTATGCCCTAGAGGCCATTACTATACATAGGATGTATATTGTAGTGGATGCTTGGACATATATAGGGAGGACTTTCTTGCTCGACATGATAGTATGCTATCTGGTTGCTCTTTACCTTAACGTGTACACTGATTGTCTCTCTGTTACATGTTGGTAAAGCCCTTAGGATGAGTACTTGACTACCTGGACTATGATGCGGATCATATTAGTGGGGACATGGTAGTCCATAAGTACATCCTTCAAGGTCCCTAGTCGTGGGTGTATCGAGACGGGGCATCGATATACCAGAGTAGACTAGCGTATACCTTCTCGACCCATACAGATGGGCGATGGATGATCCCATATCCATTGGTGTTTGACATCAGAGATGATATACGGGTGCTCAGTGGAGACTGGGTACACTGGACGGACTCGCCGAGAACTCCCAGATGGTATTATACCTTACGTCAGATGGCAGTTCTCTGGTGACACTGGTACAGGTTAGTCTGTGGACCCGAGATCGTCATAGAGTCTTGTGTGATTCCCACTGTGGTTTGATTTCCACCTTACCGTGTCCAAGAGGGCGTGCAAAACGGTGGTTTTTGGGTACAGTCCCAAATCACATGGAGGCAATGAGCGATAGGAGGGGATTCGTCTCTCCCAGTATAGGGAGTTGATGTTGCGCTGTGTTTGATTGGCTATAACCGGAAATCCCTGGCCAGGGTTGCTGAGATTTACTGGTAAGTGTTACCAGTAGTTTCTCAAACTGTTATAGACCTCATATCGACAGAACTTATCGAGCTATTGGGGTCTGACGTTTACCACCCCTAGGCGAGATATGCGACATATCAGACAACGAGACCGGACTGTACGGTAAGTGTTACTGGTTGGATTCACAGGAGTGTGAGCGGGCTTGCTTGTCGATCTTCTGATCGCTCAATACCCGGGTGGCCGTTACGTTTAGCAGACCGCTTGCGGCTTGGGGGTGTTTGATATGATCATCACCTGCTGTCGACGTATTGACGAGTCTTTAGAGTCCTACACAGAGGTTTCCTGGCTCAAGTGAAACGAAATAGGAGCGCATATGAGATATGTGCGGGACCGAGAATAATGCGTGTATGTGATACCGTATTCTATTCTCGCGATTTGTATCATCGGCAGGTTATATGTGATATAGCCGGGTTACCGAATCAAGTGTTGATTCGATACATTGATACACTTGATATTAGTCGGTTATATGCAGTATGACCGGATCATTAAATCAAGCGTTGATTTAATGATTTAATGCATAATTATATATTTGATATATTACTTTGCATTAACTAGTATTGGTTCACTTAAGATGGATTTTCTCACTTGTTGTGCACATTGTATATATGATATAGTTTTGTGCACTAGTTTGTATCTTGTTTGATGATACATGCAAACTTGGGTGTATGTTTGGTTTAAACCTTGTTTAGTAAATGGTTAGGGTTTCATTTCATTTGCTTTATTTACTTATTCATTTATTTATTCATTCATTTTGGTGAGAAATAAAATGGTGACTTTATTTGGAATTCACTTGAAGCTTCATGAAGCTTTGAAAGACAAAGCCATTTTGTTTCTTTCCTAAACCCTAACCCTTTAACTAAACCCTAGTTCATTCTCTACATGAGTTAGCCTCACCCATGGTTGCATTATGATAACTCTTCACTTGATTTTTGATTTGAATTTTTAATGGATATTCTTTTCTTCATCTTCTTCTTCTTGAGAGAGAAAAGAAAAGCTTGCTTCAAAAATGTCAAGTGATGATTCCAAGTGAGAAATCCAAATCCAAAGTGAACCCACTTCCTATTTCTTCATCCTCTACCACTTGCCAAGTAGTATAGGGTGTTTTCTTCATAAGTTTCATGACTTGGTGAAGTTGGAGCTTGATCTTGAGTTGCCTCGACGTAGATCATCTTCGGCATCGAAGTCGACGACCTAGCCCGATCATTTCTTTGACGAAACCATCGCTATAGTCTGGGATCCGATGATCACAGCGGAGGGACATCATCACGGAGCTTAGGAAGTGGAGGACCGGATCTACAAAGGTTGTTTTTCCATTCACTTAGCAGTTAAGTTGTTTACTACTTGCATGTTTCGCCTAATCTCTAGTTAACGATCTATATTAGGGTTTCTCGGCACCGGAAAAATTTGAAATTGGCATGGTTGATGCCTTGTGAGACCTCATTAGTGTGCCTAGGAACCCTACAGTGTGAGGCTGTGGCGGGTTCACCTTCCAGTTTTCGGATAACGCGAACTTGCCTTGTTGGTACTGATCCTCGATCCATCCCTTAAAGACGAAGCAATATTCGATTGGATGGTTTACCGCTTGGTGGTAAGGGCAGTAATTAAGATCGTTGACATTGCCTGGCTGCAACGGACGTTTTAGATTCGGCAGATTGATGAGTCTGTTGCGCACCGCCAGCTCGAACAGTCTTCTCGTTTTATAGTGAGGAAACGAGTAAGGACGTCCTAGTCTCTCCTCGTGTGATGGGCGTGGACGCATATTGTTTTGACGGACAACCGGCTTTAAGTTGTTCGGCTGTTGTTAAGTATTAGCGACGAAAGTTGCTTTCCCTTTCCCCTTTTCATGCCGAGGATCCGTCTTTGAAGGAGATGGTGTGTGTCCCATCTGGTCCATTTGGGCCAACTTGTCAATCAAGTCCTGGAAAGTAGTTGGCTAGAAAAACATCATGAACTGGGAGATGGCCGCTTGAGGGTCAAGAGTGCCCATGAACATACCCACCGCTGGCACTTCTTCGATCCGCTGTTCGCATTTCGACCGCAGATTCCTCCATCGAATAGCGTACTGGACCAACGTCTCGCATGGCTTCACCCTGGCATTAATCAGTGCCGTTATCGGGGTGCGTTCACTAGCACTCGCGAATCATTGTGTAAACAATAGCTCCATCTCCGCAAATGTTTTGACGGAGTCGTTTGGAAGTTCGGAGCACCATTCAAATGCCGTTTCCGATAAGCTGCCGACAAATTGGCGGAGCAAAAGCTTATCATCGCCCCCGGTTTTGCCGCACAGAGCTCTGAACTGGGCGACGTGCTGGTGGGGATTGCCCGTCCCCTTGTACACATAGAATATAGGGATCGTATATCCCGGCGGGTAACTGATTGGGTCATACCAGCCCGGATAGGGTCGTCCGGTTCTAACAATTTGCCCAGCCGCTTCATTCGCCTGATGAACTCGTATCTGTTGAGCTATATAGTCGTCTAGTGCAGCTTTGGAAATGGTTTCCTCCTTGGCTGCTGAATGAGCCGGAGGAGGATTAGATGTCTCCCCTCTATCGTCTTCAATAATGATCGGAGGGTCTTCAGCTGGAGGGTCTGGCTGTAACATCATTCCTACCATGTCTTGGAAGAGAAGCGCCATTTATTTTATGTGGGCAGCTTGTTCTGCTGCTTCTCTGTCCTTCTTTTCGAGGATTCTCCGAAGAAACTCGGCATCCGTTTCCTGCTCACGACGCTGCTCTGATGATGCCTCCAGGCTTTCTTTTGGCCCGGTGAGTGTGGCCATTTGCGTCAGCATTTCTTGAAGCTTCTGTTGCTGCTCCTGGGCCTTTGTTACGGATCGGGTGAGCGATCGGTGACTCGTCGAAGCGCGGCTATCCTCTTTCCCGGATGCCATATAGACAGTGTGCACCACCATGCCCCCAGACTTGGGGCATTTAGATTCAGTGTCTTTGCGATTTGCTAAAGACACAGGGATCTTCTCCGACCTCCTTCTTTTGTGAGCGGTCGAAGTTGAGGGGGCCGTTGTAGTGGGCACCCAAGTAGCTGTTGCTTTTTCTGGCTTGACAGAGTAGTCCTTCTCCTGCCGAACCTTCATCTTTTCCTGTCGGCGGAGATAGTCTTGATCCATTACGGAGTCTTGGACTTGACGTCAGACCTTGTAAATGTTAGAGGACAGCCGTTGAGGGGGCTGCTCCAGCTTCACCTTTAGGGCATTATCCACAGGTGTAGGAGATCTTTTCAATGCGGCAGTTGGCGAGTTTTTGCGCACCCTTCTTAGCGGTTCAAAGCTATTCCCGATCGGAACAGCAGCATTGATTTCCACCATCGGAGCTGGCGGAGTTAGCCCAGAGGGGGAGTTTCCCCCAGCCTTCCTTACCCGGCGCCAGTGACGACGGTGAGCATGTCGTGCGATTGGAGTTGGTTTAGCCGTAGGGGTGACCTCCTCATGACCCCTGTGTTGGTCAGAATTCGCCGGTATCAGCCTTTTAAAGACCGACGTCCGTTGAATGGGGACGACCAACTTATCAAAAGCAGACTTCCGAGTAGGGGAAGCAACCTTGGTGATTTCACCTGGAACGGGAGCAGAAATAGTCAGTCTTGTGAAGACCGACCCTTTGGCAGGAGAAATTGCCTTGACAATTTTAGGAGCAGGGATGGCTATCTGCTTCGGGATAACGCCTTCTGGTATTGCAGGCTTCCTCATGGGCCCGTTGGAGCTCTGGCCTAGTCTGTTAAAAAACGAGGCAGTAGAGTTGGGCGACCCGTTGAGAGGGGCCGCAGTAGTAGCAAGCCGATCGAATATCGACTTCTTGGGAGCTTCTTATGACGGTACAGGGGCGTTGAAGCTCATGGGTGGGAGTATGGTCCCGAAGAATAATCCAGCGGTGGCTTGAGTTACCTGCTCCACTGGCATCTTGAAAAGGGAGGCCGCTTGGGGCCCATAAGTCACTCCTCCAGCAAGGACGGAGTGAGAGTTGCATTTGCAGGTAGTGCATTTTGAAGCCATCGATCTTCTGTTTTCTGCACGGAGCAAGACACCAAATCTAAGTACCTCAAATCCACAGGCAACCATAGCAAACCGCGATTCGTTCGCGAACACGACACACGAATTGTAGAGTGGAAAGAGGAAGAGGTCCCACCGGGCGTGCCAGAATCTGTTCCCCTCCGAAGGACGCGCAAGACAAACGTCTTGCCTGAAATTCGGGGCAGATGCTAATTGGACATATCCGTCCACCTCTCCGAAGATGCCAAGTTGATTTATGGCACCATGTATCGAAGGTTTAAACGGATGCGGCCGATGTAGCAGACTTCGTCATATTCCCCCTCGTTTGAGGGGTTTTTGATTGTGGGGACGCTCTTCCCTGCAGGCGCAAGCCCCTGAAGTTAATTACACTACCGCATCGCAGTAACAACTTTCTTCTTCTCCAGATGGTCACTTCATGTCATGGGTGTTTATTTTGTTTGTGGTTGCCCGTGGATTGTATACAGAGACTAATTTATGTTATCGTCCGTAGGATGTGGATTAGTCTAAATCCGTATTTTCTTAGATTTGGGTTTGGAGTTTGGGTTTAAGGATACGTTAGTCTCATTTTGGACTAAGATCAACTTAAACGTTTGTTAAGGATGCGTTAGTCTAGTTTCCAGACTAAGATCAACTTAACAGGATCGTTTAGATCCAACAAGAAAGCATTTGGACTCTATTGTTTAGTTTAGAGACATTGCGGTCGATTACCAGTTTAAGGACATGGTGGTCCATTGTAGTCCGTGGAATTTATGGCCGTCGGGACCCGTCACCTCTCTGAAAACGTTGAATGATTACAACGACAAATAGCATAGGAGTTCAGAGATATACCCTTGAACCAATGTTGGTTTGGGGATCTATAGTCCGATTTGGGACTAAAGTCTGTTTGAAGGTTTATGAGCATATGGACTCAGTTGATATGAGTTGAACATTTTATTGTTCTGGTTGTTGAGCCTTTATTTGGGCTCGGCCCTTTTATTAATGCATAGCATTGGGCCCTGTAATTAAATGCATAGCATTTATATTTGGCCTGTTAGGCCTTTACTTGGGCTCTGCCCTTTTTAAATAATGCACAGCATTTTAGTTGTCTGATAGTGCACCACGTGGCTTGTCAGGCGCTTTGCGCCAATTAAAGAGCACAAGGCACCAGCGCATATGGAGGTGACACGTGTCACGCTCTGGTGAGCGCAAGTCTGTTAGCGCAGTGCGCTGCGCTAGTGCACTGCTGACACGTGGTGCACCCTGGTGCAGTGCGCCATTCTAAGAGCACAGTGCGCAAAGCGCAGATTGTTCTGTGATTGACACGTGGCGCGTTCTGGTGCAGTGCGCCATTCCAAGAGCGCAAAGCGCATTTCAAAATTGCAAGGCACTGTCCAATAGCGCAGAGCGCATCTTGATCCAATTTAGATTAAAGAAACAAGTTTTTTCTTGTTCTCATGAAAGAGGTTCTACCTCAAGATTCAAGAACCAATGATTCTTATTCTTATCAAAAAGGTTGTACCTTTATACAGATCAAATGATCTGTGAAGTAATACTTCTTTAATTTTTTTTATGATTAGATCTTTCTGATCTTTTTCTTTTTATTGAAGATCTTGATCTTGTTCTTAGATCTTTGATCTTTTTAGAAGAGATTCTTCTTTTTTAATGAGGTATTTTCATCTCTGTTCTTCAAGAATCAAATTCTTTACCTTCAAAGGTGAAGAAGATGATCTTCTCTCTTCAAAGGCTTGCCTTTCAAATTTTTTAGAGGGTTCTCTCTTTTCTGTATTTCTGTATCTCTGAGAGTTGGAGTCTAGGGGCCTTTATATAGGGCCAATTGGTTTGTTAAGTTAATTACAGAGATCTTTCTCTGATTGATCTGGGGATAGTTCACCACCGTTGGATCTTTGATCCTAAGGACTCTGTTTTTTAGAAGACAATCTTCTTATTTTAATAAGAACTTTCTAGAATTTTAATTCTGATTAATTAAATAATTTATTATTTAAATTCCAGTGCTGGCGCAATTGGCGCCAGCGCGCCTACGCTAGCGCGCCAGCGCTTGACACATGGCGCGCAGCACAACTGCTCTAGCGCACCACTGTTTGACATGTGGCGCGCAGCGCAGAGCGCAAGTTGTCTGAAGCGTTGCTTCCTTTATTTAAAATTTGAATTTTAAAACAAAGCCTTGCTCTGATTGGGGGTGCGCTGCCTTGGGCGCAGCGCTCCTGGCGCTGCTGTGTTTGATGTTGACACGTGGCGCTCTGCGCGCAGCGCAAGGAATCTGAAGCGTTGCTTCAATTTTTGAAATTTGAAATTCAAACAGAGTTTTGCTCTGATTGGGGGAAACACCTGTGTGACAAGAACCCTTTGACAGATTGTAGCATAGGAATGTCATTTCCTATCAAGAGAATGTAATCCACGTATAAAACGAGGAATACGACAGTTCGTGCTACAATTTTACTATAAATACATGGTTCATCTGGATTTTTGATAAAGCCAAATTCTTTGACCGTCTCATCAAAACAGATGTTCCAACTCCGCGATGCCTGTTTCAGTCCATAAATGGACTCAAGCAACATCCATACCTTCCCGCTGCTCCCACTCTGAATCAAACCCTCTGGCTGGTCCATATAGACACACTCCTCTAAATTTCCATTTAGAAAAGCGGTTTTTACGTCCATCTGCCAAATCTCATAATCATGGAAAGCAGCAATGGCACGAAGGATCCGAGTGGATCTGAACATAGCCACTGGAGAAAAGGTTTCGTCATAGTCCAAACCAGGTCTTTGACGAAAACCCTTTGCAATAAGTCTAGCCTTATAGGTTTCAACCTGTCCATCTACACCAATCTTCCTTTTGAAGATCCATTTGCATCCTACGGGTTTTACCCCTTCTGGAGCAACGCCCAATGTCCATAGTTTTTTGGTGTACATGGACTCCATCTCGGTCCGCATTGCATCCAGCCATTTTACCGAGTCAGTGCTCTGAATGGCCTGCTGGAAGCTAGTCGGCTCATCATTATCAATGATGCAAGCATCTCTATCCCCGTCCATGAGAAAACCGTAGTACCTCTCGGGCGGATGAGACTGCCTACTACTCCTGCGGAGTGGCGCAGGAATGTCCTGTCCTTTCGAACCTTCTGGTTCTACTAAGCTTTTAGTAATAGCTTGTGGTTCTGGAATTTCTTCCAGTTCTATTGCGCTCCCACTTATCTGACTTTCTAAAAATTCAGTTTCCAAGAAGCAGGCATGATGAGAAACAAATACCTTTTGTTCCTCTGCGTAATAGAAGAAATATCTCTTAGAGTTCTTTGGATATCCCACAAACTTGCACTGTACTGAGCGTGCCTCGAGTTTGTCCACATGCTGCTTTTTGACAAAAGCTGGACATCCCCATGTCTTAATGTGCTTAAGATAGGGCTTCTTCCCACTCCACATCTGATATGGTGTGGTAGGCACTGACTTAGTTGGAACTCGGTTCAAAAGATATGCAGCTGATTCTAGTGCATATCCCCAGAAAGATCGCGGTAACTCAGCGTTACTCATCATGGAACGTACCATATCCAATAGGGTTCGGTTCCGTCTCTCCGATACACCATTGTGTTGTGGTGTGTATGGAGGAGTAAGTTGATAGAGAATTCCATTCTCTTTTAGGTAATCCTGGAACTCGGCACTCATGTATTCACCACCTCGATCAGATCTCAGTGTCTTGATACTTTTGCCTGTTTGTTTTTCTACTTCATTCTTGTATTCCTGGAATTTTTCAAAGGCTTCAGATTTATGCTTCATTAAGAAGACATGTCCATACCTTGAAAAATCATCCATAAAAGTAATGAAGTAAGAATAACCACTTCGCGCATGTGTAGACATTAGACCACATACATTGCTGTGTACGAGTCCCAAGAGCTCGCTCGCTCTTACTCCGTGTCCAGTAAACGGAGTCATTTTCATCTTTCCTTTGAGACACAATTGACAAGTTGTATATGATTGATATTCGAACTGATCCAAATATCCTTCTTTGTGCAACTTAGTTAACCTTGTCTCATTGATGTGACCAAGCCTACAATGCCATAAGAAAGCATGATTTAATTCTGGTGACTTTCTTTTGTGTGTAATCTGGATATTGAAAATCTGCGGTTGGTTTAAAACGTATATACCGTTGCTTAATGTAACCGACCCAATCAGAACATGATTAAGGTGAATGTTAACAATATTACTTACAAATGCAAAATCATAACCTTCTTTAGACATTAAAGATACAGATATGATATTACAAGTCGAACTGGGTACAAAATAACAGTCTGTAACATTTCAAAAAAATAAAATATTATTTTTGGTAATTTTTATAATTTAATATTAATTTTTAATGAATATTTTAATATTTCGGTATAATTAAAAACCGATAAATGGGAAAAGTTTTGGAAAAATTATGGAAAATTCTAAAATAGGGTATTTTATGGAATTATTCCATTTTAAAGTTTTTATGATTAATTATATGCTAATTTAGTGCTAATCGCGATTAAAAATCGCTAATCGGATTTTTAGCATTTTTGTGCAAAACATGCACATATCATTTTTACACTTGTTACATTTTCTTACATGTTTTGGGTGTATGGTCATTGTTTTGGGTTTACTATTGCAAGGAGAAGGAAATAAAGGAAAAGAAAAAACAGAAAAGAAAGAATGATTAAGAGAGAGAAAGAGTAGGTGAGGGGTCAACCCCTTGTTGTGAGCCATTCCCCCCATCATTTCTTCTTCTCATTTCTCTCCCCTCTCTCCCTTGTGCTGCTGCTACTGCCTCCCCCTCTTCCTCCTCCATCTTCAAGCCCAAAACACCATGAATACAACTCCAAAACCCTATCCCCATTTCACAAATTTTGTGCCCAAGCTCAAGGGAAACACATTGGACCAAGAAAGTCTTCATTTTGGCGCTGTTGAGGATTCATGAGGATATTATGAGGTAATTCTTTCACAATTAGAGTTGTATTTATTGTGCTTAAGCCTCAATTCAAGTTTGAAATCGATGTCGGGTAGTTTAGTGCACTTTAGGCATTACTAGAGAAGGTTAGGGTTTAAGTTGGGAAGGGAGGTGAACTTGAGTGTGTTTGGTGACCTTAAGCCCCCCTACAATGTTTTAAACCCGGACCAAACACATATACATAACCTGAAACCCAAAAATACGGAATTACAAAACTTTTCATGTCGTTTTGTGACGACTTTGAAGGTGCAGGGAAATCTGGAGTGAACCGGGACCAAAACGAGATAAACAAACAACTCCAGGGACCAATTTGAGACCATGTGAGACCTCCCTGACCAGACGACACCCCATGTCCCCAGGAAAACCGAGGAGGACAGTTTTGGCAAGGGAGTGGCCGGCCATTTAGTGGTGGGATGTGTCCAGATTGTTCCAGTAGCTCATATATACCGTATACTTCATCCCAGTATTGTTTGTGCACCTAGTTTGGACCTGAACAAAAATATGGGGCATGTTTTCTTGGTTTCTGCCTTGTATTTAGTGTTGTTTATGAATTCATGTTTTGATATTTGGTATTGTACTTGATCGCTTGACGTTTGTACGTCTATATCAAGTGTTATTTGGTGGTTTTGAAAGAGTAGTCCGTAGGTTCTAACCTATAGGTTTTTAAGCGTATCGTTTTGGTTTTCGTGTGTCGTTTCGCCTTTGAACTTGATTTTAACGCGATACGATACGTTATATGTCTAGGTACCCCATGTGATGTCGAGACGTTGAAGATGAAGATGGTGACATCGGCGTCGACACACAAGAAGCAAGGTGAGTAGATTTATATCTACGGGGAGAAGTCGGGTGGATGGCGTATAGCACCCCCGCAGTTCGTGGTGATGTATATGAATACGTATACACACATATATTTATTATATGTTGATTTGAGTTTATTGATGGTAAAGATAGATTCTAGGAGTTCTTGGATTGGTTTAGTGTTAGTTACGAAAACCCTAGAGTAATGGTAGCACCCACACACGCACGTACACACATACTTGCATACATTCTTTCTTTCACATGTGAGCATATGGGAATATGTATTTATGTGTTCACATGGGTGTGGGACTATGTGTTCATATACTGGATTTGAGGATAGTACTTGGGATTTGAGATGAGTCGATGAGATTTGATTCGAGGCCGTAAGATCGGTAATATGGCAGGGTTCGTATTAGAGATACGACATGACGTTGTAGCGGGTCCTTTGACGTAGTGTTTCACACGTGCATGCATACTTAGATGGTATCAGTATTATACTAAGCGTAGATCAGTACCCTGGATTATGATCTTTGATAAAGAGGATACCAGATGAATAATGTGATGAATGTGAAATTGACCCGTACCTAGATTTGGGATGTCGTACGGCGGATTTACGTACGAGCTATATATTGATGATAGATCCGCACTCTTGACTTGGGGATGTCTTATTATAGATATTGTATCGGATATGATTCTATTGAGGCGGGATCACCGACTAATATATATATATATATGTGTGTGTGTGTGTGTGTGTGTGTGTCGACTCAGAAGTTAGGCGGTTTCCTTACCTTTAGTTTAGCCTGTTAGCTCAGCCCTATAGTTTAGTATAGTTTTTAGACTAGATTCGATTCCTACCTATTTCAAAAACTAACGAATCGTGGGTATTTTAAAAGACAGGCCAAAGGATTCTACGGATATTTCAAAAGACGTATCTTTTCTTAAAAACACCGTAACCCTCATTTTCAAAACACCAGGATTCGTGTTATTTTAAATGGCACCAGTGTATGTCTTATATTATATTAAATGCAATTTAGTTATCATTGTGTTTAGTATTCAGCTCCCGCACATTATTGTTGTTTGCTCCGCATTATATACTTATATTGTGATTTCATATATCATTATTGATATCATGCTGTTAGGACACCAGCACCATTACTGATGATGCGTATGTACCACGTACACTTGCTTGCCGGCTCACACACATCATCATCGGTAATGGCTATGTCACATACACTTTAGAAAATACTGTTACATTGACATAGCTTGTTAGCTAATAGTTTCGACATGATATTAGTGTACTTGCCTTATATGCCAGTTTAGACATTTTAGTTATTACTTGCTACTTCATGCATATTGTTATTCACTGTTATGCCGCATTCATGGATTTTTATCCTACATTCAATGTTTTGCGTGCTGTTGGTGATTTGGATTCGGATTTTCATGAGATTTCCAGGATTTGGGGGAAAACCGCAGAAACATATATAAACTTCTTCTCTCTCTCTTTTTAAAATGAAAAGTGTGGTTTTCCCATGATGTATGAGTCGTCCACCATGAGTTTGCTGATGGATTTCGAGACCCAATTTGAGGAGTTGGATGAACCGTCTCGGGTAAATGGTGGACCCGGTATGGTACCCCGGGGTAAGAAGTTCGAGGAGTAGACGATGAGCCTGGCAGGGGCAGACTACCTACCGGTGATTTTACCTGACGCGTCGAATATCCGAAGGTTACCGTCGTGGTCTTGTGATTGGATGTTAGGGGCCGATCTGGACTGACGGCGCCCTACATAGTGAGATTTAGACATTGAGATTTTTAGATATTGAGGTACTGAGATTTGATGGTACAGGCCAGTCCGGATAGCCGGAGCCTGAGATATTGAGATATTTGGAGTTATATTTTGTGTCGATGCTAGACACTGTTTATGCTGATTTCATTTATGATATCTCGTTTTAAAAATACAGAAATCTCACTAAGTTATGGAACTGGTTTCTCCATTTACATGTATTCTGTTTTCATGCATTCATACCTCATCCATATGATATATTGCTACCTGAGGTACTGACACGAGCACATGGGATTACACTTGGGTTAGATATTTACCCATGCCACCTTTTCATGCTCCAGACTTGTCATTTCGAGCATTATATATATAGTGATTGTATGACCTAGGATTGCGTTGTTCATGCGATTTCTGCTCGTAGATGTTTTCTACTCACGAGTTGGCAACTCACCCCCGTTGTGCCACAGTTTCTTGCAGGTTTTGCCGTACAGGTTACATTACGGCTTGCTGGCACACTGCTTTCTTTCCGGGTGATTTGCTTGGTAGGTGGGTTCACTTGTATCGTGACCATCATTATACTTTGTATATTATTATTCTGTTGTATCTAGAAGCTCCATCAACCAAACATGTATTTAGTTCAGATAGAGACCAGTGATGTTTATTCTTTCGACCTTAGAGTCGCGCGTTGTATTTCTATGGATTTCATGCTGTTTTGAGTTTCCTTTTCTGTTGTGATCCTCGCCCTTCGGCGTTGTGTATTATATTGCTTGCGTGGCTGTGATCGTCGATTGACGAAGAGCTAGCTCTCTCTTAGGGATGCCTTTGTTCATTATATATGCTTTATCAGGTTTTGTACCCGTTTGGGGTCAGTTTTTACAAAGGAAACTCTGCTGAAACTTTTAGAACAGACTTGTGATTTTAAAGTGCACCTTTCGGCGTGTGTTGCAAACTATTTGATTTAAAATGGTTTTTCCTTCACTCTACTACTTTTCTTGGTTTAGATTTCTGGGTTTTTCGGCTTACTTAGATTACGTACGCCTCGAGACGTTTCGAAGTTTAAGTGCCGGTCATGTTCCGTACTTTCGGGTTGTGACAAAGTTGGTATCGGAGCCAGGTTTTACCTTCGGAGCGTAGAATGACCCTTGGTTGATGGAGTAGGTAGCTTGGGTAGAGTGACGTACCGTACGTATGTTCCACGGCATATTTACGATACGCTACTCCACTTAAGAAGCCTTAGGATGTACATTTCTTTGCTCAGTATTATATTCATTCATGATCTAGCCTCATCGGTACCAGTTATGGTTTTGCTGCCACGATTACGGGCAGGGAGAGCTACGACTAGAGTTGCGGTCAGCACGAGCTCGTCACGAACGAGGACTGACCCGGGCGTAATTCCAGCGACACACGATTGCAAAGATATGTCTTTTTATTGTGTTTTCGCCCCACGAGCGTTTGATGGATCACTGTATGAGATTACTCGGACGTGAAGATCAGCACCAGAGGATTAGGCCACTGATAGAGGCCAGCCAGATTTTGATGACCGTTGAAGTATTGCTTATCCATGATGATTGAGGCACGGTTCAGCGTGCAGACGAGTGAGCCGGTTGTTGCTGCGAACGACGAGATATCGTCCCATGTGTTGGAGCTATTGCAGTACGAGTTGTACTAAGAGATGATAGAAGGTCGCTAGTCACCGAGGATGAATGACTAGGACATGTGGTTCGTTCGCCTATCCCGATGCAAGGTCATCAGATAGATTGATTCCAGCTAGAGACGACTTCACGCGGATACGTTGAGAGTCGACAGAGACGATCGAATGTCAGAAACCTATATTCCAAGTTTAAAGTATTAGGAAAGACATGCAGGCAATTCTATGGACCCTCTAGAAGAATGAAACCCTAACTTGACATAATGACCGTGTGAAAGCCTTTGAACCTTAGGGTTTGCGGCAGTTCCGCGGCGCCATTAGTGAGGCTTAGGTTTTCCCTTCTACGGCTGGACCACCGATGCTGTGGTATGTACTCGATACTATTAAACTGTACCCAAGATGTTGAGCTCTTGGGGGATTATGAGGTTTTGACAAATCGATCGGATGGTTCGACTTCATTCGGATGCTAGGTGGTGAGATGCCTTCTTGGGAGACTCCAGATACAAGGATAGCCGTTGGAGTTCAGTCCATGCAGCCACGACGAGATGAGTCTGAATCAGTCGACATTAGAGAAAAGTGGAGTAAGAGGTTCGTACGAGATCTTGATGAGATGACGTTCCACTCCGCCGACATCAGAGATGCAATACGCATGCCAAGGCATTGTACTTGGATATACCTTCCAGAAGGAGACGCGATGAGTATGCAGCCGTTCCGGAACAAGAAACAGATATAGTAAAGGACAATGACTTCCGGACAGTTCGCCAGAGACGAGATTTGGGAGAGATCTCGACATGACCTTTCTGGAATAAATTACGAGAAGACTTGGACCCAGGAGTGGTCATGTTACGCATACCAGCCGGCCAGATTTCAGGATCGTCGACGAGACATGCTATGAGTGACCACGACAGTTGGCCAGAGATTCTTAGAGGATGTGCTTGAGCGGGACTATTCCTCCGTACTTGATTTCGGTATTTTGGGCGATCTATTCGCATGATTGATTTTGATGATTGAGTTTCATGATATTTGTTTTCGTGCACCATGGTTGCACCTACTGAGTATTTACGACTTTTGCACAGTTGTTGCACTTGTTATCGTTTTCGTGACTTGGTTTCACATGTTTATGATTTTATGGGTTTCATACAGTTGAGTTGATTTTGTGCATATGTACGCACACGATTTGGTTTTTGCACTCGGTATAGTTCACATATGCTTGCAGTGGAGTGATACGCATTTTGTGCACTACAGTTACACTGGACTTCGATTTCGATTGTGATGTTCGAGATTTGTTTTGTGCACCTTGTGCACCTGATTGGATTTTTCGCATGTTCGGCGCATGATATTGGATTTCATGATTTCGTGCATGATGGATGCACCTGATTTGGGTTTTCGCGCATGTTGGGCGCATGTTATGAGATGTGATTTTGGTGCACACCAGATGCACTAAATTGGGATTCTTCGTGCATGTCAGATGCACCTGTTTTTGCTGTCAGGCACACCTGTTGCCCTTGACAGATGTTTCGAGCACACCCGATGCACTTAGATGTTGTTTCTATGCGCATGTATGGGACATTTATGGATTTTGATTTCCGTGCGCACCAGACGCACGTAGTATTCTTATGCACATTTTGGGATTGATTTCTTATGGAGCAGTACGTTTTTATGATATTTGCTATGTGTTTTTGTACTGAGCAGGACTAGTCAGAGGACAGTACCTGAATATATTTTGCATGCATTGATAGTTATCGAAGGGATTTCCAAAAAGCGAGCTATAGTCTCAGTTTTTACCTGTGTCTGATATGACACGAAACGTTTAAAACAAGAAAACCCTTCTAAAGTGTTTTCTAAACGGCGGAACGCACATATTAAACAAAAGGTATATACGTATAGAGTTATTTTCTTACAATTGGTGTCCGCCACTGTGCAGTGTTATGCGCATTGCACATCGACTTTAAAATATTTGGCATGTGTTCCCTTCTGATATTTACATGTATAGATTTGATATTTACATGCATAGTTCTGATTTATATCATATTGGTTTTTCTTTAGATTTGGCATTCGTGTCTATACCATGACTCTGATGATTGTGGGACGCTTGACGGAGTTTCGATTTTGAGTTAGCTGCACATTACTCATGCGCATGCATTGCGCTATGATGCGTTTTAGGTATTGATGATTCCGGAGCCTCGACGACTTGGACTTTCATTTGAAATGTTTTAGAATTTGGGGGTTTAAATTTAAATTCGGGGACCGAATTTCTTTAAGGGGGAAGATTGTAACATTTCAAAAAAATAAAATATTATTTTTGGGAATTTTTATAATTTAATATTAATTTTTAATGAATATTTTAATATTTCGGTATAATTAAATACCGATAAATGGGAAAAATTATGGAAAAATTATGGAAAATTCTAAAATAGGGTATTTTATGGAATTATGCTATTTTTAAGTTTTTATGATTAATTATATGCTAATTTAGTGCTAATCGCGATTAAAAATCGCTAATCGGATTTTTAGCATTTTTGTGAAAAACATGCACATATCATTTTTACACTTGTTACATTTTCTTACATGTTTTGGGTGTATGGTCATTGTTTTGAGTTTACTATTGCAAGGAGAAGGAAATAAAGGAAAATAAAAGAAAAGAAAAGATAGAATGATTAAGAGAGAGAAAGAGTAGGTGAGGGGTCAACCCCTTGTTGTGAGCCATTCCCCCCATCATTTCTTCATCTCATTTCTCTCCCCTCTCTCCCTTGTGCCCCTCTTCCTCCTCCATCTTCAAGCCCAAAACACCATGAATACAACTCCAAAACCCTATCCCCATTTCACAAATTTTGTGCACAAGCTCAAGGGAAACACATTGGACCAAGAAAGTCTTCAATTTGGAGCTGTTGAGGATTCATTAGGGTCTTATGAGGTAATTCCTTAACAATTAGAGTTGTATTTATTATGCTTAAGCCTCAATTCAAGTTTGAAATCGATGTCTGGTAGTTTAGTGCACTTTGGGCATTACTAGAGAAGGTTAGGGTTTAAGTTGAGAAGGGTGGTGAACTTGAGTGTGTTTGGTGACCTTAAGCCCCCTACAATGTTTTAAACCCAGACCAAACACATATACATAACTTGAAACCCAAAATTACGGAATTACAGAACTTTTCATGTCGGTTTGTGACGACTTTGAGGGTGCAGGGAAATCTGGAGTGAACCGGAACCAAAACGAGATAAACAAACAACTCCAGGGACCAATTTGAGACCATGTGAGACCACCCTGACCAGACGACACCCCATATCCCCAGGAAAACCGAGGAGGCCGGTTTTGGCAAGGGAGTGGCCGGCCATTTAGTGGTGGGATGTGTCCAGGTTGTTCCAGTAGCTCATATATACCCTATACTTCATCCCAGTATTGTTTGTGCTCCTTGTTTGGACCTGAACTAAAATCTGGGGCATGTTTTCTTGGTTTCTGCCTTGTATTTAGTGTTGTTTATGAATTCAAGTTTTGATATTTGGTATTGTACTTGATTGCTTGACGTTTGTACGTCTATATCAAGTGTTATTTGGTGGTTTTGAAAGAGTAGTCCGTAGGTTCTAACCTATAGGCTTTTAAGCGTATCGTTTTGGTTTTCGTGTGACGTTTCGCCTTTGAACTTGATTTTAACGCGATACGATACGTTATATGTGTAGGTACCCCACGTGATGTCGAGACGTTGAAGATGAAGATGGCGACATCGGCGTCGGCACACAAGAAGCAAGGTGAGTAGATTTATATCTACGGGGAGAAGTCGGGTGGATGGCGTATAGCACCCCCGCAGTTCGTGGTGATCTATACGAATACGTATACACACATATATTTATTATATGTTGATTTGAGTTTATTGATGATAAAGATGGATTCTAGGAGTTCTTGGATTGGTTTAGTGTTAGTTGCGAAAACCCTAGAGTAGTGGTTGCACCCACACACGCACGTACACATATACTTGCATACATTCTTTCTTTCACATGTGAGTATATGGGAATATGTATTTATGTGTTCACATGGGTATGGGAATATGTGTTCATATACTGGATTTGAGGATATTACTTGGGATTTGAGATGAGTCGATGAGATTTGATTCGAGGCCGTGAGATCGGTGATATGGCAGGGTTCGTATTTGAGATACGACATGGCGTTGTAGCGGGTCCTTTGACGTAGTGTTTCACACATGCATGCATACTTAAATGGTATCAGTATTGTACTAGGTATAGATCAGTACCACGGATTATGATCTTTGATAAAGAGGATACCAGATGAATAATGTGATGAATGTGAAATTGACCCGTACCCAGATTTGGGATGCAGTACGACGGATTTACGTACGAGCTATATATTGATGATAGATCCACAATCTTGACTTGGGGATGTCTTATTATAGATATTGTATCGGATATGATACTATTGAGGCAGGATCACCGACTAATATATATATATATATAAATATATGTATGTATGTATCGACTCAGATGTTAGGCGGTTTCCTTACCTTTAGTTTAGCCTGTTAGCTCAGCCCTATAGTTTATTGTAGTTGTTAGACTAGATTTGATTCCTACCTATTTCAAAAACTAACGAATTGTGGGTATTTTAAAAGATGGGCCAAGGGATTCTACGGATATTTCAAAAGACGTATCCTTTCTTAAAAACACCGTAGCCCTCATTTTCAAAACACCACGATTCGTGTTATTTTAAATGGCACCACTGTATGACTTATATGTTGGATATAGTGCCCTTAGAGTCAATTATTGGATCACAGGCACGTGATTGCTATGATTGAGGGAGGACCTATACCGGTAGGACAGTCTTACTCGAGATGATAGTATGCTATCTGGTTTATCTTTATCATCGTGTACTGCTTTAGGTGACCTTACAGGTCACTATTGCACATTGATAGAGCCCTTAGGATTCTTGCTTGACTGCCAGCAATATGATGGCGATCATATACGTGGGAGCTGGGGTCTATAAGCGCATCCTTAAATGGTCCCTAGTCATGGGAGTTTCGAGACAGGGCATCGATACTCCAGAGTAGACTAGTGTATACAGTCGAGACCCCGACGAGGGGCGGTGGCTGGTCTCACAAACCATTGGTGTCAGTTGGTTCACCTAAGATGTATACAGGTGCTCATTGGGTTATGAGTACACCGGACAGGACTCGCCAGGAACATACTAGTTGGTATTATACCTGACGTCAGATAGCAGTTCCCTGGTGACATGTGTACAGGTTAGTTCA
This sequence comes from Agapanthus africanus, assembly GCA_030015575.1. Classification (NCBI taxonomy): domain Eukaryota; kingdom Viridiplantae; phylum Streptophyta; class Magnoliopsida; order Asparagales; family Amaryllidaceae; genus Agapanthus; species Agapanthus africanus. Next base: position 363,771,475 of record CM057345.1, read on the forward strand.
TCGACCTGAGATCGTCATTTGTCTCGTGTGAGTTCCCACTGTGCTTTGATTACTACCCTACCAAGGCTCAAAGGAGTCGTGCAAACAGGTTTTAGTTGGGTACAGTCCCGAGCCACATGGAGGCAGTGAGCGGATCTGCAGGGGTTCGTCTCTCCCGGTATTGGGGGTGAGGTCGCGCTGTGTCTAGGAGAGCCATTACACAAAGCCCTCGGCCGAGGCAGGAGATTTACTGGTAGGTATTCCAGTAGTATTTCAGGGTGTTTTGGGCTACACTCCGACACGACTTGTACCGCTTTTGGGGGTCTGACTTTTACCAACCCTCTAGGCCCGCCATACGATACTCATAGACGAACGGACCGGACTGTACGGATATTGTCACTGACAGGCTCAGTAGGGTGTCAGGATGAGTTCGCTCATCGACGTCCCTTTTGGTCAATACCTGGTAGCGCGTTACGTATAAGCTAATACCTCTGACGTGCTAGTGGTTAAATCCACAACCAAAGTGTTGACGAGTGTTTAGAGTTCCCCACAGACCAGTTTCTCAAGTTTCGGGCGAAACGCTGTAGAGGCTGTATGGAGATATGGCAGGGTTCGATCTTATACGTGCGGTATTGCACGGATCAAGATCGGACGGATAATACTAGCGGTCTTTGGATTAAACCGGATCCTAGTATTGTACAGTGTAGATTTTGTCTCATTACATTTGTATTCGGTCGGAATACAAATGCGGGTATGTATATACAGTCGCGGGGTTTTCCTGTGATTTATTACGGGATCAGTTTTTGAAGTTGCCAGTTTGCATTCCGTTTCGGCCAGTTTTCCTTTTTTTCTTCACGGCCGGATTTTTGTGATGGAGGGGGTTATTTGCAAGTGTGCAAATTAGTATTGTGGAGGGTTTTATTTTTTGTAAATGGAGGATTATGATGGCTATAGCATCTTTGCTCTTTTCTTTCATCTTGTGTGCATTTATTGTGATGGGAATGGAAAAGATTAGATTGGAAATTGATGTGATATTATTTCCTTGTTATCATCCATTTCTTTATGGTTACCTCCATCCTCTCTTGTGCTCACCTCCCTTGGCTTTTCCATTCTCCATATATTTTTTATTGGCCGGCCACATTATTAGAGAGGGAGGGATTCATTTTTGATGGTGGGGAATTATTCATCTCTCATTTTTGGCTTGCAAAATAATACACCATCCTTCTCCAAAAGTTCTTCTCATCCTCACATCTATATGGCAACTCCAACAACCCCTAGAGACAAGCTTTCTACACTTAGCCTACAGCATCCTTGGGCACGTCGGCTTGCCAACTTCATGCTCAAGTTGCCTCGGTCCAGAGGTGGGAGCCCGTAAAAGAACCCGGCGATGTGGTGCCCGTTCCGACGAGGAGATGAAGACCGGAGATTCCGCGAGGAGATCGGAGTGGAGGCCGAAGACCGAAGGATACGGATCGCCCAGTATAGCTCGCTACCCTTTCTCTTGTTAGCTAGGTATAGGTTAATGGTTCGATCCGGGTTTTTAGGATGCGGTAGTGCCGGTTTAAAGTCAAGACAATTTTTCGTTTCCGCATTTTGGCCGAGGATAGACGGCCGGGGCGCTACCGTAATCCTACATGGTATCAGAGATATGCCATTAACCTAGTCTAGCTTGCTCTAGCGTGTTTAAATGTTCGATCGAACGTATTTTCCCAAAACCTGAATCCAAAGCACAATTTCTATCGATTTCATTTTGTGCTCCAAAAATTTTTCAGTATGTTGCAGAAGTACAAGCAGGAAATTCTAAGTCATCTATGAAAAAATGGTGGTGTAACACTGTAGCGTGACCGCGGAACCACGGCCAAACCCCTGTTCAGGCCGCGGTTCCGCCGCAGCACAGTGCCTTCACTGCACCATTTTTGCACAGTGATCTTTGTACAGGAAAATTGGGGTTTTGGAATGTTCTGTTTGGGCCCAGATTTTCTTTGAGTGCTACAGTAGTGCTTGGGTCCTACTTCAGTAAATTTGATCGATCGAGAATTTTAAACATGTTAGTTCACAGTATTTACATTATATCTGCGACCGTGAATGTCATTTGATCGGTAAATTCTGTCTAACTGCTATAGCCCTTTTAGACGGATTTGCGAACGTGACATTCACGTTGATGTTCTGTGTTGTGCTGTGATGTTGCAGATTGGTCGTGGGGGATAGCCTGGATGCAATGTTAGTACAGTTTCGTTTTATATGTACATTTAATATTGCGGGGCGAGCGTCCGACATGTGGACTGCCGTCACTGCCTGTTTGTATATTATTCTTTTGGGGCACGACCGGGCTGAGGTCGATGTACCCGTTGTATGTATATTTTACTTTCTATACTAGGATTACCCCACGGAGGGGTGCACAGATAGCCGTGTTCTAGAGGGCAACAGGCCCGCATCTCATGGCTTTGAGATGGAGGGGGCTTCACTCTAGAATTGGAGGGCTATTCGCCGCACTCATAGGGGGTACAGGTTGACCCAAGGAGGGGTGCACAAGTTACCAGATTCCGTGAAGTGCTGGGTGGTCGATTCACGTTGTTGAAGGGGGCTGCCTCGCTTCAGGTTTTGGCGGGTAACTTGCCGCGCCCGTAGAGGTCTTGGATTTCATTGCACAGGCTATCCACACGACCAGGGGAACGTCGGGTTTCAGTAGCGGCTCTATGAAACCCGGGGATTCCAGATATCTGTATTGTTCTATGATACTTATTACTTTTCTGTGATGTTGCATTTTATCACGCCTTGAGCAATTATTATATATTGATATATATACTATTAGATGTTGTATATGTTTTGCATCCGCGCTAGTCCAGTCCCCGCTTTGTCGTTAGTTAAGTAACCTAACAGGTGATGACGGGACCCAGTGGCGAATGTGGATGGCATATACGTACATCGTATTTTCGTTCTTTATAGGTGTGATCAATTGATGGGACTGCATTGATTCGGATCAATGCAATCTAAACAAACCTATTCTGATGTTGTTGGAACAATTTTCAAAAAAAAGCTGTTATTGCAAGGACGTTCTCTTTTGTTTTGCACAGTGGTATTCGGTTATGAATATCCAGCACCTCAGTCGACGAGGCAAGGGCCGAGATCCCTTCACCGAGAGTGACCCCTTGGACAGAAGTTTGCGTCAGGGTAATAACTTCACTATAGCCGATTGCCTTTTTGCTTTGCATCGTGGTATTCAGTTGGAATATCCTGCACCTCATTCTACGGGGAAAGAGCCGAGATCCCTTCACCGGGAGTGACCTCTTTAGCAAAAGGTTTTCGCCACTATATTTTTATAAAAAAGCTATCCGGTTCCTTCAACGATATCAAGTTCATTACGTTAAAGGTTTTTCGCCAAAAACCAGCCGTTGCCATCCGTCATTTCAGATTAGTATTGCTTAGTATTCGTGCTACGTATGTCGTGCATTGCCGAGGCGTAGTGTTCGGTAGCTCTGTAATGCTTTTCTGTCGCATGGATAAGTGGATTGGTTAGGACAGTCGTACGGTTATGTTGGCATTGTCAAGGACTCGTACGGGTGGGTTTAACACAATCAAGATAATGACGGGTTGAACTTGACTAGGACTCTTTGATATGTTGGCATTGTCAAGGTCACTTGGGTCCTAGGGGTAAAAAAAACATACATCGGGAGTTTCTAAAGAAACTGAAACTTGCCAGGCATGCGCATACCTTCTGGAGTGTGGTAACGTGAGTGGATTCCGTCACGTTATCATGCGATGATAGTTGGATCCCGATTCCCACTGATGAGTTGGTTTACTCCTCGGGTGATCCCGACTAATTCTTGTTTTAGGTTTGGAGGAGAATTTGACGTTACAGTGGGAGGTTTCCTGATTAGATAAAGTGATAACCATTATGATCTAGGTTAGAGTGCATGCTGAGTGTTTCTTTTCTCTCTCTCTTTGGCAGTGACCATGACCCGACCCTAGACTATGACTCAGTAACCAAGTTGACCGAACCTTCTTAAACACTGGCTTTTGGATTGTCAGAGTTGCATACCTCATTGCCACTCCTACTTTTACCCTTTTCTCCAGAACACCCTGTATTACTACGAATGTCCACTTCCATTGGATAAAACCATCGTATGGTTATATACGAACTCAAAGGAATTTATTCGAGGATGGTTTCCGGTTCTGGAGAAAACGGATAGGACTATTCAGTTGTCTTTTCCTTTTACCTTCTCTCAGGTTGCGAGTGCTCCTTGGATTAGGGGATAGTACACCTGTTACGCAAATTGGATAGTCTTCTTCCAAACCATAGGCAGGTGCCGACCGGTAGGGAATGAAGAAAACTATTTAGCCTAAAAGGTGTACAGAAGGTATTAAGTAAAGACAAATAAAGGGATTAGTAAGAGGGCAAAGTAAACTGCGACTGCTATTCACGACCAAACCAAGTATTTCATTACCACTCCCACTTCACCTTTGTATTTCTCCAGAACACTCCGTATCACTACGAAGATCTACAGTTATTTGGATACTCCATCGTATGGTTATATACGAACTCGAAAGGAACTTGTTCCAGTTCGGGGATGGATTCTGGTTCAGGAGAAATAGGATAAGGTTTATTCAGGTGTCTTTTATCTTTACCTTCTCTTGTGTTATGAGTGCTCCTAGGAATAGGACAGTACACCCATTATACTTATTGGATAGTCTTCTTCCAAACCATAGGCTGGTGCCGAACGGTAGGGAAGGAAGAAAACCATTTAGCCTAAGAGGGTGTACAGAAGGTAATGACTAAAGACATATGAAGGGATGTGGAGAGATGGCAAAGAAATATACGGTTACAGTTGTGAATCTGGAAGAGGCATTACTAGGAATACCCGGATACCCCTACGAAACATTTCAATGTTTCAGTTTCACCGTGTACTGTTAAAAGAAAACTGATTTCCTAATTAGACACTTGCTCCAGGGTATGTATTTACCAGGTTTGATTCTCACATCTGTATGGTTTTACAGATGATGAGTGGGAGTAAGTTATTGGGAATTAGGTGATCATCCTCATTATATCGGAATTCGTTGTAATTGGTGATATTTGAGGAAATCGCCTAGGCTATTTGCCGGACGGCAAATATTTGGTTTTGAATATTCGTTGTTATGCACCAATTTCAAATTGATATATCTGTATGTCTATTTTTATAGAGTGAGATATAACCTTTTGAAATTATGTCGGTGAAATTTATCTATATCAGTTGATGGTTAGGTAAGGAGCATTAAACAGCGGTATAATTCTTCTTAACCATAAGTATAGTTTTCAACCTACGACACACAGGGAATGAGTTATTAGACTCAGGGGACTTATACAGAGTATTGTATGTTGTCCAGTGTTCATTAGGACATAGGGGTTGGTCCTCGTACTATATTCGGTTTACTTATGACTTCTCTAGTTTTTAGACAAGTGTTTCGTAGAAACACAAGGTCCAAGTTTTAAGAAGTTATAGGTATATGAATAAAGTAGAGAACCAGGTATTGCAAGTATCAGGATTCTTCAAGATGATCGAAGATGTAGATACTTTTGTATGGTATTCAGTTGATAGTAATGATTTTTGAGAACTTGCTTCTCATTCAGGTTACTCATAATTGGAAGCACTCCTAAGTTGAGTAATGCTGATTGGCCTCTCTCCATTTAGTTGACATGCACTGGAGACAGCTGCATGATTTGAATCATCTTTCAATTAAATCAGTGCCTCTGTTTCTGTATTGGATATAGAACAGTTCATATCTTGACATTGTTAAGGTACGGGGAGTTGTCCATCTTATGCTTAAAACCAAACTCTGGACAACTCAATGCACGTTTCTGTAATGGCTGTTTGTGGGTTGACCCGGGCTATGACGAAGGTTAACTTTCTACCATCTGGAAGATCAATAGTGATATTTTTCTTGACTCGCCACAGTTTTAATAAAAATGGATTTTTTCAGAAAAACAGTAGTGGGAGTATGGTAGAACTGGAAGTGATTCCAGAACCACAAACGATTACTGAAAATTTGATAAGAACCTATAGATTAAATCTGGTTTGACATTCCATTGGCCACTCCGCAGATATGGTGGGTAACCTCAAGCACCTGAGAGGTACTTCGGTAGCCTCAAGGACGGTGACAGGGAGGTTCTTGTTTACCCTGACTTGCCATTGCTGTTGTTCCAGACTGTGAGACTCGGCAGGAGGATGAGTATAGCGTCGTTCTGAACTGGCTTTAGAAGTGCACGTGTATATGACTCTGCCAGAGGGTTGTCGTAGTCAGTGGGAGCAGCGGAAGTATAGTGGACAAGTTGCTTATGTCTATTTATAGACTTAAGTAGATATAGCGGAGATAGATCATCTATTTCTGATATGACAGTCATAGGTTTGACTTCATCAGAATAGGGGATGGATCTGTTAAGAAGGTAGTAGGGTGCGATGTCCTGGTATTAGGATGACATACACAGTGTAGGAAGTGAAATTCTTATACTACGATCGGTTATACTTTGGTTGTCACACAGCGGTTTCTCCAGATAGGATATTATTCCAGTCCTGGAGAAACGATCGGAAGCAGTTTTAGAACATAAGTGGATGTTCTAGGGATTAGATAACGGCATCCTCCTTCGGGAGACAGTTATCATTCCAGGCTTCCAAGGTGATCTGGATGACAGAGTGTCTGTCATAGTTATAGTTTTCCCTCTGATGAGGGGCAGTATTTTGGACAGGTGGTCCAAGAGGATACCGAGGGAGGTGTGGCGCAGTATACTGATTAAGTTCAGATGACGATACAGTCTAAGAAGTTTGGATTTGGAGTTCATTTATGAGCTAAGTCCCATCAGACATCCAAACATATTCTAAGATAGGTATTGCTCATTTCGGGAGATGGCTTTCTCCGCGAACTTGAGATAAAGAGAAACATAGAAAGAAACATTAGAGCGGATCCACTCACTGAGGCTATTCCTCGAACGCAATAGTTTCGCAAACGGGTTTTGTGAGACTGATTAGTAGAGGAGTTGGGTGTTCCGTATCACACGAGCTGTGAGTATGCGATATCGCAATAATTAGTCTTGAGTGCAAGTGGGAGATTGTTGGATATAGTGCCCTTAGAGTCAATTATTGGATCACAGGCACGTGATTGCAATGATTGAGGGAGGACCTATACCGGTAGGACATTCTTACTCGAGATGATAGTATGCTATCTGGTTTATCTTTATCATCGTGTACTGCTTTAGGTGACCTTACAGGTCACTATTGCACGTTGATAGAGCCCTTAGGATTCTTGCTTGACTGCCAGCAATATGATGGCGATCATATACGTGGGAGCTGGGGTCTATAAGCGCATCCTTAAATGGTCCCTAGTCATGGGAGTTTCGAGACAGGGCATCGATACTCCAGAGTAGACTAGTGTATACAGTCGAGACCCCGACGAGGGACGGTGGCTGGTCTCACAAACCATTGGTGTCAGTTGGTTCACCTAAGATGTATACAGGTGCTCATTGGGTTATGAGTACACCGGACAGGACTCGCCAGGAACATGCTAGTTGGTATTATACCTGACGTCAGATAGCAGTTCCCTGGTGACATGTGTACAGGTTAGTTCATCGACCTGAGATCGTCATTTGTCTCGTGTGAGTTCCCACTGTGCTTTGATTACTACCCTACCACGGCTCAAAGGAGTCGTGCAAACATGTTTTAGTTGGGTACAGTCCCGAGCCACATAGAGGCAGTGAGCGGATCTGCAGGGGTTCGTCTCTCCCGGTATTGGGGGTGAGGTCGCGCTGTGTCTTGGAGAGCCATTACACAAATCCCTCGGCCGAGGCAGGAGATTTACTGGTAGGTATTCCAGTAGTATCTCAGGGTGTTTTGGGCTACACTCCGACACGACTTGTACCGCTTTTGGGGGTCTGACTTTTACCAACCCCCTAGGCCCGCCATGCGATACTCATAGACGAACGGACCGGACTGTACGGATATTGTCACTGATAGGCTCAGTAGGGTGACAGGATGAGTTCGCTCATCGACGTCCCTTTTGGTCAATACCTGGTAGCGCGTTACGTATAGGCTAATACCTTTGACGTGCTAGTGGTTAAATCCACAACCAAAGTGTTGACGAGTGTTTAGAGTCCCCCATAGACCAGTTTCTCAAGTTTCGGGCGAAACGCTGTAGAGGCCGTATGGAGATATGGCAGGGTTCGATCTTATACGTGTGGTATTGCACGGATCAAGATCGGACGGATAATACTAACGGGCTTTGGATTAAACCGGATCCTAGTATTGTACAGTGTAGATTTTGTCTCATTACATTTGTATTCGGTCGGAATACAAATGCGGGTATGTATATACAGTCGCGGGGTTTTCCTGTGATTTATTACGGGATCAGTTTTTGAAGTTGCCAGTTTACATTCCGTTTCGGCCAGTTTTCCTTTGTTCCTTCACGGCCGGATTTTTGTGATGGAGGGGGTTATTTGCAAGTGTGCAAATTAGTATTGTGGAGGATTTTTTTTTGTAAATGGAGGATTATGATGGCTATAACATCTTTGCTCTTTTCTTTCATCTTGTGTGCATTTATTGTGATGGGAATGGAAAAGATTAGATTGGAAATTGATGTGATATTATTTCCTTGTTATCATCTATTTCTTTATGGTTACCTCCATCCTCTCTTGTGCTCACCTCCCTTGGCTTTTCTATTCTCCATATATTTTTTATTGGCCGGCCACATTATTAAAGAGGGAGGGATTCATTTTTTATGGTGGGGAAATTATTCATCTCTCATTTTTGGCTTGCAAAATAATACACCATCATTCTCCAAAAGTTCTTCTCATCTTCACATCTATATGGCAACTTCAACAACCCCTAGAGACAAGCTTTCTACACTTAGCCTACAGCATCCTTGGGCACGTCGACTCGCCAACTTCATGCTCGAGTTGCCTCGGTCCAGAGGTGGGAGCCCGTAAAAGAACCCGGCGATGTGTGCCCGTTCCGACGAGGAGATGAAGACCGGAGATTCCACGAGGAGATCGGAGTGGAGGCCGAAGACCGAAGGACACGGATCGCCCGGTATAGCTCTCTACTCTTTCTCTTGTTAGCTAGGTATAGGTTAATGGTTCGACTTGGGTTTTTAGGATGCGGTAGTGCCGGTTTAAAGTCAAGAAAATTTTTCGTTTCCGCATTTTGGCCGAGGATAGACGGCCGGGGCGCTACCGTAGTCCTACATTATATTAGATTAAATGCATTTTAGTTAACATTGTGTTTAGTATTCAGCTCCCGCACATTATTGCTGTTCGCTCCGCATCGCATACTTATATTGTGATTTCATATACTATTATTGATATCATGCTGTTAGAACACCGGCACCATTACTGATGATGCGTATGTTCCACGTATACTTACTTTCCTGCTCACACACATCATAATCGGTAATTGCCATGTCACGTACACTTTAGAAAATACTATTACATTGACATAGCTTGTTAGCTAATAGTTTCGACATGATATTAGTGTACTTGCCTTATATGCCAGTTTAGACATTTCAGTTATTACTTGCTACTTCATGCATATTGTTATTCACTGTTATGCTGCATTTATGGATTTTATGCCTACATTCACTGTTTTACGTGCTATTGGTGATTTGGATTCGGATTTTCATGAGATTTCCAGGATTTGGGGGAAAACCGAAGAAACATATATAAACTTCTCTCTCTCTTTTTAAAATGAAAAGTGCGGGTTTCCCATGATGTATGAGTCGTCCACCATGAGTTTGCTGATGGATTTCGAGACCCGATTCGAGGAGTTAGATGAACCGTCTCGGGTATATGGTGGACCCGGTATGGTACCTCGGGGCAAGAAGTTCGAGGAGTAGACGATGAGCCTAGCAGGGGCAGACTACCTACCGGTGATTTTACCTGACGCGTCGGATATCCGGAGGATACCGTCGTGGTCTTGTGATTGGATGTTAGGGGCCGATCTGGACTGACGGCGCCCTAGATAGTGAGATTTAGCCAGTCCGGATAGCCGGAGCCTGAGATTTTGAGATATTTGGATTTATGTTTTGTGTCGATGCTAGACACTGTTTATGCTGATTTCATTTATGATACCTCGTTTTAAAAATACAGAAATCTCACTAAGTTATGGAAGCAGTTTCTCCATTTACATGTATTCTGTTTCATGCATTCGTACCTCATCCATATGATATATTGCTACCTGAGGTACTGACACGGGCACATGGGATTACACTTGGGTTAGATATTTACCCTTGCCACTTTTTCATGCTCCAGACTTGTCATTTCGAGGATTATATATATAGTGATCGTATGACCTGGGGTTGCGTTGTTCATGCGATTTCTGCTCGTAAATGTTTTCTACCCACGAGTTGGCAACTCACCCCCGTTGTGCCACAGTTTCTTACAGGTTTTGCCGTACAGGTTACATTACGGCTTGCTGGCACACTGCTTCCTTTCCGGGTGATTTGCTTGGTAGGTGGGTTCACTTGTATCGTGACCATCATTATACTTTGTATATTATTATTCTGTTGTATCTAGAAGCTCCATCAACCAAACATGAATTTATTTGAGATAGAGACCAGTTGTTGGGGTAAAAATTTACACCCCGGTTGACCGAGTCAAAGTCAAGATCAACCCCCATGCTAGGTGGGCCCAAGCCCAGGCCTATGCCCATGTCGAGCCCGCGGCCAGCCTCCCCATGTCAACAACAAAATCATGTAATAAATAATTTATATGTAATTTTTTATACATGAATGTATGCAAAATGGGCATAAAGCCAATATTTTTTAAGCCCATGGCTTATGTGCAAAAATGAAATGGCACATGAGCCATGGGATGGGCAAAACGCCATTTTTGTAAAGCCCAAGGGGCTATATGCAAATATGTAAGCCTATATAAGGCAAAATGATGATGAATAAAATAACCACACTTTTTCCATTCTCTGAAAAACCTAGGGTTTGTATTTCTTTCCCTTTTCTGAAGGTCTCAAACCTTCTTCTTTTTTTTGAATTAAATCAAGAGTTTTACTCTTCCTTTTCAAAAATAAGATAGTTTTTCACCACCAAACCCACGAAGGGGAACTTGGATCTGTCTTTAGATCCCCAAAAGGAGAGATTTTGAGATCTCACGTCTCTTGATCTTCAAGATCCAGCTAACAGAGGAGGAAGAAGAAGAACCCCTTCCATTAACCCTAAAAACACACTTAGGAGTCCAACTCCACTCTGATTTCTCTTCCGAGAATCTTTTTAGGTTAAAAGCCTCTTTTCCTCGCCGGCGCTCAAGCGCAGAGCGCCCACGTGCCGACACGTGGCGCGCTTGCGCTCAAGCGCAAGCACTCGAGCGCAAGTCGCCCCAGTGCCGACATGTGGCGCGCTTGCGCTCAAGCGCACAGCGCTCTGGCGCAAGTCGCCCCCGTGTCGACACGTGGCGCACTTGCGCTCGAGCGTCAGGCGCTGAAGCGCAAAGCGCCCACGTGCCGACACGTGGCGCGTTTGCGCTACAGCACCCTGCGCTCAAGCGCAAAGCGCCCACGTGTCGACACGTGGCGCGCTTGCGCCTAAGCGCACAGCACCTAAGTGCACAGCGCTCAAGGCGCTGGCCTCACACATCCTTTATATGTCTTTTCCCCCTCTTTTTATGTACATACATATGTATACATATTTACACACACATGTACTCTACGACACTGTCCCTGTTAGAAAAAAATTTCTAACGGGGCGCTGCCCCGCACCCCGCAAGGGGGCCGCTAGCCCTCTTGACCCCCAGCCCGCTATCCGGGTAGCGGGACCCCCGTAAAAACTCTGCGTGACTCCCGATATATCCAGAACCCCCTTTCAAAACACAACACACGCACACCGCACATTGAGTTCACATGACCAGTTTAACCCGTTAATCGGAGGTTCCCTCGCCCTAAAAGCGAGGGGTAATTAACGGCGGCTTAGTCCGCGACTGCCGAAGATTCGGATCCCCACAATCAATAAACCCCAGCCTACCATAGGCAGGGGGAATCTGTAATGCGCCTAACAAGCGCGCGCGTATTCCCATCTCAATTGGGTGACGAAAAACACTCTATAGATTCTGGCACGTCCGGTGGGACCAATCTCTCCTCCCATATTTTGGGTTAAGCATTCATGCGAGGTGGGACCAATCTCTCCTCCCATATTTTGGGTTAAGCATTCATGCGAACTCAATAAATGTACATATCTGTATTTATACTAAAATAATTCTTTTTCATGCAGATTTTCAAGCAATCACCTTCCGACGATGTCTTCGATGATGAACTCAGCTCCCGTCTCCTACAAGATGAAGATAGACTCCAGGACAGTCCTTCCGGCCAGTCTCGGGCGACAATAGGAGGGGCCGCTGCTACCATTAGGCTCTATTATGTTCATGCCTGTTGGCGCCATCCCGGCTCCTCAAGCCTCGGTGGCAGACAAACCGGTCTCGAAAGGCAGGAGACCAAATGTGGTGATCGCGAGGGCACCTCATCCCAAGCGCAAGTCCGTTTCCGAACGACTCTCCATGGCTCCAGTTGGGGGCAAGGCCATCAACACCAACAAAGCTACAACGCGTCCCGAGCGAGCTCCAGCGGTGCCCTTGACCACTGCTCGATCGGGTGTCTTCTCTAAGCTCCCCTCTGATCAACTCACAATGGCTTCCCGGATAGCGGATGCTTGCCAAGCCTTTAGAATCGAGAAGCTGAGGGAGAAAAGGCTCAGATAAAGAGCCAACAAAAGGGCTCCTGCCAGGCTAAACCTCATAAGATTCGAAGAACAGGGTTACCCCGCCGAAGATGAGGAAATGGCTGGGTATGTGGTCCACACTGTCTACACGGTGGGCACGCGCAGCAAGAGAAAAGACGGGGCTACCACATATCAAACCCAATCTGGCTTGAATGTGGTGGCCGCTTCCCAAAAGCAGCCGCCTCTGCTTGGTGATGAAAACACTCTCGATGAGGATGATAGGCAGAAAGACCCTTCGGTCCATGAGGAGTCGGGCTCGGAAAGCGAAGAGGAGCCGACTTTTCGCCCCAGGACCGCGGAGCAAGAGCTGCTTCAAGAGCTCCGAAAGCAGCTCAGAAACAAAGACAAGGAGATGGCCAAGCTCTACTCAAAAATTGACGACTTGAAGAATGTCGTGATGCAGCTCACAGCCCGGCTTGCCTCTCAGCCGCCCAATCAGGCGAAGGGCTCTGCTCGTGAACCGGGAAATGGTGTCCTAAAGCAGCCGACGCCTATTCCCTCAAATCCAAAAGTGGGCGAACTACATGAAAATCATTCGCATCCTATCTCGGGAAATGTCTTGGCTACCGATGACAGTAGCCCGCTAACTCAAGATCAAATCATGGACTTGGTTTCCATCAAAGTCAAGACATTGGTGGCCAAAGCCGAAGCGCAAAAAGATATCAGCAGTAGTGGGAGACCATATCCCGCTCAGTATGATCTGGTAGAATTTCCTAGCGGCTATATCATCCCCAAATTCGGAAGATTCGATGGGATGGGAAATGTGAATCAGCACATCGCCCACTTCAAAGCCTCATGCGGGAATACTGGGGGCAATGATGCGCTTCTCCTCCGCCAGTTCGTTAATAGCTTGACCGATGTTGCTTTCGACTGGTACGCGAGCATACCGGATGGCTCCATCACAACTTTTGTCCAAATGGAGTCTCTGTTTCGGCAGAGGTTCATGAGCATCAGCGATAAGATCACCATTGCCGAGCTCGTAAGGACCAAGCCCAAGAACAACGAAAGCAGCACGGATTTTATAACTCGATGGCGCAATCTCTCCGTCAAATGCAAACTGTCGATAGAGCAGGACCGATCTGTCAGTCTCCTCTTCGGAAATCTCAACAATTGGATGGCCCCGTTTCTATGCACCGCGGGTCTCGAAACATTCCAAGAGCTGACCAGGAAAGTTCGGATGCTGGAGCGCTCAAAACAGGAGTCCTCCTCGAATTCCTAAAATAACAATAGGTCCTGGAGAAACCGAAAGGACGATAATCGCAAAGGCAGAAACTCCGATGATTCTGAATCTTTCAACACTTCAGCTAACCGAAATAAGCAAGGGATGAGCGGGCCTAGCGCCAACCAGCTTCGGAAGCCAATGTTCGGAGAGGGAGGAGAATCTCCACTGAAAGAGAAGCTGGATAAGGTCTATTCCTTTAGAAGGGACAAAATCCGTAAAATATTAAAAGACGCCCCGAAGAACGGTCTACAACTGCCAGAGTCAAAAAGACCGCAGGAAGCGAATAGGATCGATGACCCCAAATACCGCCTCTATCACAGAGTGATAGGTCATGCCATTGAGGACTGCTTCGTCTTACAAGGCAGGAGAGATAGAACTGTCTAAAGGCCTGTTAACAAACAGTCCAGCTGCGACCGCCAATTTCATACAAACGGAGACCGAAGTTCTTCGTGAAACTGATTCTCTCAGACATCTTCCTTTCTCTGAAAACAATCGACCACCACGTCATTAAACTGGGAACAGTCGACCTCTAAGTCGTTAAACTGGGAATGTAAAAAGAAATATGTGAATAAAAAAAGTGTAAATAAAAAAAAATAAAGCAGAAATGATTGAGCAACTCGCAATAAAAATCAGCGAGTGAATAAAAATGAGAACAAAGCCGAAATGATGGGGTAACCGCGAATAAATAGCCGAAATGATAGGGCAATCGCGATCTTCACGATAAGAAAAGCTGAAATGATAGAGCAATCGCGGTAAAACAAAAACGAAAACAAAAAAAATCCAGTTTCCCAAAATTCTTTCGGCCCTACGGTTGGTCCCCAAGTCGACTGCCGTATACAATCCACGTGCTTAAATAATTCTCATCATACCCATGCCCCACTGCAATCACCAGTTACGCGGCTGGTCTCCGCCTTTGAAATTATGCTCCATTGAGAAGACCCACTCATGTGTCCTCACGATACATGAGGAGAATAAACCTTTGTGGGATCCTTACGACTCACAAAGGAAGAACACACTTAGGAGCCCTCACGACTCTTAAGGAGAAAATACACCTGCGGGATCCTTACGACCCGTAGGGAGAAAATGCTTTTATGGGACCCTCACGGCCCATAAAATTGGAAAGCCTGAGGTGACGGGGACCTAAACCTGTCTCCTAAGCCATCGCTCCCTAATCCCCAAGTGGCGAATGATGAGTCGCTCCTGGTACCATATTCCAGTGCAGCAATGCAGACGCCGACCAAATTCCAAACTCAAATCCCAAACGGTGAATGATGAGTCACTCCTGATACCATATTCCAGTGCAGCGATGCAGACGCCAACCAAATTCCATCTCCCATACCCTAATGGCGAATGATGAATCGCTCCTGGTACCATATTCCAGTGCAACGATGCAGACGCCAACCAAATTCCAAATCCCATACCCCAACGGCGAATGATGAGTCTCTCCAGGTACCATATTCCAGTGCAGCGATGCAGACGCCAACAAAGTCCTCACGATACATGAGGAGATTCTGGCATGCCCGGTGGGACCAATCTCTCCGCCCATATTTCGGGTTAAGCATTCATGCGAACTCAATCAATGTACATATCTGTATTTATACTAAAATAATTCTTTTTCATGCATATTTTTAAGCAATCACCTTCTGACGATGTTTTCGATGATGAACTCAGCTCTCGTCTCCTACACGATGAAGATAGACTCTAGGACAGTCCTTCCGGCCAGTCTTGGGCGACAATGGGAGGAGCCGCTGCTACCATTCGGCTTTATTATGTTCATGCCTGTTGGCGCCATCCCGGCTCCTCAAGCCCCGGTGGCAGACAAACCGGTCTCGAAAGGCAGGAGACCAAATGTGGTGGTCGCGAGGGCACCTCAGCCCAAGCGCAAGTCCGTTTCCGAACGAATCTCCATGGCCCCAGCTGGGGGCAAGGCCATCAACACCAACAAAGCTACAACGCGTCCCGAGTGAGCTCCAGCGGTGCCCTTGACCACTGCTCGATCGGGTGTCTTCTCTAAGCTCTCCTCTGATCAACTCACAATGGCTTCACGGATAGCGGATGCCTGCGAAGCCTTCAAAATCGAGAAGCTGAGAGAGAAAAGGCTCAGATATAGAGCCAACAAAAGGGCTAGGGCTCCTGCCAGGCTAAACCTCATGAGATTCGAAGAACAGGGTTACCCCGCCGAAGATGAGGAAATGGCTGGGTATGTGGTCCACACTGTCTACACGGTGGGCACGCGCAGCAAGAGCAAGGACGAGGCTACCACATCTCAAACCCAATCTGGCTTGAATGTGGTGGCCGCTTCCAAAGAGCAGCCGCCTCTGCTGGGTGATGAAAACCCTCTCGATGAGGATGATAGGCAGAAAGACCCTTCGGTCCATGAAGAGTCGGGCTCGGAAAGCGAAAAGGAGCCGACTTTTCGCCCCAGGAACGCGGAGCAAAAGCTTCTTCAAGAGCTCTGAAAGCAGCTCAGAGATAAAGACAAGGAGATGGCCAAGCTCTACTCAAAAATTGACGACTTGACGAATGTCGTGATGCAGCTCACAGCCCGGCTTGCCTCTCAGTCGCCCAATCAGGTGAAGGGCTCTGCTCGTGAACCGGGAAATGGTGTCCCAAAGCAGCCGACACCTATTCCCTCAAATCCAAAAGTAGGCGAACTACATGAAAATCATTCGCATCCTATCTCGGGAAATGTCTTGGCTACCGATGACAGTAGCCCGCTAACTCAAGATCAAATCATGGACTTGGTTGCCATCAAAGTCAAGACATTGGTGGCAAAAGCCGAAGCGCAAAAAGATATCAGCAGTAGTGGGAGACCATATCCCGCTCAGTATGATCTGGTAGAATTTCCTAGCGGCTATGTCATCCCCAAATTCGGAAGATTCGATGGGACGGGAAATGCGAATCAGCACATCGCCCACTTCAAAGCCTCATGCGAGAATACTGGGGGCAATGATGCGCTTCTCCTCCGCCAGTTCGTTAATAGCTTGACCAATATTGCTTTCGACTGGTACGCGAGCATACCGGATGGCTCTGTCACAACTTTTGTCCAAATGGAGTCTCTGTTTCGGCAGAGGTTCATGAGCGTCAGCGATAAGATCACCGTTGCCGAGCTCGTAAGGACCAAGCCCAAGAACAACGAAAGCAGCACAGATTTTATAACTCGATGGCGCAATCTCTCCGTCAAATGCGAACCGCCGATAGAGCAGGACCAATATGTCAGTCTCCTCGTCGGAAATCTCAACAATTGGATGGCTCCGTTTCTATGCACCGCGGGTCTCAAAACATTCCAAGAGCTGACCAGGAAAATTCGGATGCTGGAGCGCTCAAAACAGGAGTCCTCCTCGAATTCCTAAAATAACAATAGGTCCTAGAGAAACCGAAAGGACGATAATCGCAAAGGCGGAAACTCCGATGATTCCGAATCTTTCAACACTTCGGCTAACCGAAATAAGCAAGGAATGAGCGGGCCTAGCGCCAACCTGGCTCGGAAGCCAATGTTCGGAGAGGGAGGAGAATCTCCACTGAAAGAGAAGCTGGATAAGGTTTATTCCTTTAGAAGGGACAAAATCCGTAAAATATTCAAAGACGCCCTGAAGAACGGTCTACAACTGCCAGAGTCAAAAAGACCGCAGGAAGCGAATAGGACCGACGACCCCAAATACTGCCTCTATCACAGAGTGATAGGTCATGCCATTGAGGACTGCTTCGTCTTCAAAGATTGGGTCGAAAAACAATACAAGGCAGGAGAGATAGAACTGTCATAAGGCGTGTTAACAAACAGTCCAGCTGCGACCGCCAATTTCATACAAACGGAGACCGAAGTTCTTCGTGAAACTGATTCTCTCAGACATCTTCCTTTCTCTGAAAACAATCGACCACCACGTCATTAAACTGGGAACAGTCGACCTCTAAGTCGTTAAACTGGGAATGTGAAAAGAAATATGTGAATAAACAAAAAATGTGTAAATAAAAAAAAATAAAGCCGAAATGATTGAGCAACTCGCATTAAAAATCAGCGAGTGAAAATAAAAATAAGAATAAAGCCGAAATGATGGGGCAAACGCGAATAAATAGCCGAAATGATAGGGCAATCGCGATTTTCGCGATAAGAAAAGCTGAAATGATAGAGCAATCACGGTAAAACCAAAACGAAAACAAAAAAAATCCAGTTTCCCAAAATTGTTTCGGCCCTATGGTTGGTCCCCAAGTTGACTGCCGTATACAATCCACGGGATTAAATAATTCTCATCATACCCATGCCCCACTGCAATCACCAGTTACGAGCTTGTCTCCGCCTTTGAAATTATGCTCCATTGAGAAGACCCACTCATGTGTCCTCACGATACATGAGGAGAATAAACTTTTGTGGGATCCTTACGACTCACAAAAGAAGAACACACTTAGGAGCCCTCACGACTCCTAAGGAGAAAATACACATGCGGGATCCTTATGACCCGTAGGGAGAAAATGCTTTTATGGGACCCTCACGGCCCATAAAATTGAAAAGCCTTAGGTGACAGGGACCTAAACCTGTCTCCTAAGCCATCGCTCCCCAATCCCTAAGTGGCGAATGATGAGTCGCTCCTGGTACCATATTCCAGTGCAGCGATGCAGACGCCGACCAAATTCCAAACTCAAATCCCAAACGGCGAATGATGAGTCGCTCCTGGTACCATATTCCAGTGCAGTGATGCAGACGCCAACCAAATTGCATCTCACATACCCTAATGGCGAATGATGAGTCGCTCCTGGTACCATATTCCAGTGCAGCGATGCAGACGCCAACCAAATTCCAAATCCTATACCCCAACGGCGAATGATGAGTCACTCCTGGTACCATATTCCAGTGCAGCGATGCAGACACCAACAAAGTCTAAAATTTTTTATGGCCCTACGGTCTGGATCATACATCCTACAGAACCGTATACAATCCACAGGCGTAAAACGACCCGAATCTCTCCCAAGTCTTACCGGTGAGACCACATTCAAAGTCCAAAAAAAAATGGTATGTCCACAAGCAAAAGGGGCACGGATGAAAACCCGAAAGGGCTCCGTGAGTAAAAACAGCAGGACTGCCGCGCGAGTTTGTGAAAACCCGAAAGGGAGCAAACTCGTAAAAAAGAAATGAAATGCACTCACAAAGTTCTCTCGACTTTGTGAAGAGAAAATTCCCGCGTGAGATCCTTACGACTCACAAAGAAGCAACACACTTAGGAGTCCCCACGACTCCTAAGAAGAAAATACACCTACGGGATCCTTACGACCCGTAGGGAGAAAATGCTTTGTGAGACCCTTACGGCTCACAAAATTGAAAAGTCTTAGGTGATAGGGACCTAAAACATGTCTCCTAAGCCATCGCTTCCTAATAAGCAAACGCAAATGATGATTCGCTCCTGGTACCATATTCCAGTGTGGCGATACTGATGCCAAACAAAAAAAAAACCAATTCCTAAATCCTCTCATGACAAATGATGATTCGCTCCTGGTACCATATTCCAGTGTAGCGATGCTGATGTCAACCCAAATCAAATCAAACCAACAACCTCTATGGCGGAATCATACTCCGTCCCAGAATTTATCCCGTGTCAAAATCATGCTTCGTCTCGGTGTATCTACCTTCCCTGTCGGAATTATGCTCCGCCTCGGAATCAAGTCAACCAGCAAGCTCTGCATCGGAATTATGCTTCGTCTCAGAATGCACCCCGTGTTGAAATGATGCTTCGCCTCGGTGTACCTGCCTTCCCTGTCGAAATTATGCTTCGTCTCGGAATCAAGTCAGCCAACAAGCTCTGCGCCAGAATCATACTCCGTCTTAGAATGTACCCCGTGTAGAAATCAATGCTTCGCCTCAGAATATTTGCCTTCCTTGTCGGAATTATACTTCGCCTAGGAATCTACCTCTGCATCGAAATCATGCTTCGGTCAGAATGTCTGCCGCTCTTCGGAATGATGCTCCGAATCCTGGAATCATGCTCCGCTCTTCGGAATGATGCTCCGAATCCTGGAATCATGCTCCGCATTTCGGAATGATGCTCCGATCCCTGGAATCATGCTCCGCCCTTCGGAATGATGCTCCGATCATTGGAATCATGCTCCGCTCATCGGAATGATGCTCCGATCCCTGGAAACATGTTCCGCTCATCGGAATGATGCTCCGATCTATGGAATCATGCTCCGCCCTTCGGAACGATGCTCCGAACCCCGGAATTATGCTCCGCCCTTCGGAACGATGCTCCGAACCCTGGAATTATGCTCCGCGCTTCGGAATGATGCTCCGATCCTTGGAATTATGCTCCGCTCATCGGAATGATGCTCCGATCTTTGGAATCATGCTCCGATCCCTGGAAATCATGCTCCCCGAGGGATACTTCTACCCTGGAATTATGCTCCGCGAATCGGAATGATGCTCCGATCCCCGGGAATCATGCTCCCCGAGGGATACTCCGATCCCTGGAATTATGCTCCGCGAATCGGGATGATGCTCCGCCCCTGGAATGATTTTCCACCTCGAACTCCAACTTCAAGATCCATCAATTTCATGCACCCAACTCAAATGTGCGGTATGCATTTATTGATTGGGGGCACTTTGTTGGGGTAAAAATTTACACCCCGGTTGACCGAGTCAAAGTCAAGGTCAACCCCCAAGCTAGGTGGGCCCAAGCCCAGGCCAAGCAGGCCTATGCCCAAGTCGAGCCCGCGGCCAGCCTCCCCATGTCAACAACAAAATCATGTAATAAATAATTTATATGTAATTTTTTATACATGAATGTATGCAAAATGGGCATAAAGCTAATATTTTGTAAGCCCATGGCTTATGTGCAAAAATGAAATGGCACATGAGCCATGGGATGGGCAAAACGCTATTTTTGTAAAGCCCAAGGGGCTATATGCAAATATGTAAGCCTATATAAGGCAAAATGATGATGAATAAAATAACAACAATTTTTCCATTCTCTCAAAAACCTAGGGTTTGTATTTCTTTCTCTTTTCTGAAGGTCTCAAACCTTCTTCTTTCTTTTGAATTAAATCAAGAGTTTTACTCTTCCTTTTCAAAAAAAAGATAATTTTTCACCACCAAACCCACGAAGGGGAGCTTAGATCTGTTTTTATATCCCAAAAAGGAGAGATTTTGAGATCTCACGTCTCTTGATCTTCAAGATCCTGCTAACAGAGGAGGAAGAAGAAGAACCCCTTCCATTAACCCTAAAAACACACTTAGGAGTCCAACTCCACTCTGATTTCTCTTCCTAGAATCTTTTTAGGCTAAAAGCCTCTTTTCCTCGCCGGCGCTCAAGCGCAGAGCGCCCACGTGCCGACACGTGGCGCGCTCGCACAACAGCGCCCTGCGCTCGAGCGCAAAGCGCCCACGTGCCGACACGTGGCGCGCTTGCGCTCAAGCGCAAGAGCTCGAGCGCAAGTCGCCCCAGTGTCGACACGTGGCGCCCTTGCGCTCAAGCGTACTTGCGCTCAAGCGCACTTGCGCTCAAGCGCACGGCGCTCTGGCGCAAGTCGCCCCCGTGCCGACACGTGGCACACTTGCGCTCAAGCGCCCAGCACTCAAGCGCAAGTCGCCCCCATGCCGACACGTGTTAGGATCAATCTCACCGTACAATACTTGCTTAACTGTTCAGCCAGGCCAGTGTCGGTACTTCGAGCGAGGTTTTACGACGCTTTCTGTCACGACCCGAAAGTACGGAACGTAACTGGCACTTAGATTACGAGACGTCTAAAGGCGTACCGTAACCTAAGTCAACCAAAGCCCAGAAAATCTAAACCAGAATCAAAAGAGAGTGAAGGAAAACCTTTAATGAAAACGGTTTTAAAATCATTTAAGTTGCATAGAATCCCTTTTTAAAACATCAAAAATTTCCGAAAATTTTGGCAGAGTCTCCCCTGTATTTTCTATCCCCCAAAATGGGTACAACAAGATAATACATATGAAATCATAAAAATGGCATCCCCAAGCGGGAGCTAGCTCTTCGCCCAAGGCGGATCACAACCACATGCAATGTATAAGCAATACCAAGAAAAGAGCATAGAAGAAACCCAAAATATCAGAAAACGCAACGCCGGCTCAAGTGAGCTCGACCCAAAAGAAACCACCAATATACAAATCTCTCAGTCTCATCACTATGTCGCATATACAATATATAAAGTGGTAGATGGAGAATACTAGATACAATGATAAAGCAAAAGATATAAAATATGCTCGTAACCCACCTACGGGCGATGTCGCGAGTCTGCACAAAAGGAGCTGATGATAAGATAGCCGCCGCTACAAGAGTGACGGGTCCGACCTGCAAGACACTGTGGCACAACGGGGGTGAGTTGCCAGCTCGTGAGTAAATATAACATCTAGTAAGGCAATCGTAAGAATGCACGCAATGCGGAACAACTTGTATGTCCATATGTGATATAATACCTCTAGTATGCATGAACATGTATGCAATATCTTTTCTAACTCTTTAAGTGTTTTAAATGTTAAGTTTACTGCATTCTTAACTTTTAGAAAATGAATATCTGTACAATAGCTAAGTATCATCAAGAAATCATCTGAAAACCCGTGTCAAGTATCGACACCAAATAGAAATCATATCTGTCTCAATATCGGGCTCCGTCAGTCCGGATCAGCCCATATCATAAATCTCACGACAACGGTCGGTATCCTCCGGATATCCGCCGCGCCAGACATCACCGGTAGGTAGTCTTCCCCTGCCAGGCTCATCGTCTACAACTCGATCTTCTTGCCCCGGGGTACCATACCGGGCCCACCATGTACCCGAGACGGTTCATCCACTCCTCGAATCGGGTCTCGAAATCCAACAGAAAACATGAAAACTCATGGTGGACGACACATACATCACGAGAAAACCGCAACTTTGTTTTAAAAATGATGAATATAAGCTTTTGTTAAATTCTTGCGGTTTTCCCCAAAATCCAGAAATCGCAGAAATACTGAAATCCTCAAGAAAATCATAATGTTCACATGTTATATATATAATAAATGTCTATGATATCAATGTATATAATGTGAATTTTTAGCTAGAATCTATGTAAATATAATGATAATGCGAGGTATATGCATGCTATGCAATTTCATATATCATGTATGAATGCAAATGGCGATATTAAGTTAAACAGGTTTTCTAGTGCACGTGGCATGGCAATTACCAAAGGCGTGTGTGTCAGATGAATAGTGCGCGTGCAACAGATGCCAATGGTAATGGTGTTCGTGCCCTATGAAGTGTTATCGCATATGTGCATATGAATATCCATGCAATCTAGCATATTATTAACTATAAGGGTATGCAATGTCAATGAAGGGGTAAGCTAACTAACAACATGAATCTTACAAGAGATAAGGAAATCCTAACTAGGGGGCGCATCGCGCCATCCAGACGATTCCCCCATAGATGAATACATCTACTCACATGAAATCCCCGCTAATCCGATCCGGCCACCGCCTTGCCTTTACGCGCCGTGTCCGATGTTTCTCCGACCGATCCTATATTGCACAACACCAAGTATAAGATTACAAAACCTAAAACGATGCAAGTCACAATATACAATTATCGACGCTCTCAAATTAATCATAGCATGCACTCAGTGCGCGGAAAAACGCACGAAAATCGCTAACCTTTAACTAAAATCGTCATTTCGGGGAAATCGACAAAACTACAACCCGACTAGACGAAACCCCGCGTTCGCGCATTCTAATAATCCTATACGAAGCTAATAATATTGCTAACCTAACGCAAATTGAACGCATTCTATTTTTCGTAAAAATCTAGCAAGCAAATTCAACGCCGATTCAATGCAAACATCGAATTTTAACGATTTAGCGAGCATATAAATACACCATTTGTAGGGTTCCTAGGCACCCTAATGAAGTCTCACAAGGCATCAACCATGCCAATTTCAAAAATTCTAGGTGCCGAGAGACCCGACTACGGATCGTTGGCTAGATTTCTAGGCGAAAAAAAACTAACTAGTTAACAATTAACTAATGGGAAACGGAAATACAACCTTTGTAGATCCGGTTCTCCACCTCCATAGCTCCGCAACGAAGTCCTCTCCGCTGTCCAAAAAGAATCCGGGCTCTAGCGTCGACTTCATCGGAGAATGGACGGGCTAGGTCGTCGACGACGTGCCGAAGATGATCTACGTCGAAGCATCACTAGATCTAGCTCCACCTTCACCAAGTCTTGAAAACTTGTGAAGGAAACACACTCTACTACTTGGCAAGAGGTAGAGGATGAAGAAATAGGAAGTGGGTTCAATTTAGAATTGGATTTCTCACTCTTTATCATCAATCACCATTGATGACCTCAAGGTTTTCTTCTTGAGTTCAAGGAAGAAGAAGAAGAAATGATATGATAAGATTAATTAAAAAATGAATAGAAAAACAATACTTATCATAATATTAACTCTAGTCAAGTGTAGAGAATGAATCATGGTTAGTGGGAATGGTTAGGGTTAAGAATGAGATAAGAATGGTTGACTTTATCAAAGTTTCATGAAGCTTCAACTAAACTCCAAATTAAGCCACCATTCTTTTCTCCTTTCCATTTATTTTCCAAAAAAAAAAATAAACAAATAAATGATTAAATAAATAATGGGAGAATAAACAAAACCCTAACCACTCTCACAACCATGGTTTAATCTTCACACAAATCCAAGTTAACATGTATCATCAAACATGATACAATCATGTGCACAAAACTATATCAAATATACAATGTGCACATCCGAGCGAGAAAATCCATTTAAAGTGAACCGATACTAGTTAATGCAAAGTAATATATCAAATATATAATTATGCATTAAATCATTAAATCAACTCTTGATCTAACGATCCGGTCATATCGCATATAACCGGCTAGTGTCTAATGTATCGGCTTATCGAATCAATCCTTGATTCGATAACTAGAGTATATCTCATATAACCTAATCGATACATTCATCGTGAGAATGGAATACGGTATCACATACACGCATTATTCTCGGTCCCGCACATATCTCATATGCGCTCCTATTTCGTTTCGCTTGAGCCAGGAAACCTCTGTGTAGGACTCTAAAGACTCGTCAATACGCCGGCAGCAGGTGATGATCATATCAAACACCCACAAGCCGCAAGCGGTCTGCTAAACGTAACGGCCACCCGGGTATTGAGCGATCTGAAGATCAACGAGCAAGCCCGCTCACACTCCAGTGAATCCAACCAGTAACACTACCGTACAGTCCGGTCTGATCGTCTGATATGTCGCATATCTTGCCTAGGGGTGGTATACGTCAGACCCCAATAGCTCGATAAGTCGTGTCGATATGAGGTCTATAACAATTCGAGAAACTACTGGTAACACTTACCAGTAAATCTCAGCAACCCTGGCCAGGGATTTCCTGTTATAGCCAATCGAACACAGCGCAACATCAACTCCCTATACCGGGAGAGACGAATCCCCTCCTATCGCTCATTGCCTCCATGTGACTCGGGACTGTACCCAAAAACCACCGTTTTGCACGCCCTCTTGGACGTGGTAAGATGGAAATCAAAGCACAGTGGGAACCACACAAGACTCTATGACGATCTCGGGTCAACAGACTACTCTGTACCAGTGTCACCAGAGAACTGCCATCTGACGTGAGGTATAATACCATCTGGGAGTTCTCGGCGAGTCCGTCCAGTGTACCCAGTCTCTACTGAGCACCCGTATATCTCCTCTGATGTCAAACACCAATGGATATGGGATCATCCATCGCCCATCTGTATGGGTCGAGAAGGTATACGCTAGTCTACTCTGGTATATCGATGCCCCGTCTCGATACACCCTCGACTAGGGACTTTGAAGGATGTACTTATGGACTACCATGTCCCCACTAGTATGATCCGCATCATAGTCCAGGTAGTCAAGCACACATCCTAAGGGCTTTACCAACATGTAACAGAGAGACAATCAGTATACACGTTAAGGTAAAGTTCAACCAGATAGCATACTATCATGTCGAGCAAGAAAGTCCTCCCTATATATGTCCCAGCATCCACTACAATATACATCCTATGTACAGTAATGGCCTCTAGGGCATACATATAACTAACACCATTAACCACTACAACCAATTAGAAACCCAAAGCCCTAATTTAATCCTAACAACTATGCTTCAAACCTTAGTTTTAAAATCAATCCTTCTCTTGATTTTTCCTAAACAACATTTACCACTAAACTAATATTTAGAATTTCAATTCTAGCATAATTAAACCACAAGTTAACAAAAAGATTAGAATTTTCACCTCTCAAGCTTGAACCCTAGCTTGATCAAGTCACCAAGAAGCCTCCTTTCATCTAGTTTTTGAACCAATTTGGGTAGAAGAGAGAGTGGTTTAGGGTTTGGGTTTGAATGGAGATGGAAATTTATGAATTTAAATGGATTTTTAGCAAAGAAAAAGAAGCAAAATGAAGTGATGAAGTGGGGAAATCTGCAGGAAGAGGGGTCGGCCAGCAGCAAGGGTGAGGAGGTGGGGAAAATTTGAGAAGATTCTAGGTCAAATAACACCCCATATTATCATTTAATGCTTTCATGTCAACCTTTTTACAAAAAAACCCATTTTTACCTCATTTTTCATTAAATTTCCCACCTTTAAACCAAAAGTTTGCAAGACATGATATAATTTTATTAACACCATATTTTAGCTTATAAAGACTCCTAATTATGAAATTTACCTAATTACATTTTTATTTATTACTAATTTAATGTATTTAAAAAGGCTTAAAATAATTAAAAAAAAATTAATTACGAAATTTTTTTTATTTAACTAGAAAAATATAAGTGACATTTTAGTGACAAAATTATAGTAATATCTTGTCTAAATTTTGTATAATTAGGTCTACAATGAAAAATATCAATTTTGACTTTTTACGGAAAAAGCCGAAAAATTAGCCGATTACCGAAAAACTGCCTAAACGATTTTCGAAGGGTTACACTTTCGCGAAGTTCCTTAATTAAATAACCTCTTTTCCCTGTGGGCGTAGCCCCGCTAACACCTTTCTAGACCCTACTTGGTTTATAGCATTGATCGTTAAGTGAGAAAGTTTCCCGAGGAGTAGAATATACTCACAGTAGGATCGGGATCCAAATATCATCGTGTGACAAAGCTGAAGGAATCCTACCAAAATCATCACACTCCAAATGGTATGCAACACTAGCAAGTTTCAGTTTCTTTAGAAACTCCTGATGTGGATTTTTGCCCCATGCTCTTATGACCTTGACTTTGGCCAACAAATCATAAGTCACATGTCAAGTTCTACCCGTCATTTTCCAGGTTAATTTGAATCCACCCGTACCTACCCTTGACTTTGGCTAACAAGGCAGTACGACTGTCCCAAACCAACGCATCTATCTATGCTACATATGAATATTCAATAGCTACCAATCACTATGCCTTGACTTTGGCCAACAAACATAGCTTGAATACTATTGACTATCCATATGAAATGACGGAGGGCTACGAACGGTTTTGGTGAAACCGTGAACGTAGTGAACTTGATATAATCGAAGGAACCTGATAGCTTTTAAAAGGAGTGGTTTAAGCTCTGCGTTTTTAAAAGTTTTCTGTTTTGGAAAAAAAACGAGTGGTTTTGAAATTGTTCCAACGATTTAACTTTGGTTTATTTTCTTTGCATTAATATAATGCGTCCCATCAATTAATCCTACCATTGCAGAAAACAACGAAAATATGACGTACGCTTATGCCATCCGCATTCGCCACGGGGCCCCGTCATCACCCATTAGGTTACTTAACTAACGACAGAGCGGGGGCTGGACTAGCGCGGATGCAAAACATAAGCAACGCCTACTAGATATCATATATAGATATATACATTCGTCAGAAGCAATGATAAACATTCCAGATCATAGATGAACACATTGGATATACTAGGAATCCGCGTTTCGTTCGAGCCCGCAACGAAAGACGGATTACACGGTCACGATGAATAGCCAAACCCACCCGTACGGGTGCGGCAAACTACCCGCCAAGTATCCGAAGTGAAGCAACCTCCCTCAACAACGTGAGTAGGCCACTCGGCACTTCAAAGTACCCGGTAGTTTGCGCCAACCAGCCTCGGAAGCCAATGTTCGGAGAGGGAGGAGAATCTCCACTGAAAGAGAAGCTGGATAAGGTCTATTCCTTTAGAAGGGACAAAATCCGTAAAATATTCAAAGACGCCCTGAAGAACGGTCTACAACTGCCAGAGTCAAAAAGACCGCAGGAAGCGAATAGGATCGATGACCCCAAATACCGCCTCTATCACAGAGTGATAGGTCATGCCATTGAGGACTGCTTCGTCTTCAAAGATTGGGTCGAAAAACAATACAAGGCAGGAGAGATAGAACTGTCTAAAGGCCTGTTAACAAACAGTCCAGCTGCGACCGCCAATTTCATACAAACGGAGACCGAAGTTCTTCGTGAAACTGATTCTCTCAGACATCTTCCTTTCTCTGAAAACAATCGACCACCACGTCATTAAACTGGGAACAGTCGACCTCTAAGTCGTTAAACTGGGAATGTAAAAAGAAATATGTGAATAAAAAAAAAGTGTAAATAAAAAAAAATAAAGCAGAAATGATTGAGCAACTCGCTATAAAAATCAGCGAGTGAAAATAAAAATGAGAATAAAGCCGAAATGATGGGGCAACCGCGAATAAATAGCCGAAATGATAGGGCAATCGCGATCTTCACGATTAGAAAAGCTGAAATGATAGAGCAATTGCGGTAAAACAAAAACGAAAACAAAAAAAATCCAGTTTCCCAAAATTCTTTCGGCCCTACGGTTGGTCCCCAAGTCGACTGCCGTATACAATCTACGTGCTTAAATAATTCTCATCATACCCATGCCCCACTGCAATCACCAGTTACGCGGCTGGTCTCCGCCTTTGAAATTATGCTCCATTGAGAAGACCCACTCATGTGTCCTCACGATACATGAGGAGAATAAACCTTTGTGGGATCCTTACGACTCACAAAGGAAGAACACACTTAGGAGCCCTCACGACTCCTAAGGAGAAAATACACCTGCGGGATCCTTACGACACGTAGGGAGAAAATGCTTTTATTGGACCCTCACGGCCCATAAAATTGGAAAGCCTTAGGTGACAGGGACCTAAACCTGTCTCCTAAGCCATCGCTCCCTAATCCCCAAGTGGCGAATGATGAGTCGCTCCTGGTACCATATTCCAGTGCAGCAATGCAGACGCCGACCAAATTCCAAACTCAAATCCCAAACGGTGAATGATGAGTCACTCCTGATACCATATTCCAGTGCAGCGATGCAGACGCCAACCAAATTCCATCTCCCATACCCTAATGGCGAATGATGAATCGCTCCTGGTACCATATTCCAGTGCAACGATGCAGACGCCAACCAAATTCCAAATCCCATACCCCAACGGCGAATGATGAGTCGCTCCTGGTACCATATTCCAGTGCAGCGATGCAGACGCCAACAAAGTCCTCACGATACATGAGGAGATTCTGGCATGCCCGGTGGGACCAATCTCTCCGCCCATATTTCGGGTTAAGCATTCATGCGAACTCAATCAATGTACATATCTGTATTTATACTAAAATAATGCTTTTTCATGCAGATTTTCAAGCAATCACCTTCTGACGATGTCTTCGATGATGAACTCAGCTCTCGTCTCCTACACGATGAAGATAGACTCTAGGACAGTCCTTCCGGCCAGTCTTGGGCGACAATGGGAGGAGCCGCTGCTACCATTCGGCTTTATTATGTTCATGCCTGTTGGCGCCATCCCGGCTCCTCAAGCCCCGGTGGCAGACAAACCGGTCTCGAAAGGCAGGAGACCAAATGTGGTGGTCGCGAGGGCACCTCAGCCCAAGCGCAAGTCCGTTTCCGAACGACTCTCCATGGCCCCAGCTGGGGGCAAGGCCATCAACACCAACAAAGCTACAACGCGTCCCGAGTGAGCTCCAGCGGTGCCCTTGACCACTGCTCGATCGGGTGTCTTCTCTAAGCTCTCCTCTGATCAACTCACAATGGCTTCACGGATAGCGGATACCTGCGAAGCCTTCAAAATCGAGAAGCTGAGGGAGAAAAGGCTCAGATATAGAGCCAACAAAAGGGCTAGGGCTCCTGCCAGGCTAAACCTCTTGAGATTCGAAGAACAGGGTTACCCCGCCGAAGATGAGGAAATGGCTGGGTATGTGGTCCACACTGTCTACACGGTGGGCACGCGCAGCAAGAGCAAGGACGAGGCTACCACATCTCAAACCCAATCTGGCATGAATGTGGTGGCCGCTTCCAAAGAGCAGCAGCCTCTGCTGGGTGATGAAAACCCTCTCGATGAGGATGATAGGCAGAAAGACCCTTCGGTCCATGAGGAGTCGGGCTCGGAAAGCGAAGAGGAGCCGACTTTTCGCCCCAGGAACGCGGAGCAAAAGCTGCTTCAAGAGCTCTGAAAGCAGCTCAGAAACAAAGACAAGGAGATGGCCAAGCTCTACTCAAAAATTGACGACTTGACGAATGTCGTGATGCAGCTCACAGCCCGGCTTGCCTCTCAGTCGCCCAATCAGGTGAAGGGCTCTGCTCGTGAACCGGGAAATGGTGTCCCAAAGCAGCCGACGCCTATTCCCTCAAATCCAAAAGTAGGCGAACTACATGAAAATCATTCGCATCCTATCTCGGGAAATGTCTTGGCTACCGATGACAGTAGCCCGCTAACTCAAGATCAAATCATGGACTTGGTTGCCATCAAAGTCAAGACATTGGTGGCAAAAGCCGAAGCGCAAAAAGATATCAGCAGTAGTGGGAGACCATATCCCGCTCAGTATGATCTGGTAGAATTTCCTAGCGGCTATGTCATCCCCAAATTCGGAAGATTCGATGGGACGGGAAATGCGAATCAGCACATCGCCCACTTCAAAGCCTCATGCGAGAATACTGGGGGCAATGATGCGCTTCTCCTCCGCCAGTTCGTTAATAGCTTGACCAATGTTGCTTTCGACTGGTACGCGAGCATACCGGATGGCTCCGTCACAACTTTTGTCCAAATGGAGTCTCTGTTTCGGCAGAGGTTCATGAGCGTCAGCGATAAGATCACCGTTGCCGAGATCGTAAGGACCAAGCCCAAGATCAACGAAAGCAGCACAGATTTTATAACTCGATGGCGCAATCTCTCCGTTAAATGCGAACCGCCGATAGAGCAGGACCAATATGTCAGTCTCCTCGTCGGAAATCTCAATAATTGGATGGCTCCGTTTCTATGCACCGCGGATCTCAAAACATTCCAAGAGCTGACCAGGAAAATTCGGATGCTGGAGCGCTCAAAACAGGAGTCCTCCTCGAATTCCTAAAATAACAATAGGTCCTAGAGAAACCGAAAGGACGATAATCGCAAAGGCGGAAACTCCGATGATTCCGAATCTTTCAACACTTCGGCTAACCGAAATAAGCAAGGAATGAGCGGGCCTAGCGCCAACCTGGCTCGGAAGCCAATGTTCGGAGAGGGAGGAGAATCTCCACTGAAAGAGAAGCTGGATAAGGTCTATTCCTTTAGAAGGGACAAAATCCGTAAAATATTCAAAGACGCCCTGAAGAACGGTCTACAACTGCCAGAGTCAAAAAGACCGTAGGAAGCGAATAGGACCGATGACCCCAAATACTGCCTCTATCACAGAGTGATAGGTCATGCCATTGAAGACTGCTTCGTCTTCAAAGATTGGGTCGAAAAACAATACAAGGCAGGAGAGATAGAACTGTCTTAAGGCGTGTTAACAAACAGTCCAGCTGCGACCGCCAATTTCATACAAACGGAGACCGAAGTTCTTCGTGAAACGGATTCTCTCAGACATCTTCCTTTCTCTGAAAACAATCGACCACCACGTCATTAAACTGGGAACAGTCGACCTCTAAGTCGTTAAACTGGGAATGTGAAAAGAAATATGTGAATAAACAAAAAATGTGTAAATAAAAAAAAATAAAGCCGAAATGATTGAGCAACTCGCATTAAAAATCAGCGAGTGAAAATAAAAATGAGAATAAAGCCGAAATGATGGGGCGACCGCGAATAAATAGCCGAAATGATAGGGCAATCGCGATCTTCGCGATAAGAAAAGCTGAAATGATAGAGCAATCGCGGTAAAACCAAAACGAAAACAAAAAAAATCCAGTTTCCCAAAATTCTTTCGGCCATACGGTTGGTCCCCAAGTCGACTGCCGTATACAATCCACGGGCTTAAATAATTCTCATCATACCCATGCCCCACTGCAATCACCAGTTACGCGGCTGGTCCCCGCCTTTGAAATTATGCTCCATTGAGAAGACCCACTCATGTGTCCTTACGATACATGAGAAGAATAAACTTTTGTGGGATCCTTACGACTCACAAAGGAAGAACACACTTAGGAGCCCTCACGACTCCTAAGGAGAAAATACACCTGCGGGATCCTTATGACACGTAGGGAGAAAATGCTTTTATGGGACCCTCACGGCCCATAAAATTGAAAAGCCTTAGGTGACAGGGACCTAAACCTGTCTCCTAAGCCATCGCTCCCCAATCCCCAAGTGGCGAATGATGAGTCGCTCCTGGTACCATATTCCAGTGCAGCGATGCAGACGCCGACCAAATTCCAAACTCAAATCCCAAACGGTGAATGATGAGTCGGTCCTGGTACCATATTCCAGTGCAGTGATGCAGACGCCAACCAAATTGCATCTCACATACCCTAATGGCGAATGATGAGTCGCTCCTGGTACCATATTCCAGTGCAGCGATGCAGACGCCAACCAAATTCCAAATCCTATACCCCAACGGCGAATGATGAGTCACTCCTGGTACCATATTCCAGTGCAGCGATGCAGACACCAACAAAGTCCAAAAATTTTTATGGCCCTACGGTCTGGATCATACATCCTGCAGAACCGTATACAATCCACGGGCGTAAAACGACCCCAATCTCTCCCAAGTCTTACCGGTGAGACCACATTCAAAGTCCAAAAAAAAATGGTATGTCCACAAGCAAAAGGGGTACGGATGAAAACCCGAAAGGGCTCCGTGAGTAAAAACAGCAGGACTGCCGCGCGAGTTTGTGAAAACCCGAAAGGGCGCAAACTCGTAAAAAAGAAATGAAATGCACTCACAAAGTTCTCTCGACTTTGTGAAGAGAAAATTCCCGCGTGAGATCCTTACGACTCACAAAGGAGCAACACACTTAGGAGTCCCCACGACTCCTAAGAAGAAAATACACCTACAGGATCCTTACGACCCGTAGGGAGAAAATGCTTTGTGAGACCCTTACGGCTCACAAAATTGAAAAGTCTTAGGTGATAGGGACCTAAAACATGTCTCCTAAGCCATCGCTTCCTAATAAGCAAACGCAAATGATGATTCGCTCCTGGTACCATATTCCAGTGTGGCGATGCTGATGCCAAACAAAAAAAAAACAATTCCTAAATCCTCTCATGACAAATGATGATTCGCTCCTGGTACCATATTCCAGTGTAGCGATGCTGATGTCAACCCAAATCAAATCAAACCAACAACCTCTATGGCGGAATCATGCTCCGTCCCAGAATTTATCCCGTGTCGAAATCATGCTTCGTCTCGGTGTATCTACCTTCCCTGTCGGAATTATGCTCCGCCTCGGAATCAAGTCAACCAGCAAGCTCTGCATCGGAATTATGCTTCGTCTCAGAATGCACCCCGTGTTGAAATGATGCTTCGCCTCGGTGTACCTGCCTTCCCTGTCGAAATTATGCTTCGTCTCGGAATCAAGTCAGCCAACAAGCTCTGTGCCGGAATCATGCTCCGTCTCAGAATGTACCCCGTGTAGAAATCAATGCTTCGCCTCAGAATATTTGCCTTCCTTGTCGGAATTATACTTCGCCTAGGAATCTACCTCTGCATCGAAATCATGCTTCGGTCAGAATGTCTGCCGCTCTTCGGAATGATGCTCCGAATCCTGGAATCATGCTCCGCTCTTCGGAATGATGCTCCGAATCCTGGAATCATGCTCCGCATTTCGGAATGATGCTCCGATCCCTGGAATCATGCTCCGCCCTTCGGAATGATGCTCCGATCATTGGAATCATGCTCCGGTCATCGGAATGATGCTCCGATCCCTGGAAACATGTTCCGCTCATCGGAATGATGCTCCGATCTATGGAATCATGCTCCGCCCTTCGGAACGATGCTCCGAACCCCGGAATTATGCTCCGCCCTTCGGAACGATGCTCCGAACCCTGGAATTATGCTCCGCGCTTCGGAATGATGCTCCGATCCTTGGAATTATGCTCCGCTCATCGGAATGATGCTCCGATCTTTGGAATCATGCTCCGATCCCTGGAAATCATGTTCCCCGAGGGATACTTCTACCCTGGAATTATGCTCCGCGAATCGGAATGATGCTCCGATCCCCGGGAATCATGCTCCCCGAGGGATACTCCGATCCCTGGAATTATGCTCCGCGAATCGGGATGATGCTCCGCCCCTGGAATGATTTTCCACCTCGAACTCCAACTTCAAGATCCATCAATTTCATGCACCCAACTCAAATGTGCGGTATGCATTTATTGATTGGGGGCACTTTGTTGGGGTAAAAATTTACACCCCGGTTGACCGAGTCAAAGTCAAGGTCAACCCCCAAGCTAGGTGGGCCCAAGCCCAGGCCAAGCAGGCCTATGCCCAAGTCGAGCCCGCGGCCAGCCTCCCCATGTCAACAACAAAATCATGTAATAAATAATTTATATGTAATTTTTTATACATGAATGTATGCAAAATGGGCATAAAGCTAATATTTTGTAAGCCCATGGCTTATGTGCAAAAATGAAATGGCACATGAGCCATGGGATGGGCAAAACGCTATTTTTGTAAAGCCCAAGGGGCTATATGCAAATATGTAAGCCTATATAAGGCAAAATGATGATGAATAAAATAACAACAATTTTTCCATTCTCTCAAAAACCTAGGGTTTGTATTTCTTTCTCTTTTCTGAAGGTCTCAAACCTTCTTCTTTCTTTTGAATTAAATCAAGAGTTTTACTCTTCCTTTTCATAAAAAAGATAGTTTTTCACCACCAAACCCACGAAGGGGAGCTTAGATCTGTCTTTATATCCCAAAAAGGAGAGATTTTGAGATCTCACGTCTCTTGATCTTCAAGATCCAGCTAACAGAGGAGGAAGAAGAAGAACCCCTTCTATTAACCCTAAAAACACACTTAGGAGTCCAACTCCACTCTGATTTCTCTTCCTAGAATCTTTTTAGGCTAAAAGCCTCTTTCCTCGCCGGCGCTCAAGCGCAAAGCGCCCACGTGCCGACACGTGGCGCGCTCGCACAACAGCGCCCTGCGCTCGAGCGCAAAGCGCCCACGTGCCGACACGTGGCGCGCTTGCGCTCAAGCGCAAGAGCTCGAGCGCAAGTCGCCCCAGTGTCGACACGTGGCGCCCTTGCGCTCAAGCGCACAGCGCTCTGGCGCAAGTCGCCCCCGTGCCGACACGTGGCACACTTGCGCTCAAGCGCCCAGCGCTCAAGCGCAAGTCGCCCCCGTGCCGACACGTGTCAGGATCAATCTCACCGTACAATACTTGCTTAACTGTTCAGCCAGGCCAGTGTCGGTACTTCGAGCGAGGTTTTACGACGCTTTCGCGAAGTTCCTTAATTAAATAACCTCTTTTCCCTGTGGGCGTAGCCCCGCTAACACCTTTCTAGACCCTACTTGGTTTATAGCATTGATCGTTAAGCGAGAAAGTTTCCCGAGGAGTAGAATATACTCACAGTAGGATCGGGATCCAAATATCATCGTGTGACAAAGCTGAAGGAATCCTACCAAAATCATCACACTCCAAATGGTATGCAACACTAGCAAGTTTCAGTTTCTTTAGAAACACCTGATGTGGATTTTTGCCCCATGCTCTTATGACCTTGACTTTGGCCAACAAATCATAAGTCACATGTCAAGTTCTACCCGTCATTTTCCAGGTTAATTTGAATCCACCCGTACCTACCCTTGACTTTGGCCAACAAGGCAGTACGACTGTCCCAAACCAACGCATCTATCTATGCTACATATGAATATTCAATAGCTACCAATCACTATGCCTTGACTTTGGCCAACAAACATAGCTTGAATACTATTGACTATCCATATGAAATGACGGAGGGCTACGAACGGTTTTGGTGAAACCGTGAACGTAGTGAACTTGATATAATCGAAGGAACCTGATAGCTTTTAAAAGGAGTGGTTTAAGCTCCGCGTTTTTAAAAGTTTTCTGTTTTGGAAAAAAAACGAGTGGTTTTGAAATTGTTCCAACGATTTAACTTTGGTTTATTTTCTTTGCATTAATATAATGCGTCCCATCAATTAATCCTACCATTGCAGAAAACAACGAAAATATGACGTACGCTTATGCCATCCGCATTCGCCACGGGGCCCCGTCATCACCCATTAGGTTACTTAACTAACGACAGAGCGGGGGCTGGACTAGCGCGGATGCAAAACATAAGCAACGCCTACTAGATATCATATATAGATATATACATTCGTCAGATGCAATGATAGCCATTCCAGATCACAGATGAACACATTGGATATACTAGGAATCCGCGTTTCGTTCGAACCCGCAACGAAAGACGGATTACACGGTCGCGATGAATAGCCAAACCCACCCCTACGGGTGCAGCAAACTACCCGCCAAGTATCCGAAGTGAAGCAACCTCCCTCAACAACGTGAGTAGGCCACTCGGCACTTCAAAGTACCCGGTAGTTTGCGCACCCCACCTTGGGTCTATCCTAAGAGCAAAAACAGTAAAAGAAATAATATAAAATGGCGGCTACAACCTCTAACCCTGATGTGAGGCCAAAAAATTGATGTTACATCAATTTACAATTTACATCAAATGAAAGATAAAAAAACACTCATCTCACAACCCCGGCTATTCATCCGCGACAATCCAACAAGTTCATATACACAATACAACATCACAGATCACAGATATGTACAACCCTCACTAATCGACGTATAGCGATTAGTCGGCGTTCAGTACATATATCACATTACAGATATAACCAATTAGCTAAAGTTTATAGAATTTCGATCATTATTCCAATTTGAAACTATCCCAAACACAACACTGTTCTCAGAAGAATCTGGGAAGAAACAAAGCATCTTTAAATTCACAAAACATCAAGCTTGAAACACTGCAGGAAAAATGAGTTGACACCGAGTCGACTCGGCCGTGGATCCGCGGCGAAACGCTTGGTTTCGCCGCGCTTCCACGGCAGTTTGACCGAGTCACGAGCTCGTTTTTCTTGGGTGTTCCTAAAAAACCCTGCACGTATTTTTCAGGTCTCTGGAAATATTTTTAGACCTGTTTTTAAAATCGGCAGAAAACACTAAATTTTGATGTATTTTGCGATTTTTTCCGGATCGAAGTTCTAAACACTTTACTAACATGTTGGTTGTTATTTATCTAGGCTCTGATAGCACTGTAAGTCTATGTAACCCATCCCGGTACTTACGGGAAGGCGGAAAGAGTAAAAATCAGATTTTTATCACAAGGAAACATAGACTAACCATGAAGGATCTTTGCTAAATAAAAACTAACAAACTAACTACAAGTTCTAGTTACTTGGTAAGATAGTTATACCTAGTTCTTGAACACCTTCTCTTCTTGTTGTGGTCCTCCTTATTGCTTGCTCCTTGGAGTGGTGTAGACGGCTCCTCCTCTTCGTCTTCTCTTTGCCGAAAAAAGATCCACCCGAAAGCATCTACCTTGAGCTCCTACCTCAACCAAGAAGTAACTAGAGTACTTGGCTTGCTAGACAAAGAACCCTAGAATGAGTAGAGAGGTGTTTTGATGGTTTTATCTCACAAAGCTCATGTTTTTCAACTCATGAAACAAGAGAGCTTTGAGAGAGAGAGGAAGAGGGAGAGCTTTGTAAGAGAGAGAATAAGCAAGAGAGAATGAGAGAGTAATCTCAACCTTGCTCTCATATGAGTGAATATGAGAATAATAATAATTAGGAAAATTGCGATGGTTAGTTGATTTGACCATTATCATTTCACATTTAATGCTAATGCAAGCTTCAAGAAGCATCTTTTGCAAAAGAAAAATCAAGGTCAACAAAAGTCAACAAGTTAAATGGTCAACCGAACCCTAACCATGGCACAATTATCCTTAATTAATATTATTAATCATATTTCTCATTCTCATTAGGGTTTAGAAAATTCAACGGTCAAAAACACTAATGAGATTCCTCTGCCTCTGCAACTGTGCATACATACCCGCATCCGTGTTCCGAGGAACATGATTACAATGAGACAAAACCAATCCCAAAACAAATACTAGGATCTGGCTTAAACCAAAGCCCGGTAGTAATAACTGCCCGGACACCAAACGTGCACAAGTGCGCATATGTGAACGAACCCCGTCGCAAAACCATGCGACCTCTACTCTGTTTTGCCCAAAGACGAACAACCCTCTGTGTGGGGCTCTAAAGACTCGACACTACACTGGCAGTGGGTTTAACCACAGGCCGTAAGCGGTACTTGCTGTACGTAACGGTCCCCAGGTAGATGCCGATAAGAAGACCGATGAGGTGAACCCATCCGTACTCCTACTGAGCCTGAATGTGACAATCTCCATACAGTCCGGTCTGTTCGTCTGAGAGTATCGCATGTCGGGCCTAGGGGGCCGTAAACGTCAGTCCCCTAATAGCGGTACAAGTCGTATTGGAGTGTAGCCCAGAACACCCTGAGAAACTACTGGAAACACTACCAGCAAATCTCGCATGCCCTGGCCAGGGACTTTGTGTAATGGCTCTCCTAGACACAGCGCGATATCAACTCCCAATACCGGGAGAGACGAATCATGTCTAACCGTCACTGCCTCCAAGTGCTTCGGGACTGCACTCAACTACTACC
Source organism: Agapanthus africanus (assembly GCA_030015575.1). Classification (NCBI taxonomy): domain Eukaryota; kingdom Viridiplantae; phylum Streptophyta; class Magnoliopsida; order Asparagales; family Amaryllidaceae; genus Agapanthus; species Agapanthus africanus. Next base: position 363,810,350 of record CM057345.1, read on the forward strand.
TGTTTGCATGACTCATTTGAGCCATGGTAGGGTAGTAATCTAAGAACAGTGGGAACACACTCGAGGCGAAGTGACAGTATAAAGTCAACGAACTAAGCTGTACTCATGTCACCTGGGAACTGATAACTGACGATAGGTATAATACCAACCAACAGTTCCCAGCGAGTCCTGTCCAGTGTGCTCGTAACCTAACGAGCACCTGCATACTATCTCAAGTACGACGTACTGATGGCTGTGGGACAGACCATCTCCCCTCCTGGGATGAGAAGCGTATACACTAGTCTACTCTTGAGTATTGATGCCCTGTCTCGATAATCCTATGACCAGGGACCTGTATAAGGATGTGCTTATAGACTACCCAGCCCCCACTAGTGTGACTGCCATCACAACGCTGGTTGTCAAGCAAAAGATCCTAAGGGCTCTATCAATATGTATTAGAAATATGTGAAAAGAAACACATACACATATTAAGATAGATACAAACCAAGTAGCATACTACAATATTGAGCAAGAATGTCAATCCGTGTATATATCCCAAGCTTCCAAAATATAATATACAAAATAGTACTATACAATAATGGCCTCTAGGGCATATCACACTAACAATGAGTATCATCATTAGCCCCCCACTCTCGTCCCGACCTATTTATGGGTCTGGTCGAGAGTGGTCTGGATCGGTTTCTCGGGCTCAGCCTGTTGTCAAGAATTTGTCAGCGCGGATTTCCGGGACGACTAGGCATTGGGCGGTTGTGTCGTTCAGATCTTTGAGCCAGCGTGTTGTATCCGGGGCTCTTGGATCTCTGCACGTATCTTGGATGACGTCAGCGGATCAGGGGAAAGGATCGTGCATTTAAAGAGGAGCGCCGATTCACTTGCACGTCTGTTGAGGTGCAGGCCACGCGTCTGAAGCGGATTGGCGGACGTGAAAGGCTGTCGCTGTCACCCGCGCCCGAAAGGACGTCTCCAATGGTCGTTCAACACGTGTGACTTCGAGGGCTGACAGACGCGAAGCTTCGTTTTCGCGGAAAACGATCTGAGCCTTCGGATGCTTCCACCAAGCAGTATAAATAGGAGTGGGATCTCCCTAGGGTTCATACTTTCGCCACTATTTTCCATTGATGCGAGAGATTGCTCGGCGCTCCATCTTTTAGATCGGATCCTTCACACTCTTTCCTCGGAGAACTCCTTCCTTTGAATCAGGTTAGATGTCTTCTTCTGAGGAGTCTGTTGAAATAGTTAGGGTAGAATCTAGGGAGTCTTCCACCTCTTTCCGAGAGGGTTCCCTTGTTGCTTCCTCATCGTCGGGCTCGCCCCGTAGAGTCAAGACTACCCACGCCGCTAGCAGCCCGACTGCGACGAGGGTCACTAAGGTGCGCATCGGGAATGCCCGCGATGCGCCCTCTGTCTTGAGAGATCTGGACGATCTTGCCGAGATTCGGTCTCGTTTCCATATCCCCTCTAACTATTCGCTCCGTTTGGCAAAGGGCGGCAAACGGGCGGACCAGGTGCAAGGGAAGGAGATTGCCCTGTATTTGGAGGCGTTCCGTATGGGAATGCATATGCCCTTTCCTACCGAGGTATGCGGGATACTTTGTTGTTTCCAACTCTCGCCGGGCCAGCTTGCGCCGAACTCATGGATGATCCTCCTTGGGTTTCTGGTCCGGCTGAAGCTTGAGGAGATCCCCTTCATCTTGACCCTTCTTATTTCCTTTCTCTGCTATAAAAATCACCCCGGCACCCACAAGAGCGAGCCGAGCTGGGTGTATTTTTCCTTTAAAAAATGCAAGGGTGGGGGTGGTCGGGTCAGGTGTGGTGGTCGTTCCTTCTTCCATCCCTGACTGTAAGGAGAAGTTTGTATTTGTCGGGCCACCCGAGGGTGATGATTGTCCTGTGCCTGTACAGTGGCACCGGGCCGACTGCCCGCGGGCGAAGCAGTCGTCCTCTCCCGAGGAAAGGGCGGTGTCCATATGGGAGCCGATCCAGCGGGTCGACATCTTGCTTTCCGAGCAGGTCCTTAACTGGGCTAGGTCAGCCCCGCGCTCTTTGTGGGTAAGTTAGGAGATTAGACGACCTGTTTAGACTTGAGTAATTTACTTTCTTCCCTTCTTGCATCACTAACTTCTCTGTGTTTTCTCCCTTTGCAGGACACATGGACCGGTCCAAGATTCTAGCTGCCATATCCACCATGGCCTGAAAGAAGGCCGAGGACGTGGTCTTGTCCCGAGCAGGCCCGAGCTCGCCCCTGAAACCGTCACCATCGGTGAAGTCCTCCGCAGCGCCCCGGGCCCCCGATGACTGTCGTGAGGGCAGCCAGAAACACGCAAGGGACCCGGAACCCCGAACAAGGGAGGAGGAGGAGGTGACTGAGGTCCCCCTCAAGAGGAAAAGGAAGGTCTCCCGCTCGCCGCCGACTGATATCCCCAAGGGGATTTCGGTGCAAGAGGGGGACGTCTGCTTCGTGGTCCCCTCGGGGCTTTCTGTCGCCGACAGCTTTCTCACGGACATGGAGCAGTCGGCCGGGGGAAATAATCCGCGTGGGACCCTGAAGGCCCAAGTGGCCACCATCGCTCAAGAGGCTGTTCAGGTCGGTATTCGTTTAATTGTTGTCTTAATTGCCCTTTCTTAGCCCGGACACCTCTAAATCCATCTGTTGCTTTTCTTTGGTCCTACAACACTGCGCCCTCATCGTTAACATGGAAGTCGAGGACATTGCCCCGGCCATGAGAAAGGTGGGGGAATCGTCTTCAGAGGCGGAGTATCTGCGCCTTCAGCTGCTGCTGGAGAAGGAGAAGACGACCGCCTTTGAGACCCGGTTGGCCGCCGGGGAGCTCCTGCTCTCTAAGAGCCAAGAATCCTACCGACTCATGGGTGAGTCCCACAGAGCCATGGAGGGAAAGTTGGAGGAGCTGGGTAAGCGCCACGCCTTAATGAAGAAGGCGAGGGACGCCAGCAAGAGGGAGACCGAGGCTGTGCTTGACGCGGCGAAGATCGCCGAGCTTCGGGCCTGCAAGTCGGTGGACGCGTACAAGGTGTCAGACCAGTTCTACACCGACATCGGTGAAGCCTCCGCTATCGTTTAGCATGCAGCCCTTGATACCATCAAGGAGTTGATGCCAGAGTTTGCAGACGGTGAGCTCCGTGCTCGGGTCCCTCTCTTGGTGGAAACGCCGCAGGCGGCTGGCACCGGTGGCGGGGCGGCTACGAAAGCAGAAACCATGGCTCCTGAGGGCGGTGCCGAACAAGGCGAGGTCCCGACAAAGCCTGCTGCGTGAGCTCCTCTTTTTTTTCTTTTAGCTACGAAAATTTTGTAAGCCCCCGGGCAATTTTTGTAAGGGTGAGTAGCCCCGAATACCCTGCTAAGGCTTTTTAGAACATAAATAAAACTGAGTTTATCTTCCTCTGCGTGGCAATGTTTTTCTTGTGTGAGTACTTTAAGTTTTTCGGCCTTTTCCTCGATGCAAATGTTAGGCCATAGGTCAATGACCGACCTTTTAGATGACGATCGTGCGTCGAGTGTAAGCCAATTAGTGGTCAAGTACAGGAAGGCCGGTGTCCTCCTGCCCCCGAAGATGAAGTGACGATCGTTCACTTAGGATACATCGGGAGACTCCTCCGAGTAGGAAGGAGTGTAAGCCATTTTTTAGAGTCGGTTCTTAGCGTTAGGTGAACAACAGCCAAGTCAGAGTTGGACGGTGTCGGCGGGTTCTCCTTTGATGCGGTTCCCAGACCTCCATTTTGTGATGGTAAGAATTCACCACTCGGAGGTTAGCCGAGTAAGGATCTGCACGGTCGCCCCTTGGTGGGGGCTGGATCCTTGGTGTCGGTGGGCAGGAGTGTACTCGCCAAGGGTTGACCGAGCAGGGAGGCTACTCGGTGGCCTCTTAAGGAGGGCTTTTGTCACGCCCCGCTTCCCAGAGTACGCAAGATTGGGCACGTGACATAGCCAACCATGCTACCTGTGGGTAGGAAGTATCCATCCACAGTCACATTACGGCTGTAGAGATATCAAGAACAAGATAAAACTATCTAACACATGTCCACAATCCAGAATAACAAGAGTCAATGATAAATAAATGCGGAAGCAAATGATCCAATACAATAATAGAAAAGTATGTTCCATAATGCGGGCTCACATCTGGAAATAAGAATGCAGGAAATAAAACTAACCACTACAGGACTCACAAATCAGCCTGCTGGCTGAAGTACTCCTGTTCGGACAGCGACAGTGGTAAAGAATCTAGGCCATGCAAAACCCAGACGTCAGCGCGTCATGTCAACCAACGATATAATATACACAGTGTAATAGGCAATGCAGAAATAAACATGAATAAAGCAATAGTATGAAACAAGCAGTGCAGGGTAGTGTGCAGTGGGTAACTAAACTGTTCTATCGGGTTTTCTATTCTAAAGTCTTTGAAATCAATTCGAGTAATCCTCCATGTAACTCAAAGGATATGTCCCGTTACCCCCCGGGACCACGGATCAGGAATATGTGAACCAATAGTGGTTCTGTCCCGTTGCCCCCCGGGACCACGGATCAGGAAAATGTAAGAGTCACGAATGGCTCTGTCCCGTTACCCCACGGGACCACGGATCAAGTAATACCCTTTTAAGTTACACTTTAGTTTACACTTTTGATTTCCCCATACCCCCAAGTTATATGTGTCAGGTCAGGTATTCAGTAGTCAAGGACTAATGCCAACACAGGATCAGGTAACAGCAGGTTTGTCTGGATAGACAACAGGAATGGTCCATGAGGACTACATGTCGGGTTTGTTGGCATTAGGCACGCGATCAGGTAACAGGTCAGGTCATGGTACATCAGGTCAAGTCAACAGTAAACGGTACCATGTCAGGTGTATCAATATATATCATGTGTAACAAAGTCATGTCAAGATGTAACAATGTCGTGGGTGTGCTCACAACAGAGATATAATCGAACAGGGGATTAACAGCAGGAAATAGGCAATAAATTAACAACAATAAGCAGTTCATTCAATCACGATAGTGCATTAATATAGTGTAACCGTTTTATTATATTAACAGGTTTTGGGCACCCTTAGCGGTGCAACAGTTTAAATGATAATGCAATACAGTTATATCAAGCCTTTGAATACGAATATCCGAATGTAATAGAACTACATGGGAAAGTGCTACAATCTATTAAACGGTAAAATGTGATTAACAGGTAAACCTGGTTCTTAAGTTAAAAGTGGCAAATTGTAATTTCTATGTTAACTGTAAAATGATATCTGTCATATTGCAACCAAATGAGAAAATAACTATACCGAGTTAAGTTTTGCAGGTTTAATGAGTCCAACATATATAATTGTATAGTATAGCATGTAGCAAGTGATACTTGCCTCGACGGGTCGCGAACCGGGAAAAACGGAGCGTAACGTCGGCGGGGAAACACACGACGGACGCACGGATCACGGATTTAACCCAAACAACGAACAATGGGACCACACGGATCGGGGTACCTCGCTGGAACGTCGGATCAAGTCGTCGGCACGGCCGGATTCCGGTGAGATGCAAAAACAGCGACAATCAAGAATTGCAACAAGAATAGAAAGAAAACAAAGAGGAAGGGAAGGAGGATGGAGAAGGGACCGCTCACGAGGATCTGTGGGACGGGTGGTGATCGCCGACCACGGCGACGGAGCTCCGGCGGGGTACCTGCAGCGACGGCGGAAAATTTCCAGATCAAGAAACCTTAATCAGAGAAGGAAGAAGAAGAAAGGAGAAGATGGAGGATGAGAAGCTCACCGAGGGGGTGCTAGCGAGGCCAGGGGCGGATCGAGATCGCCGGCGGCGATCCGACGAGGTGCAGACGGCGTGCAGGCGGCGTGCAGTCGCTCGGGAAAGAGGGAAGAGGGGGAAGAAGGTGCAGTGGCTGCAACGAGGGCGAAGAGGCGAGGGTGATGGTGGTGGTGGCGTCGGCGTTGGGGCTGCGGCGGCGACGGGCACGGTGGCTAGGGCTAGGGTTGATGGTTCTCGCGATGGGTTCTGTTTCCTCGTGAAGGAAAAGGTTGCAGGGTATATATAAATATAGGGAAGAGAGAGAGGGAGGTAAAGAAATTAGAGAGAGAGAGAGAGAGAGAGAGAGAGAGACGTGAGAGATGGAGAGAGAAAGGGAGAGAGGGGGATAATGGAGGGGGCCCACTGGATTTTAGCCAATATGATAGGCTGGGAAAAGATTCGTGGGGGTTAAAAACGAATATTAAAAGATTTTTAAATATTTAAGTTAACAGTAAGCTCTATGAATATATTATGGTTTAATATTTTATTAATTCAGGATTTTGGCGCTAAATGAAACATTTCTAAATCGCGCCCGGGTCGGGTCCAAAGATTTGAAATTTAAATAATAGGATTTTAAGCGGGTTCCAAATTTTAAAATGAAGTGTTTTATGATTAAAAAGCATACCCCCAAGTCGGACACCTGCACGCGCGCGTAGTCGTCCAAACTCGTCCGTTTCACCGAACGGGATGAGAACTCGACGCACGGACGCTACCACGCGGCTAGGGGTGACGAGTAGGCCAAGATAGATATTTTTAATTTTATTTTAGGTGCTAAAATTTGTTATATGCAGAACTGACTTAGTCAGATAAAATTTTACAGTAAGACCCAAACAAGCAAGATCAATAAAATGAGTAATATCTAATACTCAACCAATAACAGAAAATAGTAGTATTGGGCTCGGGTGTTACATTATACCCAACTACAAAAGAATTTCGTCCTCGAAAATCCAAGAATACAAGATAGAAAACTACAGGAAAAGGTGAGGAAACTTCTGCCGGATCTCATCTTCTCGCTCCCAAGTGGACTCTCCATGCGATCGATTACCCCAAGAAACGAGCACAAAGGGAATAACTTTGTTCTTAAGGACCTTTTCCCTTCGATCCATGATTTCAACCGGTTGCTCCTCAAAAGTCAGTACTGTTAACTCCGAGTGATCCAAGACGTGTGTTTCATCTCGAACATACCTTCGTAGTTGAGATACGTGAAACACATCGTGCACACCCGCCAAGGACTGCGGTAACGCCAAACGGTACGCTACCTCTCCAACGCGCTCCAATATCTCGAAGGGTCCAACGAATCGAGGACTAAGCTTCCCTCGACTCCCAAAACGAATCACCCCTCTAGTCGGTGATATCTTCAAGAATACCAAATCACCCACAGCGAACTCTAGAGGTCTTCTTGACATGTCAGCCCAACTTTTCTGTCTATCTTGAGCTGCCTTCATATGCTTTCTGATAGTGTTAACCTTCTCAACTGTCTGTACCACCAAATCTGGTCCCAATAATCTTCGTTCACCAACATCATCCCAACAAACAGGTGAACGGCACTTACGACCATACAAAGCTTCAAACGGAGCCATCTGGATAGTTGCTTGGAAACTATTGTTGTAAGAAAACTCCACCAACTGTAGGTGATCCTCCCATGAACCCTTGAAGTCCAACATGCATGCTCTCAACATATCTTCAAGAGTTTGGATCGTTCTCTCCGACTGACCATCAGTTTGAGGATGATAAGCTGTGCTAAACTTCAATCGAGTTCCCAAACTTTCCTGTAAACTCCTCCAGAAGTGTGATAAGAACCGAGTGTCCCGATCGGACACGATGCTCACCGGTACGCCATGTAATCTTACAATCTCCTGTATGTACCGTTCTGCCAAAGTCTCCGTTGATTGACCAACCCGGAAAGGAATAAAGTGAGCTGCCTTGGTCAACCAATCGACAATCACCCATACCGCATTGTTGCCCTTTGGACTCCGCGGTAAAGCCGTCACGAAATCCATGGTTATATGTTCCCACTTCCACTGAGGAATTGGAAGTGGTTGCAACAAACCAGCAACCCTTTGGTGTTCAGCCTTTGTAAATACTGGCCCCCAACGGGATACAACATGAATAGTATACGAAATCAAGGAAAAAGGCATCCCCAAGCGGGAGCTAGCTCTTCGTCAAACGATGGTCACAACCACACAAGCAATAAATATACAACGCCAACGGCGAGGATCAAAAACTCAAAAGGGAACTCAAAACCACCAGAAATATAACGAGCGACTCTAAGGTCGAAAGAATAAACAACACTGGTCTCTATCTCAATAGATACATGTTTGGTTGATGGAACTTCTAGATACAACAGAATAATGATATACAAGATATATAATGGGGGTATGATACAAGTAAACCCACCTACTAGCAAATCACCCGAATGAAACTGAGCCCGCAAGCCGTAAGGAAACCTGTACGGCAAATCTGCAAGAAACTGGGGCACAACGGGGGTGAGTTGCCAACTCGTGAATAGAAAAACATCTACGCACAGAAATCGCATAAATAACGCAACCTAGGTCAAAGATCATAAAATATCCTCAAATATATGTATAACATGCAGCCTATGACAATGTCTAGGGTAATATCTATCCCGAGTATAATTTCATGTGCCCGTGTCAGTGCCTCAGGTAGCAATATATCATATGAATGAGGTATGAATACATGTAAATGAAGAAACTGTTTTCATAAATTAGTGAGATTTCCTTCGTATTTTTAAACTGAGATATCATAATGAAATCAGTATCAACAGTGTCTAGTATCGACACAAAACATAAATCTCACTGTCTCGAAATATCAATGTCTCAAGCTCAATATCTAGGACGCCGTCAGTCCGGACCGGCCCCTACCATCCATCTCAAGACCACGACGGTATCCTCCGGATATCTGACGCGTCGGGTAATATCACCGGTAGGTAGTGCTCCCCAGCCAGGCTCAACGTCAACACCACATTCCTCTTGCCCCGGGGTACCATACCGGGCCCACCATGTACCCGTGACGGTTCCTCCACTCCTCGACACGGATCTCCAAAACCACAGCAAACTCATGGTGGACGACACTTTACATCACTAGAAAACCGCAACATTTTATATTTTAAAAGATCATAAGTTGTAAATTTTGCGGCTTTCCCCGAAATCCAGAAATATCATAAATCTCAAGAAATCATCACAAGTGCATATGTCAATGATAATGAACTAGGCATGAACAACTGAATAACAGTATGCATGAAGTGGTAGGTAATAACTACAATGTCTAATATGGCATATAAGGGAAGTACACTAATATCGTGTCAAAACTACCAGCTAACAATCTAAGTCAAGCAATTATATTCTCTAAAGTGTACGTGACATGGCAATTACCGATGAAGATGTGTGTGAGCCGGCAAGTAGGTGTACGTGGTACATACGCATCATCGGTAATAGTGCTGGTGTCCTAACAGCATGATATCAATAATGGAATATGCAGCAAAATAAATATGCGAGGCAGAGCGAACAGCAATAATGTGCGGGAGCTGAATACTAGACACAACGATAACTAATCTGCAATAATCTAATATAAGTCCTACGAATTGTGCCTTTTGAAATAACACGAATCATGGGGTTTTGAAAATAGGGGCTACGGTGTTTTTATGAAAAGATACGTCGTTTTTTTTGAAATATCCGTGGATTCCCTTGAGCTGTCTTTAAAAATGCCCACGATTCGTTAGTTTTTGAAATAGGTAAGGAGTCTAATCTAATCTAACAACTACACTAAACTATACGGCTGAACTAACAAGCTGAACTACAGGTAAGGAAACCGCCTATCATCTGAGTCGATACAAATACATACCTGTATATGTATAGTCGGTGATCCCGCCTCAATAATATCATATCCGATACCATATCTATAATCAGGCATCCCAAGTCAAGAGTGCGGATCAATCATCAATATAGCTCGTACGTAAATCCGTCGTACGGCATCCCAATCTGGGTACGGTTCAATATCACATTCATCATACTATTCACCTGGTATCCTCTTTATCAAATATCATGATCGGGGTACTGATCTACGTCTAGTACCATACTGATACCGCCTACGTATGCATGGACGTGTGTGAAACACTACGTCAAGGACCCGCTACAACGTCATGTCGTATCTAAGATACGAACCCTGCTATATCACCGATCTCACGGCCTCAAATCAAATCTCATCGACTCAGCTCAATCCCAAGTATCATCCTCAATCCGTACGTGAACACATAGTCCCATACCCATGTGAACACATAACTATAAAGAATCCCATGAACACATATCAATAGGAATGTATGCAAGTATGTATGTGTGTATGTGTGTGTAACACTACCCTAGGGTTCGCAACACTAAAGTAATCCAACACACCAATATCCATCCTAAGCATCGTTATTAATCCTAAATAACATATAATAATTGTTGGTGTGTATACGCATCCGTATACACCACCACGGACTGCGGGGGTGCTATACGCCATCCACCCGACTTCTCCCCGTAGATATAAATCTACTCACCTGGTCCTCGCTAGCCGGTGCCGACGTCGCCACGCGCTTGCTTGTCGTCTCGAAGTCCACATGGGGGTACCTACATATCATAACGCACCATATCTCATTAAAATCCGACTCATGATCAAAACGACGCACGAATCCCACATAGGTCAAAACCTATGGTTGCTTTCACAAATCAACCCAAAAACCCTCGACGTCGGCGTACAAACGCCAAACCATCGAGAAAAACCCAAATACACTCATTTGCACATTCACGAACACTAATTTTAATATAAACTAGGTTGAAACTCACAAAACCGCCAATTTCACTAAAAAAGTCATTTTTCCGAAAATCTAGCAAGCACAATTCGCCGTTTTTGTACAAAACACGATATTTAAATGAATGTAGCGGCCAATATATTTATTAATTATCTTAAATAAGTCATAAAAACCATTTCCATAATTTAAACTCATAAATTTGCATAATTTCCAAAATCCTAGTTTGCAAAATATCAAATTTAACACCCTTTAAAGCAAAATTCACAATTTATCAATTAAGCTTCGTTTTGCATGAACCAAAGTCATTAAACCACTCATTATAATAGTTATAATGGCATGAACACTTAATTATATTTTAATCTAAGCATTTGATAATTTTTTCAAAAACTCTAGTTAGCAAAAACAAAACTTAATTTAGACATTTCCATGCAACAATATGAAATTTAACTACTAAATTACTTTCTACAAATTCTAAGATGGTAAGCTACCCATCACAACCATAATCCCATTACTCAAAACCCTAACTTGAAATCAACCTCATTCTTGAATTTTTCAAACATGCAATTAGAACCAATCTAAAACCTAATTAAACACTTAATAAGTTAACATAAAGCAATTAAACAACAATTTCACTAAAGGGTTAAAATTTATACCTCCCAATTGAGTTCTAGCATGCAAATCCTAGCCTCCAAAAGTAGCTTCCATGCTCCTAGATCCATGCTAGATAGGCAAGAAATAATGGGTAGGAGTTGGATTTGGAAAAAGCTTTGAAATTGTATGGATTTTGAAGCTTTTTCTTGGATTTTTGAAGCAAAATAGTGTGGATTTTGAGGGGGGGAAAGGGCTGCTGTTGTGGGATCATTTTCGGCTAGAAGTGGGTGAGGGGAGAGAGAGGGAGGTGAGGAAAATGCAAGGGAGGAAAGTCAAGGTCAAGGTAAGGTCAAAGTCTAACTACTTTATCTATTTTCTAATCTTTTCTTTTATTTCTTTTTCCTTTGCAAACCAAGTGGGGAAAAAGTGAGGGCTGCTGAATTTGGCTAAGGGGAGGGGTAAGTGGGGGTGTGTGGGTGTGGGCACGGGTGTGGGGTGATGAAAAATGATAAATACAATACCCCAAACATCCATTTACGCTAAAAAAAACCCTTTTTACTTCAATAATTTCTAAACCGTTTTGGCAAATGATTTCGTTCCAAAAACCACATGATAAATTTTTTATTTAATGTTATATGATGCACAAAATTTGTTTCAACTCATTCCAATTTGTAATTTTCCCTAATTAAATGTATTAGTGACGGCTTAAAATAATAATAAAATAATATTTTTTTCAGAAAATTTGAAATTTCACCAGCGGCTCAATAAACACCAAATAATAGCAATTACATAGCTAGAATATGTATATTTAATTTTTATAATAAGATATTTGTATTTTGACTTTTTACAGAAAACCCCCTCATTTTACGGATTTTCCGAAATTTCACCGAAACCATTTTCAAAACGCTACAATCTTCCCCCCTTAAAGAAATTCGGTCCCCGAATTTAAATTCAAACTCCCCCAATTACTAAAACATCTAAGAAAAACCATCAAGTCGTCGGGGCTCCGAAATTGTAAATACATAAAACAAATCGTAGCGCAGCGCATGCGCTTGAAAAATGAGTATATAACTCAAATCAAAACTCCGTCAAGCATCCCGCGATCATCGGAGTCGTGGAGAAGACATTAATGCCAAATCCAAATCAAAACCAATATGATATAACTCGAAACTATAAATGTAAATATCGAATCTATATCTGTAAATATCTGAAGGAAATGCATGCCAAATCTCTTTAAGTCGCTGTGCAACGCGTATAACACTGTACAGTGGCGGACGTCTACCATAAGAAAATAACTATATACATATATACTTTTGTTTGAAATGTACGTTCCGCCGTTTTGGAAACAATTTAGAAGGGTCTCCTTGTTTTAAATATTTCGTGTCATATCAGACACGTAGGTAAATACTGAGGCTATAGCTCGCCTTTTGGAAATCCCTTCAATAACTATCAATGCATGCAAAATGTATTCAGGTACTGTCCTCTGACTAGTCCTGCTCAGTACGAAAACACATAGCAATATCATAAAAACGTACTGCTCTATAAGAAATCAATCCCAAAATATGCACATGAATACTACGTGCGTCTGGTGCGCACGGAAATAAAAATCCATATATGTGCCATACATATGCACAGAAACAAGATCTAAGTGCATCGGGTGTGCACAAAGCATCTGTCGTAGGCAACGTGTGTGCCTGACAGCAAAATCAGGTGCATCTGACATGCACGAAAAATCTCGATTTAGTGCATCTGGTGTGCACCAAAATCGCATCTCAAGACATGCGCTCAACATGCGCGAAAATCTAAATCAGGTGCATCCATCGTGCACGAAATCATGAAATCCAATATCAAGCGCCGAACGTGCGCAAAATCACTCAGGTGCACAAGGTGCACAAAATAAATATCGAGTATCACAATCGAAATCGAAGTCCAGTGCATCTAAGTGCACAAAAGGCGTATCACTGCACTGCAAGCATATATAAACTATACAGAGTGCAGGAACCAAATCGTGTGCGTGTATATGCACAAAACCAACTCAACTGTTTAAAACCGTAAAATCACAAACATGTGAAACCAAAGAACGAAAACGATATCAAGTGCAACACTGTGCAAAGATCGTAAATCCTTAATCATCAAAATCAAATCATACGAATAAATCACCCAAAACATCGTAATCAATAATGGCGGAATAGTACTGCTCAAGCGCATCCTCTAAGAATCTCGGCAACTGTCGCGGTCACTAGTGGGACGTCTCGTCGATGATCATGAACTCTGTCCTGCTGGCGTGCGTAACCATGACCACTCCTGGGTCAAGGTCTTCACTGTGAATTACCAATCTTTCGGTCGATCGGCTCATCGGCCCTGTCAGGTGTGCTAACAGGGACGATTCCGTTCTGGCACTCCTCTGGTCATCTCCTGGTCAATCATCGCGACCACTCGTAAGACAGCATATCACTGGCGTCGGCCTCTGGCTCTGTGAAGGTACGTGACACATCTGATCCTGGGTGCAAGTATCATTGCAGCAGTGTCCTGGAAGGAATCCTGCTCACGGTCTCTTCCATGTCTTGTCTCTGCCAACTGTCCGGAAGTCATTGTCCTTTCCTATATCTGCCTTTTGCTCTGGAACGACTGCATACTCATCGCGACTCCTTCTGGAAGGTAAGTCCAAGTACCATGCCTCGGCATGCGCATCGCCTCTCTGATGTCGGCGGAGTGGAACATCATCTCATCTAGATCTGGTGCGAACCTCTTACTCCACTTTTCTCTAATGTCGTCTGCTTTGGACTCGTCTCGTCGCGGCTGCATGGACTGAGCTCCAACGGCTATCCTCGTATCTGGAGTCTCCCAAGAATGCATCTCACCAACTAGCATCCGAATTAAGTCGAGCCATCCGATCGAGTCGTCAAAACCTCATAATCCCCCAAGAGCTCAACCTCTTGGGCACAGTTTAATAGTATCGAGTACATACCACAGCATCGGTGGTCCAGCCGTAGAAGGGCAAACCCAAGCCTCACTAATGGCTCCGCAGAACTGCCGCAAACCCTAAGGTTCAAAGGCTTTCACACGGTCATTAAGTCGAGTTAGGGTTTCATTCTTCTAGAGGGACCATAGAATTGCCTGCATGTCTTTCCGACTATCTTAAACTTAGAATAATAGGTTTCTGACATTCGATCGTCTCTGTCGACTCCCAACGTCTCCGCGTGAAGTCGTCTCTAGCTGGAATCAATCTATCTGATGACCTCGCATCGGGGTAAGCGAACGAACCACCTGTCCTAGTCATTCATCATCGGGTGACTAGCGACCTTCTATCATCTATTCGTACAACTCGCCCCGCCATAGTTCCAACATATGGGGCGATATCTCGTCGCTCGCAGCAACAACTGGCTCGCTCGTCTGCACGCTGAACAGTGCCTCAATCATCAGGAGTAAGCAACACACCAACGGTCATCAAAATCTGGCTGGCCTCTGTCAGTGGCTCAATCCTCTAGTGTCGATCGGCACATCCGAGTAACCTCATAAAGGCGATCCGCCAAACGCTCGCGGCGCGGAAACACAGTAAAAAGACACATCTCTGCAATCGTGTGTCGCCGGAATTTCGCCCTGGTCAGTCCTCGTTCGTGACGAGCTTGTGCTGACCGCAACTCTAGCCGTAGCTCTCCCTGCCCGTAACCGTAGCAGCAAAACCAAACTGGTACCGATGAGGCTAGATCAGGAAGGAATATAATACTGAACAAGGAAATGTACATCCTAAGGCTCCTTAAATGGAGTGGCGTGTCGTAAATATGCCGCGGAACATACCAACGGTACATCACTCTACTTTAGTCACCTATTCCATCAACCAAGGGTCATCCTACGCTCCGAAGGTAAAACCTAACGCTCTGATACCAACTTTGTCACGACCCGAAAGTACGGAACATGACCGGCACTTAAACTACGAACGTCTCGAAGCGTACGTAATCTAAGTAAACCGAAAACCCAGAAATCCAAACCAAGAAAAGTAGTAGAGTGCAGGAAAAACCAACTTAAAGAAAGTAATTTCAATAGCATAAGCCGAATTATGCAGTTTTTAAAACATCAAAAATTTACTGAAAATTTCGGCAGAGTCTCCTTTGTAAATACTGGCCCCCAACGGGATACAACATGAATAGTATACGAAATCAAGGAAAAAGGCATCCCCAAGCGGGAGCTAGCTCTTCGTCAAACGATGGTCACAACCACACAAGCAATAAATATACAACGCCAACGGCGAGGATCAAAAACTCAAAAGGGAACTCAAAACCACCAGAAATATAACGAGCGACTCTAAGGTCGAAAGAATAAACAACACTGGTCTCTATCTCAATAGATACATGTTTGGTTGATGGAACTTCTAGATACAACAGAATAATGATATACAAGATATATAATGGGGGTATGATACAAGTAAACCCACCTACTAGCAAATCACCCGAATGAAACTGAGCCCGCAAGCCGTAAGGAAACCTGTACGGCAAATCTGCAAGAAACTGGGGCACAACGGGGGTGAGTTGCCAACTCGTGAATAGAAAAACATCTACGCACAGAAATCGCATAAATAACGCAACCTAGGTCAAAGATCATAAAATATCCTCAAATATATGTATAACAGGCAGCCTATGACAATGTCTAGGGTAATATCTATCCCGAGTATAATTTCATGTGCCCGTGTCAGTGCCTCAGGTAGCAATATATCATATGAATGAGGTATGGATACATGTAAATGAAGAAACTGTTTTCATAAATTAGTGAGATTTTCTTCGTATTTTTAAACTGAGGTATCATAATGAAATCAGTATCAACAGTGTCTAGCATCGACACAAAACATAAATCTCACTGTCTCGAAATATCAATGTCTCAAGCTCAATATCTAGGGCGCCGTCAGTCCGGACCGGCCCCTACCATCCATCTCAAGACCACGACGGTATCCTCCGGATATCTGACGCGTCGGGTAATATCACCGGTAGGTAGTGCTTCCCAGCCAGGCTCAACGTCAACACCACATTCCTCTTGCCCCGGGGTACCATACCGGGCCCACCATGTACCCGTGACGGTTCCTCCACTCCTCGACACGGATCTCCAAAACCACAGCAAACTCATGGTGGACGACACTTTACATCACTAGAAAACCGCAACATTTTATATTTTAAAAGATCATAAGTTGTAAATTTTGCGGCTTTCCCCGAAATCCAGAAATATCATAAATCTCAAGAAATCATCACAAGTGCATATGTCAATGATAATGAACTAGGCATGAACAACTGAATAACAGTATGCATGAAGTGGTAGGTAATAACTACAATGTCTAATATGGCATATAAGGGAAGTACACTAATATCGTGTCAAAACTACCAGCTAACAATCTAAGTCAAGCAATTATATTCTCTAAAGTGTACGTGACATGGCAATTACCGATGAAGATGTGTGTGAGCCGGCAAGTAGGTGTACGTGGTACATACGCATCATCGGTAATAGTGCTGGTGTCCTAACAGCATGATATCAATAATGGAATATGCAGCAAAATAAATATGCGAGGCAGAGCGAACAGCAATAATGTGCGGGAGCTGAATACTAGACACAACGATAACTAATCTGCAATAATCTAATATAAGTCCTACGAATTGTGCCTTTTGAAATAACACGAATCATGGGGTTTTGAAAATAGGGGCTACGGTGTTTTTATGAAAAGATACGTCGTTTTTTTTTTTGAAATATCCGTGGATTCCCTTGAGCTGTCTTTAAAAATGCCCACGATTCGTTAGTTTTTGAAATAGGTAAGGAGTCTAATCTAATCTAACAACTACACTAAACTATACGGCTGAACTAACAAGCTGAACTACAGGTAAGGAAACCGCCTATCATCTGAGTCGATACATATACATACCTGTATATGTATAGTCGGTGATCCCGCCTAATATCAAATCCGATACCATATCTATAATCAGGCATCCCAAGTCAAGAGTGCGGATCAATCATCAATATAGCTCGTATGTAAATCCGTCGTACGGCATCCCAATCTGGGTACGGTTCAATATCACATTCATCATACTATTCACCTAGTATCCTCTTTATCAAATATCATGATCGGGGTACTGATCTACGTCTAGTACCATACTGATACCGCCTACGTATGCATAGATGTGTGTGAAACACTACGTCAAGGACCCGCTACAACGTCATGTCGTATCTAAGATACGAACCCTGCTATATCACCGATCTCACGGCCTCAAATCAAATCTCATCGACTCAGCTCAATCCCAAGTATCATCCTCAATCCGTACGTGAACACATAGTCCCATACCCATGTGAACACATAACTATAAAGAATCCCATGAGCACATATCAATAGGAATGTATGCAAGTATGTATGTGTGTATGTGTGTGTAACACTACCCTAGGGTTCGCAACACTAAAGTAATCCAACACACCAATATCCATCCTAAGCATCGTTATTAATCCTAAATAACATATAATAATTGTTGGTGTGTATACGCATCCGTATACACCACCACGGACTGCGGGGGTGCTATACGCCATCCACCCGACTTCTCCCCGTAGATATAAATCTACTCACCTGGTCCTCGCTAGCCGGTGCCGACGTCGCCACTCGCTTGCTTGTCGTCTCGAAGTCCACATGGGGGTACTTACATATCATAACGCACCATATCTCATTAAAATCCGACTCATGATCAAAACGACGCACGAATCCCACATAGGTCAAAACCTATGGTTGCTTTCACAAATCAACCCAAAAACCCTCGACGTCGGCGTACAAACGCCAAACCATCGAGAAAAACCCAAATACACTCATTTGCACATTCACGAACACTAATTTTAATATAAACTAGGTTGAAACTCACAAAACCGCCAATTTCACTAAAAAAGTCATTTTTCCGAAAATCTAGCAAGCACAATTCGCCGTTTTTGTACAAAACACGATATTTAAATGAATGTAGCGGCCAATATATTTATTAATTATCTTAAATAAGTCATAAAAACCATTTCCATAATTTAAACTCATAAATTTGCATAATTTCCAAAATCCTAGTTTGCAAAATATCAAATTTAACACCCTTTAAAGCAAAATTCACAATTCATCAATTAAGTTTCGTTTTGCATGAACCAAAGTCATTAAACCACTCATTATAATAGTTATAATGACATGAACACTTAATTATATTTTAATCTAAGCATTTGATAATTTTTTCAAAAACTCTAGTTAGCAAAAACAAAACTTAATTTAGACATTTCCATGCAACAATATGAAATTTAACTACTAAATTACTTTCTACAAATTCTAAGATGGTAAGCTACCCATCACAACCATAATCCCATTACTCAAAACCCTAACTTGAAATCAACCTCATTCTTGAATTTTTCAAACATGCAATTAGAACCAATCTAAAACCTAATTAAACACTTAATAAGCTAACATAAAGCAATTAAACAACAATTTCACTAAAGGGTTAAAATTTATACCTCCCAATTGAGTTCTAGCATGCAAATCCTAGCCTCCAAAAGTAGCTTCCATGCTCCTAGATCCATGCTAGATAGGCAAGAAATAATGGGTAGGAGTTGGATTTGGAAAAAGCTTTGAAATTGTATGGATTTTGAAGCTTTTTCTTGGATTTTTGAAGCAAAATAGTGTGGATTTTGGGGGGGGAAAGGGCTGCTGTTGTGGGATCATTTTCGGCCAGAAGTGGGTGAGGGGAGAGAGAGGGAGGTGAGGAAAATGCAAGGGAGGAAAGTCAAGGTCAAGGTAAGGTCAAAGTCTAACTACTTTATCTATTTTCTAATCTTTTCTTTTATTTCTTTTTCCTTTGCAAACCAAGTGGGGAAAAAGTGAGGGCTGCTGAATTTGGCTAAGGGGAGGGGTAAGTGGGGGTGTGTGGGTGTGGGCACGGGTGTGGGGTGATGAAAAATGATAAATACAATACCCCAAACATCCATTTACGCTAAAAAAAACCCTTTTTTCTTCAATAATTTCTAAACCGTTTTGGCAAATGATTCGTTCCAAAAACCACATGATAAATTTTTTATTTAATGTTTTATGCTGCACAAAATTTGTTTCAACTCATTCCAATTTGTAATTTTCCCTAATTAAATGTATTAGTGACGGCTTAAAATAATAATAAAATAATATTTTTTTCAGGAAATTTGAAATTTCACCAGCGGCTCAATAAACACCAAATAATAGCAATTACATAGCTAGAATATGTATATTTAATTTTTATAATAAGATATTTGTATTTTGACTTTTTACAGAAAACCCCCTCATTTTACCGATTTTCCGAAATTTCACCGAAACCATTTTCAAAACGCTACACATGCCTTCCCACCAGAAATGCTGTCGAATATCTCGGTACATCTTTGTACCTCCTGGATGTACAGAGTAAGCTGAACTGTGTGCCTCCTTCATAAGCTCTTCACGAACATCTCCCTTTGGCACACAAAAACGGCTACCATACCTCAACGAACCATCTTCGTGGACCAGTAAATCTGTTCGTAGTCCGGCTTCAACCTGCTCTCGAAACTTCTGCAGTCTAGGATCCTGCAATTGTGCCGCTTTAATCTTCTCAACCAAGGACGACTGTACTTGCAACTGCATCAACTGTCCCGTAGAATGTGGTAGCACAACCTCCAAGTCGAATCTTCGAAAATCTGCAATGATCTCCCTCTGCGTAGTTAACACCTGAATCGCTGGTAACCGACTAAGCGCATCCGGCACGACGTTAACTTTTCCCGGATGGTACTTAAGATCAAGGTCGTAGTCGGCCATCAGCTCCAACCATCTACGCTGCCTCATGTTCAACTCCTTCTGAGTGAACACATACTTCAAACTCTTGTGATCTGTAAAAACTTCGACTCTCTCACCCAAAAGGTAGTGTCTCCAAATCTTCAAAGCGAAGATTACAGCCGCAAGCTCCAAGTCATGAGTTGGATAATTCTTCTCATGGGTCTTCAGTTGTCTTGATGCGTATGCTACGACCTTCCCATGCTGCATCAAAACACATCCCAATCCTTTCCCAGATGCGTCGCTATGAATCACCAGTCCTCCGGAATTGTCTGGTACGGTCAGGATAGGGGCGGTTATCAAATTCTGCTTCAACGTCTCGAAAGCCAACGCACACTTATCCGTCCATACAAAAGGTACCTCCTTGCGCGTAAGCTTGGTCAATGGTTCTGCCAGACGAGCGAAGTTCTCCACAAATCTCCTGTAATATCCGGCTAATCCAAGGAAACTTCTTATCTCAGCTACATTCTTTGGAATCGGCCAATCTCAAACTGCTGCAATCTTTTCGGGATCGACGGCGATTCCATCGCCCGACACAACATGCCCCAGAAACTTCACTTCTTCCAGCCAAAATTCGCACTTACTCATCTTCGCATACAATTTCTCCTGCCTCAATGTCTGCAGTGCGATCTTCAAATGCTCAGCATGCTCCTCAAAACTCTTCGAGTAAACCAGAATATCGTCAATGAATACCACAATAAACTGGTCCAAGAACGGTGAAAAGATTCGGTTCATCAAATCCATGAATATTGCCGGCGCATTCGTTACTCCGAAGGGCATTACTAAGTACTCGTAATGTCCATACCGAGTTCGAAACGCCGTCTTGCAAATATCTTCTGCTTTCACTCGGACCTGATGATATCCGGATCGCAAATCCAGCTTCGAGAATACCCTCGTGCCACTAAGCTGCTCAAAAAGTTCTCCAATGCGAGGGATCGGGTACTTGTTCTTAATAGTCACCGGGTTTAATTCTCGATAGTCGATGCACATCCTTCTCGTGCCATCCTTCTTCTTTACTAGAAGGACTGGAGCTCCCCAAGGCGAGTTGCTGCTTCGAATCCAACCCTTCTCAAGCAATTCAGCAACTTGTTTCTTAACTTCTTCCAATTCTACTGGTGCCATTGGATAATATGCTTTGGATATTGGCGCTGCACCAGGAATAAGGTCAATTGCGAACTCCATGTCACGCTTCGGCGGTAAGCCCGATATATCTTCAAATACGTCGATGAAATCGCGAACAACCGCCGGCTCTTCACTACTATCAACTTCCATAGCTGCAAGAACATTGTTTGTCGGCCTAGCCCTAAACTCGACTGGCCCGACAGAACTGCTCCCTCCAGTGAAGGTAAACTCAGGATGTCCGGGAATCTGGAAAATTACTTTCCTTGCCCTACAGTCAATGTGGGCGTAGAAAGTGCCAAGAAAATCCATTCCCAAGACAACTTCATAGCTGCCCGTATCTATCACCAAGAAATCTGCAAAGAGTTCCCGTCCGCACACAACAACTGTACAATCTTTACATTCCCTACTGTATATAATTTTCCCATTCCCCGTGTGTATGTCCCAGAAACTAGACAGGGTCGTGCAGGCAATCGAGTGTGTAGTTAAAAACTTGGATGACATAAAACAATGGGATGCACTAGAATCAAATAATGCCACTGCGGGAAAACCATGAACGAGTAGAATACCTGAAACCACTTCTCCTGATGCCTTAGCTTCCTCAGCTGTCAAGGTAAAAGCTCGAGCCTGATTAGGTCCTTGAGTCAGCTGTTTCTGCCCTTGGAACGGTCTCTGCGGAGGCTTCTGAAAATCATCCATCGTACGAAGCTTCGACGGACAGACACCAACTGCGTGATCAGCCGCTCCACAAACCAAACAAAGTCCCAGCTTCCTTCGACAATCCTTCTGCATGTGCCCAGGTAAACGGCAGTAATCACAAATCACGCTCTTCCTTCGATCAACGACCACAGGCTTCTTCATGGGTGCTACACCTCGACGGTCCACTGGAATACCTCTGCGACCATGAGCTCGGTTAGGTACAAATGCGGGCTTCCTTGCCGCAACTGTTGTCTGCTGCAAGCTCCCTTTCAACCCAGATAAACTCTGCTGTTCCCGAGCTGCCGTAAGAACCTGTGAGAAAGTGGTCAAACCCAGGGAGACAATATGCCTCTGGATGTCCACATCCAAACTGCGCATGAACCTTCGTGCCCTGTCTGCCTCGTTGGCGACTAAAGGTCCAGCGAAACGGCTGAGTCTCGTCCACTCCGCTGCATGCACGTCCACGGGTGCTCCATTCTGCCTCAGCCCAATAAATTTCTCTTCCATTTCCTCCCATGCAGTCCGCGGGAAGAATTTCTCCAGGAAACTCTTAGAAAACTCCGCCCAACTGATCAGCTTAGGCAAGCGGGTCTCCTCCACAAGCCACCACTCTCGGGCGTAATCCACTAGCTGAATGCGCACCACATCAACTCTTTTGTCCTCTGGGATCTGTGCCGCAATCAGCAAATTCTCCGTGTCAACTAGCCACTGCTCGGCTGGCAACGGCTCCTCCAAACCAGTGAATGTAGTCGGACCCAAACGTCTGAAATCTGCCACGGTCCCTACCCGGTCAACTGGTTTAGCTCCAGCGTTGTTTACAGACTGCCGAATGGCCTGCAAACCCTCCTGAAACGAATCTGCTTGCTGCTGGATCAGCTCAGTATGCCTCTTCTGATTTTCCAGCATTCCTCGTATTACTCCCAACATGGCGGCTTCGTCCACGCGCCTCTGATACGTCTTGAAATTCTTATCTGCTATATTCCTGAAATCAAAACATCCAACATCAGCATGATGATAGATTCAATATATAGATCAAGGCTAGAACTCCAAGATACTTAAATAGAGTACCGCATTGTAACTATGCCGCGGTATCATAGCCACAATTACTTAACTCCACCCAAGTCGCCTAAGTCCTAGGGATAACAAGAAATCAGGTTTTCGAGTCGACATGCAAAGTAAGTTTGCCCGTCGTAAAAGATATAATCAGGAAGAATGTGATTCAAAAATGGTAAAAGGCAAAGTGGCAGGACATGTTTCCTAAACACGGGTATTCTGATTCGTGTACTGGGTACAATACCCAACTACAAAAGAATCAACCCAACTAACCTATCGCTCTGATACCAAAAGAACCATGTCACGCCCCGCTTCCCAGAGTACGCAAGATTGGGCACGTGACATAGCCAACCATGCTACCTGTGGGTAGGAAGTATCCATCCACAGTCACATTACGGCTGTAGAGATATCAAGAACAAGATAAAACTATCTAACACATGTCCACAATCCAGAATAACAAGAGTCAATGATAAAGAAATGCGGAAGCAAATGATCCAATACAATAATAGAAAAGTATGTCCCATAATGCGGGCTCACATCTGGAAATAAGAATGCAGGAAATAAAACTAACCACTACAGGACTCACAAATCAGCCTGCTGGCTGAAGTACTCCTGCTCGGACAGTGACAGTGGTAAAGAATCTGGGCCATGCAAAACCCAGACGTCAGCGCGTCATGTCAACCAACGATATAATATACACGGTGTAATAGGCAATGCAGAAATAAACATGAATAAAGCAATAGTATGAAACAAGCAGTGCAGGGTAGTGTGCAGTGGGTAACTAAACTGTTCTATCGGGTTTTCTATTCTAAAGTCTTTGAAATCAATTCGAGTAATCCTCCATGTAACTCAAAGGATATGTCCCGTTATCCCCCGGGACCACGGATCAGGAATATGTGAACCAATAGTGGTTCTGTCCCGTTGCTCCCCGGGACCACGGATCAGGAAAATGTAAGAGTCACGAATGGCTCTGTCCCGTTACCCCCTGGGACCACGGATCAAGTAATACCCTTTTAAGTTACACTTTAGTTTACACTTTTGATTTCCCCATACCCCCAAGTTATATGTGTCGGGTCAGGTATTCAGTAGTCAAGGACTAATGCCAACACAGGATCAGGTAACAGCAGGTTTGTCTGGATAGACAACAGGAATGGTCCATGAGGACTACATGTCGGGTTTGTTGGCATTAGGCACGCGATCAGGTAACAGGTCAGGTCATGGTACATCAGGTCAAGTCAACAGTAAACGGTACCATGTCAGGTGTATCAATATATATCATGTGTAACAAAGTCAAGTCAAGATGTAACAATGTCGTAGGTGTGCTCACAACAGAGATATAATCGAACAGGGGATTAACAGCAGGAAATAGGCAATAAATTAACAAGAATAAGCAGTTCATTCAATCACGATAGTGCATTAATATAGTGTAACCGTTTTATTATATTAACAGGTTTTGGGCACCCTTAGCGGTGCAACAGTTTAAATGATAATGCAATACAGTTATATCAAGCCTTTGAATACGAATATCCGAATGTAATAGAACTACATGGGAAAGTGCTACAATCTATTAAACGGTAAAATGTGATTAACAGGTAAACCTGGTTCTTAAGTTAAAAGTGGCAAATTGTAATTTCTATGTTAATTGTAAAATGATATCTGTCATATTGCAACCAAATGAGAAAATAACTATACCGAGTTAAGTTTTGCAGGTTTAATGAGTCCAACATATATAATTGTATAGTATAGCATGTAGCAAGTGATACTTGCCTCGACGGGTCGCGAACCGGGAAAAACGGAGCGTAACGTCGGCGGGGAAACACGCGACGGACGCACGGTTCACGGATTGAACCCAAACAACGAACAATGGGACCACGCGGATCGAGGTACCTCGCTGGAACGTCGGATCAAGTCGTCGGCACGGCCGGATTCCGGCGAGATGCAAAAACAGTGACAATCAAGAATTGCAACAGGAATAGAAAGAAAACAAAGAGGAAGGGAAGGAGGATAGAGAAGGGACCGCTCACGAGGATCTGTGGGACGGGTGGTGATCGCCGACCACGGCGACGGAGCTCCGGCGGGGTACCTGCAGCGACGGCGGAAAATTTCCAGATCAAGAAACCTTAATTAGAGAAGGAAGAAGAAGAAAGGAGAAGATGGAGGATGAGAAGCTCACCGAGGGGGTGCTGGCGAGGCCGGGGGCGGATCGAGATCGCCGGCGGCGATCCGACGAGGTGCAGGCGGTGTGCAGGCGGCGTGCAGGCGCTCGGGAAAGAGGGAAGAGGGGGAAGAAGGTGCAGTGGCTGCGACGAGGGCGAAGAGGCGAGGGTGATGGTGGTGGTGGCGTCGGCGTTGGGGCTGCGGCGGCGACGGGCACGGTGGCTAGGGCTAGGGTTGATGGTTCTCGCGATGGGTTCTGTTTCCTCGTGAAGGAAAAGGTTGCAGGGTATATATAAATATAGGGAAGAGAGAGAGGGAGGTAAAGAAATTAGAGAGAGAGAGAGAGACGTGAGAGATGGAGAGAGAAAGAGAGAGGGGGGGATAATGGAGGGGGCCCACTGGATTTTAGCCAATGTGATAGGCTGGGAAAAGATTCGTGGGGGTTAAAAACGAATATTAAAAGATTTTTAAATATTTAAGTTAACAGTAAGCTCTATGAATATATTATGGTTTAATATTTTATTAATTCAGGATTTTGGCGCTAAATGAAGCATTTCCAAATCGCGCCCGGGTCGGGTCCAAAGATTTGAAATTTAAATAATAGGATTTTAAGCGGGTTCCAAATTTTAAAATGAAGTGTTTTATGATTAAAAAGCATACCCCCACGTCGGACACCTGCACGCGCGCGTAGTCGTTCAAACTCGCCCGTTTCACCGAACGGGATGAGAACTCGACGCACGGACGCTACCACGCGGCTAGGGGTGACGAGTAGGCCAAGATAGATATTTTTAATTTTATTTTAGGTGCTAAAATTTGTTATATGCAGAACTGACTTAGTCAGATAAAATTTTACAGTAAGACCCAAACAAGCAAGATCAATAAAATGAGTAATATCTAATACTCAACAATAACAGAAAATAGTAGTATTGGGCTCGGGTGTTACAGCTTTGATCCTTAGCATCAGGGGGTAGGAATTAACCCGCTAAGGATTTTCCGAGCAGGGAAGCTGCTCGGTGGCCTCATGAGGAGGGCTTCGATCCTTAGCGTAGGCGGGCAGGATGTGCATGCAAAGGATTGACCGAGCAGGGAAGCTGCTCGGTGGCCTCATGAGGAGGGCTTCGATCCTTAGCATAGGTGGGCAGGATGTGCATGCTAAGGATTGACCGAGCAGGGAATCTGCTCGGTAGCCTCATGAGGAGGGATTCGATCCTTAGCGTAGGTGGGTAGGATGTGCCCGCTAAGGATTGACCGAGCAGGGAAACTGCTCAGCAGCTTCGTGAGATAGGATTCGATCCTTAGCATAGGTGGGCACGATGTGCCCGCTAAGGATTGACCGAGCAGGGAAGCTGCTCGGTGGCCTCGTGAGGAGGGCTTCGATCCTTAGCGTGGGTGGGCATGATGTGCCCGCTAAGGATTGAGCAAGCAGGGAAGCTGCTCGGTGGCCTCGTAAGGAGGGCTTCGATCCTTAGCGTGGGTGGGCACGATGTGCCTGCTAAGGATTGACCGAGCAGGGAAGCTGCTCGGTGGCCTCATGAGGAGGGCTTCGATCCTTAGCATAGGCGGGTACGATGTGCCCGTTAAGGATTGACCGAGCAGGGAAGCTGCTCAGTGGCCTCGTGAGGAGGGCTTCGAGCCTTAGCGTAGGTGGCATCATGAGGAGGGCTTCGATCCTTAGCGTTGGTGGGAATGATGTGCTCTCTAAGGATTTAACGAATAGGGATGTTTCTCGGTGGCCTCGTGTGGAGGGCTTCGATCCTTAGCGCGGGTGGGCAGGATGTGCCCGCTAAGGATTCACCGAGCAGGGAAGTTGCTCGGTGGCCTCATGAGGAGGGCTTCAATCCTTAGCGTTGGTGGGCACGATGTGATCGCTAAGGATTGATCGAGCAGGGAAGCTGCTCGGTGGCCTCGTGAGGAGGGCTTTGATCCTTAGCACAGGTGGGCAGGATGTGCCCGCTAAGGATTGACCGAGCAGGGAAGCTGCTCGGTGGCCTCGTAAGGAGGGCTTCGATCCTTAGCGTTGGTAGGCATGATGTGCTCGCTAAGGATTGACCGAGCATGGAAGCTGCTCGGTAGCCTCATGAGGAGGGCTTCGATCCTTAGCGTAGGTGGGCATGATGTGCCTGCTAAGGATTGACCGAGCAAGGAAGCTGCTCGATGGTCTCGTGAGGAGGGCTTCGATCCTTAGCATAGGTGGGCAGGATGTGCCTGCTAAGGATTGACCGAGCAGGGAAGCTTCTCGGTGGCCACATGAGGAGGGCTTCGATCCTTAGCATAGGTGGGAACGATGTGCCCGCTAATGATTGACAGTGCAGGGAAGCTGCTCGGTGGCCTCGTGAGGAGGTCTTCGATCCTTAGCGTAGGTGGGCAGGATGTGCCCGCTAAGGATTGACCGAGCAGGGAAGCTGCTCGGTGGCCACGTGTGGAGGGCTTCGATTCTTAGCGTAGGTGGGCAGGATGTGCCGTCTAAGGATTGACCACACAGGGTAGCTTCTTGGTGGCCTCGTGAGGAGGGCTTCGATCCTTAGCATAGGTGGGCAGGATGTGCGCACTAAGGATTGACCGAGCAGGGAAGCTGCTCGGTGGCCTCGTGAGGAGGGCTTTGATCCTTAGCGTAGGTAGTCAGGATGTGCCCGCTAAGGATTTACCCAGCAGGGAAGCTGCTCCATGGCCTCATGAGGAGGGATTCGATCCTTACCGTAGGTGGGCAGGATATGCCCGCTAAGGATTGACCGTGCAGGGAAGTTGCTCGGTGGCCTCGTGAGGAGAGATTCGATCCTTAGCGCAGGTGGGAACGATGTGCCCGTTAAGGATGATAGGGCAGGGAAGCTGCTCGGTGGCCTCGCGAGTAGAGCTTTGATCCTTAGCTCAGGTGGGCATGATGTGCCTGCTAAGGATTGACTAGGCAGGGAAGTTGCTCGGTGGCCTCGTAAGGAGGGCTTCGATCCTTAGCGTAGGTGGGCACGATGTGCCTTCTTAGGATTGACCGGGCAAGGAAGCTGGTCAATGGCCTTGAGGGGCGTCAGTCAGTCTCCCTTGACCCATAAACCCTGGAAGAGAGACCGTCGCGGACAACATGTGGCATAAGCGCACAGGAAAGGTGCGTCGCTCCGTAGTGCACGTCGTTTCAACTCCCATTGACTGCTTGGGGCCCGTGAGGGACAACATGGTCACCACGCGGCAGCTCCGCATTAGGAAACTAATAAATATCTCATGACTCGCATTGTTTCACATGAAAACTTCGGCCCTTAAGGATTCACTTGGGGTTTATAAATAGCGAAGGCATTTCGGCAAAATAAACCCACCCATGCGCTTCCGAAAAATGCCCGGATTTATTTACAGCATCAAGGAGATTATTTCCTTCGACGACGTGTACCTTTATGACCCGGAGTGCATCGAGGAGACGTACCAAGGGGTGATAAGCGAGTAGAGAGCCACTTCGGCTGCCTACTCTCTCGACGATCCCCGCTCCTCCAATTGCTCATGTACGCGATTTGGAGGTGTTTACCGCCGGAAACCGGGAAGACGGACGTCTTGGCTGAATCTGGAGGCAGATGTTAATTGGTGCTTTCCGTCCACCTCTTCGAAAATGCCAAGTTGATTTATGGCACCATGTATCGAAGGTTTAAACGGATGCGGCCGTTGTAGCAGATTTCATCAGATTCCCCCTCTTTGAGGGGTGTTTGATTGTGGGGACGCTCTTCCTTACAGGCGCAAGCCCCTACAGTTAATTACGCTACCGCATCGCGGTAACAACTTTCTCCTTCTCCATATGGTCACTTTGTGTCGTGGGTGTTTATTTTGTGTTTGGTTGCCCGTGGATTGTATACGGAGACTAAGTTATGTTGTCGCCCGTAGGGCGTGGACTAGTGCAAATCCGTATCTTTCTTAGATTTGGGTTTGGGGGTTGGGTTTAAGGATACATTAGCCTCATTTGAGACTAAGATCAACTTAAACGTTTGTTAAGGATACATTAGTCTAATTTTAGACTAAGATCGACTTAACGGGGTTGTTTAGATCCGACAATAGAGAAATTGGGCTCTATTGTTTAGTTTAATGACATTGCGGTCGATAATTAGTTTAAGAACATTGCGCTCTGTAGTTAGTTTAAGGACATCTCGGTCCGTTGTTAGTTTAAAGACATCACGGTCGAGGTTAAGGACATCATAGTCCGTGGATTTAAGGACTCCACAGTCTGATGTTAGTTTTAAGACATCACGGTCGAGGTTAAGGACATCATAGTCCATGAGTTTAAGGACCCCACAGTCCGATATTAGTTTTAAGACATCACGGTCGAGGTTAAGGACATCATAGTCCATAAGTTTAAGGACCCCACAGTCCAATGTTAGTTTTAAGACATCACGGTCGAGGTTAAGGACATCGTAGTCCATGAGTTTAAGGACCCCGCAGTCCATGAAATGCGTGGTTGTCGGGACCCGTCACCTCTTTGAAGACATTGAGGAATTACAACGACAAATATCAAAGGAGTGAAGAGATATACCCTTGAACCAAGGTGAGTTAGTTGAAAGAGCAGATGTGCTCAATTCAAAATAAGTTGAGAACTTATGGCCAGAATTAGGATAAGTCCAATTAAAATGTTTTAACATTTTTATTCTTGCTCTGGCTATTAGGCCTTTATTTGGGCTCGGCCCTTTTAATAATGTTAAGCATTAGGCTCTGACATCTTTTGTCTTGTATTAAATGCATAGCATTTATCAGAAACAAAGTGGTGTTCTGATAGTGCGCCACGTGGCGCGTCAGACGCTTTTCGCCGATTAA
The DNA here is from genome assembly GCA_030015575.1 of Agapanthus africanus. NCBI lineage: Eukaryota > Viridiplantae > Streptophyta > Magnoliopsida > Asparagales > Amaryllidaceae > Agapanthus > Agapanthus africanus. The sequence goes on from CM057345.1 coordinate 363,840,163, forward strand.
AGAGCGCATTGCGCTAGCGCACACGAAGGTGACACATGTCGCGCTTAGCGCTAAGCGCTGATTCGTTAGCACATTTGCGCTTTTCATTTATGAGCGCTTTGCACTAGTCTGTTGGCGCGCCAGCGAGCGACACGTGGCGCGCTTGGCGCTGAGCTCCAGTCTATGAGCGCAGCGCTCTATTTTTAAGGCGCAGAGCACAAGTGGTGTCTATGGTTGACACGTGGCACGTTTTGGCGCTAAGCGCCGATCCAAGGAGCGCAAAAGCGCAGTTCATGAGTGCAAGGCACTTTCCAATAGCGCAAAGCGCATTTGATCAATTTTAAGATCAAAGAATAAATTTATGTTCTTCTAAGGAGGCTTTGCCTCAAAATCCAAGACCAAAAAATTCTTGTTTTTATAAAAGGGCTCTGCCTTTATAGATTAGAAGATCTGTGAATGAAGTAAAATACTTCTTTTAATTTTTTTATGATTAGATCTTTTGATCTTTTCTTTTTTATTAAAGACCTTGGTCTTTTTTCAGATCTACGATCTTTTTAGAAGAGGGTTCTTCTTTTTACGAGATGCTTTCATCTCTGTTATTCAAGAACATAGTTCTTTACCTTGAAGATGAAGAAAAATCTTCTGTTCTTAAGAGCTTGCTCGTTTTTTTTTTGCAGAGGGTTTTTTCTCTCTTCTTCTGTATTCTCTATATTTTTTAGACTTGAAGTCTAGGGTCCTTTATATAGGGCCAATTGATTTGTTAAATCAGTTTTAAGAGATCTTTCTCTGATTGATTTGGGTATATTTCTCATCGTTGGAACTTTGATCGTAGGGCTTCTGTTTTGCATAAGATAATCTTCTTGTTTTAATAAGATTGAGAAATCTTTCTATGCAGAATTTGTTCTGTTTTTGGCAATTTATTATTTACCATTGGATCGTTGATCCAGCGGTGCTTAAAGCACAATCTTGTTGTTTGGAAAGATTTTGAGGAATCTTTCCTTAACAGAATTTAATTCTGATTAATTAATGATTTATCATTATTATTAGATCCTTTGATCTAACGGTGGGAATTTCTTAATTCCAGCGCTGGCGCACCTACGTTCGACACGTGGCGCGCAGCGCAGAGCGCAGCGCAACTGCACTAGCGCACCCGTGTTTAACACGTGGCGCGCAGCGCAGAGCACTGGATCTGAAGCGTTGCTTCAACAGAGGTGTCTTTTCACCTTCCTTTGTAAGTCAAACTTGTATTCCCTAGATCTTTCATTTCCCGAGTCTTGGAAATCGTTCCACTGTGCATAAAATTTTCTGAGCCTAGTCTTTATAACTCGAAGCAAAGCTTCTTTCTGTTCTCATCTCCAAAGAACCCTCTCAATTATGGCTTGTAACCACCCACATACTCGTAGACAACCGTGGGAAGTGCCCATTGAGGGCATTGTTCCTCGGTTTGCTGCACGCTTGGTGGATCCTTTTTTCACGGATGCCGAGTGTGATGCGGTGATGTATGAACTTGTGATCCGTAAGGGGTCCCTTCTTCCAATGGGATCCATTTGGCTCTGGATGATTCTTCTTTCCGTGCACGATGACATCCCTCCTCACCCAGCGGAGATGACCCTGGCGATGCTTGATGCGGCTGAAGACAAGCTCGAGTGTTTCCATGAGACGTGCCTGATTACTCAGGCTCTAAAAGATTGCTCGGTTCACCTGTTGGGCCAAATAAGAGCCCGGTGGGCTATTATGTCTGCTTTTGCGGATGAACATAGCGCCAATCGGAGGGGAGCCACTCCTCGTGAAAATCGTCGTTTTGATGTGCTGGAGAAGGCAGCGAGGGAATTAGAAAATTTTGTATATTGTTTTGCTCACCCTTGTGCCACTGATCCCTTGTTTGGTGATCTTTTTTAAATGTAATAATAAACAAATGTTTTAATTAAGTATTTTATTATCCGTTAAGTGTTCCTTTGATTTTTAATTCTTTGTTATGGCTATGCGCTGCATAATTTGATTTGCTATAATAAGGTGTAAGTAATTCTTATAAGGATGAAGCGCTTCTGTGCTTTGCACGTGAGCGCTGCTTTAGAGTCTCTGACTCTTTTTCTAGGCGCATTTGATGTTAGTACCTTTCCTGAAGCGTTTCTTCGCTTTCCAATCTTGGAAACAGAGGTTTGTTCTAATTTGAGGTGCGTAGCGCAGAGTGTAGCGCAACTGCGCTAGCGCACACATATTTGACACTTGTGCGCGGCGCGCCTAGAGCTAGCGCACTCGTGTTTGACACGTGGCGCGCAGCGCGCCTGGCGCGGAACCTGAAGCGTTGCTTCAATTTTTGCCTTTAGAATTTTAATACACAGCTTTGCTCTGCTGAATCATATGTAGAGTTCTTAATCTTTGATGAAGAACTCTTAAGAGTTTTCTCATGGATCTTGAATATTCCAGAATCTTTAGTTCATAAAAATTAATTGATTTTAATTTTCTTTTCTGATGGGTTTTTCCATCATCATTACAGAGCCAGGCATCTTGACCTTGAGCGCAGCGCAACTGCGCTAGCGCACCCGTGTTAGATACGTGGCACGCAGTACAGAGCGCAGCGCAACTGCGCTAGCTCACCTATGTTTGACACGTGGCGCACAGCGCAACTGCGCTGGCGCGCCTATGTTTGACACGTGGCGTGCAGCGCAGAGCGCTGGATCTGAAGCGTTGCTTCAACTTTTAAATTTTGAATTTTGAAATAGAGCTTTGCTCTGATTGGGGGTGCGCTGCCTAGGGCGCAGCGCTCCTGGTGCCGGCGTGTCTGCTTTTGACACGTGGCGCACAGCGCGCAGAATCTGAAGCGTTGCTTCAATTTTTGAATTTTGAAATCTTGGAATTTGAACAGAGCTTTGCTCTGATTGGGGAAAGCAGAAGCGTCGCTTCATTTCAAATCTTTGAATTTGAACAGAGTTTCGCTCTGATTGGGGAAACAAATGCCCCCCAACCGTTGTGCTTGCGTGGCCCACACGTGAGCGTAGCGGTGGCAACATTTGAGCCCTTGGATCAACTCAGAAGTTGAAGAGACATCTTAGCGCCTATAAATAGGACTTTTGGTCCTCTAGATGATTATCATCCTCTTTGAGAATTTTGTTCAGAGCACAGCTCACCTGTTTGAGAATTTCTCAAAAGTAGAAAAGAAAACTCTTTCCAAACTTAGGTAAAATTTTAATAAATCTTAATGAGTTAGGGTTTTACCTATTAACAGAGCCTTGCTCTTAATAGATCTTTGATCTTCAGAAAACCCATTTAGGGTTTCACTAGTAGAGCTTTGCTCCATAGGTCTAAAGAGACCTAAAGAGAACCCTATTAGGATTCCATTAATAGAGCTCTGCTCTCTAAAAGGATTTTACTTATGATTTCTTAATTCATTAATGGAGCTTTGCTCCTTTCAAATCATATAGAAGAACTCTTAAGAGTTTTTCATGGATCTTGAAGATTAAAAATGGAATTTTATTTTTGATAAATTATATCATCTTCTCAGAGCAAGGCTCTCAATGTTCTCGGGGGATTTCTTTAAATTCCCCTCATAATTGATTTTGACAGGTGTCACTCCTGTCTGCAGAGCATAGCTCTCAAGGAGTTTAACTCCCTGTGCTTGTTTTTTAATAAGAATTTGCTTAATCAGTCTGTCTGCTAATTTTGTTGATTTTCTTTTTTAGGAGTAATGGACGCTCACATGTATGATCTCGACGAGATTATCTCTTACGGAGATATCTGCTCACTCGGCCGTTCCCAGAATCTAGAATTCACAAACGCCGAGTGTGCCAAAATTATGAGTCGCTTTGACGCATACAATGGTCGACTGCTTCCTCGACGCTCCCCCCTCCTGAAGCTTATTGTGGGAGCGATCTGGGAAGCGTTTCCTCTATTCTGTACCGGCGTGCCGCTTAGGGCATTGGATGCCGTTGAGGATGAGGTTCACTCGGTGTATCTGATGAGCCTAATCTCAAAGAGAAGGTGAGACAATCTTGTCGATCTCCTGCACCAGGCTTTTCAACAGTCGGCCGTACTTGCTGCCTATCGGAGGGTGGAGGACATCCGTGGGGATCCTGACGCTTGTGATCGCGAAAGAAAACATACTAGGATGTTCGCCAGGCCTGGAAAATTCCGAACAAAGCAACTTTTGAGTTCCTCAATCCATGCCCTGGATCTGAGGTTTTGCCGTTATAATTATTTTGATAATGTCTTTGTTTATTGTTTTCATAATTGTAAGAACCTTTTTGCAATATGAATGGAAAACTTCTCATTTTAGCGTGTTTTACTTCATGTTCTAAATCGTTTGCACATGCATGAATGGGTATGCCTCAAACGCTTAATTAAATGCAGATCAGACGTTCTTTCTGTTGCTTTCTTCTTTCTTGCTGTGTTGTTTGCCATGTGATTTTAGCAAGTGCGATCTGTAGATATCATATAGTTGTCAATCTTGGATTCTTTGTAAAGTGGTGATGGCTTAGAAAATAGGGTTAGGATCTGTCACCTAAGACTTTTCAACTGTATGAGCCGTGAGGGTCTCATAAAGAATTTTCTACTTACCGATCGAGAGGATCCCGTAGGTGTAATTTCTCTTTAAGAATCGTAAGGATTCCTAAGTGCGTTTTCTCTTGAAAGTCGTAAGGATCTCACAAGAGAATTTACTCCCTTACGAGTCGTGAGGACCCGCAAGTGATGGGTGAAGTTGTCCTTATCCGCATTTCACGGAGTCAGGGGTTGCTCTAGATGCTTCCCACGGGTTCACTGCCGTGTTTGGCGAGGACCAGGCTCCGCTCTGGACGTTTTCCAGGATACTGTAGTTTAAAGACATCGCGGTCGAGGTTAAGGTCATCATAGTCCGTGGATTTAAGTACTCCACAGTCCGTTGTTAGTTTTAAGACATTACGGTCGAGCTTATGGACATCATAGTCCATGAGTTTAAGGACCACACAGTCTAATGTTAGTTTAAAGACATTGCGGTCGAGGTTAAGGACATCATAGTCCATGAGTTTAAGGACCTCACAGTCCAATGTTAGTTTTAAGACATCACGGTCGAGATTAAGGACATCATAGTCCATGAGTTTAAGGACCTCATAGTCCGATGTTAGTTTTAAGACATCACGGTTAAGGTTAAGGACATCATAGTCCGTAAGTTTAAGGACCTCACAGTCCGATGTTTGCTCTGGATGCGTCCCACGGGTTCACTGCCGTGTTCGGCGAGGACCAGGCTCCACTCTGGATGCTTCACACGGGTTCACTGCCGTGCTCTGCGAGGACCAGGATCCGCTGTGGACGTTTTCACGGGTCAGGAGTGACATAATCCGCGTTCCACGTAGCCAAGAATTTTGCTCTCGATGCTTCCCACGGGTTCACTGCCGTGTTCGGCGAGGACCAGGCTCCGCTGTGGATGCTTCACACGGGGTCATTGCCGTGCTCTGCGAGGACCAGGATCCGCTCTGGACGTTTTCCACGGGGTCAGGAGTGACATAATCCGCGTTCCACGTGACCAGAAATTTTGCTTTGGATGCTTCCCACGGGTTCACTGCCGTGTTCGGCAAGGACCAGGCTCCGCTCTAGATGCTTCACACCGGTTCACTGCCATGCTCTGCGAGGACCAGGATCTGCTCTGGACATTTTCCATGGGGTCAGGAGTGACATAATCCGCATTCTACGTAGCCAGGAATTTTTCTCTGGATGCTTCCCACGGGTTCACTGCCGTGTTCGGCGAGGACCAGGCTCCGCTCTGGATGCTTCACACGGGGTTATTACCGTGCTCTGCGAGGACCAGGATCCACTCTGGACGTTTTCCACGGGGTCAGGAGTGACATAATCCGCGTTCCACGTAGCCAGGAATTTTGCTCTAGATGCTTCCCACGGGTTCACTGCCGTGTTCGGTGAGGACTAGGCTCCACTCTGGACGTTTTCCACGGGGTCAGGAGTGACATAATCAGCATTCTACGTAGCCAGGAAGGGTTGACTTTATCCGCATTTCACGGAGTCAGAGTTTGACTCTCCGTCATCTGTACACCGCCGAGTCATGGAACTGGTAGTTTCCGCTGTTCCATTTTGCTTGATATTGTGTCTGTTGTAATGAGACAAATGTTGAGATGATCTCCAGGCTATATGTAAACCGTCAAGATTTGGCTTCTTCTTCTGATGAAACCTGGGGAGGAGGAGTGTGATTCCTTCTTTGTTTGTGCCCCTGGATTGTATACAGGGATTGATGTGATATCATCTGTAGGGCATAAATTTCATTCATTCATTTTTTTTATTTCTTTCCGCGATGCTCTATCATTTCAGCTCTTATATCGTGAAGGTCGCGATTGCCCCATCATTTCGGCTATTTTTCGTGGTGCCCAATCATTTCGGCTATTTGTTTTATTTTTACTCGCTGCTTTTTATTGCAAGTTGCCCAATCGTTTCGGCTATTTTGCATGCATATATTTTTACTTGCTGATTTTGTTGCAAGTTGCCCCATCATTTCGGCTATTACGTATGCATGTGTGACTCGCTAGCTTTTTGCCGCAAGCTTGGGATTCGACATCGATTTCGGCTTCAGCACCGCTGCAACTGGGATATTGCCAGGAGCGAATCATCATTTGCCTCTGTCGATATCGAACAAAGGTGGCTTAGCGAACAGGGTTAGAATCCAGTCGACTAAGGCTTTTGACTTCATGAGCCATAAGGGTCTCATAAAGGTATTTCTCCCTGCGAGTCGTGAGGATCTTGTAGGTGAGTTTTCTCCTTAGGAGTCGTGAGGACTCCCAAGTGTATGATCTCTCGTAAGTCATAAGGATCTTACAAGAGTGTTTTCTCCTTATCGGTCGAGAGGACTTACAAGGGTTGTTCACCATGTAGACATATCCCTAGTCACGGATGGGACTTGGTTAGGGAAATGTTTATTCGTGCCCGTGGATTGTATACAAGGGTCAGCATTGAGCCGCTTGTAGGGCAGTAGTGGAGGTTGTGGGGGCTGCTTAAGAACAGGTTCAGATCTCTGTAGCTTAAGACTTTTGAATCTTATGAGCCGTGAGGGTCTCATAAGAGGGTTCTACTTACGAGTCGTGAGGATCTCGCAAGTGTAATTTCTCTTTAGGAATCGTGAGGATTTCTAAGTGTGTTACTCCCTGGTGAGTCGTAAGGATCTCACGCAGGTGGTTTCTCCGTACAAAGTCGAGAGGACCTTGCAGGTGTCTTTTAACGAGATTGCGCCCTTTCGGGTTTTCACAAAACTCGCCGGTAGCCATGTTGTTTTTACTCACGGAGCCCTTTCGGGTTTTCATCCGTGCCCATTTTGCTTATGGACATACCGTTCTCCTTTTTTTTATTCTTTTATTTTTTATTCTAACGAGGTTGCGCCCTTTCGGGTTTTCACAAAACTCGCTGGTAGCCCTGCTGTTTTTACTCACGGAGCCCTCTCGGGTTTTCATCCATGCCCATCTTGCTTATGGACATACCGTTTTCTTTTTTTTATTCTTTTAATTTTTTTATCAGCTTTGGGATGCTGTAATCCACGGTAGTTTATCGACGTCTCGGTCAACGGCCAGTTTTAGGACATAATGGTCCATTGTCGGTTTAAGGACGTTTCGGTCCAAAAAAAGAAAGCCGGCTACTACTTATAGAGTTTGGGCTTAAGAAGATAGTGAGCGGACATAGTCGTCGTCACTTATTATTGACCTGGGCCGTGACTCGTCAAGCGTAGTACTTCTTCAGGAAGCGACCATTTATTGGCCTGAAAGGTCTTTCACCATGCATGTCCATGAGTAGATAGGCCCCACCCTGGTATAACTTGTCTATGATGTACGGGCCTTCATAGTTCGGCTCGAATTTCCCTCGTTTAGCACCATTAGGGATCATGGGTCTTTTGACCACTAGCACGAGTTCGCCTTGGCGGAATGTCCCCGGCCCAGTCAATCTTTTGTATGAGCGTGTCATCTTTGCTTTATAAGCTTCCAGATTTTGCTGCGCCGGGAGCCGGGTTTCATCAAGGGCATCGAGCTCCTCAAGCCGAAGGTGAGCGTTCTCTTCGTCCGTCAGCTCATAGTAGACTGCCACTCGTAGAGAGGGTAGCTCTATCTCGAGGGGAAGTACCGCTTCTGTACCGAATACCAATGCGTATGGAGTTGTGTTCGTGGCCGTCTTGAACGTAGTTCGATACTCCCAGAGAGCTTCTTGCAGTCTCTCGTGCCAGTCCTTCTTATTTCGGGACACCGTTTTTTTACGATCTTTGTCAAGGTCTTGTTAAAAGCCTCAGCTAGACCGTTAGCTCGGGGATTATAGACTGAGGAGTACCTCCAGTCTATGTTATACTGTTGTGCGAAGCGGCTGATCTTGTGGCTTCTGTAGGCTGGCCCGTTATCGGAGATGATCCATCTCGGAGTTCCAAACCGATAAATGACGTGCGTCATGAAGAAGTGGAGGATATTCTCCGTCTTCACTTCCCTCAGCGGTACTGCTTCTGCCATTTGGAGAAGTAATCAGTTGTCGCCAAAATGAATCAATGTCCTCTGGACGATGCTGGTTCGATGGGGCCGATTATGTCAGTTCCCCACATTTCGAACGGCCAGCTAGCCACTGTTGGATGTAATGGATTTGGATGCTAGTGGATAAAGTCCCCATGGATCTGGCACGAGTGGCATTGCTTCGCGTATTCGAGGCAGTCCTGGATCATCGTGGGCCAGTAGTAGCCCATCCGTTTAATCTTCAACTTCATCTTCGGGCCTGCTTGGTGAGAACCGCAGAGTCCGTCATGAGTTTCCTGGATGACTCTTTTTGCTTCTTCAGGTCCCAGGCATCTTAGCCATAGGGAATCAAATGACCTCTTGTACAGAGTATCATTGACGAAGGCAAAAGATAGGGCTCGCTTCAGGAGCTGATGTTTTGAAGACGTATCTTCAGGTGTTCAACGGGATTTGAAGTAGTCTATAAAGACTTCTCTCCAATCCTCAACCGTTTCTTGGTCTTTTATTTGCAGGGCCGTATGCTCGGTCGCTTCCTTTTCTTCGGATGACTCTGGAGATATTTCCGCCGGTGCAAGAACCCGACAGCTCTGTACCACGATTCTTACGTCATTGAGGTTCTCATCGGCCAATTCTTTAGCAAGCTTGGCTAACGCATCCGCTTTGCTATTTTCCGCACGCGGTATGCTTTCCAAGGTATAGGAATGTATTTGGGTCAGCAGCTGCTGTACTCTCTCGCCGTATTTCACCAACTCTGATTTGCACGTTTGGTAGTCGCCATTTACTTGACTAACAACCAGCTGGGAGTCTCCGTATATAAGCAGGTTTTCGATTCCCATGTCGATGGCGATCTCGAGACCTGCTATCAAAGCTTTGTATTCGGTTTCATTGTTTGTCCTCGGCTCTGTTAAGGAGAAAGCAAAGCGCATTATCCCGCCTTGTGGAGTTACGAAGATGAGGCCTATAGGGTTACTAGGCACTCTTATAAGGGTCTATAAGGCATCAACCATGCCTGATTTAAAATTTAGACGTGCCGAACAACCCAAAGCGAGAATCTTTGCTAGATAATTAGGGTTGAACATGCAAGTAAATATCTTTACAACTAAGAGAGAGAGATTACAACCTTTGCAGTCTGCTCCTTCGCTTCATAAGCTCCGAGTAGAAGTCCTTTCGCCACGATCCATGATCTCCCGGACTCAGGAGAGGCTCCATAACCATAATGATCCATGCTTGCTTGCATTCTTCCTTTTCTAAGATGATCTACCTTGAAGGTTTTTTAACTCAAGAGCTCACTCACTAATGAGGTGAACACCCTAATCTAATTGGCTAGATTAGATGAGGATGATGAAGTAGGATTTATGCTCTCTTTTATTATAAAATTCTCACACTAATCCATCACAAAATAAAAACCTAGAAAGCTTTTGTGAGCTCAAGGAAGAAGAAGAAGAAAGAATATCCTTTTGTGATGAATAATGAAAATGTTATTATAGTTACAAATGCAACCATGGTCAAAGATGAAAGGGCTAACCAATGTAGAGACTTAACTAGGGTAAAAGGGTTTGGGTTGGGTTAGGAAATATCTCCAAAATATCAACACATAATATCTTTGCAAGAAACAAAACAAAAGCTTTTAGAAGCTTCATGAAAAAGCTAACCCAAATATCACCATAATCATGTTTAATCTCCACTAATCATGTTGCATTAGTAATCATAACATGTTACAATATTATATTGTTAGTTATATGTATGCCCTAGAGGCCATTACTGTACATAGGATGTATATTGTAGTGGATGCTGGGACGTATATAGGGAGGACTTTCTTGCTCGACATGATAGTATGCTATCTGGTTGATCTTTACCTTAACGTGTATGCTGATTGTCTCTCTGTTACATGTTGGTAAAGCCCTTAGGATCTCTACTTGACTACCTGGACTATGATGCGGATCATACTAGTGGGGACATGGTAGTCCATAAGTACATCCTTCAAAGTCCCTAGTCGTGGGTGTATCGAGACGGGGCATCGATATACCAGAGTAGACTAGCGTGTACCTTCTCGACCCATACAGATGGGCGATGGATGATCCCATATCCATTGGTGTTTGACATCAGAGATGATATACGGGTGCTCAGTAAAGACTGGATACACTGGACGGACTCGCCGAGAACTCCCAGATGGTATTATACCTCACGTCAGATGGCAGTTCTCTGGTGACACTGGTATAGAGTAGTCTGTTGACCCGAGATCGTCATAGAGTCTTGTGTGGTTCCCACTGTGCTTTGATTTCCATCTTACCACGTCCAAGAGGGCGTGCAAAACGGTGGTTTTTGGGTACAGTCCCGAGTCACATGGAGGCAATGAGCGATAGGAGGGGATTCGTCTCTCCCGGTATAGGGAGTTGATGTTGCACTGTGTTCGATTGGCTATAACAGGAAGTCCCTGGCCTGGGCTGATCAGAGAATTGCTGGTAAGTGTTACCAGTAGTTTCTCGACCCGTTATGAGCCTCATATCGACACGACTTATCGAGCTATTGGAGTCTGACGTTTACCACCCCTAGGCGAGATATGCGACATATCAGACGATCAGACCGGACTGTACGGTAGTGTTACTGGTTGGATTCACTGGAGTGTGAGCGGGCTTGCTCGTCGATCTTCAGATCGCTCAATACCCGGGTGGCCGTTACGTTTAGCAGACCGCTTGCGGCTTGTGGGTGTTTGATATGATCATCGCCTGCTGCCGGCGTATTGACGAGTCTTTAGAGTCCTACACAGAGGTTTCCTGGCTCAAGCAAAACGAAATAGGAGCGCATATGAGATATGTGCGGGACCGAGAATAATGCGTGTATGTGATACCGTATTCCATTCTCGCGATGAATGTATCGATTAGGTTATATGCGATATACCCTAGTTATCGAATCAAAGGTTGATTTGATAAGCCGATACATTATATACTAGTCGGTTGTGTGCGACATGACCGGGTCATTGAATCAAGTGTTGATTTAATTATTTAATGCATAATTATATATTTGATATATTACTTTGCATTAACTAGTATCGGTTCACTTTAAATGGATTTTCTCACTCGGGTGTGCGCATTACATATGCGATATGATTTTGTGCATTTGATTGTATCATGTTTGATGATACATGTTTACTTGGTTAAGTGCAAAGAATTAAACCATGGTTAAAAGAATGGTTAGGGTTTCATTTCCTTTATTTATTCATTTATTTATTTGTTTATTCATTTTGGAAAAGAGGAGAAAAGAATGGTGGCTTAATTTGGAGTTTAGTTGAAGCTTCATGAAACTTTGATCAAGTCAACCATTCTTATCTCATCCTTAACCCTAACCATTCCCACTAACCATGATTCATTCTCTACACTTGACTCTAGTTAACATTATGATAAGTTTTGATTTTTCTATTGTTTTTAATTAACTTATCATATATTTCTTTCTTCTTCTTCTTCATGAGCAAGGAAGAAAAAGCTTTCTTCATCAATGGTGATTGATGATAAAGAGTGAGAAATCCAAATCTAAAGTCTACCCACTTCCTATTTCTTCATCCTCTACCTCTTGCCAAGTAGTAGAGTGTGTTCTCTTCACAAGTTTTTGGACTTGGTGAAGTCGGAGCTTGATTTAGCGATGCCTCGACGTAGATCATCTTCGGCACGCCGTCGATGACCTAGCCCGCTTCTTCTCCGATGAAGCCGACGCAAGAGCCCGGATTTCGGATTTGTACAGCGGAGATGACTTCTTCATGGAGCTATGGAGGTGGACAAACGGATCTACAAAGGTTGTATATCCGTATCCCTTAGTTAACTGTTAACTATATTACTTTTTCGCCTAGTTTTCTAGCAAACGATTCGTAGTCGGGTCTCTCGGCACACGTTAAAAAATTATAATGGCATGTTCGATGCCTTGTGAGACCTCATTAGGGTGCCTAGGAACCCTACAGTGGTATCAGAGCCAAGCTAGAGCCTTAGGCGAAGTCTAGACGGATTTTGAACTCCGAACGAACCCGAAATCCCAATACACCCATGCTCTCTGTCCTTTTTTCAAAAACTGGGATTTTTCCAAATTAAAAATATGCAGAAAATCAAGAAGGGTTTTCTAAGAATTACTGTAAATTTCGTGGGCTTAATTCAACTTTTCCACCGCGGAACCGCGGCACGTGCTATGCACTACGCGGCGGTTCAGCGGCGGTTTTGTCGTTTTGTGTGTTTTGGTTTTCACAGTAATTCTCAGATTTCTGTGCTGGTTTTCCTGGGATATTTTAATATTTATTATACAGTTGAGTTTTCAAGGGTTGTTTTGGGTTTTCATGAGTTCGATCGGATTATCAAATTTTGTCTGTGTGGCTTTCCGGATAAATTTTAGAATATGTTAAAAAGTTCGACCGGATATAAATACCCAATTTTTCCCCTGTCGGGAAATTTCCAAGTGTTGGATTTTTCCGTAGTTTAACGACGTTCTAAGTAGTGCAAGTAATGCGATGGTCCCTCTAGAAGACAACAAACCTTAACTCGATTATGTGACCGTCTTGAACTGCCCTTTGAACCTTCGGGTTTGGGGCAGTACGGCGTGCCACATGTGAGGCGTTGGCTTGACCCTTCTACGGCTGGACCGTTGGTACTGAGGTACGAACTGAATGTTGTTAGACTTATTTCATGTGTTGATCTGTATCGGGAAAAATTGGGTGTTCGATTGTTCGATCGGAAAGTTTGACATTTTCTATTTATCCAGAATGGGATACAATAATTGGAATTCACAAGAAGTTATGAGATAACTTAATGAATGTTATAAACATAGCAGTTTAGTCTCACTTGATCGGTTGCCACGGAATTTTGATGAGATCAAAAGTCCGTCGCAATCACGTAGCGTACGCGGATACTCGCCGGGTAAACTTAATAGACAGCCTCACTCCATAGCCCCGACCAAGTGACTGTAGGAGAACCCCGTCGCCGAAAGCATCCGTTAGGGTGCTCGCGGTAGCGGTGTTCCGCCTTGGTGCACTTCGTCGACGGTATCGGGGGTGCGGCCGTCTACTGAAGTTTGCGACGAGCATTCGATCAGGATGTCGGGAATCTTGTTGAATTGCCCGACTTGATATTGAAAAGTGTTTTCGATTTTGAGACTAAAATGCGGGGTTTATAATTGTTAGGCATGCGATGTCTAAATAAATTCATTTGGTCAGGCATGTGATGTCTGAGGTGGTTGCGGATTCCAACTGTTGTAGTTTTACACTTTCTTTTCTGTGACCGTAAGTGTAATATGTGATATCGCCGTTTTCGTTGCTATATGTCAACAACAATTGGGATGGACATATTTACTTACGTTGATGACATGTGATGTTATGTGTTGCTGGATATGTTATATTGGATCGTCGTGTTTGAATAGCCGGGGGTTTTTATGTGAGATGAATGTTTTTCATTTTCATTCATGTAAAAGCTTGTATGTTATATTCTTTTATTGGGGCACTTCCAGGTTGCGGAAGTTGTCACCGTTTGTATATTATTTACTTTTCTGCACTAGGATAGACCCAAGGAGGGGAGCACAAGTAACCGGGTTCTGGAGTCCAGTGGAAGACCAACTCGAGGAGTCGAGTCCGGGTCTCCTAACTCTAGAATTGGTAGGGTTGCTTGCCGCTCTCATAGGGGTCTTGGGGTGTGGGTTTGGCTATTCATCGCGACCGTGGAATCCGTGTTTTATACTGGCTCGTATTGAAAACACGGACGTCCTAGTATATCCAATATTTCATATGATTCTTCTGCTGCGATATCTGTGAAGTGATCATGTGATGTTCTGTGATAGATACAGTATATAGTATATATGATATATTATATAGACGTTACTTATGTTTTACACCCGTGCTAGCCCTGCCCTGCTCTGCCGTTAGTTACCTAACCTAACGGTGCACGAGGGGACATCGAGGTGAATGCGGATGGCATAAGTGTACGTCGTATTTATCTGTGATGTTTAGGTACTTAAATGATGGGACTTCATTAATGTGATTAATGAAATAAAAGAAACCTAAGATGTTGTAGAATCGAATTTCAAAATAAAACAGGTAGCTACAGTTCTTGCTTTGCACAGCGGTATATGAGATATATTCTGCACCTTATTCGATGAGGAAAGGACCGAGATCCCTTCACCGGGAGTGACTCCTTTAGCAATAACTGGCAGATGCTACACACTCGGTTTGTCTTTTGATTGCTTTTAAGAGTTTTTTGCTTTGCACAGTGATATATATGATATATCCCGCACCTCATTCGACGAGGAAAGGACCGACGATCCCTTCACCGGGAGTGACTCCTTTAGCAAAACTAGAAAAGCCTCAAAAACACTCCATTTCAAAATTCATTTGATTCTACAACGATATCAAGTTCATTACGCAATAGGTTTTCATAAAAACCTGTCGTAGCCCTCCGTCATTTCAGATATGTACTGGTTAGTATTCGTGCTGCGTTTGTTGACCTCTGTCAAGGCGCAGTGTGCGGTAGCTGATTAGTGCTTATCTGCATAAGCATATGATGTGATTGATTTAGGGTAGTCGTGCGACCTTGTTGACCTCTGTCAAGGGTCGTGCGGGTGGGTTTACTTCAATCAGGAAATGACGGGTTGAACTTGACTAGCAGCCTATGGTTTGTTGACCTCTGTCAAGGTCATAGGACGCTAGGGGCAAAATATTATCGGGAATTTCAAGTGTTGAAATTTGCAATGAGATTGCATACCTTCTATGAGATAGTTGGATCCCGATACCCGCTGCGAGTAAGAGTTACTCCTGGGAGAGTTTTATACATTACAATTAGCCGATCAAGTAGGTGTCTAGAAAGGTGTCAACGGGGTTACGCCTCTGGGAAAACGAGGTTTACATTAATTAGGTTCGTGCGAAAGCACGGGGGACCTCCCTCAAAGTACCGACACTGGCCTGGCTGAAAGATTGGCGAACTTGTAGTGTGTAATTAATCCCGGCTAGTCTTTCCTTTTAGGGTTTGAAGGAAGATTTGATAAAAAGCAGTGGGAGCCATCCTGATTAGATAAAATAATAACCAATCTATTCTTGACAGAGCGCACGCTGAGTGTTTTCTTCTCTCTCTCTCCAGGTAGCGACCATATCACGCCTTAATCAAGATAATAAAACGGAATATTGACCGAACCCGCTTGTTATACTGAGCTGGGGAACGTTGGTCCCGCTCCAACTTATAATTGTTATAAGACAGAGCAGGAAATTGGGGATTACCAGAATTCCCGTGCCGCCCAAACGAAGAGAGTGCATGCTGATGCATCATCTTTGGGTTTGTTCATTATACAGAACTGTTTCTCAGTATCCTTTACGTCCTGGGTATATGATACCAGATCAGGATCCCAGATATGTAATCTGTTACATAGGGCTACAGAAAGGTAGAGAACTGAGAACGGGTGATAAGTTTCATGAGGCAGAAAACGGGGCAAGAGTTGCAGCCAAGTCTGTCGGTCACTGTCACCCTGTATTACCGATACATTGATTCTGAACGAATGTTATTAGATACCGAACCTGATATACAAAATCATATCTGTCTCTTTATTAGTAAAGAAACGATAAAATTTTGTATTGTTGGATAATGTTTTGAACATTTCCTATATCAAAAGTTGATCGGTTCAGGCACGTTATCTAAAAGCATTGACGTTCTAAATCAAACTACAGTTCTTAGTATATGGAACACACATAAGAGGAAGAGTTCAGAAATGAACGGATTCTTCTTGAGGTATTGTAGACTAAGTCAGATCAATGTGACCCGACTAGCTGAAGTTACATTTAGATGTATATTTAAATTAGTTTGAATTTACATCTTGTGAAACTTGCCAGTCATGTCACAGAGATATAATGACACCAGCTCTGTTTATTGAAAACAGAGAAAGAGTTAGTGAACTCTTAGGATGATGCATGTTGATGTATAAAGGTCCCCTGTCTACACATGCCAAGACCGGTTCTTTGTACTTCATTACATTCTCTGATAATCTCTCAAGATTCAGACATATGTTCCTGTTGAAACACAAATCCGAACCTTTTGAGATATTCACAGAATATGATTTAGAAGTAGAGAACCAAAACGGGTATAAGTATTATGTCCTTTGATGAGATCAAGGAGGAGAATACTTGAGCACGGAAATCCTGGACTATTCTAAAGGAGAATGAGATTCTCTCTCAGCATTACTCCTTCGTGTACACCATAGCACGATGGTATATCGGGGTGGAGCAATTACACCCTATGTGATAAGGTGTGCTCTATGATGAGTAATACTGAGTCACCTTTTTCCTTAAGGGAGTTGTGCACTTAAGAAGATGCATACCTATTGAATAAGGTTCAAGTCAAATCTGATGCCTACCACTTCATATTTGATATGGAAAGGGAAGAGCCCATATCTTAAGTTAGTTAAGATTTGGGGTTGTTCGGCCTATGTCTAAAAGCAAAATCCGGACAAGCTCGAGGCAAGGTCTGTTATGTAGAACTGGAAGTGTTCCAGCTATACAAACTACAGCATGATTTGGTACAACCAGAGGATTCAGTGGAAACCAACGAACCTCAGCCTCTCCGCCGATCTAGTAGGGTTCCTCACCCACCTGAGAGATACTTCGGTTTCTCTATGACAGTGGGAGCGAGGAATGCATCATGAGAAGATGACCCAACTAGTTTCGAGCTGGCCATCAGGAGTAAGACTCTGTAAGAATGGCTGGATGCTTAGTGATCTGAGATGGAATCCTTATACACCAGCAAAGTATGGACTTTAGCTGCTATATCTGAAAGGTTAAATTCCCATCAGGAGCAAGTATATCTTGAGAAGATTACTTGGTGTACATGGAAAGGTTGAGACTTTCAAAGCTAGACTTGTTAAAGGTTTGCATCATTGACCAGGTATGGATAATGATGAAACCTTTTTCAAGTAGCTATGCTTAAGTCCATCCAGATCCTACTTGTCACGGCTACATACCATGACTGCGATATCTGGTGGTTGGGTGTCTTGACTGCTTTTCTAAATGATGATTTAGAAGAGAGCGTCTATAAGTACACAGCCAGAGGGCTTCGTAGACAGTGGGAGCAGCGGAAACGTGTGCAAGATGTTTTATATGATAAAGCAGGCATCGCGGAGTTGGAACGTCTGTTTTGATGTAATAGTCAAACAGTTTGACATCATCAAAATGGTAGATGAACCTTGTATAAACAAAAAGGTAGTAGGGAGTATGGTGGTGATCCTCGTAGAGTACGTGGATGACATACTCTTGATAGGGAAGGAGTTTCCTATGCTACGCTCAATCGATCTCCGCTTATCACTATGATTCTCCATATAGGATCAAAATGATACCTCCTAAATCCTGAGTTTTGGATCTATGAGATAGATTTAATTGGATGTTAGGATTCTCACTAGTTGTAGTGAGATGGTATCAATCGATCCTAGGGAGAATCACTGGAAGTGTTCCAGGGTGATAAAGACGACTGAATGTCAGTCGCAGGCATTGTCTTTACCCTCAGTAAAGGGACGGTATGTTGGAAGAGTTCCAAGCTAGATACCGTGACATACTAGACGATAAAGGCACGATACATCGCTACTTAAGATGCTACCAAAAAGGCTGTTTGGGTGTATATTGATTCATAAGATGAACTACGTTCCTACCATTGTGTGACAATGGAGTTGTGGCTTATGCCAAGGAACGCCCGTCCCATCAGTGATCCAGACATATTCTAAGGCAGTATCACTTGATCATGGAGATGATTGATCTCCAGGGTGATCGAGGTTTGGAGAGTAGACTCAGAGAACAACACAGCGGATCCACTCACAAAGGCCTGTTCCCAGAGAGAGACTTTTATGGGATGGTTGAGTATGAGATACTACAACCACTGCTATCAGATGGCCCTAGTGCAAGTGGGAGATTGTTAGTTATATGTATGCCCTAGAGGCCATTACTGTACATAGGATGTATATTGTAGTGGATGCTGGGACGTATATAGGGAGGACTTTCTTGCTCGACATGATAGTATGCTATCTGGTTGATCTTTACCTTAACGTGTATGCTGATTGTCTCTCTGTTACATGTTGGTAAAGCCCTTAGGATCTGTACTTGACTACCTGGACTATGATGCGGATCATACTAGTGGGGACATGGTAGTCCATAAGTACATCCTTCAAAGTCCCTAGTCGTGGGTGTATCGAGACGGGGCATCGATATACTAGAGTAGACTAGCGTGTACCTTCTCGACCCATACAGATGGGCGATGGATGATCCCATATCCATTGGTGTTTGACATCAGAGATGATATACGGGTGCTCAGTAAAGACTGGGTACACTGGACGGACTCGCCGAGAACTTCCGGATGGTATTATACCTCACGTCAGATGGCAGTTCTCTGGTGACACTGGTACAGAGTAGTCTGTTGACCCGAGATCGTCATAGAGTCTTGTGTGGTTCCCACTGTGCTTTGATTTCCATCTTACCACGTCCAAGAGGGCGTGCAAAACGGTGGTTTTTAGGTACAGTCCCGAGTCACATGGAGGCAATGAGCGATAGGAGGGGATTCGTCTCTCCCGGTATAGGGAGTTGATGTTGCACTGTGTTCGATTGGCTATAACAGGAAGTCCCTGGCCTGGGCTGATCAGAGAATTGCTGGTAAGTGTTACCAGTAGTTTCTCGACCCGTTATGAGCCTCATATCGACACGACTTATCGAGCTATTGGGGTCTGACGTTTACCACCCCTAGGCGAGATATGCGACATATCAGACGATCAGACCGGACTGTACGGTAGTGTTACTGGTTGGATTCACTGGAGTGTGAGCGGGCTTGCTCGTCGATCTTCAGATCGCTCAATACCCGGGTGGCCGTTACGTTTAGCAGACCGCTTGCGGCTTGTGGGTGTTTGATATGATCATCGCCTGCTGCCGGCGTATTGACGAGTCTTTAGAGTCCTACACAGAGGTTTCCTGGCTCAAGCAAAACGAAATAGGAGCGCATATGAGATATGTGCGGGACCGAGAATAATGTGTTTATGTGATACCGTATTCCATTCTCGCGATGAATGTATCGATTAGGTTATATGCGATATACCCTAGTTATCGAATCAAAGGTTGATTTGATAAGCCGATACATTATATACTAGTCGGTTGTGTGCGACATGACCGGGTCATTGAATCAAGTGTTGATTTAATTATTTAATGCATAATTATATATTTGATATATTACTTTGCATTAACTAGTATCGGTTCACTTTAAATGGATTTTCTCACTCGGGTGTGCGCATTACATATGCGATATGATTTTGTGCATTTGATTGTATCATGTTTGATGATACATGTTTACTTGGTTAAGTGCAAAGAATTAAACCATGGTTAAAAGAATGGTTAGGGTTTCATTTCCTTTATTTATTCATTTATTTATTTGTTTATTCATTTTGGAAAAGAGGAGAAAAGAATGGTGGCTTAATTTGGAGTTTAGTTGAAGCTTCATGAAACTTTGATCAAGTCAACCATTCTTATCTCATCCTTAACCCTAACCATTCCCACTAACCATGATTCATTCTCTACACTTGACTCTAGTTAACATTATGATAAGTTTTGATTTTTCTATTGTTTTTAATTAACTTATCATATATTTCTTTCTTCTTCTTCTTCATGAGCAAGGAAGAAAAAGCTTTCTTCATCAATGGTGATTGATGATAAAGAGTGAGAAATCCAAATCTAAAGTCTACCCACTTCCTATTTCTTCATCCTCTACCTCTTGCCAAGTAGTAGAGTGTGTTCTCTTCACAAGTTTTTGGACTTGGTGAAGTCGGAGCTTGATTTAGCGATGCCTCGACGTAGATCATCTTCGGCACGCCGTCGATGACCTAGCCCACTTCTTCTCCGATGAAGCCGACGCAAGAGCCCGGATTTCGGATTTGTACAGCGGAGATGACTTCTTCATGGAGCTATGGAGGTGGACAAACGGATCTACAAAGGTTGTATATCCGTATCCCTTAGTTAACTGTTAACTAGATTACTTTTTCGCCTAGTTTTCTAGCAAACGATCCGTAGTCGGGTCTCTCGGCACACGTTAAAAAATTATAATGGCATATTCGATGCCTTGTGAGACCTCATTAGGGTGCCTAGGAACCCTACATATATATCATATATATAATATATTTTTGTAACAAAAGAAAATAATACAATTATCCTATATCGCATATATATCAATGTATTACCCGGTGTTAAAATGAATCAAAAAAGCGAGCCAATATTAGATAATGTAATGTAATATATCACATATATAATTATACATTAAATTATTGAATCAACACTTGATCCGACAATCCGGCTATATCAAATATAACCGACTAATATATCATGTACCGATTCATCGAATCAACACTTGATCCGATGACTCGGCTCATATCAAAATATCGCGAGAATTGTTAGATATATGTATGCCCTAGAGGCCATTATATGTATAGTGGATGCTTGGACATGTATATATGAATATAGATGACTTTCTCGCTCAACATGATAGTATGCTATCTGGTTTACTGGCCAGGGCTGCTGAGATTTACTGATAAGCGTTATCAGTAGTTTCTCGATCTGTTATGAGCCATACACCAGCATGACTTATTGAGTTATTGGGATCGACGATTCCATCCCTAGACTCGATATGCAACATATCTGACAAGGAGACCGGACTGTACGGTAAGTGTTGCCAGTTGGCTCGACGGGAGTTTTGACAGCTTCGCTGGTTTTCTTATGATCGCTCAATACCTGGGTAGCCGTTACGTTTAGCTGACTGCTTGCGGCTTGTGGGTGTTTGATATGATCATCACCTACTGCCGGCGTATTGACGAGTCTTAGAGTCCCACAATGAAGTTTCCTGGCTCAGGCGCAAAAATATGGTGTGCATATGAGATATGCGCGGGGTCCCGATTAAATACGGATATGTGATACCGTATATTAATTGGGCATTTTCTATTGGTCGGGTCGTATGTGATATGACCGGTTTGCAAAATCAAGTGTTGATTTAACAAATGACTTTTAGATTAATTCTTTAATTAAACCCTTTTTCTATTGTTTATGCACATGATGATGTGCATGGACACATACATACATATATTGTATCATGGTTATTGATACATATTTGGTGGCAATGCAAGACTCTTATTGTAGTAATTATTTATTTATTTATCATTTTGAATTAAAAGAAAAGATAATTCTCTCATGATTAATGTTTATCATCTTTGACCATACTTCAACTACTTTTTAACCTTGAGTTAATTATCCTTTTGCTTTCTTAACTCATTGATAAAGATCTAGATGATTAATAACCATGGTTGAAATGAGAAGGATATAATATAGATTATTCATTCTTATCTCAATAATTCATCACATTATCCTTTGAGCTCAAGCTTAGCCACCATTATCTTCTTCTTCCTCTCTTGAGATTTTTATTTGAGTGAAGTTGATAAAAAGAAAGGGTTTTGATTATAGAATGCAAACCACATCATCATACTACACACATCTAGCCTATTTGTGTAGGGTGTTTGCTCTACTTCATTCACATATCAAGTAAAGCAAGGAGCTTTGGGCAAAGGGACTTCGAGTGGATCTTCGTAGACAAGGAAGGCTTCCATCGATCCGTTTCAAATCCTCATAGTGCCAAGGAGTCACCAAAGGAGGTCTACAAAGGTTGTAATCTCTACCCTTAGTGATAGTTTTTCATTTGCATGTGATACTTAGTTGAAAAGAAACCCTAAATTTCTAATTATGATTCTTGTCAAGTTCACTTAGCACCTTTAAAATTTGATTATGGCATATGTGATGCTTCTAAAACCTTGATGAGATGCTAGGTAAACACAACAATGGTATCAGAGACAAGCTAGAGCTTTAGGCGATGTTTAGGCGAAGTTAAAACTCCGATCGAACCACGAAACACCAATTTAGACCCTTCTCTGGAAAATTTCCAAAATTGTGGTTTTTTCTGCATTAAAAATACTCAAAAAAATAAGCAGGGAATCCTAGGAGTTACTGTGAAAAACGACACCCAAATTCCACTAAAGAGCCGCGGAACCGCGGCAGAACCATGCCTTGCGCGGCGGTACTGTAGAATTAGGGTTAGCTTTTTGGCACAGTACATCCGTAGGTACTTGTACATGATTCTGGGTATTTTTAATCTTACTTAAGTGTTGAGTGTTCTGGGGATTATATTGTATTTGTTGATTCGATCGGAAAGTTTAAATTCGTTTTGTTTTCCGGAAATTTTAGAATGTATTAAAATGTTTGAACGGATATCATTAACTCACTTTTTCCCGGCACGAAAAACTTTCAAGTGTTGAATTTTTCTTGAGTTTAAATCTTTCGGAAAAACGTGCAAGTAACGCGATGGACCCTCTAGAAGAACGCAAACCTTAACTCGATTATGTGACCGTCTGAACCGCCTCTAAACCTTAGGGTTTGGGGCAGTACGGCGTGCCACATGTGAGGCGTTGGCTTGACCCTTCTACGGCTGGACCATTGGTACTGTGACATGTTCTGGAAATTTTTGAACTCAGCTCGAGCCTTGTGCTATTTAGGAAATCTTGGGTATTTGATTATTCGATCGAAAAGGTTAATATTGTCTATTTATCTGGAATGTGATACAATATGTGGAATTCATATAGTTAGGCATGAAATGCGAAGTATGTGATATTTCGGATTTACGATGTCTAAAGTTATTGTGGATTCCAAATGTTGTAGTTTTATACTTTCTTTTCTGTGACCGTAAGCGTAGTATGTGGGGTATCGCTGGCTTCGTTGCTATACATCAACGACAATCGGGATACGCATACTTGCTTACGTTGATGATATGAGATATTATGTGTTGCTGAGATATGATGTGCAGGATTGTCGCGATTGAATAGCCGGGGGTTTTATGTGAGATGAGAGTTTTATTTTCATTCATGTATAAATCAATTGTATGTAATATTCTTTTATTTGGGGCACTTCTTGGATGAGGAAGACGTTTCCATCATTGTATATTATTTACTTTTCCGCATTAGGATAGACCCAAGAAGGGGAGCACAAGTGACCGGGTTCTATGGTTCAGTGGGAGGCCATCTCGAGGAGTCGAGACCGGGTCTCCTAAACTCTAGAATTGGCAGGATCACTTGCCGCTCTCGTAGGGGTCTAGGGGTGTGGGCTTGGCTATTCATCGCGACTGTGGAATCCGTATTTTCTATTGTTGGCTAAATACAAAATACGGACATCCTAGATATCCTTTTATTTTCATATGTGCTTCTGCTGTTGATATTCTGTAATGTGATTACTTAGTATCTGAGACGAATGGATTATTATTATATATATGATATATAATAAACGTTACTTATGTTTTACACCCGCACTAGTCCTGCCCTGCTATGCCGTTAGTTAAGTAACCTAACGGTGCATAACGGGACACTGTGGCGAATGCGGATGGCATAAGTATACGTTCTATTTTCGTTTCTTTTCTGTGATGGCTTAGGAACTTAAATGATGGGATTACATTAATGAGATTAATGTAAAGTAAAAGAAACCTAAAACATGTTGTATAATCAGATTTGAAACCCACTCGGCCTTTTTATGAAAAATGCAAGTTTCAAAAGATGCGGAGCTTAAGCCACTCCTTTTCTAAAACTGTTTTGATTCTACAACGAGATCAAGTTCAAAGTATTAAAGTTTTTCATAAAAACCATCCGCAACCCTCCGTCATTTTAGGAAGCAGGGTACTTAGTATTCGTGCTGCGTATTTTGATCATAGTCAAGGCGTAGTGTACGGTAGCTAAGTGATGTCTTCCTACAAAGCATATGATGCGATCAGTTAGGACATTCATGTGATTATGTTGATCATAGTCAAGGGTCATATGGGTGGGTCTAGTTAATCTCGAAATGACGGGTAGAACATGACTAGTACTTATGATATTTTGACCATAGCCAAGGTCATAAGTAACTAGGGGTAAAAACAATATCGGGAGTTTCAAGAGTTGAAATTTGCAATGAGATTGCATACCATCTATACGATGTTGGATCCCGATCCCACTGTAAGTGTTACTTCCAGGAGAATTTTGCACTTTACAATTAGCTAATCCAGTAGGTGTTTAGAAAGGTGTTAACGGGGTTTGACCTCTGGGAAAACAAGGTTTATTTTAATTAGGTCCGTGCGAAAGCACGGGAAACCTCCCTCAAAGTACCGACACTGACCTGGCTGACCGGTTAGCGAAACTGTACAATGTAATTAATCCTGGCTAGTTTTCTTTTCAGTTTTTGAAAGAAAATTTGATAAAAGCAGTGGGAGACATCGATTAGATAAGATAATAACAAATCTAATTCTTTGCAAGAGCATTTCGCTGAGTGTATTCTTTTCTCTCTCCTAATGGCAGATACCAATGACGGGACTTAAGCTTCTACTAGAGAAAAATAAACTGACAAGACCAAACTATAAAGAATGGTTGAGGAACTTGAACATTGCACTTACATATGATAAAGTAACATATGTCCTCACAACTAAAGCTCCACCCGTCCCAGGACCTGAATCATCTGTCTCGGATAAGGAGATCCGAAAAACTTGGGATATTGATTGTAACACGGCCAAGTGCCTCGCGCTTGCTTCTATGGACAATATCCATCAGAAGCAACACGAGAATATGGATGTACAATCCATCTTTCTTCACACAAAGGACTTGTATGAAGAGCAATCTCGTACTTTGAGATACAAGGCATCTCGAAAGCTGTTTCAGATGCGAATGGCCCCTGGTACATCAGTAGGAGACCATGTTTTGAAGATGATTGGTCTTATAGAAGAACTTGAGGAACTGGGATGGACCATGGATAATGAGCAATATACGGATATTGTTCTACAGTCTCTCCCCCTGCCTTTGCTCCGTTCATAGTGAATTTCAATATGAACGATTTGGAGAAATCATTGCCTGAACTTCTCAATATGTTGAGAAGTGCAGAGAGCACGTTGAAAACAACGAGGACTCCCGCTCTACTTGCTGGGCCATCTTCCTCTACAGTCCCAAAAGCCAAGGCCAAGGGAAAGAAAAAAAAGAAGTCCATCAAAAAGAAAGGTGGAGTTAAAAAGGAAAAGGGGAAAGACAAATCCAGGGCTGCGGGAAGTGGGAAAGTAGAATGATTTTACTACCACAAGTCGGGACATTAGAAACGCAACTGTGCTGTGTATCTTGCTAATCTCAAGAAGAAGAAGCATGCTGATGCTTCCACTTCAGGTGTGTTTGTAACTGAAAACTGTTTTTCTTTAAACTCTGCATCTTGGGTATTAGATACCGGTTCTGGTTCTTACATCTGCAATTGTATGCAGGGATTGAGAAACAGTAGAGTTTTGAAGACAGGTGACCATACTCTGCGGGTTGGAAATGGTTCCAATGTACATGCTGTATCCGTAGGAGAGTATCATCTTGGGTTGCCTTCGGGTTGTATTTTGGTTTTGAACCCGTGTTATTTTGTACCTACTATGCTATGTAATATAATATCCGTTTCTTTATTGGACAATGAAGGATATCATTTTGTATTGCAAAATAATTTTATGAAGATTAACTTGAATCAAGAGTTGATTAGGTATGGTACATTAAATACTAGGGTGCCTCGTCAAGGCGTAGTGTACGGTAGCTAACTAGTATTTATCTGCTTGAGCATATGATGCGATTGGATTAGGGTATTCGTACGGCGTTGTTTAGCATTCGTCAAGGGTCGTGCGGGTGGGTTTAATTCGATCAAGAAATGTACGGGTTGAACTTGACTAGTGGACTATGGGTTGTTTGGCATTCGTCAAGGTCATAGCGAGCTAGGGGCAAAATATTATCGGGAATTTCAAGTGTTGAAATTTGCAATGAGATTGCATACCTTCTATGAGATAGTTGGATCCCGATACCCGCTGCGAGTAAGAGTTACTCCTGGGAGAGTTTTATACATTACAATTAGCCGATCAAGTAGGTGTCTAGAAAGGTGTCAACGGGGTTACGCCTCTGGGAAAACGAGGTTTACATTAATTAGGTTCGTGCGAAAGCACGGGGGACCTCCCTCAAAGTACCGACACTGGCCTGGCTGAAAGATTGGCGAACTTGTAGTGTGTAATTAATCCCGGCTAGTCTTTCCTTTTAGGGTTTGAAGGAAGATTTGATAAAAAGCAGTGGGAGCCATCCTGATTAGATAAAATAAAAACCAATCTATTCATGCAAGAGCGCACGCTGAGTGTTTTCTTTTCTCTCTCTCCAGGTAGCGACCATATCACGCCTTAATCAAGATAATAATACGGAATATTGACCGAACCCGCTTGTTATACTGAGCTGGGGAACGTTGGTCCCGCTCCAACTTATAATTGTTATAAGACAGAGCAGGAAATTGGAGAATACCAGAATTCCCGTGCCGCCCAAACGAAGAGAGTGCATGCTGATGCATCATCTTCGGGTGTGTTCATTACAAGAATTGTTTCTCAGTATTCTTTACGTCCTAGGTATGTGATACCAGATCAGGATCCCAGATATGTAATCTGTTACATAGGGCTACAGAAAGGTAGAGAACTGAGAACGGGTGATAAGTTTCATGAGGCAGAAAACGGGGCAAGAGTTGCAGCCAAGTCTGTTGGTCACTGTCACCCTGTATTACCAATACATTGATTCTGAACGAATGTTGTTAGATACCGAACCTGATATACAAAATCATATCAGTCTCTTTATTAGTAAAGAAATGATAAAATTTTGTATGGTTGGATTATGTTTTGAACATTTCCTATATCAAAAGTTGATCGGTTCAGGCACGTTATCTAAAAGCATTGATGTTCTAAATCAAACTACAGTTCTTTAGTATACGGAACACACACAAGAGGAAGAGTTCAGAAATGAACGAATCCTTCTTGAGGCATTGTAGACTAGGTCATATCAATGTGACCCGACTAGCTGAAGTTACATGTAGATGCATATTTAAATCAGTTTGAATTTACATCTTATGAAACTTGCGAGTCATGTCACAAAGATATAATGACCACAGCTCTGTTTATTGGAAACAGAGAAAGAGTTAGTAAACTCTTGGGACTGATACATGATGATGTATGTAAGGTCTCCTGTCTACACATGCCAGGAATGGTTCTTTATACTTCATTACGTTTTCTGATGATCTTTCGAGTTTCAGACCTATGTTCCTGTTGAAACACAAGTCCGAACCTTTTGAGATATTCACAGAATATAAGTTAGAAGTAGAGAACCAAAATACGGGTATAAGTATTATGTCCTTTGATGTGATCAAGGAGGAGAATATTTGAGCACGGAAATCCTGGACTATTCTAAAGGAGAATGAGTTTCTCTCTCAGAATTACTCCTCCGTATACACCATAGCACGATGGTATATCGGGGCGGAGCAGATACACCCTATTTGATATGGTGTGCTCTATGATGAGTACTACTGAGTTACCTTTTTCCTTAAGGGGGTTATGCACTTGAGAAGTTGCATACCTATTGAATAGGGTTCCAATCAAATCAGTTGCCTACCACTTCATATGTGATATGGAATGGGAAGAGCCCATGTCTTAAGTTAGTTAAGATTTGGGGTTGTCCGGCCTATGTCTAAAAGTTTGATCCGGACAAGCTCGAGGCAAGGTCTGTTATGTACAACTGGAAAGGTTCCAGCTATACAAACAGCACCTGATGATTTGGTAAAACCAAATGATTCAATAGTTACCAACGAACCTCAGCCTCTCCGCCGATCTAGAAGGGTTCCTCACCCACCTGAGAGATACTTCGGTTTCTCTATGATAGTGGGAGCGAGGACTGCATCATGAGATGATGACCCAACTAGTTTCGAGCTGGCCATCAGGAGTGAGACTCTGTAAGAATGGCTGGATGCTTAACGATCTGAGATGGAATCCATATACACTAACAAAGTATGGACTTTGGTTGCTATATCTGAAGGGTTAAATCCCCATCAGGAGCAAGTATATCTTGAGAAGATTACTTGGTGTACATGGAAAAGTTGAGACTTTCAAAGCTAGACTTGTTAAAGGTTTGCATCATTCACCAGGTATGGATTATGTTGAAACCTTTTCTAAGGATCTATGCTTAAGTCCATCCAGATCCTACTTGCCACGGCTACATACCATGACTACGATCTCTGGTGGTTGGGTGTCTTGACTGTTTTTCTAAATGATGATTTGGAAGAGTGTGTCTAAAAGTACACAGCCAGAGGGCCTCGTAGACAGTGGGAGTAGCGGAAACGTGTGCAAGATGTTTTATAGGATAAAGCAGGCATCGCGGAGTTGGAACATCTGTTTTGATGAAGTATTCAAAGAGTTTGACATCATCAAAATGGTAGATGAACCTTGTATAAACAAAAAGGTAGTAGGGAGTATGGTGGTGATCCTCGTAGAGTACGTGGATGACATACTCCTGATAGGGAAGGAGTTTCCTATGCTACGCTCGATCAATCTCCGCATATCACAATGATTCTCCATATAGGATCAAAGTGATACCTCCTAAATCCTGGGTTCTTGGATCTATGAGATAGATCTAATTGGATGTTAGGACTCTCACTAGTTGTAGTGAGACGGTATCAACCGATCCTGGGGAGAATCACTGGAAGGGTTCCAGGGTGATAATGACGACTGAGTGTCAGTCGCAGGCATTGTCTTTACCCTCAGTAAAGGGACGGTATGTTGGAAGAGTTCCAAGCTAGATACCGTGACATACTAGACGATAAAGGCACGATACATCGCTACTTAAGATGCTACCAAAGAGGCTGTTTGGGTGTATATTGGTTCATAAGATGAACTACGTTCCTACCATTGTGTGTCAATGGAGTTGTGGCTTATGCCAAGGAACGCCCGTCCCATCAGTGATCCAGACATATTCTAAGGCAGTATCACTTGATCATGGAGATGATTGATCTCCAGGGTGATCGAGGTTTGGAGAGTAGACTCAGAGGACAACACAGCGGATCCACTCACAAAGGCCTGTTCCCAGAGAGAGACTTTTATGGGATGGTTGAGTATGAGATACTACAACCACTGCTATCAGATGGCCCTAGTGCAAGTGGGAGATTGTTAGTTATATGTATGCCCTAGAGGCCATTACTATACATAGGATGTATATTGTAGTGGATGCTGGGACATATATAGGGAGGACTTTCTTGCTCGACATGATAGTACGCTATCTGGTTGATCTTTACCTTAACGTGTACACTGATTGTCTCCCTGTTACATGTTGGTAAAGCCTTTAGGATCTGTACTTGACTACCTGGACTATGATGCGGATCATACTAGTGGGGACATGGTAGTCCATAAGTACATCCTTCAAAGTCCCTAGTCGTGGGTGTATCGAGACGGGGCATCGATATACCAGAGTAGACTAGCGTATACCTTCTCGACCCATACAGATGGGCGATGGATGATCCCATATCCATTGGTGTTTGACATCAGAGATGATATACGGGTGCTCAGTAGAGACTGGGTACACTGGACGGACTCGCCGAGAACTCCCAGATGGTATTATACCTCACGTCAGATGGCAGTTCTCTGGTGACACTAGTACAGAGTAGTCTGTTGACCCGAGATCGTCATAGAGTCTTGTGTGGTTCCCACTGTGCTTTGATTTCCATCTTACCACGTCCAAGAGGGCGTGCAAAACGGTGGTTTTTGGGTACAGTCCCGAGTCACATGGAGGCAATGAGCGATAGGAGGGGATTCGTCTCTCTCGGTATAGGGAGTTGATGTTGCGCTGTGTTCGATTGGCTATAACAGGAAATCCCTGGCCAGGGTTGCTGAGATTTACTGGTAAGTGTTACCAGTAGTTTCTCGAACAATTATAGGCCTCATATCGACACGACTTATCGAGCTATTGGGGTCTGACGTTTACCACCCCTAGGCGAGATATGCGACATATCAGACGATCAGACCGGACTGTACGGTAGTGTTACTGGTTGGATTCACTAGAGTGTGAGCGGGCTTGCTCGTCGATCTTCAGATCGCTCAATACCCGGGTGGCCGTTACGTTTAGCAGACCGCTTGCGGCTTGTGGGTGTTTGATATGATCATCATCTGCTGCCGGCGTATTGACGAGTCTTTAGAGTCCTACACAGAGGTTTCCTGGCTCAAGCGAAACGAAATAGGAGCGCATATGAGATATGTGCGGGACCGAGAATAATGCGTGTATGTGATACCGTATTTCATTCTCGCGATCAATGTGTCGGGTGGTTGTATGCGATATAACCTAGTTATCGATTCAAGCGTTGAATCGATAAGCCGATACATTGAATATTAGTCGGTTATATACGATATGACCGGGTCGTTAAATCAAGTGTTGATTCAATGATTTAATGCATAATTATATATTTGATATATTACTTTGCATTAACTAGTATTGGTTCACTTTAAATGGATTTTCTCACTTGAAGTTCACAAGTTGTATATGTGATATACTTTTGTGCACTTGATTGTATCATGTTTGATGATACATGCTTTATGGTTAAGTGTAAAGAATTAAACCAAGGTTAAGTTGTTGATTAGGGTTTTACTTATTCATTTATCTTACAATTTATTTATTCATTTTGAATAAATTGAAAGATAAATGAATGGTGGCTTCTTTTGTTTTTAGTTGAAGCTTCATGAAGCTTTGACTTGATGACTTTTTTGTTCTCATCCTTAACCCTAACCATCAACCCAACCTTAGTCAATTCTCTACACTTAACTAAGGTAAAGATTATGATAAGTATTGTTTTGTTTTTCTATTTTAAAAAAAATAACTTATCATATTTTTCATCTTCTTCTTCTTCTTCACTTCAAGAAAAAGCTTCACAAGCTTTAATGGCAAAGTGAGAATTAGAGTGAGAAATCCAATTCTAAAGTCTACCCACTTCCTATTTCTTCATCCTCTACCTCTTGCCAAGTAGTAGAGTGTGTTTACTTCACAAGTTTCTTGACTTGGTGAAGTCGGAGCTTGATTTAGCGATGCCTCGACATAGATCATCTTCGGCATGGACATCGACGACCTAGCTCGCTTATTCTCCGATGAAGTCGACGCTAGAGCCCGGATTTGATTTGGACAGCGGAGACGACCTCATCTCGGAGCCGTGGAGGTGGAGGACCGGATCTACAAAGGTTGTATTTCCGTATCTCTTAGTTAAGTGTTAACTAGTTAGCTTTTTCGCCTAGTTTTCTAGCAAACGATCCATAGTCGGGTCTCTCGGCACCTAGATTTTTTGAAAATGGCATGTTCGATGCCTTGTGAGACCTCATTAGGGTGCCTAGGAACCTTTCAGTGGTATCACTGTAGGGTTCCTAACTCTTTCTCTGATACCATTGTAGGGTTCCTAGGCACACTAGTGAGGTCTCACAAGGCATCGAATATGCCAATTTCAAAAAATCTAGGTGCCGAGAGACCCGACTACGGATCGTTTGCTAGAAAACTAGGCGAAAAGATAACTAGTTAACACTTAACTAAGGGAATACGGAAATACAACCTTTGTAGATCCGGTGCTCCACCTCCATAGCTCCGCAACGAAGTCCTCTCCGCTGTCCAAATCAAATCCGGGCTCTAGCGTCGGCTTCGTCGGAGAATAAGCGAGCTAGGTCGTCGATGTCCATGCCGAAGATGATCTACGTCGAGGCATCGCTAGATCAAGCTCCACCTTCACATTGCCATGAAAACTTATGAAGGAAACACACTCTACTACTTGGCAAGAGGTAGAGGATGAAGAAATAGGAAGTGGGTAGACTTTAGTTTTGGATTTCTCACTCAAATTCATCACTTGCCATTGATGGAGGCAAGCTTTCTTCACTTGAAGCAAGGAAGAAGAAGAAGAATTATTATGATAAGAATTATATCTAATAAGAAAAGAAAAACCATCCTTATCATAATAGTAACCATGGTTTAATGTAGAGAATTGATCATGGTTAGTGAATGGTTAGGTTTCTACAAGATGACAAAATGGTTGCAATGGTCAAAGTATTCATGAAGCTTCATGAATGAAACAAAAATGCCACCATTTTATCATGCAATTTTTTCTTTTCCAAAAAGAAATAAACAAATGAATAAAATGAATAATCAAATAGAAAACCCTAACCATTCCATTAACCAAGGTTTAATTCTATACACTTAACAAAAAGGGCATGCACCATCAAACATGATACAAGCAAGTGCACAAATCATATCGCATATGAAATGTGCACACCCGAGTGAGAAAATCCATTTAAAGTGAACCGATACTAGTTAATGCAAAGTAATATATCAAATATATAATTATACATTAAATCATTAAATCAACACTTGATTTAACGATCCGGTCATGTCGCACATAACCGACTGGTATCATCAGTAACAACTTATCGAATCAACACTTGATCCGATAACCCGGCTATATCACATATAACCGATCAATGTCACATCGCGAGAATCGAATACAGTATCACATACCATATTATTCTCGGTCCCGCACATATCTCATATGCGCTCCTATTTCGTTTCGCTTGAGCCAGGAAACCTCTGTGTAGGACTCTAAAGACTCGTCAATACGCCGGCAGTAGATGATGATCATATCAAACATCCACAAGCCGCAAGCGGTCTGCTAAACGTAACGGCCACCCGGGTATTGAGCGATCTGAAGATCGACGAGCAAGCCCGCTCACACTCCAGTGAATCCAACCAGTAACACTACCGTACAGTCCGGTCTGATCGTCTGATATGTCGCATATCTCGCCTAGGAGTGGTAAACGTCAGACCCCAATAGCTCGATAAGTCGTGTCGATATGAGGTCTATAACAATTCGAGAAACTACTGGTAACACTTACCAGTAAATCTCAGCAACCCTGGCCAGGGATTTCCTGTTATAGCCAATCGAACACAGCGCAACATCAACCCCCTATACCGGGAGAGACGAATCCCCTCCTATCGCTCATTGCCTCCATGTGACTCGGGACTGTACCCAAAAACCACCGTTTTGCACGCCCTCTTGGACGTGGTAAGATGGAAATCAAAGCACAGTGGGAACCACACAAGACTCTATGACGATCTCGGGTCAACAGACTACTCTGTACCAGTGTCACCAGAGAACTGCCATCTGACGTGAGGTATAATACCATCTGGGAGTTCTCGGCGAGTCCGTCCAGTGTACCCAGTCTCTACTGAGCACCCGTATATCATCTCTGATGTCAAACACCAATGGATATGGGATCATCCATCGCCCATCTGTATAGGTCGAGAAGGTATACGCTAGTCTACTCTGGTATATCGATGCCCCGTCTCGATACACCCACGACTAGGGACTTTGAAGGATGTACTTATGGACTACCATGTCCCCACTAGTATGATCCGCATCATAGTCCAGGTAGTCAAGTACAGATCCTAAGGGCTTTACCAACATGTAACAGAGAGACAATCAGTATACACGTTAAGGTAAAGTTCAACCAGATAGCATACTATCATGTCGAGCAAGAAAGTCCTCCCTATATATGTCCCAGCATCCACTACTATATACATCCTATGTACAGTAATGGCCTCTAGGGCATACATATAACTAACATAAATAACGGTATTTACGTCCTGAACCAACACACAGTTTTCAATATACAACATACTAAAAAAAGAAAGCTTTCAGATATAAATGAAGCTTTTCTTTAGCATTGTAGACTTGGTCATATTAATGAAACAAGACTAAACAAACTTCATAAAGATGAATATTTAAATCCTTTTGAATATAAATCTTATGCGACTTGTCAGTCTTGTATCAAAGGTAAAATGACCAAAACTCCGTTTACTGGACACGGAGAAAGAGATGTGGAACTCTTAAGCCTCATACATAGTGATGTATGTGGACCAATGTCTACACATGCTAGAGGTGGTTTTTCATACTTCATTACTTATACTGATGATTTCTCAAGATTCAGACACGTGTTTTTGATAAAGCACAAATCCGAAGCTTTCGAGAAATTCAAGGAGTACAAACTTGAAGTAGAAAAAAAAACAGGCTTGAGCATCAAGAAACTTCGATCAGATCGAGGTGGAGAATATTTAAGTACAGAGTTTTTAGACTTCTTAAAAGAGAATGGGATTCTCTCTCAGCCCACTCCTCGTTATACATCACAGCACAACGGTGTGTCAGAACGGATGACTCGTACCCTATTAGATATGGTACGATCCATGATGTATGATGCTGAGTTACCGCTTTTCTTTTCGGGGCATGCATTAGAGACAGCGATGTATCTGTTGAACAGGGTTCCAACCAAGACCGTGCCTACCACTCCATATGAGATATGGAGTGGAAAGAGACCATCTCTTAAAAGAGTTAGAATTTGGGGTTGTCCGGCGTTTGTTAAAAAGCAGAAACCAGACAAACTCGAGACACAATCGGTCATGTGTAAATTTGTGGGGTATCCAAAACATTCATATGGATATCTATTCTACCACAAGGAGGAACAAAAGGTGTTTGTTGCTCAGCATGCCACATTTTTGGAAAATGAAATCTTTACAGACAGTACTGATGGTAATGCGGTAGAACTAGAAGAGGTTCTAGAGACACAAATTACTCAGGACGAACTGGTTGAAACTGATGTTGCAGTAGAACTTCAAGAACCTCAGCCGCTCCGGAGATCTGGTAGAACTTCTCGCCCACCAGAGAGATACTATGGGTTTCTTATTGATGGTGATAGAGAAGATTGCATCATGGATGATGATGACCCTACTAGTTTGCAGCAAGCTATCACGAGTGGTGACTCAGTGAAGTGGCTGGAAGCCATGAGATCCGAAATGGAGTCCATGTATACCAACAAAGTATGGACTTTGGATGTTGCGCCTCCTGGGATACAACCCGTTGGGTGCAAATGGATCTTTAAAAGAAAGATTGGTATAGATGGACAGGTAGAGACCTTTAAAGCAAGGCTAGTAGAGAAAGGTTTTCGTCAAAGACCAGGATTGGACTATGATGAAACTTTCTCTCCAGTAGCAGTGCTTAAATCTATTAGGATCCTACTTGCTATTGCTGCTCACTATGATTATGAAATCTGGCAGATGGACGTTAAAACTGCATTTCTAAATGGTGATTTAAAAGAATGCGTTTTTATGGATCAGCCAGAAGGCTTCATTGACAGTGGGAGCAGCGGGAAAGCATGTAGATTGCTTAAATCCATTTATGGATTAAAACAGGCCTCACGGAGCTGGAACATCTGCTTTGATGATACAATCAAAGAGTTTGATTTTATCAAAAATATAGATGAACCATGCATTTATAAGAAGATTGTAGGGAATACTGTCACATTTCTCGTATTGTACGTAGATGACATTCTCCTGATAGGAAATGATATTCCTATGCTACAATCGGTCAAACTATTCTTATCACAAAGGTTCTCCATGAAGGACCTGGGTGATGCCTCATGCATTTTGGGCATAAGGATCTATAGAGATAGATCCAAGAGTTTATTGGGATTGTCCCAATCAAAGTACATAGACACCATCCTAAAAAGGTTTAGTATGGAAGATTCCAAGCGTGGTGCCTTGCCTGCTTGTCATGGAATCACTCTCTTTAAGGACTTCTGTCCGAAGACTGATGAAGAGAGAGCTCGCATGAGCGTTATACCATACGCTTCAGCCGTAGGATCTATATTGTTTGCGATATTATGTACTCGCCCTGATGTAGCTTATGCACTAGCTATAGTAAGCAGGTATCAATCCAACCCAGGGGAGAAACATTGCATACCAGTGAAGAACATTCTTAAATACTTGCGAAGGACTAAAGAATTGTTCTTAGTGTATGGTAATGGGGATCTCCAGATGAAGGCCTTTACCGATTCCAGCTTCCAAAGTGATAAGGATGACAGAAAATCTATCTCAGGGTTTGTATTACCCTCAATGGAGGGGCAGTTAGTTAAAAGAGCTCCAAACAGGATACCGTTGCAGACTCTACGATGGAAGCTGAGTATATTGCTGCAAATGATGCTACCAAGAAAGCCGTCTGGGTGAGGACGTTCGTCGCAGAACAAGGAGTAGTTCCAACCATTGTTGATCCAATACTATTGTATTGTGATAATAATGGAGCTATGGCGTTAGCCAAAGAACCAAGGTCCCATCAGAAATCCAGACACATCCTGAGGCGATATCATTTGATCCGGGAGATAGTAGATCGCCAGGAGATCGAGATTCGGAGAGTAGATACAAAGAATAACACAGCGGATCCACTCACCAAGGCCCTCCACAGCCGCAGCATGAGCGACTTTTTGAGATGTTGGGTATGAGATACGCCAATAACTAGCCTTAGTGCAAGTGGGAGATTGTTAGATATATGTATGCCCTAGAGGCCATTATATGTATAGTGGATGCTTGGACATGTATATATGAATATAGATGACTTTCTCGCTCAACATGATAGTATGCTATCTGGTTTACTTTATCTTGATATGTTGATTTGATCATGCTTTTATTCATTTGCACATGTTCATAAAGCCTTCAGGATATTTGCTTGACTACTGTGACTATGATGCGGATTATACTAGTGGGGCATGTGTAGTTTATAAGCATATCCTTGAACTGTTCTTAGTCGTGGGTGTATCGAGACGGGGCATTGATATTCCAGAGTAGACTAGCGTATACTATTCTTGTTCCATATGATAGGCGATGGATGATTCCATATCCATCTGGTGAGGTGACACCAAACATTGTATGCGGGTGCTCAGTGGAGACTGGGTACACTGAACGGACTCACAGAGAACTAATATGTGGTATTATATCTATCGTCGGATAGCAGTTCTCAGATGACACTGGTACAGTTTAGTCTGTAGACCCAAGATCGTCATAGAGTCCTGTGTGTCCTCCCACTGTACTTTGATATCCACCCTTCCACGGCTCTACTGAGTCGTGCAAACAGGTAGACTTTGGGTACGGTCCTGAGGCACATGGAGGCGATGAGCGATAGGAGGGGTCTCGTCTTTCCCGGTATTGGGGGTTGATGTTGTGCTATGCTCGATTGGCTATAACAGAAAGTCCCTGGCCAGGGCTGCTGAGATTTACTGATAAGCGTTATCAGTAGTTTCTCGATCTGTTATGAGCCATACACCAGCATGACTTATTGAGTTATTGGGGTCGACGATTCCATCCCTAGACTCGATATGCAACATATCTGACGAGGAGACCGGACTGTACGGTAAGTGTTGCCAGTTGGCTCGACGGGAGTTTTGACAGCTTCGCTGGTTTTCTTCTGATCGCTCAATACCCGGGTGGCCGTTACGTTTAGCTGACCGCTTGCGGCTTATGGGTGCTTGATATGATCATCACCTACTGCCGGCGTATTGACGAGTCTTAGAGTCCCACAATGAAGTTTCCTGGCTCAGACGAAAAGATGTGGTGTGCATATGAGATATGCGCGGGGACCCGATTAAATACGGATATGTGATACCGTATATTAATCGGGCATTTTCTATTGGTCGGGTCGTATGTGATATGACCGGTTTGCAAAATCAAGTGTTGATTTAACAAATGACTTTTTGATTAATTCTTTAATTAAAACCTTTTTCTATTTTTGTATGCATGCATGTATGCACATAATGATGTGCATGGACACATACATACATACATTGTATCATGGTTGTTTATACATATTTGGGGGCAATGCAAGACTCATATTGTAGTATTTATTTATTTATTTATCATTTTGAATTAAAAGAAAGGATAATTCTCTCATGGTTAATGTTTATCATCTTTGACCATACTTCAACTACTTTTTAATCTTGAGTTAATTATCCTTTTTTGCTTTCTTAACTCATTGATAAAGATCTAGATGATTACTAACCATGGTTAAAGTGAGAAGGATATAATATAGATTATTCATTCTCATCTCAATAATTCATCACATTATCCTTTGAGCTCAAGCTTAGCCACCATTATCTTCTTCTTCCTCTCTTGAGATTTTTCTTTGAGTGAAGTTGATAAAAAGAAAGGGTTTTGATTATTGAATACAAACCACATCATCATACTACACACATCTAGCCTATTTGTGTAGGGTGTTTGCTCTACTTCATTCACATATCAAGTAAAGAAGGGAGCTTTGGGCAAAGGGATTTCGGGTGGATCTTCGTGGACAAGGAAGGCTTCCATCGATCCGTTTCAAACCCTCATAGTGCCAAGGAGTCACCAAAGGAGGTCTACAAAGATTGTAATCTCTACCCTTAGTGATAGTTTTTCATTTGCATGTGATGCTTAGTTGAAAAGATACCCTAAATTTCTAGTTATGATTCTTGTCAAGTTCACTTAGCAACTTTAAAATTTGATTATGGCATATGTGATGCTTCTAAACCCTTGATGAGGTGCTAGGTAAACCCAACAAGAATATAATATGGTATCTCATATCGTCTTTTTCTCGGTCATGCACATATCACATATGTGCCCCTACTCCGTTTTGCCTGAGTCAAGAAACCTCTGTGTAGGATTCTAAAGAATCGTCAATACGCCGGTAGCAGGTGATGATCATATCAAACACCCACAAGCTGCAAGCGTTCAGCTAAATGTAACAGCCACCCAGGTATTAAGCGATCAAAAGATCAACAAGCAAGACTGTACATTCTCCTGTGAATCCAATCAGTAACACTTCCGTACAGTCCGGTCTGTTCGTCTGATATGTCGCATATCTGGTCTAGGGGTGGTAAACGTCACACCCCAGTAACCGATAAGTCGTGTCGATGTGTGGCTCATAACGGGTCGAGAAACTACTGATAACACTTACCAGTAGTACTCTATATCAGCCCTGGTTAGGGACTTCCAGTTATAGCCAATTGAACACAGCACAACATCAACTCGCTATACCGGGAGAGACGAATCCCCTCCTATCGCTCATTGCCTCTATGTGATTCGGGACTGTACCCAAAAGCCACCGTTTTGCACGCCTTCTTGGACGTGGTAAGGTGGAAATCAAAGCACAGTGGGAATCACACAAGACTCTATGACGATCTCGGGTCTACAGACTAACCTGTACCAGTGTCACCGGAGAACTGCCATCTGACGTGAGGTATAATACCATCTGGGAGTTCTCGACGAGTCCGTCCAGTGTACCCAGTCTCCACTGAGCACCCGTACACCATCCTTGATGTCAAACACCGATGGATATAGGATCATCCATCGCCCATCATATGGGTCAAGATGCGTATACGCTAGTCTACTCTGGTGTATCGATGCCCTGTCTCGATACACCCTCGACTAGGAATAGTTATAGGATGTACTCATCGACTACCGTGGCCCCACTAGTATGATCTCATCATAGTCCTAGTAGTCGAGTACATATCCTAAGAGCTTTTATCAACATGTGAGAGTAAGACAATAAACTAATATAAGTGAACATGTTAAGATAAAGAGAAACCAAATAGCATACTATCATGACAAGCAAGAATGTCCTCTCTATATATATCCAAGCATCCATTATAATATACATCATATGTACAACAATGGCCTCTAGGGCATATATATAACAAACAATCTCCCACTTGCACTAAGGCCAGCTGTTGTAGTATCTCATACCTAGCATCCCGAATAATCTCTCAAACTATATCTGGGGAATGGCCTTCGTGAGTGGATCCGTAGTGTTGTCCTTCGTATCAACTCTCCTGACCTCGATCTCCCGGCGATCAACTATCTCCCTGATCAGGTGATACCACCTCAAAATATGTCTGGACTTCTGATGGGACCTGGGTTCCTTGGCCAAAGCCACAGCTCCATTGTTATCACAATACAAAGATATTGGATGCTCAATGGACGAAACCACACCTAGTTCAGTGATGAACTTCTTTATCCAGACAGCCTTTTTGGCAGCATCGTTGGTAGCGATGTATTCAGCCTCCATCGTCGAGTCTGCAAGGGTATCCCGTTTGGAACTCTTCCAACATACCGCCCCTTCATTGAGGGTAAAGACAAATCCCGAGTGCGACTTAGAGTCGTCCTTATCACTCAGTAAGCTGGAATCGGAAAAGGACTCCACCTGGAGTTCTCCGTTACCATACACCAAGAACATCTCCTTAGTCCTTCGTAAGTACTTGAGATTGTTCTTCACAGCTGTCCAGTGACTCTCTCCAGGA
This sequence comes from Agapanthus africanus, assembly GCA_030015575.1. Classification (NCBI taxonomy): domain Eukaryota; kingdom Viridiplantae; phylum Streptophyta; class Magnoliopsida; order Asparagales; family Amaryllidaceae; genus Agapanthus; species Agapanthus africanus. The sequence goes on from CM057345.1 coordinate 363,880,640, forward strand.
TCTGCTTGATACCGACTTACTACACTTAGTGAGTATGCTACATCGGGTCTGCTACATAGCATCACATACATGATAGAGCCTACTGCCGAAGCATAGGGTATCCCTTGCATGTGAGCTCTCTCCAAATCAGTCTTGGGAGACATCTCTTTGGAGAGAGTGAGTCTAGAGATCGTGGGTTGGTTCCCACGCTTGGATTCTTCCATACTAAACCTCTTTAGTATGGTGTCAATGTATCTTAATTGGGACAATCCCAGTATCCGTTTAGATCTATCTTTATAGATCATAATTCCCAATATGCAGGAGGCATCACCTAGATCTTTCATTGAGAATCTTTGTGATAAGAAGAGCTTGACTGACTGCAGAATAGGAACATCATTTCTTATCAAGAGTATGTCATCGACGTACAATACGAGGAAGACAACCTTACTCTCTGCAACCTTTTTGTAAATACAAGGTTCATCTACGTTTTTGATGAAGTCAAAATCTTTGACTACAACATCAAAGCAGATGTTCCAACTCCGCGATACTTGCTTTAACCCATAGATAGATTTAAGCAGTTTGCACACTTTTCCGCTGCTCCCACTATCTACGAAGCCCTCTGGCTGAGTCATGTACACGCACTCTTCTAAATCACCGTTTAGAAAGGCGGTCTTAACATCCATTTGCCAGATTTTGTAGTCATTGTATGCAGCAATGGCAAGTAATATCCGGATGGACTTAAGCATAGCCACTGGAGAAAATGTTTCGTCATAATCCACACCTGGTCGTTGACGAAAACCCTTTGCAACAAGTCTAGCTTTGAAAGTCTAAACTTTTCCATCTACACCAATTTTCTTTTTAAAAATCCATTTGCTCCCAATGGGTTTTACCCCTTCAGGAGCAACTTCCAAAGTCCATACTTTGTTGGTGTACATGGATTTCATCTCAGATCACATTGCATCCAGCCACTTCAAAGAGTCACCACTCGTGACGGCCTGCTCAAAACTAGTTGGGTCATCATCTTCCATGATGCAATCCTCGCTCCCACCATCAATGAGAAAAGCGTAGTATCTCTCAAGTGGATGAGAAACCCTACTAGATCGGCGGAGAGGCTGGGGTTCGTCGGGAACTACTGAATCCTCTGGTTCCATCAAATTATCTGTCGTAGTTTGTGTTGCTGGAACTTCTTCCAGTTCTACCTCCTCGCCACAAATTTCTTTTGCAAGAAATTCCTTTTTTAAAAAAGTGGCATGTCGAGAAACAAACACTTTTTGTTCCTCAGTGTGGTACAAGATATAACCTTGTGAGTTCTTGGGATATCCTACAAACTTTCATAGGACAGACCTTGCCTCGAGTTTGTCCGGATTTAGCCTTTTGATATTGGCCGGACAACCCCATATCTTAACATACTTAAGAGATGGTTTCTTCCCTTTCCATATCTCATATGGAGTGGTAGGCACTGAATTGTTAGGAACCATATTCAATAGGTGTATGGCTGTCTCAAGCGCATACCCCATAAGGAAATAGGCATCTCAGCATTGCTCATCATAGAGCGCACCATATCTAATAGGGTGTGATTCCTCCGCTCCGATACACCGTTGTGTTGTGGTGTATAAGGAGGAGTAAGCTGAGAGAGAATACCATTCTCTTTTAGATAATCTAGGAACTCATTGCTTAAGTATTCTCCTCCTCGATTAGATCGAAGGATCTTAATACTTTTGCCCATTTGGTTTTCTACTTCGTGCTTATATTCTCTGAATTTCTCAAAAGCTTCAGACTTGTGTTTCATCAGGAACACATGTCCGTATCTTGAGAGATCGTCAGTGAATGTAATGAAGTAGGAAGAACCGTTCCTGGCGTGTGTAGACATGGGACCGCATACATCACTATGTACCAGTCCTAAGAGTTCCGTAACTCTTTCTCCATGTCCACTAAACGGAGTTTTGGTCATTTTTCCTTTGAGACATGAATGGCAAGTTTCATAAGATGATAATTCGAACGGATTCAAATATCCATCCTTATGTAACTTAGCTAGTCGTGTCGCATTGATATGACCAAGTTTACAATGCCATAAGAAGGATTCGTTCATTTTTGAACTTTTCCTCTTGTGTGTGTTTTGTATATTAAGGACTGTATTTTGATTGAGAATGAATATGCCATTATGTAATGAGCCTGATCCAATCAACTTTTGATTTAGGAAGATATTCATAACATTATCCTGTATTACAATATTATATCCTTCTTTACTTAATAAAGAAACTGATATAATGTTGCACATCATGTTCGGTATATAATGGCACTCATTCAGAATCAATGTATTACTACTTGGTAATACAAGGTGATATTCGCCAACTGCTTTGGCTGCAATATGTGTACCATTCCCTACTGTTACGGAATGATCACCCTTTCCCAGTTCTCTACCTTTACGTAGTCCATGTAACAAATTACATATTGTTAGTGTATATGCCCTAGAGGCCATTACTATATCATACTAGCTTGTATATTACTTGATGGAAGCTTGGGATATTCACAGTTGTATAGACAATCTTGCTCAAAATGGTAGTATGCTACTTGGTTTGTCTCTACTTCAATATGTGCATGTGTTTCTTTTAGCATATCGCTTATATACATATTAGTAGAGCCCTTAGGATTTTGCTTGATTACCAGCGTTATGATGGCGCTCACACTCGTGGGGGCTGGATAATCCATAAGCACATCCTTATACAGGTCCCTAGTCGTTGGACTATCGAGACAGGGCATCGATACTCCGGAGTAGACTAGCGCATGCGCTTCTCATCCCAGCGGGGGAGACGGTCTGTCCCACAGCCGTCAGTACGTCGTACTTGAGATAGTATGCGGGTGCTCGTTAGGTTACGAGTACACTGGACAGGACTCGTCGGGAACTGTTGGTTGGTATTATACCTATCGTCAGTTATCAGTTCCCAGGTGACATGAGTACAGCTTAGTCCGCCGACTTGACACTGTCACTTCGCCTCGAGTGTGTTCCCACTGTACTTAGATTACTACCCTACCACGGCTCAAAGGAGTCGTGCAAACAGGTAGTAGTTGGGTGCAGTCCCGAAGCACTTGGAGGCAGTGACGGTTAGACAGGATTCGTCTCTCCCGGTATTGGGGGTTGACATCGCGCTGTGTCTAGGAGAGCCATTACACAAGTAGTCCCTGGCCAGGGCAAGCGAGATATACTGGTAGGTTTCCAGTGTTATCTCAGGGTGTTCTGGGCTACACTCCGACACGACTTGTACCGCTATTAGGGGACTGACGTTCACCGCCCCCCTAGGCCCGCCATCGATGTATCAGACGAGCAGACCGGACTGTACGGAGATTGTCACATACAGGCTCAGTAGGAGTTCGGATGGGTTTACCTCATCGGCCTTCTTATCGACATCTATCTAGGGACCGTTACGTACAGCTAGTGCCGCTTGCGGTCTGTGGTTAAACCCACTGCCAGCGTAGTGTCGAGTCTTTAGAGTCCCACACAGAGAGTTTCCCTGCACTGAGCGAAACGTGTAGAGGCCGTATGGTTTTACGGAAGGGCTACGATCACTTACGTGCACTTGTGTGCGTATGCTGTTCGGGCAAGCAATACTAATGGGCTTTGGTTTAAGCCAGATCCTAGTATTGCACAGATGGATTTGATTTGTCTTCTGTGCATTCGCATTCTGCGGAATGCGGATGCGGGTGTGTATGCACAGTTTTGAGGAGTGATGAAGGAGGAGGTGCCCCCATTAGGGTTTTGGCAGTTGGTTCGGCCAAAACCGTAATGTGGCACACTCATTAGAGTTTTGACAATTCGTTTGATCAAAACCGTTATGAGTAGGGAGACATTGTTCACTAATCCTTTTAGTGATAGATTAGTGATGGCTAATTGCATTGACCATTTGACCACTTAGACCCCTCTTGACTTTGTTGACCCGTTGACCGTGTTGACCATTGACCTTCAAGAGGGATCTACACTCTTCTTTTATTTTCTTTTTATTTCTTGTGTTATGATAATGGTCAATTCAATGTGCCATCAAGTCTTTCATGATAGGATTAGTAATGATGATTATTTTGTATTATTGCAACCATGGTTCAATTCATTTGGGTTTAATCTTTTCATTATTCTCTTCTCATTCTCTCTCATGAAGTGAGAAGAAAAAGGAAAGCTCCATGGTTGCAAACTATCTCCTTCTTCTTCTTCCTCTTGATCTCTTCTTTTGATCTCATGTGTTGAGAGAAAAAGAATCCACATAGACAAACACATCCATCTTTCTCTTCTACACAACCTAAGGCATTTAGATTAGCAATCTCTTTGTCCTAGTTGCCTTGGCTTGAGATGAAACTTAGTGTACAACTCTCGGGTGGATCGTCTTCGACTCAAGAAGGCCGTGGAGGTGCCCAAGGTCCGGATCGACGCTTGGAGCTTGGATGGACGAGTGGGACAGCGGGATGAAGACCCGAAGGACCGGTTCCGTGAGGTATACTTTCTACAGCATAGTAGCTAAACCTCTTAGTGTTTACTAGTTTCTAGTTTAGCAAAGATCCGACTTTTAGTCCATGTTGCCTTGCGCCAAAATCAATGTTTTTCGCCGTTTCGCCTCCCCGTAAGAACCGGGGTGAGCAACGTGGACTTACAGTGGTATCAGAGCCTAGCTAAACATAAACTAGTAAGTTAGCAAAGTGTTAAGAACATCGATCGGAAAAAAGTCGCAAAACACATCCGCAAAAGCTCTAGTTTCTGTCGATTTTTATACTGCTCAAAAAGTGTTTTAATATATATGAAAAATCGTCTCAGGGTTTTGTGAAAACACTGCAGAAAAACGATCCAGTGATTCGATTAAACGACCGCGGTTCCGCGGCAATGACATGCTCATTGCCGCGGTTCCGCCGCCGTTTTGACTCGGCACTGGATCGGGTTTTGTGCAGTGTTTTAGTTTGGATGTTTTGGGATTTTTAATACTTGTTTTTTCTACCCAGATTTTCCAGAGAGCAAATTGACTTTTCGGGTGGTTAAAAATCTGTATTTTGATCGATATTCCGTACTCTTTGGCTAATGAATATTATCTGTGATGTGATATATGTATTGAACGTCCGCTAATCGCTATACGTCGATTAGTGGGGGTTATACATATCTGTGATCTGTAATGTTGATGGTTTGTGGATATGAACTCGTTGGATTGTCGCGGATGAATAGCCGGGAATGGGTGTGAGATGAGAGTTTCTTTTTCTTTCATTCATTGTAAAATTTGTAAATTGATGTAATATTATTTGTTTGGCCGCACAACCGGGTCGGGGTTGTAGCCGTCATTGTATAATTTCTTTTTACTGTTTTTGCTCCTAGGATAGACCCAAGGTGGGGTGCATAAACAACCGGGTATCTCGAAGTGCCGAGTGGTCTACTCACGGCGTTGAGGGAGGTTGCTTCGCTTCGGGTACTTGGCGGGTAGTTTGCCGCACCCGTAGGGGTCTAGGGTGGGGTTTGGCTATTCATCGCGACCGTGTAATCCGTTTTTCGTTGCAGGCTCAAACGAATCGCGGATTCCTAGTATATCCAAAGTGTTCATCTGTGATCTGTAATGTCTATCATTGCTATATATTTATATATGATAACTATTTAGGCGTTGCTTATGTTTTACAGCCGCGCAAGCCCAGCCCCCGCTCTGTCGTTAGTTAAGTAACCTAACGGGTGATGATGGGGCCCCGTGGCGAATGCGAATGGCATAAGCATACGTCATATTTTGGTTGTTTTCTGCAATGGTAGGATTAAATGATGGGACGCATTAAAAGAACTAATGCAAGAAAATAAACAAAGTAAAAGTCGTTGGAACACTTTGAAAACCACTCGGTTCTTTTCAAAAACCAGCATTTTAAACGCGGAGCTTGAACCACTCCTTTTAAAAGCTATCTCGTTCCATCGACTATATCAAGTTCACTACGTTCACGGTTTCGCCAAAACCATCTGTAGCCCTCCGTCGTTTCATATGAATATTCAGCAGTATTCAAGCTGTGTTTGTTGGCCTTAGTCAAGGCACGGTGTTTGGTAGCTGGTGGGTATTCATATGTTGCATAGATAGAATGCGTTGGTTTGGGACAGTCGTATTACTTTGTTGGCCATAGTCAAGGGTATATACGGATGGGTTCAAATCAACCTGGACAATGACGGGTAGAACTTGACATGTGACTTATGATTTGTTGGCCTTAGTCAAGGTCATAAGAGCATGGGGCAAAAATCCACATCGGGAGTTTCATAAGTACTGAAACTTGCTAGCACTGCATACCATTTGGAGTGTGATAATTCTGGTAGGATTCCTTCGGTTTTATCGCACGATGATATTTGGATCCCGATCCTACTGTGAGTATATGCTACTCCTCGGGAACTTTTTCACTTAACGATCAATGCTATAAATCAAGTAGGTGTCTAGAAAGGTGTTAGCGGGGCTACGCCCACAGGGAAAAGAGGTTACTTAATTAAGGAAGTTCGCGAAAGCGTTGGAAAACCTCCCTCGAAGTACCGACACTGGCCTGGCTGAACGGTTAAGCAAGTATTGTACGGTGAGATAGATCCTGACTAGTTCTTCCTTTATGGTTTGAGGAGGGATTCGAGAGACAGTGGGAGCCATCCTGTTTAGATAAATTAAAAACCAATCTAAACTTGCAAGAGCATCATGCTAAGTATTTTCTTTTCTCTCTCTTAATTGCAGCAACCCAGTGACCGCACCTAGGTTACATCTAGATAATAAAATGACTAAATCTGACTGTTTTGACTGGCAAAGGACTGTCCAGATGTCCATTGCCCATGATAAGCTGGGACACCTCCTTACTGATCCAACCCCTACCGTCTCAGGTCCAGTTTCCCTTGTTACGGATATTGATATCCGTAGGACAACGGAAGAAGACTGTGCGAAAGCCAAGTGCCTCGTGTTAGCCTCAGTTGATGGTTTATACCAGAGGCAGCACGAGAAGATGGACTCAGCTTCTATCTTCCTCCATAACAAAGTTTTATATGGAGAGCAATCTCGCATCGCAAGATATGAGACCTCGAACGAATTGCTTCCAGCGAGGTTGGCTATCGGGTCATCTGTAGGGGGCAACGTCCTTACAGAGACCAGCTCTTTTGAGCTCTCGGACCTGAAGACCACGTTGAAGAACGGGTCAGATGCTGACTTAGTTCAACAGTCTCTACCTACTACCCTAAAGGAAACTAGGGAAGTAGAAAGAAAGGGAAGGGCAGAAGTTTCAGGAACAGAAGTAGTAAAAGAGGGATGTTCCTATTGTTACGGGAATGAACATGGGCAGAAGGATTGCAGGGCTTGTAAAGCCAGTAGCCAGAATTCGAAGCATGTTGTGGCTTCGGCTTCGGGTGTGTTTGTAATAGAGAACTGTATGTCAGTTAACCCTACTTCCTGGGTATTGGATACCGGATCAGGATCTCATATCTGTAATTCGTTACAGGCTCTGAGAAACCGTAGGGTTATCAAGAAAGGTGATATGACTCTCAGGGTTGCTAACGGAATGAGCATGTATGCTGTATCCGTAGGGGAATATCATCTAGGACTGACAACTGGGCAGATATTGATTCTGCGTAACTGTTTTTATGTACCAGGTGCGACTTGTAACATCATATCTATATCCTTACTTTCTAAGGAAGGGTATGATTTTGCTTTTGTAAGCGATGTAGTAAACATCCACCTAAATCAAGTACTGATTGGGTCAGGTACATTGAAAAACGGTATATACGTTTTGAATCAAGCTCAGGTCTTCAGTGTCCAGAACACACTTAAAAGAAAGTCTCCGGAATTAAATCAAGCTTTCTTATGGCATTGTAAACTGGGTCACATTAATGAGACACGGTTGACAAAGTTACATAAAGAAGGATACTTGGATCCGTTCGAGTACCAGTCTTATGCCACTTGTGAATCTTGTCTTATGGAAAAGATGACAAAGACTCTGTTCACTGGACACGGAGAAAGAGCGAGCGAGCTTTTAGGACTCATACACAGTGACGCGTGTGGTCCAATGTCTACACATGCGCGAAATGGTTATTCATACTTCATTACTTTCACAGATGATTTCTCTAAGTTTGGGCATGTCTTTTTGATGAAGCACAAATCCAAAGCCTTTGAGAAATTTCGAGAATACAAGAATGAAGTTGAAAAACAAACAGGAAAAAGTATCAAGACACTGAGATCTAATCGAGGTGGTGAATACTTGAGTGCCGAGTTTCTGGGCTTCTTAAAAGAGAATGGAATTCTCTCTCAGCTTACTCCTCCATACACACCACAACACAACGGTGTATTGGAAAGGCGGAATCGAACCCTATTGGATATGGTTCGTTCCATGATGAGTAAGGCTGAGTTGCCGCGATCCTTCTGGAGTTATGCACTAGAAACAACTGCATATCTTTTAAACCAAGTTCCTACTAAGTCAGTGCCTACCACACCATATCAGATATGGAGTGGGAAGAAACCCAGTCTTAAACACTTTAAGACATGGGGGTGTCCAGCTTTTGTAAAAAAGCAGCATGCGGACAAGCTCGAGGCACGTTCGGTACAGTGTAAGTTTGTGGGATACCTAAAGAACTCCAAGGGGTATCTTTTCTATTACGCAGAGGAACAAAAGGTTTTTGTTTTTCGCCATGCCCGCTTCTTGGAAACTGAGTCTTTAGAAAATCAGATAAGTGGGAGCGCAATATAACTGGAAGAAATTCCAGAACCACGAACTATTACTGAAAGCTTAGTAGAACCAGAGGGTTCGAAAGAACAGGACATTCCTATGCCACTCCGCAGGAGTAGTAGGCAGTCTCATCCGCCCGAGAGATACTACGGTTTTCTCATTGACGGGGATAGAGAGGATTGCACTATGGATTATGGTGAGCCTACTAGCTTCCAGCAAGCCATTCAGAGCGGTGACTCGGTAAAATGGCTAGATGCAATGCGGGCTGAGATGGAGTCTATGTACACCAACAAAGTTTGGACTTTGGACTTTGCTCCAGAAGGGGTAAAACCCGTAGGCTGCAAATGGATCTTCAGAAAGAAGATTGGTGTAGATGGGCAGGTTGAGTCCTATAAAGCTAGACTTGTAGCAAAGGGTTTTCATCAAAGACCTGGTTTGGACTATGACGAGACCTTTTCTCCAGTGGCTATGTTGAAATCCATTCGGATCCTTATTGCCATTGCTGCCTTCCACGATTATGAAATCTGGCAGATGGACGTAAAAACGGCTTTCTTAAATGGAAATTTGGAAGAGTGCGTCTATATGGATCGGCCGGAGGGATTCATTCAGAGTGGGAGCAGCGGTAGAGTGTGCAAGTTACTCAAGTCCATTTATGGACTTAACCAGGCATCGCGGAGTTGGAACATCTGCTTTGATGATACTGTCAAAGAATTCGACTTTATCAAAAACCCAGATGAACCATGCATTTACAGTAAGATTGTAGGGAGAACTGTGGTATTCCTCGTCTTGTACGTGGATGACATTCTCCTAATAGGAAATGATATTCCTATGCTACAGTCAGTCAAAGGATTCTTGTCGCAGAGGTTCTCCATGAAGGACCTGGGCGATGCCAACTACATTCTGGGGATCCAGATCTATCGTGATAGATCTAAGAGGATGTTGGGACTTTCACAGTCAAGGTACATCGACACCATACTGAAAAGGTTCAGTATGGAAGATTCAAAGCGCGGTAATCTACCGGCTTGTCACGGAATCACCCTCTCCAAAGAGATGTCTCCCAAGACTGATTTGGAAAGGGATCGCATATCTATTATACCCTACGCTTCTGCGGTAGGCTCTATAATATATGCGATGTTGTGTACCAGACCAGATGTAGCATACGCATTGAGCGTTGTAAGCTGGTATCAGTCGAACCCAGGGGAAAAACACTGGATAGCGGTAAAGAACATTCTCAAGTACCTAAGAAGGACTAAGGAGATGTTCTTGGTGTATGGCGGAAAAGACCTCCAGCTTGAGGCCTTTGCTGACTCCAGCTTCCAGAGTGACAAGGATGACTCCAAGTCCATGTCGGGTTATGTCTTTACCCTCAATGGAGGGGCGGTTTGCTGGAAGAGTTCCAAGCAGGAGACCGTTGCAGACTCAACTATGGAAGCGGAGTACATAGCTGCTTGCGATGCCGCAAAGGAAGCTGTCTGGATAAAGAAGTTCCTCACGGAGCTTCAGGTGGTTCCTACCATTGTTGATCCAATACCGCTGTATTGCGACAACAACGGAGCTATAGCTTTAGCGAAGGAACCCAGGTCCCATCAGAAGTCCAGGCACATTTTGAGGCGGTACCACCTGATCAGGGAGATCGTAGATCGCCGGGAGATCGAGGTGAAGAGAGTAAATACGGAGAACAACATTGCAGATCCACTCACGAAGGCCCTACCCCAGACTCAGTTCGAGCGGCTGATCGAGATGATAGGTCTTCGATATGCCAGTACATGGCCTTAGTCCAAGTGGGAGATTGTTAGTGTATATGCCCTAGAGGCCATTACTGTATCATACTAGCTTGTATATTACTCGATGGAAGCTTGGGATATTCACAGTTGTATAGACAATCTTGCTCAAAATGGTAGTATGCTACTTGGTTTGTCTCTACTTCAATATGTGCATGTGTTTCTTTTAGCATATCGCTTATATACATATTAGTAGAGCCCTTAGGATTTTGCTTGATTACCAGCGTTGTGATGGCGCTCACACTCGTGGGGGCTGGGTAATCCATAAGCACATCCTTATACAGGTCCCTAGTCATTGGACTATCGAGACAGGGCATCGATACTCCGGAGTAGACTAGCGCATGTGCTTCTCATCCCAGCGGGGGAGACGGTCTGTCCCACAGCCGTCAGTACGTCGTACTTGAGATAGTATGCGGGTGCTCGTTAGGTTACGAGTACACTGGACAGGACTCGTCGGGAACTGTTGGTTGGTATTATACCTATCGTCAGTTATCAGTTCCCAGGTGACATGAGTACAGCTTAGTCCGCCGACTTGACACTGTCACTTCGCCTCGAGTGTGTTCCCACTGTACTTAGATTACTACCCTACCACGGCTCAAAGGAGTCGTGCAAACAGGTAGTAGTTGGGTGCAGTCCCGAAGCACTTGGAGGCAGTGACGGTTAGACAGGATTCGTCTCTCCCGGTATTGGGGGTTGACATCGCGCTGTGTCTAGGAGTGCCATTACACAAGTAGTCCCTGGCAAGGGCAAGCGAGATATACTGGTAGGTTTCCAGTGTTATCTCAGGGTGTTCTGGGCTACACTCTGACACGACTTGTACCGCTAATAGGGGACTGAGGTTCACCGCCCCCCTAGGCCCGCCATGCGATGTATCAGACGAACAGACCGGACTGTACGAAGATTGTCACATACAGGCTCAGTAGGAGTTCGGATGGGTTTACCTCATCGGCCTTCTTATCGACATCTACCTGGGGACCGTTACGTACAGCTAGTGCCGCTTGCGGTCTGTGGTTAAACCCACTACCAGCGTAGTGTCGAGTCTTTAGAGTCCCACACAGAGAGTTTCCCTGCACTGAGCGAAACGTGTAGAGGCCGTATGGTTTTACGGCAGGGCTACGATCACTTACGTGCACTTATGTGCGTATGCTGTTCGGGCAGGCAATACTAGTGGGCTTTGGTTTAAGCCAGATCCTAGTATTGAACAGATGGATTTGATTTGTCTTCTGTGCATTCGCATTCTGCGGAATGCGGATGCGGGTGTGTATGCACAGTTTTGAGGAGTGGTGAAGGAGGAGGTGCCCCATTAGGGTTTTGGCAGTTGGTTCGGCCAAAACCGTAATGTGGCACACTCATTAGGGTTTTGACAATTCGTTTGGTCAAAACCGTTATGAGTAGGGAGACATTGTTCACTAATCCTTTTAGTGATAGATTAGTGATGGCTAATTGCATTGACCATTTGACCACTTAGACCCCTTTTGACTTTGTTGACCCGTTGACCGTGTTGACCATTGACCTTCAAGAGGGATCTACACTCTTCTTTTATTTTCTTTTCATTTCTTGTGTTATGATAATGGTCAATTCAATGTGCCATCAAGTCTTTCATGATAGAATTAGTAATGATGATTATTGTGTATTATTGCAACCATGGTTCAATTCATTTGGGTTTAATCTTTTCATTATTCTCTTCTCATTCTCTCTCATGAAGTGAGAAGAAAAAGGAAAGCTCCATGGTTGCAAACTATCTCCTTCTTCTTCCTCCTCTTGATCTCTTCTTTTGATCTCATGTGTTGAGAGAAAAAGAATCCACATAGACAAACACATCCATCTTTCTCTTCTATACAACCTAAGGCATTTAGATTAGCAATCTCTTTGTCCTAGTTGCCTTGGCTTGAGGCGAAGCTTAGTGTACAACTCTCGGGTGGATCGTCTTCGACTCAAGAAGGCCGCGGAGGTGCCCAAGGTCCGGATCGACGCTTGGAGCTTGGATGGACGAGTGGGACAGCGGGATGAAGACCCGAAGGACCGGTTCCGTGAGGTATACTTTTTACAGCATAGTAGCTAAAACCTCTTAGTGTTTACTAGTTTCTAGTTTAGCAAAGATCCGACTTTTAGTCCATGTTGCCTTGCGCCAAAATCAATGTTTTTCGCCGTTTCCGCCTCCCCGTAAGAATCGGGGTGAGCAACGTGGACTTACACATATGTGGGATCCCGATCCGGTATCTAATACCCAGGACGTAGGGTGAACTGAGAAACAGTTCTCAATAACTAACACACCCGAAGAAGGTGCATCAACATGCTTGTTCTTCGTTTGGGCGGCATGAGAATCCAGATTTTCTCATGTTTCCTGTTCAGTCTTATAACTCTTATAAGAAAGAACGGGACCAACGTTCCCCTGCTCAGTATAATAAGCGGGTTCAGTCAGTACATCCATAATATTATCTTGATTATGGCCTGACATGGTCGTTACCTGTAGAGAGAGAGAGAAGAAAACACTTTAGCGTATGCTCTTGCAAGATTAGATTGGTTATTATCTTATCTAATCTGGATGTCTCCCACTGTTTTTATCAAATCTTCCTTCAAACCCTAAAAGGTAAGATTAGCCGGGATTAAATACACCCTACAATTTCGTCAATCTTTCAGCCAGATCAATGTCGGTACTTGAGGAAGGTTCCCCGTGCTTTCGTATGAACCTAATTAAAGTAAACCTCATTTTCCCAGAGGCATAACCCCGTTAACACCTTTCTAGACACCCACTTGATCGGCTAATTGTCCTGTGTAAAATTCTCCCAGGAGTAACTCTTACTCGCAGTGGGTATCGGGATCCAACTATCTCATAGGAGGTATGTAATCTCATTGCAAATTTCAATACTTGAAATTCCTAATAATATTTTGCCCCTAACGTGCTATGACCTTGACGAATGCCAATAAACCATAGTCCGCTAGTCAAGTTCTACCCGTACATTTCTTGATTGAATTAAATCCAACCGTACGTCCCTTGACGAAAGCTAACAAAGCCGCACGACTACCCTAACCCAATCTCATCATATGTTACAGATAAGCAATAGTTAGCTACCGCACACTACGCCTTGACGAAAGCCAACAAACGCAGCACGAATACTAAGTATTACCTATCTGAAATGTCGGAGGGCTACGCATGTTTTTTTAGAAAAACCATGAGCATGATGAACTTGATATCGTTGTAGAAACAAGTGATTTTGAAAAGGAGTGTTTTTTAGGCTTTTCTAGTTTCGCTAAAGAGGTCACTACCGGTGAAGGGATCTCGGCTCTTTCCCCATCGAATAAGGTACAGGGTATATCATATATACCGCTATGCAAAGCAAGAACTATAGAAGCTGTCACAAACGAACCGTGAGTTTGTAGCATCCGCCAGTTTAGCTAAAGAGGTCACTCCCGATGAAGGGATCTTGGCACTTTCCTCATCGAATAAGGTGCAGAGTATATCATATATACCGCTATGCAAAGCAAAACTGTAGCTACCCTTTTAAAAAGTTTTGATTCTACAACATCTTTTAGGTTTGTTTTCTTTTTATTAATCTCATTAATAAATCCCATCAGCTTATGCTTCCTAAGCATCACAGAAGAAATGAAAGAAGTAATATTTATATATCAGCATATATATATATATATATATATATATATATATATATATAGTATAAGCATTCGTCTCAGGCAGTAATATTATCTCATCACAGAACATTGCAGTAGAAGATAACATATGAAATATTGGATATACTAGGTCGTCCATGTTTTATATCGAGCCTGTATAAAACACGGATTCCACGGTCGTGATGAATAGCCAAACCCACATCTCTAGACCCCCACGAGAGCGGCAAGTAACACTGCCAATTCTAGGGTTAGGAAACCCGGTCTCGAACCCTCGAGATGGCCTCTCACTGGACCCTAGAACCCGGTTACTTGTGCTCCCCTCCTCGGGTCTACCTAATGCGGAAAAGTAAATAATATACAAAGGTGACAACAACCTCAACCCGGAAGTGCCCAATAAATAATATTACATACAATGAATTTTACATGAATGAAAATAAAAACCCCCATCTAACATAAAACCCCCGGCTATTCAGAACACGACGATCCAATACAGCATATCACAGCAACACATAATATCTCATATCATCAACGTAAGTAAGTATGCATACACCGATTGCCGTTGATGTATAGCAACGAAAACCGGCGTTACAAGTACATGTTGGAGATAGTGCCCTCAGAGTCAATTATTGGATCACAGGCACGTGATTGCAATGATTGAGGGAGGACCTATCCCGGTATGACAGTCTTACTCGAGATGATAGTATGCTATCTGGTTTATCTTTATCATCGTGTACCGCTTTAGGTGACCTGACAGGTCACTATTGCACGTTGATAGAGCCCCTAGGATTCTTGCTTGACTGCCAGCAGTATGAGGGCGATCATATAAGTGAGAGCTGGAGTCTATAAGCACATCCTTAAAAGGTCCCTAGTCGTGGGGTTTTCGAGACAGGGCATCGATTCTCCAGAGTAGACTAGTGTATACAGTCGAGACCCCGACGAAGGGCGGTGGCCGGTCTCACAAGCCACTGGTGTCAGTTGGTTCACCTAAGATGTATACAGGTGCTCATTGGGTTATGAGTACACCGGACAGGACTCGCCGGGAACATGCTAGTTGGTCTTATACCTGACGTCAGATAGCAGTTCCCAAGTGACATGTGTACAGGTTAGTTCATCGACCTGGGGATCGTCATTTGTCTCATGTGAGTTCCCACTGTGCTTTGATTACTACCCTACCACGGCTCAAAGGAGTCGTGCAAACAGGTTTTAGTTGGGTACAGTCCCGAGCCACATGGAGGCAGTGAGCGGATCTTCAGGGGTTCGTCTCTCCCGGTATTGGGGGTGAGGTCGCGCTGTGTCTAGGAGAGCCATTACACGAAGTCCTTGGCCAAGGCAGGAGATTTACTGGTAGGTATTCCAGTAGTATCTCAGGGTGTTCTGGGCTACACCCCGACACGACTTGTACCGCTTTTGGGGGTCTGACTTTTACCAACTGATTGGTAGGTTACGTGTGTGTTCAAGTTCTAGTTTAAATACCGCAATCAAGACGGTTTCGCTTGTACCTAGCCGGTTGAGTACGGGTCGTCCGCAGGGAGATGGGAGTCTTTTTCAATGTGTTTTAACGAGTTAAGTCCGGTTGTTCAGATTTTGTTTGTGATTAACTAAGTGTTGAGTTGATATTTAAAGAGAGCATGTTAGGGTTAGGATTAGGTTAGTTTGAGTTAGGAGTCTCCACATCTTTCGTTGCCCCTCTTAATATCGGTGTTACGGTAATCGGCAACAACGGGGATTAGCACGACTAGGAAGGACTTTGCGAGTATAAGCTAGGCTTTCCAACGCATAAGTCTTCCTTTTGGTGCTTGTCCGTCCGTTCTTGGCTCTTAGCCATAACCTCCGGTTAATCCAACACAACCGGTCTCACTACGGAATCACCGCTATCATATAGGATAGGGTGCCGTAAGGAGCGGATTGTGGTTCCATTAACGGGAGTCGATTTAAGCTGTTGGGCAAGGAAAGAGTGAGAGAGATTTCCTTCTCTCAAACATCCCTTATCCTACCCTAACAAGAATGAACTACTCACACATCATAATACGGAAAAATAAAACAACACAAAAGAGGAAGATAGAAAGAGGGAGATTAGAAGAATACGACTAACTATTTGCGACCTCACCTTGGCGAGGATCGAGCGTAAGTATCATTGTCGTATGAATGATAAAGAAAAAGAGAGAAGAAAGAAACAACAAGGAAATAACAACAACTATTTAACGAATTAAAATTACAACATTTAACAAAATAAAGAGACAAGCATGATAATAAATGGTTCTTCTTTATTCATCACTCTTCACTCAAAAGCTCACTACAAGTTTAATGGAGAAGAGGTGAGAAGAGGAAGAAGAAACACACTAAACTTTAGCAAAATGAAACTACAAGAATGGACCCCCTCCTTCACAGAATTCTGGGGTATTTATAGGCTGGAAAATGAGAATCTAGGGCAACAATACGGGCCCATATGAAATTACCAAACACCCCCTGAAAACCCTGAACATTTGGCTCCAGAACGGCCGCGGATCCGCGGCCTGGACCCCACTTTTTCCGCGGATCCGCGGCCTTATTGTCGAGTTGGGCTTTGGGCTTTTTGGTGGTGGCCTGATCTGATGAGTACTTCATTCTGGTATATGTATTTTCTTATAATTGCTTCACGAATTTTCCAGAATTCTGTTGAGTGAAAGGTGGACTTTTTGTCAAGATTTTGTCATGATTGCCTCGAGCTCCGCGTAGATCTCTTGGATCTTGTGCTACCATTGAGCCTTGTGCATGAAGGTGACATTGATTTGACATTTTGTCTTCCTAAACTGGTATCTGGCAACATACGGATGAGGGACGGAGACCGTGTTTTATCTGTGGTCGGCAAGAACCCGGATTTTTTCGTGTTTTCCATGAATTTCACCGTTTTGGAACCGAGGACCTGTATGCTGCAATTGACTAGTAAACACGGCTCAAGAGTATCTACGGATATGCAATGTGATAAAAATTGGGCGGTATGAAAATGCAAAAATCTGATATGAACAAATACCCCCAAACTTATCATTTGCTCGTCCCGAGCAAAGCCCATTTATTCACAAAAAATTTCCTAACCTCACTTTCGCAGGGAACGCGATTGCACTGAGCATGTGCAACAGGCCGTTAAACCTCTAGGTGTCCCTAGTAGGAGGAGTGTTGTCTCCTGAGGGTTTTCAGCGGATACTACCCACAAAATCCGGTCAAGTTGGTTTGTAAAAATGACTAAGTTTCAAACCCTAAAGTTTTGTTTTTAGAAAATAACAATTCTATAATCCTAAGTCCAGACTATCGAACCTTTATTTTTCACACCTCGCTTCTTATTTAACTACAGATTTTATATGTCTTTACGTGCAGTGCAAATAGTGTCGTTAAGTTCCAGATGGATCGATAAAAGTCATCATGTCGCACAATAAAGCCCAGATAACAATTTTAAAAGGATCACATAAGTTTTATAAAGAGTTAAGCATTTTTCAAGTTTCGTTTTCCAGTAAGGTTTCAACTTCAGAATTTCTATCTTCCTTAACAGGAAACTAAGTCGTATTTTTCACTCCACCTTTTTCTTGTTTTCATTTCATACACACCTCTGTGAACGTGCAATAGTCTTTATCAAAGAGTAAAACCTTCATATCTCCGTTAAAATTTTTATAAAAGCCTGTCTTTTATCAAGATTATTCTCACACAAAGAACCGTTAGGAATTTTAACTCGGAGAGAACACTTGCTTGACTTTGTTTTAAAACTGGACTTTCTAGGCTTCTTAGCGAGCTTTGGGCCAATGCACCCAAACCAGTTGGTTTTAGGGCATTAGGTGTAGAAACACCCCAGCGGACTTAATTACTCAAGTTACCTAGGTCCAAAAACAATAGACAGTTTGGCGTAAAAATCAGATGATTTGATACGAACGGAGATATAACCGGCAGTTCAAATATTTTTTTGGATAAAAGACGTGTTTAGTGAGTTTGGTGTGTAATCATTCCAATCAAGTTTTAGATGGGTTATTTTTCTGACTTAGCTCCAATTACGGCATCAATAACATTCCTTCATATTCGCTTTACTTCATAAACTATTCTTGACATTACTTATTTCAGAACAAACCTATTTGATCCTCAGAAAATCATTTATCTGTTTAAACGTTTAAACATGAAAGACTTGTCATCTAATTCCCAAAATCTTACGACACGTGTAGTGTGATGTAAAGACGTATATCAGCTATAGTTAACTTCAAAGGAGAGTTATCTTTCAGGTTTTCAAAATCCAAACATAAGATTTAGTTATTCCTATTTTTTCAAACAAAAACCGTCGAATGTTGAATCAGAGTTCTTCCACAAGCTAACTTGACAAAAAAAGTTTTTATATTTTTAGAAAATTTTCAAATTTTTATGGATTTTATGGATTTAATATGCAGATGCAAAATATACATATGAATGCGAAGGTAAGAAATACGTACCGAGCGTACCCCCAAACTTAAACTGGACAGTGTCCTCACTGTCATTGCATGAAGAGATCATTTGAAGGGTCCAAAATGTCGGTTAGCGATACACCAAATTTTTTATTTGTTTTTGTTTTTAAAGAAAAGAAAAAGAATATACACAAATATATACAAAATGGTTTGTACATACCCCCAAACTTATTTGGAACAGTGTCCGCTGTTCTTGGCTGGATAACCGAAGTTTGGAGGTAGACAGAGGAAGATCATTTAGGGTAAACCGGCTCCTGTAAGAACAGGAGCTCCTCTGTCGGTTCGGCGCTAAGGTACGGTTTGCATCGGTGTCCATTTACCTTGAAGAGTGAACCGTCCTTTGGATTCTCCAAATCCACAGCGCCCTGCGGATACACATTCCGCACGAAATATGGCCCTTTCCAGCGAGATCTGAGCTTCCCTGGATGGAAGTGAAGTCGGGTGTCGTAAAGCAATACCTGCTGACCAGGTACGAAGGTTTTGCGCAAAAGGTGTTTATCGTGAAACACCTTCGTTCGATTCTTAACGACAACCGCGTTGTCGTAAGCCTCATCCCTAAGCTCGCATAGTTCGTTCAGCTGCAGCTTCCGATGGCTGCCCGCGTCCTCAAGAGACAGATTCAGCTCCTTTATCGCCCAAAATGCGCGATGCTCGATTTCGACAGGAAGGTGGCAGGCTTTTCCGTACACAAGCCGATAGGGAGACATGCCAAGGTCGGTCTTATAAGCGGTTCTAAATGCTCAAAGGGCATCAGTGAGTTTCAGAGACCAATCCTTACGGTTCTTGGAAACCGTCTTCTCCAGTATCTGCTTGATTTGCCGATTTGAAACTTCGGCCTGCCCGCAGGTTTGGGGGTGGTAGGGCGTAGAAAGCTTATGATTAATGGAGTATTTCCGCATCAAGGCCTCGAAAGTCCTATTGCAGAAATGACTTCCATTGTCGCTAATGATCGCTCGGGGGTGCCCAAACCGGGAGAAAATGTTTTCTTTAAGGAACCTAACGACAACCTTGTTGTCGTTAGTCCGGCTAGGCACAGCCTCGACCCATTTAGAGACGTAATCAACAACTAGAAGGATGTACAAGTTCCCAAAAGAGCTGGGAAACGGCCCCATGAAGTCTATCCCCCAAACATCGAAAATCTCCACAACCAAGATCGGTTGGAGCGGCATCTCGTTCCTCCGGGATATCCGGCCCATGTGTTGGCACCGGGAGCAAGTCTTGCAATAGTCGTGAGCGTCTTTGAAGAGCTGTGGCCAGTAGAAACAACATTGCAAGATCTTCTCAGCTGTCTTTCTGGGCCCAAAATGCCCGCCACACGCTTGATCGTGGCAAAATGACAGCACACTCTTGAATTCCTCATCAGGGACACACCGACGAATAATCTGGTCGGGACAGTACTTGAACAAGTAGGGTTCGTCCCAGTAAAAGTGTTTTACTTGGGATAAGAAGCGAAGTCTGTCCTGACTCGACCATTCGGTCGGTAGTAATCCCGTGGCCAAATAGTTCACAATATCTGCGAACCAGGGTTCGCAAGATACTGTCAAGAGTTGTTCATCCGGGAAAACGTCGTTAATTGGAATTGGAAGCGAAGGCGAAGAAGGAAGTCGTGAGAGATGGTCGGCAACTACGTTTTCACATCCTCGTTTGTCCTTAATGACAAGGTCAAACTCTTGGAGCAAAAGGATCCAACGTATTAACCGAGATTTTGCATCTTTCTTCGCAAAAAGATGGCGCAGAGCAGAATGGTCCGTGTAGACAATGACTGGAGAGCCGATGAGGTAAGGCCTGAACTTTTCTAAAGCAAATACAACAGCTAAGAATTCCTTCTCAGTTGTTGTATAGTTAAGTTGGGCGTCGTTCAGGGTTCGGCTTGCGTAGTAGATTACGTGCGGCATCTTGTTGATGTGTTGTCCAAGGACAGCACCGATGGCAAAGTCGGATGCATCGCACATAATCTCGAATGGGTGCGTCCAGTCAGGTGAAGAAAGAACGGGAGCAGAAGTGAGTGAGCGTTTCAGTGACTCGAATGCAGTCACACAGCTCGAGTTGAAGTCGAATGGTGTGTCCTTGGCCAGCAAAAGAGTCAAGGGCCTAGCAATCTTGCTAAAGTCCTTGATGAACCGTCTATAGAAACCGGCATGGCCAAGGAAGGCTCGGATATCTCTGACGCATCGGGGAGGAGGCAGATTGGAAATGACCTCAATCTTTGCTTTGTCAACCTCTATGCCATTTTGCGAGATGATATGTCCTAAGACAATACCTTCGCGCACCATGAAGTGGCATTTCTCCCAGTTCAAAGTGAGATTCTTGTCCTTACATCGGGTAAGGACAGCGTCAAGATGCAGCAAACACTCGTTGAAGGAATCGCCGAAGATGGAGAAGTCATCCATGAAAATCTCCAGAAATTTTTCCACCATGTCAGAGAAAATTCCCATCATACACCGCTGGAAGGTAGCGGGCGCATTGCATAACCCAAAGGGCATGCGTCAATATGCAAACGTGCCGAAAGGACAAGTGAAAGTGGTCTTGTCCTGGTCTTTTTCGGCTATGGGAATTTGATTATAGCCGGAGTAGCCATCAAGAAAGCAGTAGTACTCGTGTCCGGCCAATCGTTCAAGCATCTGGTCAATGAAAGGTAGCGGAAAGTGGTCTTTCCGCGTTGCGGCGTTGAGTTTTCTGTAATCAATGCAAACTCGCCACCCAGTTTGGGTGCGAGTAGGGATTAACTCATTCGCCTCATTGGTGATGACCGTGATGCCCGACTTCTTGGGGACAACGTGAATGGGGCTAACCCACTGGCTATCAGAGATAGGGTAAATGATACCACTATCTAGACATTTGACGATCTCCTTCTTCACAGCCTCCTTCATGACTGGATTAAGACGTCTTTGTGGATCCCGGGCTGGTTTGGCATCATCCATCAGATGAATGTGATGCTCAACGATGAGGGGACTAATCCCCTTGATGTCCGCCATGGACCAGCCAAAAGCTTGCCTGTTGCTGTGCAAGACCGCGAGAAGGGCTTTCTCTTGCTCGGGAGCTAGAGAAGCCGAGATGATGACAGGAAGGGTCTCGTTCTCACCTAAGTAGGTGTACTTAAGGTGAGACGGCAAAGGCTTGAGTTCGAGCGTTGGAGGTGAAATGATGGAAGGCAAGACTGGTGCAAAGGTCTCGAACTCAAAGGACTCCAGCAAAGGTTCAAAGCGAGTGTAGGCAACCGAGTTGGATGGTTCAGGTAACTCATCCGGAAAGTCGAAAGATTCAAACTCGGGTTTTGCGCGGCTAAGATCGTTTGTGAACGTGAAACACTCGTATTCGTTGTCGGGCGCAGAAACAGCAGCAGGTTCGAAGAGAAACGCACTTGTGGCGTCAAGATTATCGTGATCAAACAGAAACTCCTCGAATTCACACTCTTCTGGTGTGATCTCCTGGATCGAGCAGACATCCAGTATATGAGCATTAGGTTCGGCGGGCTGATTCCCCAACCTAAAAATGTTGAGTTCAATCGTCATATTTCCAAAAGAGAGGTTCATTGAACCATTGCGACAATTGATTACAGCATTTGAGGTTGCGAGAAATGGGCGACCGAGTATCACCGGAATTTGATTCCGGGGTTAGCTACAGGCTGTGTATCTAAGACAATGAAGTCGACGGGGAATATGAAGTCCCCGACTCTTATTAACACATCCTCTAGCTCACCCCTAGGATGGGTGATCGATCGGTCGGCCATCTGGAGAGTGCAGTGTGTGGGTTTCAGCTCTCCGACGCCTAATTGCTCGTATACTGAATACGGAAGCAAGTTAACACTGGCACCAAGATCTAATAGTGCGCGGTTGATGTTCTTATCCCCAATAGTAATTGAAATCGTAGGACAGCCAGAGTCCTTCCGTTTTTGTGGTAAAGATTGGGTAAGGGCATCACTCACAGCACTAGCCAAGAAAACTTTCTTGGGTACCTGAGACTTCCTCTTTTTCATGCACAAGTCCTTTAAGATTTTCGCGTAAGATGGGACTTGTTGGACAACATCTAAAAGAGGAATGTTAATGTTAACTTGCTTGAATAACTCCAAAATCTTCTCCATTTGTGGATTTTGTTTGTTAGACCTCAACCGGTTTGGAAATGGAACATTTTGAAAATTGGTTGAGTCTAATGCTGGAGGAGGAGATTTTGGAGTTGGAACGGATCCCAGAATAGGTGTTTTCGTGGAGTGAGAAGTGGGTCCGTTCAGAGCAGAAGAAGAGGAAGGAGAGCCTGTTGAAGAATGGAGAATAGGCTCAGAAGACGAAGAAGAAGAAGAAGAAGCGTCCGGGGTGTCATCGTTGATTCGCTTGCCAATGTTGTTTTGCAGCATCCTTCCCGATCTCAGTGTAGTCACGGCACTCACATTATGGTTTTGTTGTTCAAGAGCAACATGTGCATTATGTGGGTGACCGGGATTTGGAAGTGGCTGGGACGGGAGCTTCCCCTTTTCTCGCTCGCTCAAGGCCGCGTTCAGCTGTGCAATCTGGGCCTCGATGGTTTTGATGCTTTGCCCGTGTGCGGCAGTGTGTTGCACTAAGGATTGAATCGAAGACTGGATGTTGGCGGTGGATTGAGTCGATTGTTTAACAAACGCCTCCAGACTTCGCTCGAGCGAGGAAACCTTATCGTTGTTTGACGGAACAAAGTTGTTTGGTGGAAAAGAGTTGTTCGGTGCAAAGTTGTTCGTCTGGTTTTGGAAAGGTTGGGGTTAGAAGGGCTGCTGATATTGATGCTGAGTTTGTTGTGGCGCTTGTTGTTGCGGTGGAGGGGCCCTTTGGAAATTGTTGCCCTGGAATTGATTCTAATTCTGATTCCAGGCGAAATTGGGGTGGTTCCTCCAACCAGGATTATAGGTGGAAGAGTATGGATCATTCCTCGGTCTTTGCTGGAAGGCAGCATTAACCTGATCCTGTCCTTGCGGGGGTGGATTGTAAGGACACTCTTCGGTCAAGTGAGAAGGATCAGAACAACAAGCGCAGATGGTACGAAGGGGGAGAACAGGGGCGGGGGCAGGAGCAGAAAATTTGCTCTCTATTGCTTCAAGCTTTCTTGTTATAGCAGCCATTTCAGCTTTCATCGCAATAGAGACGTCAAGTTGGTGGATTCCTACCCTAGACTGACCGGTAGAAGTGGAGGTAGAAGAAGAAGAAGTCGGTTTGGTGCTCTCCCACTGTAGCGTTTGCTCCGCAAGATCGTTAAAGAACTGCCACGCTTCCTCGTCAGATTTCGATAGGAAGTGGCCCTGACAGATGGTTTCCAGCAACTGCTTCGTTGCTGGGTTCAGTCCCTCGTATAAGGTTTGGCAGAGTTGCCATTTCTCTATACCGTGGTGAGGACACTGAACAAGAAGGTCTTTGTACCGGTCAAAGCACTTCCAGAAGGGTTCAGAAGGAAGCTGGGAGAATTGGTTGATTTCATTTCGAATTCTTGCGGTCTTATGATTTGGATAGAATTTTTTCAGAAACGCTTTAACAAACTCGTCCCAGCTGGTGATTGAGTGGGAAGCGGTGCTATACAGCCATTTTTCGGCGAGATCGCATAAAGTGAACGGAATGACCCGTAGACGTATAGCATCGTCCGACAGCTGGGTTGTTTTCATCATGGCACAGACATTTTGAAATTTGTTGATGAAGATATAGGCATCTTCAGATTCAAGCCCATGAAAACGTGGAAGCATGTTGATGAAATGGGGCTTAATTTCAAAGTTGTCCCCATTGGCCGGAGGAAGAGAAAGGCAGGTGGGAAGTGCAGAACGGGTGGGGTAGAAACGATCCTGGAGCGCGATTCGCTGCGGCGCTACAACAGGCGGAGGTGGTGGAAGATTGGTCTCCGTAGGAGGTGGAGCCAATCCAGCGGTGGTCAAAGAGATGTTCGGATTAAATCCCGACATCGCGGAAGAAGAGGTTGGTGAAGGTGAAGGTGAAGATGTATGAACAGAATTCCGGTCAACGTCGGAGTTGGCCGGCAAAGGAAGGGGTGAAAGAGGAGTGGACGGAGTATCGACTTCGGAGTCGATCGCGTAGTCGGTCGCGACTAACGTAATGCGGACTAGACGGGCGCTAGTGTCCTGAGTCCAAGCGGACATACACTAAACGAGTTTAGTATAGTCAAAGCGGAGAAGGTGAGGGTAAGAAAACGTCAATGGAGAAAGGCGATGGGTGGTGGGTGAAAATGGATTTGGCGACAAAAGGGCAAGTTTTTATAAAAGTTTTTGATTTTTTCTTTTTTTTTTTCTTTTTAGAAAGAGATTTACAGAAATATGTACGGAAATACGGCTTAAGCAATCACAAACAAGATATGCACAATCACTCCTAGATCTAGGGTAACCTAGGTCTACTAGACCTGCTCCTGAACTTGATTGTCGAAGTTAAACAATGTCGAGAAACGGGCTTAAAAATACACTGATCACGAGGCCAGGTAAGTGCAGAGATAAAGGGAGGTTGTCCAACGCTTTCGCGAAGTTCCTTAATTAAATAACCCTTTCTCTTTCGGCGGTTGCGCCTTTAACACTTTCCTAGACACCCCGTAAACAATATACGGTTAAGCGAGGTTCTAAACAAGGTTTATCTTCTCCTAATGAGCGCGAAGTCCTTAGGGCTGAAGACTAGTATTTTTTAATTTACAATGGACAATGCATATGCTTTAGTGATTTCCGGGGTCCTGGGAAGGGTGATGAAATCCCCACCCAATCTGGATTGGTTTCAAGCCCCTTAAGTCCGTATTAAAGAAATGCAAAGCAGTAACAAATCAACTACAAACAATTTTTATTTGCGGCGGAAAGAATCCTGCACAAGAACAGTTTATTGGAAGGGGGAGAAGAGTTTGCGCAAAGAAGGCTGCAGAAACACAGTTCAGTGGAGTTCAGAGGAGTGGAGAGAGACAGAGGGACTTACAGAGAGAAGATGGGAGCCCAAGGCCACCAAATGGCCACGGATCCGCGGCCTAAGCCCTCTATTGCCGCGGATCCGCGGCAGGAAGTGGATATTGGGGCTTCATTTTTCTGGTGTGGGCTCTGTTTTGTGTCCTCTGTTTGTCTGGATGTGTGGAATTATGAGTTGCTCACTGTATCTACTCCAGATTTTCACAGTAGTCCGGATGCTTCGTTTTTGTCCGTCGCGGTGTAGCCGCGAAAATGTGGGTCTATCTTCCCACGTCTTTGGCACTGTACTTGAACTCCGTATTTTCAACGTCCTTGGCGTCGATCTTGAACTTCGTATTTTCCTGCACACTTGCACAAAAACTAATCAAGAATAACAAGATGGTTTCTTTTACAAAGTATATTTTTTTTCGTTTTTTTTTATATACTTACAAATTAACCCGAAATTACACAAAGAAATAAACTACCGTCTCCCCGGCAACGGCGCCATTTGATTGGTAGGTTACGTGGGTGTTCAAGTTCTAGTTTAAATACCGCAATCAAGACGGTTTCGCTTGTAGCTAGCCGGTTGAGTACGGGTCGTCCGCAGGGAGATGGGAGTCTTTTTCAATGTGTTTTAACGAGTTAAGTCCGGTTGTTCAGATTTTGTTTATGATTAACTACGTGTTGAGTTGATATTTAAAGAGAGCATGTTAGGGTTAGGATTAGGTTAGTTTGAGTTAGGAGTCTCCACATCTTTCGTTGCCCCTCTTAATATCGGTGTTACGGTAATCGGCAACAACGGGGATTAGCACGACTAGGAAGGACTTTGCGAGTATAAGCTAAGCTTTCCAACGCATAAGTCTTCCTTTTGGTGCTTGTCCGTC
The DNA here is from genome assembly GCA_030015575.1 of Agapanthus africanus. Classification (NCBI taxonomy): domain Eukaryota; kingdom Viridiplantae; phylum Streptophyta; class Magnoliopsida; order Asparagales; family Amaryllidaceae; genus Agapanthus; species Agapanthus africanus. The sequence continues at coordinate 363,906,918 of CM057345.1, forward strand.
CGTTCTTGGCTCTTAGCCATAACCTCCGGTTAATCCAACCACAACCGGTCTCACTACGGAATCACCGCTATCATGTAGGATAGGGTGCCATAAGGAGCGGATTGTGGTTCCATTAACGGAAGTCGATTTAAGCTGTTGGGCAAGGAAAGAGTGAGAGAGATTTCCTTCTCTCAAACTTCCCTTATCCTACCCAAACAAGAATGAACTACTCACACATCATAATACGGAAAAATAAAACAACACAAAAGAAGAAGATAGAAAGAGGGAGATTAGAAGAATACGACTAACTATTTGCGACCTCACCTTGGCGAGGGTCGAGCGTAAGTATCATTGTCGTATGAATGATAAAGAAAAAGAGAGAAGAAAGAAACAACAAGGAAATAACAACAACTACTTAACGAATTAAAATTACAACATTTAACAAAATAAAGAGACAAGCATGATAATAAATGGTTCTTCTTTATTCATCACTCTTCACTCAAAAGCTCACTACAAGTTTAATGGAGAAGAGGTGAGAAGAGGAAGAAGAAACACACTAAACTTTAGCAAAATGAAACTACAAGAATGGACCCCCTCCTTCACAGAATTCTGGGGTATTTATAGGCTGGAAAATGAGAATCTAGGGCAACAATACGAGCCCATATGAAATTACCAAACACCCCCTGAAAACCCTGAACATTTGGCGCCAGAACGGCCGCGGATCCGCGGCCTGGACCCCACTTTTGCCGCGGATCCGCGGCCTTATTGTCGAGTTGGGCTTTGGGCTTTTTGGTGGTGGCCTGATCTGATGATTACTTCATTCTGGTATATGTATTTTCTTATAATTGCTTCACGAATTTTCCAGAATTCTGTTGAGGGAAAGGTGGACTTTTTGTCAAGATTTTGTCATGATTGCCTCGAGCTCCGCGTAGATCTCTTGGATCTTGTGCTACCATTGAGCCTTGTGCATGAAGGTGACATTGATTTGACATTTTGTCTTCCTAAACTGGTATCTGGCAACATACGGATGAGGGACGGAGACCGTGTTTTATCTGTGGTCGGCAAGAACCCGGATTTTTTCGTGTTTTCCATGAATTTCACCGTTTTGGAACCGAGGACCTGTATCCTGCAATTGACTAGTAAACATGGCTCAAGAGTATCTACGGATATGCAATGTGATAAAAATTGGGCGGTATGAAAATGCAAAAATCTGATATGAACACCAACCCCCTAGGCCCGCCATGCGATGCTCATAGACGAACGGACCGGACTGTACGGATATTGTCACTGACAGGCTCAGTAGGGTGTCAGGATGAGTTCGCTCATCGACGTCCCTTTTGGTCAATAGCTGGTGGCCCGTTACGTATTGGCTTATACCTCTGACGTGCTAGTGGTTAAATCCACAGCCATAGTATTGACGAGTCTTTAGAGTCCACCACACTTTCAGTTACTCAAGCTTTCGGGCGAAACGCTGTAGAGGCCGTATGGAGATATGGCAGGGTCCGATCAGATATGTGCGGTATTGCACGGATCAGGATCGGACGGTTTGTACTAGAGGCCGTATAGTTATTTGGCAGGGTTCGATCAGATTCGTGTGGTATTGCACGGATCAGGATCGAACGGATATTACTAGCCGGCTTTGGTTTAAGCCGGATCCTAGTATAGTACAGTGTAGATTTTGTCTCTTTGCATTTGTATCCGGACGGAATACAGATGCGGGTGTGTATGCACAGTATCGGGGTTTTCCTGTAATTTATTACGGGACCAGTTTTCTGGAGTTGCCAGTTTGCATTCCGTTCCGGCCGGTTTTCCTTTGTTCTTTCCCGGCCGGACTTTTCCGATGGAGGGGGTTATTTGCAAGTTTGCAAATAACATTTTGTGGAGGGTTTATTTGTGAGATGAGAGATTATGATAGCTTCTTTAGATTCCTTTTCCTTGTTTTCTTTTAATGCACCATTACTTGCATTAATTGAGATAAGAAAGGGTATGGGTTTGATGTGCTTTGGTTATGGTTGATGTTTGTTTATGGTCACCTCTTTTCTTCTCCTACCATCACCTCCCTTCATGCTTGATTTATCCCTCCACCATTCTCACATTGTAAAGGCCGGCCACTTCTTATGAGGGAAAAATGAGAGAGTCTCATTTTTGAGCTTGTGGCATTCTTGATCTCATTTTGATGCTAGAAAAATGCAAGCACCATTTTTCTTATCTTGATTCCTCCATCTATCAAATGGCAACATCCACTACCCCAATATGAGACATGAGTCCTACACATATTCTACAGCTTATCTTGGGCATGTCGACTTGCGAGCTTCATGCCCGAGTTGCCTCGGTATAGAGGCGGGAGCCCGTAAAAGAAACAGGCGATGTGGTGCCCTTCCGGCAAGGAGGCGACGACCGGAGTTTCCGCGAGAGATCGGGACGATGACGAGAAGACCGGAGGACTCGGATCACTCGGTATATCTCTTCCCTATCTTGTTACTTTGCTAGAACTAGTTTAATGGCCCGATCCGGGGTTTAGTGCGCGGTGGTGCCGGTTTGCTAAGTTCGCAAAATTAAAGTTTATCACCGTTTCCGCATTTGGCCGTCGGATTGACGACCGGGGCGCCGCCGTGCACTTACAGTGGTATCAGAGCCTCGCCATTAACTTCGTCTAGCTTCGTTTGATGTGTTTTGCATTTCCGATCGACCAAAATTCCAAAATCTATATTTTTGTTAGCATCAGTTTCTGTTGAAAATTTTTGGTCTCGAAAATTTTTTCAGGTTGTATAAAAGTACTGTGCTATAAATTCTAAGACTACTGGGAAAATTCGACACAGTCAGTCGACGAATGAAGCGCGGAACCGCGGCTAAATCCCCCCTTGCGCCGCGGTTCCGCCGCACATTGATGTCCTCACTGTGTCCAATTTCTCCAGTGGGCTTCTGGACTAATTTTAGGGGTTTTGGAATATTAATATTGGGCCCAGATTTTCTGTGAGTGCTACAGTATTGCTTGGGGGCCCACTTGTTAATTTTTGATCGATCGGATATATTTAAACACATTATTTCACAGTATTTACATTATATCTGCGACCGTGAATGTCACTCGATCGGTAAATCCGGTCTAACTGCTATAGCCCGGTTAGACGGATTTGCGAACGTGACTTTCACGTTGATGTTCTATGTATTGCTGTGATGTTGCGGATCGGTCGTGGGGGATAGCCTGGATGCAATGCTAGTACAGTTATGGTTGTATTATGTACATTTGATATTGCGGGGCGAGCGTCCGACATGTGGACTGCCGTCACTGCCTGTTTGTATTATTCTTTTGGGGCACGACCTGGTTGCGGTCGATGTACCCGTTGTATGTATATTTTACTTTCTGTACTAGGTTTACCCCGCGGTGGGGTGCACGGATAGCCGGGTTCTGGAGGGCAACAAGCCCGCATCTCATGGCATTGGGACGGAGGGGGCTTCAGTCTGGAATTAGCGGGCTATTCGCCGCACTCGTAGGGGGTACAGGTTGACCCAGGAGGGGTGCCCAAGTTACCGGATTCCGTGAAGTGCTGGGTGGTCCATTCACGGCGCTGAAGGGGGCTGCCTCGCTTCAGGTTTTGGCGGGTGACTTGCCGTGCCCGTAGGGGTCTAGGATTTCATTGCACAGGCTATCCACACGACCAGGGGAACGTCGGGTTTCAGTAGTGGCTCTGTGAAACCCGGGGATCCCAGATATCTGTATTATTCTGTGATGCTGTACATTTCTGTGATGTTGCATTTTATCACGCCTTGAGCGAAATATAATATATTGGTATATATATTAGTAGATGTTGAATATGTTTTTCATCCGCGCTAGTCCAGTCCCCGCTCTGCCGTTAGTTAGCTAACCTAACGGGTGATGACGGGACCCAGTGGCGAATACGGATGGCATATACGTACGTCAGTATATTTTCGTTCTTTGTGGTGTGATCAATTGATGGGACTGCATTGATTCGGATCAATGCAAGATAAACAAACCTAATCTGATGTTGTTGGAACACTTTTCAAAAAGCTGTTATTGCAAGGACGTTCACTTTTGTTTTGCATCGTGGTATTCATTTGGAATATCCTGCTCCTCAGTCGACGAGTCAAGGGCCGAGATCCCTTCACCGGGAGTGACCCCTTGGACAGAAGTTTGCGTCAGGGCATTAACTTCACTATAGCCGATTACTTTTGCTTTGCATCGTGGTATTCATTTGGAATATCCTGCACCCCATTCTACGGAGAAAGAGCCGAGATCCCTTCGCCGGGAGTGACCTCTTTAGTAAAGGTTTTCGTCACTATATTTTCTAAAAAGCTATCCGTTCCTTCAACGATATCAAGTTCATTACGTTAAAGGTTTTCGCCAGAAACCATTCGTAGCCCTCCGTCGTTTCATATGGGTAGTCAATAGTATTCAAGCTGTGTATGTTGGCCAAAGTTAAGGCACAGTGTTTGGTAGCTGTTGGTTATTCATATGCAGCATAGATAGATGTGTTGGTTTGGGGCAGTCGTACTACCATTTTGGCCAAAGTCAAGGGTATGTACGGGTGGGCTCAAATTAACCTGGAAAATGACGGGTTGAACTTGACATGTGACTTATGATATGTTGGCCAAAGTCAAGGTCATAAGAGCATGGGGTAAAAATCACATCGGGAGTTTCAAAAGAACTGAAACTTGCTAGATATGCGCATACCTTCTGGAGTGTGATACCGTGAGCGGATTCCGTCACGTTATCATGCGATGATAGTTGGATCCCGATTCCCACTGATGAGTTGGTTTACTCCTCGGGTGACCCCGACTAATTCTTCTTTCAGGTTTGGAGGAGAATTTGAGGTACAGTGGGAGGTTTCCAGATTAGATAAATTGGTAACCATTCTGATCTAGGGTAGAGTGCACGCTGAGTGTTTCTTTTCTCTCACTCTTTGGCAGCGACCATTGACCCGACCCTAAGACTACGACTCAGAGACCAAGTTGACCGAACCTTCTTAACACTGGCTTTTGGATTGTCAGAGTTGCAGACCTCATTGCCACTCCTATTTTTACCCTTTTCTCCAGGACACCCCGTATTACTACGAACGTCCACTTCCATTGGACAAAACCATCGTATGGTTAGATACGAACTGAAGGAATTTATTCGAGGATGGTTTCCGGTTCTGGAGAAAATGAATGGGACTATTCAGTTGTCTTTTCCTTCTACCTTCTCTCAGGTTGCGAGTACTCCTTGGTTTAGGGGTAGTACACCTATTATGCAAATTAGATAGTCTTCTTCCAAATCATAGGCAGGTGCCGACCGGTAGGGAATGAAGAAAACCAATTAGCATAACGATGGTGTGCAGAAGGTATTAAGTTCAGACAAAGCAAGGGATTAGTAAGAGGGCAAAGTAAATTGCGACTGCTATTCACGACCAAACCAAGTATTCCTTCGCCAATCCTAAATCACCTTTGTATTTCTCCAGGACACTCCGTATCACTACGAAGATCCACAGTTTATTTGGATACTCCATCGTATGGTTATATACGAACTCGAAAGGAACTTGTTCCAGTTCGGGGATGGATTCTGGTTCAGAAGAAATAGGAATAAGGTTTATTCAGGTGTCTTTTATCCTCACCTTCTCTCGCATTGCGAGTGCTCCTAGGACTAGGACAGTACACCCATTATGCTTATTGGATAGTCTTCTTCCAAACCATAGGCTGGTGCCGAACGGTAGGGAAGGAAGAAAACCATTTGGCCTAAGGGGTGTGCAGAAGGTAATGCCTAAAGACATATAAAGGGATTTGGAGAGGTGGCAAAGAATTATACGGTTATAGTTGTGAATCTGGATAATGGTAGAGGCATTACTAGGAATACCAGGATACCCCATCGAAACATTTCAATGTTTCAGTTCAACTGTGTACGTTAAAAGAAAACTGATTTCCCGATTAGATACTTACTCCAGGGTATGCATTTGCCAGGTATGATTCTCACATCTGTATGGTTTTACAGATGATGAGTGGGAGTAAGTTATTGGGAATTGGGTGATCATCCTCATTATATCGGGATTCGTTGTAATCGGTGATATTTGAGGAGATCACCTGGGCGATTTGCCGGTCGGCAAATATTTGGTTTTGAATATCCGCTTTTGTGCACCAATTTCAAATTGATATATCTGTACGTCTATTTTCATAGAGTGAGATATACCTTTTGATATTATGTCGATGACATTTACCTATATCAGTGGATGGTTAGGTAAGGAGCATTAAACAGCGGTGTAATTCTTCTTAACCATAAGTACAGATTTCAACCTACGACGCACAGTGAAAGAGTTGCTAGACTCGGCGGACTTATACAGAGTATTGTATGTTGTCCAGTGTCCATTAGGACAGAGGGGTTGGTCCTCGTACTATATTCGGTTTACTTATGACTTCTCTAGTTTTTAGATAGGTGTTTCGTGGAAACATAGGGTCTAAGTTTTGAGGAGTTATAGGTATTTGAATAGAGTAGAGAACTAAGTGTAGCAAGTATCGGGATTCTTCAAAGTGATCGAAGATGTAGATACTTGTGTATGGTATTCAGTTGATAGTGATGATAAAGAGAAATTACTTCTCTTTCAGGTTACTCATAATTGGAAGCATTCCTAAGTTGAGTAACGCTGATCGGCCTCTCTCCATTTAGTTGACATGCACTGGAGACAGCTGCATGATTTGAATCTGGTTCAATTAAATCAGTGCCTCTGGTTCTATATTGGATATAGTATAGTTCATATCTTAACATTGTTAAGGTACGGGGAGTTGTCCGGCTTATGACTAAAACCAGACTCTGGATAACTCAAGGCACGTTTCTGTAATGGCTGTTTGTGGGTTGACCCAGGCTATGACGAGGGTTGACTTTCTACCATAAGAAAGATCAATAGTGATATTGTTCTTGACTCGCCACAGTTTTATTAAAAATGGATTTTTTCAAAAACAATAGTGGGAGTATGGTAGAACTGGAAGTGATTCCAGAACCACAAACGATTACTGAAGATTTGATAAGGAACCTAAAGATTCAATCTGATTTGACATTCCATTGGCCACTCCGCAGATAAGGTGGGTAACTTCAGGCACCCGAGAGGTACTCCGGTAGCCTCAAGGACGGTGACAGGGAAGTTCTTGTTTACCCACACTTGCCATTGCTGTTGTTCCAGGCTGCGAGACCCGGCAGGAGGATGAATATAGCGTCATTCTAAACTAGCTTTAGAAGTGCACGTCTATATGACTCTGCCAGAGGGTTTTCGTATTCAGTGGGAGCAGCGGAAGCATTGGTCGACATCAGGCTTATGTCTATTTATAGACTAAAGCAGATATAGAGGAGTTAGATCATCTGTTTCTGATGTGACAGTCATAGGTTTGACGTCACCAGAATAGGGGATGGATCTGTTAAGAAGGTAGTAGGGTGTGATGTCCTGGTTTTGGATGACATACACAAAGTAGGAAGTGATATTCCTATACTACGATCGGTTATACTTTGGTCGTCACACAGTGGTTTCTCCACAAGGGACTTGGACATTATATCAGACATACTGGTTACTAGATCTATGGTTTTAAATCTAGATTTGGGTGGTTTCCCAATCAGGGTACTTTGACAGCATTCTAAGAGTATTTAGAATAGACGACTCCTGGCACGGTAGTGTACCTGCAGATGATGGAGTCACCCTCTCTAAAGGTGTCTTATAGACTAAAGTAGAGAGGGATGTGCATGATTGGCAGATCACTTGCTTAGGCAATTGAGTCAATCATGAGATGTCAAGTACCACACCAGATGTTGTTCTTGCACTAGATGCAATAAGTTGACATTGATCCAATCCTGGAGAAACAGTCGGAAGCAGTTTTAGAACATAAGTGGATGTTCTAGGGATATGATAACGACAGCCTCATTTGGGAGACAGTTATCATTCCAGGCTTCCAAGGTGACATGGACGACAAGGAGGTTGTCAGAGTTATAGTTTTCCCTCTGACGAGGGGCAGTATTTTGGACAGGTGATCCAAGGCAATACTGAGGGAGGCATGGCGCAGGATACTGATTAAGTTCAGTTGACGATACAGTCTAAGAAGTTTGGATTTGGAGTTCATTTATGAACTAGGTCCCATCAGACATCCAGACATTCCAAGACAGGTATTGCTCATTTCGGGAGATGGCTTTCTCCGCGAACTTGAGATATAGAGGGACATAGAAAGAAACATCTGAGCGGATCCACTCACTGAGGCTATTCCTCGAACGCAATAGTCTTCCAAACAGGCTTTGTGCGACTGACTAGTAGGGGAGTTGGGTGTTCGGTATCACACGGGCTGTGAGTATGCGATATCGCAATAATTAGCCTTGAGTGCAAGTGGGAGATTGTTGGAGATAGTGCCCTCAGAGTCAATTATTGGATCACAGGCACGTGATTGCAATGATTGAGGGAGGATCTATCCCGGTATGACAGTCTTACTCGAGATGATAGTATGCTATCTGGTTTATCTTTATCATCGTGTACTGCTTTAGGTGACCTGACAGGTCACTATTGCACGTTGATAGAGCCCCTAGGATTCTTGCTTGACTGCCAGCAGTATGAGGGCGATCATATAAGTGAGAGCTGGAGTCTATAAGCACATCCTTAAAAGGTCCCTAGTCGTGGGGTTTTCGAGACAGGGCATCGATTCTCCAGAGTAGACTAGTGTATACAGTCGAGACCCCGACGAGGGGCGGTGGCCGATCTCACAAGCCACTGGTGTCAGTTGGTTCACCTAAGATGTATACAGGTGCTCATTGGGTTATGAGTACACCCGACAGGACTCGCCGGGAACATGCTAGTTGGTCTTATACCTGACGTCAGATAGCAGTTCCCAAGTGACATGTGTACAGGTTAGTTCATCGACCTGGGGATCGTCATTTGTCTCGTGTGAGTTCCCACTGTGCTTTGATTACTACCCTACCACGGCTCAAAGGAGTCGTGCAAACAGGTTTTAGTTGGGTACAGTCCCGAGCCACATGGAGGCAGTGAGCGGATCTTTAGGGGTTCGTCTCTCCCGGTATTGGGGGTGAGGTCGCGCTGTGTCTAGGAGAGCCATTACACGAAGTCCTTGGCCAAGGCAGGAGATTTACTGGTAGGTATTCCAATAGTATCTCAGGGTGTTCTGGGCTACACTCCGACATGACTTGTACCGCTTTTGGGGGTCTGACTTTTACCAACCCCCTAGGCCCGCCATGCGATGCTCATAGACGAACGGACCGGACTGTACGGATATTGTCACTGACAGGCTCAGTAGGGTGTCAGGATGAGTTCGGTCATCGACGTCCCTTTTGGTCAATAGCTAGTGGCCCGTTACGTATTGGCTTATACCTCTGACGTGCTAGTGGTTAAATCCACAGCTATAGTATTGACGAGTCTTTAGAGTCCACCACACTTTCAGTTACTCAAGCTTTCGGGCGAAACGCTGTAGAGGCCGTATGGAGATATGGCAGGGTCCGATCAGATACGTGCGGTATTGCACGGATCAGGATCGGACGGTTTGTACTAGAGGCCGTATAGTTATATGGCAGGGTTCGATCAGATTCGTGTGGTATTGCACGGATCAGGATCGAACGGATATTACTAGCCGGCTTTGGTTTAAGCCGGATCCTAGTATAGTACAGTGTAGATTTTGTCTCTTTGCATTTGTATCCGGACGGAATACAGATGCGGGTGTGTATGCACAGTATCGGGGTTTTCCTGTAATTTATTACGGGACCAGTTTTCTGGAGTTGCCAGTTTGCATTCCGTTCCGGCCGGTTTTCCTTTGTTCTTTCCCGGCCGGACTTTTCCGATGGAGGGGGTTATTTGCAAGTTTGCAAATAACATTTTGTGGAGGGTTTATTTGTGAGATGAGAGATTATGATAGCTTCTTTAGATTCCTTTTCCTTGTTTTCTTTTAATGCACCATTACTTGCATTAATTGAGATAAGAAAGGGTATGGGTTTGATGTGCTTTGGTTATGGTTGATGTTTGTTTATGGTCACCTCTTTTCTTCTCCTACCATCACCTCCCTTCATGCTTGATTTATCCCTCCACCATTCTCACATTGTAAAGGCCGGCCACTTCTTATGAGGGAAAAATGAGAGAGTCTCATTTTTGAGCTTGTGGCATTCTTGATCTCATTTTGATGCTAGAAAAATGCAAGCACCATTTTTCTTATCTTGATTCCTCTATCTATCAAATGGCAACATCCACTACCCCCAATATGAGACATGAGTCCTACACATATTCTACAGCTTATCTTGTGCATGTCGACTTGCCAGCTTCATGCCCGAGTTGCCTCGGTATAGAGGCGGGAACCCGTAAAAGAAACAGGCGATGTGGTGCCCTTCCAGCAAGGAGGCGACGACCGGAGTTTCCGCGAGAGATCGGGACGATGACGAGAAGACCGGAGGACTCGGATCACTCGGTATATCTCTTCCCTATCTTGTTACTTTGCTAGAACTAGTTTAATGGCCCGATCCGGGGTTTAGTGCGCGGTGGTGCCGGTTTGCTAAGTTCGCAAAATTAAAGTTTATCACCGTTTCCGCATTTGGCCGTCGGATTGACGACCGGGGCGCCGCCGTGCACTTACAGTACATACTACAGTTACGGTCACAGAAAAGAAAGTGTAAAACTACAACATTTGGAATCCACAATCACTTTAGACATCTTAATTCCGAAATATCACATACTTCGCATTTCATGCCTAACAATATGAATTCCACACATTGTATCACATTCCAGATAAATAGACAATATTAAACTTTCCGATCAAATAATCAAATACCCAAGATTTCCTAAATAGCTCAACACTTGAGCGGAGTTCAAAAAAAAACCCAGAATATGTCACAGCCCCACTGAACCAGCCGTAGAAGGGTCAAACCAACGCCTCACATGTGGCAATGCCAAACTACCACAAACCCAAAGGTTCAGTGGAAGTTTTGATGGTCACATAATCGAGTTAAGGTTACGTTCTTCTAGAGGGTCCACAGATATGCTTGCATGTTTTTCTGTAAGTTTTAAACCCGGAAAAATTCCAATACTTGAAAGTTTTTCGTGTCAGGAAAAGTGAGTTAATGATATCCGTTTGAACATTTTAATACTTTCTAAATTATCCGGAAAACTAAACGAAATTAAACTTTCTGATCGATCAACGAATACAAAGGATCTCCAGAAAACTCAACACTTGAGTATTATTAAAAATTCCCAGAAGTATTTACAAATACCTACGGATATACCCTCCAAATACGTGTCCCCAATTCCCACTTATGGCCGCGGAACCGCCGCGCCAAGCATGTTCTTGCCGCGGTTCCGCGGCGCTTTGAGGGACTTGGGGGCTCGTATTTCACAGTTATCCTTAGAATTGCCAGCTGAATTTTCCGAGTATTTTTAATACAGAAAAATCAATATTTTAAAAAATTTCCAGAGAGGGGTCAAAATACGATGTTTCGGGGTTCGATCGTGTAGGGTTGGTAGGCACACGCACAAGGGTCTACGAGGCATCAACCATGCCCGATTTAAAATTTAGCCGTGCCGAACAACCCAAAGCCGGATCTTTAAACTAGAGATTAGGTGAAAACAAGCATGTTAAACACTTTAACACTAAGTGAGAGGGATTACAACCTTTGTAGATCCGGTCCTTCACTTCTTAAGCTCCGTGTTGAGGTCCCTTCGCTGCGATCATCGTGTTCCGGACTCTCGAGAGGCTCCACGAAGAAACAGATGCTTGCTTACTTCCGACCTTCGATAACAATGATGATCTACCTTGAAGTTTCATTAACACAAGCTCTCACTCACTAAATGAAGTGAACACTCTCATCTAAAGGGCAAGGGTAGATGAGGATGATGAAGTAGGATTTTTGCTCTCATTTGTTTTCTTATTCTCACTCATTTTTCATCACAAAATCAAAGCAAGAAAGCTTTTCATGAAGAACTCAAGCAAGAAGAAGATGAATAATGAATTAAATCCTTTTGTGATGAATAATGAAAAGATAATCATGATGAATAATGCAACCATGGTTGACTAAACCTTTGTAGATATTTAAATAGGGCTAGGGTTTGGGTTGGGTTAAAGCATGAGTCACTTGAAAATATCTTTGCAAAAACAAAAAGAAACCTTCTAGAAGGTTCATGAATGAACTAACCCAAATCAAACCCTAATATTGTTTAATCTCCACTAAACATGTTGCATTAGTAATCATATCATGTTACAATATCATATATCACATATATAATATTTATTGTAACAAAATAAAATAATTCAATTAACATATATCGCATATATATCAATGTATTACCCGAGTGAGAAAAATAATCTTTTAGTGAGCTAATATTAGTTAATGTAATTTAATATATCATATATATTATTATACATTAAATTATCGAATCAACACTTGATCCGAAAATCCGGCTATATCGCATATAACCGACTAATATACCATTTACCGATTCATCGAATCAACACTTGATCCGATGACCCGGTTGATATCAAATATCGCGAGAATAGAATACGGTATTACATATCGCATTATCCTCGGTCCTGCACATGTCACATATGTGCTCCTACTCCGTTTTTCCTGAGCCAAGAAAACTCTGTGTAGGACTCTAAAGAATCGTCAATACGCCGGCAGTAGGTGATGATCATATCAAACACCCACAAGCTGCAAGCGGTCAGCTAAACGTAACAGCCACCCAGGTATTGAGCGCTCAGAAGATCAACAAGAAATCCTGTACATTCTCCTGTGAATCCAATCAGTAACACTCCCGTATAGTCCGGTCTCGTCGTCTGATATATCGCATATCTCGCCTAGGGGTGGTAAACGTCAGACCCCAGTAGCTTGATAAGTCGTGTCGATTTGAGATCTATAACAGTTCGAGAAACTACTGATAACACTTAACAGTAAATCTCAGCAACCGTGGCCAGGGATTTCTAGTTATAGCCAATCGAACACAGCGCAACATCAACTCCCTATACCGGGAGAGACGAATCCCCTCCTATCGCTCATTTCCTCCATGTGATTCGGGACTGTACCCAAAAGCCACCTTTTTGCACGCCCTCTTGGACGTGGTATGATGGAAATCAAAGCACAGTGGGAATCACACAAGGCTCTATGACGATCTCGGGTCAACAAACTACTCTGTACCAGTGTCACCGGAGAATTGCCATCTGACGTGAGGTATAATACCATCTGGGAGTTCTCGGCGAGTCCGTCCAGTGTACCCAGTTTCTATTGAGCACCTGTGCACCATCCTTGATGTCAAACACCGATGGATATAGGATCATCCATCGCCCATCATATGGGTCAAGATGTGTATACGCTAGTCTACTCTGGTGTACCGATGCCCTGTCTCGATACACCCTCGACTAGGAACAGTTATAGGATGTACTCGTCGACTACCGTGGCCCCACTAGTATGATCTCATTATAGTCCCAGTAGTCGAGTCCATATCCTAAGGGCTTTATCAATATGTAACATAGAGACAATCAGAGTACATGTTAAGATAAAGTACAACCAGATAGCATACTATCATGTCGAGCAAGAAAGTCCTCCCTATATATGTCCAAGCATCCATTACAATATACATCATATGTACAGTAATGGCCTCTAGGGCATACATATAACTAACAGATCGGACTTTTAACTTCGTATACACGTCGCCTAATACTCTAGCTAGGCTCTGATACCAGTATAGGGTTACTAGGCACTCTTACAAGGGTCTATAAGGTATCAACCATGCCCGATTTAAAATTTAGACGTGCCGAACAACCCAAAGCGAGAACCTTTGCTAGATAATTAGGGTTAAACATGTAAGTAAACATCTTTACAACTAAGAGAGAGGGATTACAACCTTTGCAGTCCGCTCCTTCGCTTCATAAGCACAGAGTAGAAATCCCTTCACCGCGATTCATGATCTCCCGGACTCAAGAGAGGCTCTACAACCCGAATGATCCATGCTTGGTTGGAGTCTTCCTTTTCTAAGATGATCTACATTGAAGTTTCTTTAACTCAAGCTCTCACTCACTAATGAGGTGAACACCCTAATCTAATTGGCTAGATTAGATGAGAATGATGAAGTAGGATTTATGCTCTCTTTTATTATCAAATTCTCACACTAATCCATCACAAAATAAAAACCTAGAAAGCTTTTGTGAGCTCAAGGAAGAAGAAGAAAAAAGAATATCCTTTTGTGATGAATAATGAAAATGTTATTATAATTACAAATGCAACCATGGTCAAAGATGAAAGGGCTAACCAATGTAGAGACTTAATTAGGGTAAAAGGGTTTGGGTTGGGTTAGGAAATATCTCCAAAATATCAACACATAATATCTTTGCAAGGAACAAAACAAAAGCTTCTAGAAGCTAAAGCTAACCCAAATCAAACCCTAATCATGTTTAATCTCCACTAATCATGTTGCATTAGTAATCATAAAATGTTACAATATTATATATCACATATATAATATATTTTTGTATCGAAAGAAAATAATACAATTAACATATATCGCATATATATCAATGTATTACCCGGTGAGAAAATGAATCAATAAAGCGAACCAATATTAGATAATGTAATGTAATATATCACATATATAATTATACATTAAATTATCGAATTAACACCTGATCCGACAATCCGGCTATATCGAATATAACCGACTAATATATCATGTACCGATTCATCGAATCAACACTTGATCCGATGACTCGGCTCATATCAAAATATCGCGAGAATATAATACGGTATCTCATAACGTATTTTCGTCGGTCATGCACATATCATATATGTGTCCCTACTCCATTTTGCCTGAGTCAAGAAACCTCTGTGTAAGACTCTAAAGAATCGTCAATACGCCGGTAGCAGGTGATGATCATATCAAACACCCACAAGCTGCAAGCGGTCAGCTAAACGTAACAGCCACCCAGGTATTGAGCGATCAGAAGATCAACAAGCAAGCCTGTACATTCTCCTGTGAATCCAATCAGTAACACTCCTGTACAGTCCGGTCTCTTCGTCTGATATGTCGCATATCTGGTCTAGGGGTGGTAAACGTCAGACCCCAGTAACCAATAAGTTGTGTCGATGTGAGGCTCATAACGGGTCGAGAAACTACTGATAACACTTACCAGTAGTACTCTATATCAGCCCTGGCCAGGGACTTCCAGTTATAGCCAATCGAACACAGCCCAACATCAACTCCCTATACCGGGAGAGACGAATCCCTTCCTATTGCTCATTGCCTCCATGTGATTCGGGACTGTACCCAAAAGCCACCGTTTTGCACGCCCTCTTGGACGTGGTAAGGTGGAAATCAAAGCACAGTGGGAATCACACAAGACTCTATGACGATCTCGGGTCTACAGACTAACCTGTACCAGTGTTACCGGAGAACTGCCATCTGATGTGAGGTATAATACCATCTGGGAGTTCTCGGCGAGTCCGTCCAGTGTACCCAGTCTCCACTGAGCACCCGTACATCATCCTTGATGTCAAACACCGATGGATATGTGATCATCCATCGCCCATCATATGGGTCAAGATGCGTATACGCTAGTCTACTCTGGTGTATCGATGCCCTGTCTCGATACTCCCTCGACTAGGAACAGTTATAGGATGTACTCATGGACTACCGTGGCTCCACTAGTATGATCTCATCATAGTCCCAGTAGTCGAGTACATATCCTAAGGGCTTTATCAACATGTGAAAGTAAGACAGTAAACTAATATAAGTCAACATGTTAAGATAAAGAGAAACCAAATAGCATACTTTCATGACGAGCAAGAAAGCCCTCTCTATATATATCCAAGCATCCATTATAATATACATCATATGTACAATAATGGTCTCTAGGGCATATATATAACTAACAAGGCCTACCCCCGATTTGATTATAGGGGTTCTTTGTTTGCGCTTCTTCATGGAAGACGCTCCATCAAAATAAAGTTCCCATCGGGTATCACCACCGACGATCGCATCAAACGCATGTTTGTCTGGCAGTTCGCAATTCAAAGGGGAATTGGCCGGTATCGGATGCTCAGCGAGGAAGTCGGCGATGGCCTGGCCTTTCACTGCCTTAAGAGGTTGATAAGTTATTGAGAATTCCATTAGGAGCAAGGCCTATTTGGCGAGTCGTCCCGTCAATATGGCCTTTGACATCAAATACTTGAAGGGATCCACTTTCGATATGAGACGGACTTCATGCGCCAACGCATAGTGTCTGAGCTTCGTTATCGCGAAGATCAACGCCAGGCAGTGTTTTTCGATGGGAGAATAATTGCTTTCTGCCCCCAATAGAACTCGACTCTAATAGTAGAGGGCTCTCTCCTTCCCTTGGTCGTTCTCTAGTGCCCATAATACGCCTAAGGAACCTTCAAGGACGATTGAATACAGAATGAGAGGCTTTCCCTTGACCGGAGCAGCCAGCACTGGCAGATTCTGAAGGTATTGCTTGATTTCGTCCAGCGCGCCTTGGCATTTCTGATCCCAGACGAACGGGGTTCCCTTCTTCATCAGGTGACTGTAAGGGCGGCACTTGCTAGAGAGATTGGCTATAAATCGCCGAATATACGCGAGCTTCCCTTGGAGAGACCGCAATTGCTTGGGAATCCTTGGCGGGGGCACTCCATAATCGCCTTGATCTTCAATGGGTCTATCTCGATGCCTCGGTGTCGGACGATGAATCCTAGGAATTTGCCCGAGGAAACTCCGAACGCGCATTTAAGAGGGTTCATCTTCAAGTTGTATTGCCGGAGGCCTTGAAATACGAACTTCAGGTGCTCCAGATGTTCCTCGTATGATTTGCTTTTAACTAAGAGGTCGTAGATATAGCATTCGACGATTTCATGTATGAGGTCATCGAAAATCTTCGTCATGGCCCTCTGGTAGGTGGCACCGACGTTCTTTAGACCGAAAGGCATCACCTTGTAGCAGAATATACCCAAAGGGTTCCGGAAAGCGGTGTGCCTCTGATCCTCGGGATGCATCTTTATCTGGTTATATCCTGACGATCCGTCCATGAAGGAGAAGACTTCGTGATTGGACGTGTTATCCATCATCAGCTCAGTGACTGGTACTGGGAAGTCGTCTTTCGGGAAGGCTTTATTGAGATCCCGAAAGTCCACACATATGCGCACTGTCCTATTTTTCTTCATCACCGGGACGATGTTGGCGATCCAGTCAGGATACTGAACCTCTTGGATGAAGCCAAAGTCGATCAGCTTCTTGACCTCGGCGTTGATGCTCATCTCAAGCTCGAGCCGCATTCTTCTCGGTGCTTGTTTGATTGGCCAGACGTCCGGGGATATGGCCAATTTGTGGACAGCAATTTCTGGATCTAATCCCGGCATTTCGGAATAGTTCCATGCGAAGCAATCTCTATGCTGCATAAGCCCGTCTATTAGCGCAGCCACCCTTTCTTCAGATAACAGCTCACTGACGAATGTCGGTCGCGGGTCACTTGCCGTCCCCAAATCAATCTTCTTGAGGTTATCTGCAGTAGTATGTATTCCATCTTCCAGCTCTTTTGGCGCCGGTGGAAACTCTGAGATCACCTCGTCATCATTGTTTTCGAAACACCAGGGGAGTTCATCCATATTCTCGGGTCCCACTTTTGATAATATTATCACGTGATAGGTACGAGCTCGTTTCCAAGACCGATGTGGATCTGGTTCTACACTCGTGGATTTGGGTTCATGCTTATGCGGCGGGGTTACCCTCCAACTGCTGGAAAGAGCGAACTTGCCGAGCTGATATTGGTCTTCGATCCAATTCTTGAAGGTGAAGCAGTCTTCAAGAGGATGTCCTATCGCTCGGTGATAAGAGAAATAGTCTGGGTGAGAGATCTCGTTGGCTTGCTCAGGGGGCTTGGACTCCGGAAGTGTAATCATTTGATGTCTTATTGCGAGATCAAGTATTTTCTGTGTTTTTTCTGAGGAAAAGAGTATGCTCGACTCATCTTCTTTATAAGGGACGAATCTAGATTACTCGATTCCTGATCGCGTGGCTTCTTGGTCCCACTTTGTCACTCTCGAACACTTTTCCCGCTCTTTGATTTATTTTTGCCTTTGCGTCGGGCCTTTTGTATGACGGGTTGACAGGGAGGAGCATTTTCATCTTTCGCGGCCTGTTGAAGAAAGCGTTGCGTCCTGACTTTCTCGTAGATGGCCATTTCGTGATTGTGGTCGTCTCGAACCCTTTGACCATCTTCCCTTATAAGCTTGTCCATTTGTTCTTCGAACGACGGACTGGGCATTTTCACGTCGGGGGCTCTTTCTGGCTTAGGGTTAGCATTCTCCCATTGAGCATCCCCTTCTTCATCAAAGTCATGTACGACGTAGCAGTAGCGGAGTAGCTCCCGTTTCTTGGACCGAACATATCGAAGCCCGATCGTTTCCATTCTCCCATTGGGCAACTTGCGCTGAGTTCCGGGAACGTTCTAGATCTTGTCATAGACTTAGCTTTTCGAGCGGTCTGTTTGAGAGGTACGCCTTGGCGCCTTAACAGCCTTTTTAGTCCGCTCGTGTAATATCTAGGCAAACGGATGGGCTGGAGGCTGTCAAGTGTAGAATCCGCGCCGTGCAAGATTTCTTTCTCCCCTTTGGTTTCCCCGGATCGGTAGAATAGGATCGCCTTTTCATCTTCTCGTTTGGGAGGGACATAGAACGTCTGCAGCTCTTCCAAACTATAGGTATCAAGCGCGTCTAGTTCTTTATGATGTTTGGGCGGAACCATGGCAACTTGCAAACTTTTCTCTTCATCAGCAAGTGTTTGTATTGAAGGCCAAGCGGAGAATATAGCATTAACCTCTTCTTCTGAGTCGCTGCCGAAGATTAACATAGGAGCGGACGGTCCCGGCTTGTTGTACTGGGGTGGACCTAAATAAACTCTCTTCCTCTTCCTTAGTATCACTCCCGAAGACCGGAATGATGGTGATAGCTTTGTTCTCCGGTTTGTGACATCTCTCCGTATCCTCGAAATCTGGCAAGAAGTATTTTGCATCTTCATACTTGCGGACTTCGTTCACGGAGAATTGGTTCAACTCTCCTGTTACGGTATACTCGAGACCATCCTAAAAGTATTTCATACACTGATGTTGTGTAGAAGGGATGATGTTGTACTCGTGTAACCAAGGCCGGCCGAGCAAAGCATTATAGCATGTCTTAGCGTCAATGACGTGAAATTTAATATCCGTGACAAGTAGCCCGAAGCGCAGCGTCAGTATCACAGACCCGAGGGTCCGTGATGACTGGGAGTCGAAACCGGAGATGGTGATTTTATCACGAGCGAGGTGCTGAACGCTCATGCAGATTTCCTTCAACACTCACACATTGAGGAGATTGACGGAAGACCCGTTGTCAACCAGGATTTTGCCTATCTTGATATCGTGACAGTATCCGGAGACATAAAGGGGACGGTTGTGCTCGCACGTCCCAAGGAGGAGATCTTCATCGCCGAAGGTGATATCGGCTGTGTGCACTTCTTCCAGCTCATCCTTCATCTTTTCTTCTGCGAGGAAAGCTTGGAATTGCTCTGGCTCTTGTAGCGCCTTGATCAATGAATCTCTCGCCTCTTTGGATAGCAGAAGGGCGTCGAGAATGCTGAGCTGCGAGGGTAGCATTCTCAAGTGTGCCAGAACGTTGTAGTCCACCTTGCTCTTCTTTGGCGGGTCCTTGGCGGTCAGCTCTTTGACGACTAGGTCATCTATGGCGATATCTTCAGGGAATTTTTCTTTTCCCTTATCTTTTTAGGGCGATATCTTCAAGGACTTTTTCTTTTCCCTTATCTTTTCTATTTGACCCACTGTTCGAGGGCCCAAGATTCTTTTTGGGCAGCGTACGATTGCGCAGCTGAATATTTTCACAGGTCTTTGGTTCTTCTTCTTTTCCCGAGGTGGATTCTGTGAAGAGAGGGCCAAGAGTCATTTCTTCCTCAGAGTCACTCCCGAAGGTGAGAACCTGCGATTCCCCAGCCTTGACTGTGTGGCAGTTGCCGGTAATTCTTTTATTCTCCTCGGTCGTACTTCTCTGCTCCCGACGAGTTTTACGTTTCATCCTCTTAAAATGTTGCCGATGAGCAATATATCCCTGGCACCATCTTTTAAAAGCGTTGCACTCTTCGGTGGAGTGTGCGATCTTTCGATGATATGTTAGTTATATGTATGCCCTAGAGGCCATTACTGTACATAGGATGTATATTGTAGTGGATGCTGGGACATATATAGGGAGGACTTTCTTGCTCGACATGATAGTATGCTATCTGGTTGATCTTTAGCTTAACGTGTACACTGATTGTCTCCCTGTTACATGTTGGTAAAGCCCTTAGGATGTGTACTTGACTACCTGGACTATGATGCGGATCATACTAGTGGGGACATGGTAGTCCATAAGTACATCCTTCAAAGTCCCTAGTCGTGGGTGTATCGAGACGGGGCATCGATATACCAGAGTAGACTAGCGTATACCTTCTCGACCCATACAAATGGGCGATGGATGATCCCATATCCATTGGTGTTTGACATCAGAGATGATATACGGGTGCTCAGTGGAGACTGGGTACACTGGACGGACTCGCCAAGTACTCCCAGATGGTATTATACCTTACGTCAGATGGAAGTTCTCTGGTGACACTGGTACAGAGTAGTCTGTTGACCCGAGATCGTCATAGAGTCTTGTGTGGTTCCCACTGTGCTTTGATTTCCATCTTACCACGTCCAAGAGGGCGTGCAAAACGGTGGTTTTTGGGTACAGTCCCGAGTCACATGGAGGCAATGAGCGATAGGAGGGGATTCGTCTCTCCCGGTATAGGGAGTTGATGTTGCGCTGTGTTCGATTGGCTATAACCGGAAATCCCTGGCCAGGGTTGCTGAGATTTACTGGTAAGTGTTACCAGTAGTTTCTCGAACTGTTATAGGCCTCATATCGACACGACTTATCGAGCTATTGGGGTCTGACGTTTACCACCCCTAGGCAAGATACGCGACATATCAGACGATCAGACCGGACTGTACGGTAGTGTTACTGGTTGGATTCACTGGAGTGTGAGCGGGCTTGCTCGTCGATCTTCTGATCGCTCAATACCCGGGTGGCCGTTACGTTTAGCAGACCGCTTGCGGCTTGTGGGTGCTTGATATGATCATCACCTGCTGCCGGCGTATTGACGAGTCTTTAGAGTCCTACACAGAGGTTTCCTGGCTCAAGCGAAACGAAATAGGAGCGCATATGAGATATGTGCGGGACCGAGAATGATACCAGTATGTGATACTATATTCGATTCTCGCGAAATGTGACATTGATCGGTTATATGCGATATAGCCGGGTTATTGGATTAAGTGTTGATTCGATAAGTTGTTACTTTAGATATTAGTCGGTTATATGCGATATGACCGGATCATTAAATCAAGTGTTGATTTAATGATTTAATGTATAATTATATATTTGATATATTACTTTGCATTAACTAGTATTGGTTCACTTTAAATGGATTTTCTCGCTTGGATGTGCACATTGTATATGTGATATACTTTTTGTGCACTTGATTGTATCATGTTTGATGATACATGCTCTCTAGGGTTTGTGTAAAGATTAAACCATGGTTGTGTAATGGTTAGGGTTTTCTTTTTCATTTATTTATTTATTTCATTTTGGGTTTTATTTTGGAAAAGAAATGGCAAAAGAAAAGAAAATGGTTGCTAGTTTTGTTTTACATTGAAAGTTCATGATGCTTTGACTAAGTGACCATTTTGTCTTCATGCTTAACCCTAACCATTCCATTTAACCATGATTTATTCTCTACACTTGACCATGGTTGCAACATGATAAGTATTCCATTTATTTTCTATTTTGAATTAACTTATCATAATATTATCATCTTCTTCTTCTTCATCTTCAAAGAAGAAAAGCTTGCCTCATCAATGGCAAGTGATGAAATCATGTGAGAAATCCAATTCTAAAGTGAACCCACTTCCTATTTCTTCATCCTCTACCTCTTGCCAACTAGTATAGGGTGTTTCCTTCACAAGTTTTCAAGGCTTGGTGAAGGTGGAGCTTGATCTAGTGATGCCTCGACGTAGATCATCTTCGGCATCGTCGTCGATGACCTAGCCCGCTTTTTCTCCGATGAAGCCGATGCAAGAGTCATGGTTCGATTTGGACAGCGGAGAGGACTTCATCATGGAGCTATGGAGGTGGAGAAACGGATCTACAAAGGTTGTATTTCCGTTCTTTTAGTTTAGTTGTTAACTAGTTTTTGTTATCGCCTAAACTTCTAGCCAACGATCCGTCGTCGGGTTTCTCGGCACCGTAATTTTTGAAATTGGCATGGTTGATGCCTTGTGAGACCACTTGAGAGTGCCTAGGAACCCTACAGTGGTATCAGAGCCTAGCTAGAGCCTTAGGCGAAGTCTAGACGGAGTTTGAAGTCCGATCGAACCGAAACCCCAATATTTCCATGCTCTCTGGTCTTTTTCTGAAAAAGCGGTTTTTTCTAAATTAAAAATTCTTAAAAAATTCATCAGGAAATTCTAAGAATTACGGTGCAAAAATTACCTAATGATCTGTCTAAAGCGCGGCGGAACCGCGGCATTAGCCGCCTATTGCGGCGGTTCCGCGCTCATTTAGTGTCTTCTCCCATTGAATTTTGCACAGTAATTCCTATTTTGCAATGTTGGTTTTCCTGGGATATTTTTTTTCTGAACTCAAGAGTTGAGTTTTTTGGGTTGTATTGTGGATTCGATGATTCGATCGGATTATCGGATTTTGTCTATGTCGATTCCGGATAATTTTTGAATATGTTAAAAAAGTTCGACCGGATAGAAATACCCATCTTTTCCCCTGTCGGTAAATTTCCAAGTGTTGGATTTTTCCGTGGTTTAAAGACGTTCTAAGTAGTGCAAGTAACACGATGGTCCCTCTAGAAGACAACAAACCTTAACTCGATTATGTGACCGTCTTGAACTGCCCTTTGAACCTTCGGGTTTGGGGCAGTACGGCGTGCCACATGTGAGGCGTTGGCTTGACCCTTCTACGGCTGGACCGTTGGTACTGAGGCACGAACTGAATGTTTTTAGACTTGTTTCATGTGTTGAGCTGTATCGGGAAAACTTGGGTGTTTGAATGTTCGATCGGAAATTTTAACATTTTCTATTTATCCGGAATGGGATACAATAATTGGAATTCACAATAAGTTATGAGATAACTGAATGAATGTTATAAACATAGCAGTTTAGTCTCACTTGATCGGTTGCCACGGAATTTTGATGTGATCAAAAGTCCGTCGCAATCACGTAGCGTACACGGATACTCGCCGGGTAAACTTAATAGACAGCCTCGCTCCATAGCCCCGACCAAGTGACTGTAGGAGAACCCCATCGCCGAAAGCATCCGTTCGGGTGCTCGCGGTAGCAGTGTTCCGCCTTGGTGCACTTCGTCGACGGCGTCGGGGGTGCGGCCGCCTACTGAAGTTTGCGACGAGCATTCGATCAGGATGTCGGGAATCTTGTTGAATTGCCCGACTTGATATTGAAAAGAGTTTTCGATTTTGAGACTAAAATGCGGGGTTTATAATTGTTAGGCATGCGATGTCTAAAGAATTCATTTGGTCAGGCATGCGATGTCTGAGGTGATTGCGGATTCCAACTGTTGTAGTTTTAGACTTTCTTTTCTGTGACCGTAAGTGTAATATGTGATATCGCCGGTTTCGTTGCTATATGTCAACGACAATTGGGATACGCATGTTTACTTACGTTGATGACATGTGATGTTATGTGTTGCTGGATATGTTATATTGGATCGTCGTCTTTGAATAGCCGGGGGTTTTTATGTGAGATGAGTGTTTTTCATTTTCATTCATGTAAAATCTTGTATGTAATATTCTTTTATTGGGGCGCTTCCAGGTTGCGGAAGTTGTCACCGTTGTTGTATATTATTTACTTTTCCGCACTAGGATAGACCCAAGGAGGAGGGCACAAGTAACCGGGTTCTGGAGTCCAGTGGGAGACCAAGTCGAGGAGTCGAGTCCGTGTCTCCTAACTCTAGAATTGGCAGGGTTGCTTGCCACTCTCGTAGGGGTCTAGGGGTGTGGGTTTGGCTATTCATCACGACCGTGGAATCCGTGTTTTATACTGGCTCGTATTGAAAACACGGACGTCCTAGTATATCCAATATTTCATATGATTCTTCTGCTGCGATATCTGTAATGTGATCATGTGATATGTTCTGTGATAGATACTGTATATAGTATATATGATATATTATATAGGCGTTACTTATGTTTTACACCCGCACTAGCCCTGCCCCGCTCTGCCGTTAGTTACCTAACCTAACGGTGCACGAGGGAACATCGAGGCGAATGCGGATGGCATAAGTGTACGTCGTATTTATCTGTGATGTTTAGGTACTTAAATGATGGGACTTCATTAATGTGATTAATGAAATAAAAGAAACCTAAGATGTTGTAGAATTGAATTTCAAAAATAAAACAGGTAGCTACAGTTCTTGCTTTGCACAGCGGTATATACGATATATCCTGCACCTTATTCGATGAGGAAAGGACCGAGATCCCTTCACCGGGAGTGACTCCTTTAGCAATAACTGGCAGATGCTACAACCTTCGGTTTGTCTTTTGATTGCTTTTAAGTGTTTTTGCTTTGCACAGTGATATATGTGATATATCCCGCACCTCATTCGACGAGGAAAGGACCGACGATCCCTTCACCGGGAGTGACTCCTTTAGCAAAACTAGAAAAGCCTCAAAAGCACTCCATTTCAAAATTCATTTGATCCTACAACGATATCAAGTTCATTACGCAATAGGTTTTCATAAAAACCTGTCGTAGCCCTCCGTCATTTCAGATAAGTAGTAGTTAGTATTCGTGCTGCGTTTGTTGGCCTTTGTCAAGGCGCAGTGTGCGGTAGCTAACTGGTGCTTATCTGCTTATGCATATGATGCAGATTGAGTTAGGGTAGTCGTGCGACCTTGTTGGCCTTTGTCAAGGGCCGTGTGGGTGGGTTTAATTCAATCAGGAAATGACGGGTTGAACTTGACTAGCATCCTATGGTTTGTTGGCCTTTGTCAAGGTCATAGGAGGTTAGGGGCAAAATATTATCGGGAATTTCAAGTGTTGAAATTTGCAATGTGATTGCATACCTCCTATGAGATAGTTGGATCCCGATACCCGCTGCGAGTAAGAGTTACTCCTGGGAAAGTTTTACACATTACAATTAGCCGATCAAGTAGGTGTCTAGAAAGGTGTCAACGAGGTTACGCCTCTGGAAAAACGAGGTTTACATTAATTAGGTTCGTGCGAAAGCACAGGGGACCTCCCTCAAAGTACCGACACTGGCCTGGCTGAAAGATTGGCGAACTTGTAGTGTGTAATTAATCCCGGCTAGTCTTTCCTTTTAGGGTTTGAAAGAAGATTTGATAAAAAGCAGTGGGAGCCATCCTGATTAGATAAAATAATAACCAATCTATTCTTGCAAGAGCGCACGCTGAGTGTTTTCTTCTCTCTCTCTCCTGGTAGCGACCATATCACGCCTTAATCAAGATAATAATACGGATATTTGACCGAACCCGCTTGTTATACTGAGCTGGGGAACGTTGGTCCCGCTCCAACTTATAATTGTTATAAGACCGAACAGGAAATTGGGGATTACCAGAATTCCCGTGCCGCCCAAACGAAGAGAGTGCATGCTGATGCATCATCTTCGGGTGTGTTCATTACAAAGAACTGTTTCTCTGTATCCTCTACGTCCTGGGTATGTGATACCAGATCAGGATCCCAGATATGTAATCTGTTACATAGGGCTACAGATAGGTAGAGAACTGAGAACGGGTGATAAGTTTCATGAGGCAGAAAACGGGGCAAGTGTTGCAGCCAAGTCTGTTGGTCACTGTCACCCTGTTCTACCAATACATTGATTCTGAACGAATGTTATTAGATACCGAACCTGATACACAAAATCATATCACTCTCTTTACTAGTAAAGAAATGATAAAATTTTGTATTGTAGGATAATGTTTTGGACATTTCCTATATCAAAAGTTGATCGGTTCAGGCACGTTATCTAAAAGCATTTATGTTCTAAATCAAACTACAGTTCTTAGTATACAGAACACACACAAGTGGAAGAGTTCAGAAATGAACGAATCCTTCTTGAGGTATTGTAGACTAGGTCATATCAATGCGACCCGACTGGCTGAGTTACATTTAGATGCATATTTAAATCAGTTTGAATTTACATCTTGTGAAACTCGCCAGTCATGTCACAAAGATAAGATGACCATAGCTCTATTTATTAGAAACAGAGAAAGAGTTAGTGAACTCTTGGGATTGATACATGTTGATGTATGTAAGGTCCCCTGTCTACACATGCCAGGACTGGTTCTTTATACTTCATTACGTTCTCTGATGATCTCTTTAGATTCAGACATATGTTCTTGTTGAAACACAAGTCCGAACCTTTTGAGATATTCACAGAATATAAGTTAGAAGTAGAGAACCAAAATACGGGTATAAGTATTATGTCCTATGATGAGATCAAGGAGGAGAATACTTGAGCACGGAATTCCTGGACTATTCTAAAGGAGAATGAGATTCTCTCTCGGCATTACTCCTCCGAATACACCATAGCACGATGGTGTATCGGGGCGGAGCAATCACACCCTATATGATATGGTGTGCTCTATGATGAGTACTACTGAGTTACCTATTTCCTTTTGGGAGTTATGCACTTGAGAAGCTGCATACCTATTGAATAGGGTTCCAATCAAATCAGTTGCCTACCATCTCATATGTGATATGGAAAGGGAAGAGCCCATGTCTTAAGCTAGTTAAAGATTTGGGGTTGACCGGCCTATGTCTGAAAGCAAAATCCGGACAAGCTCGAGGCAAGGTCTGTAATGTAGAACTGGAAAGGTTCCAGCTATACAAACTACAGCTGATGATTTGATAGAACCAAAGGATTCAGTATATTCCAACGAACCTCAGCCTCTCCGCCGATCTAGTAGGGTTCCTCACCCACCTGAGAGATACTTCTGTTTCTCTATGACAGTGGGAGCGAGGATTGCATCATGAGATGATGACCCAACTAGTTTCGAGCTGGCCATCAGGAGTGTGACTCTGTAAGAATGGCTGGATGCTTATCGATCTGAGATGGAATCCTTATACACCAACAAAGTATGGACTTTAGTTGCTATATCTGAAGGGTTAAATCCCCATCAGGAGAAAGTATATCTTGAGAAGATTACTTGGTGTAGATGGAAAAGTTGAGACTTTCAAAGATAGACTTGTTAAAAGTTTGCATCATTGACCAGGTGTGGATAATGATGAAACCTTTTCAAGTAGCTATGCTTAAGTCCATCCAGATCCTACTTGTCACGGCTACATACCATGACTACGATATCTGGTGGTTGGGTGTCATGACTGCTTTTCTAAATGATGTTTTAGAAGAGTGCGTCTATAAGTACACAGCCAGAGGGCTTCGTAGATAGTGGGAGCAGCGGAAACGTGTGCAAGATGCTTTATAGGATTAAAGCAGACATCGCGGAGTTGGAACATCTGTTTTGATGGATTAGTCAAAGAGTTTGACATCATCAAAATGGTAGATGAACCTTGTATAAACAAAAAGGTAGTAGGGAGTATGGTGGTGATCCTCGTAGAGTACGTGGATGACATACTCTTGATAAGAAAGGAGTTTCTTATGGTACGCTCGATCAATCTCCTTTTATCACAAAGATTCTCCGTGTAGGATCAAAGTGATACCTCCTAAATCCTGGATTTTGGATCTATGAGATAGATCTAAATGGATGTTAGGATTCTCACTAGTTGTAGTGAGATGGTATCAATTGATCCTGGGAAGAATCACTGGAAGTGTTCCAGGGTGATAATGACGACTGAGTGTCAGTCACAGGCATTGTCTTTACCCTCAGTAAAGGGACGGTATGTTGGAAGAGTTCCAAGCTAGATACCGTGACATACTAGACGATAAAGGCTGGATACATCGCTACTTAAGATGCTACCAAAGAGGCTGCTTGGGTGTATATTAGTTCATGAGATGAACTACGTTCCAACCATTGTGAGACAATGGAGTTGTGGCTTATGCCAAGGAACGCCGGTCCCATCAGTGATCCAGACATACTCTGAGGCAGCATCACCTGATCATGGAGATAGTTGATCTCCAGGGTGATCGAGGTTAGGAGAGTAGACTCAGAGGACAACACGGCGGATCCACTCACAAAGGCCTTTTCCCAGAGAGAGACTTTTATGGGATGGTTGAGTATGAGATACTACAACCACTGCTATCAGATGGCCCTAGTGCAAGTGGGAGATTGTTAGTTATATGTATGCCCTAGAGGCCATTACTGTACATAGGATGTATATTGTAGTGGATGCTGGGACATATATAGGGAGGACTTTCTTGCTCGACATGATAGTATGCTATCTGGTTGATCTTTACCTTAACGTGTACACTGATTGTCTCCCTGTTACATGTTGGTAAAGCCCTTAGGATGTGTACTTGACTACCTGGACAATGATGCGGATCATACTAGTGGGGACATAGTAGTCCATAAGTACATCCTTCAAAGTCCCTAGTCGTGGGTGTATCGAGACGGGGCATCGATATACCAGAGTAGACTAGCGTATACCTTCTCGACCCATACAAATGGGCGATGGATGATCCCATATCCATTGGTGTTTGATATCAGAGATGATATACGGGTGCTCAGTGGAGACTGGGTACACTGGACGGACTCGCCGAGAACTCCCAGATGGTATTATACCATACGTCAGATGGCAGTTCTCTGGTGACACTGGTACAGAGTAGTCTGTTGACCCGAGATCGTCATAGAGTCTTGTGTGGTTCCTACTGTGCTTTGATTTCCATCTTACCACATCCAAGAGGGCGTGCAAAACGGTGGTTTTTGGGTACAGTCCCGAGTCACATGGAGGCAATGAGCGATAGGAGGGGATTCGTCTCTCCCGGTATAGGGAGTTGATGTTGCGCTGTGTTCGATTGGCTATAACCGGAAATCCCTGGCCAGGGTTGCTGAGATTTACTGGTAAGTGTTACCAGTAGTTTCTCGAACTGTTATAGGCCTCATATCGACACGACTTATCGAGCTATTGGGGCCTGACGTTTACCACCCCTAGGCAAGATATGCGACATATCAGACGATCAGACCGGACTGTACGGTAGTGTTACTGGTTGGATTCACTGGAGTGTGAGCGGGCTTGCTCGTCGATCTTCTGATCGCTCAATACCCGGGTTGCCGTTACGTTTAGCAGACCGCTTGCGGCTTGTGGGTGCTTGATATGATCATCACCTGCTGCCGGCGTATTGACGAGTCTTTAGAGTCCTACACAGAGGTTTCCTGGCTCAAGCGAAACGAAATAGGAGCGCATATGAGATATGTGCGGGACCGAGAATGATACCAGTATGTGATACTATATTCGATTCTCGCGAAATGTGACATTGATCGGTTATATGCGATATAGCCGGGTTATCGGATCAAGTGTTGATTCGATAAGTTGTTACTTTAGATATTAGTCGGTTATATGCGATATGACCGGATCATTAAATCAAGTGTTGATTTAATGATTTAATGTATAATTATATATTTGATATATTACTTTGCATTAACTAGTATTGGTTCACTTTAAATGGATTTTCTCGCTCGGATGTGCACATTGTATATGTGATATACTTTTTGTGCACTTGATTGTATCATGTTTGATGATACATGCTCTCTAGGGTTTGTGTAAAGATTAAACCATGGTTGTGTAATGGTTAGGGTTTTCTTTTTCATTTATTTATTTATTTCATTTTGGGTTTTATTTTGGAAAAGAAATGGCAAAAGAAAAGAAAATGGTTGCTAGTTTTGTTTTACATTGAAAGTTCATGATGCTTTGACTAAGTGACCATTTTGTCTTCATGCTTAACCCTAACCATTCCATTTAACCATGATTTATTCTCTACACTTGACCATGGTTGCAACATGATAAGTATTCCATTTATTTTCTATTTTGAATTAACTTATCATAATATTATCATCTTCTTCTTCTTCATCTTCAAAGAAGAAAAGCTTGCCTCATCAATGGCAAGTGATGAAATCATGTGAGAAATCCAATTCTAAAGTGAACCCACTTCCTATTTCTTCATCCTCTACCTCTTGCCAAGTAGTATAGGGTGTTTCCTTCACAAGTTTTCAAGGCTTGGTGAAGGTGGAGCTTGATCTAGTGATGCCTCGACGTAGATCATCTTCGGCATCGTCGTCGATGACTTAGCCCGCTTTTTCTCCGATGAAGCCGATGTAAGAGTCATGGTTCGATTTGGACAGCGGAGAGGACTTCATCATGGAGCTATGGAGGTGGAGAAACGGATCTACAAAGGTTGTATTTCCGTTCTTTTAGTTTAGTTGTTAACTAGTTTTTGTTATCGCCTAAACTTCTAGCCAACGATCCGTAGTCGGGTTTCTCGGTACCGTAATTTTTGAAATTGGCATGGTTGATGCCTTGTGAGACCACTTGAGAGTGCCTAGAAACCCTACATGATATAGGCAGTAGCTAGGATGCATCTCTGCTTCAACGACAGTGTTTCCTTCGGAGGGTGGTAGCTTCATTCCCATTAATATGGCTTTGGCAAACCTCTTCCTCGTTTTGAACCTGCTTTTATTCGCGGCGGATGTACTTTGATCTGGCGGGGGTATTTCCGCCCTTTCATCCAGTCGCCAACGTTTGCCCTTTTCAAATATGGCCATTTCACGCCCCCGATCAGCTTTGCTTTTAAGAAGAGCCGTGTTTAGGAATGCATCAATTATTTCATCTGATGGCCATGGGAGTTCTGGCTCAGGACCTGCCCCCAGTTTCTTTGTACAAGAAGCCTCTTCATTGTCTAGCGATGAATGAGAGATCATATGGCAGCTTGCCACGTAATCTTCAGATCCATCCGATGAGTCTTCTCCATCATCTCCGTCTTCAAGGACGTGGCCGAGAAACTCTTGGAGCATGATTGGAGTCCGCGCCTTCTGGTTATACTCTTCTAGCGCGTCGATTTGTTTCTGCAGGTCCGTGCGCTTGTCACCAGGCTTCACGGGCTTTTTGGATTTCTTCTTCTTTTTCGAAGATTTCGACGGCTGGGTGTATGTGCTTTGGTTATTACCACCGATTTTTGGAGTCAGGCGCGGTTTTAGCATCCCCTCGATGATCTCAGGTTCCAACGGATTCTTCCACCTGATCGCCGGGCATGCCTGGAGATCATTCAGCATTCTTTTGGTTTTGGCTGAAAGAGCCACCTCCCATGGAGCTTCCTCAACAAAAGAGCATGTTGCCCCCGGTGTGTCCGTCTTCTTAGGAGTGTGCGGTTGTGGTGGGTTTACTTTCCACTTCTCAGACAGTGCAAACTTGCCTTGTAGGTACTGATCCTCGATCCATCCCTTAAAGACGAAGCAATCTTAGATCGGATGGCTTACCGTTTGGTGGTAAGGGCAATAATTGGGATTATTCACTTCGCTGGGTTGCGATGGTCTCCTTGGATTCGGCAAATTGATGACCCTGTTGCGCATCGCCAGCTCGAATAGCCTTTTCGTTTTATCCCGCGGGAATGAGTAAGGGCGCTTCATTTTCTCATTATAATAGCGTCGTCTCTCTTCCAATTGATCCGTTAGTCTTGGATCACTGGGCTGCTGTTGGGTGTTCGCAACGAAGGTCGCCTTCCCTTTACCCTTATCGTTCCGCGGCTCCGGTTTCGGAGCAGACGGTCTATAACCCATCTGATCCATCTGGGTTAACTTGTCGATTAAATCCTGGAACGTGGTCGGTTTGAAGAACATCATGAACTGTGAAATAGTTGCATGAGGGTCTAGGGTGCCAATGAACATGCCCACTGCTGGTGCTTCCTTAATGCGCTGTTCGTACTTCGACCATAGATTTCGCCATCGGATTGCGTATTGAACCCAAGTTTCATCCGGCTTCACCCTTGCATTAATTAATGCCGTTATTGGAGTGCGTTCACTAGCACTCGCGAATTGCTGGGTGAACAACAATTGCATCTCCGCGAAAGTTTTGACGGAGTCGTTTGGAAGTTCGGAGTACCACTCAAACGCCGTTTCCGATAAACTGCCGATGAATTGGCGGAGCAAGAGCTTATCATCGCCCCCGGTGTTGCCGCACAGAGCTCTGAATTGGGCGACGTGCTGATAGGGGTTGCCTGTCCCCTTGTATATATGGAATTTGTGGATCGTGTATCCTGGCGGGTACTTTATCTGATCATACCAGGCTGGATACGGTCGCCCAGTTTTGACAACTTGGCCAGCCGCCTCATTTGCCTGGTGAACTTTTATTTGCTGAGCAATATAGTCATCCAGGGCAGCTTTACAGATTGTCTCCTCCTTGGCTGTTGACAGAGCCGACAGAGGATTCGATGTTTCTCCTCTGTCATTTTCAATTATTATTGGAGGATCTTCGGCTGGGGGATCCGGCTGGATCATCATGCCCACCATATCTTGGAATAGCAGGGCCATTTGCTTTATATTGGCCGCTTGTTCCGCAGCCTCTTTGTCCTTCTTCTCAAGCATTCTCTGAAGGAATTCAGCATCAGTTTCCTGATCATGGCGCTGCTCCGTGAATGTTTCCGGGCTTTCTTTTGGCCCGGTGAGTGCGTCCATCGCAGTCAGCATCTCCTGAAGCTTCTGCTGCTATTGTTCCTGAGCTCTTGTGATGGATCGGGTGAGTGGTCGGTGGCCCGTAGAAGCGCGACTATCCTTTTTCCGGGATGCCATATAAATAGTATGGACCGTTATGCCCCCAGACTTGGGGCTTTTAGTCTCGGCGTCTTTGCGATCTGCCGTAGTTATTGGGGCTTTCTCTGGCCTCCTTCTTTTCTGAGTGGTTGACGTTGAGGGGGCTGTTGCGGAGGGCACCCAGGTGGTTGTCGTCCTTTGAGTTCTGACAGGACGGTCCTCTTCCATCTGAGCCTTCAGCTTCTTCTGTCGGCGGAGGTAGTCCTGATCGATCACCGACTCCTGGACACGTTGCCAGACTTTGTAAACTTTGGAAGACAGCCGTTGAGGGGACTGTTCCGGCTTTATTTCTGTGACAGTGTCCACCGGTGGCGGAGATCTTTTCAGTACGGCAGTAGGGGAGTTCCTGCGTACCTTGTTCAGCAGCTCAAAACTGTTCCCGGTTGGAACAGCAGCATTAATTTCCACCGTTGGAGCTGGTGGAGTTAGCCCAGAGGGGGAGTTGCCCCCGGCCTTCCTTACCCGGCGCCTGTGGCGATGTCGAGCGTGTCGAGCTGAAGGAGTTGGTTAGGTGATGGGGATGGCTTTGTCTTGCCCCCTGTTCAGTTGAGGGGCTGTTGCTGGCGTCAGCCTCTTGAAAACTGATGTCCGTTGAGAAGAGGTATCCAGCCGGTCAAAAACAGACTTCTGAGCAGGGATAGGAACCGTAGCGGGAGCCGGAACAGTCATTCTTGTAAAGACCGACCCTTTGGTAGGAGAAGCCGCCTTGACGACTTCAGGAGCAGGGATGGCTATCCTCTTCGGAACAACCTTCTCTGGGATTGCAGGCTTCATTGTGGGCCCATAAGAATTTTGGCCCAGTCTGGCGAAGACCGAGGAGCTGGAGCTGGACGACCCGTTGAGAGGGGCCGCAGTAGCTGTAAGCCGATCGAAGACCGACTTCTTAGGAGATTCCGGTGTTGGCACAGGA
The DNA here is from genome assembly GCA_030015575.1 of Agapanthus africanus. NCBI lineage: Eukaryota > Viridiplantae > Streptophyta > Magnoliopsida > Asparagales > Amaryllidaceae > Agapanthus > Agapanthus africanus. The sequence continues at coordinate 363,940,593 of CM057345.1, forward strand.
GCGGTGAAGCTCGTTGGCGGGAGCATAGTCCCGAAAAACAATCCTGTGATGGCTTGAGTGACCTGTTCCACCGGCATTGTGAACAGGGAAGCCGCCTGAGGCCCATAGGCTATGCCCCCAGTTGAGGCAGGACGTGGGTTGCAGTTGCAGTTGGAGCACTTTGCACAAGTGAACGCCATTGATCCTTCGCTTTCTGCACCAAGCCAAACGCCAAATCTTAGTACCTCGAAATCCAAGGGCAACCATTAACAAACCGCGATTCGCTCGCGAACACGACACACGAAGTGTGGAGTGGAAAGAGGAAAAGGTCCCACCGGGCGTGCTAGAATCTGTTTACTGCCGGAAATTGAGAAGACGGACGTCTTGCCTGAATCTGGGGGCAGATGCTAATTGGTGCTATCCGTCCACCTCTCCGAAGATGCCAAGTTGATTTATGGCACCATGTATCGAAGGTTTAAACGGATGCGGCCGATGTAGCAGACTTTGTCGGATTCCCCCTCGTTTGAGGGGTTTTGATTGTGGGGATGCTCTTCCTTGCTGGCGCAAACCCCTTCAGTTAATTACGCTACCGCATCACGGTAACAACTTTCTCCTTCTCCATATGGTCACTTCGTGTCGTGGGTATTTGTTTTGTGTTTGGTTGCCCGTGGATTGTATACGGAGACTAAGTTATGTTGTCGCCCGTAGGGCGTGGACAAGTCCAAATCCGTATCTTTCTTAGATTTGGTTTGGGGGTTGGGTTTAAGGATACGTTAGCCTCATTTGAGACTAAGATCAACTTAAACGTTTGTTAAGGATACGTTAGTCTAATTTTAGACTAAGATCGACTTAACGGGATTGTTTAGATCCGACAAGAGAGCAATTGGGCTCTATTGTTTAGTGTAATGACATTGCGCTCGATAATTAGTTTAAGGACATTGCGATCCGTTGTTAGTTTAAGGACATCTCGGTCCGTTGTTAGATTAAAGAAATCGCGGTCGAGGTTAATGACATCATAGTCCGTGGATTTAAGGACTCCACAGTCCGATGTTAGTTTTAAGATATCATGGTCGAGGTTAAGGACATCATAGTTCATGAGTTTAAGGACCCCACAGTCCGATGTTAGTTTTAAGACGTCACGGTCGAGGTTAAGGACATCATAGTCCATGAGTTTAAGGACCCCATAGTCCAATGTTAGTTTTAAGACATCACGGTCGAGGTTAAAGACATCATAGTCCATGAGTTTAAGGACCCCACAGTCCAATGTTAGTTTTAAGACATCACGGTCGAGGTTAAGGACATCGTAGTCCATGAGTTTAAGGACCCCACAGTCCATGAAATGTGTGGTTGTCGGGACCCGTCACCTCTTTGAAGACGTTGAGGAATTACAACGACAAATATCAAAGGAGTGAAGAGATGTACTCTTGAACCAAGGTGAGTTGGTTGAAAGAGCAGATGTGCTCAATTCAAAATAAGTTGAGGACTTATGGCCAGAATTGGGCTATGTCCAATTAAAATGTTTTAACATTTTTATTCTTGCTCTGGCTATTAGGCTTTTATTTGGGCTCGGCCCTTTTAATAATGCTAAGCATTGGGCTCTGACATCTTTTGTCTTGTATTAAATGCATAGCATTTATCAGAAACAAAGTGGTATTCTGATAGTGCGCCACGGGGCGTGTCTGGCACTTTGCGCCGATTAAAGAGCGCATTGCGCTAGCGTACACGAAGGTGACACGTGTCGTGCTTAGCGCTAAGCGCTGATTCGTTAGCGCATTTGCGCTTTCCATTTATGAGCGCTTGAGCTAGTCTGTTGGCGCCCCAGCGAGCGATACGTGGCGCGCTTGGCGCTGAGCGCCAGTCTATGAGCGCAACGCTCTATTTTTAAGGCGCAAAGCGTAAGTGGTGTCTATGGTTGACACGTGGCACGTTTTTGGCGCTAAGCGCCGATCCAAGGAGCGCAAAAGCGCAGTTCATGAGTGCAAAGCACTTTCCAATAGCGCAAAACGCATTTGATCAATTTTAAGATCAAAGAACAAATTTATGTTCTTCTAAGGAGGCTTTGCCTTAAAATCCAAAACCAAAAAGTTCTTGTTTTTATAAAAGGGCTCTGCCTTTATAGATCAGAAGATCTTTGAATGAAGTAAAATACTTCTTTTAATTTTTTTATGATTAAATCTTTTGATCTTTTCTTTTTTATTAATGATCTTGGTCTTTTTTCAGATCTATGATCCTTTTAGAAGAGGATTCTTCTTTTTACGAGATGGTTTCATCTCTGTTATTCAAGAAAATAGTTCTTTACTTTGAAGATGAAGAAAAATCTTCTTTTCTTAAGAGCTTGCTCTTTTTTTTTTGCAGAGGGTTTTTTCTCTCTTCTTCTGTATTCTCTATATTTTTTAGACTTGAAGTCTAGGGTCCTTTATATAGGGCTAATTGATTTGTTAAATCAGTTTTAAGAGATCTTTCTCTGATTGATTTGGGAATATTTCTCATCGTTGGATTTTTGATCCTAGGGCTTCTGTTTTGCAGAAGATAATCTTCTTGTTTTAATAAGATTGAGAAATCTTTCCATGCAGGATTTTTTCTGTTTTTGGTAATTTATTATTTACCATTGGATCGTTGATCCAGCGGTGCTTAAAGCACAATTTTGTTGTTTGAAAAGATTTTGAGAAATCTTTCCTTAACTGAATATAATTCTGGTTAATTAATGATTTATCATTATTTTTAGATCCTTTGATCTAACGGTGGGAATTTCTTAATTCCAGCACTGGCGCACCTACGTTCGACACGTGGTGCGCAGTGCAACTGCGCTAGCGCACCCGTGTTTGACACGTGGCGCGCAGCGCAGAGCGCTGGATCTGAAACGTTACTTCAACAGAGGTGTATTTTCACCTTCCTTTTTAAGTCAAACTTGTATTCCCTAGAACTTTCATTTCCCGAGTCTTGGAAATCGTTCCACTGTGCACAAAATTTTCTGTGCTTAGTCTTTATAACTCGAAGCAAAGCTTCTTTCTTTTCTCATCTCCAAAGAACCCTCTCAATTATGGCTTGTAACGGCCCACATGCTCGTAGACAATCGTGTGAAGTGCCCATTGAGGACATTGTTCCTCGGTTTGCTGTGCGCTTGGTGGATCCTTCTTTCACGGATGCCGAGTGTGATGCAGTGATGTATGAACTTGTGATCCGTAAGGGGTCCCCTCTTCCAATGGGATACATTTGGCTCCGGATGATTCTTCTTGCCATGCTCGATGACATCCCTCCTCACCCAGCGGAGATGACCCTGGCGATGCTTGATGCGGCTGAAGACAAGCTCGAGTGTTTCGATGAGGCGTGCCTGATTACTCAGGCTCTGAAAGATTGCTCGGTTCACCTGTTGGGCCAAATAAGAGCCCGGTGGGCTATTATGTCTGCTTTTGCGATGGACATGGCGCCAATCGGTGGGGAGCCACTCCTGGTGAAAATCGTCGTTTTGATGTGCTGGAGAAGGCGGCAAGGGAGTTAGAAAATTTTGTATATTGTTTTGCTCACCCTTGTGCCACTGATCCCTTGTTTGGTGATCTTTTTTAAATGTAATAATAAACAAATGTTTTAATTAAGTATTTTATTATCCGTTTAGTGTTCCTTTGTTTTTTAATTCTTTGTTATGGCTATGCGCTGCATAATTTGATTTGCTATAATAAGGTGCAAGTAATTCTTATAAGGGTGAAGCGCTTCTGTGCTTTGCACGTGAGCGCTGCTTCAGAGTCTTTGACTCTTTTTCTAGGCGCATTTGATGTTAGTACCTTTCCTGAAGCGTTGCTTCGCTTTCCAAGCTTGGAAACAGAGGTTTGCTCTAATTTGAGGTGCGTAGCGCAGAGTGCAGCGCAACTGCGCTAGCGCACACATATTTGACATGTGTGTGCGACGCGCCTAGTGCTAGCGCACTCGTGTTTGACACGTGGCGCGCAGCACGCCTGACGCGAAACCTGAAGCGTTGCTTCAATTTTTGCCTTTAGAATTTTAATATAGAGCTTTGCTCTTCTGAATCATATGTAGATTTCTTAATCTTTGATAAAGAACTCTTAAGAGTTTTCTTATGGATCTTGAAGATCCCAGAATCTTTAGTTCCTAAAAATTAATTGATTTTAATTTTCTTTTCTGATGGGTTTTTCCATCATCATTACAGAGCCAGGTATCTTGACCTTGAGCGCAGCGCAACTGCGCTAGCGCACCCGTGTTAGACACGTGGCGTGCTGCACAGCGCAACTGCGCTAGCACGCCTATGTTTGGCACGTGGCGCGCAGCGCAGAGCGCTGGATCTGAAGCGTTGCTTCAACTTTTAAATTTTGAATTTTGAAACAGAGCTTTGCTCTGATTGGGGGTGCGCTGCCTAGGGCGCAGCGTTCTTGGCGCTGGCGTGTCTGCTTTTGACACGTGGCGCGCAACGCGCAGAATCTGAAGCGTTACTTCAATTTTTGAATATTGAAATCTTGGAATTTGAACAGAGCTTTGCTCTGATTGGGGAAAGCAGAAGTGTCGCTTCATTTCAAATCATGGAATTTGAACAGTGCTTCGCTCTGATTGGGAAAACAGGAGGATGTCCCCGGGCCTGAACAATGCCTTGTCCAAGCAACTGCAGGACGAGGCGATCGACAAGTTGCACACGCTCCGTCACTTCAGCCTGATCATGAAGAGCAGGCGGGATCGCTCAGCGGCTCTTCTTCTGGAGTGTTTCCAGAAGAGGCTGATTGCCGACTCTTGCCCGGCGGGTGCGGTCTATGGCCCATCCGTGGCATCTCGGGTCCGCGGGAACCATGATAGGGAGCGGGCCGCAGAAGCTAGGGCTTGGCTGGCGGAAATCTCCTCTGAGTACCTCCAGCAGTGCTTCCTTAATCCCCGACCGCTTTTACTGTAATATGTTTGCATATATTTTTTTTGTGTAAGGCTGAGGAGCCCGTAATACCACTCAATGAACAAAGTTCTTCTTTTCCAATGTGCTTTTGTCTCCGTTTTATCCCTTTAGCATTTTTGTATATTTTCTCAAAAACGAATCAGGGGATCTCAGAACCGTGTAAGAGAACAAAATTTATGGAAGAAGTCTCTTATAACTTGGGAGACTTAATAAAAATTACATTGCTTCGAAAAGAAGAAAATATATTCATTTTTATAGTTTGAGTTTCTCAGCGTTGTAGGGCCGAAGAAACATGCGTCCTTCCTCGTCTTGTAAGAGATAGGCCCCACCGGGCAATACTTCGGAGACGAGGAATGGGCCATCTTGGGAGGTTTGTTTCTGGACGAGACACGTGCAGTGAGCAGCTCTTCGGTGAAGGGCTTTGTAAGCGAGTCGGCGACATAGCTGGCCCCCTCACTCGATGGGTGACCCTCCCAATATATACCCTCAATTTTCTTTTCGGGAGCATCAAGACGATTATGGTACCCCGAGGATTCGGCTTGGTCGGAGTCGTGGCCTTTCCCGCTTGTGGCCAGCGCCTGGCTGTGACTCCGGTTCCGTTCTATCAAATTCCTCAGGTCCCCCGGCGAGGTCCTTCTCGAGTCCTCTCGACGAGTGCCGTTCGTACGATCCCGTCGAGGGAGGGGGTGTCGGTCATGCCTGGGTGCAAGCGAGCTGACCGATACCTCCTCGGATGGGACAAGAACGTGACGGGCTTCACGGCGATGGGCTCTTTCATGAGACCGCGGCATGGGGCCATATGGTGCCTAACGGGTCCTAGAATCGGTCGTTGTGGGGGACTTGCAGTAGCCGGAGTGAGCAAGACATTGTTCGGTGGTGCCAGCGTGGGCGGCGTCATCTCCCCCTCTATGGAGGTCGTGATCCCCGGGCGCGGGAGCGGCGATCCGGGGTGCTGGGCCTGCCGTTTGGACGTGGACAAGGGCATCCATTATGGACGCAAGCCTATCGATCCTTGTCGAGAGGGCGTGGATGGCATTCGGTGGGGGAGTAGATCCGCTCGCGCCTCCGTTGTGGGGAGGGTCGCGGCTTGTGTGGGATTGCCACGGTCTTCACTCGCCATATAGTCGAAAACGGAAGATCAACTTTTGATAGGTGGAAAAATTTCTAGCTTTCCCACAGACAGCGCCAACTGATGGAGGTTAGGATCTCCTTCAGATGATGTCCTCCGTCGATCTGTCGCGAGCGTTGGTGAGCGGCTGAAATTGGTGTTGAGGGTTGCCTCCTGGAGAGTGCGGATCTTAGTGGGCTTGTTTTGAGGCGAAGCCGAGCTATATGAAAAAGAAGTCCCAGAGTGGTTGTACCATGGTGGACCCTTCGACGATCAAGTTAGCCGAGGAATTTGGGTAGATTAGCTGCTTATTGGAATAAAATTGCATTACCTGAGTCGTATGGCAGAGGGGTTTTTATAGTGGTCTCATGGAGTGAGCTGGTGCGAGATCTTCGCCGTCGGTTACTCCCCTGGCGTTACGCCTGTGTTCATATCAGAAAACTGCATTCTAATACCGCTCATTCATTATCTAATTGTTGTATTTATCGGTATTATTGACCAGTGTCTACTCAGTATTACAGATTACAGGTATCCATGACAAAATACTGGAAATGCTTCCAACAACACGGATATATCACTTGAGGGAAGACACTGCGACCAGAAACGCTAACCGACCGATACTTCAGGAGTTTCTTTACGCAACAAGTTGTGTACACATTTTTTTATCTAAATGGTCCAACACAACAAGTGTGTACACAAGACTTTTAAGCACATGTGGATATGATTTTATATGCAATCAAGGATATGATTCTATATGCATATGATATTATATGCATTCAAGACTAAAAAGGATGTGTTCAAATCAAAGGAAATCAAACAAATCAGCATGAGCCATAATGGGGCAGATATGAATCAAGCCATATGTGGGAATGAAGTGATGAGAATTTAATGGTAAAGATCATGTGTTGAATTACATATTCAAAATTCCCTCCAAACATTAGGTGCAAATCAGGTCGAATCAGAAGAAATAAACTAGACCAAGGAGATACAAAGGACAAGATAAAACAGTGCACCAAATCCTGCACCAAAATTCCATGTTTGAACCGGCCAAAAACCGGCTTGGCCGGCCTCATTGCTCCTGTGGGGCCCATCTTCTCACACCCCCTCTCTCTCTGCCAGTTGGTCTCGATTTTGTTGTTTATTTGATTTCTTTCTGAGCCTATAAATACAGACCATGGGGCAAAGGTTCAAAGGTGATTCTTTAGTCTTGGATTGTCATTCTTTGTCCAAGTTTTCTATTCTCCTTTCATGTAAATAGCTTAGTCCCCTTGACTTCTTAACCTTCTCTTGATCCTTCAACCTCTTCATTGAGCTTGAAAGTTTAAGGGTTGGTTATTGATCTTAAGGGGTTGTATCATTCTTGAAGTTTAATAAAGTGTTCTTTTGTGCTTCCTTCACCATGAGTTCTTCGCCCTCTCTTGATCTTGCAACCTCTTTATTGAGCTTGCAAGTTTAAGTTTGGGTTATTGAACCCATGTCTTGCAATATGTTCTTTGGTTCCTAATCTTTTACTTACACGCATTTTCATTCTTGTCTTTTATTACTTGCAATTTATTACCATGTCATTTAATTACTTGTTTGTAGTCTTTTCTTTTTTTTGTTCTTCTCTTTTGTTATCTCTTTTTGGTTTGTTTTGTGAATGGTGTGAATATTATTGTTAGGAAAAGAGAAAGATTTTGTAAGTTAACATTTCGCTCCTCATTTCCTTTTCCCGTCTTTTCCCATTTGAAACTCTGCCCAAATCTTATGCAAACGCTCCATTAGGCACCCTATCCTACCAAGGTAAAGGTGATTCCTAACCGTGACCAGTTGCATTCGGTTTGGCCGGAGGCAAAAGCAAGAGACAAGAACGGACGGATAAGGGTCAATAAGCCGGATTCCATGAATACCGTGCTTAAGTCCCCTAATCCACGTTGTTGCCAATTGTTCTAGCTTCATTGGTTAAGTTCGGCTCAAAGTACTTGAATACGGAATCCATTAACTTACACTATCCTATCGTTTCCTAAAAAGCCTTATACTTGAATATAACACATAGGTTAGATCACAAACAAATCTTCCACGTGCGTTAACTCGTAAGAACAAGAACATAAAACGCTCCGTCTCCCTGTGGATCAACCCGTGCTCATCGCGGCTAGCTGCAAAGCGACACCGTCCTGATCTCGGTTAAACTTTAGAACTTTTAAATATCCGACACGCTTTTGGCGTGCGATCAGCCTGCATGAATGATGGTATCCCCCAATTAATGACGAGATATGCTCGTTAATGGGGGGATACGGCGGTGTGGAACGCGGGATCATGGGGTGGCGGATATCTCGTGTCTGGCGAGATCCGCGGAGCCGTGGCGGAGGCGCTTGAGCTCTGCGTTCTTGGTTGTTCGGTAGAACCGGGGAGTCTTAGCTCGGCGGGAGGCTCAAGGCGAGGGGGAGGCCGAGGAAGCTCGGTTTTGTGATAGCTCAGAGGCAAGCAGGGAGGGCTGAGGAAGCTCAGCATGTAAGAGGGCTCAAAGGCGAGCTGATGGTTATTTGTAAGGCAAGCATATGAGTGTTCAGGGATCCATCGAAGGTCGGATCATGCCTCGGGACGATAGCCCCGGGGACGCCTCCAATGTATGGTGGTTGCTCTAATTCCGTAAGCCCCGGGACATGTCATCTTCTATGTGTCATGATCTGGGGAGTCCCCACTTATGAGTATCATCAGAACTTGTTAGGGGTTAGGATTACATCGATCTCAATAGCAAAAACTTAACTAACTCTCTCTCTTGATTCTTATAATAATAAACCTAAATTTCTTTCAAGTGTAGATTGTTAGGTCCGTAGTACCCGCGCCGCAAAACTCGCAGTCAAGACGGAAGCGAAAACAATTTTTTTTATGCAAGCACAAGTAACCATAACCCTAGAATCGATTACAAATATTAAACTACCAAAGCAAACATACAAAGTTAAAAAGGTTAGCTATCTTTGTAGCATGTCCGCCTAATTGCAGAACACCCCAACACCATTCTAAAGATTCTAGCAAGGCTCCGAAGTCGTCGGAAACAAACTTGCATGCTGATCGACCTTGCCGAAGATGATCCATCCTAGAGAATTCGAAATCAAGCTCTAGCTTCACACAAAGATGTCAAGTGAAGCAACTAAAAATCACAAGTTGCTAATTTGTGATGCCTAGCGATGTAGTGAAGAATTTCTCATGATTTCTCTCTCTTTCTCATTTTCTTTTCTATTGTAGAAAGCTAACATAAAGAAGTAAAGACAAAGAAGATGAGAATGCAAAACTTGAGCTTATCCCCTTCTCTTTTCCTTCTTATCCTACAATTGAAGTGGTGGGATTGTGACTCATCACAATGAGTCACAAGCCCGCACACTTCATATGTTTTCTAAATAGACTAGAAAAGAATGTGTAAGAATACACACACACACACATACATCCTAATATGTATCAAAATACATACATCCTAATATGTATCAAAATACATATATCTGTATTCGTACAAATACCCGTATTTGTATCAAAATACAAATACCGTATTCATAAAAATACCCGTATTCGAATCAAGATACAAATACCCGTATTCATACAAATACTCGTATTCGTATAAATACCTGTATTCGTATAAAAATACGAATACCAAATGAGAGATAATGAGAGAGATATAATACTAGCTCACAATGATCCGGCTATCTTTCAAACCTGCTAGTATTATCAAAACGTCCAATTAAAATATATGCATCAAGTACACATATTTAATCGAACCCCTGTACGTATCAAAATACGCACACTATATCGTTTCGCCTAAACTGGGAAACCCTCTATATGGGATTCTAAAGACTCGACAATATGCTGGCAGTAGGTTTAACCACAAGCACGTCAGTGGCACAGCTGTACGTAACGGTTACCCAGGTATTAAACGAAAGAAATGTTAGGAATATGTATGCCCTAGAAGCCATTATTGTACATGTGATGTATATTATAGTGGATGCTTGGACATATATATAGAGGACTTTCTTGCTCGACATGATAGTATGCTATCTGGTTACTCTTTATCTTAACATGTTGACTGGTATTCTTTATTTTCTTTCTCTCACATGTTGATAAAGCCCTTAGGATATGTACTTGACTGCCAGGATTATGATGAGATCATACTAGTGGGGCCAGGGCGGTCCAAAAGTAAATCCTTTAATCAGTTCCTAGTCGAGGGAATATCGAGACTACGGCATTGATATTCCAGATTAGACTAGTATGTATGTTTCTTGTCCCTTAGAGGGCAATGGTTGATCCTACAACCATTGGTGTGTGACATCAAAGATTGTACACAGGTGCTCATTAGAGAATGGGTACACCGAACAGGACTCACCGAGGACTCCTAGTTGGTAGTATACCTATCGTTAGATAGCAATCCTCTGGTGACACTGTTACATATTAGATTGTAGACCCGAGATCGTCATAGAGTCTTGTGTGGCACCCATTGTGCTTTGATTTCCTCCCTACCACGCTCAAACGAGACGTGCAAACAGGTGGATTTTGGGTACAATCCCGAGTCATATAGAGGCAATGAGCGATAGGAGGGGTTTCTTCTCTCTCGGTATTGGGGGTTGATGTTGCGCTATGCTCGATTGGCTATAACTGGAAGTCCTTGGCTAGGGCTGCTGCTGAGATTTACTGATAAGAGTTATCAGTAATTTCTCGAACCGTTATAGGCCAGACATCGGCATGACTTATCACGTTACTGGGGTCTGACGTTTACCACCCCTAGACATGATATGCGACATATCAGACGAAGAGACCGGACTGTACGGTAGTGTTACTGATAGGCTTCATGGAGAGTATGGACGAGCTTTCTTGTTGATCTTCATTTTGCTCAATACCCGGGTAGCCGTTACGTCCAGCTAGTACCGCTGACGGCTTGTAGGTAACTGATGTGATCATCACCTACTGCTGGCGTATTGACGAGTCTTTAGTGTCCCATACAGATGTTTCCTGGTTCAAGCGAAACAAAGTAGGGCACATATGTTGATATGTGCGTGGACCTGATTAAATATGAGTATGTGATACCGTATTGTAATCTGGCAGTTATCTGTTATCGGTTAGGTTATATGTTATATAACCAGATTATCGAATCAACTGTTGATTTGATAATGTGATGAACAGATAAATGATATTAGTCGGTCATATGTGATATAACCGGATTATTAAATCAAGTGTTGGTTTAATAATTTGATGTATATTTATATTTGATATAATTATATGTTAACTAATATCATTAGCTCACTAATTGCTTTATTAATTTATATATGTTAATATATATATATTTGATATATATATATATATATATTTGATATATATATATATATATATATATATATATAATTATATGAAGCATGGCTTGTTTTCTATCTTAAGAAAATAGAAAATTAGGTGTATATTGTGGAGATATTTATGGAATGGGCAAGGCATGGGTTTTATTATTTGTATATTATTCTTGACTCAATATTCAAGTATGGTTGCAATTTCTTATTGCATTTTTATTTCATGCTTGAATAAGTGAGGAGAGAGGGAGCCATTTTGAGTTGACTGTCATTCATTCTTTGCTTTGAGCCTTAGCCATTTCTTGAGCTCTTGCTCTCTACCATTTTCCTCACCTCACCTCCAATTTCAAACCCTCACATATGATGTGAATCATTGAACTTGTGAGAACCCTAGTAGAAAATCAAACCCCTACTTCACCATCTCATATTAGATTAGCAATTTGATGTGGTATGTTGTCTTCACTAATTAGATTTTAGTGAAAAGGTATCTAGATTAAGAAGACTTCGGGTGGATCATCTTCGGCACGAAGATCTTCGGAGGAGGTGAATCCAAGCTCGAAGAGGAGCCTGGTGGAGTCGCGTAGACTACAACCCGGTGCTAAAGAAAAGAAGGACTCGATCTACGAGGGTATAACATTATTTCCTTCTCTTGAGTGGTTTATATCATCATAGAAAACCCTAATATTCTAGTATAGATCTTGTTAGTCTAACTTAGCTCCTAATAAAAATTAAAATTCGGCATGCTTGATGCCACTAGAAACTCATGGTGGTGCTATGGTAGACTTTCATGGTATCAGAGCCAAGCTAGAACATTTGGGTAGGTCTTTATGATGTTAACATGTTGGATAGGTTTTCGAAACACCCAGGTTTTGATACTTTCTGTCGAATTTTTCAAGAGTTCAAATTTTCATGATTAAAAATATCTAAAAAATCGTGCAGGGTTTTTTATGGAGCTACAGAAAATTTGAACCCCAAATCCCTCTAAACGACCGCGGAACCGCGGCCCATACCCATGTTTGGCGGTGGTTCCGTCGCACGTTAATGGTGTTAAGGGTTGTTTTCTTCTGTGCTGCTCTATTGTTAACTTTAGCACTTTCTGGGTGTTTTTGATCATGCTCAAGTTGTTCAGCTCTCTGGATTTTGTGGATGTTTCATAAACCGATCGAAATTTTTAGCGTCATGTAGATCTTGATGATATGTGATACAATTGTTAGAATCCGGATTAATTGGTTTTGTGAAAACTAATTAGTATATTGTAAATCTATTCGTTTAGTCTCTCTTGATCGATTGCCACGGGGTTTTGATCCGGATCAAAACTCCGTCGCAATTGCGTATAGTACGTGATCAAAACTTAGTCAGGAATTTTGTTGAATTATCCTACAGTTTATTGAAAAGATTTTTCAAATTGAGACTAAAATGCAAGATTTATAACTTAGGCATGAAATCCGGAATATGAGATATTCCGGGTTTATGATGTCTAAGGATATACGGATTCTAATTATTGTAGTTTTCCATTTATTTTCTGCGACAATAAGTGTAATATGTGGGGTATCCCGATCTGGTTGCTATATGTCAACGAGTTCCGGGATAGACATATTTACTTACCTTGATGACATGAGATGTTATGTGTTGCTGGTGATATGTTTTATTGGATCTTTGTGATTGAATAGCCGGGGGTTTTTATTTGAGATGAGAGTTTTTATATTTTCATTCATGTAAAATCTGTATGTAATATTCTTTTACTGGGGCACTTCCGAGTTGAAAATGATGTCACCATTGATGTATATTATTTACTTTTCCATATTAGGATAGACCCAAGACGGGGTGCACAAGTAACCGGGTTCTAGAGTCCAGTGGGAGACCATTTCAAGAAGTTGAGGCTGGGTATCCTAACTCTAGAATTGGTAGGGTTATTTGCCGCTCTCGTAGGGCTCTACGGATATGTGTTTGGCTATTCTTCACGACCGTGGAATCCGTGGTTCACATTACTGGCTAAATTTAAAACACGGAAATTCTAGTATATCTAATATTTCATATGTTGCTTCTGCTGCTTGGTTCTGTGATGTGATCATATAACTGCGTGAGACGATTGTTATATTATATATATGTTATATAATAAACGTTGCTTATGTTTTGCACCCGCGCTAGTCCAGCCCCCGCTCTGCCGGTAGTTAAGTAACCTAACGGTGTATGACGGGGCCCCATAGCGAATCGGATGGCATAAGCGTACGTTCTATTTTCGTTTCATTTTTCTGTAATATTTAGGAAACATTAAATGATGGGACTTCATTAATGAGATTAATGAAAAGAAAAAAACCTAAAGATGTTCTAGAATCAAATTTTCAAAAAGGGTAGCTCTAGTTTTTGCTTTGCATAGTAGTATTCCTTGATGAATATCCAACACCTCATTCGATGAGGAAAGTGCCGAGATCCCTTCACCGGGAGTGACCTCTTTAGCGAAACTAGCAAATGCTACAGCTCACTCGGTTTTGTTTTTGATAAGCTTTTCTAATTCTTACTTTGCATAGTGGTATTCCTTGATGAATATCCAGCACCTCATTTGACGAGAAAAGAGCCGAGATCCCTTCACTGGGAGTGACCTCTTTAGCGAAGCTAGAAAAGCCTCAAAAACACTCCTTTTCAAAATCATTAGATTCTACAAGGATATCAAGTTCATTACGCTCATGGTTTTTTAAAAAAACCCGTGTAGCCCTCTGTCATTTAAGATAAGTACTATTTAGTATTCGTGCTGCGTTTGTTGACCTTGTTAAGGCGTAGTGTGCGGTAGCTGAATAATACTTATCTGCCAGCACGTGATGCGATTTAGTTAGGATAGTCGTATGGCTTTGTTGACCTTGTTAAGGGTCGTACGGGTGGGTTTAATTCAATCAAGAAATGACGGGTAGAACTTGACTAGCGCTTATGATTTGTTGACCTTGTTAAGGTCATAAGTGGCTAGAGGTAAAAACCATTATCGGGAATTTCAAGTGTTGAAATTTGCAATGAGATTGCATACCTTCTATGAGATAGTTGGATCCCGATACCCACTGCGAGTAAGAGTTACTCCTGGGAGAGTTTTGCACTTTACAATTAGCTAATCCAGTTGGTGTCTAGAAAGGTGTTAACGGGGTTATGCCTCCAGGGAAACGAGGTTTATTTTAATTAGGTCCGTGCGAAGCACGGGGAACTTCCCTCGGAGTACCGATACCTTCCTGGCCGAACGATTGGCGAACCTGTAGGGTGTAATTAATCCCGTCTAATCTTACCTTTTATGGTTTGAAGGAAGATTGATAAAATCAGTGGGATCCATCCTGATTAGATAAGATAATAACCAATCTAATCTTGCAAAGAGAGCACGCTAACGCATTTCTTTCTCTCTCTCTCTCTCTCTCCAGGCATCAACCAATGTCACGCCTTAATCAAGATAATAATATGGATGTATTAACCGAACCTGCATATTATACTAAGCCGGGGAATATTGGTTCCGTAGGAATAGGGGAATATCAGGATTCCCGCGCCACCCGTGCGAAGAAACAGCATGTTGATGCATCTTCTTCGGGTGTGTTTGTTCCGAGAACTGTTTCTCAGTTTGTTCTACGTCCTGGGTATTGAATATCGGATCAGGATCCCACGTATGTAATTTGTTATATGGGCTTAAGAATGGTAGAGAACTAGGAAAAGGTGATAAATCTCTAACAGTAGGGAATGGTGCAATTGTTGCAGCCAAGGCAGTTGGCGAATATCACATTGTATTACCAACTGGTAATACATTGGTTCTGAACGACTGTTATTACGTACCAAAAATGATGTGTAATATTATATCGGTTTCCTTGCTATCTAAAGAAGGATATAAATTCACATTAGAGGATAATATTATGAGCATTTTCTAGAATCAAGTGTTGATTGAGTTTGGTACGTTTTGTAACGGTATATACGTTCTTAATCAAAGTACAGTTCTTAACGTACAGAACACAAACAAGAGGATAAGTTAAGAGATGAACGAAGCCTTCTTGTGGCACTGTAGACTAGGTCATATAAATGCGACAAGACTGGCTAAGTTGCATAAGGATGGATATTTGAATCCGTTCGAATTTTCATCTTATGAAACTTGCCAGTCATGTCTCAAAGGCAAGATGATCAAAACTCCATTTACTGGACATGGAGAAAGAGCTACTGAACTATTGGGACTGATACATAGTGATGTATGCGGTCTTATGTCTACACATACCAGGAATGGTTTTTTGTACTTTATTACATTCACCGATGATCTCTCAAGGTTCGGACACGTGTTCTTGTTGAAACACAAGTCTGAAGCTTTTGATAAATTCAAGGAATATAAGCGCAAAGTTGAAAACCAGACGGGTAAGAGTATTAAAATCCTTCGATCAGATCGGGGAGGAGAGTACTTGAGCACGTAATTTCGTGATTATCTAAAAGTGAATGAGATTCTATCTCAGCTTACTCCTCCGTATACGCCACAACACAACGGTGTATCGGAGCGGAGGAATCGCACCCTATTAGATATGGTGCGCTCTATGATGAGTACCGCTGAGTTGCCTATTTCTTTTTGGGGTTATGCGCTTGAGATAGCCGCATACCTATTGAATTAAGTTCCATCAAAATCTGTGCCTAAAACACTATATGAGATATGGAGTGGAAAGAGACCACATCTTAAACGGGTTAAGATATGGGGTTGTCCGGCCTATGTCAAAAGGCAAAATCTGGACAAGCTCGAGGTAAGGTCAGTTCTGTGTAAATTTGTAGGATATCCGGAGAATTCTCATGGATATATTTTTTACCATTCTGAGGAACAAAAGGTGTTTGTTTCTCAATATGCCACCTTTTTATAAAAGGAATTTATGTAAAAGAAATTAGTGGCAATGAGGTAGAACTGGAAGAAGTTCCAGCAGCACAAACTACAACTGACGAATTGGTGGAATCAGAGGATCCAATAGTACCCAACGAACCCTAGCCACTCCGCAGATCTAATAGGGTTCCTCATCCACTTGAGAGATACTACAGTTTTCTTATAGACGGTAGGAGCGAGGATTGCATCATGGAAGATGATGACCCAACTAGTTTCGAGTAGGCCATCACAAGTAGGGACTCTGTAAAATGGCTGGATGCTATGTGATCTAAGATGGAATCCATGTACACCAACAAAGTATGGACTTTGGAGGTTGCTCTTGAAGGGGTAAAACCTATTAGGACCAAATGGATTTTCAAAACGAAGATTGGTGTAGATGGAAAAGTTGAGACTTTCAAAGCTAGAGTTGTAGCAAAAGGTTTTCGTCAACGACCTGGTGTCGACTATGATGAAACCTTTTCTCCTGTCGCTATGCTTAAGTCCATCAGGATCCTACTTGCCATTGCTGGATACCATGACTACGAAATCTGGCAGACGGACGTCAAGACCGCTATTCTAAATGGTGATTTAGAAGAGAGCGTGTATATGATACAACAAGAAGGCTTCGTAGACAGTAGGAGCAGCGGAAAGATGTGCAAGCTGCTTAAATCCATCTACGGATTAAAGCAGGCATCGTGGAGCTGGAACATCTGTTTTGACGAATCTATCAAAGAGTTTGACTTCGTCAAAAATGTAGATGAAACTTTTATATACAAGAAGGTTGTAGAGAGTAAGGTGGTCTTCCTCGTATTGTACGTGGATGACATACTCTTGATAGAAAATGATGTTCCTATGCTACGCTCGGTCAAGTTCTTCTTATCACACAAGTTCTCCATGAAAGATCTAAGTGATGCCTCCTACATCCTGGGGATTAAGATCTATAGAGATAGATTTAAACGGATGTTGGGATTGTCCCAATCCAGGTACATAGACACCATACTATAGAGGTTTAGTATGGAAGATTCTAAATGTGGTAATTTACCCGCTTGCTCAGGAATCACTCTCTCCAAAGAAATGTCTCCCAAGACTAATTTAGAGGGGATCGCATGCAAGGGATACCCTATGCATCGGCGGAAGGCTCTATCATGTATGCGATGTTATGTACCAGACCGGATGTAGCTTACTCACTAGGTGTAGTGAGCAGGTATCAATCAGATCCTGGGAAGAAACACTGGACAGCTGTGAAGAACGTTCTTCAGTACTTGAGAAGGACTAAAGAAATGTTCTTGGTGTATGGTAACGGTGAACTCCAGGTGGAGTCCTTTACCGATTCGAGCTTCTAGAGTGATAAGGACGACAGTAAGTCGGTCTCGAGTTTTGTTTTTACCCTCAACGGAGGGGCGGTGTGTTGGAAGAGTTCCAAGCAAGACACCGTAGCAGACTCGACGATGGAGGCTGAATACATCGCTGCCAACGATGCTGTCTGAATGAAGAAGTTCAATGCTGAGCTTGGTGTGGTTCCATCCATTGAGCATCCAATACCTGTGTATTGTGATAACAATGGAGCTGTGGCTTTGGCCAAGGAACCCAGGTCCCAAAAGAGATCCAGACATATTCTTATGCGGTATCACCTGATCAGGGAGATAGTAGATCGCTGGAAGATCGAGTTCAGGAGAGTTGACACGAAGGACAACGTTGCGGATCCACTCATGAAGGCCCTCCCCCAGATGTAGTTCGAGAGACTTTTTAGGATGTTGGGTATGAGATACTATAACACATAGCCTTAATGCAAGTGGGAGATTGTTAGGAATGCGTATGAGGCCATTATTGTACATGTGATGTATATTATAGTGGATGCTTGGACATATATATAGAGGACTTTCTTGCTCGACATAATAGTATGTTATCTGGTTACTCTTTATCTTACCAGTTGACTGGTATTCTTTACTATCTTTCTCTCACATGTTGATAACGCCCTTAGGATATGTACTTGACTACCAGGATTATGATGAGATCATACTAGTGGGGCCAGGGTGGTCCAAAAGTACATCCTTTAATCAGTTCCTAGTCGAGGGAATATCGAGACTAGGGCATCGATATTCTAGAGTAGACTAGTGTGTACGTTTCTTGTCCCTTAGAGGGCGATGGTTGATCCCAAAACCATTGGTGTGTGATATCAAAGATTATACACGGGTGCTCATTGGAGAATGGGTACACCGAACATGACTCGCCGAGGACACTTAGTTGGTAGTATACCTATCATCAGATAGCAGTCTTCTGGTGACAATAGTACATGTTAGTCTGTAGACCTGAGATCGTCATAGAGTCTTGTGTGTCTCCTACTGTGCTTTGATTTCCTCCCTACCATGCTCAAACGAGACATGCAAACAGGTGGATTTTGGGTATAGTCCGGAGTCACATGGAGGCAATGAGCGATATGAAGGGTTTCATCTCTCCCGGTATTGGGGGTTGATGTTGTGCTATGCTCGATTGGCTATAACTGGAAGTCCCTGGCCAGGGCTACTGCTGAGATTTACTGATAAGAATTATCAGTAGTTTTTCGAACCATTATAGGCCAGATATCGGCATGACTTATCACATTATTGGGGCCTGACGTTTACAACCCCTAGACATGATATGCGATATATCAGACAAAAAGACTGGATTGTACGGTAGTGTTACTGATAAGCTTAATGGAGAGTATGGACGAGCTTACTTGTTGATCTTCATTTCGCTTAATACATGGGTAGCCGTTACGTCCAGCTAGTACCGCTGTAACATTTCGAAAATTTAGATAATAAATTAATTTAGTTAATTAAATAATAAAATGTTAATTTAAAAAGTTATTGAAACAAAAGAGGATATTTCATAAGTGGTATGTGAAACTAAATAAATTGAAATTTTAGTATGTAACATAAATAAATTACAAGGGTTTTACTGATAAATTTAGCTTCATTTTAATAAAAATGGTGTTTATATAACAATATGTGTAATGAGGGGTTTATATGAAAATGTTAGTTTCTTTATGCTAATTAGGATTTTGTGAGGGTTATTATGTAAAGAGGATAGGTAATGGTTAGGATTAAGGAGGGCCTAACACACACCACACCTTAGGTTGCACCTTAAGTCTACACATCATGCTAGTATGAAAACACCACCATTTCTCATGGTGACACCACCTACTAGCATTATCACCCTATATTCTTATCTTGGTTAATTATTTCAGTTTATATATTAAGCTGAAAACCATTCTACTAATGCTTAGAAGAAAAGAAATCCTAGAACTCACAAAAGAAAATAAGAAAAGAGTGAAGTGAAGAGAAGGACTAGGTGCTAAGGATTCTCACCACAACCAAGCTAGGAGCTAAGGACTTGGGCATCTTGGAGGAAGCCTTTCAACAATCTCTGTAGGTATAATCTTTAAACACTGTAGGATTTGAGTTTAGTAGCTGTTTTGATTTAGAAAATCGGATATTGATAATATCGTATTTTAGGCAAAACTTAGCTCTGTGAAAATCTGCTATAGTTTAGATGATAACTAAATTGATCAAACAATACCTTAATCTTATAAACGAGACCTAGAATTAACCATAGGAAAACGAACCAGGGTGCTCGGATTTTGGCCGGCGACCAACACTAAAATTCCGAGCTCGCCGGACTTCTTGATGAGTTGGGATTTGTGGGTTTTAGGGTAAGTCTCTGTATAGGTATTAGGACTTTTGGTATTGTTTATTTAAGTTAATTTAACAGTATATGAAATCTGGAAGTTAATATCTGAAATGGGATTAAAACGTTTAAAACACGACACGGACGTTTCGTAATGCGATTCTGTTTTCTGTTACGAATAGCGATCGGATTAGATTCAGTTAGTATAAGTGATAAATATTGTAGAATGGTCATACGTAGTATAGTTAGTACATAGCACTTGTAATTTCATGTTTTCGCCGTATCGGAATGTAGCCGTTTCTTATACAAGTTAAATTCAATGTTAGATTTGAGTACGGGAACTTCGAAGCCGCAAAGAAAGGAAAAGGGATTGGTGATTTCTGAGTAGTACGACATATTTTGGTGAGTAGACTAAACATCTACCGGGGGATTTTGTATGAATGGCGTGATACGCCCGTAGTTAAGTTTTACAATTGTCCCTTCCTTTATAAAGTTGAACGTATGCATTCATATATATAAATATCATCATGTTAAAAAATTGTTAGAACACTGCACAAGTTATCGGCGAGTCATGCTGCACATGCACATATCTACATGTTACACTACACCTCGTCGATATTAACATGTCACCTACACCCTAAGTATTTGTTATGATTAAATATGTTTTCTATTTGTAATGGTAGTTAAATTGCATGAATTTTATTATGAATACTTATCATGTTTCATATTCGAGTATTAATAAGTATAATATAAGATGTATTGGATTATTTCGGATTTTTGGTTTTGAGTTTTATGTACTATTATGTGTAGTCAGGGATTTTCATGATTATGTGTCACGTCCACCATGAGATGTCGTTTTTATGATTTGGTTTTACTCTGAACTGAGTTGGGGGTCATACGGTTGCGGATTTACAAGTTATCCAGACTGAGTCGGGGAGCATATAGTTGGATACATGGTGGACCCGGTCGAGGCCGAGGGGCAGGATAGCCGCACTTTAGGCGGGGATCCTAACGAGGACACTCGATACCGGAGACAGTTATGAACACGGCGGTTATCTAGATGATACCGACCGGTGTTATTGAGTAACAGGATCGTTCAGGGAACGATGCCTGATGAAACACCGAAATTTTTTTCGATGTTAGACACGGAAAAATGAACCTGATTTAGAAAATAATTGATGAGATTTCAGTTTTGATTTATACATTGAGTATTACATATTCATTCTTCCTTCTGTTATCATACATCACATTCATTATTGTTGATATTAGTTCTAGTTCGTCATACTTACAATATCAGCCGATATATGTTAGTTTTATTCACTGAGTTGGCAACTCACCCCCGTTATGCCATAGTTCCTTGCAGGAGTCGTGTGGACGCGTAGCAGCAGTTCGGATCCACTTAACAGATTTTATTGCTCTTTTGCTAGGTGGGTTACCTATGCAGTAACCTCCTATTTTGGATATGTATACTTTGGATCCAGTATTACTCCATCAGACCATGTATATTGACTTAGGACAAAACATGTTGTATATTATGTAGACCGAGTGATATCGTTAGTTATGTTATCTTATGTTTTATTTAATCTTGCATGAAATTCATTACCTTGAGTGTTATACTATTTGCGTATTGATTTCCGCTATTTAGCATTGTTGCTCCCAACTAGGGATGCAATTTAATTACACAACTTAAATTGGATTCCTATTAATAATTCAAAAGATAGGCATTGTCGAAAGTTCAAACATCAGTTGTTACATTTCCATTATTAAAAACCTTTCGACATGCTACTTCATTCTTTCACATAAATATTGAAAGTTTCTAAATTTCCACAAAAAGGGTTTTTGATCTTGGTTTCTGGGTTACTCAGATTGTGTTAATATCTTTAGATATCATATAATCTAAGTGCCGGTCACATCCAAACTTCGGGTCATGACAAAGTTGGTATCAGAGCTTAGGATTAACCTTATGGAACCGAGTAGTGAATTGAGTATAGTAGGCTTTAATGTCGTTAGGTAGGTTGACCCTTGGTTGATGGAGTAGTTCATTTAGGATGAGTAGAGTACCATACATATGTTCCACGACATATTTACGCTACGATACTCAGCCTAAGTGACTTTAGGACATAATTATTCACACTTCCTTTCTTGATTCCATGTTTCCTGTGATTCAGTCGCAATGTCCTTATCAATCCTGTTTCTTACTCCAGCCACTAAGTCACCAATGACTACGAGGGCTCAGGGGGCCGCTGTTAGAGATGAGATTGGAGCGGGCTCGTCTGAGACAAGGACAGAGCTAGGCAGTATGCCTATCTTTCCTGAACAGAGTGATCCACCCTCTATTGATCATATAGCTAGGATGGAGGCGAATGTTCAGGAGATGCGCTGAATGATCGGATCATTGATAGTGATTAGTCGAGCATGGAGATCGGTCATTACTCCACGTACGGTTGTTCAAAGACCAAGGCAAATTCGTACTAATATATCAGCTCTTAGACATGTTCGCAGAGGCCGTGGCGGATTCTTTATGGACCAGTTATGTTACTTATACCCATATAATCAACAGCCCTTGCAAAGATGTTTCAGGTGTAGGTGTCTGTATCACTTTATCCGGAATTGTCCCGTGATGCGACAGGGTGAGGCATCGGTCTCACATGTGACTTCACCACCTTCACCACCTCCTTCGAGCACATTACCTCCTACACCTGTTGTTGTTCCACGCCAGATCAACGCCCATAAAAAGGCCGTGGTCGTGACGGTCATAATTCGAGAGGACGAGGAGGTCGAGGCACCAGGCCGCAGTTTTGGTCGAGATAGGACTCAGGGCCAGATATTCAGTTCGTACCCCATTGAGCAGAGGCCCCCATCTACCTGTTTTAGTTGTGGACGTCCAGGGCATTTCGCTAGGAATTGTAGACTCTAAGGAAGGACGTCAGGATGCTGGTAGGGGCCAGGCTCGGGTCTTTAATTTGACTCCACAGGATGCCCAGGCATCCAATGCAGTCGTAACAGGTATTCATTCAATATGTTCCTTAAATGTGCATATTCCAATTGATCCTGGTTCTATGAATTCATACGTATTTGCACACTTTGCACTTTCTTTAGGAAGAGAGTCGTCGTTGTTAGAGTTACCGCTAGTTGTGATTACTCCTATAGGAGATTCTTTTGTAGCTTGACATATATTCAGGTCATGTTCAGTACGTGTTAGTGATAGGGATTTATTAGTGGATTTGATTCTCATAGATAAGTTAGTTTTGATATACTTCTTGGTACGGATTGGTTGGCCGCTTGTCATGCGTAGTAGATTGTCGGAGGAAAGCGCTCAGATTCTGTTTTCCTGGTGGACCGATGTTGTTGTGCACGGAGACTGTAGTATAACTCCTGCCAACGTGACTTCTGCCCTTTGTGTGGGAAGGCTCTTGAAGAAGGGTTGTCATGGGTTCTTAGCGTTTGTTCAGGATGTAGGAGCCGCTGAAGTTCCGTTGGACCAGGTTCCGATCGCACAAGAATTTCCGGGTCTCTTTCCTGCTGAATTACCAGGATTGCCACCGATCGTGATATTGAATTTTGCATTGACTTGATTCCGGGTGCGGGGTCTATTTCTATACCACTTTATCGGATGACCCCGACAGAGTTGAAGGGACTTAAAAGTCAGTTGCAAGAGTTGTTGGATAAAGGGCTGGTCCGTCCGAGTGTATCGCCGTGGAGAGCTCCTGTCTTATTCGTTAAAAGGAAGGACGACAGCATGAGACTGTGCATCGACTACAAGCAGCTGAATCGAGTTACTGTACGAAATAAGTATCCACTACCTCATATCAATGACTCATTCGATCAGCTGCAGGTAGCTGGCTAATTCTCGAAGATTGATTTACGGTCAGGGTATCATCAGTTGAGAGCTCGGAAGGAAGACATTCCGTGGACGGCTTGTCGCACACGATGTGGGCATTATGAATTTCTGGTGAGGTTGTTCGGGCTCACCAATGCCCCAGCAGTTTTCATGGAGGTGATGAACTGTATTTCTAGGCCATTTCTTGACCCGTTCATTTTTGTATTCATGGATCACATCCTTGTATACTCCCGTAGGCGAGAAGAGCACGAGCAGCCCTTACGTATCACATTGCGAACCTTGAGGGAGCATCAACCGTTCGCTAAAATTCTATGTGTGCTTTCTGGCTGGATAGTGTGGATTTCTTGGGTCATGTGGCTCCGAGAGACGAAATATGGGTGAACCCAAAGAGGACCAAGGCAGTCCAGCACTGGCCCAAACCTGTGTCAGTTATGGAGATTCGCAATTTCTTGAGTTTTTCCGGTTAATACCAATGCTTTGTGCAGGGTTGTCTCGTATCGCCGCACCGCTGACATGTTGACCCGGAAGGAGGTTCCATTTCTTTGGACAAAGGCGTGTGAGCAGAGTTTTCAACAGTTGAAGACTCGCTTGACAACTGCACCCGTATTATCTTTTCCTTCGGGATCCGGTGATTTTGTGGGTTATTGAGGTGCTTCTCGAATAGGGCCAGGCTGTGTACTAATGCAGCACGACAGGGTTATCGCATATGCTTCTCGGCAGTTGAAGAAGCTTGAGCAGGACTATCCCACTCATGACTTAGATAAGGCTGCCGTTGTATTCCTACTGAAGAGTTGGAGGCAGTACTTGTACGGTGAGTCGTGCCAACTTATTCACAGACCTCATAAGCTTAAGGTATATCTTTCAGCAGCGAGAGCTTAATTGGAAGCAGCGTAGATGGATGGAACCCGTGAAGGATTATGATTGTGAGATTCTTTATCATCCGGGCAACGCGAATGTTGTGGCAGAGGCTTTGAGTCGAAGGCCCGGAGGTAGCTTATCGTATTTTGAGATCAATACAGAGATGATCTTTTGCAGACTGGCAGATTCTATATAATAGCCGTGTACAGTTTGAGTTCATATCGACAGAGGGATAGTTAGCTCATATTCGTAACCGCCCTCAGTTATTGGATCTTATTCGAGAAACACAGCTTGCCGACGCTCACTTGTTGGAGATTATAGATTGTTTAACCCAAAAATTCTAGTTACGATCTTTGTTAAGTCTATCTTAGCACCGGAAACTTTAAAATTCGGCTTGGTCGATGCCACTAGAACCTCATGTTGGTGCTAGGGTAGACTTTCATGGTATCAGAGCCAAGCTAGAACATTTGGGTAGGTCTTTACGGCGTTAAAATACTCG
The DNA here is from genome assembly GCA_030015575.1 of Agapanthus africanus. Lineage (NCBI taxonomy): Eukaryota > Viridiplantae > Streptophyta > Magnoliopsida > Asparagales > Amaryllidaceae > Agapanthus > Agapanthus africanus. The sequence goes on from CM057345.1 coordinate 363,965,581, forward strand.
ATCGGTTTTCGAAATGCTAATTCTTGCATGTTTCTGTCGAATTTTTCAAATGTTGGAATTTTTGTAATTAAAAATATTCAAAAAATCGTGCAGGGTTTAATATGGATCCTCAAGAAATTTGAGCACCCAACTCCATGAAACGTCCGCGGTAGCACGGCCAAACTCCACGTTTGGCCGCGGTTCCGCGGCATGTTAGGGAGTTTATGGTGTCACTTTTCTTGTGCTGCTCCATATTATCACTTAGCACTCTCTGGATATTTTTAATACTTCTCAAGTTGTTGAGATCTCTGGATTTTTTTGGGGTTTCCTAAATCGATCGAAAATGTTTAATGTTGTATAAATCTTGATGATATGCGATACAATATTTAGAATCCAAATACTAGTTAGTATATTATAAACCTGGTGTATTAGTCTCGGTTTATCGGTTGCCACGGAGTTTTGATTTGGATCAAAACTCCGTCGCAATCGCGTATTGTACGCGAACAATTGCCGGGTAACTCTAGTATACAGCCACCCCCATAGCCGCGACCAAGTGACTATAGGAGAACCCCGTAGCCAAAAGCACCCACTCGGGTGCTTTCGGCCATGGTGTTCCGCCTTAGAGCACTTCGTCGACGGCATCGGAGGTGCGGCCATCTGCTAAAGTTTCCAAAGAGTATTCGATAATGTAGTCGAGAATCCTGTTGAATTACCGGACTAAAGTAATCAATAAGTGTTTTCGATTTGAGACTAAAATATATGGTTTATAGGTTAGGCATGAAATCCGGAATATGAGATATTCCGGATTTATGATGTCTAAGGATATACAGATTCTAATTATTGCAGTTTTCCATTTCTTTTCTGTGACCGTAAGTGTAATATGTGTAGTATCCCGATCTTGTTGTTATATGACAACAAGTTTTCAGGATACACATATTTGCTTACGTTGATGATATGTGATCTCATGTGTTGCTGTTGATATTATTTAGTCGATCGTCGTGTAAGAATAGCCGGGGGTTTTATGTGAGATGAGAGTTTTTATTTTTACTCATATAAAATCTGTATGTAATATTCTTTTATTGGGACACTTCCGGGTTGAGGATGATGTCACCATTGATGTATATTATTTACTTCTTCGCATTAGGATAGACCCAAGGCGGGGAGCACAAGTAACCAGGTTCTACAGTCCAGTGGGAGACCATCTTAAGGAGTTGAGATCGGGTCTCCTAACTCTAGAATTGGTAGGGTTACTCTCCGCTCTCGTAGGGGTCTAGGGATATGGGTTTGGCTATTCTTCACGACCGTAGAATCTATGTTTTACATTACTGGATAAATTTAAAACACGAAAATCCTAGTATATCCAATATTTCATATGTTGCTTCTGCTGCTTGGTTCTGTGATGTGATCATATAACTGCGTGAGACGAATATTATATTATTTATATGATATATAATAAAAGTTGCTTATGTTTTGCACCCGCGCTAGTCCAGCCCCCGCTCTGCCGGTAGTTAAGTAACCTAACGGTGCATGACGGGGCCCAGTGGCGAATGCGGATGGCATAAGCGTGCGTTCTATTTTCGTTTCATTTTTCTGTGATATTTAGGAAACATTAAATCATGGGACTTCATTAACGAGATTAATGAAAAGAAAGAAACCTTAAGATGTTGTAGAATCAAATTTTCAAAAAGGGTATCTCTAGTTTTTGCTTTTTATAGTGGTATTCTATGATGAATATCCGGCACTTCATTCGATGAGGAAAGAGCCGAGATCCCTTCACTGGGAGTGACCTCTTTAACGAAACTAGCAAATACTACAACACACTCGGTTTTGTCTTTTGATAGCTTCTCTAGTTCTTGCTTTGCATAGTGGTATTCCTTGATGAATATCCATCACTTCATTCGATGAGGAAAGAGCCGAGATCCCTTCACCGGGAGTGACCTCTTTAGCGAAACTAGTAAAAGCCTCGAAAACCCTCCTTTCCAAAATCTCTAGATTCTACAACGATATCATGTTCATTACGCTCGTGGTTTTCTTAAAAACCTGTGTGGACCTCCGTCATTTCAAATAAGTACTATTTAGTATTCGTGCTCCATTTGTTGGCCTTCGTCAAGGCGTAGTGTGCGGTAGCTGATTAGTGCTTATCTGCCAGCATGTGATGCGATTGGATTAGGGTACTCATGCGGCTTTGTTGGCCTTCGTCAAGGGTCGTGCGGGCGGGTTTAATTCAATCAAGAAATGAACGGGTTGAACTTGACTAGCGGCTTATGGTTTGTTGGCCTTCGTCAAGGTCATAAGAAGCTAAGGGTAAAAACATTATCGGGAATTTCAAGTGTTGAAATTTGCAATGAGATTGCATACCTTCTATAAGATAGTTGGATCCCGATACCCTCTGCGAGTAAGATTTACTCCTGGGAGAGTTTTGCACTTTACAATTAGCTAATCTAGTAGATGTCTAGAAAGGTGTTAACGGGGTTATGCCTCTAGGGAAACAAGGTTTGTTTTAATTAGGTCCGTATGAAAGCACGGGAACCACCCTTGGAGTTCCGATACCTGCCTGGCTGAACGATTGGCGAACCTGTAGGGAGTAATTAATCCCGGCTAATCTTACCTTTTAGGGTTTGAAGGAAGATTTGATAAAAACGGTGGGGGCCATCCTGATTAGATAAAAACCAATCTAATCTTGCAAAGAGAGCACGCAAAGTGATTATCCTTCTCTCTCTCCTGGTAGTGACCAATGAAATGCTTTAATCAAGATAATAATATGGATGTATTGACCGAACCTATTTATTATACTGGGCTTGGTTCTGCTCTACCTTATTATTGTCATAAGTCTGAGCAAGGAATAAGGGAATATAAAGATTCCCGCGCCCCCCCTTACGAAGAAAAAGCATGTTGATGCATCGTCTTCGGATGTGTTCGTTACCAAGAACTGGTTATCAGTTAGCTCTGCGTCCTGGGGATTAGATACCGGATCAGGATCCTGTTGGAGATAGTGCCCTCAGAGTCAATTATTGGATCGCAGGTACGTGATTGCAATGATTGCGGAGGACCTATACCGGTAGGACAGTCTTACTCGAGATGATAGTATGCTATCTGATTTGCCTTTATCAGTCGTGTACATGTTCAGGTGACTGATTACATGTTACACTTTGATAGAGCCCTTAGGATCTTTCTTTACTACCAACAGTATGATGGCGATCATATACGTGAGAGTTGGGTAGTTTATATGCATATCCTTAATTGTGGTCCCTAGTCGTGGGAGTTTCGAGACAGGGCATCGATACTCCGGAGTAGACTGGTGTATACAGTCGAGACCCCGACGAGGGGCGGTGGCCGGTCTCACAAGCCACTGCTGTCAGTTGGATCACCTAAGATGTATACAGGTGCTCATTGGGTTATGAGTACACCGGACAGGACACGCCGGGAATCTGCTAGTTGGTATTATACATATCGTCAGATAGCAGTTCCCTGGTGACATGTATACAGGTTAGTTCATCGACCTGAGGTCGTCATTTGTCTCGTGTGAGTTCCCACTGTACTTTGATTTCTACCCTACCACGGCTCAAAGGAGTCAAGCAAATAGGTAGCTTTTGGGTACAGTCCCGAGCCATATGGAGGCACGTGAGCGGATCGGCAGGGATTCGTCTCTCCCGGTATTGGGGGCGAGATCGTGCTGTGTCTAGGAGAGCCATTACACAAAACCAACGGCCGTGGCAGGAGATTTACTGGTAGGTACTCCAGTAGTATCTCAGGGTGTTATTGGGCTACACTCCGACACGACTTATACTGCTATTGGGGGTCTGACGTTACTAGCCCCTTAGGCAGATATGCGATACTCATAGACGAACGGACCGGACTGTATATACATTGTCACTGTTAGGCTCAGTAGGGTTTCCGGGTGAGTTCGCTCATCGGCCTCCCTTGAGGTCAGTCCATGGGCAGCCGTTATGCATAGCTAGTGCCGCTGACGGTTTGTGGTTAAACCCACTGCCAGGGTACTGACGAGTCATTAGAGTCCCCCACAGACAGTTTCCCAAGTTCGGGCGAAACGTTGTAGAGGCCGTATGGTTTTATGGCAGGGTTCGGAAAATGCACGTGCGTTTACGCACGTGTCATATTTCGGGCAGATGATACTGGTGGGCTTTGGTTTAAGCCGGATCCGAGTATTATATTGAGTAGATATAATATCTTTGTCTCAGTTGCATTTGTATTCGGTCGTAATACAAATGCGGGTATTTTTATACAGTTACGGGGTTATCCTGAAATTCGTTTCGGGATCGCTTTTGGAAGTTATCAGTTTCCAGTTTTCTATCAGCCGTCTTTTAACATTCGGTTAAAAACGGATTTATCTTTTCTTGAGATGAGTGTAGATGCTTCTAGAAGTTTCTAGAAGAGGTGACTAGGATGGTGACAAGGTTCATGAACCTTTGTTTGCATTAAATGAATGGATGACTAGGTTTAGTGAGTCATTCATTGCATTAATGTGGTTTTGTTCTTGCTTAGATATTTCTTCATGATCTTTTCTTATGGTCACCCTCTCCCTCCTCCTACACTCACCCCCCCATTCCTATAAGATGGCCGGCCCCCTCCTTTCTCTCTCTCACTTGATTGATTCATTTTGTTTAAAAGATATGATAGTTTTGGGGTGTATGGAAATTTCATATATCATTTCATTCCATCACCCGATTCGAGTGGCAACTTCATTAACCGATCGTCCACGGCTTTGGACGAAGTGAGACAAAGTCTTCTACTCATTCTCTACATCATTCTTGGTCGTCTCTTTTAGCAAACTTGACGACCGAGTTGCCTCGAGTCAGAGGCGGGAGCCTGTTTAAAGAATCGTTGACGTGGTGCCACCTGGACGAGCAGATCGGAGATCGACACGATCGGAGCAGCCGCAACGGAGCGTGGGATGATGGTTAAAGAACGAAGGACTCGGATCGTTCGGTATAACCTTTCTACTCTCTTTACAGTTTGTTAGTTTAGCAATAATGGCAGATCCGGGTTATAGTATACGATAGCGCCAGTTAAAAAGTTTTTGTTCCGCATTTAGCGTCTGTAGACGACCAGGGCGCTACAGTAAACTCACAGATCCAACATATGTAATTTATTACATAGGCTACAGATAGGTATAGAACTGAGAAAAGGGTGATATGTCTCTATTAGTAGGGAATGGTGCAATTGTTGCAGCCAAGGCAGTTGGCAAATATCATCTAGTGTTAGCAACTGGTAATACAATGATTCTGAGCGGCTGTTATTCCGTACCAAAATATTATGAATATTTTCCTAAATCAAGTGTTGATTGGGTATGGTACGATGTATAACAGTATACACATTCTGAATCAAACCATAGTTCTAAACGTAAAGAACACACACAAGAGGAACCGTTCAAAAATAAACGAAGTCTTCTTGAGGCATTGTAGACTAGATCATATCAATGCGACAAGACTAGCTAAAGTTCCATAAGGATGCATATTTGAACACGTTTGAATTTACATCAAATGAAACTTGCTAGTCATGTCTCAAAGACAAGGTGACCAAATCTCTGTTTACTGGAAACGGAGAAAGAGCTACTGAACTCTTGGACATATACATAGTGATGTATGCGGTCCTATGTCCACACATTCCAGGAATCGTTCATCATACTTTATTACATTCACCGATGATCTTTCAAGATACGGTCATGTGTTCCTGTTGAAACACAAATCTGAATCTTTTGAGAAATTCAAGAAATATAAGTACGAAGTAGAGAACCAGATGAGTAAAAGTATTCAAATCCTTCGATATGATCGGGGAGGAGAATACTTGAGCACGGAATTCCGAGACTATTTAAAAGAGAATGAGATTCTCTCTCAGCTAACTCCTCCGTATACACCACAGCACAACGGTATATCGGGATGGAGGAATCGCACCCTATTAGATATGGTATGCTCTATGATGAGTATTGCTGAGTTGCCTATTTCCTTTTGGGGCTATACACTTGAGATAGCTCCATTTCTATTGAATAGAGTTACGACTAAATCCATTGCCTACCACTCTATATGAGATATGGAATAGGAAGAGACAATCTCTTAAACGAGTTAAGATTTGGGGTTGTCCGGCCTATGTTAAAAAGAAAAATCCGGACAAACTCGAGGCAAGGTCAGTTCTGTGCAAGTTTATAAGATATCCCAAACATTCGCGAGGGTATATCTTCTACCACACTGTGGAACAAAAGGTGTTTTGTTTCTCGACATGCCACCTTTTTAGAAAAGGAATTTCTTGTGAATGAAATTAGTGGCAAAGAGGTAGAACGGGAAGAAGTTCCCACAACGCAAACTATAACTGATGATTTGATGGAACCGGAGGATTCGATAGTCCCTGATGAACCGCAGCCACTCCACTGATCAAGTAGGGTTCTTTATCCACATGAGAGATACTACGGTTTTCTCATAGACAGTGGGAGTGAGGATTGCATCATGGATGATGATGACCCAACTAGTTTCGTGTAGGCCATCACGAGTGGGGACTCTATGAAATGGCTGGATGCTATGCGATTTGAGATGGAATCCATATACACCAACAAAGTGTTGACTTTGGAAGTTGCTCCTAAAGGGGTAAAACCCATCGAGAGCAAGAGGATCTTTGAGAAAGATAATTTGGTGTAGATGGAAAAGTTGAGACTTTCAAAGCAAGACTTATAGAAAAAGGTTTTCGTGTATGACATGGTGTCGACTATGATGAAACCTTTTCTCCAGTCGCTATGCTTCAGTCCATCAGGATCTTACTTGCCATTGCTGCATACCACAACTACGAAATCTGGCAGACTGCACGTCAAAACCGCCTTTCTAATAGGTGATTTAGAAGATAGCGTGTATATGACACTGCCAGAGGGCTTCGGTTACAGTAGGAGCAGCGGAAGCATCTGCAAGCTGCTTGAATCCATCTACGGATTAAAGCAGGCATTGCGGAGATGGAACGTCTGTTTTGATGAAGCTGTCAAAGAGTTTGACTTCATCAAAAAGGTAGATGGACCATGTTTATATAAGAAGGTTGTAGAGAGTATGATTGTCTTTCTCGTATTGTATGCGGATGACATACTCTTGATAGGAAACGATGTTCCTATGCTACGCTCGGTCAAGCTCCTCTTATCAAACAAGTTCTCCATGAAAGATCTAACTGATGCCTCCTACATCCTGGAGATATAGATCTATAGAGATAGATCTAAACGGATGTTGGGATTGTCCCAATCCAGGTACATAGACACCATACTAAAAGGGTTTAGTATGGAAGATTCTAAGCGTGGTAATGTACCCACTTGTTCAGGAATCACTCTCTCCAAAAAGATGTCTCCCAAGACTGATTTGGAGATGGCTCGCATACAAGGGATACCCTATGCTTCGTCAGTCGGGTCAATCATGTATGTGATGTTATATACCATACCAGATGTACATTACTAACTAGGTGTAGCGAGTAGGTATCAATCAGATCTTGGGGAAAAGCACTGGACAGCTGTGAAGAACATTCTTAAGTACTTGAGAAGCACTAAAGAAATGTTCCTGGTGTATGGTAACGGCGAACTCCACATGGAGCCCTTTACCGATTCGAGCTTCTAGAGTGATAAGGACGACTAAAAGTCAGACTCGGGTTTTGTCTTCACCCTCAGTAGAGGGACGGTATGTTGGAAGGGTTCCAAGCTATATACCGTAGTAGACTCTTTGATAGAGGCTGATTACATCGCAACCAACGATACTGCCAAAGAGAGTTTCTGGATGAATAAGTTCATATGATGAACTTGGTTCCTACTATTGAGCATCCAATACCTGTGTATTAAGATAACAATGGAGCCGTGGCTTTGGACTAGGAACCCCGGTCCAATCAGCGATCCGGACATATTCTTACGCATTATCACTTGATCAGGGAGATAGTTGATCTCCGGAAGATCAAGGTCAGGAGAGTTGCCACAGAAGATAACACAGTGGATCCACTTACAAAAGCCAACCCGCCAAATGCGATTCGAGAGATTTTTGGGATGTTGGGTTTGAGATACTACAACAACTGGCCTTAGTGTAAGTGGGAGATTGTTAGGAATATGTATGCCCTAGAGGCCATTATTGTTGATATAGTGGATGCTTGGACATATATATAGATGACTTTCTTGCTCGACATGATAGTATGCTATCTGGTCACCTTTATCTTAACAAGTAGACTGGTATTTTTATACAGTCTGTCTCTTACATGTTGATAAAACCCTTAGGATATATACTTGACTACCAGGATTATGATGAGATCATACTAGTGGGGCCAGGGTGGTCCAAAAGTACATCTTTTAACTGTTCCTAGTCGAGGGGATATCGAGACAGGGCATCAATATTCCAGAGTAGACTAGTGTGTACGTTTTTTGTCCTTTGGAGGGCGATGGTTGATCCCACAACCATTGGTGTGTGACATCAAAGATTGTACATAGGTGCTCATTAGAGAATGGGTACACTGAACGGACTCCCCGAGGACTCCTAGTTGGTAGTATACCTATCGTCAGATATCAGTCCTCTGGTGACACTGGTACAGGTTAGTCTGTAGACCCGAGATCGTCATAGAGTCTTGTGTGGCTCCCACTGTGCTTTGATTTCCTCGCTACCACGCCCAAGAGGAGTTGTGCAAACAAGCGGATTTTGGGTACAGTCTCGAGTCACAGGGAGGCAATAAACGATAAGAGGGGTTTCGTCTCTCCTGGTATTGGAAGTTGATGTTGCGCTATGCTCGATTGGCTATAACTGGAATTCCCTGGGCAGAGCTGCTGCTGAGATTTACTGATAAGAGTTATCGGTAGTTTCTCAAACCGTTGTAGACCAGACATCGGCATGACTTATCACGTTACTGGGGTCTGACGTTTACCACCCCTAGATATGATATGCGACATATCAGACGAAGAGACCTGTATCACCTTAGAATGAGATTAGTGTTAATTAGACGATAATGCGGGTTTTTAAGGAAAAGTTTACCAATTTGGTTTCCTCACATTTTATAACATTTAATTAATATTTTATTATTATTTGTTATGGTTTGCACACACTTGTGCATGTTAATGTGAGGGTTAGTTAGTGCTAACCTTGTTTAGTGACCATGACACCTTAAGCAAATCCATGCCTTGAATTAACCTTGCACTAGATATTTGTTGTGAGATATTTCCTTGTGTTTTGGAATGGGGGGAGGTGGCAAGGTGACTCATGGAGGAGTCATGATTGCATTAATGATGAAGTGAGGGAGAGAGAGAGTAAGTGTAAGATACCCTCACGCTACACTCACCTCTCATCCTTATCTCTTTTCTACTCTCATTCTATTTCATTATCATCTCACTCACTCTCTTTCTCAATTATTGCTCTCTTCTCTTCTCTCAAAAATGAAACCCTCACCAATTCTTCACAAAACCTTGCTAAACTTCATTAAATCCCACTAAAACCCTTCTCAAGTTATGTTTTAGCCACTAGGATCCCTTGGAGCTAGGAAAGATAGGATCTTTTGAGCAAGTGTGGATAGGTATAACCTCTAAACTGTTAAATAGATGTTATAATGTTGTGTAGCTTATTAGTTTCAGTTTAGAACACTTAAAGTATAGTTTTGTGCACATATCGTATTTTTTGGTATTGATTTGGGTCTCGGATGAATCTGCTATCAAACCAGGTGTTTGTTGGAAAAGTTGCCATCACAGTGACCTAGTTTTGTGACCTAGAAGCTACCCTAAAAACCTGAGACCATTCCCTTTAAGCATGGCCGTAAAAATATTGCTTCTGGCCGCAATTTGCGGCCAGACTAATGAGTTGGGGTTCGTGTCTTGGTCTAAGGGTCTCTGGGGTTGTATGTGGTCTCGTAGGACTTGCAACTTTCATAAATTATTTGTGTAGCAAAATTTAGGATCACTTTACTTGTTTCTAGTGTTACGACTATGCGCGTTACGTTATCCAACACGGTTCGTGTACTTTGTGTAGCTGTTGCTCTTGGGTTGGTTTCGTAGTGTCGCTACGCACGTTAGCCACTAGACGAACACTTGAGAGTTTGATTGGAGTTGGTGTGTCGGTCAAACGTAGTTTGTACGTGTTATTGGTCAATTCTAATGTGAACTTGTTATGTTGTTATATAATTTTAGGATCGCAAGCGGGGACTTCGGACGCTGCGAAGACGGGAAAGCAAGTGGTTGGCTTTACTTAGCCCAAGATCATCTGTGAGTAGATTTAACATCTACAGGGGAATCGCCCGTATGGCGTTATGCGTCTGGGCTAGATTCAATGATATGATTATTAGTTATAAGTATATTGCATATATAGAGATTGTGCATGAACTTCATTGCATATTATTACTTGTTGTGCCTGGACTTGTACCCATTGGACACTGCACTATTATTGACGGTTCATATTGCACGAGCACTAATTATATGCCACACACACACCGTCGGTAATTGCCATGACAAGGACAACATATATACATATGTGATATTATATTGGTTAGGGACAATTGAGACATTGATTCTTATTCCATTGTGCATATGAAATATAGCACACACATATACCTTGTTATACCTACATGCTTACACATATACCTTGCTATAGCTACATGTTCACCCTTATATGATGTTGCGTTGGATTTTAGAGAAATTAGGAACCGCGTGATATAATTAATAACTTGATGCATTTAAATAGCGGTTTTTCCTGGATATGCTCGTATTACTGTTTTATGTTGCATATATTATATTTCATGGATTTACGCATTGAGATATGGATTTCATATGATATTTTCTGGATTTGAGTACCGTGGTATTTCATGAAATTATGCATTGTTTGAAAAACCCGGTTTCTCTTGATATGATATTTCAGTGCGTCCACCAAGAGTTTTCTCGGTTCTAAGACTTGTGTTAGAAACCCGATGTGAGGAGTGGATGTGGCCGTTTGCGGGTACATGGTGGACCCAGTATGGTACCCCGGGGAAAGAAGATCGTGGGGATGACGATGAGCCTGGAAGGAGGGACCACTACCTACCGGTGATAGTATTAGGACTCGACAGAGATCTGGAGGATACCGACCGGAGTCATGAGATGGATATAGGCCGACCCGTTCTGCCGGTGCCCGCGGGCCGATCCCGCAGACGGAGCCTATTATACGAGGTTTTACGTGTCGATGCTGGACACTAGTTTTCATGATGTTTTCGAGTGTCGATGTTGGACACTCAAGTTCCATGAGACTTACAGGATATGAGGGCCGATCTGAGAATGCGGTGCCTGAGGTATTGGGATTTGGAGTGTCATTGATGGACACTTGTTTTGCCACGATGAGGATTCCATGATGAGGACATGTTTATCCCATACTCAGTATTTATTGATATGCATTGCTTCATGTTTTAGTAGTACCTGATAGAGTACCTTTCATGACTATCGCATATACATATTGCCTTATTATACTATCAGTTTGCATGTGATAGATTATCGCAGTACATGCATACCTGCGATTACCTGCATGATGTTATTTACTATTCACGAGTTGGCAACTCACCCCCGTTGTGCCACGGTTTTTTTGCAGGTTGTTTCTCAGAGCAGTCGCGGCAGGGCTTCTTCTTATCGTATCATCTTTTGCAGCGGATACCGCTACGGCTAACTGTGAGCAGTTTTGCTATAGGTGGGTTTTGCGGTTATCCGATGATATTCATTGTATATCTTATTGTATCTAGTACTCTCCATCTACTACTTCATGTATTGACTTAGAGACGAGATATAAGGACGATATTGTATATTATTTTGTGACTATGGGTGCCGTGCTCGTATGAGCCGGCTTTTTGTTATACAGTTTTATCCTTTATGTTGTTTTCACTCTATATTGTCCATTTTTTCGCTACGGCGTCGTATTTATGTTTGTGGTGGTTGTTTCCTCCCTTGGGCATGATTTGCTCCCGTTTGGAGATGCTTTACTTATATATTATGTTTGTACCAGTTTGGGGGCTAGCTTTTATAAAGGAGGTGCTGCCAAAATTTTATGAAAGCAACTTCAGTTAAAGATTTTTTTTTACTTAAGATTCAACAATGTTTTTAACAATGTTCTTATCACTTACTACTTTTGATGGTTTAGATATCTGGGTTTTCGGCTTACTTGAATTGCGTTACTCTTATAGACGTTACGTGGTTTAAGTGCCGTCACGTGCCAAATTGCGGGTCGTGACAAAGTTAGTTTCAGTGCGCTAGGTTTTGCCTTTCAGAGTGTAGGATGACCTTGGTATGAAGGAGTAGGTAGCTTAAGCAGAGTGCCATAACGTTTGTATGTTCCACGGCATACTTACGACACGGTACTCCGCCTAAGTGACCTTAGGACTTATTGCTTAAAATCCCTTTTGTAATTATATGCATCTTTGTGACTCGAGTTCTATGTTCTTGTCGAATCCTGTTTCCATTTCTAGCCATTATGCCGCCGAAAACTATGAAGGCACAGAGAGAGGCATCGAGAGCCGAGGTCAGAGTTGGCTTGTCTTAGACGAGGAATGACCAGTACGGTACGCTCGCTGTACAGGAGCAGATTGATTCGCCTTCGATAGATCGTATCACTAGGCTAGAGGCAGATATGCAGGATTTGCGCCAGATGATGGGATCGTTGGTTGAGGCCAGTCGAGCATAGCGACAGGAGGTTGCCACCCCTGTTACCCAGTTTTTCGTTGCTATCAGCACACAGCATTGTGTCACATATACAGCAGCAGTGGACGCAGCCCTACTAGAGGAGGAGTGTATTCCCGAGATTTTAGAAGTTCCAGGACCAAGGAGGGCTCGTAATGGTGTATCAGCCCAGAGACAGATGTTTAGACGCCGCGATAGATTTCGTTCAGGTCACGGGAGTAGCAGAGGGTTGGGACGAGGTCAGTTGTTTAGCACTTATCCCCAAGAGGGTTAGCAGTCATCGTCTGGATGTTTCTAGTACGGGAGTTTCCATCACCTCGTCAAGAATTGTACCATGGTATGCCAGAGAAGGTCAGCCGTACCATATGCTACCTTACCACCTTCACCGCAGGGAGAGTTGCCTTTTGCGCCTGTTGTTGATCCGCGTTAGACTTATGTTCAGAGAGGTCGTGGTCGCGGAGGGTTTGTTCAGAGAGAACATGATGGCAGAGGAGGAAGACATCCAGTTGCAGGTAGAGGACAGGAAAGAGCTTTTGCTTCGACTCATCAGGACGCTCAGGCATCCCATGCAGAGTTTTCAGGTATCTTTTTCTGTATGTTCTTTTGATACATACGTTTTGTTTAATTCGGGATCTATGCACTCGTTTGTTTCTACACACTTCGTGCCGTGGTTGGGCCGAGGGTCATGTATGCTAGATCAGCCGTTTGTCGTGTTTACTCCTGTTGGCGATTCTTTTGTTGCGTGACACGTGTTTCGGTCATGTGCCAATCGGATAGGAGATGGTGATTCGTCCGTCGATTTGATCCTTCTAGATAGGTTGGACTTTGACGTTCTCTTAGGCACGGACTAGTTAGCTACGTGCTATGCGTCTGTGGACTGCTGTGAGAAGACAGTTAGGTTTTGTTTTCCTGGCGAGTCAGTTCTTGTTGTTCAGGGGGACTGTGGTGCCGCCCCTCACAGCTTGATTTCAGCCTTTTTCGCTAGTCGGCTTTTGAGGAGAGGATGTCGAGGATTCTTGGGCTTTCATTCGTAATACCGGAGACACAGTAGATTCGTTGGACCGGGTTCCTATTGTGCGAGAGTTTCCGACGTTATTCCCGATAAATCGGCATAGCTTAGAAAGCTTAAGGATCAGCTGCAAGAGTTGCTTGTTTGGGAACTTGTACGTCCGAGTGTTTCACCTTGGGGAGCTCCTGTTCTGTTCGTCAAGGAGAAGGACGGCAGTTTGAGATTGTGTATTGATTTTCGTCAATTGAACCAAGTTACGGTGCGGAATAGGTATCCTTTATCTCGCATTGACGATTTGTTTGATCAACTCCAGGGTGCGGGACATTTTTCCAAGTTTGTTTTGGGATCAGGTCATCATCAGTTGCGGGTTCAAAATGATGACATTCCGAAGACTGCTTTACGTACACGCTGCGGGCATTATGAATTTTTGGTGGTGTCGTTTGGACTCACCAATGCCCTAGCAGCATTCATGGATGTGATGAAACGGATTTTTCAGGCCGTTCCTTGACCAGTTTATTATTGTGTTATTGGTGACATTCTGGTCTATTCCAAGAGTCGAGAAGAACATGAACAACACTTGAGGATCGCTTTGCAGACATTGAGAGAACACCAGCTGTTTGCAATATTCTCGAAGTGTTCCTTCTGAATTGATAGTGTTGACTTCCTAGGTCAGGTGGTTACGGGAGACGGTATTCATATGGACCCAAGGAAATCGAGGCTGTACAGCTTTGGCCAAGACCTGTATCAGTGACTGAGGTCCGCGGCTTTTGGGTTTAGCGATTTTTACCGCCGTTTCGTGCAGGATTTCTTGAGTATCGCTGCACCGTTGACCGGACAGACCAGAAAGGGGGTTCCTTTTGTTTTGACTGAGGCATGCAAGCTGAGTTTTCAGCAGTTGAAGACTCGGTTGACGACTGCACCAATTCTATCTTTACTTTCTGGATCGGGCGACTTTGTCGTTTACTGTGATGTTTCGCGAGTGGGGCTCGATTGTGTTTGATGCAGCATGATAGAGTTATCGTTTATGCTTCCCGGCAGTTGAAGGAGCACGAGCAGAATTATCCCACTCATGATCTGAAGATGGCCGCGGTGGTCGTGCGCTGAAGATTTGGAGGCACTGCTTGTACAGAGAGTCATGTCAGATTTTCACAGCCCACCAGAGCTTTAGTACATCTTCCTGTGGAGGGATCTGATTTTGAAACAGCGCCGTTGGATGGAGCTTGTTAAGGATTATGATTGTGAGATCGTTTATTACCCCGGGAAAGGCGATTGTGGTAGATGATGCTTTGAGTCGTAGGCCTGGGGGCAGCTTTTTCCAGATAAGCGCAGTTCAGAGACAGTCTTCTGCAGATTTGCAATTCTTGTGCGACAGCTGAGTACAGTTTAAGTTCACCTCCACTGGGGGACAGCTTGCTCTTGTCCGCGCCTGTCCACTTTTACTTAATCGTTTTCGTGAGGCACAGCCCGCCGATGCTCGTTTGTCTGAGATTCTTGAGCATGTTCGGCAGGGTAAAGATTTGGAGTTCTTGATTAATGACCAGGGTGTGCTACGTTTCGGGACTCGTTTGTGTGTACCTGATATCGATGGGTAAAGACATGAGATACTGGAGCAGGCACATCATTCAGCTTTTAGTGTTCACCCAAGTTCCACCAAGATGTAACGTGACTTGAGAGAAAGTTACGGGTAGGCAGGGATGAAGGGTGAAGTTTCGGATTTCGTTTTGAAGTGCCTGACTTGTCCAGCGAGCTAAGGTTGAGCATTTGAGACCGGCAGGAGAGTTGCAACCTATAACCGTTCCGAAGTGGGAATGGGAGCAGATCTCCATGAATTTCGTTGTGGGCCTACCTAGGTCTAGTCAAGGGTATGACTCCATTTGGTGATTGTTGTCCGGTTAACAAAAGCGGCTCATTTCCTTCCAGTGAAGACCACTTTAAGTTATTCTCAGTATGCTCAATTTTACTTCGATAAGTTTGTGCGTTTGCATGGAGTTCCTTCATGCATTGTATCCAATAGAGGCACCCAGTTCACTAACCGTCTTTGGCAGAAGCTTCAGGAAGCCTTGGGTACCTGTTTGAGCTTTAGCACTGCTTTCCATCCGTAGACTGATGGTCAGTTATAGCGGACTATACAGACTCCGAAGGATATGCTTCGTGTGTGCGTGCTAAATTTTGTTGGCAGTTGAGATCGTCACTCGCCATTGATAGAATATTCCTACAATAACAGTTATGAGGAGACGTTTCAGATGGAAACTTTTTAGGCTTTGTGTGGTAGATGGTGTCGATCGCCAGTCTGTTTTACCGACTCAGCGAGAGCAGGATTTTTGGACACCAGCTAGTTCAAGAGACTTGGAGAAGATCCAGTTGATTCAGGACAGGATGAGAGCAGCCCAGTGCAGACAGAAGTCTTATGCCGACCGTCGTCGTCGCAGGCTTGAGTTCGCAGTGGGAGATCATTTATTCCTATGGATTTTTCCGATGAAGGGCGTGTTGAGTTTTGGGAAGTAGGGAAACTTAGTCCTAGAATTGTAGGTCCTTTTGAGAATCCTTGAGCGAGTTAGTACCATTGCCTATCGTTTGGCACATCCGCCTAAATTTCTGGATATTCACCCCGTATTCCTTGTGTTGATACTTCGTAAATACCATCATGACCATTCTCACATGATTCGGCACCAGACCATTTAACGAGGACGCGATCTTTCGTTCACCAAACAGGCGATAGTTAGAGTGGATCGATAGGTGGAGAAACTTCGGTGAAAGATCTTGCCATCTATGAAGGTTCTTTGGCGTAGCCGTCTAGTGAGGAGATCACTTGGGAGGCTGCGAGCAAGATGTAGAAGTTTTGCACTCATCTCTTTGAAGGTACGCAAAGTACGAATTTTAAATTCGGGGACGAATTTCTTTAAAAGGGGGAGATTATAACACCTTAGAATGCGATTAGTGTTAATTAGACGATAATGCGGGTTTTTAAGGAAAAGTTTACCAATTTAGTTTCCTCGCATTTTATAACAATTAATTAATATTTTATTATTATTTGTTATGGCTTGCACACACTTATGCATGTTAATGTGAGGGTTAGTTAGTGTTAATCTTGTTTAGTGACCATGACACCTTAAGCAAATCCATGCCTTGAATTAACCCTGCACTAGATATTTGTTGTGAGATATTTCCTTGTGTTTTGGAGTGGGGGGAGGTGGCAAGGTGACTCATGGAGGAGTCATGCTTTCATTAATGATGAAGTGAGGGAGAGAGAGTAAGTGTAAGATACCCTCACCCTACACTCACCTGTCATCCTTATCTCTTCTCTACTCTCATTCTATTTCATTATCATCTCACTGTGTCTTTCTCAATTATTGCTCTCTTCTCTTCTCTCAAAACTGAAACCCTTACCAATTCTTCACAAAACCTTGCTAACCTTCATTAAATCCCACTAAAACCCTTCTCAAGTTATGTTTTAGCCACTAGGATTCCTTGGAGCTTGGAAAGCTAGGATCTTTTGAGCAAGTGTGGATAGGTATAACCTCTAAACTGTTAAATAGATGTTATAATGTTGTGTAGCTTATGTTAGTGTATATGCCCTAGAGGCCATTACTGTATCATACTAGTTTATATATTACTTAATGGAAGCTTGGGATATTCACAGTTGTATAGACAGTCTTGCTCAAAATGGTGGTATGCTACTTGGTTTGTTTCTACTTCAAAATGTGCTTGTGTTTCTTTTAGCATATCGGTTATACATATTAGTAGAGCCTTTAGGATCATTGCTTGATTACCAGCGTTGTGATGACAGTCACACTAGTGGGGGCTGAGTAATCTACAAGCACATCCATATACAGGTCCCTAGTCGTAGGATTATCGAGACGGGGTATCGATACTCCGGAGTAGACTAGTGTATACGCTTCACATCCCAGCAGGGGAGATGGTATGTCCCACATAGTACGTTGTACTGGAGATAGTATGCACCTGCTCGTTAGGTTACGAGTACACTAGACATGAGTCATCGGGAACTGCTGGTTGGAACTATACCTATCGTCAGATAGCAGTTCTCAGGTGACATGAGTACAGCTTAGTCTGTCGACTTGACACTGCCACTTCGCCTCGAGTGTGTTCCTACTGTACATTGATCACTACCCTACCACGGCTCAAAGGAGTCGTGCAAACAGGTAGTAGTTGGGTGCAGTCCCGAAGCACTTGGAGGCGGTGGCGGTTAGATAGGATTCGTCTGTCCCGGTATTGGGGGTTGATATCGCGCAGTGTCTAGGAGAGTCATTACACAAAGTTCCTGGCCAATGCAAGCGAGACTTACTGGTAGGTGTTCCAGTAGTTTCTCAGTATGTTCTGGGCTACACTCCGACACGACTTGTACTGCTTTTAGGGGTCTGACGTTTACCGCCCCACTAGGCCTGACATGCGATACTCATAGACGAACAGACCGGACTGTACGGAGCTTGTCACATTCAGTCTCAGTAGGAGTTCGGATGGGGTTTACCTCGTCGGCCTTCTTATCGGCATCTACCCGGGGACCGTTACGTACAGCTAGTGCCGCTTGCAGTCTGTGGTTAAACCCACTGCCAGCGTAGTGTCGAGTCTTTAGAGTCCCACACAGAGAGTTTCCCTGCACTGGGCAAAAGGTGTTGATGCCGTATGGTTTTACGTCAGGGCTACGATCACTTACGTGCACTTGTGTGCGTATGATGTTCGGGTAGACAATACTAGTGGGCTTTTGTTTAAGACGGATCCTAGTATTGTATGGATGGATTAGTTTTGTCTTCTGTGCATTCGTATTCACGAAATGCGGATGCGGGTGTTTATGCACGGTTGTGAGGAGCGAAGAAGGAGATGCCTCATTAGGGTTTTAACCACTGACTTGGTCAAAACCATTATGACGTGGAGGAAAATATTTACTAATCTTTTTAATGATAATTGTGTTATGGCTAATTGCTTTGACCATTTGACTATGTTGACCATTTGACCTAGTTGACCATTGTTGACTTGGATATTTTTGTGAGCTCTAGATTCTTCTTTTGGCTTGGATTTAACTTGACATGATAATGGTCAAATCAATTATAACCATCACAATTTATCATGACAAAAGATGGGTAATTATTTTTCTTATGCATCATTATCTCTTGCTCATTCTCTCTCATCAAAAGAGAGCTCCCACGGTTACTTCTTCTTTCTCCTCACTACAAAATCCTTTATCTCTCATGTGTTGAGAAAATAAGGATCTAAATAGACAAACAAATCCATCTTCTTCCTCTACATCACCTAGGACAACAAGCATAGCAAACTTGTTGCCCTAGTTACCTCGGCTTGAGGTGGAGCTCGGACTACAGACTCTCGGGTAGATCGTCTTCGACTCTAGGAGGCCGTGGAGGTGACCAAGATCCGGATCGATCCTCGGAGCTCACATGGACGAGGAGGACAGCAGAGAAAAGAACCGAAGGACTTGTTGCATGAGGTATAATCTCCTAAGCATAGTAGATAGAACCTCTAGTTGTTTGTTAGAAATGGTTTGGCAAAGATCCGTTAGCTTAGTCTATGTTGCCTTTTGTAAGAAAGTTTTGATTTTTACTTGTTCCGCCTCCTCGCTAGCTTACGGGATGAGCGATATAGACTTACAGTGGTATCAGATCCTAGCTAAACCATTCCTAACATGTTAGCAATGTGTTAGAAATTCGATCGCCGGAAAAATCGCAAAACACGAACGAAAACTTGCAGTTTCTGTCGTTTTTAAAAGATGGTCCAAAATTTTTTTCCAGGGACCTTAAAAATATGTGCAGGCTCTTTGAAGGACACCCAAGAAAAACGAGGTTATGAATCAGTCAGACCGCCGCAGAAGCGCGGCGAAACCATGCGTTTCGCCGCGGATCCGCGGCCGAGTCGACGCCGAGTCAACTCGTTTTTCCTGCAGTATGTACAGATTTGTGTTTTGTGATTTTTACGATACATTGTTTCCACCCAGAATCTTTTGAGTACTGTGTTATGCTTGGGGTAGATTCAAATCTATTAATCGATCGAAATTCTAAGTAGTTTAGCTAATCGGATCTTCTGTGATGTGATATATGTATTGAACGTCTACTAATCGCTATACGTCGATTAGTGGGGGTTGTACATATCTATGATCTGTGTTGTTGGTTTGTGTATATGAACTTGTTGGATTGTCGTGGATGAATAGCCGGGGATGTGAGATGAGTGTTTTTCATTTTTCATTCGATGTAAACTGTAAATTGATGTAATATTCTATTTGGGTCACACATCCGGGTTGAGGATGTAGCCGCCATTGTATATTATATTTTTTACTATTTTCTGCTTCTAGGATAGACCCAAGGTGGGGTGCACAAACTACTGGGTACTCTGAAGTGCCGAGTGGCCTACTCACTTTGTTGAGGGAGGCTGCTCCACTTCGGGTATTTGGCGGGTAGTTTGCCGCACCCGTAGGGGTCTAGGGTGGGGTTTTGGCTATTCATCACGACCGTGTAATCCGTCTTTCGTTGCAGGCTCGAACGAAATGCGGATTCTTAGCAAATCCAATGTCTTCATCTGTGATCTGGAATGACTATCATTGCATTTAACGAATGTATATATCTATATATGATATCTACTAGACGTTGCTTATGTTTTGCATCCGCGCTAGTCCAGCCCCCGCTCTGTCATTAATTAAGTAACCTAACGGGTGATGACGGGGCCCAGTGGCGAATGCGCACTCGGTTTTTTCAAAAACAGAAAACTTTTAAAAACGCGGAGCTTAAACCACTCCTTTTAAAAGCTATCAGGTTCCTTCGATTATATCAAGTTCACTACGTTCACGGTTTCGCCAAAACCATTCGTAGCCCTCCGTCATTTCATATGAAAATTCAATAGTATTCAAGATATGTTTGTTGACCTTCGTCAAGGCATAGTGATTGGTAGCTGTTGGGTGTTCATATGTAGCATAGATAAATGTGTTGGTTTGGGACAGTCGTATTACCTTGTTGATCTTCGTCAAGGTTATATACGGGCGGGTTCAAATTAACCTGCACAATGATGGGTAGAACTTGACATGTGACTTATGATTTGTTGACCTTCGTCAAGGTCATAAGATCATGGGGGAAAAATCAACATTGGGAGTTTCTAAAGAAACTGGAACTTGCTAGTGCTGCATACCATTTAGAGTTTGATAATGTTGGTAGGATTCCTTCAGCATTATCACACAATGATATTTGGATCCTGATTCTACTGTGAGTATCCGCTACTCCTTGGGAGATTTTTTCACTTAACGATCAATACAATAAACCAAGTAGGTGTCTAGGACAGTGTTAGCGGGGCTACGCCTCCAGAGGAAAGAGGTTATTTAATTAAGAAACTTCGCGAAAGCGTCGTAAAACTCCCTCGAAGTACCGACACTAGCCTGGCTGAACGGTTAAGAAGGTATTGTACGGTGAGATTAATCCTGACTAATTCTTCTTTTATGGTTTGAGGAAGGATTCGAGAAACAGTGGGAGCCATCCTGTTTAGATAAACTAAAAACCAATCTAAACTTGCAAGAGCATCATGCTAAGTGTTTTCTTCTCTCTCTCTTAATTGCAGCGACCCCGTGACCAGACATAGGTTACATCTAGATAATAAAATGACTGAATCTGACTGTTATGACTGGTAAAGGTCTGTCCAGATGCCCATTACCCATGACAAACTGGGACACCTCTTCATTAATAAAACCCCTGCCGTCTCAGGACCAGTTTCCATCGTCACGGATATTGATATCCGTAAGGCATCTGAAAAAGACTGTGCGAATGCTAAGTGCCTCATGTTGGCCTCAGTTGATGGTACATACCAGAGGCAGCACGAGAAGATGGACTTAGTTTCTGTCTTCCTCCATAACAAAGATTTATATGGAGAGCAATCTCGTATCGCAAGATATGGGACCTCGAACTAACTGCTTCAAGCGAGGTTGGCTGTCGGGTCATCTGTAGGGGACAACGTCCTTACAGAGACTAGCTATATTGATAAGCTCACAGACCTGAAGACCACGTTGAAGAACGGGTCAAATACTGACATGATTCTACAGTCTCTACCTTCTACTGACACCCTGAAGGAAACCAGGAAGGTAGAAGGAAAGGGAATGCCAAAAGTTTCGGGGCAAGATATAGCGAAGGAAAGACGTCCCTATTGTTACGGGAAAAGACATTGGAAGAAGGATTGCGGGGCTTATAAAGCCAGTAGCCAGGATTCGAAGCATGTTGTGGGTTCGGCTTCGGGTGTGTTTGTAATAGAAAACTGTATGTCAATTAACTCTACTTTCTGGGTACTAGATACCGGATCAGATCTCATATCTGTAATTCGTTACAGGCTTTGAGAAACCGTAGAGTTATCAGGGTAGGTGATATGACTCTCAGAGTTGCGAACGGAATGAGCATGAACGCTGAATCCGTAGTGGAATATCACCTAGGATTGACAAGTGGGTAGATATTGATTCTACGTAACTGTTTCTATGTACCTAGTCTAGTTTGTAATATCATATCTGTATCCTTACTATCTAAAGAAGGATATGATTTTACATTTATAAGCGATGTTGTCCACATCCACCTAAATCAAGTTCTGATTGGGTCAGGTACATTAGATAACAATATATACGTACTAAATCAAGCTCAGGTTTTCAGTGTCCAGAACACATTTAAAAGAAAGTCTCCAGAAACAAATCAGGCTTTCTTATGGCATTGTAGACTGGGTCACATCAATGAGACACGGTTGACGAAGTTGCATAAAGAGAGATATTTGAATCCGTTCGAATATCAGTCATATTCCACTTGTGAATCTTGTCTCATAGGAAAGATGACAAAGACTCCGTTCACTGGACACAGAGTAAGAGCGAGTGAGCTCTTGGGACTCATACACGGCGACATGTGTGGTCCAATGTCTACACATGCAAGAAGTGGCTTTTCCTATTTCATTACTTTTACGGACGATTTCTCCAGGGATGGACATGTCTTCTTAATGAAGCATAAATCCGAGGCCTTTAAGAAATTCCGGGAATACAAGAATGAAGTGAAAAAACAAACAGGAAAAAGTACCAAGACACTAAAATCTGATCGAGGTGGTCAATACTTGAGTGCCGAGTTCCTAGGCTACTTAAAAGAGAATGGAATTTTCTCTCAGCTTACTCTTCCATACACACCACAACACAATAGTGTATCGGAAAGGCAGAATCGAACCCTATTAGATATGGTTCGTTCCATGATGAGTAAGGCTGAGTTACCGCGATCTTTCTGGGGTTATGCACTAGAAACAGCCGCATATCTTTTGAACAAGGTTCCAACCAAGACTGTGCCTACCATACCATATCAGATGTGGAGTGGGAAGAAACCCTGTCTTAAGTATCTTAATTTATGGGGATGTCCAGCTTTTGTAAAGAAGCAGCATGCGGACAAGCTCGAGGCACGCTCAGTACTGTGTAAGTTTGTGGGATACCCCAAGAACTCCAGGGGGTATCATTTCTATTCCGCAGAGGAACAAAAGGTTTTTGTTTCTCAGCATCCCCACTTCTTGGAAACTGAGTTTTTAGAAAATCAGATAAGTGGAAGTGCAATAGAACTGGAAGAAATTCCAGAACCAGAAGTTATTACTGAGAGCTTGGTAGAACCAGAGGATTCAGGAGAACCGGACATCCCATCGCCACTCCGCAGGAGTAGTAGTCAGTCTCATCCGCCTGAGAGATACTACGGTTTTCTCATAGACGGGGATCGAGAGGATTGTATCATTGAAAATGATGAGCCTACTAGCTTCCAGCAAGCCATTCAGAGCGGTGACTCAGTAAAATGGCTGGATGCAATGCGGACCGAAATGGAGTCCATGTACACCAACAAAGTTTAGACTTTAGACATTGCTCCAGAAGGGGTAAAACTCGTAGGCTGCAAGTGGATCTTCAGAAAGAAGATTGGTGTAGATGGGCAGATTGAAACCTATAAAGCTAGACTTGTTGCAAAGGGTTTTCGTCAAAGACCTGGTTTGGACTATGACGAAACCTTTTTTCCAGTGGCTATGCTCAAATCCATTCGGATCCTTCTTGCCATTGCTACCTTCCACGATTATGAGATCTGGCAGATGGACGTGAAGACGGCTTTTCTGAATGGAAATTTGGAAGAGTGCGTCTATATGGATCAGCCGGAGGGTTTCATTCAGAGTGGGAGCAGCGATAAAGTGTGCAAGTTGCTTAAGTCCATTTATGGACTGAAGGAGGCATCGCGGAGCTAGAACATCTGCTTTGATGATACTGTCAAAGAATTCGACTTTTTCAAAAATTCGGATGAACCATGCATATATAGTAAGATTGTAGGGAGAACTGTTGCATTCCTTGTCTTATACGTGGATGGCATTCTCTTGATAGGAAATGAAATTCCTACCCTACAGTCGGTCAAAGGATTCTTGCCACAGAAGTTTTCCATGAAGGACCTGGGCGATGCCAACTACATTCTGGGGATCCAGATCTATTGAGATAGATCTAAAAGGATGTTGGGACTTTCGCATTCCAGGTACATCGACACCATACTGAAACGATTCAGTATGGAAGATTCCAAGCGCGGTAACCTACCGGCTTGTCACGGAATCACCCTCTCCAAAGAGATGTCTCCAAAGACTGATTTGGAAAGGGCTCGCATGTCATCTATACCCTACGCATCTGCGGTAGGCTCTATAATGTATGCGATGTTATGTACCAGACCAGATGTAGCATACGCATTGAGCGTTGTAAGCCGGTATCAGTCGAACCCAGGGGAGAAGCACTGGATAGCAGTAAAGAACATTCTCAAGTACCTGAGAAGGACTAAGGAGATGTTCTTGGTGTATGGAGGAAAAGACCTCCAGATTGAGGCCTTTGCTGACTCCAGCTTCCAGAGTGACAAGGATGACTCAAAGTCCATGTCGGGTTATGTCTTTACCCTCAATGGAGGGGCGGTTTGCTGGAAGAGCTCCAAGAAGGAAACCGTTGCTGACTCAACGATGGAAGCGGAGTACATAGCTGCTTGCGATGCCGCAAAAGAAGCTGTCTGGATGAAAAAGTTCCTCACAGAGCTTCAGGTGGTTCCTACCATTGTTGATCCAATACCGCTGTATTGCGACAACAACGGCACTATAGCTTTAGCGAAGCAACCAAGGTCCCATCAGAAGTCCAGAGACATTTTGAGGCGGTACCACCTGATCAGGGAGATCGTAGATCGCCGGGAGATCGAGGTGAAGAGAGTAGATTCGGAGAATAACACTGCAAATCCACTCACGAAGGCCATACCCCAGACTCAGTTTGAGCGGCTGATCGAGATGATAGGTCTTCGATACGCCAGTACATGGCCCTAGTGCAAGTGGGAGATTGTTAGCGTATATGCCCTAGAGGCCATTACTGTATCATACTAGTTTGTATATTACTTAATGGAAGCTTGGGATATTCACAGTTGTATAGACAATCTTGCTCAAAATGGTAGTATGCTACTTGGATTGTTTCTACTTTAATATGTGCTTGTATTTCTTTTAGCATATCGGTTATACATATTAGTAGAGCCCTTAGGATCTTTGCTTGATTACCAGCGTTGTGATGGCAGTCACACTAGTGGGGGATGGGTAATCTACAAGCACATCCTTATACAGGTCTCTAGTCGTAGGATTATCGAGACGGGGCATCGATACTCCGGAATAGACTAGTGTATACGCTTCTCATCCCAGCAGGGAAGATGTTCTGTCCCACAGCCATTAGTACGTTGTACTGGAGATAGTATGCGGGTGCTTGTTAGGCTACGAGTACACTGGACAGGACTTGTCGGGAACTGCTGGTTGGTACTATACCTATCGTCAGATAGCAGTTCCCAGGTGACATGAGTACAGCTTAGTCCGTCGACTTGACACTGCCACTTCGCCTCGAGTGTGTTCCCACTATACTTTGATCACTACCCTACCACGTCTCAAAGGAGTCGTGCAAACAGGTAGTAGTTGGGTGCAGTCTCGAAGCACTTGGAGGCAGTGGCGGTTAGATAGGATCATCTCTCCCGGTATTGGGGGTTGATATCGCGCTGTGTCTAGGAGAGCCATTACACAAAGTCCCTGGCCAGGGCAAGCGAGATTTTCTGGTAGGTGTTCCAGTAGTTTCTCAGTGTGTTCTGGGCTACACTCTGACATGACTTGTACCGCTATTAAGGGTCTGACGTTTTCCGCCCCCTAGGCCCGACATGCGATACTCATAGACGACCACACCGGACAGTACGGAGATTGTCACATTCTAGCACAGTAGGAGTTCGGATGGGGTTTACCTCGTCAGCCTTCTTATCGGCATCTACCTGGGGTTCGTTACATACAGCTAGTGCCACTTGCGGTCTATAGTTAAACCCACTGCCAGCGTAGTGTCGAGTCTTTAGAGTCCCACACAGAGTGTTTCCCTGTACTGGGCAAAAGGTGTAGAGGCCATATGGTTTTAGGGCAGGGCTACGATCACTTACGTGCACTTGTGAGCGTATGATGTTCGGGCAGACAATACTAGTGGGCTTTTGTTTAAGCCAGATCCTAGTATTGTATGGATGGATTAGTTTTGTCTTCTGTGCATACGTATTCTACGGAATGAGGATGCGGGTGTGTATGCACGGTTGTGAGGAGCGAAGAAGGAGATGCCTCATTAGGGTATTGACCATTGACTTGGTCAAAACCATTATTAGGTGGAGGAAAATATTTACTAATCTTTTTAATGATAATTGTGTTATGGCTAAATGCTTTGACCATTTGACCATTTGACCATTTGACCTAGTTGACCATTGTTGACTTGGATATTTTTGTCAGCTCTAGACTCTTCTTTTGGCTTGGATTTAACTTGACATGACAATGGTCAAATCAATTGTAACCATCACAATTTATCATGACAAAAGATGGGTAATTATTTTTCTTATGCATCATTACCTCTTGCTCATTCTCTCTCATCAAAAAAGAACTCACATGGTTGCTTCTTCTTCCTCCTCACTACAAAATCCTTAAACTCTCATGTGTTGAGAAAATAAGGATCTAAATAGACAAACAAATCCATCTTCTTCCTCTACATCACCTAGGACATCAAGTATAGCAAACTTGTTGCCCTAGTTACCTCGGCTTGAGGTGGAGCTCGGACTACAGACTCTCGGGTGAATCGTCTTCGACTCTAGGAGGCCGTGGAAGTGACCAAGATCCGGATTGATCCTTGGAGCTCACATGGACGAGGAAGACAGCGGAGAAAAGAACCGAAGGACTTGTTGTATGAGGTATAATCTCCTAAGCATAGTAGATAGAAGCTCTAGTTGTTTGTTAGAAATAGTTTGGCAAAGATCCGTTAGCTTAGTCTATGTTGCCTTCTGTAAGAATGTTTTTATTTTTACTGGTTCCGCCTCCTCGCTAGCTTGCGGGGTGAGCGACATAGACTTACAGCTTATTAGTTTCAGTTTAGAACAGTTAAAGTATAGTCTTGTGCACATATCGTATTTTTTTGTATTGATTTGGGTCTCGGATGAATCTGCTATCAAATCAGGTGTTTGTTGGAAAAGTTGCCATCACAGTGATATAGTTTTGTGACCTAAAAGCTACCCTAAAAACTGAGACCATTCCTTTTAAACTTGGCCGCAAAAATATTGCTTCTGGCCACAATTTGCGGCCAGACTGATGAGTTGGAGTTCGTGTCTTGGTCTAGGGGTCTCTAGGGTTGTATGTAGTCTCGTGGGACTTACAACATTCACCAACTATTTGTGTAGCAAAATCTGGGATCACTTTACTTGTTTCTAGTCTTACGACTACGTGCATTACGTTACCCGACACGGTTCGTGTACTTTGTGTAGCTGTTGCTCTTGGGTTGGTTTCGTAGTGTCGCTACGCACGTTAGCCACTAGACGAACACATGAGAGTTTGATTGGAGTTGGTGTGTCGGTCTAACGTAGTTTGTACGCGTTATTGGTCGATTCTAATATGAACTTGTTATGTTTTTATTTGATTTGAGGATCGCAGGCGGGGACTTCGGACGCTGCGAAGACGGGAAAGCAAGTGGTTGGCTTTACTTAGCCAAAGATCATCGGTGAGTAGATTTAACATCTACAGGGGAATCGCCCATTTGGCGTTATGCGTCTGGGATAGATTCAATGATATGATTATTAGTTATAAGTTTATTACATATATAGAGATTGCACATGAACTTCATTGCATATTATTACTTGTTGTGCCTGGACCTGTATCCATTGGACACTGCACTATTATTGATGCTTCATGTTGCACGGGCACTAATTGTATGCTACACATACACCGTCGGTAATTGCCATGACACGCACAACACATATACATTTGTGATATTGTATTGGTTAGGGACAATTGAGACATTGATTCTTATTCTATTGTGCATATGAAATATAGCACACACATATACCTTGCTATACCTACATTCTTACACATATACCTTGCTATAGCTATATGTTCACCTTTATATGATGTTCCGTCGGATTTTGGAGAAATTAGGAACCGCATGATATAATTAATAATTTGATGCATTTAAATAGCGGTTTTTCCTGGATATGCTCGTATTACTGTTTTATGTTGCATATATTATATTTCATGGATTTACGCATTGAGATATGGATTTCATATGATGTTTTCTGGATTTGAGGACCGTGGTATTTCATGAAATTATACATTGTTTGAAAAATCCGGTTTCTCTTGATATGATATTTCAGTGCGTCCACCATGAGTTTTCTCGGTTCTGAGACTTATGTTAGAATCCCGATGCGAGGAGTGGATAAGGCCGTTTGCGGGTACATGGTGGACCCGGTATGGTACCCCGGGACGAGAAGATCGTGGGGATGATGATGAGCCTGGAAGGAGGGACCACTACCTACCGGTGATAGTATTTGGACTCGGCGGAGATATGGAGGATACCGACCGGAGTCATGAGATGGATATAGGCCGACCCGTTCTACCGGTGCCCGTGGGCCGATCCCGCAGACGGAGCCTATTATACGAGGATTTACGTGTCGATGCTGGACACTAGTTTTCATGATGTTTTCGAGTGTCGATGTTGGACACTCAGGTTCCATGAGACTTACAGGATATGAGGGCCGATCTGAGGATGCGGTACCTGAGGTATTGGGATTTGGAGTGTCATTGATGGACACTGGTTTTGCCACGATGAGGATTCCGTGATGATGATATGTTTATCCCATACTCAGCATTTATTGATATGCATTGCTTCATGTTTTAGTAGTACCTGATAGAATACCTTTCATGACTATCGCATATACATATTGCCATATTATACTATCAGTTTGAATGTGATAGATTATCGCAGTTAATGCATACCTGCGATTACCTGCATGATATTATTTTCTATTCACGAGTTGGCAACTCACCCCCATTGTGCCACAGTGTTTTTGCAGGTTTTCTCTCAGAGCAGTAGCGGCAGGGCTTCTTCTTATCGTATCATCTTTTGCTGTGGATAATGCTACGGCTGACTGTGAGCAGTTTTTCTATAGGTGGGTTTTGTGGTTATCCGATAATATTCATTGTATATCTTATTGTATCTACTACTCTCCATCTACTACTTCATGTATTGACTTAGAGACGAGATGTGAGGACGATATTGTATATTATTTTGTGACTCTGGGTGTCGTGCTCGTGTGAGCCGGCTTTTTGTTATACAATTTTATCCTTTATGCTGTTTTCACTCTATATTGTCCATTTCTTCGCTACGGCGTCGTATTTATGTTTGTGGTCGTTGTTTTCTCCTTTGGGCGAGATTTGCTCCCGTTTGGGGATGCTTTCCTTATATATTATGTTTCTACCCGTTTCGGGGCTAGTTTTTACAAAGGAGGTGCTGCCCAAATTTTATGAAAGCGACTTAAGTTAAAGATTTTTTTTTACTTGAGATTCAACAAAGTTTTTAACAATGTTCTTATCACTTACTACTTTTGATGGTTTAGATTTATGGGTTTTCGGCTTACTTGAATTGCGTTACTCCTGTAGACGTTACGTGGTTTAAGTGCCGTCACGTGCTAAATTTCGGGTCGTGACAAGACCGGACTGTACGGTACTGTTACTGATAGGCTTCATAGAGAGTATGGACAAGCTTGCTTGTTGATCTTCATATCGCTCAATACCCGGGTAGCCATTACGTCCAGCTAGTACAGCTGACGGCTTTTGGGTGACTGATGTGATCATCACCCACTGCTGGCGTATTAACGAGTCTTTAGAGTCCCACACAGAAGTTCCTTGGTTCAAGCAAAATGAAGTAGGACACATATGTGATATGTGCGAGGGTCTGATTAAATATGTCTATGTGATACCGTATTGTAATCTGGCAGTTATCTGTTATAGAGTTAGGTTATATGTGATATAACTAGATTATCGAATCAAGTGTTGATTTGATAATATGATACACAGATAAATGATATTAGTCGGTTATATGTGATATAACCGGATTATTAAATCAACTGTTGATTTAATAATGTGATATATATTATATTTGATATAATTATATCTTAACTAATATTATTAGCTCACTAATTATTCTTCATAATATATATTAATAAACATGATATATATATATAATAATGAAGCATAACATGAGTTTTTATTTTGTGAAAATAGAAATAGAGGTGGAGAATGAGGAGCATGGGTGAGGCATGGCTTGATATTATTTTATATTGGTCTCACTTCACTATTGAAGCATGGTTCCATTTGTTTATTTGAAACAAATGGATGCTTCAATAAGTGAAGGGGTCAAGCCATTCTTCACTTGGTCTTTGCTCATTTTTTCTTAGCTTGAGTTATTTTTCTTGAGTTGCTGTTACTTTCATCTTCTTCTTCCTCTTCTTCATGCCTTCAAGTTTCAACCCTCACATGTGATGCGAATCATGAAACTTGAACAAAATTAGTGAGCAAACCAACACCCCTACTTCACCATCCCATACTAGACTAGCAATTTGGTGTGGCGTGTTAACTTCACTAATAGGAGATTGGTGAAGAGGTAGCTTGTGTTAGGAATAGGTATGCCCTAGAGGCCATTATTGTTGATATAGTGGATGCTTGGACATATATATAGAGGACTTTCTTGCTCGACATGATAGTATGTTATCAGGTTACCTTTATCTTAACATGTAGACTGGTATTTATATTGTCTGTCTCTTATATGTTGATAAAGCCCTTAGGATATGTACTTGACTTCCAGGATTATAATGAGATCATACTAGTGGGGTCAGTGTGGTCCAAAAGTACATCCTTTAATAAGTTCCTAGTCGAGGGAATATCGAGACTAGGGCATCGATATTCCAGAGTAGACTAGTGTGTACGTTTCTTGTCCTTTATAGGGCGATGGATGATCCCATAGCCATTGGTGTGTGACATCAAAGATTGTACACAGGTGCTCGTTGGAGAATAGGTACACCGAATAGGACTCACCGAGGACTCCTATATAGTAGTATACCTATCATCAGATAGTAGTCCTCTGGTGACACTGGTACAGGTTAGTCTGTGTTAGGAATATGTATGCCCTAGAGGCCATTATTGATGATATAGTGGATGCTTGGACATATATAGAGAGGACTTTCTTGCTAGACATGATAGTATGCTATCAGGTTACCTTTATCTTAACACGTAGACTGGTATTTATACTGTCTAGCTCTCCCATGTTGATAAAGTCCTTAGGATATGTACTTGACTACCAGGATTATGATGAGATCATACTAGTGGGGCCAGGGTGGTCCACATGTACATCCTTTAATCAATTCCTAGTCATGGGAATATCGAGACCGGGGTATCGATATTCCAATGTAGACTAGTGTGTACGTATCTTGTCCCTTAGAGAGCGATGGTTGATTCCACAACCATTGGTGTGTGACATCAAAGATTATACACAGGTGCTCATTGGAGAATGGGTACACCGAACAAGACTCGCCGAGGACTCCTTTGTGGTAGTATACCTATCGTCAGATAGCAGTCCTCGGGTGACACTGGTACAGGTTAGTCTGTAGATACGAGATCGTCATAGAGTCTTGTGTGGCTCCCGCTGTGCTTTGATTTCCTCCCTACCACGCCTTAAAGGAGTCGTGCAAACAGGTGGATTTTAGGTACAGTCACGAGTCACATGGAGACAATGAGTGATAGGAGGGGTTTCGTCTCTCCCGGTATTGGGGGTTAATGTTGCGCTATGCTCGATTGGCTATAAATGGAAGTCCCTGGGCAGGGCTGCTGCTGAAAATTACTGATAAGAGTTATCGGTAGTTTCTCAAACTGTTATAGGACAGATATCGGAATGACTTATCACGTTACTGGGGTCTGACGTTTATCGTCCCTGGACATGATATGCGACATATCAGACGAAGAGACCGGATTGTACGGTAGTGTTACTGATAGGCTTCATGGAGTGTATGGACGAGCTTGCTTGTTGATCTTCATATCGCTCAATACCCGGGTAGCCGTTACGTCCATCTAGTACCACTGACGGCTTGTAGGTGATTGATGATCATCACCTACTCCTGGCGTATTGACGAGTCTTTAGAGTCCCACACAGAAGTTTCCTCGTTCGAGCAAAACGAAGTAGGGATCATATGTTGATATGTGTGTGGGCCTGATTAAATATGTGTATGTGATAACGTATTATAATCTGGCAGTTATCTGATGTCGGTCAGGTTATATGTGATATAATCGGATTATCGAATCAAGTGTTGGTTGGCTAATGTGATATTCAGATTAGTGATATTAGTCGGTTATATGTGATATAACCGGATTATTAGATCAAGTGTTCATTTACTAATGTGATATATATTATATGTGATATAATTATATCTTAACTAATATCATTAGCTCATTAATTATTCTTCATTATATATATTAATATATATATATATATATATATATATAATAATAATAATAATAATAATAATAATGAAGCATGACTTGATTTTCTATTTTTGAGAAAAATAGAAATGAGGTGTAAATTGAGAGCATGGTTGCAAGCATGGGAGTTATATTTGTTTATTCATCTTGACTCACTATTCAAGCATGGTTGCAATTTTATATTGCAAAATTCTATGCTTGAATGAGTGGGGGTCAAGAGTTTCCATTCATTCTTTGCTCGTTCTCAACACTTAGCTATTTTTCTTAAGTTGCTCCCATGGTTGCTCTCTAGCTTCTTCTTCCTCCGCAATTGCTATAGTTCAAGTTTCAACTCTCACATGTGATGTGAATCATGAAGCTTGAACACAAAGCCTCTCCTACATCCACTTTATCTTGTTTTATTGATGCGAAAAAGACCCTTGTTGAAAAAGTAGACCCCCTACAAAGAAAAAGGGTGTTTCACTTGTGAGCCTTTAACATCCCCTACTTCACCATCCTACACTTGACTAGCGATCGAGTGTAGCGTGTTTCCTACGCTAAAGAGTTTAGTGTAGATGTAGCTTGAGTTGGAGGGACTTCACGTGGATCATCTTCGGCACGAAGGTCATCGGAGGAAGCTCGTCCAAAACCTCAAGTGGATCCTAGTAGAGTCGTGTGGTCTTCAACCCGGAGCTATTGAAGAGAAAGACTCGAACTACAAAGGTTGTATGCTCTTTTCTTCTCTTAAGTTCATCACATCTCAAGGCAAACCGTAATAATCTAGTAAAAATCTTGTTAGTCTAGCTTAGCACCTAATAAAATTTGAATTTGGCATGCTTGATGCTATTAGATACTCATGGTGGTGCTAAGGTCGACTTTCATGGTATCATATCCAGGCTAGAACATTAGGGTAATTTGTAGCGACGTTAGAAATCCGCCGTTTTTGTCGCGCAAAAACTGCCGATAAAAACAGTTTCAAAAACGATGTTTTGAGTTGCTTGCACACCTTGCGGGCTCACGGTTTGAACCGAGAAGCCGCGGGGTGTAGCGTGCGCACTCTGGGGACACCCCCGGGGGGACCAAATAGCTGGACCCACTCCCCAAGACCTGGTATTGGCGGTGGGAACCCAAAAGTGCCCCACCTTAGGCAGTTTCGGGTGTGCCTCACCCCCTGGCCACCTCGTGGTGGCCTCGGGGTGGGGTACCCCCTATAGCCCCCCCATTCGATAGTTAGTTTTCAGATCTTCGCCCCCGCGAAGATTCGAGCGGGTTTCGAGTTCGTTTCGACTCCCGGATTAGCTTAAAATGATCAGTTTTGGAACTTTAGCTCACTACATTTTTCATGTCTTGGAAAAATTGGTTAAGTTTGCTAATAGCCTGCGAAATTCTAATGTCGTGGTTACTTTAAAAGCTTTGTGATGTGTGTGATACAATTATTAGAATCCGAATTAATTAGTTTTATGAAAACTAGTTAGTATATTATAAAGCTAGCCGTTTAGTCTCAATTGATCGATTGCCTTGAAGTTTTGATTCGGATCAAAACTTCGTCGCAATTGCGTATTGTACGCGATCTCTAAGTCGGGAATCTTGTTGAATTATCCTACAACCAATTGAAAAGAGTTTTCAATTTGAGACTAAAATACAACTTTTATAAGTTAGACATGAAATCCGGAATATGAGATATTCCGAGTTTATGATATCTAAGGAAATTGAGGATTCTAATTATTGTAGTTTTCTGTTTCTTTTTCTGCGACTGTAAGTGTAATATATATGGTATCCCAATCTCGTTGCTATATGTCAACGAGTTTTAGAGATACACATATTTGCTTACGTTGATGATATGTGATATCATGTGTTGCTGTTGATATGATTTATTGGATCGTCGTGAAAGAATAGCCGGGGTTTTTTATGTGAGATGAGGGTTTTTATTTTCATTCATGTAAAATCTGTATGTAATATTTTTTTATTGGGGCACTTCCGGGATGAGGATGATGTCACCACTGTTGTATATTATTTACTTTTCCGCATTAGGATAGACCCAAGGCGGGGAGAACAAGTAACCGGGTACTTGAGTCCAGCGGGAGACCATCTTAAGGAGTTGAGACCGGGTCTCCTAACTCTAGAATTGGCAGGGTTACATGCCACTCTTGTAGGGGTCTAGGGATGTGGGTTTGGCTATTCATCACGACTGTGGAATCCGTGTTTTACATTATTGGCTAAATTTAAAACACGGACATCCTAGTATATCCAATATTTCATATGTTGCTTCTGTTGCTTGATTGTGTGATGTTGATCATATAACTGCGTGAGACGAATTTAATATTATATATATAATATATAATAAACGTTGCTTATGTTTTGCACCCGTGCTAGTCCAGCCCCCGCTCTGCCGGTAGTTAAGTAACCTAACGGTGCATGACGGGGCCCAGTGGCGAATGCGAAAGGCATAAGCGTACGTTATATTTTCGTTTCATTTTTCTGTAATGTTTGGAAACATTAATTGATGGGAGTTCATTAATGAGATTAATGAAAAGAAAAAAACCAAAAGATGTTGTAGAATCAAATTTTCAAAAAGGGTATTTCTCGTTCTTGCTTTGCATAGTGGTATTCCTTGATGAATATCCAGCACCTCATTCGATGAGGAAAGTGCCGAGATCCCTTCACCAGGAGTGACCTCTTTAGCGAAACTAGAAAATGCTACAACCCACTCGGTTTTGTCTTTTGACTGCTTCTCTTATTCTTTCTATGCATAGTGGTACTCATGAGTATCCAGCACCTCATTCGATGAGGAAAGAGCCGAGATCTCTTCACTGGGAGTGACCTCTTTAACGAAGCTAGAAAAGCCTAAAAAACACTTCATTATAAAATCATTAGATTCTACAACGATATCAAGTTCATTACGCTCATGGTTTTCTTAAAAATCTGTGTAGCCCTCCATCATTTCAGATAAGTACTATTTAGTATTCGTGCAATGTTTGTTGGCCTTCGTCTAGGCATAGTTTGCGGTAGCTGATTAGTGCTTATCTGCCAGCATGTGATGCGATTGGATTAGGGTCGTCGTATGGCGTTGATTGGCCTCCGTCAAGGGTCGTGCGGGTGGGTCTAATTCAATCAAGAAATGAACGGGTTGAACTTGACTAGAGGCCTATGGGTAAGTTGGCCTCCATCAAGGTCATAGGACACTAAGGGTAAAAACATTATCGGAAATTTCAAGTGTCAAAATTTGCAATTAGATTGCATACCTTCTATATGATAGTTGGATCCCGATACCCACTGCGAGTAAAAGTTACTCCTGGGAGAGTTTTGCACTTTACAATTAGCTAGTCCAGTTGGTGTCTAGAAATGTGTCAACGGGGTTATGCCTGCGGGGAAACGAGATTTATTTTAATTAGGTCTGTGCGAAAGCACGGGGAACCTCCCTCGAAGTACCGATACCGGCCTGGCCGAACGATTGGCGAACCTGTAGGGTGTAATTAATCCCAGCTAATCTTACCTTTTAGGGTTTGAAGGAAGATTTGATAAAATAAGTGGGAGCCATCCTGATTAGATAAAATAACCAATCTAATCTTGCAAAGAGCGCACATAAAGTGATTATCCTTCTCTCTCTCCTGGTAGCGACCAATGACATGCCTTAATCAAGATAATAATACGGATGTTTTGACCGAACATGCTTATTATACTGGGCTAGGTTCCGCTCTATCTTATGATTGTCATAAGTCTGAGCAAGGAATAGGGGAATATTCGAATTCCCATGCCACCCAAACGAAGAAAAAGCATGTTGATGCATTGTCTTCGGGTTTGTGTGTTATGAAGAACTGTTTCTCAGTTTACTCTACGTCCCGGGTATTGGATACCGGATCAGGATCCTACACATGTAATTTGTTACATGGGCTATAGAAAGGTGGAGAACTGGGAAAGGGTGATTTGTCTCTAAGTAGTAGAGAATGGTGCAATTGTTGTAGCCAAAGCATTTGGAAAATATCACCTAGTGTTACCAACTGGTAATACATTGATTCTTAGCGACTGTTATTTCGTACCATTAAATATTGTGAATATTTTCCTAAATCAAGTGTTGATTGGATAAGGTATGATGTATAATAGTGTACACGTTCTGAATCAAACTACAGTTCTAAACATACAGAACACACACAAGAGGAACAGTTCAGAAATGAACGAAGTCTTCTTGTGGTATTGTAGACTGGGTCATTTCGATGAATCAAGACTAGCTGAAGTTCCATAAGGATGCATTTTTGAATCCGTTCGAATTTACATCTTATGAAACTTGCTAGTCATGTCTCAAAGACTAGGTGACCAAATCTCCGTTTACTGGAAACGGAGAAAGAGCTACTGAACTCATGGACAGATACATGGTGATGTATATGGTCCTATTTCTATGTATGCCAGGGATGGTTCCGCGTACTTTATTACATTCACCGATGTTCTCTCAAGATACGGACATGTGTTCTTGTTGAAACACAAAACTGAATCTTTTGAGAATTTCAAGGAATATAAGTACGAAGAAGAGAACCAGATGGGTAAAGGTATTCATATCCTTCGATATGATCGGGGAGAAGAATATTGGAGCACGGAATTCCGAGACTATTTAAAAGAGAACGAAATTCTCTTTCAGTTTACTCCTCCGTATACACCACAGCACAACGGTATATCGGGGTGGAGGAATCGCACCCTATGAGTTATGGTGCGCTCTATGATGAGTACTTCTGAGTTTCCTATTTCATTTCAGGGACATGCACTTGAGAAGATGCGTACCTATTGAATAGAGTTCCGATCAAATCTGTTGCCTACCCCTCCATATGAGATATGGAATGGGAAGAGACCATCTCTTAAACAAGTTAAGATATAGGGTTGTCCGGGCTATGCTGAAAAGTGAAATCCGGACAAGCTCGAGGCAAGGTCAGTTCTGTGCAAGTTTATAGGATATCCCAACCATTCGCGAGGGAATATCTTCTACCACACCGAGGAACAAAAGATGTTTTGTTTCTCGACATACCACCTTTTTAGAAAAGTAATTTCTTATGGAAGAAATTAGTGGCAAAAGGTAGAACTGGAAGTAGTTCCAGCAAACACAAACTATAACTGACGATTTGTTGGAACCGGAGGATTCAATAGTCCCTGATGAACTAAAGCTACTCCGCAGATCAAGTAAGGTTCCTTATCCACCTTAGAGATACTACGGTTTTGTTGTAGACAGTGGGAGCGGGGATTGCATCATGGAGATGATGACCAAACTAATTTCGAGCAGGCCATCACAAGTGGAGACTATGTGAAATGGATGGATGTTATGCAATCTGAGATGGAATCCATGTACACCAACAAAGTGCTGACTTTGGATGTTGCTCCTGAAGGGGTAAAACCCATCGGGAGCAAGAGGATCTTTGAGAAAGATAATTTGGTGTAGATGGAAAAGTTGAGACTTTTAAAGCTATGCGTAAGTCCATCAGGATCCTACTTGCCATTGCTGCATACCATGACTACGAAATCTGGAAGAATGCACGTCATAACCGCTTTTCTAAATGGTGATTTAGAAGAGAGCGTATATGACACTGCCAGAGGGCTTCATAGATAATGGGAGCAGTAGAAACATGTGCAAGCTGCTTAAATCCATCTACGGGTTAAAGCAGGCATCGCGGAGATGGAACATCTGTTTTAATGAAGCTGTCAAAGAGTTTGACTTCATCAAAAATATAGATGAACCATGTATAAATAATAAGGTTGTAGAGAGTATGGTTGACTTCCTCGTATTGTACACAGATGACATACTCTTGATAGGAAAGGGTGTTCCTATGCTACACTCGGTCAAGCACTTCTTATCACATAGGTTTTCCATGAAAGATATAACTGATGTCTCCTACATCCTGGGGATATAGATCTATAGAGATAGATCTAAATGGATTTGGGATTGTCCGAATCCAGGTACATAGACACCATGCTAAAGGAGTTTAGTATGGATGATTCTAAGCGTGGTAATGTACCCGCTTGTTCAGGAATCACTCTCTCCAAAGAGATGTCTCTCGAGACTGATTTAGAGAGGGCTCGCATACAAGGGATACCCTATGCTTTGGCAGACGGTCAATCATGTATGCGATATTATGTACCAGACCAGATGTAGCTTACTCACTAGGTGTAATGAATAAGTATCGAAAAGATCTTTAGGAAAACCACTGGACAGTTTAAGAATATTCTTAAGTGCTTGAGAAGGACTAAAGAGATGTTCATGGTGTATGGTAACAGTGAACTCCAGATGGAGCCCTTAACCGATTTGAGCTTCCAGAGTGATAAGGACGACTGAAAGTCATTCTCGGATTTTGTCTTTACCCTCAGTGGAGGGACAATATGTTGGAAGGGTTCCAAGCTATATACCGTAGCAGACTCGTTGATAGAGGCTAATTGCATCGCTACCAACGATGCTGCCAAAGAGGTTGTCTGGATGATAAAGCTTATATGATGAACTTGGTTCCTACCATTGGGTATCCAATACCTGTGTATTGTGATGAAAATGGAGCTATGGATTTGGCCGTGGAACCTCGGTCCCGTCAGTGATCCAGACATATTCTTAGACAGTATCACCTAATCAGGGAGATAGTTGATCTCCGGGAGATCGATATCAGGAGAGTTGACACAGAGGATAATATAGCGGATCCACTCAGCGAGGCCATTCTCGAGATGCTATTCGAGAGACTTTTGGGACGTTGGGTATGAGATACTACAACAACTGACCTTAGTGCAAGTGGGAGATTGTTAGAAATATGTATGCCCTAGAGGCCATTATTGATGATATAGTGGATGCTTGAACATATATATAGAGGACTTTCTTGCTCGACATGATAGTATGCTATCAAGTTACCTTTATCTTAACATGTAGACTGGTTTTTATACTATCTGGCTCTCACATGTTGATAAAGCCCTTAGGATATGTACTTGACTACCAGGAGTATGATGAGATCGTACTAGTGGAGCCAGGGTGGTCCACAAGTACATCCTTTAATCAGTTCCTAGTCATGGGAATATCGAGACCAGGGCATCAATATTCCAGTGTAAACTAGTGTGTAAGTTTCTTTTCCTTTAGAGGGCTATGGTTTATCCCACAACTATTGGTGTATGATATCAAAGATTATGCATAGGTGCGCATTGGAGAATGGGTACACCGAACAGGACTCTTCGAGGACTCCTATTTGGTAGTATACCTATCGTCAGATAGCAGTCCTCTGGTGACACTAGTACAGGTTAGTCTGTAGACCCGAGATCGTCATAGAGTCTTGTGTGGCTCCCACTGTGCTTTGATTTCCTCCCTACCACGGCTCTTCAGAGGCGTGCAAACAGGTGGATTTTGGGTACAGTCCCGAATTACATGGAGGCGCCGAGCGATAGGAAAGGTTTCGTCTCACCCGGTACAAGGAGTTGATGTTGCGCTATGCTCGATTGACTATAATTGCAAATCCCTGCCCAGGGTTGTTGAGATTTGCTGATAAAAGTTATCAGTAGTTTCTTAAACCATTATGAGCCACACATCAGCTTGATTTATCAAGTTAATGGGGTCTGACGTTTACCATAACTAGACATGATATGCAACATATCGGACGTAGAGACCGGAATGTACGGTAGTGTTACTGATAGGCTTCATGGAGAGTATGGATGAGCTTGCTTGTTGATCTTCATATCGCTCAATACCCGGGTAGCCGTTACGTCCAGCTAGTACCGCTGATGGCTTGTAGGTGATTGATGTGATCATCACCTACTGCTGGCGTATTGACGAGTCTTTAGAGTCCCACACAGAAGTTTCCTGGTTCGAGCGAAAAGAAGTAGGGCACATATGTTGATATGTGCGTGAGCCTGATTAAATATGAGTATGCGATACCGTATTATAATCTGGCAGTTATCTGGTGTCGGTCAGGTTATATGTGATATAACCAGATTATCGAATCAAGTGTTGGATTGATAATGTGATATTCAGATTAATGATATTAGTCGGTTATATGTGTAACCTGATTATTAGATCAAGTGTTGATTTAATAATGTGATATATATTATATGTGATATAATTATATCTTAACTAATATCAAAAGCTCACTAATTATTCTTCATTATATATATATTAATATATATGATATATATATATATAATAATGAAGCATGGCATGATTTTCTATTTTTGAGAAAAATAGAAATGAGGTGTAAATTGAGAGCATGGGAGTTATATTTGTTTATTCATCTTGACTCACTATTCAAGCATGGTTGCAATTTTATATTGCAAAATTCCATGCTTGAATGAGTGGGGGTCAAGAGTTGCCATTCATTCTTTGCTCATTCTCAACACTTAGCCATTTTTCTTGTGTTGCTCCTATGGTTGCTCTCTAGCTTCTTCTTCTTCCTCAATTACTATAGTTCAAGCTTCAACCCTCACATGTGATGTGAACCATGAAGCTTGAATACGAACTTGCGAGATTTTAACATCCCCTACTTCACCATCCTACACTTGACTAGCGATCGAGTGTATCGTGTTTCCTATGCTAAAGAGTTTAGTGTAAAGATAGCTTGAGTTGGAGGGACTTCGCGTGGATCATCTTCGGCACGAAGGTAATCGGAGGAAGCTCATCCAAAGTCTCAAGTGGTGCCTAGTAGTGTCGCATTGACTTCAACCCAGAGCTATTGAAGAGAAGAACTCGAACTACAAAGGTTGTATGCTCTTTTCTTCTCTTAATTCCATCACATCACAAAGGCAAACCCTAATAATCTTGTAAAGTTCTTGTTAGTCTAGCTTAGCACCTAATAAAATTTGAATTTGGCATGCTTGATGCAACTAGAACCTCAAGGTGGTGCTAAGGTCGACTTTCAGTTTGTAGACCCGAGATCGTCATAGAGTCTTGTGCGGCTTCCACTGTGCTTTGATTTCCTCCTTACCATGCTCAAAGGAGACGTGCAAACAGGTGGATTTTGGGTACAGTCCCGAGTTTCATGGAGGTAATGAGCGATAGGAGGGGTTTCGTCTCTCCCGGTATTGGGGGTTGATGTTGCGTTATGCTCGATTGGCTATAACTGGAAGTCCCTGGCCAGGGCTGCTTATGGGATTTACTGATAAGTGTTATCAATAGTTTCTCAAACTGTTATAGGCCAGACATCGACATAACTTATCACATTACTGGGGTCTGACGTTTACCATCCCTAGACATGATATGCGGCATATCAGATGAAGAGACCGGACTGTACGGTAGTGTTACTGATAGGCTTCATGGAGACTATGGAGAAGCTTGCTTGTTCATCTTCATATCGCTCTATACCCAGGTATCCATTATGTCCAGCTAGTACCGCTGACGGCTTGTGGGTGACCGATGTGATCATCACCTACTGCTGGCGTATTGACGAGTCTTTAGAGTCCCACGCAGAAGTTTTCTGGTTCAAGCGAAACGAAGTAGGACACATATGTAATATGTGTGTGAGCCTGATTAAATACGATTATGTGATACCGTATTGTAATCTGGCAATTATCTATTATTGGTTAGGTCATATGTGATATAACCAGATTATCGAATCAAGTGTTGATTCGATAATGTGATATACAGATAAATGATATAAGTCGGTCATATGTGATATAACCGGATTATTAGATCAAGTGTTGATTTAATAATGTGATATATATTATATGTGATATAATTATATCTTAACTAATATCATTAGCTCACTAATTATTCTTCATAATATATATATATATATATATATATATATATATATATTAATATATATGATATATATATATATATACATAATAATGAAGCATGGCTTGATTATCTATTTTTGAGAAAAATATAAATGAGGTGTAAATTAAGAGCATGGTTGCAAGCATGGGAGTTATATTTGTTTATT
The DNA here is from genome assembly GCA_030015575.1 of Agapanthus africanus. Classification (NCBI taxonomy): domain Eukaryota; kingdom Viridiplantae; phylum Streptophyta; class Magnoliopsida; order Asparagales; family Amaryllidaceae; genus Agapanthus; species Agapanthus africanus. The sequence continues at coordinate 364,007,894 of CM057345.1, forward strand.
CATTTTGACTCACTATTCAAGCATGGTTGCAATTTTATATTGCAAAATTCCATGCTTGAATTAGTGGGGGTCAAGAGTTGCCATTCATTCTTTGCTCATTCTCAACACACAGCCATTTTTTTCATGAGTTGCTCACATGGTTGCTCTCTAGCTTCATCTTCTTCTTAAATGCCATGGTTCAAGCTTCAAGCCTCACATATGATGTGAACCATGAAGCTTGAACACAAACTTGTGAGCTTTAAACATTCCCTACTTCACCATCCTACACTTGACTAGCGATCGAGTGTAGCGTGTTTCCTATGCTAAAGAGTTTAGTGTAGAAGTAGCTTGAGTTGGAGGGACTTCGCGTGGATCATGATCGGCACGAAGGTCATGGGAGAAAGCTCTTCCAAAGCCTTCAGTAGTGCCTAGTGGAGTCGTGGGACAAGTACATGGAGCATGTGAAGTGAAGGAATCGATCTACAAGGGTATAGACATCTTTCACTTTCTCTAGTTGTTCACATCATCATAGCAAACCGTAATATTCTAGTAAAGATCTTGTATATTCTAACTTAGCACCTAATAAAAATTAAAATTTGGCATGCTTGATGCTACTAAAATCTCATAGTGGTGCTAGGGTATACTTTCATGGTATCAGCGCGTGATCACGGAAACGAATAGAATCAAGTATCTCAAAATATGTACATCCTAAGGTTTCTTAAGTGGAGTATCCTATCGTAAATATGCCGTGGAAAATACGTACGGCACGTCACTCTACTCAAGCTAACTACTCCATCAATCAGAGTCAGTGTCACGTCCTGAAAGTACGGAATATGACCGGCACTTAAACTACGAACGTCTCAAGGCGTACGTATTCTAAGTAAGCCGAAAACCCAAAAATCCAAACCAAGAAAAGTAGTAGAGTGTAGGAAAACCAATTTAAATCAAGTTGTTTAAATAGCATAAGCCGAATTATGCGTTTTTAAAAACATCAAATATTTCCTGAAAATTTCGGCAGAGTCTCCTTTGTAAATACAGGCCCCCAAACGGGATACAGCATGAATAGTAAACGAAATCAATAAAAGGCATCCCCAAGCGGGAGCTAGCTCTTCGTCAAACGACGGCCACAACCACACAAACAATATAATATACAACGCCGAAAGGCGAGGATCACAACAGAAAAGGAAACTCAAAACAGCATGAAATCCGTATAAATACAACGCGCGACTCTAAGGTCGATAGAATAAACAACATTGGTCTCTATCTCGGAAATAAATACATGTTTGGTTGATGGAATTTACTAGATACAACTGAATAATATAATACAAGGTAATATGATGGGTACGATACCAATAAACCCACCTACTAGCAAGTCACCCGAACGAAACTGTGCCCGCAAAGCCATAATGAAACCTGTACGGCAAACCTGCAAGAAACTGGGGCACAACGGGGGTGAGTTGCCAACTCGTGAATAGAATACATCTACGAATAAAAATCGCATGTATGACGCAATCCTAGGTCATACGATCATAATATATCCTCAAATATATAACCAGCAGCCTATAACAATGGCTAGGGTATACCTCTAAACGACAGTAATACCAAGTTCTCATGTCAGTGCCTCAGATAACAATATATCATATGGATGATGTATGAATGCATGAAAACAGAATACATATACTGAAGAAACTGCTTTCATAACTTAGTGAGATTTCTGCATTTTTAAAATGAGGTAACATAAATGAAATCAGCATAAACAGTGTCTAGCATCGACACAAAACATAAATCCCAATATCTCAGGCTCCGACTATCCGGACTGGCCTGTATCATCAAATATCAGTACCTCAATACCTCGAAATCTCAATGTCTCAGTCTCAATATCCAGGGCGCCGTCAGTCCAGACCGGCCCCTACCATCAATCTCAAGACCACGACGGTATCCTCCGGATATCCGACGCGTCGGGTAAAATCACCGGTGGTAGTGCTCCCCTGCCAGGCTCACATCGTCATCATCACGCGCTTCTTGCCCCGGGGTACCTTACCGGGTCCACCATGTACCCGAAACGGTTCATCCGTCTCCTCGAATCGGGTCTCGAAATCCATCAGCAAACTCATGGTGGACGACTCATACATCATGGGAAAAACCGCACTTTTTTTATTTAAAAAGAGAGAAATCATTTTATATAAGTTTTGCGGTTTTCCCCCTAAATCCAGAAAATTTCATGGAAATCCGAATCCAAATCATCAATAGCATGTAAAACCATGAATATAGGTAATAACAATGAATAACAGTATGCATGAAATGACAAGTAATAACTACAATGTTAAGCTGGCATATAAGGCATGTACACTAATATCATGTCAAATTACTAACTAACAAGCTAGGTCAAGCAATAATATTTTCTAAGGTGTACGTGACATGGCAATTACCGATGAAAATGTGTGTGAGCCGGCAAGTAAGTGTACGTGGTACATACGCATCATCGGTAATGGTGCTGGTGTCCTAACAATATGATATCAACATTGCAATAAGAAATTATAACATAAGTATGCGATGCGAAGTGAACCACAATAATAAGCGGTAGCTGAATACTAGACGCAACTGTAACTAACCTGCATTAATCTAATATAAGTCCTACAAATGGTGCCTTTTGAAATTACACGAATCATGGGGTTTTGAAAATAGGGGCTACGGTGTTTTTATGAAAAGATACGTCTTTTGAAATATCCGTAGGATCTCTTGGGCTGTCTTTTAAAATACCCACGATTCGTTAGCTTTTTGAAATAGGTAAGAATCGAATCTAATCTAACAACTAAACTAAACTAAAGGGCTAAGCTAACAAGCTGGACTACAGGTAAGGAAACCGCCTAACATCTGAGTCGATACAAATATATACCTATATATGTATAGTCGGTGATCCCGCCTCAATAATATCATACCCGATACCATATCTATAATCAGACATCCCAAGTCAAGAGTGCGGATCAATCATCAATATATAGCTCGTACGTAAATCCGTCGTACGGCATCCCAATCTGGGTACGGGTCAAAGTCACATCAATCACACTATTCATCCGGTATCTTCTTTATCAAATATCATGATCCGGGATAATGACCTACGTCTAGTACAATATCGATACCAATTATGAATGCATGCAGGTGTAAGAATCATTACGTCAAAAGACCCGCTAAAACATCATGTCGTATCTCAATATGAACCCAATCACATCACCGATCTCCTGGCCTCAAGCCCAATCTCATCGACTCATCTCAAATTCCAAATACCATTCTCAAATCCAGTATATGAACACATAGTCCCATACCTATGTGAACACATAAATATATATTCCCATACGCACATATGAAAGAAAGAATGTATGCAAGTATGTGTGTGTGTGCGTGTGTGAGTGCGACCACTACTCTAGGGTTTCGCAACTACACTAAACCAATCCAAAAAAAAATACCAAATATCCATCTTATCATCAATAATCTCAACAACATATAATCAATATCTATGTGTATACGTATTCGTATATATCACCACGAACTGCGGGGGTGCTATACGCCATCCACCCGACTTCTCCCCGTAGATATAAATCTACTCACCTGCACTCAGTGTGTCGATGTCGATGTCTCCATCATCTTCTGCATCGTCTCGGAATCCACGTGAAGGTACCTACAATGATCAACCATAGCAATGCGTATGAAAATCACGGCAGAAAAGATACAGCGCACAGTGTGCTCATAGGTTTGAACCTATGGCCCAAACATGCAAATCCAACAAACAACCCCTGTTGTCGATGTACGAACACCCGAAAACCAAATACAAATCCAAATATTAAGAAAGTGCATTTAAAAATACAGAAAACATCGCCTAAAACACACCAAAATGCTCCCAGATTTTCCCCAGATGACAATTAGCCAAAACTACATATAGGTGGGGTCTAATTTAGTGCTAAATGAGCCCTGGAACAAAAATGGACCGATTCCCTTCTACTCTGGCCGCAAATTGCGGCCAGAATGATTAAATTTGCGGCCGTAGGTTTGAGTTAGGGGCTCGGGTCTTGGTGGTAGCTTCCTAGGTGCCTGCACGACTCACTGTCAGCTCAATTTTATTTTTGGTGACCCCGGGTTGCTCCAGATTCCAGAACACCTTCACAGATCACACAAACCGACATGAAAAGTTCCGTAATTCCGTATTTTTGGGTTTCAGGTTGTGTTAGGCCAGTGTTTTGGTCAATATAGGGTCTAAGGTCACCATTTAAGTCCAATTGCAAAGCAACATCTCAACTTTACCCTAACCCTCTCTAAGTTGGTCCAAAATACACCAAATTACACGATATCGATATGAAACTTGAATTGAAGCTTAAGAACAAGCAATAACACTCTAATTGTGAAGAAATTACCTCATAATACCCTCATGAATCCTCAACAGCGCCAAATGACTACTTTCTTGGTCCAAAGGCATGCTTGTGAGCTTGTGTACAATTTTTGTGAAATGGGAGTGGGGTTTTGAGATGTTTATTGAGGTGTTTTGGGGATTTTATGATGAGGGAGAGAGGGGCAGCAGCATCAGTAGCAATGGAGGAGGAAGAGAAGAGAGATGTGTAAATAATTGGAGAGGGATGGCTCAAGACCAAGTCAACAAAACCCTCACCTTTCTCTCTCTTCACCATACCTAATATTCTAGTCCAAAACCTTTTCTTTTTCTTTTCAAATTCCATTTTCCTTCTCTTATCAATAGTAAACCCAAAGTAACATGGTAGAAATGCACAAGTGTAAAACAAAAATGATATGTGCTTATTTTGCACAAAAATGCTAAAAAACCGATTAGCGACTTTTAATCGCGATTAACATTAAATTAGCATATAAATGATCATAAAAACTTTAAAATGGCATAATTCCATAAAATACCCTATTTTAGAATTTTCCATAATTTTTCCATAATTTTTCTCATTTATCGGTATTTAATTATAAATTTAATATTAAAATAATCAATAAAATAATATTAAATTATAAAAATTCCCAAAAATAATATTTTATTATTTTGAAATGTTACAATCTTCCCCCCTTAAAGAAATTCGGTCCCCGAATTTATATTTAAACCCCCAATTTCTGAAACATTTCAATAAGAAGTCCAAGTCGTCGGGGCTCCGAAATCATCAATACATAAAACGCATCATAGCGCAATGCATGCGCATGAGTAATGAGAAGATAACTCAAAAACAAAACTCCGTCAAGTATCCCGCAATCATCGGAGTTATGGTAAAGACACAATGCCAAATCCAATACGAAACCAATATGATATATATCAAAACTATACATGTAATTAGCTGAAGTAAATGCATGCCAAATCTTTTTAAGTTGCTGTGCGATGCGCATAACACTGCACAGTGGCGGACGTCTTTATCAGAAAATAGCCATATACTTATATATCTTTTGTTTAGTATGCACGATCCGCCGTTTTTGAAAACAATTTGGAAGGGTTCCCAGTTTTAAACGTTTTCGTGGCATATCAGACACGTGTGTAAATAATGAGACTATAGCTCGCTTTTGGAAATCCCTTTGAAATCTATCAATGCATGCAAAATAAATCCAGGCACTGTCATCTGATCAGTCCTGCTCAGTACGAAAACCAATCGCAATATCATGAAAATGTACTGCTTCATAAGAAATCGGTCCCAAAAAGTGCATATGAAAACCCTGTGCGTCCGGTGCGCACGGAGATCAAAATCCATGAATGTGCACAAAACAGCATCAAGGTGCAACGGTTGTGCACACAACTTTGGTCATAGGCATCGTGTGTGCCTGACCGCAAAATCAGGTGCATCTGACATGCACGAAAATTCCGATTTAGTGCATCTGGTGTGCACCAAATCGCATATCATAACAGGCGCCCAACATGCGCTAAAAAATCCAAACTCGGTGCATCCATCATGCATGAAATCATGAAATCCAATATCGAGTGTCGAACACGCGCAAAATCCAATCAGGTGCACAAGGTGCACAAAACAAATATCGAGTATCACAATCGAAATCGAAGTCCAGTGCATCTAAGTGCACAAAAGGCGTATCACTGCACTGCAAGCATATATAAACTATACAGAGTGCAGGAACCAAATCGTGTGCGTGCATACGCACAAAATCAACTCAAATGTCTAAAACCGTAAAATCACAAGCATGTGAAACCAAAGCATGAAAACGATATCAAGTGCAACACTGTGCAAAGATCGTAAATCCCCAATCATCAAAATCAAATCATGCGAATAAATCACCCAAAACATCGAAATCAATAATGGCGGAATAGTACCGCTCAAGCGCATCCTCCAAGAATCTCGGGCCAACTGTCGCGGTCACTAGTGGGACGTCTCGTCGATGATCATGAACTCTGGCCTGCTGGTGTGCGTAACAATGACCACTCCTGGGTCAAGGTCTTCAGTGTGAATTACTAATCTCTCGGTCCATCGGCTCATCGGCCCTGTCAGGTGTGCTAACGGGGATGATCCCGTTCTGGCACTTCTCTGGTTATCTCTCGGTCAATCCTCACGACCACTCGTAAAGCAGCATGTCACTGGCGTCGGCCTCTGGCTCTCTGAATATACGTGACACATCTGATCCTGGGTGCAAGTATCATTGCAGAAGTGTCCTGCAAGGAATCCTGCTCACGGTCTCTTCCATATCTCGTCTCTGCCAACTGTCCGGAAGTCATCGTCTATTACTATATCCGCTTCTTGTTCCGGAACGGCTGCATACTCATCGCGACTTCTTCTAGAAGGTATATCCAGTACTATGCTTCGGCATGCGCATCGCATCTCTGATGTCGGCGGAGGGGAACGTCATCATATCCAGGTTTTGTACGAACCTCTTACTCCATTTTTTTTCTAATGTCGACTGCTTCGGACTCGTCTCATCGTGGCTACATGGACTGAGCTCCAACGGCTATCCTCGTATCTGGAGTCTCCCAAGAATGCATCTCACCACGTAGCATCCCAATTAAGTCGAGCCATCCGATCGAGTCGTCAAAACCTCATAATCCCCCAAGAGCTCAACACATGATATTAGTTTAAAAACATTCACTTCGTGCCTCAGTACCAACGGTCCAGCCGTAGAAGGGTCAAGCCTACGCCTCACATGTGGCACGCCGTACTGCCCCAAACCCTAAGGTTCAAAGGGCAGTTCAAGACGGTCACATAATCGAGTTAAGGTTTGTTGTCTTCTAGAGGGACCATCGCGTTACTTGCACTACTTAGAACGTGATTAAACTACAGAAAAATCCAACAATTGGAAATTTCCCGGCAGGGAAAAAAGTGGGTATTTATATCCGGTCGAACTTTTTAACATATTCTAAAATTATCCGGAAAAACACACAGACAGAATTAGACAATCCGATCGATACACCGAGTCCCCAATACAACCCAGAAAACTCAACTCTTGAATAAATATTAAAAATTCCCAGGAAAACCAGCACTGCAAAGTAAGAATTACTGTGTAAAATTATTTGTATAATGAGGCCGTACGGCCGCGGAACCGCCGCACGAGCCATGCTCGTGCCGCGGAACCTCGGCGGTTTAGTGGAATTGGGAGATCGAATTTCACAGTAACTCTAAGAAACTCCTGCTGATTTTTCTGCATATTTTAATAGTCAAAAATCCACAAAATTCAAAAATGTACATAGAGCAATTTTTGAGTTAGGGTTTCGGTTCGATCGGACTTCTAACTCCGTCTACACATCGCCTAAGGCTTTAGCTAGGCTCTGATACCACTGTAGGGTTCCTAGGCACACTAATGAGGTCTCACAAGGCATCAACCATGCCAATTTCAAAAATTACAAGTGCCGAGAAACCCTAATACGGATCGTTGACTAGATTTTTAGGCGAAACATGCAACTAGTTAACAACTTAACTAAGTGAACGGAAATACAACCTTTGTAGATCCAGTCCTCCACCTCCATAGCTCCATGAGGAAGTCCCCTTGCTGTCCAAATCGAATCCCGGGCTCTAGCGTCGGCTTCATCGGAGAAATGGGCGGGCTTGGTCGTCGGCTTCGATGCCGAAGATGATCTACGTCGAGGTATCACAAGATCAAGCTCCTACTTCACCAAGTCATGAAACTTGTGAAGAAAACACCCTATACTACTTGGCAAGTGGTAGAGGATGAAGAAATAGGAAGTGGGTTCACTTTAGAATTGGATTTCTCACTCTTTTTCTCAAGTTGCCATTGATGGAGGCAAGCTTTCTTCATTGTTGAAGATGAAGAACAAGAAGAAGATAATATGATAAGTCTTTTTAAAAAAGAAAATAAAATCAATACTTATCATACACTAACCATGGTCAAGTGTAGAGAGTAAACTTGGGTTAGGTGAATGGTTAGGGTTAAGCATGAAGACAAAAATGGTCACTAAGTCAAAGCTTCATGAAGCTTCAATAACAAACAAAGAAAGCCACCATTTCTCTTCATCTTTTCAAAATAAATAAATAAATAGATATGAAAATCAAAACCCTAACCATTTAAATAACCATGGTTTAATCTTTACACAAACTCAAGTGAGCATGTATCATTAAACATGATACAATCAAGTGCACACAAAAATATATCACATATACAATGTGCACATCAAGTGAGAAAATCCTTTTAAAGTGAACCATTACTAGTTAATGCAAAGTAATATATCATATATATAATTATACATTAAATCATTAAATCAACACTTGATTTAACGATCCGGTCATATCGCATATGACCGACTAATATCCAATGTATCGATTTATCGAATCAATCCTTGATTCAATAACTAGGTTATATCGCATACAACCAATCGATACATTCATCGCGAGAATAGAATACGGTATCACATACACGCATTATTCTCGGTCCTGCACATATCTCATATGCGCTCCTATTTCGTTTCGCTTGAGCCAGGAAACCTCTGTGTAGGACTCTAAAGACTCGTCAATACACCGGCAGCAGATGATGATCATATCAAACACCCACAAGCCGCAAGCGGTCTGCTAAACGTAACGGCCACCCGGGTATTGAGCGATCAGAAGATCGACGAGCAAGCCCACTCACACTCCTGTGAATCCAACCAGTAACACTTACCGTACAGTCCGGTCTCGTCGTCTGATATGTCGCATATCTCGCCTAGGGGTGGTTAATGTCAGACCCCAATAGCTCGATAAGTCGTGTCGATATGAGGTCTATAACAGTTCGAGAAACTACTGGTAACACTTACCAGTAAATCTCAGCAACCCTGGCCAGGGATTTCCGGTTATAGCCAATCGAACACAGCGCAACATCAACTCCCTATACCGGGAGAGACGAATCCCCTCCTATCGCTCATTGCCTCCATGTGATTCGGGACTGTACCCAAAAACCACCGTTTTGCACGCCCTCTTGGACGTGGTAAGGTGGATATCAAAGCACAGTGGGAACCACACAAGACTCTATGACGATCTCGGGTCAACAGACTACTCTGTGCCAGTGTCACCAGAGAACTGCCATCTGACGTAAGGTATAATACCATCTGGGAGTTCTCGGCGAGTCCGTCCAGTGTACCCAGTCTTCACTGAGCACCCGTATATCATCTCCGATGTCAAACACCAATGGATATGGGATCATCCATCGCCCATCTGTATGGGTCGAGAAGGTATACGCTAGTCTACTCTGGTATATCGATGCCCCATCTCGATACACCCACGACTAGGGACCTTGAAGGATGTACTTATGATCCGCATCATAGTCCCCACTAGTATGATCCGCATCATAGTCCAGGTAGTCAAGTACACATCCTAAGGGCTTTACCAACATGTAACAGAGAGACAATCAGTATACACGTTAAGGTAAATAGTAACCAGATAGCATACTATCATGTCGAGCAAGAAAGTCCTCCATATATATGTCCCAGCATCCACTACAATATACATCCTATGTACAGTAATGGCCTCTAGGGCATACATATAACTAACACGAAGCGGCTACTGATCCATGCGGTCAACCTGCAAGAACTGTGGCACAACGGGGGGTTGCCAACTCGTGAGTAGAAAAACATCTACAAGTAGAAATCGAATAAACAACGACTTCTAAGTCAACTATATCATATATGTAATACTATGATATCTAGGGTAACCGTATCATCATATGTGCCAACAATATAATCAATACCTATGTATATGCGGATATCATCGAACCATATGATCAATGTCTGTATATATGTGGATATCATCCAATCATATAATCAATGTATGTGTGCATGTGGATCACGTCCATATGTCAACCAATGACACAACAATATCATGCAAGTAAATATCATAAAAACATATGCATGTAAATATGAGGATATAAATCAATGGGTGTCCCTCATGACACATCAAAATCATGGAACCTGAGTGCCCAGCATCGACACTCGAAAACATCATGATACCTGTGCCCAGTATCGACACGTAAATCCTCATATATCTCGGGCTCCGTCAGTCCGGATCGGCTCTCGGGCACCGTCTGCGGGATCTGCCCTCGGGCTCCGGCAGAACGGGTCAGCCCATTATCCATCTCTCGACCCGTTTGGTATCCTCCGGATAAACGCCAGGCCCAACCACTCACCGGTAGGTAGTAGTCCCTCTTCCAGGCTCATCGTCATCCCCCCGATCTTCTCGCCCCGGGGTACCGTACCGGGTCCACCATGAACCCGCAAACGGATCATCCAACTCCTCTAATCGGGTTAAACATATCACACGACTCAGAACCGAGAAAACGCATGGTGGACGCACTGAATTATCATATCAAGAGAAACCGGGTTTTTAAAACAATACATACTTTCTTTTAAAATGACCACGGTTCTTAAATCCAGAAATCTCATGAAAACAACATATCTCAATGCGTATAAACGTAATGCATGATGTATGCGACATATAACAGAAATGTAAGAATATCCATATATCATGCAACATAGAACAGTAATATGCACATATCGAGGGAAAACCGCTCTTTTAAATGAATCCAGTTTTAAAATGTATCCCGCGGTTCCTAAATTCTCCAAAGTCCAATGCAATATCGTATAAAGGTGCATATGCAACTATAGCAAGTAAATCATGCAAGGAGTCATATCATGATGCAGCAATCCTACTGTGTAGTGGCATGGCAATTATCGATGATGATGTGTGTGAGCCGGCAAATCTGTGTAAGTGTACTAGCACCGGTATATGCAATGCGATGAGAATAACATGGAAGCAGCATAAGGTAAATCATATGCAAATGTTGACAGGTACACGTATCTAATATGACTGAGTAGTACAATCGGCATCCGGCCTCACAACATCATGTACGGTATAATCCATCGTACGGCATCCTTTAGTCAAGGGTATGGATCAATCATCAAGTCAACCTTATCACGTTCGGAAAATTATCGTACGACGGCATTAAACCAATAGTGATCCTATCATCCTATAGGACAATGAGGGTACGGCCTAATGTCACGTACGGCCTATCATTCATGATTCACAACATGTATACATATATATATATATATATATCCATATACCTATGTCCTAAGTCACATCCATAACAATCTCATATCAAGGGACCGGCAAGGTATCAATCATCTCAATCGACTCGCATCCGTAAACCAACATATCATCATATCATCATATCACATCTTATATTCTTTTCATCGCATTAATATCCCACATAAATTCATTTTTACATATACATTCTATCTTTACTATAAGCATACGTATCTAATCTAACATACACACCCAAACCACACAATCAGTTTTTAAAAGATGCGAATCGTAAATTTGAAAATAGGGCTACTGTGTTTTTAAGGAAAAGATACCAGTTGAAAATCGGTAACGTCCCTCAAGGTATCTGTTTAAAAGATGCATACGATTCTTCAGTTTGGAAAATAGGTATGGTTCGGATGACACGTCTACGTCGGCTATCTAGTCCTATAGTACCCTAACCGGCAATATCATCCTCAAATCCCGTCATCATATATTAGCCGTATCATATCACTTTTAACTATCCTTTAGTTCTAATATGGTTTCTCTAACTATCTTTTAACTCTATCTATAGTTTTCTATTAAAAGTTTACTTAACCATATTCTATATATAAATCGGTTTCCATCAAAGTTTGAGGGGGTGCTATACGCCATCCACCCGAGTTCCCTCGTGGATATAGATCCACTCACCTTGATCCTTGCTTGCCGAAGTCGATGACGCCATGCTCCGTTGCCTCGGAATCCACGTGAAGGTACCTACAATATCAACACAATCGCAAATGCTATTAAAATCGAGTTCGGAAAGCCGATACGGCATACGGCACGCTCATAGGTTAGAACCTATGAACTATGGCCTACGCATGCAAAAACAATCAACAACCCTTGTTGTTGATGTACAAACATCTAACAACCAAATACAAATCCAAATATCAACACTTATCATTCAAAATACGGAAAACGCGAAAATAGCAACATAAGAAAACCCTTCCTAGATTTCACTGTAGGCCAAACTAAAGGATTTTGCATATTGGGTTGCTCTAGATAGAAGAAATAGGAGCTACAGACCAAGTACGAGCCAATTCCAACCTACCCAGGTCGCAATTTGCGGCCATATTCCATTAATTTGCGGGCAGGAATTGGAGGGAGGGGCTCTGGTTACTATGAGTGAGTCATGGTTGCCTGCACGTCTCGTAGTCATGGGAACTTATTTTATAAAGGCCTCGGGTCATCCCAGATTCCTATATACCATCACTAATTCCACAAAAACCCGATATCGACAAATCTAAAGTTTGAATTTCGGGGTTTTGGTCACTGGTCCAGGTCAAGAATTGGTCTTTATGGTCTTATAACAGCTACTAGGCATCACCCAATCTACACAACACTCAAACCCCTCTCTAGAATTTTCCAAGTTCACAAAACCACACCTTAAACAAATTCTAACTAACTAGAATGCTAGGAAAACACAATTTAAACTAAGTGAAGGGAATTATACCTCATGGACGCCACCAAGCAAAACCCTAAAAGTCTAAAGTCTTCAAAATCCAACATTGATGGGTCCCAAGTGTAGAGGGTGAAGAGGGGATAAACTTTTGTGAAGGGGGTTTAGAGTTTTGGCATGGTTTTAGAGATGGATCCTAGGGTTGAAGGTGGAGGGAGATGAGTTTAGGGAAGATGAAGAAAGAAAATAATGGGGGAGGGAACTAAGGTTATGGCTGCCCTCTCTCTCTCTTCCTCTTATTCTCACCCTCACTCATATCTCTCTCTCTCTCTCCAATCATTCTCCTTTTTAACCCTTTCTCTTTTCTTTTCTTTTCCCTCACAAAACCAAATACCAAAAGAAAGAAACACCACAAATGAACCAATATGTAACATGTCATGGTACACTAACCATGGAAAAACTGTAGAAACACGGATTTGGCCTAATCGCGATTAGCAGTGTACTAATCGGGTTTTTATTTAAACTGCATAGAATAAATTTCAAAAATGCCATATCCAATAAATATCTTTTTAAATGCATAAATCATTTTAAATTCCCAATTATTTCATAATTATTGGTATATATTTATACCCTTTTCTGAAAACCCCAATTTCGCAAATCGGACAGTTTTCGGGAAAAATATTATTTTAATATTAATTTCCAAAAATAATATTTTATATTTTCGGAAATGATACAGTCTTCCCCCCTTAAATAAATTCGGTCCCCGAATTTAAATTTAAACCCCCAAAATCTAAAACATTTCAATACTCAACTCAAATCAATGGGGCTCCGAAATTACGAAAGGTACAGAATAACACAGCGCGTCAAGTGCACATGGAAACGAGTACAAAACTCAAAAACCGAACTCCGTCAAGCGTCACACAAATCATCGGATTTGCACGCATATCCTCCGAGTTACAATGGAGATACAGATCTCGAAATCCACTACCGAAATCCTATATACACCAGTCAAAAACTATAATACGTGTATAGTACGAATCTTTAGAAAACTTTCAAGAACTGAATAAAACTCATGCAAAATCTTTTCTGAATCACCGTGTGATGTGTAATTGTAACATTTCAGAAAAATAAAATATTATTTTTGGGAATTTTTATAATTAAATAAGAAAATATTGAATATTTTAATAAGGCGGTATAATTAAATACCGATAAATAGGCGGAAATTTGAAAAAAAAATTAGAAATTACTGAAATGAGGGTGCTTTATGTGCTTTATGCAAATTATGAAATTCTATGATTTGTTTGACACTATTTTAGTGCTAATCGCGATTAAAAATCGCTAATCATGCTTTAAACCGGATTTGTGCACTTGACATGCACTAAGGCATTTTTAGCACTTGTTACATTTTTGTTACATGCTTTCTCTTTTATCATGCATGGTTTGGGTTTATCTTGAGAAAAGAAAAGAAAAGAAAAGAAAAAGAAAAGAATAGAAAATGTTGCATAGTGAATGGTATGGGCAAGAGAGAGAAGGAGAGGGTGAGGGGGTCAATCTTGGTTTTGGTCTTTATTTCATTCACCATCTTCATCATTATCCTCTCCCTCTTCAGCCCCATAGCAGCACCCTCCTCCTCCTCCACTACAACCCCTAAAACTCCATTAAAAACTACTCCAAAGTCCTTCCCCATTTCACAAAAAATGTGCATGAGCTCACAAGCTACACTTTTTAGACCAAGAAAGCAAGGGTTTTGAGAAATTGGGGCAACTCAAGAAATTTCTTGAGTTGCCAAATGAGGTACTTTCATTGCCATTAGCATTGTATTGCATTCCCTTTAGTGTCCATTTGTGTTTAGAATCGATATTGTGTAGTTTAGCGAACTTTGAAGATTTCAAGTTAGGGATTAGGGTTTGATTCGATTCCAAAGGTAAAATTGAGGTGTAATTAGGGACTACAACCCCTATGGTGATTGATTGGAGACCTAAACCAGAGACTTAAACCCCGGAATACGAACTTAGAAAACCCAATATCGGAGAATTATGGATTCTGTGAGGGTATAACGAAATCTGCTAACACCCGGAGCCTCTGAAATTTGTTTAGCAAACACAGTGAGTAGTCAGGGTGACTTAGATGATACCATTGAAACCCTGGACCCTACCTCAACCTTCAGGCCGCAAATAATTGCCTTCTGGCCGCAAATTGCAGCCAGGACTTCACCTGGGTGCTTCGTGTTTGGTTCATGCCTCCTATGTCCAGTAAATAGACCCTTAACATATGCAAAATTGGCCAATTTAACCTAGGGTAAAATCTGGGATCATTTTGATGAGTTGATGCATTATTTTACGACTTCGTGTTAACTTGATTTTTTGTATTTGATGTATTGTGTTTCCGTCGTGTGGCGTTTGAACGTCAACGACAAGGGTTGTTGGTCGTGTTTGCATACGTGGCTATAGGTTTTGACCTACGAGCGAAACGTGTGCCGTTTTGGTTTTCCGACTTGATTTTAATACGCATTGCGATTGGATTATATATGTAGGTACCTCCACGTGGGTGTCGAGACGTTGAAGATGAAGATGGCGACTTCGGCATCGGCACGCACGAAGCAAGGTGAGTAGATATATATCTACGGGGGAAGTCGGGTGGATGGCGTATAGCACCCCCGTAGTTTGTAGTGATGTATACGAATACGTATACACACACACACACATATATATATTATATGTTGATATGAGATTATTGATGATTGAGATAGATTCTAGGTGTTTATGGATTAGTTAGTGTTAGTTGTGAAACCCTAGAGTAGTTGTTACACCCACACGCGCGCGCGCACACACGCACTTGCATACATTCATTTTACTTGTGCGTATATGGGAATATGTATAAATATATATATATATATATATACACATGGATATGGGACTATGTATATATATATACGTATGCATATACACGGATGATGAGGATAGTACTTGGGATTGGAGATGAGTCGATGAGATTGGGCTTGAGGCCATGAGATCGGTGATGTGACATGGTTCGTATTTGAGATACGACATGATGTTTTAGCGGATCCTTTTAACGTGGTGTTTTCATACACACGCATGCATATACATAGATGGTATCAGTATTGTACTGGATGTAGATCAGTACCCCAGATCATGATTTTTGATAAAGAGGATACCAGATGAATAATATGATAGATGTGACATTTGACCCGTACCCAGATTTGGGATGCCGTACGACGGATTTACCGTACGAGCTATATTGATGATAGATCCGCAGTCTTGACTTGAGGATGTCATATTATAGATATTGTATCGTATGGGATACTATTGAGGCGGGATCACCGAATGTTATATACATATATATATATATATATATATATATGTAACGACTCAGATGTTAGGCGGTTTCCTTACCTTTCGATCAGCCTGTTTAGTTTAGTCTTATAGTTTACTTGTAAAAGATAGATTAGACTTGAGTCATACCTATTTCAAAACTAACGAATCGTGAGTATTTTAAAGAAAGGCCAAAAGATTCTACAGATATTTCGAAGGACGTATCTTTCTTAACAATACCGTAGACCTTATTTTCAAAACACCACGATTCATGTTATTTCAAATAGCAAAACTGTATGACTCATATTTATATAAATGCTGGGTCCTTATCATTGTG
Organism: Agapanthus africanus; assembly: GCA_030015575.1. NCBI lineage: Eukaryota > Viridiplantae > Streptophyta > Magnoliopsida > Asparagales > Amaryllidaceae > Agapanthus > Agapanthus africanus. The sequence goes on from CM057345.1 coordinate 364,024,472, forward strand.
TTTATTATTCAGCTCCCGCATATTCTTGCTGTTCGTATTGCATCGCATGCCTATATTGTGTTTTCATATGCCATTATTGAGATCATGCTATCAGGACACCAGCACCATTACCGATGATGCGTATGTTCCACATACACTTACTTGCCGGCTCACACACATCATCATCGGTAATTGCCATATCGCGTACACTTTAGAGAATACTATTTCATTAACATAGCTTGTTAGTTGAGAGTTTCGACATGAAATTAGTGTGCTTGCTTTATATGCTAGTTTAAACATTGCACTTATTACTTGGAATTCATGCATACTATTATTCACTGTTATGCAGTATTATGGAGTTTTATGCCGATATTCACTGTTTACTTACTATTGATTCTTGGATTTCGGATTTTCATGAGATTCCTGGATTTTGGAGAAAACCGCAAGATTTTATATAAACTTCTCTCTTTCTCTCTCTTTTTAAAATGAAAAGTGTGGTTTTCTCGTGATGTATGAGTCGTCCACCATGATGTTTTCTCAGTTATGAGATTGGATTTCGAGACCCGATTCGAGGAGTCGTATGAACCGTTTGCGGGTACATGGTAGACCCGGTGAGGTACCCCGAGGCGAGAGTGATTTCATGGAGGATGATGAGCCTGGCAGGGGGCACTACCTACCGGTGATATTTTTGGACTCGTCGGTTATCCGGAGGATACCGACTGGAGTCATAAGATGGATATAGGCTGATCCGTTCTGTTGGAGCCCGCGGGCCGATCCCGCAGATGATACGGATGCCTGCGATTTTGAGATTTGAGACATTGAGATTTTGAGATTTGAGACACTGAGATTTTGAGATTTGAGACACTGAGATTTTCAGATTTGATGATACAGGCCAGTCCGGGTAGCCAAAGCCTGAGATATTGAGATATTGGGATTTGTGTTTGTGTCGATGCTTGGCACGGATTTATCTGTTGATTTCATTGATGATACTCGATTTATATATTTACAGAATGTTAGTTATATGTATGCCCTAGAGGCCATTACTGTACATGAGATGTATATTGTAGTGGATGCTGGGACATATATAGGTAAGACTTTCTTGCTCGACATGATAGTACGCTATCTGGTTGCTCTTTATCTTAACATGTATACTTTCTGTCTCTCTGTTACATGTTGATAAAGCCCTTGGGATGTATACTCGACTTGCAGGACTGTGATGCAGATCATACTAGTGGGGCCTCAGTAGTCCATGAGTACATCCTTCAATGTTCCTAGTCGTGGGAATATCGAGACGGGGCATCGATATTCCAGAGTAGACTAGCGTATATCTTCTCGACCCATGTGATGGGCGATGGATGATCCCATATCCATTGGTGTTTGACATCAGAGATGGTATGCGGGTGCTCAGTGGTGACTGGGTACACTGAACGGACTCGCCGAGAACTCCCAGATGGTATTATACCTTACGTCAGATGGCAGTTCTCTGGTGACACTGGTACAGCTTAGTCTGTTGACCCGAGATCGTCATAGAGTCTTGTGTGTCTCCCACCGTGCTTTGATTTCCACCCTACCACGGCTCTACTGAGTCATGCAAATAGGTGGTTTTTGGGTACAGTCCCGATTAACATGGAGGCAATGAGCGATAGGAGGGGATTGGTCTCTCCCGGTATTGGGGATTGATGTTGCGCTATGCTCGACTGGCCATAACTGGAAATCCCTGGCCAGGGTTGCACTGATTCACTGGTAAGAGTTATCAGTAGTTTCACGCTTGTTATGGACCTTATATCGGCATGACTTATCAAGCTGCTGGGGTCTGACGTTTACCACCCCTAGGCGAGATATGCGACATATCAGACGAACAGACCGGACTGTGCGGTAAGTGTTACTGATTGGATTCGCAGGAGTGTGAGCAGGCTTGCTCGTTGATCTTCTGATCGCTCAATACCCGGGTGGCCGTTATGTTTAGCAGACCGCTTGCGGCTTGTGGGTGATTGATATGATCACCACTTACTGCCGGCGTATTGATGAGTCTTTAGAGTCCTACACAGAGATTTCCTGGCTCAAGCGAAATGAAATAGGAGCGCATATGAGATACGTGCGGGACCTAGAATAATACCAGTATGTGATACTGTGTTCTATTCTCGTGATTTGTATCATCGGTCGGTTATATGTGATATAGCCGGGTTACCGAATCAAGTGTTGATTCGATATATTGATACACTAGATATTAGTCGGTTATATGCGATATGACCGGATCATTAAATCAAGTATTGATTTAATAATTTAATGTATAATTATATATTTGATATATTACTTTACATTAACTAGTATTGGTTCACTTAAGATTGATTTTCTCACTTGATGTGCACAAGTTGTATATATGGTATATGTTTGTGCACTAGTTTGTATCATGATTGATGATACATGCAAACTTGGGTGTTTGTATGACTTACACCATATTTAAGATAATGTTTTAGGTTTTTAATTATTTTGGTAAAACAAAATGGTGGTTTTCTTTGTCTTTGCTTGAAGCTTCATGAAGCTTTCAAGCATCTTTGACAAAGTCCACTAATTTTGTTTTGCATAAGATTTTCATTAACCTAACCATTACCTCTAACTATGCTTTAGTCTCTACAAAGGTTAACTCACCCATGGTTGCATCATGATAGACTTCACTTGATTATTCATTTCATATTATTCATTCATATTCTTTTCTTTCTTCTTCTTCTTCTTCTTCTTCAAGAAGAAGAAGAAAAGCTTGCTAGAAAAATTTTCAAGTGAAAAAAAAGAGTGAGAAATCCAAATCTAAAGTGAACCCACTTCCTATTTCATCATCCTCTACTACTTGCCATTTAGTTTAGGGTGTTCTCTTCACAAAGTTCTTGACCTAGTGAAGATAGAGCTTGAGTTTGAGTCTTCTCGACGTAGATCATTTTCGGCCTCGAAGTCAACGACCTAGCCCGCTCATTTCTCCGAAAAAACCATCGCTAGAGTCCGGGATCCCGATGATCGCAGCGAAGGGACGTCAACACGGAGCTTTAGAAGTGAAGGACCGGATCCACAAAGGTTGTAATCTCTTTCACTTGTAGTTAAAATGTTTAACTTGCTAGTTTTCACATAATCTCTAGTATACGATCTTGGTTAGGGTTGTTCGGCACGGCTATTTTTTTTTGAATCGGGCATGGTTGATGCCTTGTAGAACCTTGTTAGAGTGCCTAAGAACTCTACAGTGGTATCAGAGCCAAGTTAGAGCTTTACGCGAAGTCTAGACGAAATTAAACGTCCGATCGAACCCGTAAACCCCGACGAATACCCTTCTCTGGACAATTTTCAAAACTGTGATTTTTTATGAATTAAAAATGCTCAGAAAATTAACCAGGAAAAACTAAGAATTACTGTGAAGTACGGCCCACTGATTCGTCTATATGACCGCGGAACCACGGCCAAACCAAGGGTTTGGCGGCGGTTCCGCGGCCCAAATTATGACTTAGTCCCTCATACTTCATATATTTATTCTTAGGTCCTTTCTTGTCAATTTTTTCTGGGAATTTTATAATTCCACTCAAGTGTTGAGTTTTCTTAGAGTTATATTGGGGACTCGTTGATTCGATCGGATAATTTAACTTTGTTTAGTTTGTCCGGGTAATTTTAGAAAGTGTTAAAAAGTTCGACCGGTTATCAATAACTCACTTTTTCCCGACCCGGAAAATTTCCATGTGTTGGATTTTTCCGTAGTTTGAAAACGTTCTAAATCGTGCAAGTTACGCGATGGACCCTCTAGAAGACAACAAACCTTAACTCGATTATGTGACCGTCTTGAATTGCCTTTTGAACCTTAGGGTTTGGGACGGTACGGCGTGCCACATGTGAGGCGTTGGCTTGACCCTTCTACGGCTGGACCGTTGGTACTGTGGCATGAAATGGATGTTTTTAAACTCCCCTCAAGTGTTGAGCTATTGGGAAACCTTGGGTGTTTGATTATTCGATCGGAAAGTTTAACATTGTCTATTTATCTAGAATGTGATACAATATTAGGAATCCACAAGTAGTTATGAGATAACTAATTTGAATGTTATAAATCTAGCAGTTCAGTCTCAAATGATCGGTTGCCACGGGATTTTGATGCGATCAAAAGTCCGTCGCAATCACGTAAAGTACGCGGATAATCGCCGGGTAAACTTAATAGATAGCCACGCCCCATAGCCCCGACCAAGTGACTGTAGGAGAACCCCGTAGCCAAAAGCATCCGTTCGGGTGCTCGCGGCAGTGGTGTTCCGCCTTAGTGCACTTCGTCGACGGCATCCGGGGGTGCGGCCATCTACTAAAGTTTGCGACGAGCATTCGATCAGGATGTCGGGAATCTTGTTGAATTGCCCGACTTGATATTGAAAAGAGTTTTCGATGATGAGACTAAAATGCGGGGTTTATAATAGTTAGGCATGCGATGTCTAAGGAATTCATATGGTTAGGCATGCGATGTCTAAGGAAATTGTGGATTCCAACTATTGTAGTTTTACACTTTCTTTTCTGCGACCGTAAGTGTAATATGTGTTATCGCCGGTTTCGTTGCTATATGTCAACGACAATTGGGATGCGCATATTTACTTACGTTGATGACATGTGATGTTATGTGTTGCTGGATATGTTATATTGGATCGTCATGTTTGAATAGCCGGGTTTTTTTTATGTGAGATGAGTGTTTTTTAAAAACTTGTATGTAATATTCTTTTATTGGGGCACTTCCGGGCTGAGGATGATGTCACCATTGTATATTATTTACTTTTCCGTATTAGGATAGACCCAAGGAGGGGAGCACAAGTAACCGGGTTTTAGGGTCCAGTGGGAGACCATCTCGAGGAGTCGAGTCCGGGTCTTCTAACTCTAGAATTGGTTGGGTTGATTGCCGCTCTCGTAGGGGTCTACGGGTGTGGGATTGGCTATTCATCACGACCGTGGAATCCGTGTTTTATACAGGCTCAAAATAAAACACGGACGTCCTAGTATATCCAATATTTCATATGATGTTTTCTGCTGCGTTATCTGTGATGTGATCATGTGATATGTTCGATATTGTATATAGTATATATATGATATATTATATAAACGTTGCTTATGTTTTACACCTGCGCTAGCCCTGCCCCGCTCCGCCGTTAGTTACCTAACCTAACGGTGCAGACGGGACATCGAGGCGAATGTGGATGGCATAAGCGTACGTTGTATTTATCTGTGATGTTTAGGTGGACTTAAATGATGGGACATTCATTAATAAGATTAATGAAAGAAAATAAACCTAAAAGATGTTGTGGAATCGAATTTCAAAAATCAGGTAGCTCTAGTTGTTGCTTTGCATAGCGGTGTTCCTTGTAGAACATCCAGCACCTTATTCGATAAGGAAAGAGCCGAGATCCCTTCACCGGGAGTGACCTCTTTAGCAATAATTAGCAGATGCTACAACCTTCGGTTTGTCTTTTGACTGCTTTTCTAGTTCTTGCTTTGCATAGTGGTATTGTGAATATCCTACACCTCATTCGACGAGGAAAGAGCCGAGATCCCTTCACCGGGAGTGACCTCTTTAGCGAAACTAGTAAAAGCCTCAAAAACACTCCATTTAAAAACCATTTGATTCCGCAACGAGATCAAGTTCAAAGCGTTAAAGGTTTTCTTAAAAACCATCCGCAACCCTCCGTCATTTTAGGAAGTAGAGTACTTAGTATTCGTGCTGCGTTTGTCAACCATAGCCGAGGCGTAGTGTACGGTAGCTAAGTGATGTCTTCCTACACAGCATATGATACGATTAGTTAGGACAGTCATGTGACTTTGTTGACCTTAGCCAAGGGTCATGTGGGTGGGTCTATTTAATCACGAAATGATGGGTAGAACTTGACTAGTGCTTATGATTTGTTGACCATAGCCAAGGTCATAAGTGCTAAGGGTAAAAACCTTTATCGGGAGTTTCAAGTGTTGAAATTTGTAATGAGATTGCATACCTTCTATATGATAGTTAGATCCCGATACCCACTGCGAGTAATTGTTACTCCTAGGAGAGTTTTGCACTTTACAATTAGCCGATCAAGTATGTGTCTAGAAAGGTGTCAACGGGGTTACGTCCCTGGGAAAACGAGGTTTATTTTAATTAGGTCCGTGCGAAAGCACGGGGAACCTCCCTCAAAGTACCGGCACTGGCCTGGCTGAAAGATTGGCGAACTTGTAGAGTGTAATTAATCCCGGCTAGTCTTTCCTATTAGGGTTTGAAGGAAGGTTTGATAAAAACAGTGGGAGCCATCCTGATTAGATAAAATATATAACCAATCTAATCTTGCAAGAGCGCACGCAGAGTGTTTTTTCCTCTCTCTCTCCAGGTAGCGACCATGTCACTCCTTAATCAAGATAATAATATGGATGTATTGACCGAACCCGCTTGTTGTACTGAGCTGGGGAACGTTGGTCCCGCTCCAACTTATAATTGTTATAAGACCGAGCAAGAAATAGGGGAATACCAGGATTCCCATGCCGCCCAAACGAAGAAAGTGCATGAGATGCATCTCCTTCAGGTGCGTTCATTACAAAGAACTTTTTCTCAATATCCTCTGCGTCCTGGGTATTTGATACCGGATCAGGATCCCAGATATGTAATCTGTTACATAGGGCTACAGAAAGGTAGAGAACTGAGAACGGGTGATAAGTTTCAAGTGATTGAAAACAGTGCAATTGTTGCAGCCAAAGTGTTGGCAGTTATCACTCTGTATTACCAGAATACACTGATTCTTAAAAATACAGAAATCTCACTAAGTTATGAAAGCAGTTTCTTCATTCACATGTATTCTGTTTTCATGCATTCATACCTCATCCATATGATATATTGCTACCTGAGGCACTGACACGAGCACATGGGATTACACATGGGTTAGATATTTACCCTTGCCCCTTTTCATGCCCAGACTATTCATTTTGACGATTATATATATAGTGATCGTATGACCTAGGATTGCGTTGTTCATGCGATTTCTGCTCGTAGATGTTTTCTACTCACGAGTTGGCAACTCACCCCCATTGTGCCACAGTTTCTTGTAGGTTTGCCCTACAGGTTTCGTTACGGCTTTGCTGGCACTACTTCCATTTCCGGGTGATTTTCTAGTAGGTGGGTTCACTTGCATCGTGACCATCATTATACTTTGTATATTATTATTATGTTGTATCTAGAAGCTCCATCAACCAAACATGTATTTATTTCAGATAGACACCAGTGATGTTTATTCTTTCGACCTTAGAGTCGCGCGTTGTATTTTTATGGATTTAATGTTGTTTTGAGTTTCCTTTTCTTTTGTGATCCTCGCCTTTCGGCGTTGTATATTATATTGCTTGCGTGGTTGTGACCGTTGACGAAGAGCTAGCTCCCGCTTGGGGATGCCTTTATTCATTATATATGCTTTATCAGATTTTGTACCCGTTTGGGGTCAGTTTTTACAAGGGAAACTCTGCCGAAATTTTTAGAAAAGACTTGTGATTTTAAAATGCGCATTTCGGCGTGTGTTTCAAACTATTTAATTTAAAATGTTTTTTCCTTCACTCTACTACTTTTCTTGATTTAGATTTCTGGGTTTTTTGGCTTACTTAGATTACGTACGCCTCGAGACGTTTCGTAGTTTAAGTGCCGGTCATGTTCCGTACTTTCGGTTCGTGACAAAGTTGGTATCAGAGCGTTAGGTTTTACCTTCGGAGCGTAGGATGACCCTTGGTTGATGGAGTAGGTAGCTTGAGTAGAGTGACATACCGTACGTATGTTCCGCGGCATATTTACGATACGCTACTCCACTTAAGAAGCCTTAGGATGCACACTTCTTTGCTCAGTATTATATTCATTCATGATCTAGTCTCATCGGTACCAGTTATGGTTTTGCTGCCACGATTACGGGCAGGGAGATCTACGACTAGAGTTGCGGTCAGCACGAGCTCGTCACGAACGAGGACTGACCAGAGCGTAATTCCGGCGACACACGATTGCGGAGATGTGTCTTTTTATGGTGTTTTTGCGCCACGAAAGTTTGATGGATCGCTGTATGAGATTACTAAGGCGTGCAGATCAGCACCAGAGGATTGGGCCACTGATAGAGGCCAGCCATATATTGATGACCGTTGATGTATTGCTTATTCATGATGATTGAGACACTGTTCAGCGTGCAGACGAGTGAGGCAGTTGTTGCTGCGAACGACGAGATATTGCCCCAGATGTTGGAGCTATTGCAGTACGAGTTGTACTAAGAGATGATAGAAGGTCACTAGTCACCGAGGATGAATGACTAGGATATGTGGTTCGTTCACCTACCCCGATACGAGGTCATCAGATAGATTGATTCCAGCTACAGACGACTTCACGCGGATACGTTGAGAGTCGATAGAGGCGATCGAATGTCAGAAAACTATTATTCCAAGTTTAAAGTATTCGGAAACACATGTAGGCAATTCTATGGACCCTCTAGAAGAATGAAACCCTAACTCGACATAATGACCGTATGAAAGCCTTTGAACCTTAGGGTTTGCGGCAGTTCCGCGACGCCATTATTGAGGCTTGGGTTTGCCCTTCTACGGCTGGACCACCGATGCTGTGGTATGTACTCGATACTATTAAACTGTACCCAAGATGTTGAGCTCTTGGGGGGATTATGAGGTTTTGACAAATCGATCGGATGGTTCGACTTCATTCGGATGCTAGGTGGTGAGATGCCTTCTTGGGAAACTCCAGATACGAGGATAGCCGTTGGAGCTCAGTCCATGCAGCCACGATGAGACGAGTCCGAAGCAGTCGACATTAGAGAAAAGTGGAGTAAGAGGTTCGTACGAGGTCTTAATGAGACGATGTTCCACTCCGCCGACATCAGAGATGCGATATGTATGCCGAGGCATTGTACTTGGATATACCTTCCAGAAAGAGTCGCGATGAGTACGCAGCCATTCCGGAATAAGAAACAGATATAGTAAAGGACGATGACTTCCGAACAGTTCGGCAGAGACGAGATTTGGGAGAGACTTCGACAGGACCTTTCTGGAATAAATTACGAGAAGACTTGGACCCAGGAGTGGTCATGTTATGCACACCGGCAGGCCAGAGTTCATGATCGTCGACGAGACATGCTATGAGTGACCACGACAGTTGGCCAGAGATTCTTAGAGGATGTGCTTGAGCGGGACTATTCCTCCATACTTGATTCCGGTATTTTAAGCGATCTATTCGCATGACTGATTTTGATGATTGAGTTTCATGATATTTGTTTTCATGCACCATGGTTGAACCTACTGAATATTTACGATTTTACACAGTTGTTGCACTTGATATCGTTTTCGTGCCTTGGTTTCTCATGTTTATAATTTTATAAGTTTCATACAGTTGAGTTGATTTTGTGCGCTTAGATGCACTGGACTTCAATTTCGATGGTGATGCTCGATATTTGTTTTGTGCACCTGATTAGATTTTCCGCATGTTACGCGCTTGATATTGGATTTCATGATTTCGTGCATGATAGATGCACCTGATTTGGGTTTTCACGCATATTGGGCGCATGTTATGAGATGCGATTTTGGTGCACATCAGATGCACTAAATCGAGATTCTTCGTGCATGTCAGATGCACCTGTTTTTGCTGTCAGGCACACCTGTTGCCCTTGATAGATGTTTCGTGCACACCCGATGCACTTAGATATTGTTTCTGTGCACATGTATGGCACATATATGGATTTTGATTTCCGTGCGCACCAGACGCACGTAGTATTCATATGCACATTTTGGGATTGATTTCTTATGGAGCAGTACGTTTTTGTGATGTTTTATTATTGCTTTCGTACTGAGCAGGACGAGTCAGATGACAGTACCTGAGTATATTTTGCATGCATTGATAGATTTCAAAGGGATTTCCAAAAAGCGAACTATAGTCTTAGTATTTACCTACGTATCCGACATGACACGAAATGTTTAAAACAAGAAAACCCTTCTAAATTGTTTGCGGAACGTACATATTAAACAAAAGATATATACGTATATGGTTATTTTCTTATGATAGGCGTCCGCCACAGTGCAGTGTTATGCGCATTGCACAGCGACTTTAAAAGATTTGGCATGCATTTCCTTCAAATATTTACATGTATAGATTTGATATTTACATGTATAGTTCCGAGTTATATCATATTAGTTTTGCTTTGGATTTGGCATTCGTGTCTTTACCATGACTCTGATGATTGCGGGACGCTTGACGGAGTTTCAATTTTGAGTTATCTGCTCATTACTCATGCGCATGCATTGCGCTATGATGCGTTTTATGTATTGATGTTTCCGGAGCCCCGATGACTTCGACTTTCATTTGAAATGTTTTAGAATTTGGGGGTTTAAATTTAAATTCGGGGACCGAATTTCTTTAAGGTGGGAAGATTGTAACATTTCAGAAAAATAAAATATTATTTTTAGGAATTTTTATAATTTAATATTAATTTTTAATGAATATTTTAATATTTCGGTATAATTAAATACCGATAAATGAGAAAAATTTTGGAAAATTCTAAAATAGGGTATTTTATGAAATTATGCCATTTTAAAGTTTTTATGGTTAATTATATGCTATTTTAGCGCTAATCGCGAGTAAAAATCGCTAATCGGGTTTTTAGCATTTTTATGCAAAACATGCACATATCATTTTTCCACACTTGCTACATTTTCTTACATGCTTTTGGTGCATGGTTTGTTTTGGGTTTACTATTGTGAGGAGAAGGAAATAAAAACAAAAGAAAAAGTAAGGTATGATGAAGAGAGAGAAAGAGAAGGTATGGGGTTTACCTTTGACTTGTGGACCTTTCCCCATCATTTCTTCAACCCATTTTCTCTCTCCCCCTTCCCTTGAGCTGCTGCCCTTCCCTCTTCCTCCTCCATCTTCAATCCCCCAAAACACCATGGATACAACTCCAAAACCCTATTCCCTTTTCACAAAAATTGTTCACAGGCTCGAGAGGAACGCATTGGACAAAGAAAGAGAGGATTTTGAGGACTTTGAGCAACTCAAGAATTTTCTTGAGTTGCCAAAGGAGGTAATTTCTGCACCATTAGAGTAGTATTTTAATTCCTTATGCATCTATACTTGTTTCATGTCGATATCGAGTGGTTTTGAGTACTTTGGAAATTCCAAATTAGGGTTTAGGGTTTGAAATGAAATCAAAGGTGAATTGAGGTGTAATTAGGGACTACAACCCCTATGGTGATTGATTGGAGACCCAAACCAGAAACTAGAACCCGAAATACGGATTTATGAAAACGATATCGGGGAAAACTATGATTCTGTGAGTGTATTTGGAAATTCGCTAACACCCGGGTCACCTGAAAATAATTTTGGTTTGACAGCGAGATGTGCAGGTAACTAGGAACCATCACCCAAAGCCCTAGCCCCTACCTCCTTCTTCAGGCCGCCAATTAATCCCTTCTGGCCGCAATTTGCGGCCAGAGCATGGGTTCTGGGGTCCGTTCTTGTTCTGTAGCTTTATCCCCTATAAACTAGACCCTTGGCATATGCAACTTTGACTGTTTCCACATAGGGTAGAATCTGAGGTAATTTTCTTGTGTTGGTGCGTTGTTTTACGACTTTTTTTAGCATGGATTTTCGTATTTGATGATTCGTTTCTGTCGAGTGGCGCTTGAACGTCAACGGCAAAGGGTTATTGGTCGTGTTGCATGCGAGACTATAGGTTTTTACCTATGAAAGTAGCGTGTGCCGTTTTAGTTTTCCGATGTGATTTTCATGTGCTTTTGCGATTTTGTTATCTTGTAGGTACCCTACGTGATGCCGAGGTGTTGAAGATGAAGATGGCGACATCGGCATCGGCACACAAGAAGCAAGGTGAGTAGATTTATATCTACGGGGAGAAGTCGGGTGGATGGCGTATAGCATCCCCGCAGTTCGTGGTGATTTATACGAATACGTATACACACATATAGATTTTATATGTTGATTGAGATCATTGATGATAAAGATGGATTTTTGGTGTTCTTGGATTGGTTTACTGTTAGTTGCGAAACCCAAGAGTAGTGGTTGTACTCACACACATGCACGCACATTCTCGCATACATTCTTTCTTTCACATGTGCGTATATGGGAATATATATTTATGTGTTCACATGGGTATAGGACTATGTGTTCATATACTGGATTTGAGGATAGTACTTCGGATTTGAGATGAGTCGACGAGTTTTGATTTGAGGCCGTGAGATCGGTGATTTGGCAGGGTTCGTATCTAAGATACGTCGTGATGTTATAGCGGATCTTCGGACGACGATACCATGTGAATAATAATATACATAGAATAGTTGACTTGTGATCGAGATATGAGATAAGATATATTAAGATATTTATAATAGGTCGCATTGGGCGATGTATACTTCTTTATGATGATATGTGTTGACGACATCGGTTTGTATGAGGCTGTAGATCAGTAGTCAGACCATGATTATATTGATGATATCAGTATTGTACTAGACATAGATCAGTACCCCGGATTATGATCTTTGATAAAGAGGATACCAGATGAATATTATGATGAATGTGATTTTGACCCGTACCCAGATTTGGGATGCTGTACGACGGATTTACGTACGAGCTATATATTGATGATAGATCTGCACTCTTGACTTGGGGATGTCTTATTATAGATATTATATCGGATATGATACTACTGAGGCGGGATCACTGACTAATATATATATGCATATGTATCAACTCAGATGTTAGGCGGTTTTCTTACCTTTCGTTTAGCCTGTTAGCTCAGCCCTATAGTTTAGTGTAGTTGTTAGACTAGCTCCGATTCCTACCTATTTCAAAAACTAACGAATCGTGGGTATTTTAAAAGACAGTCCAAGGGATTCTACGGATATTTCAAAGGACGTATCTTTTCTTAAAAACACCGTAGCCCTTATTTTCAAAACACCACGATTCGTGTCATTTCAAAAGACACTACTGTATGACTTATATTATATTAAATGCAGATTAGTTATCATTATGTTTAGTATTCAGCTCCCGCACATTATTGATGTTCGCTCCGCATCGCATACTTATATTGTGATTTCATATACCATTTTTGATATCATGCTGTTAGGTCACCAGCACCATTACCGATGATACGTATATTCAACGTACACTTACTTGCCGGCTCACGCACATCATCATCGGTAATTGCCATGTCACGTACACTTTAGAGAATACTAGTTCATTGACATAGCTTGATAGTTGGTAGTTTCGACATGATATTAGTGTACTTTCCTTATATGCCAGTTTTGACATTGCAGTTATTACTTGCTACTTCATGCATATTGTTATTCTCTGTTATGCCGCATTCATGGATTTTTATGTCTATATTCACTGTTTTTCGTGCTATTGATGATTTGGATTCGGATTTCCATGAGATTTCCTGGATTTGGGGGAAAACCGCATGAACATATATAAACTTCTTCTCTCTCTTTTTAAAATGAAAAGTGCGGTTTTCCCATGATGTATGAGTCGTCCACCATGAGTTTTCATGATTGATGATGGATTTCAAGACCCGATTCGAGGAGTTGAATGAACCGTCTCGGGTACATGGTAGACCCGGTAAGGAACCCCGGGGCGAGAAGGTCGCAGATGATGGCGTTGAGCCTGGCAGGGGAAGACTACCTACCGGTGATTTTACCCGACACGTCGGATATTTGGAGGATACCGTCGTGGTCTTGTGATTGGATGTTAGGGGCCGATCTGGACTGACGGCGTCCTAGATAGTGAGATTTAGACACTGAGATTTTGAGATATTGAGGTACTGAGATTTGATGATACAGGCCAGTCCGGATAGCCGGAGCCTGAGACATTGAGATATTTGGCTTGATGTTTTGTGTCGATGCTAGACACTGTTTATGCTGATTTCATTTATGATTCCTCGTTTTAAAAATACAGAAATCTCACTAAGTTATGAAAGCAGTTTCTTCATTTACATGTATTCTATTTTCATGCATTCATACCTCATCCATATGATATATTGCTACCTGAGGCACTGACACGAGCACATGGGATTACACTTGGGTTAGATATTTACCCTTGCCCCCTTTTCATGCCCAGACTTGTCATTTTGAGAATTATATATATAGTGATCGTATGACCTAGGATTGCAATGTTCATGCGATTTCTGCTCGTAGATGTTTTCTACTCACGAGTTGGCAACTCACCACCATTGTTCCACAGTTTCTTGCATGTTTTCCGTACAGGTTTCGTTACGGCTTTGCTGGTACTACTTCCATTTCCGGGTGATTTTCTAGTAGGTGGGTTCACTTGCATCGTGACCATCATTATACTTTGTATATTATTATTCTGTTGTATCTAGAAGCTCCTTTAACCAAACATGTATTTATTTCAGATAGAGACCAGTGATGTTTATTCTTTCACCTTAGAGTCGCGCGTTTTATTTCTATGGATTTCATGTTGCTTTGAGTTTCCTTTTCTGTTGTGATCCTCGCCTTTCGGCGTTGTATATTATATTTCTTGCGTGGTTTTGACCGTCGATTGACGAAGAGTTAGCTCCCGCTTGGGGATGCCTTTATTCATTATATATGCTTTATCAGATTTTGTACCCGTTTGGGGTCAGTTTTTACAAGAGAAACTCTGCCGAAATTTTTAGAAAAGACTTGTGATTTTAAAATGCGCATTTCGGCGTGTGTTGCAATCTATTTGATTTAAAATGGTTTTTCCTTCACTCTACTACTTTTCTTGGTTTGGATTTCTGGGTTTTTCGGCTTTCTTAGATTACGTACGCCTCGAGACATTTCGTTGTTTAAGTGCCGGTCATGTTCCGTACTTTCGGGTCGTGACATGAACTTTATGAAGAGAACACCCTATACTACATAGCAAGCAGTAGAGGATGATGAAGTAGGAAGTTGGCTCACTTTAGAATTGATCTTCTCACACTTTTTCTCATAACTCAATTAGAGCTAGCAAGCTTTTGAGGAGGAAGAAGAAGAAGCTTGAACTCATCATATGAGTTAATCGAAAAGAATAATGCAACCATGGGTGAGTTAGGTCTATCATTTTTAACTCATGTAGAGAATAAACCACAAACAATGGTTAAGGGTTGGGTTTGATAATATCTTATGGAATGACAAAAGAGTTGACTTTGTCAATGTTTCTACAAGCTTCATGAAAGCTTGATAACTTTGACTAAGTCACCTCTCTTTTGTTATTCTTTAAGAAACAAATAAACCCTAATTTAACCTTTAAATGGTTTAAGTCTCATACACCCATCTTTGATGTATCATCAAGCATGACACAATCATATGTACACAAATATATATCACATATACACTTATGCACAATCTAGTGAGAAAAGAAATCTTATGTTAGCTAATACTAGTTAATGTAATGTAATATATATAATATATAATTATACATTAAATTATTAAATCAACTCTTGATTTAATAACCCGGCTATAACCAACTAATATCATGTGTAACAACTTATCAAATCAACACTTGATCCGATAACCCAGCTATATGTCATACAGCCGATCAATGTCACAAATCGCGAGAATAGAATACGGTATCTCATATCGTACCAATATCGGTCCCGCACATATCATATATGTGCTCCTACTTCGTTTCGCTTGAGCCAGAAAACCCCTGTGTAGGACTCTAAAGACTCGTCAATACGCCGACAGTAGGTGATGATCATATCAAACACCCACAAGCCGCAAGCGGTCTGCTAAACGTAACGGCCACCCGGGTATTGAGCAATCAGAAGACCAACATGCATGCCTGCTCATACTCCTGTGAGTCCAATCAGTAACATTACCGTACAGTCCGGTTTCTTCGTCTGATATGTCGCATATTTCGTCTAAGGGTGGTAAACGTCAGACCCCAGTAACTCGATAAGTCGTGTCGATATGAGGCTCATAACAGGTCGAGAAACTACTTTTAACACTTACCAGTATATCTCTGAGGCTGCCTTGGCCAAGAACTTCCTGTTATAGCCAATCGAACACAGCGCAACATCAACCCCCAATACCGGATGAGACGAAACCCATCCTATCGCTCATTGCCTCCATATGAATCGGGACTGTACCCAAAAGCTACCGTTTTGCACGCCCTCTTGGACATGGTATGATGGAAATCAAAGCACAGTAGGAATCTCACAAGACTCTATGACGATCTTGGGTCTACAGACTAACTTGTACCAGTGTCACCAAAGAACTGCCATCTGACGTGAGGTATAATACCATCTGGGAGTTCTCGGCGAGTCCGTCCTGTGTACCCAGTCTCCACTGATCAACCGTATACTATCTCTGATGTCAAACACCAATGGATATGGGATCATCCATCGCCCATCTCTATGGGTCGAGAAGCTATACGCTAGTCTACTCTGGTATATCGATGCCCTGTCTTGATACACCTACGACTAGGAACATTTGAAGGATGTACTTAGAAACTACACTGTCCCCGCTAGTATGATCTGCATCATAGTCCTGGTAGTCAAGTACTCATCCTAAGGGCTTTATCGGCATGTAACATAGAGACAATCAGTGTACATGTTAAGATAAAGAGCAAACAGATAGCATACTATCATGTCGAGCAGGAAAGTCCTCCATATATATGTCCAAGCATCCACTACAATATACATCGTATGTACAGTAATGGCCTCTAGGGCATACATATCACTAACAATCTCCCACTTGTGCTAGGGCCATATGTTGTAGTATCTCATACACAACAATCAGCAGTGGTCGAAATATCTCATACTCAACCATCCCTTAAAAGTCTCTACTGGGAAAAGGCTTTTGTGAGTGGATCCGCGCTGTTTTCCTCTGTGTTTACTCTCCTGACCTTGATCTCCCTGAAGATCAACCATCTCCATGATCAGGTGATACTTCCTAAGAATATGTCTGGATCTCTGATGGGATGGGGGTTCCTAGGCTAAAGACACAACTCCATTTTCACACAATGGTAGGAACGAAGTTCATCTTATGAACTTATATATATCCAAACTGCTTCTTTGGTAGCATCCTTGGTAACAATGTATCCAGCCCTTATCGTCTAGTTTGTCACGGTATCTAGCTTGGAACTCTTCCAACATACCGTCCCTCTATTAAGGGTAAAGATAATGCCTGTGACTGACATTCAGTCGACCTTACCACGCTGGAAGCTATCCAGTGATTCTCCCCAGGATCTATTGATACCATCTCACTACACCCAGTGAGAATCCTAACATCCACATAGATATATCTCATAGATCAAAAACCCAGGATTTAGGAGGTATCACCTTGATCTTATATGGAGAATGAATGTGATAAGAGGAGATTGACCAAGCGTAGCATAGGAAACTCCTTTCCTATCAAGAGTTTGTCATCCACGTACTTTACGAGGATCATCACCATACTTCCTACTACCCTTTTTGTATATACAAGGTTCATCTACTATTTTGATGAAGTCAAACTCTTTAACTTCAACATCAAAACAGATGTTCCAACTCCGCGATGCCTGCTTTAACTCATAAAGCAACTTGCACATGTTTCCGCTGCTCTCACTGTCAATGAAGACCTCTGGCATAGACGCTCTTTTCTAAATCACTATTTAGAAAAGCATTCATGACACCAAACCGCCAGAAATCGTAGTCATGGTATGTAGCAATGGCAAGTAGGATCTGGATAGACTTAAGCATAGGCACTAGGAATGGTTTCATCATTATCCATACCTGGTCGATGACAAGGACCTTTTACAACTAGTCTTTAGCTTTGAAAGTCTTAACTTTTCCATGTACACCTAGTAATCTTCTCAAGATATACTTTCTCCTGATGGAGATTTAACCCTTCAGATAAAGCAACCAAAGTCCATACTTTGTTGGTGTATATGGATTCCATCTCAGATCACTTTAGCATCCAGCCATTCTCACAGAGTCACCGCTCTTGATGGCCTGTTCGAAACTAGTTGGGCCATCATTTCATGATGCAATCATCGCTGCCACTGTCATAGAGAAACCGAAGTATCTCTCAAGTGGATGAGGAACCCTACTAGATCGGCGGAGAGGCTGAGGTTCGTTAGGAAAACTATTGAATCCTCCGGGTTTACCAAATCATCAGCTGCAGTTAGTATAGCTGGAACTCCTTCCAGTTCTACCTCATGACTACTAATTTCTTCACATGAAATTCCCTTTCTAAAAAGGTGGCAAGCTGAGAAACAAAACACCTTTTGCTCCTCAGTTTGGTAGAAGATATTCCCTTGCAAATGCTTGGGATATCCAACAAACTTCCACAGAACTGACCTTGCCTCGAGCTTGTCCGGATTTTTCTTTTAGACATAGGCCGGAAAATCCCAAATCTTAACATTCTTAAGAGATGGGCTCTTCCCATACCATATCACATATGGAGTGGTAGGTACCTGATTTGATTAGAACCCTATTCAATAGATATGTAGCTTCTCAAGTGCATAACCCCCAAAAGAAAATAGGCAACCCAGTAGTACTCATCATAGAGCACACCTTATCATATAGGGTGCGATTGCTCCGCCCCGATATACCAACGTGCTGTGGTGTATACGGAGGAGTAATGCTGAGAGAGAATCTCATCCTCCTTTAGAATAGTCCAGGAATTCCGTGTTCTAGTATCCTCCTCCCTGATCTCATCAAAGTACATAATACTTACACCCATTGTGGTTCTCTACTTCTAACTTATATTCTTCGAATTTCTCAAAAGCTTCAGACTTGTGTTTCAACAAGAACACATGTGCGAATCTTGAGAGATCATCAGTGAATGTAACGAAGTACAAAGAACCGGTCCTGGCATGTGTATACAGTGGACTTTCATACATCAGCATGTATCAATCCCAAGAGTTCACTAACTCTTTCTCTGTTTCAAATAAACGGAGCTATGGTCATCTTATCTTTGTGACATGATTGGAAATTTTCACAAGATGTAAATTCAAACTGATTTAAATATGCATCTTTATGTAACTTAGCTAGTCGGGTCGCATCAATATGACCTAGTCTACAATACCTCAAGAAGGATTCGTTCATTTTTGAACTCTTCCTCTTGTGTGTGTTCGATACGTTAAGAACTGTAGTTTAGTTTAGAACGTATATGATTTTAAATAATTTGCCTGAACCGATCAATTATTGATATAGGAAATGTTCAAAACATTATCCAACAATACAAAATTATATCCTTCTTTACTAATAAAGAAACTGATATGTTGTTGTATATCAGGTTCGGTATCTAATAACATTCATTCAGAATCAATGTATTTGGTAATACAGGGTGATAACTGCCAACAGACTTGGCTGCAACAATTGCGCCGTTTCTAACTCTTAAAACATATCACCATTTCTCAGTTCTCTACCTATCTGTAGCCCATGTAACAGATTACATTTGCGGGATTCTGATCCGGTATCTCATACACAGGACGTAAAGGATACTGAGAAACAGTTCTCTGTAATGAACACACCCGAAGATGATGCATCGGCATGCACTTTCTTCGTTTGGACGGCACGGGAATCCTGGTAATCTCCAATTTCCTGCTCGGTCTTATAACAATTATAAGTTGGAGCGGGACCAACGTTCCTTAGCGCAGTATAACAAGCGGGTCCAGTCAATACATCCGTATTTTTATCTTAATTAAGACGTGACATGGTCGCTACATAGAGAGAGAGAGAGAGAAGAAAACACTCAGCGTATGCTCTTGCAAGATTAGATTGGTTATTAATATATCTAATCAGGATGGCTCCCACTGTTTTAGTCAAATCTTCCTTCAAACCATAAAAGGAAAGACTAGCCAGGATTAATTACACCCTACAAGTTTGCCAATCTTTCAGCCAGGCCAGTGCCGGTACTTTGAGGGAGGTTCCTCGTGCTTTCGCACGGACCTAAATAAAATAAATCTCGTTTTTCCAGGGGCGTAACCCCGTTAACACCTTTCTGGACACCTACTTGATCGGCTAATTGTAATGTGTAAAACTCTCCCAGGAGTATCTCTTACTCGTAGTGGGTATCGGGGTCCAACTATCTCATAGAAGGTATGCAATCTCATTGCAAATTTCAGCACTTGAAATTCCCGATAAAATTTTGCCCCTGGCGTCCTATGACCTTGACGCAGGCCAACAAACCATAGTCCGCTAGTCAAGTTCAACCTTTATATTTCGCGATTGAATTAAACCCACCCGTACGACCCTTGACGCAGGCCAACAATGTCGCACGACTACCCTAACTCAATCGCATCATATGCTTTTAGCAAATAAGCATAAATAGCTACCGAACACTATGCCTTGACGCAGGCCAACAAACGTAGCACGAATACTATGAAGTACTTATCTGAAATGACGGAGGGCTACGACAGCTTTTTAAGAAAACCCTTTGCGTAATGAACTTGATATCGTTGTAGAATCAAATGATTTAAAATGAAGAGTTTTTGAGGCTTTTACTAGTTTTGCTAAAGAGGTCACTCCCGGTGAAGGGATCGTCGGCTCTTTCCTTATCGAATAAGGTGCAGGATATTTAACAAATACCACTGTGCAAAGCAAGAACTAGAAAAGCAATCAAAAGACAAACCGAGGGTTGTAGCATCTGCCAGTTATTGCTAAAGAGGTCACTCCCAGTGAAAGGATCTCGGCTCTTTCCTTATCGAATAAGGTGATGGATGTTCTACAAGGAACACTGCTATGCAAAACAACAACTAGAGCTACCTGTTTTTGAAAATTCGATTCCACAACATCTTTAGGTTTCTTTTATTTCATTAATCTCATTAATGAAGTCCCATCATATAAGTTACCTAAACATCACAGATAAATACAACGTACACTTATGCCATCTGCATTCGCCTCGATATCCCCTCATGCACTGTTAGGTTAGGTAACTAACGGCAGAGCGGGGCAGTGCTAGCGCGGGTGTATGACATAAGCAACGTCTATATAATATATCACATATACTATATCCTGTATCCATCTCAACATATCAAATGATCACATCACAGATAACGCAGCATAAGAACAACATATGAAATATTGGATTTATTAGGATTTCCGTGTTTTAAATTAAGCTTGTATAAAACACGGATTCCACGGTCGTGATGAATAGCCAATCCCACACCCCTAGATCCCTACGAGAGCGGCAAGCAACCCTACCAATTCTAGAGTTAGGAGACCCGGTCTCTACTCCTCGAGATAGTCTCCCACTGGACTCCAGAACCCGGTTACTTGTGCTCCCCGCCTTGGGTCTATCTTAATGCGGAAAAGTAAATAATATACATTGGTGACATCATCCTCAACCCGGAAGTGCCCTAATAAAAGAATATTATATACAATGAATTTTACATGAATGAAAATGAAAAACTCCCATCTCACATAAAACCCCCCGCTATTCAAAACCCGACGATCCAATATATCATATCCAAGCAACACATAACATCACATGTCATCAACGTAAGTAAATATGCGTATCTCAGTTGTCGTTGACATATAGCACCGAAACCGGCGATACACCACATATTACACTTACGGTCGCAGAAAAGAAAGTGAAAAACTAAAACGGTTGGAATCCGCAACCACCATAGAAATCATAAACCCAATGTATCACATATATTGGATTTCATGCCTAACCAAATGAATTCCTTAGACATCGCATGCCTAACAATTATAAACCCCGCATTTTAATCTCGATCTCGAAAACACTTTTCAATATTATGTCGGGCAATTCAACAAAATTCCCGACATCCTGATCGAATGCTCGTCTGAAACTTTAGTAGACGGCCGCACCCCCGATGCCGTCGACGAAGTGCACTAAGGCAGAACATCGCTGCCGCGAGCACCCTAACAGATGCTTTTGGCGATGGGGTTCTCCTACAGTCACTTGGTCGGGGCTATGGAGCATGGCTATCTATTAAGATACCGGCGAGTATCCGCGTACACTACGTGATTGCGACGGACATTTGATCACATCAAAATCCCGTGGCAACCGATCAAATGAGACTAAACTGCTAGATTTATAACATTCATTCTAGTTATCTCAAAACTACTTATGGATTCAAAATATTGTATCCAATCACATAATATCTAGACAACGTTAAACTTTTCGATCGATTCATCAAAGTCCCACAGTTTCCCGACAGCTCAAAATTGAGCACAGTTTTAGTAATACCCAGAAGATGCCACAGTACCTATGAACCAGCCGTAGAAGGGTCAAACCAACGCCTCACATGTGAAAACACTAAACTACCACAAACCCTAGGGTTCAAGTGGCGGTTTTGACGGCCACATAATCGAGTTGAGGTTTCGTTCTTCAAGAGGGTCCACGGAATCACTTGCACGTTTTTCCGAGTACGTTAAACTTGGAAAAATGGGTTTTTCACATTCGATCGAACCTTTTAATTTCGTCTAGACAATACGTGAAACACCCGAAACAATGTTAAAACTACGAATACAAAACACTCCGAATTGCTTATAGTGTAAAATTACATCAGATGCAAAATTAGCAAAATAAACAACACGTGAAATATCAAAATCAAGCCACTGGAACACTGACAAAAATTCAGGGGGGTGCTCGGATTGGGCCGAGATTTCTATGGTGGTGGCCAGCCAAAAATTTTGGAAATGCCCTGAAATTTTTACAGTGTTCGTGATATATCTCATACATCACTCTGTATTTGTTTGCAAATTTTTTTAACAACTTTTAAAATCGACAGAAACATCAATTTTCTGTTTCAAGTTACGGAGTTGTTTCGGTTTCGTGATCTTAACAAAATCCGTATTTATTTCTAGCATGGCTCTGATACCACTGTAGGGTTACCTACGACAGCAGCAAGGTTTCGGGAGGTATCGTCCATACCAAATTAAAATTTTGCCCTTTTAGCTAACCCTAACCATAGATCGTTTACTAGAAATAATACGGAAAACATATGCAAACACTTTGGAACAAGTAGTGAGCGAGGAATACAACCTTTGTAGACCGGTCCTTCACTTCAATAGCTCCGTGTAGAAGTCCCCTCCACTGCGATCGTGAACTTCGAACTCTAGAGAAGCTCCACAAGAAGAACGAACGTGCTTGCTTCGATGACTTCGAGGTCGAAGATGATCTACGTCGAGGTGACACTAACTCAAGCTATTCCTTCACTTGGTCATGAACTTTGTGAAGAGAACACCCTATACTATATGGCAACTAGTAGAGGATGATGAAGTAGGAAGTGGGCTCACTTTAGAATTGATTTTCTCACACTTTTTCTCATAACTCCATTAGAGCTAGCAAGCTTTTGAGGAGGAAGAAGAAGAAGCTTGAACTCATCATATGAGTTAATCCAAAAGAATAATGCAGCCATGGGTGAGTTAAGGCTATCATGCTTAACTCATATAGAGAATAAACCACACACAATGGTTAAGGGTTGGGTTTGACAATATCTTATGGAATGACAAAAGAGTTGACTTTGTCAAAGTTCCTATAACCTTTATGAAAGCTTGATAACTTTGACTAAGTCACCTCTCTTTTGTTATTCTTTAAGAAACAAATAAACCCTAATTTTGTTGGATATAGTGCCCTCAGAGTCAATTATTGGATCGCAGGTACGTGATTGCAATGATTGAGGGAGGACCTATACCGGTAGGACAGTCTTACTCGAGACGTTTGTATACTATCTGGTTTGTCTTTATTATCGCGTACATGCTTTAGGTGACATTGTAGTTCACTATTACACGTTGATAGAGAATAGTATGCTAGCATGGTTTGTCTTTATCATCGTGTACTGTTTTAGGTGACCTTACAGGTCGCTATTACACGTTGATAGAGCCCTTAGGATTCTTGCTTGACTACCAGCAGTATGATGGAGATCATATACGTGAGAGTTGGGTAGTCTATAAGCACATCCTTAAAGTGGTCCCTAGTCATGGGAGTTTCGAGACTGGGCATCGATACTCCATTTGTTGACTAGTGTATACAGTCGAGACCCCGACGAGGGGCGGTGGCTGGTCTCACAAGCCATTGGTATCAGCTGGTTCACCTAAGATGTATACAGGTGCTCTTTGGGTTATGAGTACACCGGACAGGACTCGCCGGGAACATGCTAGTTGGTATTATAGCTGACGTCAGATAGCAGTTTCCTGGTGACATGTGTACAGGTTAGTTCATTGACATGAGATCGCCATTTGTGTCGTGTGAGTTCCCACTGTGCTTTGATTACTACCGTACCACAGCTCAAAGTAGTCGTGCAAACAGGTTTTAGTTGGGTACAGTCCCGAGCCACATGGAGGCAGTGAGCGGATCGGCACGGGTTTCGTCTCTCCCGGTATTGGGGGAGAGATCGCGCTGTGTCTAGGAGAGCCATTACACGAAGTCGTTGGCCAAGGCAGGAGATTTACTGGTAAGTATTCCAGTAGTATCTCAGGGTGTTCTGGGCTACACTCCGACACGACTTGTACCGCTTTTGCGGGTCTGACTTTTACCAACCCCCTTAGGCCCGCCATGCGATGCTCATAGACGAACGGACCGGACTGTACGGATATTATCACTGACAGGCTCAGTAGGGTGTCAGAATGAGTTCGCTCATCGACCTCCCTTTTGGTCAATACCTGGTAGCCCATTACTGACAGCAAGTACCTCTGACGTGCTAGTTGTTAAATCCACAGCCAAAGTATTGATGAGTCTTTAGAGTCCCCCACAGACAGTTTCTCAAGTTTCGGGCGAAACATTGTAGAGGACATATAGATTTATGGCAGGGTTCGAACATACGCGTACACTTGTGCACGTGTCATAGTTCGGACGGATATTACTAGCGGGCTTTGGTTTAAGCCGGATCCTAGTATGTGTAGATTTTGTCTCATTGCATTTGTATTCGGTCGGAATACAAATGCGGGTATGTATATACAGTCGCGGGTTATCCTGTAATTTATTACGGGATCGCTTTTTGAAGTTGCCAGTTTGCATTCCGTTCCGGCCATTTTTCTTTCTTCCATTCATGGCTGAAATTCCTATGTTGAAAAGGGGCTTATTTGCAAATATGAAATTTGTAATGGAGGGGTTTTTTTGTGGTGTTTTGAGCTCCAGAATTTTTGATGAAGACTCTTGATCTTTCCAGAATTTATTGTGAAAAGAATTGGAAAAGATTTTGATGTGAGATTTTCTTTTTCTTATGGTCACCATTCACACTAGCTTGTGCTCACCCCCTCTCCTATTCTTTTCCTTGGCTGAGCCCTCATTTGGAGAGCCCCAATTTTTTGGTGTGAGGTTTTGATCTCATTTCATTCTTGCAACAAAAAACATTAGCTCCATTTCAAAGCTCATTTTGATCTTCCCTCCATTGTGGCAACTTCGATTAACCCTTGAGGCAAAGCGTTCTACACTTAGTCTACAGCTATCTTGGACACGTCGGCTAGCAAACTTCGTGTCCGAGTTGCCTCGGTTCAGAGGTGGGAGCCCGTAAAAAGAATCGATGATGTGGTGCCCTTTTCGGACGAGGAGATCGAGATCGGAGATGCCGTGAGGAGCTTGGGATGGTAGCCAGAGACCGAAGGACACGGATCGATCGGTATAGCTTTCCAACCCTTTCTCTAGTTGCTAGGTATAGGTTAATGGTTCGATCCGGGATTAAAGTCTGCGATAGCGCCGGTTTCCAGTTTAGAAAAAGTTTTCGTTTCCGCATTTTGGCCTCGGACAGACGGCCAGGGCGCTACCGTAGACTTACATGTTATCAGAGCCACGCCATTAACCTTTACTAGCTTGTTCTAACGTATTTCAAATATCAATCGAACGAAATTTCCGAAACCGCGATTCCATTCATGAAGTTTCTGTCGAATTTTTTTTGTGGTCGAAAAATTATTTTGAGTGTTGCAGAAAAACAGGCAGGATTTTCTAAGAAATCTGAGAAAATTTGGTACTCTGATTTCACTGTAGCACCGCGGAACCGCGGCTGTATCCACGTTTTGGCCGCGGTTCCACGGTAGCACTGTACCTTCACTTCACCAAATTTTCTACAGTGGTTTACTTCTTGGAAATGGGGTTTCTGGAATGTTTATTTTTGGCTCAGATTATTTTGAGTGCTGCAGTTGTGCTTGGGGCCCACTTCGGAAAATTTTAAATATGTTAGTTCACAGTGCTTACTTTATATCTGTGACCGTGACTGTCATTCGAGCGGTAAATCTTGTCTAATTGCTATAGCCCTTTTAGACGGATTTGCGAACGTGACATTCACGTTGATATTCTGTGTTGTGCTGTGATGTTGCAGATTTGTCGTGGTGGATAGCCTGGATGCAATGGTAGTACAGTTTGGTTATATATGTACATTTGATATTGCGGGGCGAGCGTCCGACATGTGGACTGCCGTCACTGCCTGTTTGTATATTATTCTTTTAGGGCACGACCGGGCTGAGGTCGATGTACCCGTTGTATATATTTTTACTTTCTGTACTAGGATTAACCCGCGGTGGGGTGCACGAATAGCCGAGTTCTAAAGGGCAACGAGCCCGAATCTCATGGGTTTGAGACGGAGGGGAATTCACTCTAGAATTGGCGGGCTATTCGCCGCACTCGTAGGGGGTATAGGTTGATCCAAGGATGGGTTCTCAAGTTACCGGATTCTGTAAAGTGTTGGGTGGTCCATTCACTTTGTTCAACGGGGCTGCCTCACTTCACGTTTTGGCGGGTAACTTGCCGCGCCCGTAGGGGTCTAGGATTTCATTGCACAGGCTATCCACACGACCAGGGGAACATCGGGTTTCAGTAGCGGCTCTATGAAACCCGGGGATCCCAGACTATCTGTATTGTTCTGTGATGCTTATTACATTTCTGTGATGTTGCATTTTATCACATCTTGAGCGATAATTATATATTGATATATATACTAGTAGACGTTGTATATGTCTTACACCCACGCTAGTCCAGTCCCCGCTCTGTCGTTAGTTAAGTAACCTAACGGGTGATGACGGGACCCAGTGGCGAATGCGGATGGCATATACGTACATCGTATTTTCGTTCTTTATTGGTGTGATCAATTGATGGGACTGCATTGATTCGGATCAATGCAAGCTAAACAAACCTGTTAGATGTTGTTGGAACATTTTTTAAAAAGCTGTTATTGCAAGGACGTTCTCTTTTGTTTTGCACAGTGGTATTCGGTTATGAATATCCTGCACCTCAGTCGACGAGGCAAGGGCTGAGATCCCTTCGCCGGGAGTGACCCCTTGGACAGAAGTTTGCGTCAGGGTAATAACTTCACTATAGTCGATTACTTTTTGCTTTGCATCATGGTATTCAGTTGGAATATCCTGCACCTCATTCTACGGGGAAAGAGCCGAGATCCTTTCACCGGGAGTGACCTCTTTAGCAAAGGTTTTCGCCACTATATTTTTATAAAAAGCTATCCGGTTCCTTCAACGATATCAAGTTCATTACGTTAAACGTTTTTCGGCAAAAAACCATTCGTAGCCCTCCGTCATTTCAGACGGGTAGCACTTAGTATTCATGCTATGTTTGTTGGCCAAAGTCAAGGCATAGTGCATGGTAGCTATTTTTTACCTTTCTGTTGCATAGATAGATGCGTTGGTTTGGGACAGTCGTACTGCTTTGTTGGCCAAAGTCAACGGTAGGTACGGGAGGGTTCAAATTAACCTGGATAATGACTGGTAGAACTTGACATGTGACTTATGATTTGTTGGCCAAAGTCAAGGTCATAAGAGCATGGGGTAAAAATCACATCGGGAGTTTCTAAAGAAACTGAAACTTGCCAGGCATGCGCATACCTTCTGGAGTGTGATAACGTGAGTGGATTCCATCACGTTATCATGCGATGATAGTTGGATCCTAATTCCTACTGATGAGTTAGTTTACTCTTCGGGTGATCCCGACTAATTCTTCTTTCAGGTTTGGTGGAGAATTTGAGGTTACAGTGGGAGGTTTCCTGATTAGATAAATTGATAACTATTCTGATCTAGGTTAGAGTGCACGCAGAGTGTTTCTTTTCTCTCTCTCTTTGGCAGCGACCATAGCCCGACCCTTGACTATGACTTAGTGACCGAGTTGACCGGACCTTCTTATAACACTGGCTTTTGGATTGTCAGAGTTGCATACCTCATTGCCACTCCTTCTTTTACCCTTTTCTCCAGAACACCTCGTATCACTACGAACATCCACTTCCATTGGATAAAACCATCGTATGGTTATATACGAACTCGAAGGAACTTGTTCCAGATTCGAGGATGGTTTCCGGTTCTGGACAAAATGAATAGGACTATTCAGTTGTCTTTTCCTTTTACTTTCTCTCAGGTTGCGAGTGTTCCTTAGATTAGGACGGTACACCTATTACGCTAATTGGATAGTCTTCTTCCAAACCATAGGCAGGTGCCGAACGGTAGTGAATGAAGAAAGCCGATTAGCCTAAGTGTGGTGTACAGAAGGTATTAAGTAAGGACAAATAAAGGGATTAGAAAGAGGGCAAAGTAAATTGCGACTGCTATTCACGACCAAACCAAGTATTTCATTACCACTCCTACATCACCTTTGTATTTCTCCAGAACACTCCGTATCGCTACGAAAATCCACAGTTATTTGGATACTCCATCGTATGGTTATATACGAACTCGAAAGAACTTGTTCTAGTTCGGCGATGGATTCTGGTTCAGGAGAAATAAGAATAAGATTTATTTAGTTGTGTAGGGTTGCTAGGCACACACACAAGGGTCTACGAGGCATCAACCATGCCCGATTTAAAATTTAGTCGTTCCGAACAACCCAAAGTCGGATCTTTAAACTAGAGATTAGGTGAAAACAAGCATGTTAAACACTTTAACACTAAGTGAGAGGGATTACAACCTTTGTAGATCCGGTCCTTCACTTCTTAAGCTCCGTGTTGAGGTCCCTTCGCTGCGATCATCGTGTTCCGGACTCTCGAGAGGCTCCATGAAGAGAAAGATGCAAGCTTGCTTCCGATCTTCGATAACAAAGATGATCTACTTTGAAGTCTCATTAACACAAGCTCTCACTCACTAAATGAAGTGAACACTCTCATCTAAAGGGCAAGGGTAGATGCGGATGATGAAGTAGGATTTTTTCTCTCATTTGTTTTCTTATTCTCACTCATTTTTCATCACAAAATCAAAGTAAGAAAGCTTTTCTTGAAGAACTCAAGCAAGAAGAAGATGAATAATAAATAGAATCCTTTTGTGATGAATAATGAAAGTTATGATAAGGTTAGAAATGCAACCATGGTCAAACTAACCCTTGTAGAGATTTGACTAAGGTTAAAGGTTTGGTTGGGTGAAGGAAATATCTTGCAAAAATATCATAACAAATATCTTTGCAAGAAACAAAAAACAAAGCTTCTAGAAATTTCTAGAAAAGCTTAACCCTAATCAAACCCTAACCATGTTTAATCTCCACTAAACATGTTGCATTAATAACCATATCATGTTACAATATTATATATCACATATATAATATTTATTGTAACAAAATAAAATAATACAATTAACATATATCGCATATATATCAATGTATTACCCGAGTGAGAAAAAGAATATTTTAGTGAGCTAATATTAGTTATTGTAATTTAATATATCATATATATTATTATACATTAAATTATCGAATCAACACTTGATCCGACAATCCGGCTATATCGCATATAACCGACTAATATATCATTTACCGAATCATTGAATCAACACTTGATCCGACGACCCGGCTGATATCAAATATCGCGAGAATATAATACGGTATCTCATATCGCATTATCCTTGGTCCAACACATATCACATATGTGCTCCTATTCCGTTTTGCCTGAACCAAGAAACCACTGTGTAGGACTCTAAAGAATCGTCAATACGCCGGCAGTAGGTGATGATCATATCAAACACCCACAAGCTGCAAGCGGTCTGCTCAATGTAACGGCCACCCAGGTATTGAGCGCTCAGAAGATCAACAAGAAAGCCTGTACATTCTCCTGCGAATCCAATCAGTAACACTCCCGTACAGTCCGGTCTCGTCGTCTGATATGTCGCATATCTCGCCTAGGGGTGGTAAACGTCAGACCCCAATAGCTTGATAAGTCATGTCGATTTGAGGTCTATCACAATTCGAGAAACTACTGATAACACTTACCAGTAATTCTTAGCAACCCTGGCCAGGGATTTCCAGTTATAGCCAATCGAACACAGCACAACATCAACTCCCTATACCGGGAGAGACGAATCCCCTCCTATCGCTCATTGCCTCCATGTGATTCGGGACTGTACCCAAAAGCCACCTTTTTGCACGCCCTCTTGGACGTGGTATGATGGAAATCAAAGCACAGTGGGAATTACACAAAACTCTATGACGATCTCGGGTCAACAGACTACTCTGTACCAGTGTTACCGGAGAACTGCCATCTGACGTGAGGTATAATACCATCTAGGAGTTCTCGGCGAGTCCTTCTAGTGTACCCAGTCTCTACTGAGCACCCGTACACCATCCTTGATGTCAAACACCGATGGATATGGGATCATCCATCGCCCATCATATGGGTCAAGATGCGTATACGCTAGTCTACTCGGGTGTATCGATGCCCTGTCTCGATACACCCTCGACTAGGAACAGTTATAGGATGTACTCGTCGACTACCGTGGCCCCACTAGTATGATCTCATCATAGTCCCAGTAGTCGAGTACATATCCTAAGGGCTTTATCAACATGTAAGATTGAGACAATCAGAGTACACGTTAAGATAAAGTACAACCAGATAGCATACTATCATGTCGAGCAAGAAAGTCCTCCCTATATATGTCCAAGCATACATTACAATATACATCGTATGTGCAGTAATGGCCTCTAGGGCATACATATAACTAACAATCTCCCACTTGCACTAGGGCCATCTGTTGTGGTATCGCATACCCAACAATTAGCTGTGGTTGAAGTATCTCATACTCAACCATCCCATAAAAGTCTCTACTGGGAAAAAGGCATTTGTGAGTGGATCCGCGCTGTTGTCCTCTGTATCTACTCTCCTAACCTCGATCTCCCTGGAGATCATCCATCTCCATGATCAGGTGTGTTGCAGATAGTGCCCTCAGAGTCAATTATTGGATCACAGGCACGTGATTGCAATGATTGAGGGAGGACCTATCCCGGTAGGACAGTCTTACTCAAGATGATAGTATACTATCTGGTTTACCTTTATCATCGTGTACTGCTTTAGGTGACCTTACGAGTCGCTATTGCATGTTGATAGAGCCCCTAGAATTCTTGCTTGACTACCAGCAGTATGAGGACGATCATATAAGTGAGAGCTGGAGTCTATAAGCACATCCTTAAAAGGTCCCTAGTCGTGGGAGTTTCGAGACAGGGCATCGATTCTCCAGAGTAGACTAGTGTATACAGTCGAGACCCCGACGAGGGGCGGTGGCCGGTCTCACAAGCCACTGGTGTCAGTTGGTTCACCTAAGATGTATACAGGTGCTCATTGGGTTATGAGTACACCGGACAGGACTCGCCGGGAACCTGCTAGTTGGTACTATATCTGACGTCAGATAGCAGTTCCCTGGTGACATGTGTACAGGTTAGTTCATCGACCTGAGGTCGTCATTTGTCTCGTGTGAGTTCCCACTGTGCTTTGATGACTACCCTACCACGGCTCAAAGGAGTCGTGCAAACAGGTTTTAGTTGGGTACAGTCCCGAGCCACATGGAGGCAGTGAGCGGATCTGCAGGGGTTCGTCTCTCCCGGTATTGGAGATGAGGTCGCGCTGTGTCTAGGAGAGCCAGAACATGAAAAGTCCTTGGCCAAGGCAGGAGATTTGCTGGTAGGTATTCCAGTAGTATCTCAGGATGTTCTGGGCTACACTCCGACACGACTTGTACCGCTTTTGGGGGTCTAACTTTACCAACCCCCTAGGCCCGCCATGCGATTCTCAAAGACGAACGGACCGGACTGTACGGATATTGTCACTGACAGGCTCAGTAGGGTGTCAGGATGAGTTCGCTCATCGACGTCCCTTTGGGTCAAATCCCTGGTAGCCCGTCACGTATTGGCTTATACCTCTGACGTGCTAGTGGTTAAATCCACAGCCATAGTATTGACGAGTCTTTAGAGTCCACCACACTCTGTTACTCAGGTTTCCGGCGAAACGCTGTAGAGGCCGTATGGAGATATGGCAGGGTTCGATCAGATACATGCGGTATTGCACGGATCGTGATCGGACGGTTTTTTACTAGCCGGTTTTGGCTTAAGCCGGATCCTAGTATTAGATAGTGTAGTTTTGTCTCTTTGCATTTGTGTTCAGTGGGAATACAAATGCGGGCATGTATTTGCAGTAGCGGGGTTTTCCTGTAATTTATTACGGGATCAGTTTTCTGAGGTTGCCAGTTTGCATTCCGTTCCGGCCGGTTTTCCTTTGTTCCTTCACGGCCGGACTTTATCGTTGGAGGGTGTTATTTGCAGTTTGCAAATAACATTTGTGGAGGGGTTTCCTTGCATATTTGTGGCCTCTTCATGATGAGATTCTTTATTGGTCTTTTCCATTGCTTTTCATGTGATGGTTTGTGAGTGGATTGAAAAGGGATTTTGGTGTGACCATTTTCTAGATTGTTAATTCTCTTTTTCTTCTTTTGCTTGACTTTCTTTTTCCTTGACCATTCTTAGAAAATGGTGGCCGGCCACTTTGGTGAGAAGAGAGAGAGATTTTTTTTAGTGAAGGAAAATGATTCATTACATTTCTAGCTTGCTACAAAATCCCTCATCACTCCAAAGTTCATTCTTTTCCTCCACATACCATGGCAACTTCAAACCCCCAAAGAGACATGGCTACTACACTATTCTACAGCATCTCTTGGACGCGTCGGCTAGCCAACTTCGCGCCCGAGTTGCCTCGGTCAAGAGGTGGGAGCCCGTAAAAGATTTCGGCTTTGTGGTGCCCTTTCCGACGAGGAGTTGATGGACGGACATTCCGCGGGAGATCGGAGTGGAGACGAAGACCGAAGGACACGGATCGCTTGGTATAGCTTCTCTACTCTTTTCTAATTTGCTAGTTGCTAGGTTAATGGCCCGATCCGGGTGAAAAGTGCGCGGTGGTGCCGGTTGCAAGTTTTGCAAAGTTTTCGTTTCCGCGTTTCCGGCGTCGGATCGACGGCCGGGGCGCCGCCGCGCACTTACATTGGTATCAGAGCCACGCCATTAACCATGCCTAGCTTGCTCTTGTATGTTTAGAACTCGATCGAACAAAATTCCCCAAAACCCGTATTTTCCAATGCATCGTGTTTTTGTCGAAATTTTTTCTGCTCCAAAAATTTTTCAGGTTGTTTCAGAATACTGTGCATGAAAATCTAAGAATTCTGTGAAAATTTGGTCGCGAGATCGCTCCATACCGCCGCGGAACCGCAGCCATACCCATGCTTGGGCCGCGGTTCCGCCGCGCTTTTATATGATCAGCATGCCAAATTTTTCCAGAGGGCTCTAGACTTGGAATTATGGGTTTTGTGATATTATTTTTGGGCCCAGATTTTCTGTAAGTGCTACAGTATTGCTTGGGGGCCCACTTGATAAAATTTGTTCGATCGGATATTTTAAACATGCTAGTTCACAGTATTTACATTATATCTGCGACCGTGAATGTCACTTGATCGGTAAATCCTGTTTAACTGCTATAGCCCGGTTAGACGGATTTGCGAACGTGACATTCACGTTGATGTTCTGTGTTGTGCTGTGATGTTGCGGATCGGTCGTGAGGGATAGCCTGGATGCAATGCTAGTACAGTTTTGTTGTATTATGTACATTTGATATTGCGGGGCGAGCGTCCGACATGTGGACTGCCGTCACTGCCTGTTTGTATTATTATTTTGGGGCACGACCAGGTTGCGGTCGATGTACCCGTTGTATGTATATTTTGCTTTCTGTACTAGGATTACCCCGCGGAGGGGTGCACGGATAGCCGGGTTCTAGAGGGCAACGAGCCCGCATCTCATGGCATTGAGACGGAGGGGGCTTCACTCTAGAATTGGCGGGCTATTCGCCGCACTCGTAGGGGGTATAGGTTGACCCAGGAAGGGTGCCCAAGTTACCGTATTCCGTGAAGTGCTGGGTGGTCCATTCACGTTGCTGAAAGGGGCTGCCTCGCTTCAGGTTTTGGCGGGTAACTTGCCGCGCCCGTAGGGGTCTAGGTTTTCATTGCACAGGTTATCCACACGACCAGGGGAACGTCGGGTTTCAGTAGCGGCTCTGTGAAACCCGGGGATCCCAGATATCTGTATTATTATGTGATGCTGTACATTTCTGTGATGTTGTATTTTATCACGCCTTGAGCGAAAATTTTATATATTATATATATATATACTAGTAGATGTTGTATATGTTTTGCATCCGCGCTAGTCCAGTCCCCGCTCTGTCGTTAGTTAGCTAACCTAACGGGTGATGACGGGACCCAGTGGCGAATGCGGATGGTATATAGGTACGTCAGTATATTTTCGTTCTTTGTGGTGTGATCAATTGATGGGACTGCGTTGATTCGGATCAATGCAAGATAAACAAACCTATTCTGATGTTGTTGGAACACTTTTTCAAAAAGCTGTTATTGCAAGGGCGTTCTCTTTTGTTTTGCATCGTGGTATTCAGTTGGAATATCCTGCTCCTCAGTCGACGAGGCAAGGGCCGAGATCCCTTCACCGGGAGTGACCCCTTGGACAAAAGTTTGCGTCAGGGCAATAACTTCACTATAGTCGTTTACTTTTGCTTTGCACCGTGGTATTCAGTTGGAATATCCTGCACCTCATTCTACGGGGAAAGAGCCGAGATCCCTTCACCGGGAGTGACCTCTTTAGCAAAGGTTTTCGTTACTATATATTTTTTTAAAAAGCTATCAGTTCCTTCAACGATATCAAGTTCATTACGTTAAAGGTTTTCGCCAGAAACCATTCGTAGCCCTCCGTCATTTCAGACGGGTAGCACGTAGTATTCATGCTATGTTTGTTGGCCTTCGTCAAGGCATAGTGTATGCTAGCTGCTTGTTACCTTTCTGCTGCATAGATAGATACGTTGGTTTGGGACAGTCGTATAGCCTTGTTGACCTTCGTCAAGGGCTTGTACGGGTGGGTTCAAATTAACCTGGACAATGACGGGTAGAACTTGACATGTGACTTATGATTTGTTGACCTTCGCCAAGGTCATAAGAGTATGGGGCAAAAATCCACATCGGGAGTTTCAAAAGAACTGAAACTTGCCAGATATGCGCATACCTTCTGGAGTGTGATAGCGTGAGAGGATTCCGTCACGTTATCATGCGATGACAGTTGGATCCCGATTCCCACTGATGAGTTGGTTTACTCCTCGGGTGATGCCGGCTAATTCTTCTTTCAGGTTTGGGGAAGAATTTGATATTACAGTGGGAGGTTTCCAGATTAGATAAAGTGATAACCATTCTGATCTAGGTTAGAGTGAACGCTGAGTGTTTCTTTTCTCTCTCTTTTTGGCAGCGACCATTGACCCGACCCTAGGCTATGACTCAGTGACCAAGTTGACCGAACCTTCTTAACACTGGCTTTTGGATTGTCAGAGTTGCAAACCTCATTGCCACTCCTACTTTTACCCTTTTCTCCAGGACACCCCGTATTACTACGAACGTCCACTTTCATTGGACAAAACCATCGTATGGTTATATACGAACTCGAAGGAATTCGAGGATGGTTTCCGGTTCTGGAGAAAACGAATAGGACTATTCAGTTGTCTTTTCCTTTTTCCTTCTCTCTCAGATTGCGAGTACTCCTTGGCTTAGGAGATAGTACACCTATTACGCAAATTGGATAGTCTTCTTCCAAACCTTAGGCTGGTGTCGACCGGTAGGGAATGAAGAAAGCCAATTAGCCTAAACGGTGTACAGAAGGTATTAAGTTAAGACAAAGCAAGGGATTAGTAAGAGGGCAAAGTAAATTGCGACTGCTATTCACGACCAAACCAAGTATTTCTTCGCCAATCCTAAATCACCTATTTCTAAGGTTTATTCGGTTGTCTTTTATCTTCACCTTCTCTCGCATTGCGAGTGTTTCTAGGACTGGGACAGTACACCCATTACGCTTATTGGATAGTCTTCTTCCAAACCATAGGCTGGTGCCGAACGGTAGGGAAGGAAGAAAACCATTTGGCCTAAAGGGGTGTACAGAAGGTAATGACTAAAGACATATAAAGGGATTTAGAGAAGCGGTAAAGAATTATACGGTTACAGTTGTGAATCTGGATAATGGAAGAGGCATTACTAGGAATACCAGGATACCCCATCGAAACATTTCAATGTTTCAGTTTCACTGTGTACTGTTAAAAGAAAACTGATTTCCCAATTAGACACTTGCTCCAGGGTATGTATTTACCAGGTAGGAGTCTCACATCTGTATGGTTTTACAGTTGATGAGGGGAGTAAGTTATTGGGAATTAGGTGACCATCCTCATTATATCGGGATTCGTTGGAATTGGTGATATTTGAGGAAGCCACCTGGGTTGTTTGCCGGTCGGCAAATATTAGGTTTTGAATATCCGTTTTTGTGCACCAATTTCAAATTGATATATCTGTACGTCTATTTTTATAGAGTGAGACATACCTTTTTGAAATTATGTCTATGACATTTACCTAAACCAGTGGATGGTTAGGTAAGGAGCAATGAACAGCGGTGTAATTCTTCTTAACCAAAAGTACAGTTTTCAACCTACGACACACGGTGAATGAGTCACTAGACTCAGGGGACTTATATAGAGTATTGTATATTGTCCAGTGTCCATAAGGACAGAGGGGTTGGTCCTCGTACTATATTCAGTTTACTTATGACTTCTCTGGTTTTTAGACAGGTATTTCGTAGAAACACAGGGTCCGAATTTTGAGAAGTTATAGGTATATGAATAAAGTAGAGAACCAAGTACTGCAAGTATCGGGATTCTTCAAGGTGATCGAAGATGTAGATACTTGTGTATGGTATTCAGTTGATAGTAATGTTTAAGAGAACTTGCTTCTTTTTCAGGTTACTCATAATTGGAAGTATTCCTAAGTTAAGTAACGCTGATCGGCCTCCTTCCATTTACATGATATGCACTGGAGACAGCTGCATGATTTAAACCTGGTTCAATTAAATCAGTGCCTCTGTTTCTATATTGGATATAGAACAGTTCATATCTTGACAATGTTAAGATACGGGAAGTTGTCCGGCTTATGCTTAAAACCAGACTCCGGATAACTCAAGGCACGTTTCTGTAATGGCTGTTTGTGGGTTGACCCGGGCTATGACGAGGGTTGACTTTCTACCATCTGGAAGATCAATAGTGATATTGTTCTTAACTCGCCATAGTTTTAATTAAAAATGGATTTTTTCAGAAAACAGTAGTGGGAGTATGGTAGAACTGGAAGCGATTCCAGAACCACAAACGATTACTGAAGATTTGATAAGAACCTAAAGATTCAATCTGGTTTGACATTCCATTGGCCACTCCGCAGATTTGGTGGGTAACCTCAGGCACTCGAGAGGTACTTCGGTATGCTCAAGGACGGTGGCAGGGAGGTTCTTGTTTACCCAGACTTGCCATTAATGTTGTTCCAGACTGTGAGACCCGGCAGGAGGATGAGTATAGCATCGTTCTAAACTAGCTTCAGAAGTATACGTGTATATGACTCTGCCAGAGGGTTGTCGTAGTCAGTGGGAGCAGCGGAAGCATTGGTGGACATCAGGCTTATGTCTATTTATAGACTAAAGCAGATATAGCGGAGATAGATCATTTATTTCTGATGTGACAGTCATAGGTTTGACTTCATCAGAATAGGGGATGGATCTGTTGAGAAGGTAGTAGGGTGTGATGTCCTGGTATTTGATGACATACACCGAGTAGGAAGTGATATTCCTATACTACGATCGGTTATACTTTGGTCATCACACAGTAGTTTCTCTACATAGGACTTGGATATTATATCAGACATTCTGGTCACTAGATCTATGGTTTTAGATCTAGATTTGGGTAGTTTCCCAATCAGGGTACTTAGACAGCATTCTAAGAGTATTTAGAATGGACGACTCCTGACACGGTAGTATACCTGCAGGTGATGGAGTCACCCTCTCTAAAGGTGTCTTACAGACTAAAGGGGAGAGGGATGTGCATGATTGACAGATCACTTGCTTAGGCAATTGAGTCAATCATGAGATGTCAAGTACCACACCAGATGTTGTTCTTGCCGTAGGTGCAATAAGTTGATATTAATCCAATCCTGGAGAAACAACCGGAAGCAGTTTTAGAACATAAGTAGATGTTCTAGGGATATGATAACAACATTCTCCTTCGGGAGACAGTTATCATTCCAGGCTTCCAAGGTGACCTGGATGGCAGAGTGGCTGTCAGAGTTATAGTTTTTCCCTCTGACGAGGGGCAGTATTTTGGACAGATGGTCCAGGTGGATACTTGTAACGTTTTGAAAATCGTTTCGGTGAAATTTCGGAAAATCGGTAAAATAAGGGGGTTTTATGTAAAAAGTCAAAATGCAAATATCTTATTATAAAAATTAAATATACATATTCTAGCTATGTAATTACTAGTATTTTGTGTTTATTGAGCCACTGGTGAAATTTCAAATATTCTGAAAAAAATTATTTTTATTATTATTTTAAGCCGTCACTAATACATTTAATTAGGGAAAATTACAAATTGGAATGAGTTGAAATAAATTTTGTGCATCATAAAACTTTAAATAAACTTTTATCATGTGGTTTTTGAAACGAAATCGTTTGCCAAAACGATTTAGAAATTATTGAAGAAAAAAGGCTTAAATAGTGAAGTTAATGTAAATCGAAATTGGGGTATAATATTTATCATGTTTCCTCACACACACACACCTCACACTCTCTCTCCCTCCTCTCTTTTTCTGGCCTGCACATGGGCAGCAGCCCCTCACCCAATTTACCACTCAAATTTAAGAAAAAGAAAGCAAAGGACATAGAATAGAATAAAGAAAAGAAGCATGGATGTATACATGTGAGGTATGGGTCTTATTTTCTTCATTTGACCTCCCAAACTCATCCACACCTCTCTCTTTCCCTCCCTTGAAGCTGCTGGCCGAGCCCCTCCCCTTCTTGCTGCCCCAAATTTTCCCCACCTCCTTTTCACTCCAAAATTCTTCATTTATGCCTCAAAAATCATCACAAAGTCACATTAATTCATCATTAAACCCTATCCATTATTCTTGGATCAATCAAGCATGGATTTTGGAGCATGAAACCATTGTTGGAGGCTAAGATTTTTGCAAGTTTGATCTCAAGCTTGTGAGGTATAATCATAACCTTATGCTTAATTTGTTGTTTAATTACTTGAATTTAGCTAATTATAAGCTTAATTAGGTTTTAATTTCAAAACTTGGAAATTCAAGAATGGGGTTTAAATGATAATTAGGGTTTTGGGTATTTGGATCATGGTTGTGTGTTGTATTTAAGATCTTAAGACATGTAAAGGCAAAGCTAGTTACTAGTTGCTAATTGTTAGTTTAAAAATTTTGCTAATTATGCTAACTTTGCAAACTATGTTTTTGGAAATTGATTAAATGATTGACATAAAAATCTAATTAGGGTATGCATGACATTATTAACATTATAAGTTATAGTTTAATACTTTAGATCATTCAAAACCAAGCTAAATTGTTGTTTGTGCATTTTTACTATGAAATTGTTAAAATTGGATAAATTTGCAAACTAGAATTTTGGGTTTAATGAAAATTGATGAGATTAAATTATGGAAATGGTTTGGGTGGATTAATCAAGATATTTAGTGAACATTGTAGCCGCTGGAAATGTTAAAACATCTAGATTTGAACTAAATTGGCAATTGTTGCTTACTAGAGTTTCGGAAAAATAGCTTTTAAAGCGAATTTGAAGTTTTGATGATTTAAACCCTATTTCATATATATATTTGTGTGTTGTGAAACCACGAATGGTGCATTTGAGTTTTTCTCGATCACTCGGCATTTGTACGCCGATGTCGAGGGTTTTTGGGTTGATTTGAGAAGCAAACCATAGGTTTTGACCTATGTGGGATTCGTGAATCGTTCTGGTCATGAGTCGGATTTTAATGCGATACGGTGCGTTATGATATGTAGGTACCCCCATGTGGACTTCGAGACGACAAGCAAGCGCGTGGCGACGTCGGCACCGGCTAGCGAGGACCAGGTGAGTAGATTTATATCTACGGGGAGAAGTCGGGTGGATGGCGTATAGCACCCCCGCAGTGCGTGGTGATGTATACGGATGCGTATACACACCAACAATTTATGATATGTTAGGATTTATTATTTATGATTTTAGATGGATATTGGTGTTGGATTGGTGCATGGTTACGAAACCTTAGGTAGTGGGTGCACTACACTTACACATACACATATATACATACTTGCATACATTCCTTATTTCATATGTGCGTGTATGGGAATATATTTATGTGTTCACATGGATATGGGACTATGTGTTCACATACGGATTGAGGATGATACTTAGGGTTGAGCTGAGTCGATGAGATTTGATTGAGGCCGTGAGATCGGTGATATAGCAGGGTTCGTATCTTAGATACGACATGACGTTGTAGCGGGTCCTGGACGTAGTTCTTACACACGTGCATGCATACTTAGGCGATATCAGTATTGTACTAGACATAGGTCAGTACCCTGGACTATGATCTTGGATAAAGAGGATACCAGATGAATAGTGTGATGAATATGATATTAACCCGTACCCAGATTTGGGGATGCCGTACGAAGGATTTACGTACGAGCTATATTTTGATGATTGATCCGCACTCTTGACTTGGGATGTCTGATTATAGATATGGCATCGGATATGATATTATTGAGGCGGGATCACCGACTATACATATACAGGTAGGTATATGTATCGACTCAGATGATAGGCGGTTTCCATACCTGTAGTCCAGCTTGTTAGCTTAGCCCTTTACTTTAGTGTAGTTGTTAGATTAGATTAGACTCCTACCTATTTCAAAAACTAACGAATCGTGGGTATTTTAAAAGACAGCCCAAGGGATCCTACGGATATTTCAAAGACGTATCTTTTCATAAAAAACACCGTAGCCCCTATTTTCAAAACCCCATGATTTGTGCTATTTCAAAAGGCATCATTTGTAGGACTTATATTAGATTAATGCAGATTAGTTATAGTTGCGTCTAGTATTCAGCTCCCGCTCATTATTGTGGTTCGCTTCGCATCGCATGCTTATTTTGTGTTTCATACTCCATGTTGATATCTTATTGTTAGGACACCAGCACCATTACCGATGATGCGCATGTACCACGTACACTTACTTGCCGGCTCACACACATCTTCATCGGTAATTGCCATGTCACGTACACCTTAGAAAATATTATTGCATAACTTAGCTTGATAGCTAGTATTTTGACATAATATTAGTGTACTTACCTTATATGCCAGCTTAGATATTGTAGTTATTACTTGTCGCTTCATGCATACTGTTATTCATTCTCATGCTTATATTCATGGTTTTACATGCTATTGATGATTCGGATTTCCATGATATTTTCTGGATTTAGAGGAAAACCGCAAAACATATATAAACTGCTTTCTCTCTTTTAAAATAAAAATACGGTTTTCCCATGATGTATGAGTCGTCCACCATGAGTTTGCTGATGGATTTCGAGACCCGATTCGAGGAGTTGGATGAACCGTTTCGGGTACATGGTGGACCCGGTATGGTACCCCGGGGCAAGAGGAATGTGGTGTTGACGTTGAGCCTGGCAGGGGAGCACTACCTATCGGTGATTTTACCCGACGCGTCGGATATCCGGAGGATACCGTCGTGGTCTTGAGATGGATGGTAGGGGCCGGTGTGGACTGACGGCGCCCTAGATATTGAGATTGAGACATTGATATTTCGAGACAGTGAGATTTATGTTTTGTGTCGATACTAGACACTGTTGATACTGATTTCATTATGATACCTCAGTTTAAAAATACGAAGGAAATCCCACTAATTTATGAAAACAGTTCTTCATTTACATGTATTCTATTTTCATGCATTCATACCTCATTCATATGATATATTGCTACCTGAGGCACTGACACGGGCACATGAGATTTCACTCGGTTAGATATTACCCTAGCCATTGTTATAGGCTGCTTGTTATGTATTTTTTTTTGAGGATATATTATGATCATTGACCTAGGTTGCGTTATTTATGCGATTTCTGTGCGTAGATATTTTTCTATTCACGAGTTGGCAACTCACCCCCGTTGTGCCCCAGTTTTTTGCAGGTTTTGCCGTACAGGTTTAATTACGGCTTTGCGGGCTCAGCTTCATTCGGGTGACTTGCTAGTAGGTGGGTTTTTCTTGTATCGTACCCATCATATTACCTTGTATAATGTTATTCCGTTGTATCTAGTAAATTCCATCAACTAAACATGCAATTATTGAGATAGAGACCAGTGTTGTTTATTCTTTCGACCTTAGAGTCGCTCGTTATATTTCTGGTGGTTTTGAGTTTCTTTTTGAGTTTTGATCCTCGCCGTTGGCGTTGTATATTATATTGCTTGTGTGGTTGTGACCGTCGATTGACGAAGAGCTAGCTCCCGCTTGGGGATGCCTTTTCTTGATTTCGTATACTATTCATGTTGTATCCCGTTTGGGAGCCTGTATTTACAAAGGAGACTCTGCCGAAATTTCCAGTAAATTTTTGATTTTTTTAAAAACCGCATAATTCGGCTTATGCTATCGAAACTACTTGCTTTAAGCTGGTTTTTCCTGCACTCTACTACTTTTCTTGGTTTGGATTTCTGGGTTTTCGGCTTACTTAGATTACGTACGTCTCAAGACGTCTCGTAGTTTAAGTGCCGGTCATGTTCCGTACTTCCGGGCCGTGACAAAGTT
This sequence comes from Agapanthus africanus, assembly GCA_030015575.1. Taxonomy (NCBI): domain Eukaryota; kingdom Viridiplantae; phylum Streptophyta; class Magnoliopsida; order Asparagales; family Amaryllidaceae; genus Agapanthus; species Agapanthus africanus. The sequence continues at coordinate 364,067,319 of CM057345.1, forward strand.
GGTATCAGAGCGTTAGGTTTTACCTTCGGAGCGTAGGATGACCCTTGGTTGATGGAATAGGTGACTAAAGTAGAGTGACGTACCGTTGGTATGTTCCGCGGCATATTTACGACACGCCACTCCACTTAAGAAGCCTTAGGATATACATTTCCTTGTTCAGTATCATATTCCTTCCTGATCTAGCCTCGTCGGTACCAGTTTGGTTTTGCTGCCACGATTACGGGCAGGGAGAGCTACGGCTAGAGTTGCGGTCAGCACGAGCTCGGCACGAACGAGGACTGACCAGGGCATGATTCCGGCGACACCCGATTGTGGAGAGGTGTCTTTTGACTGTGTTTCCGTGCCACGAGCGTTTGGCGGATCGCCTTTATGAGGTTACTCGGATGTGCTGATCGATATTAGAGGATTGAGCCAGTGATAGAGGCCAGCCAGATCTTGATGACCGTTGGTGTGTTGCTTATTCATGATGATCGAGGCACTGTTCAGCGTGCAGACGAGCGAGCCAGTTATTGCTGCGAACGACGAGGTATTGCCCCAGATGTTGGAGTTAGTGCAGAACGAGTTGTACTAAGAGATGATAGAAGGTCGCTAGTCATCGTGGATGAATGACTAGGACATGTGGATCGTTCGCCTAACCCGATGCGAGGTCATCAGATAGATTGATTCCAGCTAGAGACGACTTCACGTGGAGACGTTGGGAGTCGACAGAGACGATCGAATGTCAGAAACCTATTATTCCAAGTTTAAAGTAGTCGGAAAGACATGCAGGCAATTCTATGGTCCCTCTAGAAGAATGAAACCCTAACTCGACTTAATGACCGTGTGAAAGCCTTTGAACCTTCGGGTTTGCGGCAGTTCTACGGCGCCATTAGTGAGGCTTGGGTTTGCCCTTCTACGGCTGGACCACCGATGCTGTGGTATGTACTCGATACTATTAAACTGTGCCCAAGAGGTTGAGCTCTTGGGGGATTATGAGGTTTTGACGACTCGATCGGATGGCTCGACTTAATTCGGATGCTAGGTGGTGAGATGCATTCTTGGGAGACTCCAGATACGAGGATAGCCGTTGGAGCTCAGTCCATGCAGCCGCGACGAGACGAGTCCAAAGCAGACGACATTAGAGAAAAGTGGAGTAAGAGGTTCGCACCAGATCTAGATGAGATGACGTTCCACTCCGCCGACATCAGAGAGGCGATGCGCATGCCGAGGCATGGTACTTGGACTTACCTTCCAGAAGGAGTCGCGATGAGTATGCAGTCGTTCCAGAGCAAGATGCAGATATAGGAAAGGACAATGACTTCCGGACAGTTGGCAGAGACGAGACATGGAAGAGACCGTGAGCAGGATTCCTTCCAGGACACTACTGCAATGATACTTGCACCCAGGATCAGATGTGTCACGTGCATTCAGAGAGCCAGAGGCCGACGCAAGTGATATGCTGCCTTGACAGGGCCGATGAGCCGATGGATTGTGAGATTGGTAATCCACGGAGAAGACTTGGACCCAGGAGTGGTCATGTTACGCACACCAGCAGGCCAGAGTTCATGATCATCGACGAGACGTCCCACTAATGACCGCGACAGTTGGCCCGAGATTCTTAGAGGATGCACTTGAGCGGTACTGTTCCGCCATTATTGATTTCGATGTTTTGGGTGATTTATTCGTATGATTTGATTTTGATGATTTAGGATTTACGATCTTTGCACAGTGTTGCACTTGATATCGTTTTCGTGCTTTAGTTTCACATGTTTGTGATTTTACGGTTTTAAACAGTTGAGTTGATTTTGTGCGTATGCACGCACGCGATTTGGTTCCTGCACTCTGTATAGTTTATATATGCTGGCAGTGCAGTGACATGTATTTTGTGCACTTGGATACACTGGATTTCGATTTCGAGGGTGATGCTCGACATTTGTTTTGTGCATTTTATGCACCGGATTGGATTTTTAGCGCCTGTTGGGCGCCTGTTACGAGATGCGATTTGGTGCACACCAGATGCACTAATTCGAGATTTTTCGTGCATGTCAGATGCACCTGATTTTGCTGTCAGGCACACACGTTGCCTACGACAGATGTTTCGTGCACACCCGATGCACTTAGATGTTGTTTCTGTGTGCATGTATGGCACATTCATGGATTTTGATTTCCGTGCGCACCAGACGCACGTAGCATTCATGTGCATATTTTGGGATTTATGTCGTATAGAGCAGTACGTTTTTATGATATTGCTATGTGTTTTCGTACTGAGCAGGACTAGTCAGAGGACAGTATCTGAATATATTTTGCATGCATTGATAGTTATTGAGGGGATTTCCAAAAAGCGAGCTATAGCCTCAGTATTTACCTACGTGTCTCATATGACACGAAATGTTTAAAACAAGGAGACCCTTCTAAATTGTTTCCAAAACGGCGGAACGTACATTTCAAACAAAGGTATATATGTATATAGTTATTTCCTTATGATAGACGTCTGCCACTGTGCAGTGTTATACGCGTGCACAGCGACTTAAAGAGATTTGGCATGCATTTCCTTCAGATACTTACATATATAGATTCGATATTTACATGTGTAGTTTCGAGTTATGTCATATTGGTTTTGATTTGGATTTGGCATTGATGTCTTCTCTATGACTCCGATGATTGCGGGATGCTTGACGGAGTTTCGATTTGAGTTATATGCTCATTTTTCAAGGGCATGCGCTGCGCTACGATTTGTTTTATGTAGTTACAATTTCGGAGCCCCGACGACTTGATGGTTTTTCTTAGATGTTTTAGTATTTGGGGGAGTTTGAATTTAAATTCGGGGACCGAATTTCTTTAAGGGGGGAAGATTGTAACGTTTTGAAAATCGTTTCGGTGAAATTTCGGAAAATCGGTAAAATAAGGGGGTTTTATGTAAAAAGTCAAAATGCAAATATTTTATTATAAAAATTAAATATACATATTCTAGCTATATAATTACTAGTATTTTGTGTTTATTGAGCCACTGGTGAAATTTCAAATTTTCTGAAAAAAATTATTTTTATTATTATTTTAAGCCGTCACTAATACATTTAATTAGGGAAAATTACAAATTGGAATGAGTTGAAACAAATTTTGTGCATCATAAAACTTTAAATAAAATTTTATCATGTGGTTTTTGAAACGAAATCGTTTGCCAAAACGATTTAGAAATTATTGAAGAAAAAAGGCTTAAATAGTGAAGTTAATGTAAATCGAAATTGGGGTATAATATTTATCATGTTTCCTCACACACACACACCTCACACTCTCTCTCCCTCCTCTCTTTTTCTGGCCTGCACATGGGCAGCAGCCCCTCACCCAATTTGCCACTCAAATTTAAGAAAAAGAAAGCAAAGGACATAGAATAGAATAAAGAAAAGAAGCATGGATGTATACATGTGAGGTATGGGTCTTATTTTCTTCATTTGACCTCCCAAACTCATCCACACCTCTCTCTTTCCCTCCCTTGAAGCTGCTGGCCGAGCCCCTCCCCTTCTTGCTGCCCCAAATTTTCCCCACCTCCTTTTCACTCCAAAATTCTTCATTTATGCCTCAAAAATCATCACAAAGTCACATTAATTCATCATTAAACCCTATCCATTATTCTTGGATCAATCAAGCATGGATTTTGGAGCATGAAACCATTGTTGGAGGCTAAGATTTTTGCAAGTTTGATCTCAAGCTTGTGAGGTATAATCATAACCTTATGCTTAATTTGTTGTTTAATTACTTGAATTTAGCTAATTATAAGCTTAATTAGGTTTTAATTTCAAAACTTGGAAATTCAAGAATGGGGTTTAAATGATAATTAGGGTTTTGGGTATTTGGATCATGGTTGTGTGTTGTATTTAAGATCTTAAGACATGTAAAGGCAAAGCTAGTTACTAGTTGCTAATTGTTAGTTTAAAAATTTTGCTAATTATGCTAACTTTGCAAACTATGTTTTTGGAAATTGATTAAATGATTGACATAAAAATCTAATTAGGGTATGCATGACATTATTAACATTATAAGTTATAGTTTAATACTTTAGATCATTCAAAACCAAGCTAAATTGTTGTTTGTGCATTTTTACTATGAAATTGTTAAAATTGGATAAATTTGCAAACTAGAATTTTGGGTTTAATGAAAATTGATGAGATTAAATTATGGAAATGGTTTGGGTGGATTAATCAAGATATTTAGTGAACATTGTAGCCGCTGGAAATGTTAAAACATCTAGATTTGAACTAAATTGGCAATTGTTGCTTACTAGAGTTTCGGAAAAATAGCTTTTAAAGCGAATTTGAAGTTTTGATGATTTAAACCCTATTTCATATATATATTTAGTGTGTTGTGAAACCACGAATGGTGCATTTGAGTTTTTCTCGATCACTCGGCATTTGTACGCCGATGTCGAGGGTTTTTGGGTTGATTTGAGAAGCAAACCATAGGTTTTGACCTATGTGGGATTCGTGAATCGTTCTGGTCATGAGTCGGATTTTAATGCGATACGGTGCGTTATGATATGTAGGTACCCCCATGTGGACTTCGAGACGACAAGCAAGCGCGTGGCGACGTCGGCACCGGCTAGCGAGGACCAGGTGAGTAGATTTATATCTACGGGGAGAAGTCGGGTGGATGGCGTATAGCACCCCCGCAGTGCGTGGTGATGTATACGGATGCGTATACACACCAACAATTTATGATATGTTAGGATTTATTATTTATGATTTTAGATGGATATTGGTGTTGGATTGGTGCATGGTTACGAAACCTTAGGTAGTGGGTGCACTACACTTACACATACACACATATACATACTTGCATACATTCCTTATTTCATATGTGCGTGTATGGGAATATATTTATGTGTTCACATGGATATGGGACTATGTGTTCACATACGGATTGAGGATGATACTTAGGGTTGAGCTGAGTCGATGAGATTTGATTGAGGCCGTGAGATCGGTGATATAGCAGGGTTCGTATCTTAGATACGACATGACGTTGTAGCGGGTCCTGGACGTAGTTCTTACACACGTGCATGCATACTTAGGCGATATCAGTATTGTACTAGACATAGGTCAGTACCCTGGACTATGATCTTGGATAAAGAGGATACCAGATGAATAGTGTGATGAATATGATATTAACCCGTACCCAGATTTGGGGATGCCGTACGAAGGATTTACGTACGAGCTATATTTTGATGATTGATCCGCACTCTTGACTTGGGATGTCTGATTATAGATATGGTATCGGATATGATATTATTGAGGCGGGATCACCGACTATACATATACAGGTAGGTATATGTATCGACTCGGATGATAGACGGTTTCCATACCTGTAGTCCAGCTTGTTAGCTTAGCCCTTTACTTTAGTGTAGTTGTTAGATTAGATTAGACTCCTACCTATTTCAAAAACTAATGAATCGTGGGTATTTTAAAAGACAGCCCATGGGATCCTACGGATATTTCAAAGACGTATCTTTTCATAAAAAACACCGTAGCCCCTATTTTCAAAACCCCATGATTTGTGCTATTTCAAAAGGCATCATTTGTAGGACTTATATTAGATTAATGCAGATTACTTATAGTTGCGTCTAGTATTCAGCTCCCGCTCATTATTGTGGTTCGCTTCGCATCGCATGCTTATTTTGTGTTTCATACTCCATGTTGATATCTTATTGTTAGGACACCAGCACCATTACCGATGATGCGTATGTACCACGTACACTTACTTGCCGGCTCACACACATCTTCATCGGTAATTGCCATGTCACGTACACCTTAGAAAATATTATTGCATAACTTAGCTTGATAGCTAGTATTTTGACATAATATTAGTGTACTTACCTTATATGCCAGCTTAGATATTGTAGTTATTACTTGTCGCTTCATGCATACTGTTATTCATTCTCATGCTTATATTCATGGTTTTACATGCTATTGATGATTCGGATTTCCATGATATTTTCTGGATTTGGAGAAAAACCGCAAAACATATATAAACTGCTCTCTCTTTTAAAATAAAAATGCGGTTTTCCCATGATGTATGAGTCGTCCACCATGAGTTTGCTGATGGATTTCGAGACCCGATTCGAGGAGTTGGATGAACCGTTTCGGGTACATGGTGGACCCGGTATGGTACCCCGGGGCAAGAGGAATGTGGTGTTGACGTTGAGCCTGGCAGGGGAGCACTACCTATCGGTGATTTTACCCGACGCGTCGGATATCCGGAGGATACCGTCGTGGTCTTGAGATGGATGGTAGGGGCCGGTGTGGACTGACGGCGCCCTAGATAATGAGATTGAGACATTGATATTTTGAGACAGTGAGATTTATGTTTTGTGTCGATACTAGACACTGTTGATACTGATTTCATTATGATACCTCAGTTTAAAAATACGAAGGAAATCCCACTAATTTATGAAAACAGTTCTTCATTTACATGTATTCTATTTTCATGCATTCATACCTCATTCATATGATATATTGCTACCTGAGGCACTGACACGGGCACATGAGATTTCACTCGGTTAGATATTACCCTAGCCATTGTTATAGGCTGCTTGTTATGTATTTTTTTTTGAGGATATATTATGATCATTGACCTAGGTTGCGTTATTTATGCGATTTCTGTGCGTAGATGTTTTTCTATTCACGAGTTGGCAACTCACCCCCGTTGTGCCCCAGTTTTTTGCAGGTTTTGCCGTACAGGTTTAATTACGGCTTTGCGGGCTCAGCTTCATTCGGGTGACATGCTAGTAGGTGGGTTTTTCTTGTATCGTACCCATCATATTACCTTGTATAATGTTATTCCGTTGTATCTAGTAAATTCCATCAACCAAACATGCATTTATTGAGATAGAGACCAGTGTTGTTTATTCTTTCGACCTTAGAGTCGCTCGTTATATTTCTGGTGGTTTTGAGTTTCCTTTTGAGTTTTGATCCTCGCCGTTGGCGTTGTATATTATATTGCTTGTGTGGTTGTGACCGTCGATTGACGAAGAGCTAGCTCCCGCTTGGGGATGCCTTTTTTTGATTTCGTATACTATTCATGTTGTATCCCGTTTGGGAGCCTGTATTTACAAAGGAGACTCTGCCGAAATTTCCAGTAAATTTTTGATGTTTTTAAAAACCGCATAATTCGGCTTATGCTATCGAAACTACTTGCTTTAAGCTGGTTTTTCCTGCACTCTAATACTTTTCTTGGTTTGGATTTCTGGGTTTTCGGCTTACTTAGATTACGTACGTCTCAAGACGTCTCGTAGTTTAAGTGCCGGTCATGTTCCGTACTTTCGGGCCGTGACAATACTGAGGGAAGGTATGGCGCAGGATACTGATTAAGTTCAGTTGACGATACAGTCTAAGAAGTTTGGATTTGGAGTTCATTTATGAGCTAGGTCCCATCAGACATCCAGACATTCTAAGACAGGTATTGCTCACTTCGGGAGATGGCTTTCTCCGCGAACTTGAGATATAGAGAGACATAGAAAGGAACACCAGAGCGGATCCACTCACTGAGGCTATTCCTCGAACGCAATAGTTTCGCAAACGAGCTTTGTGAGACTGACTAGTAGAGGAGTTGGATGTTCGGTATCACACGGGCTGTGAGTATGCGACATCGCAATAATTAGCCTTTAGTGCAAGTGGGAGATTTTTGGAGATAGTGCCCTCAGAGTCAATTATTGGATCACAGGCACGTGATTGCAATGATTGAGGGAGGACCTATCCCGGTAGGACAGTCTTACTCAAGATGATAGTATGCTATCTGGTTTACCTTTATCATCGTGTACTGCTTTAGGTGACCTTACGAGTCGCTATTGCATGTTGATAGAGCCCCTAGAATTCTTGCTTGACTACCAGCAGTATGAGGGCGATCATATAAGTGAGAGCTGGAGTCTATAAGCACATCCTTAAAAGGTCCCTAGTCGTGGGAGTTTCGAGACAGGGCATCGATTCTCCAGAGTAGACTAGTGTATACAGTCGAGACCCCGACGAGAGGCGGTGGCCGGTCTCACAAGCCACTGGTGTCAGTTGGTTCACCTAAGATGTATACAGGTGCTCATTGGGTTATGTGTACACCGGACAGGACTCGCCGGGAACCTGCTAGTTGGTCTTATATCTGACGTCAGATAGCAGTTCCCTGGTGACATGTGTACAGGTTAGTTCATCGACCTGAGGTCGTCATTTGTCTCGTGTGAGTTCCCACTGTGCTTTGATTACTACCCTACCACGGCTCAAAGGAGTCGTGCAAACAGGTTTTAGTTGGGTACAGTCCCGAGCCACATGGAGGCAGTGAGCGGATCTGCAGGGGTTCGTCTCTCCCGGTATTGGGGGTCAGGTCGCGCTGTGTCTAGGAGAGCCAGAACATGAAAAGTCCTTGGCCAAGGCAGGAGATTTGCTGGTAGGTATTCTAGTAGTATCTCAGGATGTTCTGGGCTACACTCCGACACGACTTGTACCGCTTTTGGGGGTCTGACTTTACCAACCCCCTAGGCCCGCCATGCGATTCTCAAAGACGAACGGACCGGACTGTACGGATATTGTCACTGACAGGCTCAGTAGGGTGTCAGGATGAGTTCGCTCATCGACGTCCCTTTTGGTCAAATACCTGGTAGCCCGTCACGTATTGGCTTATACCTCTGACGTGCTAGTGGTTAAATCCACAGCCATAGTATTGACGAGTCTTTAGAGTCCACCACACTCTGTTACTCAGGTTTCCGGCGAAACGCTGTAGAGGCCGTATGGAGATATGGCAGGGTTCGATCAGATACGTGCGGTATTGCACGGATCGTGATCGGACGGTTTTTTACTAGCCGGTTTTGGCTTAAGCCGGATCCTAGTATTAGATATTGTAGTTTTGTCTCTTTGCATTTGTGTTCAGTGGGAATACAAATGCGGGCATGTATTTGCAGTAGCGGGGTTTTCCTGAAATTTATTACGGGATCAGTTTTCTGAGGTTGCCAGTTTGCATTCCGTTCCGGCCGGTTTTCCTTTGTTCCTTCACGGCCGGACTTTATCGTTGGAGGGTGTTATTTGCAGTTTGCAAATAACATTTGTGGAGGGGTTTCCTTGCATATTTGTGGCCTCTTCATGATGAGATTCTTTATTGGTCTTTTCCATTGCTTTTCATGTGATGGTTTGTGAGTGGATTGAAAAGGGATTTTGGTGTGACCATTTTCTAGATTGTTAATTCTCTTTTTCTTCTTTTGCTTGACTTTCTTTTTCCTTGACCATTCTTAGAAAATGGTGGCCGGCTACTTTGGTGAGAAGAGAGAGAGAGATTTTTTTTAGTGAAGGAAAATGATTCATTACATTTCTAGCTTGCTACAAAATCCCTCATCACTCCAAAGTTCATTCTTTTCCTCCACATACCATGGCAACTTCAAACCCCCAAAGAGACATGGCTACTACACTATTCTACAGCATCTCTTGGACGCGTCGGCTAGCCAACTTCGCGCCCGAGTTGCCTCGGTCAAGAGGTGGGAGCCCGTAAAAGATTCCGGCTTTGTGGTGCCCTTTCCGACGAGGAGTTGATGGACGGACATTCCGCGGGAGATCGGAGTGGAGACGAAGACCGAAGGACACGGATCGCTTGGTATAGCTTCTCTACTCTTTTCTAATTTGCTAGTTGCTAGGTTAATGGCCCGATCCGAGTGAAAAGTGCGCGGTGGTGCCGGTTGCAAGTTTTGCAAAGTTTTTGTTTCCGCGTTTCCGGCGTCGGATCGACGGCCGGGGCGCCGCCGCGGACTTACAAGGTGATACTGCCTATGAATTATATCTGGATTTCTGATGGAACGGGGGGTTCCTTGGCAAAAGCCACAACTCCATTGTCACACAATGGTAGGAACGAAGTTCATCTCATGAACTTATATATCCGGACTATCTCTTTGGTAGCATCCTTGGTAACGATGTATCTTGCCTTTAATCGTCTAGTAAGTCACGGTATCTAGCTTGGAACTCTTCCAACATACCGTCCCTCCACTGAGGGTAAAGACAATGCCTGCGATTGACATTTAGTCGTCCTTATCACCCTGGAACCTTTCCACTGATTCTCCCCAGGATCGATTGATACCATCTCACTACAACTAGTGAGTGTCCTAACATCCAATTAGATCTATCTCATAGATCCAAAATCCAGGATTTAGGAGGTATCACTTTGATCTTATATGGAGAATCCTTGTGATAAGCGGAGATTGACCGAGCGTAGCATAGGAAACTGCTGCCTTAACAAGAGTATGTCATCCACGAAATCTACGAGGATCATCACCATACTCCTTACTACCTTTTTGTATATACAAGGTTCGTCTACCATTTTGATGAAGTCAAACTCTTTGACTACCATATCAAAACAGACATTCCAACTCCGCGATGCCTGCTTTATCACATAAAACATCTTGCATATGTTTCCGCTGCTCCCACTGTCTACGAAGCCCTCTGGCTGTGTACTTATAGACGCTCTCTTTTAAAACATCATTTAGAAAAGCAGTTATGACACCCAACCACCAGATATCGTAGTCATGGTATGTAGCCATGGCAAGTAGGATCTGGATGGACTTAAGCATAGCTTTGAAAGTCTCAACTTTTCCATGTACACCAAGTAATCTTCTCAAGATATACTTGCTCCTGATGGGGATTTAACCCTTCAGATAAAGCAACCAAAGTCCATACTTTGTTGGTGTATAAGGATTCCATCTCAAATCGCTAAGCATCTAGCCATTCTTACAGAGTCTCACTCCTGATGGCCTGCTCGAAACTAGTTGTGTCATCATCTCATGATGTAATCCTCGCTCCCACTATCATAGAGAAACCGAAGTATCTCTCAGGTGGGTGAGGAACCCTACTAGATCGGCGGAGAGGCTGAGCTTCATTGGAAACTATTGAATCTTTTGGTTCTACCAAATCATCTGCTGCAGTTTGTATAGCTGGAACTCCTTCCAGTTCTACCTCATGACCAATAATTTCTTCACAAGAAATTTCCTTTCACAAAGGTGGCATGCTGAGAAACAAAACATATTTTGTTCCTCTGTTAGGCAGAAGATATTCCCTTGCATATGCTTGGGATATCCAACAAACTTCCACAGATATGACTTTTCCTCGAGCTTGTCCGGATTTTGCTTTTCAGACATAGGCCGGACAACCCCAAATCTTAACAAACTTAAGATATGGGCTTTTCCCATTCCATATCACATATGAAGTGGTAGGCAACTGATTTGATTGGAACCATATTCAATAGGTATGCAGCGTCTCAAGTGCATAACTCCCAAAAGGAAATAGGAAACTCAGTAGTACTTATCATAGAGCACACCATATCACATAGGGTGCTTTTTCTCCGCCCTGATATACCATCGTGCTATGGTGTATACGGAGGAGTAATGCTGAGAGAGAATCTCATTCTCTTTTAGAATAGTCCAGGATTTCCGTGCTCAAGTATTCTCCTCCTTGATCTCATCAAAGGACATAATACTTATACCCTATTTTTGGTTCTCTACTTCTAACTTATATTCTGTGAATATCTCAAAAGCTTCGGACTTGTGTTTCAACAGGAACATGTGTCTGAATCTTGAGAGATCATCAGAGGTTGTAATGAATTACAAAGAACCGATCTTGGCATGTGTAGACAGGGGACCTTACATAAATCATCATGTATCAATCCCAAGAGTTCACTAACTCTTTCTCTGTTTCCAATAAACAGAGCTGTGGTCATCTTATCTTTGTGACATGACCGGCAAGTTTCACAAGATGTAAATTCAAACTAATTTAATTATGCATCTAAATGTAACTTGGCTAGTCGGGTCGCATTGATATGACCTAGTCTACAATACCTCAAGAAGGATTCGTTCATTTCTGAACTATTCCTCTTGTGTGTGTTCTGTATACTAAGAACTGCAGTTTGATTTAGAACCTCAATGCTTTTAGATAACGTGCCTGAACCGATCAACTCTTGATATAGGAAATGTTCAAAACATTATCCAACAATACAAAATTATATCCTTTCTTTACTAATAAAGAGACTGATATGATGTTGTATATCAGGTTCGGTATCTAATAACATTCGTTCAGAATCAATGTATTCTGGTAATACAGGGTGATAGTAACCAACAGACTTGGCTGCAACACTTGCACCGTTTCTATCTCATGAAACTTATCACCCGTTCTCAGTTCTCTACCTATCTGTAGCCCATGTAACTAATTACATATGTGGGATCCTGATCCGGTATCAAATACCCAGGACGTAAAGGATACTGAGAAACAGTTCTCTGTAATGAACACACCCGAAGAAGATGCATCAGCATGCACTTTCTTCGTTTGGATGGCACGGGAATTCTGGTAATCCCCTATTTCCTGCTCTGTCTTATAACAATTATAAGTTGGAGCGGGACCAATGTTCCTTAGCGCAATATAACAAGCGGGTTCGGTCAATACATCCGTATTATTATCTTGATTAAGGCGTGACATAGTCGTAACCAGGAGAGAGAGAGAAGAAAACACTCAGCGTGCGCTTTTACAAGATTATATTGGTTATCAATTTATCTAATCAGGATATCTCCCACTGTTTTAGTCAAATCTTCCTTCAAACTCTTAAAGGAAAGACTAGCCGGGATTAATTACACCCTATAAGTTCGCCAATCTTTCAGCCAGGCCAGTGTCGGTACTTTGAGGGAGGTTCCCCGCGCTTTCGCACGGACCTAATTAAAATAAACCTCGTTTTTCCAGGGGCGTAACCCCGTTGACACCTTTCTAGACACCTACTTGATCGGCTAATTGTAATGTGTAAAACTCTCCCAGGAGTAACTCTTACTCGCAGCGAGTATCGGGATCCAACTATCTCATAGAAGATATGCAATCTCATTGCAAATTTCAACACTTGAAATTCCCAATAATATTTTACCCCAAGCCTCCTATGACCTTGACAAAGGCTAACAAACCATAGGCTGCTAGTCAAGTTCAACCTGTCATTTCTTGATTGAATTAAACCCACCCGCACGGCCCTTGACAAAGGCCAACAAGGTCGCATGACTACGCTAATTCAATCTGCATCATATGCATAAGCAGATAAGTACTATTCAGCTACCGCACACTACGCCTTGACAAAGGCCAACAAACGCAGCACGAATACTAAACAGTCCTTATCTGAAATGACGGAGGGCTACGACAGGTTTTTAAGAAAACCCTTTGCGTAATGAACTTGATATTGTTGTAGAATCAAGTGATTTTAAATGGAATGTTTCTGAGGCCTTTTCTAGTTTTGCTAAAGAGGTCACTCCCGGTGAAGGGATCGTCGGCTCTTTCCTCATCGAATAAGGTACAGGGTATATCATATACACCACTATGCAAAGCAAGAACTATAGAAGCAATCAAAAAGACAAACCGAGTTTGTAGCATCTGCTAGTTTCACTAAAGAGGTCACTCCCGGTGAGGGGATCTCGACTCTTTCCTTATCGAATAAGGTACTGGATGTTCTACAAGGAACACCGCTATGCAAAGCAAGAACTAGAGCTATCAGATTTTAAACAAGTTTCACAACATCTTAGGTTTCTTTTAGTTTCATTAATCTCATTAATGAAGTCCCATTTTATTATGCTTCACAAGCATCACATTTGAAACGAAATCTGCAATATAACATATATATCATATATATAATATAAACATTCGTCTCAGACAGTAATATGATCTCATCACAGAACATTGCAGCAGAAGAACATATATGAAATATTGGATATACTAGGATTTCCGTGTTTTATGCAAGCCTGTATAAAACACGGATTCCACGGTCGTGATGAATAGCCAAACCCACATCCCTAGACCCCTACGAGAGCGGTAAGCAATACTGCCAATTCTAGGGTTAGGAGACCCGGTCTCGACACCTCGAGATGGTCTCCCACTAGACCCTAGAACCCGATTACTTATGCTCCCCGCCTTGGGTCTACCTAATGCAGAAAAGTAAATAATATTCAATGGTGACATCATCTTCAGCCCGGAAGTGTCCCAATAAAAGAATATTACATACAAATGAATTTTACATGAATGGAAAAAAAACTCTCATCTCACATAAAACCCCCGGCTATTCAAAACGCGACGATCCAATATAACATATCACAACAACACATAATATCTCATATCATCAACGTAAGCAAGTATGCGTATCCCGATTGTCGTTGATGTATAGCAACGAAGCCGGCGATACACCACATACTACGCTTACGGTCACAGAAAAGAAAGTGTAAAACTACAACAGTTGGAATCCCCAACCTCTTTAGACATCACATGCCTAACCAAATGAATTCCTTAGACATCTCATGCCTAACAATTATAAACCCCGCATTTTAGTCTCATTATCGAAAACTCTTTTCAATATCAAGTCGGGCAATTCAACAAGATTCCCGATTGTCCTGATCGAATGCTCGTCGCAAACTTTAGTAGACGGCCGCACCCCCAGATGCCGTCGACGAAGTGCACTAAGGCGGAACACCACTGCCGCCAGCACCCGAACAGATGCTTTTGGCGACGGGGTTCTCCTACAGTCACTTGGTCGGGGCTATGGGGCATGGCTGTCCATTAAGTTTACCCGGCGAGTATCCGCGTACGCTATGTGATTGCGACGGACTTTTGATCATATCAAAATTCCGTGGCAACCGATCAAATGAGACTGAACTGCTAGATTTATAACATTCAAATTAGTTATCTTATAACTACTTGTGGATTCCAAATATTGTATCACATTCCAGATAAATAGACAGTGTTAAACTTTCCGATCGAATAATCAAACACCCAAGATTTCCCAAATAGCTCAACAATTGAGCGGAGTTCAAAAAAATATCCATCACATGCCACAGTACCAATGGTCCAGTCGTAGAAGGGTCAAGCAACGCCTCACAAGTGGCAACGCCGTACTGCCCTAAACTCTAAGGTTCAGAGATGGTTCAGACGGTCACATAATCAAGTTAAGGTTTGTGTTTTTCTAGAGGGTCCACCGCGTTACTTGCATGATTTTCCGGAAGTTTCATAATAGAGAAAAAATCCAACTTTTGAAAAATTTTCCGACAGGGGAAAAAGTGAGTTATTGATATCCGTTCGAATTTTTTAACAGTTTCTAAAACTATCCAGAAAAAACCTTGAACGAAGTTAAATTATCCGATCGAATCAACGAGTCCCCAATACAACCCAGAAAACTCAACTCTTGAGTGGAATTAAAAATTCCCAGAATAGTGAAAAAGAAACCAGGAATGATACTGTGAAGTAGTGGGCTCCAATATTACTATTCCGCCGCGGAACCGCGACCACGTGCGTGGTTTGGCTGCGGTTCCGCGGTCACGTGACCGAATCAATAGTCCGTACTTCACAGTAATTCCTATATTTCCTTGCATGATTTTCTAAATATTTTTAATATGAAAAAATCAACAGATTTGAAAAATTTCCAGAAACTAGGGTATATCGGGTATTCGGAGTTCGATCGGACTTTAAACTTCGTCTAGACGTTGCCTAAAGCTCTAGCTTGGCTTTGATACCACTGTAGGGTTGCTAGGCACATGCACAAGGGTCTACGAGGCATCAACCATGCCCGATTTAAAATTTATCCGTCCCGAACAACCCAAAGCCGGGTCATTAAACTAGAGATTGGGTGAAAACAAGCATGTTAAACACTTTAACACTAAGTGAGAGGGATTACAACCTTTGTAGATCCGGTCCTTCACTTCTTAAGATCCGTGTTAAGGTCCCTTCGCTGCGACCATCGTGTTCCAGACTCTCGAGAGGCTCCACGAAGAGAAAGATGCAAGCTTGCTTCCGATCTTCGATAACAAAGATGATCTACCTTGAAGTTTCATTAATACAAGCTCTCACTCACTAAATGAAGTGAACACTTTCATCTAAAGGGCAAGGGTAGATGAGGATGATAAAGTAGGATTTTTTCTCTCATTTGTTTTCTTATTCTCACTCATTTTTCATCACAAAATCAAAGCAAGAAAGCTTTTCATGAAGAACTCAAGCAAGAAGAAGATGAATAATAAATAGAATCCTTTTGTGATGAATAATGAAAGTTATGATAAGCTTAGAAATGCAACCATGGTCAAACTAACCCTTATATAGATTTGACTAAGGTTAAAGGTTTGGTTGGGTTAAGCAAATATCTTGCAAAAATATCATAACAAATATCTTTGCAAGAAACAATAAACAAAGCTTCTAGAAACTTCTAGAAAAGATTAACCCTAATCAAACCCTAACCATATTTAATCTCCACTACACATGTTGCATTAATAACCATATCATGTTACAATATTATATATCACATATATAATATTTATTGTAACAAAATAAAATAATACAATTAACATATATCGCATATATATCAATGTATTACCCGAGTGAGAAAAAGAATATTTTAGTGAGCTAATATTAGTTATTGTAATTTAATATATTATATATATTATTATACATTAAATTATCTAATCAACACTTGATCCGACAATCCGGCTATATCACATATAACCGACTAATATATCATTTACCGATTCATCGAATCAACACATGATCCGATGACCCGGCTGATATCAAATATCGCGAGAATATAATACGGTATCTCATAGCGCATTATCCTCGGTCCCGCACATATCACATATGTGCTCCTACTCCGTTTTTCCTGAACCAAGAAACCTCTGTGTAGGACTCTAAAGAATCGTCAAAACGCCGGCAGTAGGTGATGATCATATCAAACACCCACAAGCTGCAAGCTGTCTGCTAAACGTAACAGCCACCCAGGTATTGAGCGCTCAGAAGATCAACAAGCAAGCCTGTACATTCTCCTGCGAATCAATCAGTAACACTCTCGTACAGTCCGGTCTCGTCGTTTGATATGTCGCATATCTCGCCTAGGGGTGGTAAACGTCAGACCCCAGTAGCTTGATAAGTCGTATCGATTTGAGGTCTATAGCAGTTCGAGAAACTACTGATAACACTTACCAGTAAATCTTAGCAACCCTGGCCAGGGATTTTCAGTTATAGCCAATCGAACACAGCACAACATCTACTCCCTATACCGGGAGAGACGAATCCCCTCCTATCGCTCATTGCCTCCTTGTGATTCGGGACTGTACCCAAAAGCCACCTTTTTGCACGCCCTCTTGGACGTGGTATGATAGAAATCAAAGCACAGTGGGAATTACACAAGACTCTATGACGATCTCAGGTCAACAGACTACTCTGTACCAGTGTCACCGGAGAACTGCCATCTGACGTGAGGTATAATACCATCTAGGAGTTCTCAGTGAGTCCGTCCAGTGTAGCCAGTCTCTACTGAGCACCCGTACACCATCCTTGATGTCAAACACCGATGGATATGGGATCATCCATCGCCCATCATATGGGTCAAGATGCGTATACGCTAGTCACTCTGGTGTATTGATGCCTTGTCTCGATACACCCTCGACTAGGAACAGTTATAGGATGTACTCGTTGACTACCGTGGCCCCACTAGTATGATCTCATCATAGTCCTAATAGTCGAGTATATATCCTAAGGGCTTTATCAACATGTAAGATAGAGACAATAAAAGTACACGTTAAGATAAAGTACAACCAGATAGCATACTATCATGTCGAGCAAGAAAGTCCTCCCTATATATGTCCAAGCATCCATTACAATATACATCATATGTACAGTAATGGCCTCTAGGGCATACATATAACTAACAAGTTGTCTTTTATCTTCACCTTCTCTCAGGTTACGAGTACTCCTAGGATTAGGAGAGTACACCCATTATGCTTATTGGATAGTCTTCTTCCAAACCATAGGCTGATGCCGAACGGTAGGGAATGAAGAAAACCATTTAGCCTAAGAGGGTGTACAGAAGGTAATGACTAAAGTCATATAAAAGGATTTGGAGAGATGGCAAAGAAATATACGGTTACAGTTGTGAATCTGATAATGGAAGAGGCATTACTAAGAATACCCGGATACCCTTTCGAAACATTTACATGTTTTCAGTTTCACTGTGTATTGTTAATAGAAAACTGATTTCCCAATTAGTAGTTACTCCAGGGTATGTATTTACCAGGTTTGATTCTCACATATGTATGGTTTTACAGATGATCAGTGGGAGTAAGTTATTGGGAATTAGGTGATCATCCTCATGATATCGGGATTCGTTGTAATTGGTGATATTTGAGGAAATCGCCTGGGCTGTTTGCCGGACGGCAAATATTTGGTTTTGAATATCCGTTGTTATGCACCAATTCCAAATTGATATATCTGTACGTTTATTTTTTTAATTTGAGATATAACCTTTTGAAATTATGTCCATGACATTTACCTATATCAGTTGATGGTTAAGTAAGGAGAATTAAACAGCGGTGTAATTCTTCTTAACCATAAGTACAGTTTTCAACCTACGACGCACAGGGTTTGAGTTATTCAAACTCGGGGGACTTATACAAAGCATTGTATATTGTCCAGTGTCCATTAGGACAGAGGGGTTGGTCCTCGTACTATATTCTGTTTACTTGTGACTTCTCTAGTTTTTAGACAGGTGTTTCGTAGAAATACAAGGTCTAAGTTTTGAGAAGTTACATGTATAAGAGTAAAGTAGAGAATCAGGTGTTGCAAGTATCGTGATTCTTCAAGTTGATCGAAGATGTAGATACTTGTGTTTGGTATTCAGTTGATAGTAATGATTATGAGAACTTGCTTCTCTTTCAGGTTAGTCATAATTGGATTGAGTAATGCTGATCGGCCTCCCTCCATTTAGTAGACATGCACTGGAGACAGCTGCATGATTTGAATCTAGTTCTAATTAAATCTGTGCCTCTGTTTCTATATTGGATATAGAACGGTTCATATCTTAACGATGTTAAGGTACGGGGAGTTGTCCGGCTTATGCTTAAAACCAGACTCTGGATAACTCAAGGCACGTTTCTGTAATGGCTGTTTATGGGTTGACCCGGGCTATGACGAGGGTTGACTTTCTACCATCTGGAAGATCAATAGTGATATTGTTCTTGACTCGTCACAGTTTTAATAAAAATGAATTTTTTCAGAAAACAGTATTAGGAGTATGGTAGAACTGGAAGTGATTCCAGAACCGCAAACGATTACTGAAAATTTGATAAGAACCTAAAGATTCAATCTGGTTTGATATTCCATTGGCCACTCCATAGATATGGTTGGTAACCTCAGGCACTCGAGAGGTACTTCAGTATGCTCAAAGACGGTGACAGGGAGGTTCTTGTTTACCCAGAATTGACACTACTGTTGTTCCAGACTATGAGACCCGGCAGGAGGATGAGTATAGCGTCTATCTGAACTGGCTTTAGAAGTGCACGTGTATATTATTCTGCCAGAGGGTTGTCGTAGTCAGTGGGAGCAGCGGAAGCATAATGGACAAGTGGCTTATGTCTATTTATAGACTAAAGCAGATATAGAGGAGATAGATCATATATTTCTGATGTGACAGTCATAGGTTTGGCTTCTTCAGAATAGAAGATGGATCAGTTAAGAAGGTAGTAGGGTGTGATGTCCTGGTATTTGGATGACATACACATAGTAGGAAGTGATATTCCTGTACTACGATCGGTTATACTTTGGTTGTCACATAGTGGTTTCTCCACATAGGACTTAGATATTATATCAGGCATTCTGGTTACTAGATTTATGGTTTTAGATCTAAATTTGGGAAAAGTCCCAATATGGGTACTTAGACAACATTCTGAAGGTGTTTTAGAATGGACGACTCCTGGCATGGTGGTGTACCTGCAGGTGATGGAGTCACCCTCTATAAAGGTGTCTTATAGACTAAAGGGGAGAGGGATGTGCATGATTGGCAGATTACTTGCTTAGGCAATTGAGTTGATCATGAGATGTCAAGTACCGCACCAGATGTTGTTTTTTGCACTAGATGCAATAACTTGATATTAATCCTATCCTGGAGAAACGTTCGGAAGCAGTTTTAGAACACAAGTGGATGTTCTAGGGATATGATAACAACAAACTCTTTTGAGAAACGGTTATCATTCCAGGCTTCCAAGGTGACCTGGATGACAGAGTGACTGTCAGAGTTATAGTTTTCCCTTTGACGAGGGGCAGTGTTTTGGACAGGTGATCCAAGCAGACACTGAGGGAGGCATGACGCAGGATACTGATTAAGTTTAGTTGACGATACAGTCTAAGAAGTTTGGATTTGGAGTTCATTTATGAGCTAGGTCCTATCAGATATCCAGACATATTCTAAGACAGGTATTGCTCATTTCGGGAGATGGCTTTCTCCGCGAACTTGAGATAAAGAGAGACATAGAAAGAAACATCAGGGCGGATCCACTCACTGAGGCTATTCCTCGAACGCAATAGTTTCGCAAACGAGCTTTGTGAGACTGATTAGTAGAGGAGTTGGGTGTTCGGTATCATACGGGCTGTGAGTATGCGACATCACAATAATTAGCCTTGAGTGCAAGTGGGAGATTGGTGGATATAGTGCCCTCAGAGTCAATTATTGGATCGCAGGCACGTGATTGCAATGATTGAGGGAGGACCTATACCGGTAGGACAGTCTTACTCGAGAGGATTGTATACTATCTGGTTTGTCTTTATCATCATGTACATGCTTTAGGTGACATTGTAGTTCACTATTACACGTTGATAGAGAATAGTATGCTAGTATGGTTTGTCTTTATCATGGTGTACTGCTTTAGGTGACCTTACAGGTCGCTATACACATTGATAGAGCCCTTAGGATTCTTGCTTTACTACCAGCAATATGATGGCGCTCATATACGTGAGAGTTGGGTAATCTATAAGCACATCCTTAAAGTGGTCCCTAGTCGTAGGAGTTTCGAGACTGGGCATCGATACTCCATTAGTAGACTAGTGTATACAGTCGAGACCCCGACGATGGGCGGTGGCTGGTCTCACAAGCCATTAGTGTCAGTTGGTTCACCTAAGATGTATACAGGTGCTCTTTGGGTTGTGAGTACACCGGACAGGACTCGCCGGGAACATGCTAGTTGGTATTATAGCTGACGTCAGATAGCAGTTCCCTGGTGACATGTGTACAGGTTAGTTCATCGACCTGAGATCGCCATTTGTCTCGTATGAGTTCCTACGGTGCTTTGATTACTACCCTACCACGGCTCAAAGGAGACGTGCAAACATGTTTTAGTTGGGTACAGTCCCGAGCTACATGGAGGCAGTGAGCGGATCGGCAGGGGTTTCGTCTTTTCCGGTATTGGGGGTGAGATCGCGCTGTGTCTAGGAGAGCCATTACACGAAGTCCTTGGCCAAGGCAGGAGATTTATTGGTAGATATTCCAGTAGTTTCTCAGGGTGTTCTGGGCTACACTCCGACACGACTTGTACCGCTTTTGCAGGTCTGACTTTTACCAACCGCCTAGGCCCACCATGCGATACTCATAGACGAATGGACCGGACTGTACGGATATTGTCACCGACAGGCTCAGTAGGGTGTCAAGATGAGTTCGCTCATCGACCTCCCTTTTGGTCAATACCTGGTAGCCCGTTACGTACGGCTAGTACCTCTAACGTGTTAGTGGTTAAATCCACAGCCAAAGTATTGACGAGTGTTTAGAGTCCCCAACAGACAGTTTCTCAAGTTTCGGGCGAAATGTTGTAGAGGCCGTATAGATTTATGGCAGGGTTCGAACATACGCGTACACTTATGCACGTGTTATGGTTCGGACGGATAATACTAGCGGGGTTTGGTTTAAGCCGGATCCTAGTATTATACTGTGTAGATTTTGTCTCATTGCATTTGTATTCGGCCGGAATACAAATGCGGGTATGTATATACAGTCACGGGGTTATCCTGTAATTTATTACGGGATCGCTTTTTGAAGTTGCCAGTTTGCATTCCGTTTCGGCCATTTTTCTTTCTGCCATTCATGGCTGAAATTCCTTTGTTGAAAAGGGGCTTATTTGCAAATATGAAATTTGTAATGGAGGGTTTTTTTTGTGGGGTCCTGGGCTCCAGAATTCTTGATGAAGACTCTTGATCTTTCTAGATGTGCTTGGTTCAAGGTTTGCATTTATTGTGAAAAGGATTGGAAAAGATTTTGATGTGAGGTTTTCTTTTTCTTATGGTCACCATTCACACTAGCTTGTGCTCACCCCCTCTCCTATTCATTTCCCTGGCCGAGCCCTCATTTGGAGAGCCCCAATTTTTTTGTGTGAGGTTTTGATCTCATTTCATTCTTGCAACAAAAAACATTAGCTCCATTTCAAAGCTCATTTTGATCTTCCCTCCATTGTGGCAACTTCGATTAACCCTTGAGGCAAAGCATTCTACGCTTAGTCTACAGCAATCTTGGACACGTCAGCTAGTAAACTTCGTGTCCGAGTTGCCTCAGTTCAGAGGTGGGAGCCCGTAAAAGGACTCGATGATGTGGTGCCCTTTTCCGACGAGGAGATCGAGATCGGAGATGCCGCGAGGAGCTTGGGATGGTGGCCAAAGGCCGAAGGACACGGATCGATCGGTATAGCTTTCCAACCCTTTCTCTAATTGCTAGTTATAGGTTAATGGTTCGATCCGGGATTAAAGTCTGCGATAGCGCCGGTTTCCAGTTTAGAAAAAGTTTTCGTTTCTGCATTTTGGACTCGGACAGACGGCCGGGGCACTACCGTAGACTTACTAATTTAACCTTTAAATGGTTTAAGTCTCATACACCCATCTTTGATGTATCATCAAGCATGACACAATCATATGTACACAAATATATATCACATATACACTTATGCACAATCTAGTGAGAAAAGAAATCTTAAGTGAGCTAATACTAGTTAATGTAATGTAGTATATCTAATATATAATTATACATTAAATTATTAAATCAACTCTTGATTTAATAATCCGGCTATAACTGACTAATATCATGTGTAACAACTTATCGAATCAACACTTGATCCGATAACCCGGCTATATCGCATACAACCGATCAATGTCATAAATCGTGAGAATAGAATACGGTATCTCATATCGTATCAATCTCGGTTCCGCACATATCACATATGTGCTCCTACTCCGTTTTGCTTGAGCCAGGAAACCCCTGTGTAGGACTCTAAAGACTCGTCAATACGCCGGCAGTAGGTGATGATCATATCAAACACCCACAAGCCGCAAGCGGTCTACTAAATGTAACGGCCACCCGGGTATTGAGCGATCAGAAGATCAACAAGCAAGCCTGGTCACACTCCTGCGAATCCAATCAGTAACACTACCGTACAGTCCGGTCTCTTCGTCTGATATGTCGCATATCTCGTCCAGGGGTGGTAAACGTCAAACCCCAGTCACTCGATAAATCGTGTCGATATGAGGCTCATAATGGGTCGAGAAACTACTGATAACACTTATCAATATATCTCTGAAGCTGCCTTGGCCAAGGACTTCCTGTTATAGCCAATTGAACACAGCACAACAACAACTCCTAATACCGGGAGAGTCGAAACCCCTTTTATCGCTCATTGCCTCCATGTGACTCGGGACTGTACCCAAAAGCCACCGTTTTGCACGCCCTCTTAGACTTGGTAAGATGGAAATCAAAGCACAGTAGGAATCACACAAGACTCTATGACGATCTCGGGTTTACAGACTAACCTGTACCAGTGTCACCAAAGAACTGCTATCTGACGTGAGGTATAATACCATCTGGGAGTTCTTGGCGAGTCCGTCCAGTGTACCCAGTCTCCACTGAGCACCCGCATACTATCTCTGATGTCAAACACCAATAGATTTGGGATCATCCATCACCCATCTGCATGGGTCGAGAAGCTATACGCTACTCTACTCTGGTATATCGATGCCCTGTCTCGATACACCTATGACTAGGAACATTTGAAGGATGTACTTAGCGACTACACTGTCCCCACTAGTATGATCTGCATCATAGTCCTGGTAGTCAAGTACTCATCCTAAGGGCTTTATTAACATGTAACATAGCGACAATCAGTGTACATGTTAAGATAAAGAGCAACCAGATAGCATATTATCATGTCGAGCAGGAAAGTCCTCCATATATATGTTCAAGCATCCACTACAATATACATCGTATGTACAGTAATGACCTCTAGGGCATACATATCACTAACAGCACTCGGTCAAGCTTTTCCTATCACATAGATTCTCAATAAAAGATCTAAGTGATGCATCCTGCATTTTGGGAATTAAGATCTATAGAGATAGATCAAAACGGATACTGGGATTGTCCCAATCCAGGTACATTGATACCATACTAAAGAGGTTTAGTATGGAAGAATCCAAGCATGGGAACCAACCCATGATCTCTGGACTCACTCTCTCCAAAGAGATATATCCAAAGACTGATTTGTAGAGAGCCCGCTTGCAAGGGATACCCTATGCTTCGGTAGTAGGCTCTATAATGTACGCGATGCTATGTATCAGAGCCGATGTAGAATACTCACTAATTGTAGTTAGTCGGTATCAAGCAGATCCTGGAGAGAATCACTAGACTGCTGTGAAGAACATTCTCAAGTGCTTGAGAAGGACTAAAGAGATGTTCTTGGTGTATAGTAATGGAGAACTCCAGGTTGAGTCCTTTACCGATTCGAGCTTCCAGAGTGATAAGGACGGCTCTAAGTCGCACTTGGGTTTTGTCTTTACCCTCAGTGGAGGGGCGGTTTGTTGGAAGAGTTCCAAACAGGAAACCGTTGCAGACTCGATGATAGAGGCTGAATACATCGCTGCCAACGATGCTGCCAAAGAGGCTGTCTGGATAAAGAAGTTCATCACTGAACTTGGTGTGGTTCTGTCCATTGAGCATCTAATACCTTTGTATTGTGATAACAATGGAGCTGTGGCTTTGGCCAAGGAACCCAGGTCCCATCAGAGATCCAGGCATATTCTGAGGCGGTATCACCTGATCCGGGAGATAGTTGATCGCCGGGAGATCAAGGTCAGGAGAGTTGATACGAAGGACAACACTGCGGATCCACTCACGAAGGACATACCCCAGATACAATTTGAAAGACTCTTCGGGATGTTGGGTATGAGATACTACAACAGCTGGCTTTAGTGCAAATGGGAGATTGTTAGTTATGTGTATTCCCTGGAGGCCATTATTGTACATATGATGTATATTATAGTGTATGCTTGGACATATATAGAGAGGACTTTCTAGCTCGACATGATATTATGGTATCTGGTTGCTCTTTATATTAACATGTTGACTTGTATTGGTTTACAGTCTTGCTCTTACATGTTGATAAAGCCCTTAGGATATGTACTTGACTACTGGGACTATGATATAGATCATACTAGTGGGGCCAGGGTAGTCAACGGGTACATCCTATAATTGTTCTTAGTAGAGAGTGTATCGAGACAGGGCATCGATATTCCAGAGTAGACTAGCGTATACGCATCTTGACCCATATGATGGGCGATGGATGATCCCACATCCATTGGTGTTTGACATCAAAGATAGTATGCGGGTGCTCAGTGGAGACTGGGTACACTGAATGGACTCGCCGAGAACTCCTAGATGGTATTGTACCTATCGTCAGAAAGCAGTTCTCTGGTGACACTGGTACAGGTTAGTCTCTAGAACTGGGATCGTCATAGAGTCTTGTGTGATTCCCACTGTGCTTTGATTTCCACCTTACTACGTTCAAGAGAACATGCAAAACGGTGGCTTTTGGGTACAGTCCCGAATCACATGGAGGCAATGAGCGATAGGAGGGGTTTCGTCTCTCCCGGTATTGGGAGTTGATGTTGCGCTGTGCTCGATTGACCATAACTGGAAATCTCTGGCCAGGGTTGCTGAGATTTACTGGTAGGTGTTATCAATAGTTTCTCGAACCGTTATGGACCTTACATCGGCACGATTTATCGGTTATTCGGGTCTGACGTATACCACCCCTAGACTGAATATGCAGCATATCAGACAAAGAGACCGGACTGTACGGGGGTGTTACTGATTGGATTCACGGGAGTGTGTACAGGATTGCTTGTTGATCTTTTGCT
Organism: Agapanthus africanus; assembly: GCA_030015575.1. Lineage (NCBI taxonomy): Eukaryota > Viridiplantae > Streptophyta > Magnoliopsida > Asparagales > Amaryllidaceae > Agapanthus > Agapanthus africanus. The sequence continues at coordinate 364,093,286 of CM057345.1, forward strand.
TACTCAATACCCGGGTGGCTGTTATGTTTAGCTGACCGCTTGCAGCTTGTGGGTGTTTGATAAGATCATCATCTACTGCCGGCGTATTGACGAGTCTTTAGAGTCCTACACAGAGGTTTCCTGGCTCAGGCAAAACGGAGTAGGAGCACATATGTGATATGTGTGGGATCGAGATTGATGCGCGTATATGATACCGTATTCTATTCTCGCGATATGTGATATCGGCCGGTTATATGTGATATAGCCGGCTTATCAGATCAAGTGTTGATTCGATGGAATGATATATATATATATATATATATATATATATATATATATATTATATGCTCACTTAAGTATTTATTATTCTCACTTATGATACATTTAACATATATGTGATATATGTTTATTGTATTGTTTTCTATTGTTACAGAAATTTATTATATATGTGATATATAATATTGTGACATGTTTGGTTACACATGCAACATGTATGTATGAGACTCATACCATATTAGGGTTTATGTTAGGGTTTCATTTATCATTAAGTAATCACAAATTAGTGGACTTAATTAAAGCTAGAAGCTTGGAAAAGCTTTTGGATAAGCTTTGACTTAGTCCACTCTTTTGTTTCTACTTAAATTATTATGTGACCTAACCATTAACCCTTGGCCATGGTTAACTCTCTACATGAGTTAGGGTTTGTGATTTTCTCACCCCCCATGGTTGCATATATATCCAAATGAGAAGAGATATTATCATCACTTAATCATTATTTTCTTCATCTTCTTCTTGCTCATGAGTTGAGCTCACTAGCCATTGATAAAGTGATGATATATTGTGAGAAATGAAATTCTAAAGAGAGCAAAATTTCTACTTCATCATTCTCTTCTATACTTGCCATATAGATTAGTGTGTTAGCTTCACTAATACCTCATTAGTGAAGTGAAAGCTTGGGTTTGTGATTCCTCAAGGTAGATCATCTTGGATTAGTAAAGACTTCAAGCTAGCATGTTTCATTCACCTCATGGAGCCTCTATAGAGTCCGGGAGCTTGATGATGGCAGCGAAGGGACTTCAACTAAGATCTTATGAAGCGAAGGAACGGACTACAAAGGTTGTAGTCCCAAACTCTTAGATGTTAAGTTGTTAACATATAGTTTTGTTTGATTCTCTAGTTAATGATCTAGGGTTAGGGTTATCTAAAATGGCAAAAATGTAAACTTGGCATGGATGATGCCTCCCAAAACCTTGCTGCCGTTGTTAGTAACCCAACAGATGTCGCGTCCGAATCCTGCTGGAATGAGAAGGAACGCCATTGTTGTTCTTCTAGGCTGTAGACGTGGCCGTCAAGATTTGGAACTAGGGACTTTGCCGTGGCTCCGATTGGTTGCGACCCTGAGGTCGGTTGTTGATATCACGTTTGCATCCTGCTGGAATTGAGAAGGAACGTCGTTGTTGGTCTTCTGGGATGCAGATGTTGTTGTCGAGATCTGACTTTCCCTTTGACAGAGTTCGTTGGGACACGTGGTTCCCTTTCGTTTATGCCCATGAATTGTATACAGGGGTCAGTATGGACTTACCTGCAGGGCAAAAAGTTTCATTTCATTTTTTTTATTTCTTTCCACGATGCTCTATCATTTCAGTTTTTTGTATCGCGAAAGTCGCGATTGCCCAATCATTTTGGCTATTTTTCGCGGTGCCCAATCATTTCGGCTGTTTTTTTTTTACTCGCTGCTTTTTTATTGCGAGTTCCCCAATCATTTTGGCTGTTTTATATGCATATATTTTACTTGTTGATTTCGTTGCAATTTGCCCCATCATTTCAGCTATTTCGTATGCATTTTTGGCTCGCTAATTTTTTATCGTGAGTATGGGACTTGGGATCCGATACCGATTTAGGCATCAGCATCGCTACAACTGGGATATTGCTAGGAGCGAATCATCATTTGCCTTTGTCAATTTAAACAAAGATGGCTTACGAAACAGGGTTAAAATCCTGTCGACTAAGGCTTTTGACTCCATGAGCCGTAAGGGTCTCATAAAGGTGTTTCTCCCTACGAGTCATGAGGATCTCGTTGGTGCATTTTCTCCATAGGAATCGTGAGGATTCCTAAGTGTGTGTTCTCTTATAAGTCGTAAGGATCTTACAATAGTGTTTTCTCCTTATAAGTCGAGAGGACTTACAAGTGTTTATTCATGAAATGAGGGCATTCCTTGTCGTTGGTGGGACTCGGAAAGGAAATGATTATTTGTGCTCGTGGATTGTATACATGGGCCAATATTGAACCGCTTGTAGGGCAATCTGGGGATTGTGATGGCTTAAGAACAAGTTCAGATCCCTATAGCTTAAGGCTTTTGATTCTTATGAGTCGTGAGGGTCTCATAAGAGGGTTCTCCTTAAGAGTCGTGAGGATCTCGTAAGTGTAATTTCTCTTTAGGAATCATGGGGATCCCTAAGTGTGTCGCTCCTTTGTGAGTCGTAAGGATCTCAAGAAGGTAGTTTTCTCCTTACAAGGTCAAGAGGACCTTGCAAGTGTCTTTTAATGAGATTGCGCTCTTTCGGGTTTTCACAAACTCGCCGGTAGCGCTGCTTGTTTTTACACACGGAGCCCTTTCGAGTTTTCATCCATACCCATCTTGCTTATGGATGTACCTTTTTTTTACTCGCATCAGCCCAAGGATGCTGCGGGTTTGTAGTAGTTTAAAGACGTTTCGGTCAGTCTTTCGTAGGTCCGAGATTTTTTTCGGGCAACGTACGATTACGCAGCTGGCTGTTCTCGCAAATCTTCGCATCTTTTGTGTCGGGGTGGATTCCTTGAAGAGAGGGCTGAGGGCGATTTCTCCGTCAGAGTCGCTTCTAAAGGTGACAACTTGCGATCCCTTGATGTCAACCATGTGACAGTTGCCGGCAGTTCTTTTGCGCTCATCTGTCATGCTTCTCTGTTCCCTACGAGCCATGCGCTTCACTCGTTGAACATATTGTCGGTGGGCAACATATCCCTGCCACCAGTTTTTAAAGGCTATGCACTCTTCGGTAGGGTGTGCAATCCTCTGATGGTATAAGCAGAAGTTAGGATATACGTCCGCTTCATCAAGATGTATACCGCCAGGAGAATTTCCTTTGAAAGAGGGCAACTTCATTCCTATTGACAGGGCCCTAGCGAATTGTTTCCTTGCTTTAAGCTTGCTTTTGCCGGTGATAGGGATGCTTCAATCCGGTTGGGGTATTCTATGGCTTCCCGTTACCGGAGCTTCTTTAACTTAACGCCGATGTCTGGCCCTTTCGTATATGGGCATTTCCCGCTCTCTGTCAGCTTTGCTTTTCTGAAGAGCTTCGCTCAGCAGTCTGTCAATCAATTCATCTGATTGCTCCAGGGATTTTGATTCTGGTTCTGGATCTGCCCCCAGTTTCTCTGCACCAGGAACTTCTTTATCATCTATTGACAAGTGAGAGATCATGTGACAACCTGCCATGTAATCGTCGGGTTCTTTTGATGCGTCATCTCCCTCGTCATTGTCATTGCCTCTGTTCTCAAGGATATGGTTGATAAATTCCTGGAGTGTGACTGGGGTCCGCGCTTTCTGGTTATATTTCTCCAGCGCGTCAATATGCTTTTGTAGATCCGTGCACTTATCATCAAACTGCACCGGATTTTTGGTCTTCTTCTTTTTCTTCGAAGACTTTGACGGCTGGGCCTAGGTGTTTTGCCCATCGCTATTAACTCCCAATGTTGGGCATGGTTTCAGCATCCCCTCGATGATCTCCGGCTCTAGCAGGCTTTTCCACCTGATCGCCGGACAAGTTTAAAGATCTTTCAGCATTATTTTAGTTTTTGCCGAAAGAACGACTTCCCATGGAGCTTCCTCTATAAATGAGCATGATGCCCCCGGCGTGTCCACCCTTTTAGGGGTATGCTGTTGTGGCGGATTTACCTTCCAGTTTTCGGACAGCGCGAACTTGCCCTGTTGATACTGGTCTTCAACCCAATTTTTGAAGACGTAGCAGTCTTCGATCGGATGGCCCAATACTCGGTGGTAGGGGCAGTAATTGGGATCGTTGACATCGTTCGGTTGTAGTGGGTGTCTCGGTTCCGGTAGAGTGATGAGCCCGTTGCGCCCTGCTAGTTCGAACAGTCTCCTTGTTTTTTCCCGGGGAAACGAGTAGGACATCTCAACTTTTCATCGAGGGATTGCCGCTTGTTTCTTTGGCGAGCAACCGGTCTCGGGCCCCTCGGTTGTTGTTGAGCGTTGGCGATGAAGGTTTCTTTCCCTTTCCCCTTCTCATTCCGAGGATCCATCTTTGGGGAGGATGGTCTATGGCCCATCTGGTCTATTTGGGCAAGCTTGTCGATCAAGGATGGAAGGTGGTCGGCTTGAAAAACATAATGAATTGGGATATGGTCGCCTGAGGATCGAGGGTTCCCACAAACATGCCCACAGCAGGAGCTTCCTCTATGCGCTGTTCACACTTTGACCACAGATTCCGCCACCGAATGGCGTATTGAACCCAGGTTTCTCCCTGCTTCACTGTAACGTTAATTAGTGCGGTGATCGGAGTGCGCTCGCTAGCGCTCGCGAATCTTTTTGTAAACAGTAACTCCATTTCTGCAAATGTCTTAACGGAGTCGTTCGGGAGCTCGGAGTACCATTCAAATGCCGTCTCCGACAAGCTGCCAACGAACTGGCGAAGCAACAATTTGTCGTCGTCTCCAGTGTTGCCGCACAAAGCTCTGAACTGCACTACATGCTGATGTGGATTTCCTGTCCCCTTGTACACATGGAACTTGGGGATCGTATATCCCGGTGGGTACTTGATTTGATCATACCATCCTGGATAGGGTCGTCCAGTCTTAACAATTTGGCCAGCCGCTTCGTTCTCCTGATGAGCTCATATCTGTTGAGCGATATAGTCATCCAGGGCGGCTTTTGAAATGGTCTCCTCTTTGGCTGCTGAACAAGCCGGAAGAGGGTTCGATGTCTCTCCCTATCGTCTTCAAGGATAATCGTAGGGTCTTCAGCTGGAGGATCCGGCTGTAATATAATCCCGACCATGTCTTGGAATAAAAGCGCCATTCGTTTTATGTTGGCAGCTTGTTCCGCGGCCTCTTTGTCCTTCTTCTCAAGCATTCTCCGAAAGAATTCGGCATCAGTTTCCTGCTCAGGACGCTGCTCCGACGATTTTTCCGGGCTTTCTTTTGGCCAAGTGAGTGCGGCCATCTGTGTTAGCATCTCCTGGAGTTTTTGTTGCTGTTGCTCCTGAGCTTTTGTCACTGATCGTGTGAGCGGTCGATGACCACATAGAAGCACGTCTTTCCTGGAAGCTATATAAATAGTGTGCACCACCATGCCCCCAAACTTAGGGCGTTTAGGTTCAGAGCCCTTTAGATTCGTCGCAGACACGGGGATTTTCTACGGCCTTCTTCTTTTGTGAGCGGTCGAAGTTGAGGGGGCCGTTGCAGAGGGCATCCAAGTAGATGACACCTTCTGTGGTACAACAGGGTAGTCCTTCTCTTGCCGAACTTTCATCTTCTTCGGCCGGCAAGAGTAGTCTTGGTTGATCACTGAGTCATGGACCTGTCGCCAAACTTTGTGAAATTTAGAGGACAGCCGCTGAGGGGGCTGCTCTGGCTTCACCTTTGTAACGTTCTCAGTAGGTGAAGGAGACCTTTTCAGCACGGCCGTTGGAGAGTTCTTGCGCACCCTCTTGAGTGGTTCAAAGTTGTTCCCAGTTGGAACAGCAGTGTCGACTTCCACCATTGGAGCTGGCGGAGTCAATCCAGAAGGGGAACTGCCCCCAGCTTGCCTCACTCGACGCCAGTGATGACGTCGAGCATGCCTTGCAGAAGGTATTGGTTCAGTTACGGGGGTATTTTCATCATGCCCCCTGCTCTGGTGGAGGGTTGTTGTCATGGTTAGCCTATCAAAGACTGACGTCCGTTGAGAGGGAATGATCAATCTTGAAAAGACCGACTTTTTGGCAAGGGAAGCAGCCTTGGTTACTTCGCCTGGAGCGGGAGCTGGAATGGCCAGTCTTAGGAAGACGATCCCTTATCAAGTGAAGCCGCTTTAAGGACTTCAGGAGCAGGAATGGCTATCCGCTTCGGGATAACCCTTTCTGGTATTGCAGGTTTTTCATGGGCCCACCTGAGTTTTGGCCTAGTCTGTCAAAGACTGAGGCGCTGAATTTGGGATACCCGTTGAGAGGGGTGGCAGTAGTTGTAAGCCGATCAAAGATCGACTTTTTATGAGCTTCTTGAGATGGTACAGGGGCATTGAAGCTCATTGGTGGGAGCATGGTCCTAAAGAACAACCCAGTGGTGGCTTGCGTCACCTGCTCCACTGGCATCGTGAAAACGGAGGCCGCTTGAGGCTCATAAGTCACTCTTGCGAGGACGGGGCGGGAGTTGTTGCAATTGTTGCAGTTGGAAGCTACTGATCTGCACGGGAGCAAGACACTAAATATTAGAACCTCGAATCCAGGGGCAACCATAGAAAACCACGATTCGTTCACGAAACACGACACACGAAGTGTGGAGTGGAAAGAGGAAAAGGTCCCACCGTGCGTGCCAGAATCTGTTCTCCGTCGAAAGACCGGGAAGTCAAACGTCTTGCCTGAATTTAGGGGCAGATGCTATTTGTTTTTATCCGTCTACCTCTCGGAAGATGCCAAGTTGATTTATGGCACCATGTATCGAAGGTTCAGACGGATGCTGCCAATGTAGCAGACTTCGTCAGATTCCCACTCATTGTGAGGGGTTTTTGATTGTGGGGACGCTCTTCCCTGCAGGCGCAAGCTCCTGCAGTTAATTACGCTACCGCATCGCGGTAACCACTTTCTCCTTCTCCAGATGGTCACTTCATGTCGTGTATGTTTGTTTTATTTTTGGTTGCCCGTGGATTGTATACGGAGACTAATTTATGCTGTCGCCCGTAGGGCGTGGATTAGTCCAAATCCGTATCTTCTTAGATTTTGGTTTGGGTTGGGTTTAAGGATCGTTAATCTCATTTGAGACTAAGATCGACTTAAACGTTTGTTGAGGATATGTTAATCTAATTTTTAGACTATGATCTACTCAACAGGATCATTTAGATCCAACAAAAGAACATTTGGGCTCTATTGTTTTAGTTTAGGAACGTTGCGGTCCAGTGGGTTTAAGGACATTATAGTCCGTGACTGTTTAAAGACGTCATAGTCTATAAAGTTTAAAGACATCATAGTCTATGAGTTTAAAGACCTCACAGTCTATGGTAGTTTAGAGACATCATAGTCTGTAATGTTTTTGGTTGTCAGGACCCCCCACCTCTCTGAAGACGTTGAAGAATTACAACGACACATATCAGAGGTGTGAAGAGATGTACCCTTGAACCAATGTCAGTTGAGGAATCTGTAGATGGATTGATTTAAGGATCGTTAATCTCATTTGAGATTAAGATCAACTTAAATGGTTGTTAAGGATACGTTAGCCTAATTTTAGACTAAGATCTACTTAACAGGGTGTTTAGGATCATTTTGTTCCAGCGAAAGAGCATTTGGGCTCTATCGTTTTAGTTTAAGGACATTACGGTCCATAAGTTTAAGGACATCATAGTCCATGGAGTTTAAAGACATCATAGTCTGTAAAGTCTAAAGACATCATAGTCTATGAGTTTAAGGACCTCACAGTCCATAAAGTTTAAGGACCTCATAGTCCATGAGTTTAAGGACCTCATAGTCCATGAGTTTAAGGACCCCACAATCCGTAAAGTTTAAGGACGTCATAGTCCAGTTTAAAAACATCATAGTCTGTATGGTTTTGGGTCAACAGTTTAGGGATGCACCAAAAGTTATTGGTTATTGGGACCCTCCATCTCTCTAAAGACATTGAAAGATTACAACGACATGTATCAGAGGTATGAAGAGATGTACCCTTGAACCAATATCCCGGTTTGGGGAATGGAATGAACATCAGTTTAAATGTCATCTGTTAAGAGAACACTAGTCATCTTTGGGACTAGGATTAGTTTGGGGAGACCAGAACATGGGGGCTCGGTTGATTGGTGACAAAAAGGGTCTTGGCTTCGGAAGACTTGGCTAATTTGAGCTAAAGTTGATTTCCCTTAGTCACCCCATAGTGCTAAGCACTGAATCAGTGTTAAATAATGGACTTTGGAGGAGCTCACGTGTGAACACATGAGGGGCCCCGAAGTGGGCATTGTTCCTTGAGTTTATTCCCTCATATATGTAGGGTTACTAAGTACTCTCACAAGGGTCTACAAGGCATCAACCATGCCCGATTTAAAATTTAGACATGCCGAACAACCCTAACCAAGATTTTTAAACTAGAGATTAGGCGAAACAAAGCATGTTAAACACTTTAACACTAAGAGTTTGGGATTACAACCTTTGTAGTCTTGTCCTTCACTTCTAAAGCTCCGTGTTGAGGTCCCTTCGCTGCGATCATCGAGTACCCGGACACAAGACTCCACGAAGAGAAAAATGGAAGCTTGCTTCCGATCTTCGATAACAAAGATGATCAACCTTGAAGTTTCTTTAACACAAGATCTCACTCACAAATGAAGTGAACACCCTATTCTAAATGGTTAGGATAGATTAGGATGATGAAGTAGGATTTTAGCTCTCATTTATTATCAAAATCTCACACTAATCCATCACAAAACCCAAAGCTAGAAAGCTTTGCAAGGAGGAAGAAGAAGAAGAATGAATAATCATCCTTTTGTGATGAATAATGAATTGTTTTTATAATTACAAATGCAACCATGGTTAAAGATGAAAGGCTAACCATTGTAGAGACTTAACTAGGGTTAAAGGGTGTGGGTTGGGTTTGGAAATATCTTGCAAAATATCTTTGCAAGAAACAAAATAAAAGTTTCTAGAATCTTCTAGAAAAGATTAACCCAAATCAAACCCTAACCATGTTTAATCTCCACTAATCATGTTGCATTAGTAATCATAACTTGTTACAATATTATATATCACATATACAATATTTATTGTAACAAAATAAAATAATACAATTAATATATATCGCATATATATCAATATATTACCCGAATGAGAAAAAGAATCTTTTAGTGAGCTTATATCAGTTAATGTAATTTAATATATCAAATATATTATTATACATTAAATTATCAAATCAACACTTAATTCGATAATCCGGCTATTTCACAAATAACCGACTAATATAATCTGTATCAGTTCATCGAATCAACACATGATCCGATGACCCGACTATATCACATATACCCGGCCGATATCTCATATCGCGAGAATCTAATACGGTATCATATACACGTATTGTTCTCGGTACCGCACATATCATATATGTGCTCCTACTCCATTTTGCCTGAGTCAAGAAACCTCTGTGTAGGGCTCTAACGAATCGTCAATACGTCGGCAGTAGGTGATGATCATATCAAACACCCACAAGCTGCAAGCGGGCAGCTAAACGTAACAGCCATCAAGGTATTGAGCGATCAGAAGATCAACAAGCAAGCCTGTACATTCTCCTGTGAATCCAATCAGTAACACTCCCGTACAGTCCGGTCTCTTCGTCTGATATGCCGCATATCTAGCTTAGGGGTGGTAAACGTCAGACCCCGGAGCATGGTAAGTCGTGTCGATATGAGGTCTATAAGAGTTCGATAAACTACTGATAACACTTACCAGTAAATCTCAGCAACCCTGGCCAGAGATTTCCAGTTATAGCCAATCGAACACAGCACAACATTAACTCCCTATACCGGGAGAGATGAATCCCCTCCTATCGCTCATTGCCTCCATGTGATTCGGGACTGTACCCAAAAGCCACCTTTTTGCACGCCCTCTTGGACATGGTATGATGGAAATCAAAGCACAGTGGGAATCACACAAGACTCTATGACGATCTCGGGTCTACAGACTAACCTGTACCACTGTCACCAGAGAACTGCCATCTGACGTGAAGTATAATATCATCTGGGAGTTCTCGGCGAGTCCGTCCAGTGTACCCAGTCTCCACTAAGCACCCGTATACCTTTTCTGATGTCAAACACCAATGAATATAAGATCATCCATCGCCTATCATATGGGTCAAGAAGCGCATACGCTAGTCTACTCTGGAGTATCGATGCCCTGTCTCGGTACTCCCACGACTAGGAACATTTGAAGGATGTACTTGGTTACTACACTGTCCTCACTAGTATGATCTGCATCATAGTCCTGGTAGTCAAGTACTCATCCTAAGGGCTTTATCAACATGTAACATAGAGACAATCAGAGTACATGTTAAGATAAAGAGCAACAAGATAGCGTACTATCATGTCGAGCAAGAATGTCCTCCCTATATATGTCGAAGCATCCACTGCAATATACATCGTATGTACAGTAATGGCCTCTAGGGCATACATATAACTAACAATCTCCCACTTGCACTAGGACCATCTGTTGTGGTATCGCATACCCAACAATTAGCTGTGGTTGAAGTATCTCATACTCAACCATCCCATAAAAGTCTCTACTGGGAAAAAGGCCTTTGTGAGCGGATTCGCGCTGTTGTCCTCTGTGTTTACTCTCCTAACCTCGATCTTCCTGGAGATCAACCATCTCCATGATCAGGCGATACTGCCTAAGAATTATATCTGGATTTCTGATGGGACCGAGGTTCCTCGGCAAAAAGCCACAACTCCATTGTCACACAATGGTAGGAACGAAGTTCATCTCATGAACTTATATATATCCAGACTGCCTCTTTGGTAGCATCCTTGGTAACGATGTATCTTGCCTTTAATCGTCTAGTAAGTCACGGTATCTAGCTTGGAACTCTTCCAACATACCATCCCTCCACTGAGGGTAAAGACAATGCCTGTGACTGACATTCAATCGACCTTACCACCCTGGAACCATTCCAGTGATTCTCCCCAGGATCTATTGATACCATCTCTCTACAACTAGTGAGTATCCTAACATCCAATTAGATCTATCTTATAGATCCATAACCCAGGATTTAAGAGGTATCAACTTGATCCTATAGAGAATCTTTGTGATAAGCGGAGACTGACCGAGCGTAGCATATGAAACTCCTTCCCTATCAAGAGTATGTCATCCACGTACTCTACGAGGATCACCACCATACTCCCTACTACCTTTTTTATATACAAGGTTCATCTACCATTTTGATGAAGTCAAACTCTTTGACTACCACATCAAAACAGACGTTCTAACTCCACGATGCCTGCTTTATCACATAAAACATCTTGCACACGTTTCCGCTACTCCCACTGTCTACGAAGCCCTCTAGCTGTGTACATATAGACGCTCTCTTCCAAATTAACATTTAGAAAAGCAGTCATGACACCCAACCGCCAGATATCGTAGTCATGGTATGTAGCCGTGGCAAGTAGGATCTGGACGGACTTAAGCATAGCTTTGAAAGTCTCAACTTTTCCATGTACACCAAGTAATCTTCTCAAGATATACTTGCTCCTGATGGGGATTTAACCCTTCAGATAAAGCAACCAAAGTCCATACTTTGTTGCTGTATAAGGATTCCATCTCAGATCACTTAGCATCCAGCCATTCTTACAGAGTCCCACTCCTGATGGCCAGCTCGAAACTAGTTGGGTCATCATCTCATGATGCAATCCTCGCTCCCACTGTCATAGAGAAACCGAAGTATCTCTCAGGTGGGTGAGGAACCCTACTAGATCAGCGGAGAAGCTGAGGTTCGTTGGTTACTATTGAATCCTTTGGTTCTACCAAATCATCAGCTGCAGTTTGTATAGCTGGAACTCTTTCCAGTTCTACCTCATGACCAATAATTTATTCACAAGAAATTCCCTTTCATAAAGGTGGCATGCTGAGAAACAAAACATCTTTTGTTTCTCGGTTTGGTAGAAGATATTCCCTTGCGTATGCTTGGGATATCCAACAAACTTCCACAGATCTGACTTTGCCTCGAGCTTGTCCGGATTTTTCTTTTAAACATAGGCCGGACAACCCCAAATCTTAATATCTTTAAGAGACGGGCTCTTCCCATACCATATCACATATGGAGAGGTAGGCATCTGATTTGATTGGAACCTTATTCAATAGGTATGCAGCTTCTCAAGTGCATAACTCCCAACAGGAAATAGGCAACTCAGTAGTACTCATCAAAGAGCAAACCATATCATATAGGGTGCAATTGCTCCGCCCCGATATACCATCGTGCTATGGTGTATACGAAGGAGTAATGCTGTGAGAGAATCTCATTCTCCTTTAGAATAGTCCAGGAATTCCGTGCTTAAGTATTCTCCTCCCTGATCACATCAAAGAACATAATACTTGTACCCATTTTGGTTCTCTACTTCTAACTTATATTCTGTAAATATCTCAAAAGGTTCGGACTTGTGTTTCAACAGGAACATATGTCTGAATCTTGAGAGATCATCAGAGAATGTAATGAAGTACAAAAACCGGTCCTGGCATATGTAGACAGGGAACTTACATACATCATCATGTATCAATCCCAAGAGTTCACTAACTCTTTCTCTGTTTCCAATAAACAGAGCTGTGGTCATGTTATCTTTGTGACATGACCGGCAAGTTTCACAAGATGTAAATTCAAACTAATTTAAATATGCATCTATATGTAACTTCAGCTAGTCCGGTCGCATTGATATGACCTAGTCTACTATGCCTCAAGAAGGATTCGTTCATTTCTGAACTCTTCCTCTTGTGTGTGTTCTGTATACTAAGAACTGTACTTTGATTTAGAACGTCAATGCTTTTAGATAACGTGCCTGAACCGATCAACTCTTGATATAGGAAATGTTCAAAACATTATCCAACAATACAAAATTATATCCTTTCTTTACTAATAAAGAGACTGATATGATGTTGTATATCAGGTTCGATATCTAATAACATTTGTTCAGAATTAATGTATTCTGGTAATACAGGGTGATAACTACCAACAGACTTGGCTGCAACACTTGCACCGTTTCTATCTCATGAAATTTATCACCCGTTCTCAGTTCTCTACCTATCTGTAGCCCATGTAACAAATTACATTTGCGGGATCCTGATCCGGTATCTCATATCCAGGACGTAAAGGATACTGAGAAACAGTTTTGTGTAATGAACACTCCCGAAGAAGATGCATCAACATGCACTTTCTTCGTTTGGGCGGTACGGGAATTCTGGTAATCCCCTATTTCCTGCTCTGTCTTATAACAATTATAAGTTGGAGCGGGACCAACGTTCCTTAGCGCAGTATAACAAGTGGGTTCGGTCAATCTTGATTAAGGCGTGACATGGTCGCTACCTGGAGAGAGAGAGAAGAAAACACTCAGCGTGCACTTTTACAAGATTAGATTGGTTATCAATTTATCTAATTAGGATGTCTCCCACTGTTTTAGTCAAATCTTCCTTCAAACCCTAAAAGAAAAGACTAGCTGGGATTAATTTACACTCTACAAGTTCGCCAATCTTTCTGCCAGGCCAGTGCCGGTAATTTGAGGGAGGTTCTCCGTGCTTTCGCACAGACCTAATTAAAGTAAACCTCGGTTTCCCAGGGGCGTAACCCCGTTGACACCTTTCTAGACACCTACTTGATCGGCTAATTGTAATGTGTAAAACTCTCCCAGGAGTAACTCTTACTCGTAGCGGGTATCGGGATCCAACTATCTCATAGAAGGTATGCAATCTCATTGCAAATTTCAACACTTGAAATTCCCAATAATATTTTACCCCTAGTGTCCTATGACCTTGACGGAGGCTAAACTACCCATAGTCCGCTAATCAAGTTCAACCCGTCATTTCCTGATTGAATTAAACCCACCCGCACGACCCTTGACGGAGGCCAAACTACGCCGTACGAATACCCTAATCCAATCACATCGTATGCTAGCAGATAAGCACTAGTTAGCTACCGTAAACTACGTCTTGACGGAGGCCAAACTACCGCAGCAGGAATACTAAGTAGTACATATCTGAAATGACGGAGGGCTACGCAGGTTTTTAAGAAAACCACGAGCGTAATGAACTTGATATCGTTGTAGATACGAGTGATTTTAAATGGAATGTTTTTTAGACCTTTTCTAGTTTTGCTAAAGAAGTCACTCCCAGTGAATGGATCGTTGGCTCTTTCCTCATCGAATAAGGTGCAGGATATTTCACAAATACCGATGTGCAAAGCAAAAACTATAGAAGCAATCAAAAGACAAACCGAGTTTGTAGCATCTGCTAGTTTCACTAAAGAGGTCACTCCCGGTGAAGGGATCTCGGCTTTTTCCTTATCGAATATGGTGCTGGATGCTCTACAAGGAACACGGCTATGCAAAGCAAGAACTAGAGCTACCTGTTTTTGAGACAAGTTTCTACAACATCTTTAGATTTCTTTTAGTTTCATTAATCTCATTAATGAAGTCCCATTTTATTATGCTTCACAAGCATCACATTTGAAACGAAATCTGCAATATAACATACATCTCATATATAAAATATAAACATTCGTCTCAGGCAGTAATATGATCTCATCACAGAATATTGCAGCAGAAGAACATATATGAAATATTGGATATACTAGGATTTCCGTGTTTTATGCAAGCCTGTATAAAACACGGATTCCACGGTCGTGATGAATAGCCAAACCCACATCCCTAGACCCCTACGAGAGCGGCAAGCAACACTGCCAATTCAAGGGTTAGGAGACCCGGTCTCGACTCCTCGAGATGGTCTCCCACTGGACCCTAGAACCCGGTTACTTGTGCTCCCCGCCTTTAATCTATCATAATGCGGAAAAGTAAATAATATACAATGGTGACATCATCCTCAGCCCGGAAGTGCCCCAATAAAAGAATATTACATACAAATGAATTTTACATGAATGAAAAAGAAAAATTCTCATCTCACATAAAACCCGCGGCTATTCCAAACACGACGATCCAATGTAACATATCACAGCAACACATAATATCACATATCATCAACGTAAGTAAATATGCGTATCCCAATTGTCATTGATGTATAGCAACGAATTCGGCGATACACCACATATTACACTTACTGTTGCAAAAAAGAAATTGCAAAACTACAACAGTTGGAATCCGCAACCTCCTTAGACATCGCATGCCTAACCAAATGAATTCCTTAGATATTGCATGCCTAACAATTATAAACCCCGCAGTTTAGTCTCATTATCGAAAACTCTTTTCAATATCAAGTCGGACAATTCAACAAGATTCCCGACATCCTGATCGAATGCTCATCGCAAACTTTAGTAGACGGCCGCACCCCCGGATGCCGTCGACGAAGTGCACTAAGGCGGAACACCGCTGCCGTGAGCACCCGAACGGATGCTTTTGGCGACGGGGTTCTCCTACAGTCACTAGGTCGGGGCTATGGGGTGTGGCTGTCTATTAAGTGTACCCGGCGAGTATCCGCGTACGCTACATGATTGCGACGGACTTTTGATCATATAAAAATTCCGTGGCAACCGATCATCTGAGAGTGAACTGCAAGATTTATAACATTCAAATTAGTTATCTCATAACTACTTGTGGATTCCAAGTATTGTATCACATTCTAGATAAATAGACAATGTTAAACTTTCCGATCGAATAATCAAACACCCAAGTTTTCCAAAATAGTTCAACACTTGAGCGGAGTTCAAAAGCATTCATCACATGCCATAGTACCGATGGTCCAGCCGTAGAAGGTCAAGCCAACGCCTCACATGTGGCAACGCCGTACTGCCACAAACCCTAAGGTTTAGAGGCGGTTAAGACGGTCACATAATCGAGTTAAGGTTTGTGTTTGTCACGACCCGCAGGGTACGGAACGTGACTGGCACTTAAGTTACGAAACGTCTCAAGACGTCCGTGAAATAAGTAAGCCAAAGCCCAGAAACCAAAACCAAATAAGCAAAAGAGTGAAGGAAAACCAATCAATTGAAAGCGAGTTTATCAAATGAGTCATATCAAGCCTTTTTAAAAACAATATCAATTTTTCCGAAAATTTCGGCAGAGTCTCCTTTGTAAATACAGGCCCCCAAAATGGGTACAACAAGAATATATATAAATACAACAAATAAGGCATCCCCAAGCGGGAGCTAGCTCTTCGCCACAAGGCGGTCACAAATCCCACACAATGTAAATCAGCTATGTGCGTAATAAACATAAAAAGCACAAGTAAAATATCATGTCGACTCAAGTGAGCTCGACCCCAAAATACAGCATGAAAAGTCCACAAATCTCACAGTCTCGTCTCTAGGTCAATATACAATAATACTGGTAGATACAGTAGATGGAGTACTCTAGATAGAAAGAATATACAAGGTGGTACAAAAATAACAATACAACCCACCTACGAGCAAAAGCCTCGAGTCCAGGCAAAGGAGGCAAAAGAAGCAAGTGCGCCCACCGCTACTGTACTGACGGAGCGGACCTGCAAAAAGGCTGTGGCACAACGGGGGTGAGTTGCCAACTCGTGAGTAATAAATAACACCCATATAGCTATCGCAAGCATGCACACAAGCATCCTAGCATCTATAATACAGGTATTGCAGGATATACTAGCAGGTATGTATGCAATATGAATATACTAGCAGGTATGAATGCAATATGAATCAACTCGTGATCTGAATATATAGGTACAAGAAGTCATATTTTTCATTTACGAATCTCTTTTCTTTTAAATATCAGCACAATACCAATAGAATCAACAAGAATCCGTGTCCAGCATCGACACCTCAAAACTGTCTCAATCTCATGTATCCATATCATAGTATCTCTGGCCTCAGCCGTCCGGCTGACCCATTTCAAATATCAATATCTCATCATCTCGCGGCCACGGTCGGTATCCTCTGGATATCCGCCGTGCTAAAAAGTCACCGGTAGGTAGTCTATCCCCTGCCAGGCTCAACGTCAGCAACACGACCTTCTTGCCCCGGGGTACCTTACCGGGCCCAACATGTACCCGAGACGGTTCAACCAACTCTTTGAAACGGGTCTCGAAAACCACAGCAAACTCATGGTGGACAACACTCAAATCACTAGAAAACCGCAATTTACATATTTTAAAAAGGTAATAGGTTTAGAAATTTTGCGGCTTTCCCCCGAAATCCAGAAATGTCATAAAATCTCAAGAAATCCTCATAAGTGCAAATGTCAATGATAATGAATGCATATGGTATCAATAATCAAGTTGCGATGTATGATTAATAGACTAGGTATGAACAAATGATATGATGAGGTACATGCACATGAATAGCAATCCTACGATTTCATTTTAAGGATTTAAAGGCAATAGCACAGGTTTAAGCATCAATTATAGTAAAAGGTTTCAAATTATAGATTATCTAGTGTGGTGTCATGGCAATTACCAGGGCGTGCGTGTACACATGAATAGTGCTCGTGCTGCATATAAAAACCCTGGGAATGGTGCAGGTGTCCTATAGAATGGGTTCGCATATGTATGTTAAATAAAGTATGGATGTAGTTACTAATATCACTAAAATCTTTAACTACTTAAACTATCGGGCGATTTGCGCCATCCAAACGATAGTCCCCCGTAGATGTTACATCTACTCACCGGAATCCCCAGCTAGCTACGTCCAATCACCGCTTTCCCTTTTCGTACCGCGTCCGATGTCTCCGCGACCGAACCTGGAATTTGAACCAATACAAAACATAAGGTTACATATCAAGAAACGACGCAAATTCCAAACGAAAATATCAACGTTCACAAGCTAGGCACAACGTGCACAAGGTGCGCGGAACACACACGAAAATCGCAAAAACTAACTAGAATCGTCGTTTTGGGAGCCCGGCAAGGCTAAAAGCCGAAAAAAAACCAAAAATCCGCATTCACACACCCTAAAAGTCATAGGAGATGCTAATACAATCATCAAGATATCACAGATAATTCATCACATACTTTCATAAAAAAAACTAGTAAGTATTTGCATTCCATAATCGGTGCAAACATCGCCGATTTGCGACAAAAAGACTACAACCTAGCATAAACATCCAACCGCATAACTAGTTAGCCACAATCACTTTGATTATAACATATTACAATACTTCAAATCCTATTTTTCCATAAACAACCCTTTCTTGATTTTTTATAACCATCAATTTAAATCCAATTTCACACTTGAAAAACCTAAATTAACACATATCGAAGCCCACTTAAGCAAAGTAATCTCTTAAATTAGGTTTTTATAATAACTAGATAACAAAATAACTTAATTAATCTCATAATGGTGTTGCTAAACCCTAGTTCAACTCAAGCCATTATCATGAAAAACCTAGAATGAGATTAGCACTAAAATTTAACACTAAAACAATTTAATTAAAGGAATTTAACCATAAGTATTAATTGGTTGAAGATTCTACCTCAAATTTTAGAGATCTAGCATGTGAATTTGCCTCCTCAAAAAGGTCTCCTTGCTCCAAGATTCTTGCAAGATTTGGCTAAGGAGAAAGGATGAAGCATTGGCTTGAATTTGTGAGGTTTTATTTGGATTTTTGAAGCATTTTTGGGATTTTTTTGAGTTGGAAAAGAGATGGAAACAATAGAGAGGGGCTGCTGATCAGTTTCTGCAGTGAGGGGAAATGGGGAGGAATGGTGTGGGTGTTGTGGATTTTTTCAAAGTCAAACCCATCCATGCCTCAATATAACCCATATCTAAATTAATGTATTATATTCACCTTATAAGTTTTAATTCAAATGAGTTGAAAGGAATAATTGGAGTGGGGATTTTTCCTGAGGTGGGCTCGGCCTGGGATGAGGGGTGAGGAAGTGTGAGTGTTTGCAAAAAATTACTATGCAAAAAGACCCCCCACAAGTCCAAAATTGCAAGTTTTAGTTCAAAATAATTATTTTTTTGTTTTCCATAATAAAAACCCATTAAAACTTGAAATAAAGTACTAAAAATTTATATTACAACTAGATTTTAATTAACATGATTTTAAAGATTAAAATTAGCCCATTTAAATTTGTATTTATCGCTAATTTAATGTATTTTTTTACCGGCTTAAAATAATATTAAAAATTGAAAAATTAGGGAAAAATTTTAAATGACCAGAAATTTATAACTAACTCATTAGCTACTAAAAACTACCAATTACCTATCCAAATTAGGTATAATTCGGCCTAAACTGCAAAACAATAAAAAAGACGATTTACGGAAAAATACCAAATTTTCACCGATTTTCGGGAAAACACCAAAACGACTTTTCAAGACGTTACAATCTTCCCCACTTAAAGAAATTCGGTCCCCGAATTTAAAAATATAACTACGCGTACCTTCAAAGAGATGGGGATATTTCTTCCCCATCTCGTCCTCGGTCTTCCAGGTGACTTCCTCGCTGCTCGGGCCACGCCAAAGGACCTTGACGGTCGGTATAACATTCGATCTCAATTTCTTCACCTGTCGATCCAGAATGACCACCGGCTGCTCTGCAAAAGGAAGGTTGCGCTCTACCTGGACTGTCGGGTGCTGAATCGCATGCGAAGGGTCATGAAGGTACTTGCGGAGCATCGAAACATGGAAGACGGGGTGAACATCGGGAAAGCTGGGTGGAAGAGCCAAACGATACGCAACTGCGCCGACGCGCTCGAGGATCTCGAAGGGACCCACAAATCTGGGACTAAGCTTTCCTTTTTGCCCAAATCGCATCACGCCCTTCATCGGAGAGACCCTCAGAAAAACATGATCGCCAACTGCGAACTCAAGTCTGCTACGGCGTCTGTCCGCATACGATTTCTCCCTGCTCTGAGCCGCTTTCATCCGGTCTCGAATCAACTGTATCTTCGCTGTCGTCTCCTCCACAAGCCGCGGCCCCAAAATACTGCTCTCACTGAGCTCTGTCCAATAGACGTGCGATCTGCATCTCCTCCCATACAATGCCTCGAAAGGTGCCATCTGAATAGTGTCCTGGAAGCTGTTGTTGTAGGACAACTCCACTAAAGGTAAATGATGATCCCAGCTACCTCCGAAGTCTAAAACGCATGCCCGGACCATGTCCTCAAGAGTCTGAATGGTCCGCTCTGACTGTCCGTCTGTCTGCGGATGAAATGCTGTGCTGAAACTCAAACGGGTGCCCAATGCCTCCTGAAGTCTCTGCCATAGTCGGCTGGTAAACTGGGTGCCTCTGTCGGACACGATACACGTCGGGACTCCATGCAGTCGTACGATCTCGTCGATGTATATCTGGGCATACTGAGCAAAACCGAAAGTCGTCTTCACTGGTAGGAGTGAGCCGCTTTCGTCAATCGATCCACGATCACCCAAATGGAGTCGTACCCTCGACTGGTCCTGGGTAGACCCACAATGAAGTCCATAGAAATCTGCTCCCATTTCCACTCCGGAATGGGCAAAGGCTGCAACTCTCCCGCTGGCCTCTAGTGCTCGGCCTTGACTTGCTGACAAGTCA
The DNA here is from genome assembly GCA_030015575.1 of Agapanthus africanus. Taxonomy (NCBI): domain Eukaryota; kingdom Viridiplantae; phylum Streptophyta; class Magnoliopsida; order Asparagales; family Amaryllidaceae; genus Agapanthus; species Agapanthus africanus. Next base: position 364,113,670 of record CM057345.1, read on the forward strand.
GGCATCTCAACACGAAATCAGCGACGTCCCTCTTCATTCCGTCCCACCAGTAAACATCTCGCAAATCGTGGTACATCTTGGTGGAACCCGGATGAACGCTGTATGTCGATCTATGCGCCTCCACAAGAATCTCACGTCAAAGTCCCTTAGAATCTGGTACGCAAGTCGAGTCCCAAATCGCAGTACTCCCTGATCATCGATCACGAACTTGGAATCTCTGCCCTGCCTAATCTGCTCCATGATCTCTGAAAGACGGTCATCGCTGGGCTGTGCCTCTCGAATACGGTCAAGTAACTGCGGACGTGCACAAACATGCGCAAGCTGTCCCCCTGTTGGAGGGAACTCAAACTCAACCCGGCTGTCGCATAAAATCTGCCAATCTGCCGACGACTGCCTCTGTACTGCACGCAAACAAGATAGACTATCCCTGGGCCTCCTGCTCAAAGCATCCGCCACTACATTAGCCTTGCCCGGGTGATACAAAATCTCGCAATCGTAGTCCTTTAATAGTTCCATCCAACGGCGCTGTCTGAGATTCAGGTCTCGCTGCTGAAATATATACTTTAAGCTTTTGTGATCAGTGAATATCTGACACGACTCGCCGTATAGGTAATGTCGCCAGATCTTAAGTGCAAAGACCACTGCAGCCATCTCCAAATCGTGAGTGGGGTAGTTCTGTTCATGTTTCTTCAACTGCCGCGAAGCATACGCGATCACCCTGTCATGCTGCATCAATACGCACCCTAGCGCCACTCGTGAAGCGTCACAATAAACCACGAATCCGCCTGATCCTGAAGGCAAAGATAATACCGGCGCCGTAGTCAAACAAGTCCGTAGCTGCAATAAACTGTGCTCGCACTCCTCCGTCCAATCGAAAGGAACTCCCTTCCGGGTCAATCCGGTCAAAGGTGCAGCAATACGGGAGAAATCCTGAACGAATCGCCTGTAGTAGCCAGCCAGGCCTAGGAAACTACGGATCTCCGTAACTGATGTCGGTCTGGGCCACTGTTGAACGGCCACAATCTTCTTCGGGTCCACACATATGCCATCTCTCGTAATCACGTGACCCAAGAATCCGACGCTGTCCAACCAGAATGCACACTTGGAAAATTTTGCGAAAAGCTGGTGCTCCCTCAAAGTCTGCAACGTAATCCGCAAGTGCTGCTCGTGCTCCTCTCTGCTCCGGGAGTACACCAAGATATCGTCGATAAACACGATGATGAACAAGTCAAGATACGGCCTGAATGTACGGTTCATCAAATCCAAGAATGCTGCCGGTGCGTTGGTGAGTCCGAACGACATCACCAAAAACTCATAGTGGCCGTAGCGCGTGAGGAAAGCTGTCCTCGGTATATCCTCCTGTCAAACTCGTAGCTGATGGTATCCTGATCGCAAATCGATCCTCGAAAAATATCCCGCACCCTGAAGCTGGTCGAACAAATCATCAATGCGTGGTAAGGGATACTTGTTCCACACGGTAACTTTGTTCAGCTGGCGGTAGTCGATACACAAACGCAAACTGCCGTCCTTCTTCTTGACAAACAGGACCGGACCACCCCACGGAGAAACGCCAGGTCGAATAAGCCCTTTATCTAACAAATCCTGCAACTGATCCTTCAGCTCTCTAAGCTCTGCCGGGGCCATCCGATAAGGCGGTATAGAAATAGGCCCCGAGCCGGGAATTAAATCGATGCAGAACTCAATATCGCGCTCAGGCGGTAGCCCAGGCAGCTCCTAAGGGAAAACATCAGGGAACTCATAAACAATCGCTACCCGGTCCAACGGAACCTCTGTAGCTCGAGTATCACAAATATACACTAAGAATCCTTGACATCCCTTCCGCAAGAGCTGACCAGCGCGAAGAGACGAAATCAAGCTGGGAAGGGTGACACTGCGGTCTCCCTGAATAACAAGGACTGGCTCTCCCAGAAAGCTAAATCTGACTGCCTTCTCACGGCAGTCCACAGAAGCATAATAAGTAGCTAGCCAATCCATGCCCAGAAGCACATCAAAGTCCAACATATCGAGGAGAATCAAATCAACCGACGAATCCCTCTCCCCGATATGAACGGAACACAATCGAAACACAAAACGAGCAACAAACGACTCGCCTACCGGGGTAATAACAACAAGCGGCTGATCTAACGACGACGACTCACGGCCCAATATCGGTGCAAAGTGTGTAGATACGTATGAATGTGTGGAACCTGGGTCGAATAATACCCGTGCGTCGAAAGAGCAAACTGGCAAGGTACCTGTCACAACGGCGTTGGATGCCTGCGCATCCTGCGGCGTCAAAGCAAAAACTCGGGCCTGACCCCCACCAATAACTGGCTGTCCTCGGCCTCGGCCTCCTCGTCCTCTCTGGATCGGACCGCCACGTCCACGGCCTCTGGGTGCATCGAACTATCGTGGAGCATCGCCAGTGATAGGAAGTAGGGCTCTCTGAGGAGGAGGTGGTGATGGTGGTTGGGTAACATGTGGAACTATCGCCGCCCCCTGTCATCTCCCCGGACAGTCTCTAATACGGTGGTGCGAACTCCCGCACCCAAAACATCCTGGCGACGGCTGCTGTCCCTATGGATATGAACCATATAACTGACCCCGTCCAAATCCTCTGCCAGGTCCATCTCTCGGAAAGAATCTGGCGCGCTGCCTCTGCGACGGCACATCAGTGCGAATCCTCTTTGGCCCAGAAACGGCCGAAGTCTGTGATATGCGTGCCTCCATCCATAATGCTGTGTCCATAGCAGCTGAATAGGTGTCGAAGTGCTGGGCGCCAATAGCAAGAAATAGCTGGGTTTCAAGTCCCTGCACGAACCTTTTCACTATCTCTTCTTCAGTATCCACCAGATACGGAGCATATCTGGACAACTGCGTAAATTGGACATCGTACTCAGACATCGTCATCCCTGGAGTCTTGATCAAAGCCTCAAAACTACGAGCTCTGGCGTCACGAACGCTCTTTGGGAGGAAACGAGCTAGAAAGACTGCTGTAAACTCGGCCCAAGTCATAGGCGGTAGACCTGCAGCTCGACCTCTCAAGACTGACTCCCACCATGTCTGCGCGAGACCCTCTAGACAGAAACTCGCAAGCTCCACCCATCGATCGTCCGAACATCTGAGCGAACGGCAGATCCTGGCTAAACTGTCAAGAAATGTCTGCGGATCCTCTGCTGCATTGGTGCCCGTGAAGACTGGAGGTCTCAGCCTCATGAAATCCTGTAGCGATACCGAGATAGCCACGGTAGTAGTAGTAGGAGAAACTGTCTGGGTAGCAGGCACCATGGTAGTCTGTGATGTGGTAGGTACGTCCTCCGATCTCAATGCGCGATGGCCGCTACTAGGGATCCCACCATCTGTCGTAACTCCTGCATACCTCCCATCATCTGTCATAGCTCCTCCATACCAGACTCTAGCCTGTCCATGCGGCCTGGGGAAGGCGGATCAGTCTGTCCCTGAGGCGTAGGTATACCACCCTGCTCGGTCCTCGTCTCGGACGAGCCTGCTCGGATCTCATCTCAGGCGGCAGCCCTCTGCGCTCTCGTAGCCTTCGGCGGCATAGTGGCTGTTACAAGAACAGGATGATAAGAACAGTGCAATAGAATCATAAGATACACGGAATTGAAGAAGGAATTTTCAAGCAAGTATATCCTAAAGTCACTTAGGCGGAGTACCGTATCGCAAGTATTCCGCGGACATACACACGCTACGTTACCCTGCTTAAGTCACTTACTCCATCTACCAAGGGTCATCCTACACTCAAAAAGGTAAAACCTATCGCTCTGATACCAACTTTGTCACGACCCGCAGGGTACGGAACGTGACTGGCACTTAAGTTACGAAACGTCTCAAGACGTCCGTAAAATAAGTAAGCCAAAGCCCAGAAACCAAAACCAAATAAGCAAAAGAGTGAAGGAAAACCAATCAATTGAAAGCGAGTTTATCAAATGAGTCATATCAAGCCTTTTTAAAAACAATATCAATTTTTCCGAAAATTTCGGCAGAGTCTCCTTTGTAAATACAGGCCCCCAAAATGGGTACAACAAGAATATATATAAATACAACAAATAAGGCATCCCCAAGCGGGAGCTAGCTCTTCGCCACAAGGCAGTCACAAATCCCACGCAATGTAAATCAGCAATGTGCGTAATAAACATAAAAAGCACAAGTAAAATATCATGTCGACTCAAGTGAGCTCGACCCCAAAATACAGCATGAAAAGTCCACAAATCTCACAGTCTCGTCTCTAGGTCAATATACAACAATACTGATAGATACAGTAGATGGAGTACTCTAGATAGAAAGAATATACAAGGTGGTACAAAAATAACAATACAACCCACCTACGAGCAAAAGCCTCGAGTCCAGGCAAAGGAGGCAAAAGAAGCAAGTGCGCCCGCCGCTATTGTACTGACAGAGCGAACCTGCAAAAAGGCTGTGGCACAACGGGGGTGAGTTGCCAACTCGTGAGTAATAAATAACATCTATATAGGCTATCGCAAGCATGCACACAAGCACCCTAGCATCTATAATACAGGTATTGCAGGATATACTATCAGGTATGTATGCAATATGAATATACTAGCAGGTATGAATGCAATATGAATCAACTCGTGATCTGAATATATAGGTACACGAAGTCATATTTTTCATTTAGGAATCTCTTTTCTTTTAAATACCAGCACAATACCAATAGAATCAACAAGAATCTGTGTCCAGCATCGACACCTCAAAACTGTCTCAATCTCATGTATCATATCATAGTATCTCTGGCCTCAGCCGTTCGGCTAACCCATCTCAAATATCAATATCTCATCATCTCGCGGCCACGGTCGGTATCCTCTGGATATCCGCCGTGCCAAAAAGTCACCGGTAGGTAGTCTATCCCCTGCCAGGCTCAACGTCAGCAACACGACCTTCTTGTCCCGGGGTACCTTACCGGGCCCACCATATACCCGAGACGGTTCATCCAACTCCTCGAAACGGGTCTCGAAAACCACAGCAAACTCATGGTGGACGACACTCACATCACTAGAAAACCGCAATTTACATATTTTAAAAAGGTAATAAGTTTAGAAATTTTGCGGCTTTCCCCCGAAATCCAGAAATATCATAAAATCTCAAGAAATCCTCATAAGTGCAAATGTCAATGATAATGAATGCATATGGTATCAATAATCAAGTTGCGATGTATGATTAATAGACTAGGCATGAACAAATGATATGATGAGGTACATGCACATGAATAGCAATCCTACGATTTCATTTTAAGGATTTAAAGGCAATAGCAAAGGTTTAAGCATCAATTATAGTAAAAGGTTTCAAATTATAGGTTATCTAGTGTGGTGGCATGGCAATTACCATGGTGTGTGTGTACGCATGAATAGTGCTCGTGCTGCATATAAAAACCCTGGGAATGGTGCAGGTGTCCTATAGAATGGGTTCGCATATTTATGTCAAATAAAGCATGGATGTAGTTACTAATATCACTAAAATCTTTAACTACTTAAACTATCGGCCGATTTGTGCCATCCAAACGATAGTCCCCCGTAGATGTTACATCTACTCACCGGAATCCCCAGCTAGCTACGTCCAATCACTGCTTTCCCTTTTCGTGCCGCGTCCGAAGTCTCCGTGACCGAACCTGGAATTTGCACCAATACAAAACATAAGGTTACATATCAAGAAACGACGCAAATCCCAAACGAAAATATCAACGTTCACGAGCTAGGCACAACGTGCACAAAGTGCGCGGAACACACACGAAAATCGCAAAAACTAACTAGAATCGTCGTTTTGGGCGCCCGACAAGGCTAAAACCCGAAAAAAAACCAAAAAACCGCATTCACACACCCTAAAAGTCATAGGAGATGCTAATACAATCATCAAGATATCACAGATAATTCATCACATACTTTCATAAAAAAAAACTAGTAAGCATTTGCATTCCATAATCGGTGCAAACATCGCCGATTTGCGACAAAAAGACTACAACCTAGCATAAACATCCAACCGCATAACTAGTTAGCCACAATCACTTTGATTATAACACATTACAATGCTTCAAATCCTATTTTTCCATAAACAACCCTTTCTTGATTTTTTATAACCATCAATTTAAATCCAATTTCACACTTGAAAAATCTAAATTAACACATATCGAAGCCCACTTATGCAAATTAATCTCTTAAATTAGGTTTGTATAATAACTAGATAACAAAATAACTTAATTAATCTCATAATGGTGTTGCTAAACCCTAGTTCAACTCAAGCCATTATCATGAAAAAACTAGAATGAGATTAGCACTAAAATTTAACACTAAAACAATTTAATTAAAGGAATTTAACCATAAGTATTAATTGGTTGAAGATTCTACCTCAAATTTTAGAGATCTAGCATGTGAATTTGCCTCCTCAAAAAGGTCTCCTTGCTCCAAGATTCTTGCAAGATTTGGCTAAGGAGAAAGGATGAAGAATTGGCTTGAATTTGTGAGGTTTTATTTGGATTTTTGAAGCATTTTGGGGATTTTTTTGAGTTGGAAAAGAGATGGAATCAATAGAGAGGGTCTGCTGATCAGTTTCTGCAGTGAGGGGAAATGGGGAGGAATGGTGTGGGTGTTGTGGATTTTTTCAAAGTCAAACCCATCCATGCCTCAATATAATCCATATCTAAATTAATGTATTATACTCACCTTATAAGTTTTAATTCAAATGAGTTGAAAGGAATAATTGGAGTGGGGATTTTTCCTGAGGTGGGCTCGTCCTGGGATGAGGGGTGAGGAAGTGTGAGTGTTTGCAAAAAATTTCTATGCAAAAAGACCCCCCCCCCCAAGTCCAAAATTGCAAGTTTTAGTTCAAAATAATTATTTTTTTGTTTTCCATAATAAAAACCCATTAAAACTTGAAATAAAATACTAAAAATTTATATTACAACTAGATTTTAATTAACATGATTTTAAAGATTAAAATTAGCCCATTTAAATTTGTATTTATCGCTAATTTAATGTATTTTTTTACCGGCTTAAAATAATATTAAAAATTGAAAAATTAGGGAAAAATTTTAAATTACCAGAAATTTATAAGTAACTCATTAGCTACTAAAAACTACCAATTACCTATCCTAATTAGGTATAATTAGGCCTAAACTGCAAAATAACAAAAAAGACGATTTACGGAAAAATACCAAATTTTCAACGATTTTCGGGAAAACACCAAAATGACTTTTCAAGGCGTTACAGTGTTCTTCTAGAGGGTCCACCGCGTTACTTGCATGACTTAGAACGTTCTTAAACTACGGAAAAATCCAACACTTGGAAATTTTCCGAGTCGGGAAAAAGTGAGTTATTGATATCCATTCGAACATTTTAACAGGTTCTAAATTATCTGGAAAACACTTAAACGAAGTTAAACTTTCCGATCGAATCAACGAGTTCCCAATACAACCCAAAAAACTCAACACTTGAATATAAATTAAAAATTCCTAGAAGCATCAGGAAATTCGTACGGAAGTTACTGTACAAAATGAAACCATAATTCAACTGTAGCGCCGCGGAACCGCCGCGCAAGGCATGTTCCTTCCGCAGTTCCGCGGAGCATTAAGCGTATTAATGGCTCGCTTTTCACATAAATCCTTAGAATTCCCTGCTGATTTTTTTGAGTATTTTTAATGCAGAAAAAATCACATTTTGAAAATTTTTCCAGAAACTAGGGTTTTACGGGTATTCGGAGTTCGATCGGACTTTAAACTTCGTCTGGACTTCGCCTAAAGCTCTAGCTCGGCTCTGATACCACTGTATGGTTACTGGGCACTCTCACAAGGGTCTGCAAGGTATCAACCATGCCCGATTTAAAATTTAGACGTGCCGAACAACCCTAACCAAGATTTTTAAACTAGAGATTAGGCGAAACAAAGCATGTTAAACACTTTAACACTAAGAGTTTGGGATTACAACCTTTGTAGTTCGGTCCTTCACTTCTAAAGCTCCGTGTTGAGGTCCCTTCGCTGCGATCATCGAGTACCCAAACTCATGAGAGGCCACACGAAGAGAAAGATGCAAGTTTGCTTCCGATCTTCGATAACAAAGATGATCTACCTTGAAGTTTATTTAACACAAGCTCTCACTCACAAATGAAGTGAACACCCTAATCTAAATGGTTAGGATAGATTAGGATGATGAAATAGGATTTTAGCTCTCATTTATTATCATAATCCCACAATAATCCATCACAAAACCCAAATCTAGAAAGCTTTGCAAGGAGGAAGAAGAAGAAGAATGAATAATCATCCTTTTGTGATGAATAATGAATTGTTGTTATAATTACAAATGCAATCATGGTTAAAGATGAAAGGCTAACCATTATACAGACTTAACTAGGGTTAAAGGGTGTGGGTTGGGTTTGGAAATATCTTGCAAAATATCTTTGCAAGAAAAAAAATAAAAGATTCTAGAAGCTTCTAGAAAGGATTAACCCAAATCAAACCCTAACCATGTTTAATCTCTACTAATCATATTGCATTAGTAATCATAACTTGTTACAATATTATATATCACATATATAATATTTATTGTAACAAAATAAAATAATACAATTAACATATATCGCATATATATCAATATGTTACCCGAGTGAGAAAAAGAATCTTTTAGTGAGCTTATATCAGTTAATGTAATTTAATATATCAAATATATTATTATACATTAAATTATCAAATCAACACTTGATCCAATAATCCGTCTATTTCACAAATAACCGACTAATATAATCTGTATCAGTTCATCAAATCAACACTTGATCCGATGACCCGGCTATATCACATATACCCGGCCGATATCTCATATCGCGAGAATCTAATACGGTATCACATACACGTATTGTTCTCGGTCCTGCCCATATCATATATGTGCTTCTACTCCGTTTTGCCTGAGTCAAGAAACCTCTGTGTAGGACTCTAAAGAATCGTCAATACGCCGGCATTAGGTGATGATCATATCAAACACCTACAAGCTGCAAGCGGTCAGTTAAACGTAACAGCCACCCAGGTATTGAGCGATCAGAAGATCAACAAGTAAGCCTGTATATTCTCCTGCGAATCCAATCAGTAACACTCCCGTACAGTCCGGTCTCTTCGTCTGATATGTCGCATATCTCGCCTAGGGGTGGTAAACATTAGACCCCAGTAGCTTGATAAGTCGTGTCGATATGAGGTCTATAACAGTTCGAGAAATTACTGATAACACATACCAGTAAATCTCAGCAACCCTGGCCAGGGATTTCCAGTTATAGCCAATCGAACACAGCACAACATCAACTCCCTATACCGGGAGAAACGAATCCCCTCCTATCGCTCATTGCCTCCATGTGATTCGGGACTGTACCCAAAAGCCACCTTTTTGCACGCCCTCTTGGACGTGGTATGATGGAAATCAAAGCACGGTGGGAATCACACAAGACTCTATGACGATCTCGGGTCTACAGACTAACCTGTACCAGTGTCACCAGAGAACTGCCATCTGACGTGAGGTATAATACTATCTTGGAGTTCTCGGCGAGTCCGTCCAGTGTACCCAGTCTCCACTGAGCACCCATATAACTTCTCTGATGTCAAACACCAATGGATATGAGATCATCCATCGCCCATCATATGGGTTAAGAAGCGCATACGCTAGTCTACTCTGGAGTATCGATGCCCTGTCTCGGTACTCCCACAACTAGGAACATTTGAAGGATGTACTTGGCGACTACACTGTCCTTAGTAGTATGATCTGCATCATAGTCCTGGTAGTCAAGTACTCATCCTAAGGGCTTTATCAACATGTAACATAGAGACAATCAGAGTACATGCTAAGATAAAGAGCAACCTGATAGCGTACTATCATGTCGAGCAAGAAAGTCCTTCCTAATATGTCCAAGCATCCACTGCAATATACATCGTATGTACAGTAATGGCCTCTAGGGCATACATATAACTATCAATATATATTTAAAAGTGCTAAGCACTTGGCTCACGTGTGACACGTGAGGCGCCCAAGGTGAGAACTGTTCTCTGGATTTTATTTCTCTTTCATTTATAAGTTCTAAGCACTTGGTTCATCAAACAGTCACGTGCAGACACGTAAGGTGCCTTCAAAATGCGAGCGCTGCCTTTGGAATTTTCTCCCTCTTTTATACACAACTGTTTGGGGGTCACGTGGGAACACGTGAGGTGCCCCCAAAATGGGAGCTATCTTGGGTTTATTCCCTTTTTCCTTTTCTGAGTGCTAAGTACTATTGGGTCACGTAAGATCACGTGAGGCTCTCTGAAGAATGAATATTGCCTTTTTATTTATTCCCTTTCTGCTTTATAAAAGTTAAGCGCTGCTTGGGGGTCACGTGGGGCGACGTGAGGCGCACTAAGAAATAGGGTTTATTCCCTTCTCTTTTATAAGTGCTGAGCACTTCTCATTGGTCACGTGGGAGCACGTGAGACGCCAGAAAATGAACTGCCTCGGCTTTACTCCCTTTTTATTTTAGGATGCTTGTTCAAGGGTCACGTGGGAGCACGTGACCTAAACTTATTCGTTCTCTTTTGATCATTGAGGGGGCTCACGTGGACACATGTGATAATGTTGGGTACTGATCTCTTTTACGTGCATGAAGAGTTAAATCCCTTGTTTAAGAATTAAATTCTTTTATACGGTTAAACCCCAATTTTATTTAGAGGAATTAAATTCCTCTGTGTCTGAAAGAATTAAATTCTTTAAACCCAATTCTCCCTCTATGTTTTGGATCTGCATGGCAGAAACTCCCCGATGAGAATTAAATTCTCAACTTATGGGGATATCTGCTTCTGCAGATCTTCAACCAGAGGAAGAACTGAGTCCTTATTTAGAAGTGTTAAACTCTTGGTTTGAGAATTAAATTCTCTTTTATTTTGTGGGAGATTATAGAATGATCTCCTTCCTTCTCTTACCTAGAGTTTCTTTCTTTTCTGAAGAGATCATCTTCTCTCTAGAGAATTAAATTCTCTTTTTCTTTTGTTTTTAAGGAGAGGTTTTTCTCTGTTCAATCCTCTCTTCTGTATTTTTTCTCCTTTTCTCTTCCTTCTTGGCTCCTATTTATAGGAGAAAGAAAAGAATTAGTTTGTTCAGTCCATCTCTCATTGAGAGATTTTGATTGATTTTATAACCAACATAATCTTTTAGATCACTCGGTGAATTTTATTCACCATTGGATTTTTAATCCAAAGATTACAATACATTTCATTTGTTGTTCCTAGCAAATTTTAGGAAAATATTTTCTTGTACAGAATCTTTCTATAGATTGGTGATTTTTTAATTACCATTGAATTTTTGATCCAACGGTGCTCCCTTTTACAGAGTGCAATCTTTTTTTTTGGAAAGATCTAGGAAAATATTTTTCCAATTAGGGTTTTTGATTCCTTTTAATTAGAATTTAATTCTATTAGTTCAAAGGGTTTAAGAATTAATCACGTTTTGGCACGTGACCTTACCAATTAAGCATTTAATTAGAATTTAATTCTATTGGTTCAGACTTCAGAGGGATCAGGAACCCATCACATGTCGGCACGTGACCCCACTGATTAAGCTTTTAATTAGAATTTAATTCAATTAGTTCAGAGGGCTCAGGAACCCATCACGTGTTGGCACGTGACCCCACTGATTAAGCATTTAATTGTTTATTTCATTCAGCGCCTATAGGCTTTGCCTGTAAAAGGTCGCGTGCCTGCACGTGAGACCGGTCACGTGTCGGCACGTGATGCCCCCTTTGGGGGTTTTCCTTACTGCTTTATTTGTATTTTATTCAGTTCCAATAAGGGAACAAATGATTTTAATTTCTTTTAATTAGAATTTAATTCTATTAATTCAGTGGGTTCAAGAGCCCATCACGTGTGCGCACGTTGCTTTATCAATTAGGCATTCAGGCGTAGATAGAATATGCCCATAAAAGGTCACATGTTTGCACGTGAGGCCCGGTCACGTGTGAGCACGTGATTCCCCATTTGAGGGTTTTCCTTACTGCTTTATTTGTATTTTATTCAGTTCGCATGAGGGAACATCCCTGGCCAGGGCTTTTGATGAGATTTGCTGGTAAGTGTTATCAATAGTTTCTCATACCATTATAGGCCTTACATCGGCATGAATTATCAAGTTATTGGGGTCTGACGATACCACCCCTAGACTCGATATGCGACATATCAGACGAAGAGATCAGACTGTACAGTAAGTGTTACCTATAGGCTTCATGGGAGTTTGGACAAGCTTGCTTGTTGATCTTCTAATCGCTCAATACCTGGGTAGTCGTTACGTCCTACTTGTACCACTGACGGCTTGTGGGTGGCTGATGTGATCATCACCTACTGCTGGCATACCGACGAGTCATTAGAGTCCCACACAGAAGTTTTCTGGTTCAAGAGAAATGATGTAGGGCACATATGTTGATATGTGCGGGGGCCAGATTAAATACGAGTATGTGGTACCATATTCTAATTTGGCAATTATTTGTTATCGATTAGGTTATATGTGATATAACCGGATTATCGAATCAAGTGTTGATTTGATAATGTGATATACAGACAAATGATATTAGTCGTGATATAACCGGATTATTAAATCAAGTGTTGATTTAATAATTTGACATATATTATATTTGATATAATTATATATTAACTAATATTATTAGCTAACTAATTATTCTTCATAATATATATATGTGATAAATATACATATATATATATATATATGTGATATATATACATATATATAATAAAGCATGGCATGATTTTCTATTTATTGAAAATAGAAAATGAGGTGTAATATATGGAGATATTTGTAGAATGGGAAAGCATGGGCTTTATCATTTGTTTATTACTCTTGACTCACTATTCAAGCATGGTTGCAATTTCTTAATGCAATTTATTCCATGCTTGAATAAATGAGGTCAAAGGGGTTGCCATTCAACACTTGATTCTTGACTTGGGTTATTTTTCTTTAGCTTCTTCTTGAGATCATAAGATGAGTTCTAGCATTCTCCATTTTCTTCACCTCATACTTCAAGCTTTAAACCCTCACATGTGATGTGAACCATAGAGCTTGAAACCCTAGTGAGCATATAAAACTCCTACTTCACCATCCTACACTTCATTAGCACTCTAGTATAGTGTGTTTCCTTCACTAAAGAGTTTAGTGAAGAGATAGCTTGGATTGGCGGATTTCGGGTGGATCATCTTCGGCACGAAAATCATCGGAGGAACCTTGTTCATTCTTCAAGTGGAGCCTAGTGGAGTCGCGTGGACTACTACCCGGAGCTTTATGAAGAGAAGGACACGATCTACAAAGGTTGTATCCCCTTTCTCTTTCTATATTTAATCATATTATCATTGTAAAACCCTAATATTCTAATTAAGATCTTGGTTAGTGTTCGTTAGCACCCGAAAGGTTTAAAATTGCTTGTGTGATGCCCGTTTAAACACCTTCACGATGCGAGTGTACACTTTCACAATAAGCAGTGTCTCTAAATCTTCAAAGCAAAAATCAGTGCTGCAAGCTCCAAATCGTAAGTTGGGTAATTCTTCTCATGAGTCATCAATTGTCTCAACGCATACGCTATAACCTTCCCATTCTGCATTAGAACACATTCCAAGCCTTTCCCAGATGCGTCGCTGTGAATAACCAACCCTTTAGAACCGTCTGGCACTGTCAAGATAGGAGCGGTGGTCAATCTTTGCTTCAATGCTTCAAAACCTGACGCACATTTCTCCGTCCATACAAACGGTACCTCTTTTCATGTTAGCTTGGTCAGTGGTTCATCTATTCGAGCGAAGTTCTCCACAAACTTTCTATAATATCCTGCAAGTCCAAGAAAACTTCTGATCTTTGCTACATTCTTCGGAATCGGCCAATCATGAACTGCCGCAATCTTTTTAGGGTCAACGGCAATTCCATCTCCGGATACGACATGACCCAAGAACTTCACTTCTTCGAGCCAAAACTCGCACTTTCTCATCTTAGCATATAACCTTTCTTGCCTCAATGTTTGCAGTGCGATCTTAAAGTGTTCTGCATGCTCTTCTTTGCTCCTCGAATAGACCAGAATGTCATCAATAAACACTACTGCGAACTGGTTCAAATACGGTGAAAAGATTCGATTCGTCAAGTCCATAAATCTTGCCGGTGCGTTAGTAACTCCAAATGGCATCACTAAGTACTCGTAATGCCCATATCGAGTTCGGAACACTGTCTTGCAAATATCCTCCGATTTCATCCAAACTTGATGATATCCGGATCGCAAATCCAACTTCGAGAATACCCTCACGCCAGTGAGTTGATCGAATAACTCACCGATGCGAGGGATTGGGTTCTTGTTCTTAATAGTCACCCGGTTTAATTCTTGATAGTCAATGCACATCCTTCCCGTGCCATCCTTCTTCTTGACTAGAAGAACTGGAGCTCTCCAGGATGAATTGCTGCTACGAATCCAACCCTTCTCTAGTAATTCGGCAACCTGTTTCTTTACCTCTTCTAGTTCCACTGGTGCTATCGGATAATAAGCCTTTGAAATCGACATTGCTTCAGGAATAAGATCAATCGCGAACTCCACATCTCGTTTTGGTGGTAAACCCGAGATGTCCTCGAACACATCCATAAACTCTCAAACTACTGCTGGCGCTTCCTCCTTGTCTACTTCCTTCAACGAAAGAATGGCACTTGTCTGCCTAGCCCTAAATTCGACTGGCCCAACAAATCTGCTACCTCCTGAAAATATAAACTCCGGATGTCCGGATATCTGGAAAATTACTTTCTTTGCCCTACAATTGATGTGAGCGTGGAAAGTGCCGAGAAAATCCATTCCCAAGATAACATCATAGCTGCCAGTATCGATCACCAAGAATAACTCTCGTCCGCAAATAACAATCAAACAATCCTTGCACTCGCTATTAGATATAATTTTCCTATTTCTAGTATGTATGTCCCAGCAACTAGACAGGGCCGTGTGTGGAATCGATTGTGCGCTAATAAACTTGGATGACATAAATCAATGGGATGCACCTGAATCGAATAATGCCAATGCTGGAAAATTATAAACGAGTAGGATACCTGAAACAACTTCGTCTGAAGCCTTGGCCTCCTCGGCCGTCAATGTGAATGCCCGTGCTTGATTAGGCCCCTGAGTAATCTGCTTCTGCGGTGGCTTCTGAATATCGCCCCTCAATCGTAGCTTCGAAGGTTAAGCATCGATGGTATGGTCAGCTGATCCGCAAACAAGACAGAGTCCAAGTCTCCTTCGACATTCTCTCCGGAAATGACCCGGTCGTTGGCAATAGTCACAAAACACACTTCCTTTCTGATCGGATATCGTAGGCTTCTTCAAAGGCACAATGCCTCGCCTATTCATCGGGATGCCTCTATGTACAGGAGCTCGATTTGGCGTAAACACTGACTTTCGTACTACGACGGCTTAATGTTCCATACTCGTCGCTTTCACCGATAAACTCTGCTGCTCCCTGGCTGCCTTTTCAATATGGGAAAAGGTAGTCAATCCCAGAGATATAATATGTCTCTAGATCTCCACATCCAAGCTACACATAAACTTTCGTACCCTATTTGCATCGTCAGCAACCAAAGGCCCCGCAAATCGACTGAGCCGAGTCCACTCAGCCATATGCGCATCAACTGATCCGCCATTCTGCTTCAGGCTAATAAACTTTTCTTCCATTTCTTCTCGAGCAGTTTGTGGAAAGAACTTCTCCAAGAAACTATGTGAAAACGCTGCCCAACTGATCGGCTTGGGCAGACAGGTCTCCTCTATGAGCCACCATTCGCGAGCGTAATCTACCAGTTGGATGCATACTACATCCACCATTTTCTCATCTGGAATCTGCGTGGAGAAAAGCAGATTCTCCGTATCAACTAGCCACTGCTCCGCTGGCAATGACTCTTCCAATCCTATAAATGTGGACAGACCGAGCCTTTTAAATTCTGCCACGGTGCCCTCACGCTGTGCTGGCCTGGGTGCTACTGCAACTACGAACTGTTGGACTGTCCGTAGACCCTCCTAGAAAGCCTCGGCCTACCGCTGATTAATCTCAGTTTGCTGCTTCTGGTTTTCCAGCATACCACGTCTAACTCCAGGCAGTGCGGCATCATCAACACGCCTCTGGTACGATCGCAAATTTTTATCCGCCATGATTTTGAAACCAAGACACTGAAGAGGATTAGCAACGGTAAACAGGATTCAATAAACAAGATAGCTATAGATTCAAGACTGGCAAGATAGTAATATGGAAGAACATGTTCCTAATTCCGGGTTTTCTGGTTTGTGTATCGGGTTCAATACCCAACTACAAAAGAACCAAACCCGATTAACCCTAAATCCTATGGTTTTGATACTAAACAAACCCTGCCACGACCCGCTTCCCAGAGTGCGCAAACTACGGCACGTGACAGAGCCAACCATGCTACCTATGGTTAGGAAACATCCCTTCACAGTCATATTACGGCTGTCTATAGGATATCAAGAACAGTAAAATATAAAACTAGCTAGTACATGTCCATTTGCCACAGTAAATAGAGTCAAGAAAATGCATAAGCGGAAACGAATTAAATCCAATAAACAACATTTGAAACTGGTCCCAATATGGGCTCACATCAAGGAAATAAATCTGCGGAAACAAATAACAAAACTAAACATCTCTAAATAGCACATATTCAATTCCTCACTACTTGGCTTGATGGCTAAAGTACTCATGTTGAGCCTGCAATAAAGATAGAGGAACTGGGCCATGCAAAACCCAGACGTCAGTGCGTCATAATACCAAATAACAGTGATAACCAGGATATAATGATATAACTAAACATGAATATAAATAGATAATACAGATATGAAACAGTGGCTATGTGTATGTATGTGATGTGTGATGTGTAACTTAAAACTGTGCTTCTAGGTTATCTATTCTAAAGTCTTTGAAATCAATTAATGTAATCATCATCATAACCCAACAGTCAATGTCTCATTTATTCCCTACGGGACCACAATAACAGGATTTATTCCGTAACGCCCGGAAAAACGGCAAACAAGTAATTATTTCGTAACGCCCGGAAAAACGGAAAACATGCAAGTATTCCATAATGCCCGGAAAAACGACAAACATGTAACTATTCCGTAACGCCCGGAAAAACGGTAAACATGTAATAATAGCCTTTTGAGTTACGTTTCGGTTACATTCTTGATTACAACTTTACCCCCAGGTTTGTGTTCAATTCAGGTATTGCCAATATAGATCTAATGCCCACACAGAATGAAGCAAGTACAATTCTCGTCTATGCAGACAACAAGTTACGTCTGTCAGGACAACTCGTCAATAGCGTTGGCATTAGTAACATCCAAGTAACAAGTCAAGTAGTGTGTCGTGAACATGTCATGTGATGTAAGTGCATCAAATAGATATCCAAATGTCAAACTGTAACGAATATCGGAACACGATTAATGCACGGATGCACATGTATCTATCTGTAATAACCTTTTATACGTCTATGACTACGTATGATGCACACTAGATAACACGTTGTACTAATGTAATAGTATAATGATGCCTATTTAAGCGAGCCTCTCCTCCCGTTGGTGGACGCTCTCTTCCCGCTTCTCCCCGTGGCGCTGGACCTTCGGCATGCAATTAAATATGTTATTATCGATACGGATACTAACAGATACTGTAAAACGGTAAAACTATAATATTTGTTGCAGAATGAAACACATGTACTATTTTTATTCATATATAAACAGATATATTAACATAGCATGTTGCAAGTTAAACTTTCCTGATCGAATCTCACGACGGGGTACGTACGTCACGTTCGACGTCGGATAAACGTCGCGATGCAGCTCACACATGCAGTGTTAGTTATATATATACCCTAGAGGCCATTGTTGTACATATGATCTATATTATAGTGGATACTTAGATATATATAGAGAGGACTTTCTTGCTCGACATGATAGTATACTATTTGGTTTCACTTTATCCTAACATGTTGACTTGTATTGGTTTACTGTCTTACTCTCACATGTTGATAGAGCCCATAGGATATGTACTCGACTACTGGATTATGATGAAGATCATACTAGTGGGGCCAGGGTAGTCCAAGAGTACATCCTATAACTGTTCCTAGTCGAGGGAGTATCGAGACAGGGCATCGATACTCTAGAGTAGACTAGCGTATACGCATCTTGACCCATATGATGGGCGATGGATGATCCCATATCCATCGGTGTTTGACATCAAAGATGGTGTACGGGTGCTCAGTGGAGACTGGGTAAACGGGCTCGCCGAGAACTCCTAGATGGTATTATACCTATCGTCAGATAGCAGTTCTCTGGTGACACTGGTACAGGTTAGTCTGTAGACCCGAGATCGTCATAGATTCTTGTATGATTCCCACTGTGCTTTGATTTCCACCTTACCACGTTCACGAGAACGTGCAAAATGGTGGCTTTTGGGTACAGTCCCGAATCACATGGAGGCAATGAGCGATAGGAGGGGTTTCGTCTCTCCCGGTATTGGGAGTGGATGTTGCGCTGTGTTCGATTGGTTATAACTGGAAGTCCCTGGCCAGGGCTGTTATGGAGATTTACTGGTAAGAGTTATCTGTTAGTTTCTCGACCCGTTATGATCCTCACATCGACACGACTTATTGGTTACTGGGGTCTGACGTTTACCACCTGATTGATAGAGTTTTTGCGTGCTTAGTTAATTACCGCAATCAAGACGATTTCGCTTGTAGCTAGATGGTTGAGTACGGGTCGTCCGCAGAGAGATGTGAATCTTTTTCTATGTGCTTTAACGAGTTAAGTCCAAATGTCCAGGTTTGTCTGAGATTAACTATGTGCTAAAATGTTATATAAAGAGAGCTTGTTAGGGCTAGGATTAGGTTAGTTTGAGTTAGGAGTCGCTCATTTCTTTCATTGCCACTCTTAATATCCGTGTTACGGTAATCGGCAACAACGGGGATTAGCACAACTAGGAAGGAACTTGTGAGTATAAGCTAGGCTTTCCAACGCTTATATTCTTCCTTTTGGTGCTTGTCCGTCCGTTCTTGGCTCTTAGCCTTAACCTCCGGTTAATTCAACTACAACCGGTCTCACTAAGGAATCACTGCTATCATGTAGGATAGGGTGCCGCAGGGAGCGGATTGTGGTTCAATTAACTGGAGTCCGAATTAAGATGTTCGGCAAGGAAAGAGTGAGAGAGATTTCCTTCTCTCAAACTTTCCCTATCCTACCCTAACAAGTAAGAAAACTACTCACCCATTACAAGAAAAAGAAAATACAACAAAATGAGGAAGATAGAAAGAAAGAGGTTAGGAGATTACAACCAGCTATTTGAGACCTCACCATGGCAAGGATCAAGCTTAAGCATCATTGTTGTTAAGGATAAAGAAAAAAAAGAGAACAAGAAAGAAACAACAACAAATAACAACAACTAGATTAGCAAATTAAAAGTACAAGCAACTATAATTAACAACATAACAAGACAAGCATGATAACAAAAAGAACTCTTTTATTCATCACTTCACTCATGAAACCTCACTACAAGATTTTAATGGAGAAAAGATGAAAAGTGGAAGAAGAAATACAAAGTATATCTAAATCCTAATACAAGAATTAAGCACCCTTAGCTTGGCAAGTTTTGAGCTACTTATAGGCAGGCAACTGAAACCCTAGGGCAACATTATGGCCATACATGAAGTTACAAAAATGCCCCCAGAAAATCTTCTGCAGTTGACTCAATAAGGCCGCGGATCCGCGGCCTTATCCCCATTTTGGCCGCGGATCCGGGACCATTAAGTGGAATTGGCATCTCATTTTTTGTGGGTTTCCCTGTTTGGCTGTACTTTTCAGTGTGGAATATGTTGTTTCTTAGAAACTCTTCACAATTTTTCCAGAATTTCGGCAGATCAAAAGGTGATGTGATGTGGATCTTTTGCCATGATTTTTCTTGAGCTCCGTGTAAACATGTTGGATCTTGTGTTGACATTGTGCTTTGTGCATGAAAATGACATCGATTTGCCATTTTGTCCCTTAAACTGGTGTGTGGCAATATACGGATAGAGAGCGGAGACCCGTATTTATCTGTGGTTGGCAGTAATCCAGAATTTATCGCGCTTTTCCATGAATTTCACTGTTTAGAGCTGAGAACCTGTATCCCGCAAATAACTAGCAAACACGGCTCAAGAGTACCTACCGATAAGCAATGTGATAAAAAATGGGCGGTATGAAAATGCAAAAATTTGATATGAACAAATACCCCCAAACTTATCATTTGCTCGTCCCCAGCAAAACCAATTTATTCACAAAAAATTCCCAACCTCACTTTCGCAGGGAACGCGATTGCACTGAGTATGTGCAACAAGCCGTTAAACCTCTAAGTGTCCCTAGTAGGAGGAGTGTTGTTTCCTGAGGGTTTTCAGCGGATACTACCCACAAAATCCCGTCAAGCTTGTTTTGCAAAATAACTATGATCCAAACCCAAGGGTTTTGTTTCAGAAAATTACAATTCTATTATCCTAAGTCTAGACTATCGAACCTTTATTTTTCACACCTCGCTTCTTATTTAACTTAAGATTTTATATGTCTTTACGTGCAGTGCAAATAGTGTCGTTAAGTTCCAGAAGGATCGATTAAAGTCATCATGTCACACAATAAAGCCCAGATAAAAATTTTAAAAGGATCACATAAGTTTTATAAAGAGTTAAGTATTTTTCAAGTTTCGTTTTCCAGTAAGGTTTCAATTTCAGAATTTCAATCTTCCTTAACAGGAAACTAGGTCTTATTTTTCATTCCACATTTTTCTTGTTTTCATTTCATACACAGCTCTGTGAATGTGCAATAGTCTTTATCATAGAATAAAACCTTCATATCTCTGCTAGAAATATTTTTTTATAAAAACCTGTTTTTTGTCAAGATTATTCTCACACAAAGAACCGTTAGGAATTTTAACTCGGAGAGAACACTTGCTTGACATTGTTTTAATCTGGACTTTCTAGGTTTCTTAATGAGCTTTATGCCAATGCACCCAAACCAGTTTGCTTTAGGGCATTAGGTGTAGAGACACCCCAGCGGACTTAATTACTCAAGTTACCTAGGTCCAAAAACAAAAGACAATTTAGCATGAAAATTATGATGATTCAATACGAACGGAGATATAACCGGCGGTTCAATTATTTTTTGGATAAAAGACGTGTTTTAGTGGGTTCGGTGTGTAATCATTCCAATCAAGTTCCAGATGGGTTATTTTTCAGAATTAGTTCCAATTAAGGCATCAATAACATTCCTTCATATTCGCTTCACTTCATAAACTATTCTTGATATTACTTATTTCAGAACAAACCTATTTGATCCTCAGAAAATAATTTATCCATTTAAAAGTTTTTAGACATAATAGACTTGTCATCTAATTTTCAAAACTCACGACACTTGTAGTGTGATTTAAAGACGTATATCAGTTATAGTTAACTTCAAAGGAGAGTTATCTTTCAGGTTTTCAAAATCTAAAAATAAGATTTAGTTATTCTTATCTTATCAAACAAAACCGTCGAAATGTTGAATCTGAGTCTCCCACTAGCTAACTTGACGAAAATGTTTTTATGTTTTTAGAAAATTTTCTGATTTTTATGGATTTTATGGATTTTAGTATGCAGATGCAAAATATACATATGAATGCGAAGGTTAGAAATGCGTACCTAGCGTACCCCCAAACTTAAACTGGACAGTGTCCTCACTGTCATTGCATGAAGAGATCATTGAAGGGTCAAAATTGTCGGTTAGATATACACAATTTTGTTTTTGTTTTTGTTTTTAAAGAACAGAAAAATAGTAAAAATGGAAAAGAATATCCACAAATATATACAAAATGGTATATACATACCCCCAAACTTATTTGGAACAGTGTCCACTGTTTTGGCTGGATAACCGAAGTTTGGTGGTAGGCAGAGGAAGATTATGCAAGGTATACCAGCTCCTGTAAAACCAGGAGCTCCTCTGTTGGTTCGGCGCTAAGGTACGGTTTTAGTCTGTGTCTGTTTACTTTGAAAATTGAACCGTCCTTTGGATTCTCCAAATCCACAGCGCCATGCGGATACACATTCCGCACAAAATATAGCCCTTTCCAGCGAGATCTGAGCTTATCTGGATTAAAATGTAGCCGGGTGTCGTAAAGCAGTACCTGTTGACCAGGTGCGAATGTTTTGCGCAAAAGGTGTTTATCGTGAAACACCTTCGTTCGGTTCTTAACGACAACCGCGTTTTCGTAAGCCTCATCCCGAAGCTCGCTCAATTCGTTCAACTGCAGCTTCCGATGGCTGCCCGCATCTTCGAGAGACAGATTCAGCTCCTTTATCGCCCAAAATGCGCGATGCTCTATTTACACAGGAAGGTGGCTAGCCTTTCCGTAAACAAGCCGATAGGGAGACATGCCAAGATCGGTCTTACAAGCTGTTCGAAAAGCCCAAAGGGCATCAGTGAGTTTTAACGACCAATCTTTATGGTTCTTGGAAACCGTCTTCTCCAGTATCCGCTTGATTTGCCGTTTTGAAACTTCAGCTTGCCCACAGGTTTAGGGGTGGTAGGGTGTAGATAGCTTATGATTAATGGAATATTTCCGCATAAAGGCCTCGAAAGTCTTTTTGCAGAAATGAGTTCCATTGTCGCTAATGATCGCTCGGGGTGCCCAAACCGGGAGAAAATGTTTTCCTTAAGAGAACTAACGACAACCTTGCTATCGTTAGTCCGGCTGGGCACAGCCTCGACCCACTTAGTGACGTAATCAACAGCGAGAAGGATGTACAAGTTCCCAAAAGAGCTGGGAAATGGCCCCATGAAATCTATCCCCCAAACATCGAAAATCTCCACAACCAAGATTGGTTGGAGCGGCATCTCGTTTTTCCTGGATATCCGGCCCAAGTGTTGGCACCTGGAGCAAGTCTTGCAGTAGTCATAAGCGTGTTTGAAGAGTTGTGGCCAGTAGAAACCACACTGCAAGATCTTCTCGGCTGTCTTTCTGTGGCCAAAATGCCCGCCACATGCTTGATCATGGCAAAACGACAGCACACTCTTGAATTCATCGTCAGGGACACACCGACGAATAATCTGGTCGGGACAGTACTTGAACAGATAGGGTTCGTCCCAGTAAAAGTGTTTTACTTGGGATAAGAATCGAAATCTGTCCTGACGTGACCATTCAGTCGGTAGTAATCCAGTGGCCAAATAGTTCACAATATCTGCGAACCAGGGTTTGCAAGATACTGTCAAGAGCTGTCCTCGGTAATATTTATAGCCCCAAATCCAGTAACAAGCTTCCCCAACAAGCTAAGTTGTTACAATGAAGCTTCCAGAGAATTTCCGAAACGTAATCCCTCTTCCTGACCGCCGAACCGCGGCAACTCGGCCGACTCGGCCGCAGATCGGCCGCGACTCGGTGGCTTCTTAACTTCAAACTTCTGGAATATTCTCTTGTTGGTATTTTGGTCTTTATGTGATGTCTGAAATCTTCTGATTTGTTCTGTGTTTCTGCCAATGTTTAATTCTTCTATTTCCTTTACTTTATCGGCAGATTCCTGATTCCCGACATCTGAGCTGAACTAATCAATATCTCAATGATCGGAATTTGAAGCGACGGCGGAGAAGGAAGTCTTGAGAGATGGTCGGCGACTACGTTTTCACATCCTCTTTTGTCCTTGATGACAAGGTCAAACTGTTGAAGCAAGAGGATCCAACGTATCAGCCGAGATTTTGCATCTTTCTTCACAAAAAGATGGCGCAGAGCAGAATAGTCTGTGTAGACAATGACTGGAGAGCCGATGAGGTAGGGCCTGAAATTTTCTAAAGCAAATACAACAGCCAAGAATTCCTTCTCGGTTGTTGTATAGTTCAATTGGGCGTCGTTCAGGGTTTGGCTAGCATAATAGATTACGTGCAACATCTTGTTGATGTGTTGTCCAAAGACAGCACCGATGGCAAAGTCGGATGCATCGCACATAATCTCAAATGGGTGCGTCCAGTCAGGAGAAGAAAGAACGAGAGCAGAAGTGAGTGAGCTTTTTAATGACTCGAACACAGTCACACAGCTCGAGTTGAAGTCGAATGTCGTGTCCTTGGCCAGCAAAAGAGTCAAGGGCCTAAGAATCTTGCTAAAGTCCTTGATGAACCGTCTAAAGAAACCGGCATGGCCAAGGAAGGCTCGGATGTCTCTGACGCATCGGGGAGGAGGGAGATTGGAAATTACTTCAATCTCTGCTTTATCAACCTCAATGCCATCTTGCGAGATGATATGTCCTAAGACAATACCTTCGCGCACCATGAAGTTGCACTTTTCCCGGTTCAAAGTGAGATTCTTGTCCTTACACCGGGTAAGGACAGCGTCGAGATGCAGCAAACACTCATCAAAGGAATCGCCGAAAATGGAGAAATCGTCCATGAAGATCTCCAAGAATTTTTCTACCATGTCTGAGAAGATTCCCATCATACACCGCCGGAAGGTAGCGGGCGCATTGCATAACCCAAAGGGCATGCGACGATATGCAAACGTGCCGAAAGGACAAGTGAATGTGGTCTTGTCCTGGTCTTTTTCGACAATGGGAATCTGATTATAGCCGGAGTAGCCATCAAGAAAGCAGTAGTACTCGTGTCCGGCCAATCGTTCAAGCATCTGGTCAATGAATGGTAGCGGAAAGTGGTCCTTCCGCGTTGCGGCGTTGAGTTTTCTGTAATAGATGCATACTCGCCACCCAGTCTGGGTGCGAGTAGGGATTAACTCATTTGCCTCGTTGGTTATAACCGTTATGCCTGATTTCTTGGGGACAACATGAATGGGGCTCACCCACTGGCTATCAGAGATAGGGTAAATGATACCACTATCCAGACACTTTACGATTTCCTTTTATACAGCCTCCTTAATGACTCGGTTGAGTCGCCTTTGTGGATCCCTGGCTGGTTTGGTATCATCCATCAGATGAATATGATGTTCAACGATCAGGGGACTAATCCCCATGATGTCCGCCATGGACCAGCCAAAAACTTGCCTATTGCTGTGCAAGACCGCAAGAAAGGCTCTCTCTTGCTCGGGAGCTTGAGAAGCCAAGATGATAACAGGGAGGGTCTCGTTCTCACCCAAGTAAGCGTACTTAAGGTGAGACGGCAAAGGCTTGAGTTCGAGCGTTGGAGGTGAAACGATTGAAGGCAAGATTGGTGAAAAGGTCTCGAACTCAAAAGATTCCAGCAAAGGTTCAAAACGAGTGTAAGCGACCGAGTTGGATGGTTCAGGTAACTCATCCGGAAATTCGAAGGATTCAAACTCGGGTGGTGAGTGGCTAAGATCGTTCGAGAAAGTGAAACACTCGTAGTCATTGTCGGGCGTAGAAACAGCAGCAGGTTCGAAGAGGAACGCACTAGTGGCGTTAAGGTTGTCGTGATCGAACAAAAACTCCTCGAATTCACACTCCTCCGGGGTGATCTCCTGGATTGAGCAAATGTCTAGTATATGAGCATTAAGTTCGGAGGGCTGATTCCCCAACCTAAAAATGTTGAGTTCAATTATCATGTTTCCAAAAGATAGGTTCATCGAACCATTTCGACAATTGATCATAGCATTTGAGGTTGCACGAAATGGGCGACCGAGTATCACCGGAATTTGATTCCGGAGGTTAGCTACAGGCTGTGTGTCCAAACCAATGAAGTCAACGGGGAATATAAAGTCCCCGACCTTGATTAACACATCCTCTAGCTCACCCCTAGGATGGGTGATCGATCGGTCGGCCATTTAGAGAGTACAGTGTGTGGGTTTCAGGTTTCCTACACCTAGTTGCTCATATACTGAGTACGGAAGCAGGTTAACACTGGCACCAAGATCTAATAGTGCGCGGTTGATGTTCTTATCCCCAATGGTAATAGAAATCGTAGGACAGCCAGGGTCCTTCCGTTTTTGAGGTAAAGATTGGGTAAGAGCATCACTTACAGCACTAGCCAAGAAAACTTTCTTGGGTACCTGAGATTTCCTCTTTTTCGTGCACAAGTCCTTTAAGATTTTCGCGTAGGAAGGGACTTGTTGGACAGCATCTAAAAGGGGAATGTTGATGTTAACCTGCTTAAACAACTCCAGAATCTTCTCCATTTGTGGATTTTGTTTATTGGACTTCAACCGGTTTGGAAATGGAACGTTTTTAAAATTGGTTGAATCCAATGCTTGTGGAGGAGATTGTGGAGTTGGAACGGATCCCAGAGCCGGTGCTTTCGTGGAGTGAGAAATGAGTCCGTTTAGAGCAGAAGAAGAGGAAGAGCCTTTTGAAGAATGGAGAATAGGCTCAGAAGACGAAGGAGAAGAAGAAGAAGAAGCGGCCGGGGTGTCATCATCGATCCTTGTGCCAATGTTGTTTTGCAGCATCCTTCCAGATCTCAATGTAGTCACGGCACTCACATTATGGTTTTGTTGTTCAAGAGCAACATATACATTATATGGGTGACCGGGATTTGGGAGTGGTTGAGATGGAAGCTTCCCTTTCTATCGCTCGCTTAAGGCCGCATTCAGTTGTGCTATCTGGGCTTTGATGGTCTTGATGCTTTGCCCGTGTGCAGCAGTGTGTTGCACCAAGGACTGAATGGAGGACTGGATGTTGGCGGTGGATTGTGTTGATTATTTAACGAACGCCTCCAAACTTCGTTCTAGCGAGGAAACCTTATCGTTGTTTGACGGAACAAAGTTGTTCTGAGGAAAAGAGTTGTTGGGTGCAAAGTTGTTCGTCTGATTTTGAAAAGGTTGGGGTTGGAAGGGCTGCTGAAATTGATGTTGAGTTTGTTGCTGAGCTTGTTGTTGCGGTGGAGGGGGCCTCTGGAAATTGTTGCCTTGGAATTGATGCTGGTTCTGATTCCAGGCGAAATTGGGGTGGTTCCTCCAACCAGGATTGTAGGTGGAAGAGTATGGATCATTTCTCGGTCTTTGCTGAAATGCAGCATTAACCAGATCCTGTCCTTGAGATGGTGGATTGTAAGAACACTCTTCGGTTGAGTGAGAAGGATCGGAACAACAAGCAGAAATGGTACGAAGGGGAAGAACAGGGGCAGGAGCAGGAGATGAAAATTTGCTCTCTATCGCTTCAAGTTTTCTCGTTATTGCAGCCATTTCAGCTTTCATCGCAATAGAGACATCGAGTTGGTGAATGCCTACCCTAGACTGATCAGTAGAAGTGGAGGAAGAAGAAGAAGAAGTTGGTCTGGTGCTCTCCCATTGAAGCGTTTGTTCCGCGAGGTCGTCGAAGAATTGCCATGCTTCCTCGTCAGATTTCGATAGGAAGTGGCCCTGACAAATGGTTTGCAACAACTTCTTGGTTGCTGGGTTCAGGCCCTCGTATAAGGTTTGGCAAAGTTGACACTTCTCAATACCGTGGTGAGGGCACTGAACAAGAAGGTCTTTATACCGGTCAAAGCACTTCCAAAAGGGTTCAGTAGGAAGCTGGGAGAATTGGTTGATTTCGTTACGGATCCTCGCGGTTTTATGGTTCGGATAGAATTTCTTGAGAAACGCTTTCATAAACTCTTCCCAACTGGTTATGGAGTGGGAAGCAGTACTATACAGCCATTTTTCAGCAAGATCGTACAAAGTGAACGAAATGACCCGTAGCCGTATAGCATCGTCCGACAGCTGGGTCGTTTTCATCATGGCACAAACATTCTGAAACTTGTTGATGAAGATATAAGCATCTTCAGATTCAAGCCCATGAAATTTCGGAAGCATGTTAATGAAGTGGGGCTTAATTTCAAAATTATCCCCATTGGCCGATGGAAGGGAAAGATAGGTGGGAAGTGCAGAGCGGGTGGGATAGAAACGATCCTGAAGCGCGATTCGCTATGACGCTACAACAGGCGGCGGTGGTGGGTTATTCGCATCCATAGGAGGTGGAATCAATCCCGGGGGAGTCAAAGGGATGTTTGGATTAAATCCTGACATCGCAGAAGAAGAGGTTGGTGATGGTGAAGGTGAGGATGTATGAACAGAATTCCGGTCAACGTCGGAGTTGGCCGGCAAAGGTAAGGGTGAAAGAGGCGCGGAAGGAGTTTCGACGTCTGAGTCGATCGCGTAGTCGGTAGCGACTAACGTAACGCTGACTAGGTGGGCGCTAGTGTCCCAAGTCCAAGCGGACATACACTAAACTAGTTTAGTGTAGTCAAAGCGGAGAAGGTGAGGGAAAGAAAACGTCAATGGAGAAATATGATAGGAGGTGGGTGAAAAAAATGGATTCTGGCAATAAAGGGCAAGTTTTTATAAAAGTTTTTGGTTTTGTGTTTTTTTTTCTTTTTTAGAAAGAGCTTTACAGAAATATGTACGGACTCACGGCTTCAAACAATCACAGACAAAATATGCACAATTACACTTAGATCTAGGGTCACCTAGGTCAGCTAGACAGCTCCTAACTGTTCCAAAGGGCTAGAAATAGGATCTCAAACCGCCTCTTCTCCGCCAATTGCGGCCAGGTAAGTGCCAGATAAGTGGGAGGCTCCCCACTACGTAAGTAGTGGTCCTAATTAAGTAACCACTTGCCTTCGACACACTTGCCTAGACACCGCAATGTCAGGATAGGATAAACGGCTGATGCCTGTAATTAGTCCTCTGTCCTATTGAGCGTGACGTCCTTAGGGCTGAGTGTAGTATTTTTTATTAAACAATGGTCAATGCATATGCTTTTTGTGATTTCTGGGGTCCTGGGAAGGGTGATGAAATCCCCACCCAATCTGGATTGATTTCAAGCCCCTTAAAGTCCGATTAGAATATGCAAAGCAGTAACAATCAACAGCAATCAATTTTTTTATTTTTTTAGCGCGGCGCAAAGAATCCTGCACAAGAACAATTTTATTGGAAGGTGGAAGAGAGTTTGCGCAAAGAATGCTGCAGAAAAACAATTCAGTGGAGTTCAGAGGAGTAAGGAAGGAGGAAGACAGACTCACAACAATTTTTGGTCACTGAAGGCAGTATACAACCACGGATCCACGGCCAACAAGCCCTATGGCCGTGGTTCCGCGGCAGTAAGGTGGTCTTGGGCCATCAATTTTCGTGACTTTGCTGAGTTAGGTGTCCTCTTCTTGTTTCAAGCCCCTGAATCTTGATTTGCTTGCTGGATCTGCTCCAGAATCTTTCAGTAGACCGTTAGTTCCATTTTGATCAAACGCGGTATAGCCGCGAGATATGGGTCTAACTTCCCACGTCTTTGGCACTGAATTTGACCTTCTTTTTATCCTGCACACTTGCACAAAAACTAATCAAAAATAACAAGATGGGTTTTTTACAATGTATATTTTTTTTGTTTTGTTTTTCAGTTATACTTATATTCACAAATTAACCCGAAATTACACAAAGAAATAAACTACCGTCTCCCCGGCAACGGCGCCATTTGATTGATAGAGTTTTTGCGTGCTTAGTTAATTACCGCAATCAAGACGGTTTCGCTTGTAGCTGCCTGTTGAGTACGGATCGTCCGCAGGGAGATGTGAATCTTTTTCTATGTGCTTTAATGAGTTAAGTCCAAATGTCCAGGTTTGTTTGAGATTAACTATGTGCTAAAATGTTATATAAAGAGAGCTTGTTAGGGTTAGGATTAGGTTAGTTTGAGTTAGGAGTCGCTCACTTCTTTCGTTGCCACTCTTAATATCGGTGTTACGGTAATCGGCAACAACGGGGATTAGCACAACTAGGAAGGAACTTGTGAGTATAAGCTAGGCTTTCCAACGCTTAAGTTCTTCCTTTTAGTGCTTGTCCGTACGTTCTTGGCTCTTAGCCTTAACCTCCGGTTAATTCAACCACAACCGGTCTCACTAAGGAATCACTGCTATCATGTAGGATAGGGTGCCGTAGGGAGCGGATTGTGGTTCAATTAACGGGAGTCCGAATTAAGATGTTGGGCAAGGAAAGAGAGAGAGATTTCCTTCTCTCAAACTTTCCTTATCCTACCCTAACAAGTAAGAAAACTACTCACCCATTACAAGAAAAAGAAAATACAACAAAAGGAGGAAGACAGAAAGAAAGAGATTAGGAGATTACAACTAGCTATTTGAGACCTCACCTTGGCAAGGATCAAGCTTAAGCATCATTGTTGTTAAGGATAAAGAAAAAAAGAGAACAAGAAAGAAACAACAACAAATAACAACTAGATTAGCAAATTAAAAGTACAAGCAACTATAATTAACAACATAACAAGACAAGCATGATAACAAAAAGAACTCTTTTATGCATCACTTCACTCATGAAACCTCACTACAAGATTTTAATGGAGAAAAGATGAAAAGAGGAAGAAGAACAACAAAGTATATCTAAATCCTAATACAAGAATTAAGCACCCTTGGCTTGGCAAGTTCTGGGCTATTTATAGGCATGCAACTGAAACCCTAAGGCAACATTATGGCCATACATGAAGTTACAAAAATGCCCCCAGAAAATCTTCTGTAGCTGACTCAATAAGGCCGCGGATCCGCGGCCTTATCCCTATTTTGGCCGCGGATCCGCGGCCATTAAGTGGAATTGGCGTCTCATTTTTTGTGGGTTTCCCTGTTTGGCTGTACTTTTCAGTGTGGAATATGTTGTTTCTCAGAAACTCTTCACAATTTTTCCAGAATTTCGGCAGATCAAAAGGTGATGTGATGTGGATCTTTTGCCATGATTTTTCTTGAGCTCCGCGTAGACATGTTGGATCTTGTGTTGACATTGTGCTTTGTGCATGAAAATGATATCGATTTGCCATTTTGTCCCTTAAACTGGTGTGTGGCAATATACGGATAGAGAGCGGAGACCCGTATTTATCTATGGTTGGCAGTAATCCAGAATTTGTCGCGCTTTTCCATGAATTTCACTGTTTAGAGCTGAGAACCTGTATCCTGCAAATAACTAGCAAACACGGCTCAAGAGTACTTACAGATAAGCAATGCGATAAAAAATGGGCGGTATGAAAATGCAAAAATCTGATATGAACACCACCCCTAGACTGGATATGCGACATATCAGACGAAGAGACCAGACTGTACGGGAGTGTTACTGATTGGATTCACAGGAGATTGTATAGGCTTGCTTGTTGATCTTCTAATCGCTCAATACCCGGATGGCTATTACGTTTAGCTGACCGCTTGCAGCTTGTGGGTGTTTGATATGATTATCACTTACTGCCGGCGTATTGACGATTCTTTAGAGTCCTACACAGAGATTTTCTGGCTTAGGCAAAACGGAGTAGGAGCACATATGAGATATGTGCGGGACCGAGAATAATGCGAGTATGTGATACCGTATTTGATTCTCGCGATATGTGATATCGGCCGGGTATATGTGATATAGCCGGGTCATCGGATCAAGTGTTGATTCGATGGACTGATACAGATTATATTAGTTTGTTATTTGCAAAATAGCCGGATTATCGGATCATGTGTTGATTCGATAATTTAATGTATAATTATATATTTGATATATTGTTGGATATATGTATGCCCTAGAGGCCATTATGTGATAGTCGATGTATTTATACATGTATATATATTCAGTTTGCATTCTTGCTCGACATGATAGTATGCTATCTGGTTCTTCTTTATCTGACATGTTGATTTGATCATGCTTTTATTCATTCATACATGCTGATAAAGCCCTGAGGATATTGGCTTGACTACTCTGATTATGATGGAGATCATACTAGTGGGACATCTGTAGTCTATAAGCATATCCTGGAACATCCCTAGTCGTAGGTATATCGAGACGGGGCATTGATATACCAGAGTAGACTAGCGTATATGATACTAGACCCATACGATGGGCGATGGATGTTCCCACATTCATCGATGTTTGACATCAAGATCATATACGGGTGCTCAGTGGTGACTGGGTATACTGGACGGACTCATCGAGAACTCCTATATGGAATTATATCTATCGTCGGATAGCAGTTCTCAGGTGACACTGGTACAGGTTAGTCTGTAGACCCGAGATCGTCATGGAGTCTTGTGTGTTCTCCCACTGTACTTTGATTGCCACCCTACCACGACTCTGCTGAGTCGTGCAAACAGGTGGCCGTTGGGTACAGTCCCGAGACACACGAAGGCAATGAGCGATAGGAGGGGTTTCGTCTCTCCCGGTATTGGGAGTTGATGCTGTGCTGTGCCCGACTGGTTATAACAGCAAGTCCCTGGCCAGGGCTGCTGAGATTTGCTGATAAGTGTTATCAGTAGTTTCTCGATCTGTTATAGACCATTCACCGGCACGACTTATTGAGTTATTGGGGTCGACGTGACCATCCCTAGGCTCGATATGCAGCATATCTGACGAAGAGACCGGACTGTATGGTAGTATTGCTGGATGGCTCGACGGGAGTTGTAGCAGGTTCGCTTGTTGTCTTCTGATCGCTCAATACCCGGGTGGCCGTTACGTTTAGCTGACCGCTTGCGGCTTGAGGGTATTTGATATGATCATTACCCTCTGCCGGCGTATTGACGAGTCTTAGAGTCCCACATAGGAGTTACCTAGTCCAGGCGAAAAGTTGTGGTGCGCGTATGCGATATGCGCTTGGACCCGATTAAAATGCGTGTATGGGATACCGTATATTAACTGGGCGGCTTGCTAATGGTCGGGTCATATGTGATATGACCGGATTAGTGAATCAAGTGTTGATTCATCATTAGTTTCTCACTACAAATCCTATCTTGTTTATTTTGGATGTATGCATGCATGTATGCATTCATTCTTGTTCATGCACATATGGATGTGCAAGCACACATGCATACATACATCATTTTATCATGGTTGTTTATACAATGAGAATGGTGGATATATAAGAATTACACCATGGTTATTTTTGGAATATTATTGGATTTAAATTAAAGCAAAAGGAAATGAAAAATGGGTTAAATCATTTAAGAGTTTCTACACTCTTCTAAACTCTATCATGCTCACCTAACTTTTAACCCATGGTTTATTTTCTTATTATGCTTTTAACTTAAATCAAATGATATCTTTAAATCTAACCATGGTTGGTTATGAGAAAGAAAAATATATATAGTTATTTTTCTTTTCTCTTTCAAGGATAATTCATTCTCTTTTTCACAAAAGACCACCATCTTCATCAACCTCCATGCTTTGCTCTCTAGTTCTTATAAGAGAGTAAAATACTTATAAAAATAGGATTTTGAAGTGAGATCCATAGCCACAACATCATTCTAATCAAGTTTAGCCGACTTGATTAGAGTGTTCTCTTGGTTTTTCCAAATTTGCTAGCTTGGACGGGAAACTCCGGGTGGATCGTCGTGGACGTAAGAGGACAACAAGAGGACCTTCTTCCAACACCCAAGAGCCTAAGGAGTGAAGCAAAAAGGGGAGCTACAAAGGTTGTAGCCTTCAAACCCTAATCTTTTCTAGCTTAATATTTAATAACCCTAATTTTCTAGGATCGATCCCTTTGCATGTTAGTTTAGCACCTTAAAAATTATAACTTTGGGTCATGTGATGCTTCAAAACTTTTCATAGGGTGCTAGGCTAACCTTACATTGGTATCAGAGCCGACCTAGAACATTAGGCGATGCTTTAGCGAAGTAAAAACTCCGATCGAAACAAAATACGGATTTACGGGACACTCTCTGGAAATTTTTTAAAAACTGACTTTTTTCAGAATTAAAAATTCTCAAAAAATAGAGCAGGTAAAGATAAGACAAACTGGAAAATTCGTGCCGATGAACAGTACTTTCGACCGCGGAAACGCGGCCTAAGCAGGCTTAGGCCGCGGATCCGCGGCCATAAGAGGGGATCTTTTACTCCATTTTGCACAGTATTTTTCCTTACCTGCTATAGTATATTTTGAGTATGTTTAATCTGAATCTGCTGTTGAAAAATTCTGGAGATGGTTTTGGACTCGTGGTTTCGATCGGAATTTTCATTTCGTTTTCTTTTCCGGGTAAACTAGAAATTATTGAAGTGTTTGAACGAATATCATTTACTCAATATTCACGGGGTTTAAATAGTTTGGAGATACGTGCAAGTCTTTTTGCGGTGGTCCCTCTAGAAGACAACAAACCTTAACTCGATTATGTGACCGTCTCGAACTGCCCTTTGAACCCTAGGGTTTGGAGCAGTACGGCGTGCCACATGTGAGGCGTTGGCTTGACCCTTCTACGGCTGGACCGCCACTACTGTGTGACACTCCGGATCTTTTGAACCCTGCTCAAGTGTTGAGCTTTAGTGAATCTTGGGTGCTTGATTGTTCGTTCGAAAACTTTAATACTGTCTGTTTTTCTGGAATGTGATACAATATGTGGAATTCATATGGTTTAGGCATGAAATACGAAATATGTGATATTTCGCATTTATGATGTCTAAAGAGAATCTGGATTCCAAATATTGTAGTTTTACACTTTCTTTTCTGTGACCGTAAGTGTAGTATGTACGATATCGCCGGTTTCGTTGCTATACATCAACGACAATCGGGGTACGCATACTTACTTACGTTGATGATATGTGATATTATGTGTTGCTGAGATATGATGTGCAGGATTGTCGCGATCGAATAGCCGGGGGGTTTTGTGAGATGAGAGTTTTATATTTTCATTCATGTAAATTCAAATGTAATGTAATATTCTTTTATTTGGGGCACTTCCAGGTTGCGGTTGTGTCACCAGTGTTGTATATTATTTACTTTTCCGCATTAGGATGGACCCAAGGAGGGGAGCACAGGTGACCGGGTTCTGGGGTTCAGTGGGAGGCCATCTCGAGGAGTCGAGACCGGGTCTCCTAAACTCCAGGATTGGTAGGGTCACTTTCCGCTCTCGTAGGGGTCCAGGGTGTGGGCTTGGCTATTCATCGCGACTGTGGAATCCGTATTTTCTATTCTGGCTAAATACTAAATACGGACGTCCTAGTATATCCCATGTTATATCTATATTTCTGTTGCCTGTGTTCTGTGATATCTGAGACGAATGACATATTATATATATGATATATAGTAGACGTTGCTTATGTTTTACACCCGCGCTAGTCCTATCCCGGTATGCCGTTAGTTAAGTAACCTAGCGGTGCATAACGGAACATTGCGGCGAATGCGGATGGCATAAGCGTACGTGTTATTTTCGTTTCTTTTCTGTGATTGGCTTAAGGACTTAAATAATGGGATTACATTAATGTGATTAATGTAAAGAAAATAAACCTAAAAAGATGTTGTAGAATCAGATTTGAAAAACTACTCGGCTATTTATGAAAAAGCTATATTTCAAAACTGCGGAGTTTAAGCCACTCCTTTTGAAAACCTTTTTGATTCTACAACGATATCAAGCTCAAAGCGTAAAAGATTTTCTTAAAAATCATCCGCAACCCTCCGTCATTTTAGGAAGTAGAGTACTTAGTATTCGTGCTACGTTTGTTGACCTTAGCCAGGGCGTAGTGTACGGTAGCTAAGTGATGTCTTCCTACAAACGCATATGATGCAGATTAATTAGGACGGGCATATGACTTTGTTGACCTTAGCCAAGGGTCATGTGAACGGGTCTAATTGATCAAGAAATGACGGGTTGAGCTTGACTAGTGCTCGTGATTTGTTGACCTTAGCCAAGGTCACGAGTATTAGGGGTAAAAACCACATCGGGAATTTCAAGTGTTGAAATTTGCAATGAGATTGCATACCTTCCATATGATGGTTGGATCCCGATCCCACTGTGGGCAATAGTTGCTCCTAGGAGAGTTTTACAGTTTACAATTAGCTAACTCATTAGGTGTCTAGAAAGGTGTTAACGGGGCTCCGCCTCTGGGAAAACGAGGTTTACTCTAATTAGGTCCGTGCGAAAGCACGGGGAACCTCCCTCAAAGTACCGACACTGGCCTGGCTGAACGGTTAGCGAAGTTGTAGACTGTAATTAATCCTGGCTAGTTTTTCTTTTTAAGGTTTGAAAGAAAACTTGATAAAAAGCAGTGGGAAACATCGATTAGACAAGATAATAAACCAATCTAATCTGTGCAAGAGCTTTCGCTGAGTGTATTCTTTTCTCTCTCTTAATGGCAGATACCAATGACTGGACTTAAGCTTCTACTAGATAAAAACAAACTGAATGGGACCAACTATAAAGACTGGCTAAGGAATCTGAAAATCGCCTTGACTTATGATAAAGTATCATATGTCCTCACAGCTTCAGCCCCGCCCGTCCCTGGTCCAAAATCCTCAGTTGCGGACATTGAAGTCCGCAAGATATGGGACGCTGACTGTGCCACGGCCACATGCCTCGCGCTTGCATCGATGGATAACACACATCAAAAGCAGCACGAGGACATGGACATTCACGGTATATTGCTCCATACAAAGGAGTTGTATGGGGAGCAATCCCGCGTATTACGATACGAAGCATCAAAGAAACTGTTTCAGATGCGAATGGCCCCTGGCACACCAGTAGGAGACCATGTTTTGAAGATGATAGCTCTTATAGAAGAGCTTGAGGACCTTGGATGGACAATAGACAATGAACAATATATAGATATTATTCTGCAGTCCCTCCCCTCCACCTTTGCTTAGTTCATAGTGAACTTCAACATGCATGGCATGGAGAAGGACCTCCCTGAACTCCTTAATATGTTAAGGAGTGCAGAGAGCACTATAAAGTTAGCAAAAACTCCTGTTATGACTATTGGACAGTCTTCCTCTTCTCGCCCGAAAGCCAAGGCCAAGGGAAAGAAAAAGAAGAAACCCACTAATCCTAAGGGCGGAGTTAAAAAGGTGAAGGGAAAGGGAAAGTCCAAGGCTGGAGACTCGGGGAAAGGCGAATGTTTTCATTGCCACAAGACAGGACATTGGAAGCGCAATTGCACGGAGTATTTAAGTCTCAAGAAGAAGCATGGTGATGCTTCCGCTTCAGGTGCGT
This sequence comes from Agapanthus africanus, assembly GCA_030015575.1. Classification (NCBI taxonomy): domain Eukaryota; kingdom Viridiplantae; phylum Streptophyta; class Magnoliopsida; order Asparagales; family Amaryllidaceae; genus Agapanthus; species Agapanthus africanus. The sequence goes on from CM057345.1 coordinate 364,150,570, forward strand.
TTGTGACTGAAAACTGTTTTTCTATAAACTCTGCTTCCTGGGTATTGGATACCGGTTCAGGTTCTCACATTTGCAATTCTATGCAGGGGCTGAGAAATACCAAGGTTTTGAGGACAGGTGACCATACTCTCCGCGTTGGAAATGGTTCCAATGTACATACAGTCGCAGTGGGAGAGTATCACTTGGGGTTGCCATCTGGATGTATTTTGATTTTGAATCCATGTTATTTTGTACCAAGTATGCTATGTAATATAATATCCGTTTCTTTGTTGGACAATGAAGGGTATAATTTTGTGTTGCAGAACAATGTTATGAACATTCACCTAAATCAAATGTTGGTTGGGTATGGTACACTTAATAACGGAATATATGTCCTAAATCAACACACAGTTTTCAGTATACAACACACTAATAAAAGAAAACTTTCAGAATTAAATGAAGCTTTTCTTTGGCACTGTAGACTTGGTCATATTAACGAAACAAGACTAAACAAGTTACACAAAGATGGATATTTAAATTCTTTTGAATATAAATCTTATGCGACTTGCCAGTCTTGTATCAAAGGTAAAATGACCAAAACTCCGTTTACCGGACACGGAGAAAGAGCTACTCAGCTCCTGGGCCTCATACATAGTGATGTATGTGGGCCTATGTCTACACAGGCTAGAGGCGGTTTTTCATACTTCATTACATTCACTGACGACTTCTCACGATACGGTCATGTATTTTTATTAAAGCACAAGTCCGACGCTTTCGAGAAATTCATTGAATATAAACAAGAAGTAGAAAAACAAACTGGCTTGAGTATTAAGATGCTTCGATCAGATCGAGGTGGTGAGTATCTCAGTACAGAATTTGCAAACTTCTTAAAAGAGAATGGGATTCTCTCTCAGCTTATTCCTCCTTATACACCACAGCACAATGGTGTGTCAGAATGACGGAATAGGACCCTATTAGATATGGTCCGGTCCATGATGAGTGACGCTGAGTTACCGGTCTCGTTTTGGGGACATGCATTGGAGACTGCAGCGTTTCTGCTAAACAGGGTTCCAACCAAAGCCGTGTCTACCACGCCATATGAGATATGGAATGGGAAGTGATTGAAACGAATTCTTGATGTGTAGTATGAAAATAGAATAGAAATCACAACCAAAAATTATTTGACCGCAATCAACTACGGTGTCGGATGTAGTTTGTATGTGAGTGTGGATCGTCCACAGGGAAAGTGTAATCATTCGTCTTTTGATTTAGGTGAGTTGAAACTTTAATGAAAAGAAAACAAACAATTCAAGATTTGTATTTAAAGTTCAAGAAAGAGAAAAAACTAGATCTAAGAAAGCATTAAAAGATAGAATCAAGAATTGATTGTTTAATGATTTTTTCCAAACCAAATCTCAAGAATCGAAATGAGGCTCGTAGGAATCGATCGGATCTATATATGTGATGTAATCTTACAATTACGTATTCTTATCCTTCGATGAATTGATACTAGATCGATGATGATCGATGAGAATTAGAGACTTCTTGTGAAACTAGGGTTTCATCTTATCTCTTGTTCTTTCATTGATATCATTCATATTCTAGCCTCTAGTAAATTCAAGAAACGATCGTAGATCCCTAATTTCGAGCGATCACAATCAAGAAAGCATCGCTACGAAACTAGGTCATCGATTCTTGAACTTGCTAGGGTTTTCAAAACTCGTAGGACTTAAAAATCGTATAAAGATTTGTTACATCATCATTCTAGAATCGTCTCGACTCTTTTACGAGCGGAGTTTTACTCAAACATCACAACAAGAACAACAATTACAAATTGAGATCTAATCATGATGCAAGAATTAAAAGAAAGCAAGATTAAAGAATTTCACCTTTTATTTATATCAACAATTTCATTACATTCGCTCAAGAACTACAAGAGGAAGAATTCGATCGTCGACTTGGCTTCGCTCGTCTCCGTGGATCGCGGATCGGCTTGGATCACTTGCCCGATTGAAGATCGGCTCGGCTCTTAAAAGGTTGAAGGCTTCTCGCTTGATTGGTACTCAAGATCTTGGATTTGGAGTGGAATTAGGGTTAGGGTTTCGCACAAGCCTTATCACGAGACTTGTGGAAGAAGATGATGAAAGAGGGAATTTTAGGAATATTAAAGATTTTTTTCAACCCTTAGATCTAGGCTCCTATTTATAGATAACTAACCCTAGATCTAGGATTTCAAATTCTAAGTTTCCCTCCAAAAGTTTGTTGAGGGAATTCAAATTTCCCTCCAAAAGTTAGTTAGGGGAGAAGCTTCTAGATGTGATTAGTTAGGAGGGAGCTTCTAGAAGAGGATTAGTTTAGGAGCTTAATTAGGATTAGCCTTCCTTAATCTTCTTTTCTGATCTGGCAGTAGCTTCGAGATAGTTCTGGACTTTGAAGTGTCAGAAAGGACTGTGGGACCAGAGCTGAGAATTATGCCCAAATTTTAATCTGCTGACGTGGCAATAGAGCCGCGGTTCCGCGGCGTAAGCCTGTTCCCTCCGCGGATCCGCGGCTGCTTTGAGGAATTGAGCCTTTGTTTCTCTGGTGCTCTCTTGGGCTGATGTATGGGCTTTCTTTTGATGTATAAAATTGTATAATTCCTTCTGAATTTATACCAGATCTGAAATGATTGAATTGGCTTAATGTTGATCAGCTCTTGGGTTTTTCTTCCGTATTCTCCTGCACAGACTCAAGACAAGTGTTGCGCAAATACAGAAATGATGCGATATCATGAAATGCGGTTAATTTCCCTTAAAGTGTCGGTTTAAAAGTCTAATACATGCAATCTCATATTTTGTGACAGGTTTGCTAATATGTAGAATATGAATGCCGAACACTTCTAAATGTATGCAAATGTTAGGGAAATTGCCGGCTAAAATATACAATATTTTCGACTGATCAAATACCCCCAAACTTAATTTCGATCGTCTCGAGCGAATGTTTTATTAAAAAGCGAAGGAGAAAATAAAGAAAGAGAAAAACTAACTAGCACACTTTCGTAGGCAACACGATTGCACTGAGCACGTGCAACAAGCCTTTAAACCTCTAGGTGTCCCTAGTAGGAGGAGTGTTGTCTCCTGAGGGTTTTCAGCGGATTGCACCCACAAAATCCAATAATAAAAGAAAGATCATGAATATTACATTTAAAGAAAAGAATTGTAAAAGAAAAGCCTTGAAAATTAGAGTTTCCAACTAAGCTAGCTTTTCGGTTGTCATGAGCCCTATCTTAATGGTCATGAAAAGATGTCAGAAATCACGTCCTCCCTCAATAAAACATCGTCTTATTCTTCATTCCTATCTTTCTTCCAAACATCGATCATATAACCCTGCGTGTGTGTAAAGACATCCCTACACCCGGAGAATTCAATTCAAGCTATCATACTCTTGCCCGTCAGCCTCAGTAATTTTTTTTTCCGATGAGCTCACACACTTTCATGCGACCGTTAATACTTCTTGAGGTACTAACCGACCGATTACTCATGTGCTTGCTTATTTGGTGTATTTTCCTAATCTTGCACCACCTTAGGTATAGCAGTGACTCCCAGACCAGTTGGCCTTAGGGCACTAGATGAAAAGGCACCCTTGCTATACATTTTTCTTGCCTTCGGTGATAAAAAAACCAGTGTCCATTTTTCTCACCATATATATATTTTTTTTTCATACTTTTGGCTTTAAGACAAGAGCATTTCAAGGTATCCTCTACTATCCCAGGCTTCAAGACGTGTGTAAGTGCGAATAGCAGGGTAGCAACGCTCAAAATGTTTGGCTTCCAGAATAGAAACTATTTTTCAGACTTATTTTTATCCTCAGATTAGTGACTACCTTCATCTTACTAACCCTTGGGACAACGGCTCATAACTACTTATTACTAGTTCGTATAAGAAAAACTTCTAATTTTCTTAGTTTTCTTAAATTTTTCTAATCTCATGGATGTAATTTTTCACCATCTAAACTTTTATTATCTTATTTATATACAAAAAATATTTTTATAGTTTTGAAAATTTTTAAATTTTTATGGGTTTTCGAAAATGTTTTGTGCTTATGCAAATGATATGCAAATGATGCGAAAATAAGCACAAACCTCCCCCAAACTTGTTTTCAACAGTGTCCTCACTGTTGCCTTCTGTTAAATCTCGAAAAACCTGTAAGCTTGGGAGGAATTTATTAGTGGGGGCAAAATATTTAAGTGAAGATCCTCCCCCAAACTTATTTTTGGCTCAAAATTTTATAAACTTATTCTTTTCAAGAGCCAGATAATGTGTACCCCCCCAAACTTATGCAATGTTAATCTTTGAAAATCACAAGAGGGGGTCAAAAATCAGTGGTCGATGCCAAGCTTTGCAAAGACCGAACGTCAACACCAACCATTCGAAAATTTTATCAATGCATTGCTCGGGTTGGTGGAAGAAGAAGTGGGGAAAAGGTAAGTGGTGGAAGAGAATGTGTGTGCGTCTCATATTGGAGAGACGATGCAGTGAATGTGATGGATTACTCGCATTCTTTTTACAATTCAAAAGAAGGGATGGAGGTTCAATTTCATTGATTGGGAGATGATTCATCTCAACACCCGTGTTGTTCAGAAATGCAAGTTTTTCAGCGAAGATTTCCTCAAAAGTTCTATCAATACCCCGAAGAATAATGTCATCACAAGGTGCGGGGTGATCTTCAGACTCTAAAAGCAGTTCATAATCCGTGTTAATTGTTGACCCGGACATCTCGGTGGAAGAGTCCGTATGTGTATGATACATAGTTGGGTCAAACAACAACATATGAAAAGAGTCAAGATCGATATCAGGAGGATCATCAAATTCGCTGCTGTCGACATCCATTAAGTCGACAGAACAGACCTGAGCAGTAGGTTCGGAGGGTACACTTCCCAACTTGTAAATGTTCAGCTCTATTGACCTATTCCCAAAAGATAAGGTCATAGAACCATTACGACAGTTGATTATTGCGTTGGAAGTGGCCAAAAAGGGGCGACCTAAAATCACCGGAATTTGATTCCGTGGGTTCGCTACAGGCTGTGTATCAAGTACAATAAAATCCACAGGAAATACAAATTCCCCGATTTTTATTAACACATCCTCCAGTTTACCCCTAGGTTTGGTGATTGATCGGTCAACCATCTGAAGAGTTATGCTTGAAGGCTTTAACACTCCGATACCTAGTTGCTCATATACCGAGTAAGGAAGTAAGTTAACACTAGCGCCAAGGTCAAGTAACGCACGGTTGATGTGTTTCTCCCCAATAAAAATGGAAATAGTAGGACAGCCAGGGTCCTTACGTTTCCGTGGTAATTGTTGGGGAAAAGCCGTGTCTACAGTACTCGACATGAAGATTTTTTTAGGCACTTGAGTCTTCCTCTTCCTAGTGCACAAGTTCTTAAGAGTTTTTGCATAGGACGGAACTTGTTGAATAGCATCTAGGAGAGGGATGTTGATGTTAACTTCCTTAAACATGTCCACAATCTTCTCCATTTGGGCATCATGTTTCTTGGGCCTCAACCTATTTGGAAATGGAGCTCTATCAATAAGTGTTGGGTCCAACATTTGTGGAGAAGTTTGTGGGGGTGGAAAAGATGAGGTGGGTGGAGGGTTCGAGCCTTTGGGAATACGGAGAATAGGCTCGGAAGAAGAAGGTAGGTTAGACGAAATAGGGTAAGAACTAGAAGTGTGAGTGGAAGTGGAATCCGGGGTGTTAATGATCAATTCATCATTATCAATTTGTTCACCCAAATGATTGTCTAGCACTCTTCCAGATCTCAACGTTGTAAAAGCGTCCACATTAGTGTAATGTGAAGGTCTAGGATCAGGTACGGGTTGAGATGGAAGATTCCCTTCTTCTCTAGCACTTATTTCGGCTGTTATTCGTTCAATTTGTGCTTCCATTGATTTGATATTCTCATTTTGAGTGAGAATGGTCTTTATCATATTATCGATGGAAGATTGAAAACTTGCCGACTCTTGGATGGATTGTTTCATGAAAGTAACCAAGGTTTGCACCAGTGCAGAGATATTATCAGTACCGGCCAATTGCAAAGAGTTTTCATGTAGTGCAAAAGTGTTGGCAGGATTTTGAAAATTTTGTGGTTGGAAGGGGTGCTGACTCAATTGAAGTGGTGGTTGCTGTTGTGGTGGAGGGACCCTTTGAAAATTGTTTAGGATTGGAACCGTGTTTTGAGATTGTGATTGGTTCCAAGAAAAGTTCAGGTGATTCCTCCAATCTTGATTATATGAGGAAGAAGAGGGATAGTTTCCAGGTCCTTGCTGAAGTGAAGCATTAGTGTGACCTTGAAACGGTACATTCAAAGGACATTCTTCCGTCAAATGTGAAGGGTTTGAACAGCAGCCACACACGGTTTTGGGAAGTGTGGATTGGTTTAGGGAGGCTGAGGAGATTTTATTTTCTATAGCGTCGAGTTTCCTTTGTATTGCGGCCATTTCGGCTTTCAAGGTGATGGAAACATCGAGCCGATTGACATCTTCCCTAGGTGGTGGTGGTCTAACACTTTCCCATTGTGATGTGTTTTGAGCTAAATCTTCTAAGTATTTCCAAGCTTCACCATCATCTTTAGATAGGAATTGGCAATGACACATGGTTTCAAGCATCTGTCTAGTAGTGAGATCAACACCCTCATAGATAATTCGACACAAATCCCATCTGGGGATTCCGTGATGAGGGCATTGGATAAGAAGATCCTTGAACCGTTCAAAGCATTTCCAGAATGGTTCATTGGGAAGTTGGGTAAATTTGAAGATTTCGCTCCTAACACGACTGGTCTTGTGATTAGGATAAAATTTCTTAAGGAATGCTGCAACGAATTCGTCCCATGTTGAAATAGAATGTGCGGGTGTGATGTAAAGCCACTTTTCGGCTAAATCGCACAAAGTGAATGGGAGAAGACGTAAACGCAGAGCATCCAAAGACAGTTGTGAATTTCCCATCAAAGCACATACGTTTTCAAATTTGGAAATAAACATGTATGCGTTTTCAGAATCAAGACCATGAAATTTGGGTAATAGTTTGATGAATTGGGGGTTGATTTCAAAATTTTCCCCGATGGAAGGTGGTATAGAAAGACAGGTGGGAAGGGTAACACGTGTAGGATAGCATCTCTCTTGGAGAGAAATGCGTGGAAGATTCTGCGCACCTGCGGGCGGTGGCAGAGTAGTATTAAAGTTTGATGGATTTGGGTCCATCACGGGTGTGGTGTGTGGTGGGGGAGAAGATGAAGAATTACCGACTCTGGGGTCGATAAAAGAAACGCGGACAAGACGGGAAATGGAATCCCGTGTCCAGCCTAACATTGTGCTAAATGGTTGTAGCACAAATGGCAGCGTTGGTATAATTAGAGGAAATGAAGTGTTGGTGTTTGTTTTGAAAAATGATACGGATTTTTTTTAAAAAAAAAATGATGCAACACAACAAATGCAACACACAAAACCCTAATTCTATTGGTCACCTAGGTCAAACTCTAGACCGCTCCTAACTGCCAAAAGACAAGTCGCAGGATAAATCCTCCACTGCCTCTTTGTCTCCCTGTGGCCGGATAAGTGCCAGGTAAGTGGGAAGGTACTCCACTACGTAAGTAGTGGGCCTAATTAAAAACCACTAGCCTTAGACACACTCGCCTTAGGCACCACAAGAAAACTCGGATAAGCAATGAATTACCCACGGCCTTCTCCTGTTCTAATTGAGCGCGACGGTCCTTAGAGTCATCTCTAGATATTTTTTAGTTAATGTGGGTCAATGCGGATGCAAGTTTTGCGATTTTCGGGGCCTAGGAAGGGTAATGAAATCCCCACCTAATTTGAATTTGGTCGTGCCCCTTAAATTTCCGTATTAATATGCAAACAACCAAGAATCAAAAACACGCACAAATTTTATTTTGCTTTTGCGCGCAGCGATTTATTTGCAAAGAAACCTGCAGTAAAATTGTTATTGGAGCAGACAGAGGAGAAGATAAGAAAGTGAGAGACTTACAGAGAAAGTTTGGTGCAGTGAACAGTCCACAGAGGAGCGCGGAACCGCCGCGGATTAGGGTCTTTAGCCGCGGAAGGGCGGCTGTATGTGCTGATCTCTGCACAAAAATTTCTGTCACTGTTCCACTTGAACTGCTTAGCTCTCTGGAATTTTTAGAAAAATTTTATCCAAGCTCCAATGATTCCAGAATTCCTCGCAACAAATCACAACACACGTATTAGAGTTTGTACGAGTTTAGATCTAAAAATTATGATGAAATAAATTGTTCAACTCAAATTTCAAAATACGAACTATTAGCGCACTATCCCCGGCAACGGCGCCATTTGATTGAAACGAATTCTTGATGTGTAGTATGAAAATAGAATAGAAATCACAACCAAAAATTATTTGACCGCAATCAACTACGGTGTCGGATGTAGTTTGTATGTGAGTGCGGATCGTCCACAGGGAAAGTGTAATCGTTCGTCTTTTGATTTAGGTGAGTTGAAACTTTAATGAAAAGAAAACAAACAATTCAAGATTTGTATTTAAAGTTCAAGAAAGAGAAAAAACTAGATCTAAGAAAGCATTAAAAGATAGAATCAAGAATTGATTGTTTAATGATTTTTTCCAAACCAAATCTCAAGAATCGAAATGAGGCTCGTAGGAATCGATCGGATCTATAGATGTGATGTAATCTTACAATTACGTATTCTTATCCTTCGATGAATTGATACTAGATCGATGATGATCGATGAGAATTAGAGACTTCTTGTGAAACTAGGGTTTCATCTTATCTCTTGTTCTTTCATTGATATCATTCATATTCTAGCCTCTAGTAAATTCAAGAAACGATCGTAGATCCCTAATTTCGAGCGATCACAATCAAGAAAGCATCGCTACGAAACTAGGTCATCGATTCTTGAACTTGCTAGGGTTTTCAAAACTCGTAGGACTTAAAAATCGTATAAAGATTTGTTACATCATCATTCTAGAATCGTCTCGACTCCTTTACTAGCGGAGTTTTACTCAAACATCACAACAAGAACAACAATTACAAATTGAGATCTAATCATGATGCAAGAATTAAAAGAAAGCAAGATTAAAAAATTTCACCTTTTATTTATATCAACAATTTCATTACATTCGCTCAAGAACTACAAGAGGAAGAATTCGATCGTCGACTTGGCTTCGCTCGTCTCCGTGGATCGCGGATCGGCTTGGATCACTTGCCCGATTGAAGATCGGCTCGGCTCCTAAAAGGTTGAAGGCTTCTCGCTTGATTAGTACTCAAGATCTTGGATTTGGAGTGGAATTAGGGTTAGGGTTTCGCACAAGCCTTATCACGAGACTTGTGGAAGAAGATGATGAAAGAGGGAATTTTAGGAATATTAAAGATTTTTTTCAACCCTTAGATCTAGGCTCCTATTTATAGATAACTAACCCTAGATCTAGGATTTCAAATTCTAAGTTTCCCTCCAAAAGTTTGTTGAGGGAATTCAAATTTCCCTCTAAAAGTTAGTTAGGGGAGAAGCTTCTAGATGTGATTAGTTAGGAGGGAGCTTCTAGAAGAGGATTAGTTTAGGAGCTTAATTAGGATTAGCCTTCCTTAATCTTCTTTTCTGATCTGGCAGTAGCTTCGAGATAGTTCTGGACTTTGAAGTGTCAGAAAGGACTGTGGGACCAGAGCTGAGAATTATGCCCAAATTTTAATCTGCTGACGTGGCAATAGAGCCGCGGTTCCGCGGCGTAAGCCTGTTCCCGCCGCGGATCCGCGGCTGCTTTGAGGAATTGAGCCTTTGTTTCTCTGGTGCTCTCTTGGGCTGATGTATGGGCTTTCTTTTGATGTATAAAATTGTATAATTCCTTCTGAATTTATACCAGATCTGAAATGATTGAATTGGCTTAATGTTGATCAGCTCTTGGGTTTTTCTTCCGTATTCTCCTGCACAGACTCAAGACAAGTGTTGCGCAAATACAGAAATGATGCGATATCATGAAATGCGGTTAATTTCCCTTAAAGTGTCGGTTTAAAAGTCTAATACATGCAATCTCATATTTTGTGACAGATTTGCTAATATGTAGAATATGAATGCCGAACACTTCTAAATGTATGCAAATGTTAGGGAAATTGCCGGCTAAAATATACAATATTTTCGACTGATCAGGAAGAGACCATCTCTTAAGAGAATTAAGATTTGGGGTTGCCCGGCCTATGTTAAAAAGCAGAATCCGGACAAACTCGAGACACGGTCAGTCATGTGTAACTTTGTAGGATATCCATAAGAATTCTTTGGATATCCATTCTACCACAAAGAGGAACAAAAAGTGTTTGTTTCTCAACATGCCACATTCTTGGAAAAAGAGTTTTTCACAGATAAAGATGATGGCAAAGTGGTGGATCTAGAAGAGGTTCTAGAGACACAAACTACAAATGACGATTTGGTTGAACCGGCTGTTGCAACAGAAACTGAAGAACCTCGGCCACTCCGAAGGTCTAGTAGGACTTCTCGCCCACCGGAGAGGTACTACGGTTTCCTCATTGATGGTGACAGAGAAGACTGTATCATGGATGATGATGATCCTACCAGTTTTCAGCAAGCTATCACGAGTAGAGACTCTGTGAAGTGGCTGGATGTCATGAGATCCGAAATGGAGTCTATGTACACCAACAAAGTATGGACTTTGGACGTTGTACCCCCTGGGGTAAAAGCTGTGGGGTGCAAATGGATCTTTAAAAGAAAGATTGGTGTAGATGGGCAGGTAGAGACCTATAAGGCAAGACTTGTGGCAAAAGGCTTTCGTCAAAGACCAGGTTTGGACTATGACGAAACTTTTTCGCCCGTAGCCATGCTTAAATCCATTCGGATCCTACTTGCTATTGCTGCTCACTACGACTATAAAATCTGGCAGATGGACGTTAAAACAGCATTTCTAAATGGAGATTTAGAAGAATGCGTTTATATGGATCAGCCAGAGGGCTTCATTGACAGTGGGAGCAGCGAGAAAGCATGTAGATTGCTTAAATCCATATATGGGTTAAAGCAGGCATCTCGGAGTTGGAACATCTGTTTCGATGATGTTATCAAAGAGTTTGATTTCATCAAAAATCCAGATGAACCTTGTGTTTATAAGAAGTCTGTAGGAAGAGCTGTCACATTCCTCGTATTGTACGTGGATGACATTCTTCTGATAGGAAATGATATTCCTATGCTACAGTCGGTCAAATCATTCTTATCACTAAGGTTCTCTATGAAGGACCTGGGTGATGCCACATACATCCTGGGCATAAGGATCTATAGGGATAGATCCAAAAAGTTATTGGGATTGTCCCAAACCAGGTACATCAACACCATCCTAAAGAGGTTTAGTATGGAAGACTCTAAGCGGGGTGCCTTACCCGCTTGCCATGGAGTCACTCTCTCCAAGGATTCTTGTCCAAAGACCGATGAAGAGAGAGCTCGCATGAGCATTATACCCTATGCTTCGGCAGTAGGATCTATAAGGTATGCGATGTTATGTACACGCCCAGATATAGCTTATGCACTTAGTGTTGTGAGCAGGTATCAGTCCAACCCAGGGGAGAACCACTGGACAGCTGTGAAGAACATTCTTAAGTACTTACGAAGGACTAAAGAAATGTTCTTGGTGTATGGTAATACAGATCTCCAAATGGAGGCCTTTACCGATTCGAGCTTCCAGAGCGATAAGGATGACAGCAAATATAACTCAGGGTTTGTGTTTACCCTCAATGGAGGGGCGGTAAGTTGGAAGAGTTCCAAACAAGATACCGTTGCAGACTCTACGATGGAAGCTGAGTACATTGCTGCAAATGATGCCGCCAAGGAAGCCGTCTGGATGAAGAAGTTCGTCTCGGAGCTAGGAGTAGTTTCAACCATTATTGATCCAATACCTTTGTATTGTGACAATAATGGGGCGATGGCGTTAGCCAAGGAGCCCAGATCCCATCAGCGGTCCAGACATATCCTGAGGCGCTTTCATTTGATCCGGGAGATTGTAGATCGCCGCGAGATCAAGATTAAGAGAGTTGACACAAAGAACAACGCCGCGGATCCACTCACCAAGGCCCTCCCTCAGCCACATCATGAGCGACTTTTTGAGATGTTGGGTATGAGATACGCCAATAACTGGCCTTAGTGCAAGTGGGAGATTGTTGGATATATGTATGCCCTAGAGGCCATTATGTGATAGTCAATGTATTTATACATGTATATATATTCAGTTTGCATTCTTGCTCGACATGATAGTATGCTATCTGGTTCTTCTTTATCTGACATGTTGATTTGATCATGCTTTTATTCATTCATACATGGTGATAAAGCCCTGAGGATATTGGCTTGACTACTCTGATTATGATGGAGATCATACTAGTGGGACATCTGTAGTCTATAAGCATATCCTGGAACATCCCTAGTCGTAGGTATATCGAGACGGGGCATTGATATACCAGAGTAGACTAGCGTATATGATACTAGACCCATACGATGGGCGATGGATGTTCCCACATTCATCGATGTTTGACATCAAGATCATATACGGGTGCTCAGTGGTGACTGGGTACACTGGACGGACTCATCGAGAACTCCTATATGGAATTATATCTATCGTCGGATAGCAGTTCTCAGGTGACACTGGTACAGGTTAGTCTGTAGACCCGAGATCGTCATGGAGTCTTGTGTGTTCTCCCACTGTACTTTGATTGCCACCCTACCACGGCTCTACTGAGTCGTGCAAACAGGTGGCCGTTGGGTACAGTCCTGAGACACACGAAGGCAATGAGAGATAGGAGGGGTTTCGTCTCTCCCGGTATTGGGAGTTGATGCTGTGCTGTGCCCGACTGGTTATAACAGCAAGTCCCTGGCCAGGGTGGCTGAGATTTGCTGATAAGTGTTATCAGTAGTTTCTCGATCTGTTATAGACCATTCACCGGCACGACTTATTGAGTTATTGGGGTCGACGTGACCATCCCTAGGCTCGATATGCAGCATATCTGACGAAGAGACCGGACTGTATGGTAGTATTGCCGGATGGCTCGACGGGAGTTGTAGCAGGTTCGCTTGTTGTCTTCTGATCGCTCAATACCCGGGTGGCCGTTACGTTTAGCTGACCGCTTACGGCTTGAGGGTATTTGATATGATCATTACCCTCTGCCGGCGTATTGAAGAGTCTTAGAGTCCCACATAGGAGTTACCTAGTCCAGGCGAAAAGTTGTGGTGCGCGTATGCGATATGCGCTTGGACCAGATTAAAATGCAGGTATGGGATACCGTATATTAACTGGGCGGCTTGCTAATGGTCGGGTCATATGTGATATGACCGGATTAGTGAATCAAGTGTTGATTCATCATTAGTTTCTCACTACAAATCCTATCTTGTTTATTTTGGATGTATGCATGCATGTATGCATTCATTCTTGTTCATGCACATATGGATGTGCAAGCACACATGCATACATACATCATTTTATCATGGTTGTTTATACAATGAGAATGGTGGATATATAAGAATTACACCATGATTATTTTTGGATTATTATTGGATTTAAATTAAAGCAAAAGGAAATGAAAAATGGGTTAAATCATTTAAGAGTTTCTACACTCTTCTAAACTCTACCATGCTCACCTAACTTTTAACCCATGGTTTATTTTCTTATTATGCTTTTAACTTAAATCAAATGATATCTTTAAATCTAACCATGGTTGGTTATGAGAAAGAAAAATATATATAGTTATTTTTCTTTTCTCTTTCAAGGATAATTCATTCTCTTCTTCACAAAAGACCACCATCTTCATCAACCTCCATGCTTTGCTCTCTAGTTCTTATAAGAGAGTAAAATACTTATAAAAATAGGATTTTGAAGTGAGATCCATAGCCACAACATCATTCTAATCAAGTTTAGCCGACTTGATTAGAGTGTTCTCTTGGTTTTTCCAAATTTGCTAGCTTGGACGGGAAACTCCGGGTGGATCGTCGTGGATGTAAGAGGACAACAAGAGGACCTTCTTCCAACACCCAAGAGCCTAAGGAGTGAAGCAAAAAGGGGAGCTACAAAGGTTGTAGCCTTCAAACCCTAATCTTTTCTAGCTTAATATTTAATAACCCTAATTTTCTAGGATCGATCCCTTTGCATGTTAGTTTAGCACCTTAAAAATTATAACTTTGGGTCATGTGATGCTTCAAAACTTTTCATAGGGTGCTAGGCTAACCTTACATATATTACATTACATTAACTAATATAAGCTAACTTAAAGAATTTTTTTCTCACTTGATAATACATTGATATATATGTGATATATGTTAATTGTATTATTTTCTTTTGTTACAAGGTATTGTATATGTGATATATAATATTGTAACATGTTAGGGTTACAAATACAACTAGGGTTTAAACCATGTTAGGGTTTTAAACTTGGGTTAACATTTTATTATGGATTAATTCATTTTGGATGGATAATGTTTTGGATAAGCTTTGAGGAAGCTTCATGACATTTTGACAAAGTCCACCCTCTTTGTTTTATCCTTGATTTTTGTTAACCCAACTTTAACCCTAGCCTATGGTTTATTCTCTACATGAGTTAGCTATGACACATATTAAACCATGGTTGCATTTCTAACCTCAACAATAATTCATTCATCACTTTGTTCTTCATCTTCTTCTTGCTCACAAAAGAGCTTGCTTGATTTTTATTTGTGATGAAATAAAGTGAGATAAAGAAAACTAAAGAGAGTAAAATTCCTACTTCATCATCCTCATCTATTCTACCCATTTAGATTAGGGTGTTTACTTCACTAATACCTCATTAGAGAAGTGTGAGCTTGGGTTAGTGTTTCTTCAAGGTAGATCATCTTAGAAAGTGAAGACTTCAAGCAAGATACCTCATTCACCTCATGGAGCGTCTCTAGAGTCCGGGTACTTGATGATCGCAGTGAAGGGACCTCAACTCGGTGCTTATGAAGTGAAGGAACGGACTACAAAGGTTGTAATCCCAAACTCTTAGATGTTAAAGATGTTAACTTGCTAGTTTTGTTTGATTCTCTAGTTAAGATCCTAGGTTTAGGGTTATCTATAATGGCAAAATTTGAAATTGGAATGTGAGATGCCACCCGAAACCTTGCTGTCGTTGTAGGTATCCCAACAGTAGTATCATAGC
This sequence comes from Agapanthus africanus, assembly GCA_030015575.1. Classification (NCBI taxonomy): domain Eukaryota; kingdom Viridiplantae; phylum Streptophyta; class Magnoliopsida; order Asparagales; family Amaryllidaceae; genus Agapanthus; species Agapanthus africanus. The sequence goes on from CM057345.1 coordinate 364,165,721, forward strand.
CTAGATAGAGAATTAGACGAATAAGTGTAGGATTACGAAACCTAAACAACTCCGAAACACCCGATATCAAACCCTAGTTTCTGTCGATTTCAAAATGGACTCTAAAAATTTTTCAAACAAGTGCAGAATCATGTATGAGATAAATAGTGAACATGACCCAAACCTGGACCCATGTGCTCGGATTTTGGCCGAGCACATGTGTAGAAAATCAGAGCAGGCCGGGCTTCCTATGGCTTTTGGGCTCCAGTTTTTGGTCATTTTCTGGTCTCTGGGGTTTGGTACTTCAGGTGTTGTTTATTTTTGCTAAATTTGCATGAGATGTTTATTTACTATAAAGGTAATTCAGAGTGTTTCGTATTCGCAATTATAGCTTTGTTTCGTTTTGTTTTAGACCGTGTTAAAAAGTTCGATCGGATATCAAATACCCACTTTTTCCCTTGCTGAAATTTTTTCAAGAGTTGGATCTTTTTCATAGTTAAAGAACATTCAAATATCGTTCAAGTAACGTGGTGGACCCTCTAGAAGAACGAAAGCTTAACTCGATTATGTGACCGTCAGCACCGCCTCTAAACCTTAGGGTTTATGGTAGTTCGGCGTTGCCACATGTGAGGCGTTGGTTTGACCCTTCTACGGCTGGACCATTGGTACTGTGGCATGTGATGGATGCTTTTAAACTAAGTTCAAGTGAGGGAAATCTTGGGTGTTTGTTGATTCGATCGGAATGTTTAACGTCGTCTAACTTTTTCTGTAATGTGATACAATATGTGGAATTCATATAGTTAGGTATGAAATCCGTAATATGTGATATTTCGGATTTACGATGTCTAAGGTGATTGTGGATTCCAAATGTTTTAATTTTACACTTTTTTTTCTGCGATCGTAAGTGTAATATGTGGTGTATCGCCGGTTTCGTTGCTATACATCAACGACAATTGTGATACGCATACTTACTTACGTTGATGACATGTGATGTTATGTGTTGCTGTGATATGTTATATTGGATCGTCGCGTTTTGAATAGCCGGGGGTTTTATGTGAGATGAGGGTTTTTATTTTTACTCATGTAAAATTCATTGTATGTAATATTCTTTTATTGGGGCACTTCTGGGTTAAGGATGATGTCACCATTGTATATTATTTACTTTTCCGTATTAGGACAGACCCAAGGTGGAGAGCACAAGTAATCGGGTTCTAGGGTCCAGTTGGAGGCCATCTCGAGGAGTCGAGACCGGGTCTCCTAACCCTAGAATTGGGAGGGTTACTTGACGCTCCCGTAAGGGTCCAGGGATGTGGGTTTGGCTATTCATCGCGACCGTGATATCTGTGTTTTATACAGGCTCAAAATAAAACACGGACAACCTAGTATATCCAATATTTCATAAGTTTCTGCTGCTGCTGATATACTGTGATGTGATCATTTTATATGCGTGAGACGAATGCTTTATTATTATATATATATGATATATAAATATTACAGCTTTTGTTTCTTCTGTGATGCTTAGGAAGCTTAATTGATGGGATTCATTAATGAGATTAATGAAAGAAAAGAAACCTAAAAGATGTTGTAGAATCAAATTTATAAAAAGGGTAGCTCTAGGTTTGCTTTGCATAGCAGTATTCCTTGTAGAATATCCAGGACCTTATTCGATAAGGAAAGAGCCGAGATCCACCGGGAGTGAACTCTTTAGCGAAACTAGATGATGCTACAAACTCACGGTTTAGTTTTTGATTGCTTCTATAGTTTTTTCTTTGCACAGCGGTATTTGTGAAATATCTTGCACCTTATTCGATAAGGAAAGAGCCGACGATCCTTTCACCGGGAGTGACCTCTTTAGCAAAACTTGAAAAATCCTCAAAGACACTCCTTTTCAAAATCACTTGTCTCTACAACGATATCAAGTTCTTTACGCTCATGGTTTTCTAAAAATCCTGCGTAGCCCTCCGTCATTTCAGATAAATACTACTTAGTATTCGTGCTGCGTTTGTTGACCTTAGCAAGGGCGTAGTGTACGGTAGCTAATTATTGTTTATCTACTAAAACATGAGATGTGATTGAGTTAGGGTAGTCGTACGACTTTGTTGACCTTAGCCAAGGGTCGTACGGGTGGGTTTAATTCAATCGGGAAATGACAGGTTGAACTTGGCTAACACTTATGATTTGTTGACCGTAGCCAAGGTCATAAGTTGCTAAGGGCAAAAGCATTATCGGGAATTTCAAGAGTTGAAATTTGCAATCAGATTACATACCTTCTATGAGATAGTTGGATCCTGATACCCACTGCGAGTAAGAGTTACTCCTGGGAGAATTTTACACAGCACAATTAGCTGATCAAGTAGGTGTCTAGAAAGGTGTTAACGGGGTTATGCCTCTGGGAAAACGAGGTTTATTTTAATTAGGTCCGTGCAAAAGCATGGGGAAACTCCCTCAAAGTACCAACACAGGCCTGGCCGAAAGATTGGTGACTTGGAAGGTAATTAATCCCGGCTAGTCTTACTTTTTAGGGTTTGAAGGAAGATTTGATGAAAATAGTGGGAGCCATCCTAATTAGATAAGATAATAACTAATCTAATCTTGCAAGAGCATACGCTAAAGTGTTTTCTTCTCTCTCTCTCCAGGTAGCGACCATGTCAGGTCTTAACCAAGATAATAATATGGATGTATTGACCGAACCCGCTTATTATACTGAGCAGGAGAACGTTGGTCCCATTCTTTCTTATAATCGTTATAAGACAGAGCAGGAATTAGGAGAATATCCAGATTCTCACGCCACCCAAACGAAGAACAAGTATGTTGATGCATCTTCTTCGGGTGTGTTAGTTATCGAGAACTGTTTCTCAGTCCACTCTACTTCATGGGTATTAGATACCGGATCGGGATCCCATATATGTAATTTGTTGCATAGGCTACGGAAAGGTAGAGAACTGGGAGAGGGTGATCATTCCATAAGAGTAGGGAATGGTGCAAATGTTGCAGCCAAAGCAGTTGGCAAATATCATCTTGCATTACCAAATGGTAATACATTGATTCTGAACGAATGCTATTATATTCCGACCCTGATATGCAATATTATATCAGTTTCTTTATTGACTAAAGAAGGAGGTAATTTTGTAGTACAGGATAATTGAAGGGTTACCTACGACGGCAGCAAGGTTTCGGAAGGTATCGTCTATGCCAAATTAAAATTTTACGATTTTAGCTAACCCTAACTAGAATCGTTAACTAGAAATAATACAGAATACATATGCAAACACTTTGTAACAAGTAGAAAGGGCGGGAATACGACCTTTGTAGACCGGTCCTTCACTTCAATAGCTCCGTGTAGTAGTCCCCTCCGCTGTGATCGTAAACTCCGGACTCTAGAGAGGCTCCACGAAGAAATGAACGTGCCTGCTTCGATGACTTCGAGGCCAAAGATGATCTACGTCGAGGAGACACTAACTCAAGCTATTCCTTCACTAGGACATGAAATTTTTGAAGAGAACACCCTATACTACATGGCAAGTAGTAGAGGATGATGAAGTACGAAGTGGGCTCACTTTAGAATTGATTTTCTCAAACTTTTTCTCATAACACCATTAGAGCTAGAAAGCTTTTTCATGGAGCTTGAAGAAGAAGAAGAACTCTTGTGAATAATTCATCCAAATGAAAACTTAAGTAACCATGGGTGAGTTAAAGCTATCATGCTTAACTCTTGTAGAAAATTAACCAAGATGTAAGGTTAAGGGTTGGGTTAACTAATATCTCAGGTTATGACAAAAGAGTGGACTTTGTCAAAGTTTCTCCAAACTTCTTCAAGCTTGATAACTTTGACCAAGTTTAACTCTTTTGTTAAATCTTAAGATAATAAATAAACCCTAATTTAACCTAAACATGGTATAAATCTCATACACCCATCTTGTATGTATCATCAAGCATGACACAAACATATGTACACAAATATATATCACATATACACTTATGCACAATAAAGTGAGAAAACAAATCATAAGTGAGCTAATACTAGTTAATGAATGTAATATATCAAATATATAATTATACATTAAATTATTAAATCAACTCTTGATTTAATAATCCGGCTATAACCAACTAATATCATGTGTAACAACTTATCGAATCAACACCTGATCCGATAACCCGGCTATATCGCATACAACCGATCAATGTTACAAATCGCGAGAATAGAATACGGTATCTCATATGTTATCAATCTCGGCCCCGTACACATCACATATGTGCTCCTTCTCCATTTCGCTTGAGCCAGGAAACCTCTGTGTAGGATTCTAAAGACTCGTCAATATGCCGGCAGTAGATGATGATCATATCAAACACCCACAAACCGCAAGCGGTCTGCCAAACATAACGGCCACCCGGGTATTGAGCGATCAGAAGATCAACAAGCAAGCCTGTTCTTACTCCTGCAAATCCAATCAGTAACACTACCGTACAGTCCGGTCTCTTCGTCTGATATGTCGCATATCTCGTCTAGGGGTGGTAAACGTCAGACCCCAGTAACTCGATAAGTCGTGTCGATATGAGGCTCATAACGGGTCGAGAAACTTCTGATAACACTTACCAGTATATCTCTGAAGCAGCATTGGCCATGGACTTCCTGTTATAGCCAATCGAGCACAGCGCAACATCAACTCCCAATACCGGGAGAGACGAAACCCCTCCTATCACTCATTGCCTCCATGTGATTCGGGGCTGTACCCAAAAGCCACCGTTTTGCACGCCCTCTTAGACGTGGTATGATGGAAATCAAAGCACAGTGGGGATCACACAAAACTCTATGACGATCTCGGGTCTACAGACTAACCTGTACCAGTGTCACCAGAGAACTGTCATCTGACGATAGGTATAATACCATCTGGGAGTTCTCGGCGAGTCCGTCCAGTGTACCCGGTCTCCACTGAGCACCCGTATACTGTCTCTGATGTCAAACACCAATGGATATGGGATCATCCATTGCCTATCTACATGGGTCGAGAAGCTATACGCTAGTCTACTCTGGTATATCGATGCCCTGTCTCGATACACCTACGACTAGGAACATTTGAAGGATGTACTTACCGACTACACTGTCCCCACTAGTATGATCTGCATCATAGTCCTGGTAGTCAAGTACTCATCCTAAGGGCTTTATCAACATGTAACATAGAGGCAATCAGAATACATGTTAAGATAAAGTGCAACCAGATAGCATACTATCATATCGAGCAAGAAAGTCCTCCCTATATATGTCCAAGCATCCACTACAATATACATCCTATGTATAGTAATGGCCATTAGGGCATACATATAACTAACAATCTCCCACTTGCACTAGGGCCATTTGTTGTAGTATCTCATACCCAACAATCAGCAGTGGTTGAAGTATCTCTTACTCAACCATTCCATAAAAGTCTCTACTGGGAAATAGGCCTTTGTGAGTGGATCCATGCTGTTGTCCTCTGTGTCTACTCTCCTAACCTCGATCTCCCTGGAGATCATCCATCTCCATGATCAGGTGATACTGCCTAAGAATTTGTCTGTATCTCTGATGGGACAGGGGTTCCTAGGCCAAAGCCACAACTCCATTGTCACACAATGGTAGGAACGAAGTTCATCTCATGAACTTATAAATATATCCAGACTGCCCCATTGGTAGTAACCTTGGTAGCAATGTATCCAGCCTTTATCTTCTAGTTTGCCACGGTATCTAGCTTGGAACTGTTCCAACATACCGTCCCTCCACTGAGGGTAAAGACAATGCATGTGACTGACATTCAGTCATCCTTACCACCCTGGATCCTATCCATTGATTCTCCCCAGGATCGATTGATACCATCACACTACACGTAGTGAGAATCCTAACATCCAATTAGATCTATCTCAAAGATCCAAAACCCAGGATTTAGGAGGTATCACCTTGATCCTATATGGAGAATCCTTGTGATAAGTGGAGACTGACCAAGCGCAGCATAGGATACTCCTTTTCTATCAAGAGTATGTCATCCACGTACAATACGAGGATCACCACCATACTCCCTACTACCTTTTTGTATATACAAGGTTCATCTACCATTTTGATGAAGTCAAATTCTTTGACTACCACATCAAAACAGATGTTCCAACTCCGCGATGCCTGCTTTAACTCATAAAGCAACTTGCACACGTTTCCGCTGCTCCCACTGTCTACGAAGCCCTCTGGCTGTGTACTTATAGACACTCTCTTCTAAATCACTATTTAGAACTGCAGTCATGAGACCCAACCTCCAGAAATCATAGTCATGGTATGTAGCAATGGCAAGTAGGATACGGATGGACTTAAGCATAGACACTAGAAAAGGATTCATCATTATCCACACCTGGTCGATGACGAGAATCTTTTACAACTAGTCTTAGTTTTGAAAGTCTCAACTTTTCCATGTACACCTAGTAATCTTCTCAAGATATACTTGCTCCTGATAGGGATTTACCTTTCAGATAAAGCAACCAGAGTCCATACTTTGTTTGTGTATATGGATTCCATCTCATATCGCTTAGCATCCAGCCATTCTCACATAGTCCCCACTCTTGATGGCCTGCTCGAAACTAGTTGGGTCGTCATCTCATGATGCAATCCTCACTCCCACTGTCAAAGAGAAACCGAAGTATCTCTCAGACGGATGAGGAACCCTACCAGATCGGCAGAGAGGCTGAGGTTCGTTGGGAACTATTGAATCCTTAGGTTCTACAAAATCATCAGCTGCAGTTTGTATAGCTGGAACTCCTTCCAGTTCTACCTCATGACCACTAATATCTTCACAAGAAATTCCCTTTCTCAAAGGTGGCATGCTGAGAAACAAAACACCTTTTGCTCATCAGTGTGGTAAAAGATATTCCCTTGCGAATGCTTGGGATATCCAACAAACTTCCACATACTTGACCTTGCCTCGAACTTGTCCGGATTTTGTTTTTTGACATAGGCCGGACAACCCCAAATCTTAACATCCTTAAGAGATGGGCTCTTCCCATACCATATCTTATATGGAGTGGTAGGCACCTGATTTGGTTGGAACCCTATTCAATAGATATGCAGCTACTTAAGTGCATACCCCCAGAAGAAAATAGGCAACTCAGTAGTACTCATCATAGATCACACCATATTACATAGGATGCGATTGCTCCGCCCCGATACACTGACGTGCTGTGGTGTATGCGGAGGAGTAATGCTGAGAGAGAATCTCATTCTCCTTTAGAATAGTCCAGGATCTCCGTGCTCAAGTATTCTCCACCCTGATCTCATCATAGGACATAATACTTATACACGTTTTGGTTCTCTACTTCTAACTTATATTCTTTGAATATCTCAAAAGGTTCAGACTTGTGTTTCAACAGGAACATATATCCGAATCTTGAGAGATAATCAGTGAATGTAATGAAGTATAAAGAACCTATCCCGGCATGTGTAGACAGGGGAGCTACATACATCATCATGTTTCAGTCCCAAGAGTTCATTAACTCTTTCGCTGTTTCCAATAAACGGAGCTTTGGTCATCTTATCTTTGTGACATGACTATAAAGTTTCACAAGATGTAAATTCAAACTAATTTAAATATGCATCTAAATGTAACTTAGCTAGTCGGCTTGCATTGATATGACCTAGTCTACAATGCCTCAAGAAGGATTCGTTCATTTCTGAACTCTTCATCTTGTGTGTGTTCTGTACGTTAAGAACTGAGGTTTGATTTAGAACGTATATGCTTTTAGATAACGTGCCTGAACCTATCAACTCTTGATATAGGAAATGTTCAAAATATTATCCAACAACACAAAATTATATCCTTCTTTACTAATAAAGAGACTGATATGATGTTGTATATCAGGTTCGGTATCTAATAACATTCGTTCAGAATCAATATATTTGGTAATACAGGGTGATAACTGCCAACAGACTTGGCTGCAACACTTGCACTATTTTTAACTCTTAAAACTTATCACTCGTTCTTAGTTCTCTACCATTCTGTAACCCATGTAACAGATTACATATGTGGGATCCTGATCCGGTATCTCATACCCAGGACGTAAAGGATACTGAGAAAACAGTCCTCTGTAATGAACACACCCGAAGATGATGCATCATCATGCACTTTCTTCGTTTGGGCCGCACGGCAATTCTGGTAACCCCCTATTTCCTACTCGGTCTTATAACAATTATAAGTTGGAGCGGGACCAAAGTTCTTTAGCGCAGTATAACAAGTGGGTTCGGTCAATACATTCGTATTATTATCTTGATTAAGGCGTAACATAGTCGCTACCAGGAGAGAAAGAGAGAAGAAAACACTCAGCGTATGCTCATGCAAGATTAAATTGGTTATTAATATATCTAATCTGGGTGGCTCCCACTGTTTTTGTCAAATCTTCCTTCAAACCCTAAAAGGAAAGACTAGCCGAGATTAATTACACACTACAAGTTCACCAATCTTTCAGCCAGGTCAGTGCCGGTACTTTGAGGGAGGTTCCCCGTGCATTCGTACGGGCCTAATTAAAATAAACCTCATTTTCCCAGGGGCGTAACCCCGTTGACACCTTTCTAGACACCTACTTGATCGGCTATTTGTAATGTGTAAAACCCACCGAGGAGTAACTCTTACTCGCAGTGGGTATCGGGATCCAAATATCTCATAGAAGGTATGCAATCTCATTGCAAATTTCAACACTTGAAATTCCCGATAATATTTTTCCCCTAGTATCCTATGACCTTGATGAAAGCCAACAAACCATAGGCTACTAATCAAGTTCATCCCGTACATTTCCCGATTGAATTAAACCCACCCGCACGACCCTTGACGAATGCCAAATAACGCCGTACGAATACCCTAATCCAATCGCATCGAATGCTGCAGATAAGCACTAGTTAGCTACCGAACACTACGCCTTGACGAATGCCAAACTACCGCAGCACGAATACTAAGTAGTACTTATCTGAAATGACGGAGGGCTACTCAAGCTTTTAAGAAAACCATGAGAGTAATGAACTTGATCTCGTTGTAGAATCAAATGATTTAAATGGAGTGTTTTTTAGGCTTTTACTAGTTTTTCTAAAGAGGTCACTCCCGGTGAAGGGATCGTCGGCTCTTTCCTTATCGAATAAGATACAGGATATTTCACAAATACCACTATGCAAAGCAAAAAACTATAGAAGCAATCAAAAGACAAAACGAGGGTTGTAGCATCTGTCAGTTGTTGCTAAAGAGGTCACTCCCGATGAAGGGATCTCAGCTCTTTCCTTATCGAATAAGGTGCTGGATGTTCTATAAGGAACACCGCTATGCAAAACAACAACTAGAGCTACCTGTTTTTGAAAATTCGATTCCACAACATCTTTAGGTTTCTTTTATTTCATTAATCTCATTAATGAAGTCCCATCAAATTAAGTTACATAAACATCACAGATAAATAAAACGTACGTTTATGCCATCCGCATTCGCTTCGATGTCCCTTTGTGCACCGTTAGGTTAGGTAACTAACGGCAGAGCGGGGCAGTGCTAGCGCGGGTGTAAAATATAAGCAACGTCTATATAATATATCACATATACTATATCCTGTATCTATCTCAACATATCAAATGATCACATCACAGACATCGCAGCAGAAGAACAACATATGAAATATTGGATATACTAGGATTTCCTTGTTTTAAATTAAGCCTGTATAAAACACAGATTCCACGGTCGTGATGAATAGCCAATCCCACACCCCTAGACCCCTACGAGAGCGGCAAGCAACCCTACCAATTCTATAGTTAGGAGAACCCGTCTCAACTCCTCGATACGGTCTCCCACTGGACCCTAGAACCCGGGTACTTGTGCTCCCTGCCTTGGGTCTATCCTAATTCGGAAAAGTAAATAATATAAAATGGTGACATCATCCTCAACCCGGAAGTGCCCCAATAAAAGAATATTACATACAATGAATTTTACATGAATGAAAATGAAAAACTGTCATCTCACATAAAACCCCCGGCTATTCAATCACGACGATCCAATATAACATATCCTAGCAACTCATAACATCATATGTCATCAACGTAAGTAAATACGTGTATCCCAATTGTCGTTGATATATAGCAATGAAACCGGCGATACACCACATATTTCACTTACGGTCGCAGAAAAGAAAGTGAAAACTACAACAGTTGGAATCCACAACCATCTTAGACATCATAAACCCAATGTATCACATACTTTGGATTCCATGCCTAACCAAATGAATTCCTAAGATATCGCATGCCTAACAATTATAAACCCCGCATTTTAGTCTCGATCTCGAAAACACTTTTCAATATCTAGTCGGGTAATTCAACAAGATTCCCGACATCCTGATCGAATGCTCGTCGGAAACTTTAGTAGACGGCCGCACCCCCGATACCGTCGACGAAGTGCACTAAGGCGGAACACCGCTGCCGCGAACAGCCGAATGGATGCTTTTGGCGACGGGGTTCTCCTACAGTCACTTGGTCGGGGCTATGGGGCATGGCTATCTATTATGTTTACCCGGCGAGTATCCACGTAATCTACGTGATTGCGACGAACTTTTGATCTCATCAAAATCCAGTGGCAACCGATCATCTGATATTAAACTGCTAGATTTATAACATTCAAATTAGTTATCTCATAACTACTTGTGTATTCCAAATATCGTATCCCATCACATAATATCCGGATGATGATAAACTCTTCGATCGATTCATCAAAGTCCCACAATTTCCCGACAGCTCAACACTTGAGCCCAGTTTTAGTAATACCCAGAAGATGCCACAGTACATATGAATCAGCCGCAGAAGGGTCAAACCAACGCCTCACATGTGAAACGCTAAACTACCACAAACCCTAAGGGTTCAGTGGTGGTTTTGACGGCCACATAATCGAGTTAAGGTTTACGTTCTTCTAGAGGGTCCACAGAATCACTTGCATGTTTTTCCGAATACGTTAAACTTGGAAAAATGGGTTTTTGACATTCGATCGAACTTTTTAACATTGTCTAGACAGTATGTGAAAACCCGAAACAATGTTAAAACTACGAATACAAAACACTCCGAATTGCCTATAGTGTAATATTATATCATATGTAAAATTAGCAAAAACAAACAACACCTGAAACACCAAACCACAGAACATGGAACATGGAAAAAACTTGGGACCCAGAAGACTTTCCCTGGACGGCCTGCTCGGTTTTGGAGGCCATGTGCTCGGCTAAAATCCGAACACATGGTCCCAAATTTCTTCCATGTTCATCTCTCTGCCCAAATGCCATTTTGCACTTGTTTGAAAAAATTTCTCAAAGCCTTTTAAAATCGACAGAAAGTATGGTTTCACGTTGCAAGTTTCGGAGTTATTTCGGTTTCGTGATTCTAACAAAATCCGTATTTATTCCTAGCATGGCTCTGATACTACTGAAGGGTTACCTACGACGGCAGCAAGGTTTCGGGTGGCATTGTCCTTGCCAAATTAAAATTTTGCCGTTTTAGCTAACCCTAACTAGAATCGTTAACTAGAAATAATACGGAATACATATGCAAACACTATGCAACAAGTAGAGAAAGCGGGAATACAACCTTTGTAGACCGGTCCTTCACTTCAATAGCTCCATATAGTAGTCCCCTCCGCTGCGATCGCAAACTCCGGACTCTAGAGAGGCTCCACGTAGAAATGAACGTGCTTGCTTCGATGACTTCGAGGCCGAAGATGATCTACGTCGAGGAGACACTAACTCAAGCTATTCCTTCACTAGGTCATGAACTTTGTGAAGAGAACTCCCTATACTACATGGCAAGTAGTAGAGGATGATGAAGTAGGAAGTGGGCTCACTTTAAAATTAATTTTCTCACACTTTTTCTCATAACACCATTAGAGCTAGAAAGCTTTTTCATGGAGCTTGAAGAAGAAGAAGAAGAACTCTTGTGAATAATTCATCCAAATAAAAACTTAAGTAACCATGGGTGAGTTAAAGATATCATGCTTAACTCTTGTAGAGAATTAACCAAGGTGTAAGGTTAAGGGTTGGGTTAACTAATATCTTAGGTTATGACAAAAGAGTGGACTTTGTCAAAGTTTCTCCAAGCTTCTTCAAGCTTGTTAACTTTGACCAAGTTTAACTGTTTTGTTAAATCTTAAGATAATAAATAAACCCTAATTTAACCTAAACATGGTATAAATCTCATACACCCATCTTGTATGTATCATCAAGCATGACACAAACATATGTACACAAATATATATCACATATACACTTATGCACAATAAAGTGAGAAAACAAATCATAAGTGAGCTAATACTAGTTAATGTAATGTAATATATCAAATATATAATTATACATTAAATTATTAAATCAACTCTTGATTTAATAATCCGGCTATAACCGACTAATATCATATGTAACAACTTATCGAATCAACACCCGATCCGATAACCCGGCTATATCGCATACAACCGATCAATGTCACAAATCGAGAGAATAGAATACGGTATCTCATATTGTATCAATCTCGGTCCCGCACATATCATATATGTTCTCCTACTCCGTTTCGCTTGAGCCAGGAAACCCCTGTGTAGGACTCTAAAAACTCGTCAATACGCCGGCAGTAGGTGATGATCATATCAAACACCCACAAGCCGCAAGCGGTCTGCTAAACGTAACGGCCACCCGGGTATTGAGTGATCAGAAGATCAACAAGCAAGCCTGTTCGTACTCCTGCGAATCCAATCAGTAACACTACCGTACTGTCCGGTCACTTCGTCTGATATGTCGCATATCTCGTCTAGGGGTGGTAAACGTCAGACCCCAGTTACTCGATAAGTCGTGTCAATATGAGGCTCATAACGGGTCCAGAAACTACTGATAACAGTTACCAGTATATCTCTGAAGCAGCCTTGGCCAAGGACTTCCTGTTATAGCTAATCGAGCACAACGCAACATCAACTCCCAAAACCGGGAGAGATGAAACCCCTCCTATCGCTCATTGCCTCCATGTGATTCGGGACTGTACCCAAAAGCCTCCATTTTGCATGCCCTCTTAGACGTGGTATGATGGAAATCAAAGCACAGTGGGGATCACACAAGTCTCTATGACGATCTCGGGTCTACAGACTAACCTGTACCAGTGTTAAGAGAACTACCATCTGTCAATAGGTATAATACCATCTGGGAGTTCTCGGCGAGTTCTTCCAGTGTACCCAGTCTCCACTGAGCACCCGTATACTGTCTCTGTTGTCAAACACCAATGGATGTGGGATCATCCATCGCCCATCTACATGGGTCGAGAAGTTATACGCTAGTGTACTCTGGTATATCGATGCCCTGTCTCGATACAGCTACGACTAGGAACATTTGAAGGATGTACTTAGCGACTACACTGTCCCCTCTAGTATAATCTGCATCATATCCTGGTTGTCAAGTACTCATCCTAAGGGCTTTATCAACATGTAACATAGAGGCAATAAGAGTACATGTTAAGGTAAAGTGCAACCAGATAGCATACTATCATGTCAAGCAAGAAAGTCATCCTTATATATGTCCAAGCATCCAACAATATATATCGTATGTATAGTAATGGCCTCTAGGGCATACATATAACTAACAATAATATTATGAACATCTTCCTGAATCAAAAGTTGATTTGATCAGGCTCGCTAAATAATGGCATATATGTTCTGAATCAAACTACAGTCCTTAATGTACGAAACACACACAAGAGGAAGAGTTCAGAAATGAACGAATCCTTCTTGTGACAATGTAGACTTGGTCATATCAATGCGACACGACTAGCTAAGTTGCATAAGGATGGATATTTGAATCCGTTCGAATTTTCATCTTATGACACTTGCAAGTCATGTCTCAAAGGCAAGATGACCAAAACTCCGTTTAGTGGACACGGATAAAGAGTTACTGAACTCTTGGGGCTGATACATAGTGATGTATGTGGTCCCATGTATACACATGCAAGGAACGGTTCCTCGTACTTCATTACATTCACTGACGATCTCTCAAAATATGGACATTTGTTCCTGTTGAAACACAAGTCTAAAACTTTTGAGAAATTCAGAGAATTTAAGAACGAAGTCAAGAACCAAATAGGAAAAATATTAAGATCCTTCGATCTGATCGAGGAGGAGAATACTTGAGCAACGAGTTCCTGGACTATCTAAAAGAGAATGGGATTCTCTCTCAGCTTACTCTTCCTTATACACCACAGCACAATGGTGTATCGGAACGGAGGAATCTCATCCTATTAGATATGGTGCGCTCTATGATGAGCACTGCTGAGTTGCCTATTTCCTTTTGGGGGTATGCGCTTGAAACATCCGTATACCTATTGAATAGATTTCCAACTAAATCAGTGCCTACCACTCCATATGAGATATGGAATGGGAAGAGACCATCTCTTTAACGAGTTATGATATGGGGTTGTCCGGCCTATGTTAAAAAGCAAAATCCAGACAAGCTCGAGGCAAGATCAGTTCTTTGCAAGTTTGTGGGATATCCAAGCAATTCGTATGGATATCTATTCTACTATACCGAACAACAAAAAGTGTTTGTTGCTCAACATACCACCTTTTTAGAAAAGGAATTTCATTCTAAAGAAATTAGTGGCGATGAGGTAGAGCTGGAAGAAGTTCCAGCAACACAAAATGCAACTGAAGATTTAGTGGAACCAGAGGATTCAGTAGTTCCAGACGAACCTCAGCCTCTCCGCCGATCTAGTAGGGTTCCTCATCCACCTGAGAGATACTACGGTTTTCTCATAGACGGTGGAAGCGAGGATTGCATCATGGAAGATGATGACCCGACTAGCTTCGAGCAGGCCATCACGAGTGGAGACTCTGTGAAGTGGCTGGATGCAATGCGGTCTGAGATGGAATCCATATACACTAACAAAGTATGGACTTTGGAAGTTGCTCTTGAAGAGGTAAACCCATTGTTAGAAAATGGATCTTTAAGAAGAAACTTGGTGTAGATGGAAAAGTTGACACTTTTAAAGCTAGACTTATTGCAAAGGGTTTTCGTCAACGACCAGGTGTGGATTATGATGAAACCTTTTCTCCGGTGGCTATGCTTAAGTCCATCCGGATCATGCTTGCCATTGTTGCATACCATGACTACGAAATCTGGCAGATGGATGTTAAAACCGCCTTTCTAAATGGTGATTTAGAGGAGTGCGTGTACATGACTCAGCCAGAGGGCTTCGTAGATAGTGGGAGCAGCGGAAAGGTGTGCAAGCTGCTTAAATCCATTTACGGGTTAAAGCAGGCATCACGGAGTTGGAACATCTGTTTCGATGTAGTAGTCAAAGAGTTTAACTTCATCAAGAACGTAGATGAACCTTGTATCTACAAGAAGGTTGCAGAGAGTAAGGTTGTCTTCATCGTATTGTACGTGGATGACATACTCTTGATAGGAAATGATGTTCCTATGCTGCACTCGGTCAAGCTCTTCTTATCACATAGATTCTCAATGAAAGATCTAGGTGATGCCTCCTGGATTTTGGGGATTAAGATCTATAGAGATAGATCTAAACGGATACTGGGATTGTCCCAATCCAGGTACATTGACACCATACTAAAGAGGTTTAGTATGGAAGAATCCAAGTGTGGTAACCAACCTACGATCTCTGGACTCACTCTCTCCAAAGAGATGTCTCCAAAGACTGATTTGGAGAGAGCTCGCATGCAAGGGATACCCTATGCTTCGGCAGTAGGCTCTATTATGTACGCGATGCTATGTACCAGACCCGATGTAGCATACTCACTAAGTGTAGTGAGTAGGTATCAATCAGATCCAGAGGAGAGTCGCTGGACAGCTGTAAAGAACATTCTCAAGTACTTGAGAAGGACTAAGGAGATGTTCTTGGTGTATGGTAACGGAGAACTCCAGGTGGAGTCCTTTACCGATTCAAGCTTCCAAAGTGATCAGGATGACTCTAAGTCGCACTCGGGATTTGTCTTTACCTTAAATACAGGGGCGGTTTGTTGGAAGAGTTCCAAGCAAGAAACAGTGGCAGACTCGATGATGGAGGCTGAATACATCGCTCCCAACGATGCTGCCAAAGAGGCTGTCTGGATGAAGAAGTTCATCACTGAACTTGGTGTGGTTCCATCCATTGAACATCCAATACCTTTGTATTGCGATAACAATTGAGCTGTGGCTTTGGCCAAGGAACCCAGGTCCCATCAAAGATCCAAGCAAATTCTGAGGCGGTATCACCTAATCCGGGAGATAGTTGATCGCCGCGAGATCGAGGTCAGGAGAGTTGACATGAAGGACAACACTGCGGATCCACTCACGAAGGCCATACCCCAGATACAATTTGAGAGACTCTTTGGAATGTTGGGTATGAGATACTACAACAGCTGGCCTTAGTGGAAGTGGGAGATTGTTAGTTTTATATATGCCCTAGAGGCCATTGTTGCACATATGATGTATATTGTAGTGGATGCTTGGATATATATAGATATGACTTTCTTGCTCAACATGATAGTATGCTATTTGGTTTCACTTTATCTTAACATGTTGACTTGTATTGGTTTACTGTCTTACTCTCACATGTTGATAAAGCCCATAGGATATGTACTGGACTACTAGGATTATGATGCAGATTATACTAGTGGGGCCAGGGTAGTCCAAGAGTACATCTTATAACTGTTCCTAGTCGAGGGAGTATCAAGACAGGGCATCGATACTCCATAGTAGACTAGCGTATACGCATCTTGACCCATATGATGGGCGATGGATGATCACATATCCATCAGTGTTTGACATCAAAGATGGTGTACGGGTGCTCAGTAGAGACTGGGTACACTGAACGGACTCCCCGAGAACTCCTAGATGGTATTATACCTATCGTCAGATAGCAGTTCTCTGGTGACACTGGTACATGTTAGTCTGTAGACCCGAGATCGTCATAGAGTCTTGTGTGATTCCCACTGTGCTTTGATTTCTACCTTACCGCGTTCACGAGAACGTGCGAAACGGTGGCTTTTGGGTACAGTCCCAATTCACATGGAGGCAATGAGCGATAGGAGGGGTTTCGTCTCTCCCGGTATTGGGAGTAGATATTGCGCTGTGTTCGATTGGCTATAAATGGAAGTCCTTGGTTAGGGATGTTATGGAGATTTACTGGTAAGAGTTATCAGTAGTTTCTCGACCCGTTATGAGCCTCACATCGACACGACTTATCAATTACTGGGGTCTAACGTTTACCACCCCTAGACTGGATATGCGACATATCAGACAAAAAGACCGGACTGTACGGTAGTGTTACTGATTGGATTCACAAGACAATGTACAGGCTTGCTTGTTGATCTTCTGATCGCTGAATACCCGGGCGGCTGTTACATTTAGCTGACCACTTGCAGCTTGTGGGTTTTTGATTTGATCATCACCTACTGCCGGCGTATTGACGATTCTTTAGAATCCTAGCCAGAGGTTTCCTGGCTCAGGCAAAACGGAGTAGGAGCATATATGAGATATGTGCGGGACCTAGAATAATGTGAGTATGTGATACCGTATTTGATTCTCGCGATATGTGATATCGGCTGGGTATATGTGATATAGCCGGGTCATCGGATCAAGTGTTGATTCGATGAACTGATACAGATTATATTAGTCGGTTATTTGCAAAATAGCCGGATTATCGGATCAAGTGTTGATTCGATAATTTAATGTATAATTATATTTTGGATATATTATATTACATTAACTAATATAAGCTAACTTAAAGATTTTTTTTCTCACTTGATAATACATTGATATATATGTGATATATGTTAATTGTATTATTTTCTTTTGTTACAAGATATTGTATATGTGATATATAATATTGTAACATATTAGGGTTACAAATGCAAGTAGGGTTTAAACCATGTTCGGGTTTTAAACTTGGGTTAACATTTTATTATGGATTAATTCATTTTGGATGTATAATCTTTTGGATGAGCTTTGAGGAAGCTTCATGACACTTTGACAAAGTCCACCCTCTTTGTTTTATCCTTGATTTTTGTTAACCCAAATTTAACCCTAGCCTATGGTTTATTCTCTACATGAGTTAGCCATGACACAAATTAAACCACGGTTGCATTTTTAACCTAAAAAATAATTCATTCATCACTTTGTTCTTCATCTTCTTCTTGCTCACAAAAGAGCTTGCTTGATTTTTATTTATGATGAAATAAAGTTAGATAAAGAAAAGTAAAGAGAGTAAAATTCCTACTGTAGGGTTCCTAGGCACTCTCAAGAGGTCTCACAAGGCATCAACCATGCCAATTTCAAAAATTACGGTGCCGAGAAACCCTAAACTTCGGATCGTTTGCTAGAAAACTAGACGAAAAAGCTAACTAGTTAACACTTAACTATGAGAATACGGATATACAACCTTTGTAGATCCGGTGCTCCACCTCCACGGCTCCGCAATGAAGTCTCCTCGCTGTCCAAGACGGATCCCGGGCTCTAGCGTCGGCTTCATCGGAGAATGGACGGGCTAGGTCATCGACAATGTGCCGAAGATGATCTACGTCGAAGCATCACTAGATCAAGCTCCACCTTCACCGAGCCTTGAAAACTTGTGAAGGAAACACACTCTACTACTTGGCAAGAGGTAGAGGATGAAGAAATAGGAAGTGGGTAGACTTTAGAATTGGATTTCTCACTTGTTTCATCAATCCGCCATTGATGAAGAGAGCTTTTCTTCTTTTAAGAAGATGAAGAAGAAGAAGCTAATGATATGATAAGTTAATTAAAAAGAAAAGAATAATCAAACCTTATTATAATGTTAACTATGGTAATGTGTAGAGAATCAATCATGGTTAAAGGAATGGTTAGGGTTAAGGATGAGATAAGAATGGTGGACAAAGTCAAAGCTTCATGAAGCTTCAACTAAACAACAAAAAAAGCCACCATTCTTTTCTCTTTTCCATTTATTTTCCAAAATGTATAAACAACTAAATAAATGAATAAATAAGTAATGGAAAAATAAAACCCTAATTATATGTTTAACCATGGTTTAATTCTTTACACTTAACCAAGGAAACATGTATCATCAAACATGATACAAGCATGTGCACAAAATCATATCACATATATAATGCGCACATCCGAGCGAGAAAATCCATTTAAAGTGAACCGATACTAGTTAATGCAAATTAATATATCAAATATATAATTATACATTAAATCATTAAATCAATACTTGATTTAACGATCCGGTCATATCGCATATAACCGACTAATATCCTTTGTATCGGCTTATCGAATCAACCTTTGGTTCGATAACTAGGTTATATCGCATATAACCAATCGATACATTCATCGCGAGAATAGAATACGGTATCACATACACGCATTATTCTCGGTCCCGCACATATCTCATATGCGCTCCTATTTCGTTTCGCTTGAGCCAGAAAACCTCTGTGTAGGACTCTAAAGACTCGTCAATACGCCGGCAGCAGGTGATGATCATATCAAACACCCACAAGCCGCAAGCGGTCTGCTAAACGTAACGGCCACCCGGGTATTGAGCGATCAGAAGATCGACGAGCAAGCCCGCTCACACTCCTGTGAATCCAACCAGTAACACTACCGTACAGTCCGGTCTGATCGTCTGATATGTCGCATATCTCGCCTAGGGGTGGTAAACGTCAGACCCCAATAGCTCGATAAGTCGTGTCGATATGAGGTCTATAACACTTCGAGATACTACTGGTAACACTTACCAGTAAATTTCAGCAACCCTGGCCAGGGATTTCCTGTTATAGCCAATCGAACACAGCGCAACATCAACTCCCTATACCGGGAGAGACGAATCCCCTCCTATCGTTCATTGCCTCCATGTGACTCGGGACTGTACCCAAAAACCACCGTTTTGCATGCCCTCTTGGACGTGGTAAGATGGAAATCAAAGCACAGTGGGAACCACACAAGACTCTATGACGATCTCGGGTCAACAGACTACTCTGTACCAGTGTCACCAGAGAACTGCCATCTGACGTGAGGTATAATACCATCTGGGAGTTCTCGGCGAGTCCGTCCAGTGTACCCAGTC
Source organism: Agapanthus africanus (assembly GCA_030015575.1). Classification (NCBI taxonomy): domain Eukaryota; kingdom Viridiplantae; phylum Streptophyta; class Magnoliopsida; order Asparagales; family Amaryllidaceae; genus Agapanthus; species Agapanthus africanus. The sequence continues at coordinate 364,185,777 of CM057345.1, forward strand.
TCTACTGAGCACCCGTATATCATCTCTGATGTCAAACACCGATGGATATGGGATCATCCATCGCCCATCTGTATGGGTCGAGAAGGTATACGCTAGTCTACTCTGGTATATCGATGCCCCGTCTCGATACACCCACGACTAGGGATTTTGAAGGATGTACTTATGGACTACCATGTCCCCACTAGTATGATCCGCATCACAGTCCAGGTAGTCAAGTATACATCCTAAGGGCTTTACCAACATGTGACAGAGAGACAATCAGTATACACGTTAAGGTAAAGAGCAACCAGATAGCATACTATCATGTCGAGCAAGAAAGTCCTCCCTATATATGTCCCAGCATCCACTACAATATACATCCAATGTACAGTAATGGCCTCTAGGGCATACATATAACTAACAATCTCCCACTTGCACTAGGGCCATCTGTAGCAGTGGTTGTAGTATCTCATACTAGACCATCCCATAAAAGTCTCTCTCTGGGAAAAGGCCTTTCGTGAGTGGATCCGCTGTGTTTTTCCTCTGAGTCTACTCTCCTAACCTCGATCCCTTGGAGATCAACCATCTCCATGATCAGGTGATACTGCCTTCGAATATGTCTGGATTACTGATGGGACGGACGTTCCTTGGCTTAAGCCACAACTCCATTGTCACACAATGGGAGGAACATGGTTCATCTTATGAACCAATATACACCCAAACAGCCTCTTTGGTAGCATCTTTAGTAGCGATGTATCCTGCCTTTATCGTCTAGTATGCCACGGTATTTAGCTTGGAACTCTTCCAACATACCGTCCCTTTACTGAGGGTAAAGACAATGCCTGCGACTGACATTCAGTCGTCTTTATCACCCTGGAATCCTTCCAGTGATTCTCCCCAGGATCGATTGATACCATCTCACTACAACTAGTGAGAATCCTAACATCCAATTAAATCTATCTCATAGATCCAAAACTCAGGATTTAGGAGGTATCATTTTGATCCTATGTGGAGAATCATTGTGACAGACGGAGATTGATCGAGCGTAGCATAAGAAAACTCCTTTCTTATCAAGAGTATGTCATCCACGTACTCTACGAGGATCACCACCATACTCCCTACTACCTTTTTGTTTATACAAGGTTCATCTACCATTTTGATGATATCAAACTCTTTGACTAATCCATCAAAACAGATGTTCCAACTCCGCGATGCCTGCTTTATCCTATAAAACATCTTGCACACGTTTCCGCTGCTCCCACTGTCTACGAAGCCCTCTGGCTGTGTACTTATAGACGCTCTCTTTCAAATCATCATTTAGAAAAGCAGTCAAGACACCCAACCACCAGATATCGTAGTCATGGTATGTAGCCGTGGTAAGTAGGATCTGGATGGACTTAAGCATAGATCCTTAGAAAAGGATTCATCATAATCCATGCCTGGTCGATGACGAAAACCTTTAACAAGTCAAGCTTTGAAAGTCTCAACTCTTCCATGTACACCAAGTAATCTTCTCAAGATATACTTGCTCCTGATGGGGATTTAACCCTTCAGATATAGCAACTAAAGTCCATACTTTGTTGGTGTATAAGGATTCCATCTCAGATCACTAAGCATCCAGCCATTCTTAAAGAGTCTTACTCCTGATGGCCAGCTCGAAACTAGTTGGGTCATCATCTCATGATGCAATCCTCGCTCCCACTTTCATAGAGAAACCGAAGTATCTCTCAGGTGGGTGAGGAACCCTACTAGATCGGCGGAGAGGCTGAGGTTCGTTGGTATCTACTGAATCCTTTTTGGTTCTACCAAATCATCTGCTGTTGTTTGTATAGCTGGAACCTTTCCAGTTCTACATAACAAACCATGCCTCGAGCTTGTCCGGATTTTGCTTTTAGACATAGGCCAGACAACCCCAAATCTTAACCAACTTAAGATATGTGCTCTTCCCTTTCCATATCACATATGAAGCGGTAGGCAACTGATTTGATTGGAACCCTATTCAATAGGTATGCAGCTTCTCAAGTGCATAACTCCCAAAAGGAAATAGGTAACTCAGCAGTACTCATCATAGAGCACACCTTATCATATAGGGTGTGATTGCTCCACCCCGATATACCATCGTGCTATGGTGTATACGGAGGAGTAATGCCGAGAGAGAATCTCATTCTCCTTTAGAATAGTCCAGGAATTTCGTGCTCTAGTATTCTCCTTCTTGATCACATCAAAGGACATAATACTTATACCCGTTTTGGTTCTCTACTTCTAACTTATATTCTGTGAATATCTCAAAAGGTTCGGACTTATGTTTCAACAGGAACATATGTCTGAATCTTGAGAGATTATCAGAGAATATAACGAAGTACAAAGAACCAGTCCTGGCATGTGTAGACAGGGGACCTACATACATGAACATGTATCATCCCAAGAGTTCACTAACTCTTTCTCTGTTTCCAATAAACAGAGCTGTGGTCATCTTATCTTTGTGACATGACTGGCGAGTTTCACAAGATGTAAATTCAAACTGATTTAAATATGCATCTAAATGTAACTCAGCCAGTCGTGTCGCATTGATTTGACCTAGTTTACAATACCTCAAGAAGGATTCGTTCATTTCTGAACTCTTCCTCTTGTGTGTGTTCCGTATACTAAAGAACTGTAGTTTGATTCAACAACAATGCTTTTAGATAACGTGCCTGATCCGATCAACTTTTGATATAGGAAATGTTCAAAACATCATCCAACTATACAAAATTTTATCATTTCTTTACTACTAAAGAGACTGATATGATTTTGTATATCAGGTTCGGTATCTAATAGCATTTGTTCAGAATCAATGTATTTGTAATACAGGGTGACAGTGACCAACAGACTTGGCTGCAACATTTGCCCCGTTTTCTGCCTCATGAAACTTATCACCCGTTCTCAGTTCTCTACCTTTCTGTAGCCCTATGTAACAGATTACATATCTGGGATCCTGATCTGGTATCACATACCCAGGACGTAAAGGACACTGAGAAACAGTTCTATATAATGAACACACCCGAAGATGATGCATCATCATGCACTCTCCTCGTTTCGGCGGCACGGGAAATCTGGTATTCCCCAATTTCCTGCTCTGTCTTATAACAATTATAAGTTGGAGCGGGACCAACGTTCCCCAGCTCAGTATAACAAGCGGGTTCGGTCAATAATCCGTATTATTATCTTGATTAAGGCGTGATATGGTCGCTACCAGAAGAGAGAGAGAAGAAAACACTCAGCGTGCGCTCTTGCAAGAATAGATTGGTTATTATTTTATCTAATCAGGATGGCTCCCACTGCTTTTTATCAAATCTTCCTTCAAACCCTAAAAGGAAAGACTAGCCGGGATTAATTACACACTACAAGTTCGCCAATCTTTCAGCCAGGCCAGTGTCGGTACTTTGAGGGAGGTCCCCCGTGCTTTCGCACGAACCTAATTAATGTAAACCTCGTTTTCCCAGAGGCGTAACCCCGTTGACACCTTTCTAGACACCTACTTGATCGGCTAATTGTAATGCGTAAAACTCTCCCAGGAGTAACTCTTACTCGCAGCGGGTATCGGGATCCAACTATCTCATAGAAGGTATGCAATCTCATTGCAAATTTCAACACTTGAAATTCCCGATAATATTTTGCCCCTAGCTCGCTATGACCTTGACGAATGCCAAACAACCCATAGTCCACTAGTCAAGTTCAACCCGTACATTTCTTGATCGAATTAAACCCACCCGCACGACCCTTGACGAATGCCAAACAACGCCGTACGAATACCCTAATCCAATCGCATCATATGCTCAAGCAGATATATACTAGTTAGCTACCGTACACTACGCCTTGACGAATGCCAAACTACCGCAACACGAATACTAACTAGTACATATCTGAAATGACGGAGGGCTACGACAGGTTTTTCTGAAAACCTATTGCGTAATGAACTTGATATCGTCGTAGAATCAAATGATTTTAGAAATGGAGTGTTTTTGAAGCTTTTCTAGTTTTGCTAAAGGAGTCACTCCCGGTGAAAGGATCGTCGGTCCTTTCCTCGTCGAATGAGGCGCGGGATATATCATATATATCACTGTGCAAAGCAAAAACACTTAAAAGCAATCAAAAGACAAACCGAGTGTGTAGCATCTTCCAGTCATTGCTAAAGGAGTCACTCCCGGTGAAGGGATCTCGGTCCTTTCCTCATCGAATAAGGTGCAGGATATATCACATATACCGCTGTGCAAAGCAAGAACTGTAGCTACCTTTTTTATTTTGAAATTCGATTCTACAACATCTTAGGTTTCTTTTCTTTCATTAATCTCATTAATGAAGTCCCATCATTTAAATTACCTAAACATCACAGATAAATACGACGTACACTTATGCCATCCGCATTCGCCTCGATGTCCCCTCGTGCACCGTTAGGTTAGGTAACTAACGGCAGAGCGGGACAGGGCTAGCGCGGGTGTAAAACATAAGTAACGTCTATATAATATATCATATATACTATATACTGTATCTATCATAGAACATCACATGATCACATCACAGATATCGCAGCAGAAGAAACATATGAAATATTGGATATACTAGGACGTCCGTGTTTTCAATACGAGCCAGTATAAAACACGGATTCCACGGTCGTGATGAATAGCCAAACCCACACCCCCTAGACCCCTACGAGAGCGGAAGCAACCCTACCAATTCTAGAGTTAGGAGACCCGGACTCGACTCCTCAAGTTGGTCTCCCACTGGACTCCAGAACCCGGTTACTTGTGCTCTCCTCCTTGGGTCTATCCTAGTGCGGAAAAGTAAATAATATACAAGAGGTGACAACTTCCGCAACCTGGAAGCGACCCAATAAAAGAATATTACATACAAGTTTTTACATGAATTAAAATGAAAAACACTCATCTCACATAAAACCCCCGGCTATTCAAACACGACGATCCAATATAACATATCCAGCAACACATAACATCACATGTCATCAACGTAAGTAAATATGTGCATCCCAATTATCGTTGACATATAGCAACGAAACCGGCGATATCACATATTACACTTACGGTCACAGAAAAGAAAGTGTAAAACTACAACAGTTGGAATCCGCAACCTGCATAAACATCGCATGCCTAATCAAATGAATTCCTTAGACATCGCATGCCTAACAATTATAAACCCCGCATTTTAGTCTCAAAATCGAAAACACTTTTCAATATCAAGTCGGGCAATTCAACAAGATTCCCGACATCCTGATCGAATGCTCGTCGCAAACTTCAGTAGACGGCCGCACCCCCGTTACCGTCGACGAAGTGCACCAAGGCGGAACACCGCTACCGCGAGCATCCGAACGGATGCTTTCGGCGACGGGGTTCTCCTACAGTCACTTGGTCGGGGCTATGGAGTGAGGCTGTCTATTAAGTTTACCCGGCGAGTATCCGCGTACGCTACGTGATTGCGACGGACTTTTGATCACATCAAAATTCCGTGGCAACCGATCAAGTGAGACTAAATTGCTATGTTTATAACATTCATTCAGTTATCTCATAACTTCTTGTGAATTCCAATTATTGTATCCCATTCCAGATAATTAGAAAATGTTAAACTTTCCGTTTGAACATTCGAACACCCAAGTTTTCCCGATACAGATCAACACATGAAATAAGTCTAACAACATTCAGTTCGTGCCTCAGTACCGACGGTCCAGCCGTAGAAGGGTCAAGCCAACGCCTCACATGTGGCACGCCGTACTGCCCCAAATCCGAAGGTTCAAAGGGCAGTTCAAGACGGTCACATAATCGAGTTAAGGTTTGTTGTCTTCTAGAGGGTCCATCGAGTTACTTGCACTACTTAGAACGTCGTTAAACTACGGAAAAATCCAACACTTGGAAATTTCCCGACAGGGGAAAAATTGGGTATTTATATCCGGTCGAACTTTTTAACATGTTCTAATATTTATCCGGAAAGCCACATAGACAAAATTTGATACTCCGATCGAAACACCGAATCCCCAAAATAATCCCAGAAAATAGAACTCTGGAAAATTATTAAAAACATCCAGAACACACAAGAAACACCAACAGAAACAACTGAAGAAAACACACATCCTGATCATCACAGACGGCCGCGGAACCGCCGCAAAAGGGGGGTCAACGCCGCGGTTCCGCGGCCGTACTGTTGAGTTAGGTTGTCGTTTTCTCCAGTTTTTCTAAGAATTTTCTGCACATTTCTCTGCATATTTTTAATTCCAAAAAATCCACAATTTACAGAAATGTCCAGAGAGCATGTTAAGGGTTTGGGTTTCGGGTCGATCGGACTTCAAATTCCGTCTAGACTTCGCCTAAGGCTCTAGCTAAGCTCTGATACCACTGTAGGGTTCCTAGGCACTCTCAAGAGGTCTCACAAGGCATCAACCATGCCAATTTCAAAAATTACGGTGCTGAGAAACCCTAAACTTCGGATCGTTTGCTAGAAAACTAGGCGAAAAAGCTAACTAGTTAACACTTAACTATGAGAATACGGATATACAACCTTTGTAGATCCGGTGCTCCACCTCCACGGCTCCGCAATGAAGTCTCCTCGCTGTCCAAGATGGATCCCGGGCTCTAGCGTCGGCTTCATCGGAGAATGGACGGGCTAGGTCATCGACAACGTGCCGAAGATGATCTACGTCGAAGCATCACTAGATCAAGCTCCACCTTCACCGAGCCTTGAAAACTTATGAAGGAAACACACTCTACTACTTGGCAAGAGGTAGAGGATGAAGAAATAGGAAGTGGGTAGACTTTAGAATTGGATTTCTCACTTGTTTCATCAATCCGCCATTGATGAAGAGAGCTTTTCTTCTTTTAAGAAGATGAAGAAGAAGAAGCTAATGATATGATAAGTTAATTAAAAAGAAAAGAATAATCAAACCTTATCATAATGTTAACTATGGTAATGTTTAGAGAATCAATCATGGTTAAAGGAATGGTTAGGGTTAAGGATGAGATAAGAATGGTGGACAAAGTCAAAGCTTCATGAAGCTTCAACTAAACAACAAAAAAAGCCACCATTCTTTTCTCTTTTCCATTTATTTTCCAAAATGTATAAACAACTAAATAAATGAATAAATAAGTAATGGAAAAATAAAACCCTAATTATATGTTTAACCATGGTTTAATTCTTTACACTTAACCAAGGAAACATGTATCATCAAACATGATACAAGCATGTGCACAAAATCATATCACATATATAATGCGCACATCCGAGCGAGAAAATCCATTTAAAGTGAACCGATACTAGTTAATGCAAATTAATATATCAAATATATAATTATACATTAAATCATTAAATCAACACTTGATTTAACGATCCGGTCATATCGCATATAACCGACTAATATCCTTTGTATCGGCTTATCGAATCAACCTTTGATTCGATAACTAGGTTATATCGCATATAACCAATCGATACATTCATCGCGAGAATAGAATACGGTATCACATACACGCATTATTCTCGGTCCCGCACATATCTCATATGCGCTCCTATTTCGTTTCGCTTGAGCCAGGAAACCTCTGTGTAGGACTCTAAAGACTCGTCAATACGCCGGCAGCAGGTGATGATCATATCAAACACCCACAAGCCGCAAGCGGTCTGCTAAACGTAACGGCCACCCGGGTATTGAGCGATCAGAAGATCGACGAGCAAGCCCGCTCACACTCCTGTGAATCCAACCAGTAACACTACCGTACAGTCCGGTCTGATCGTCTGATATGTCGCATATCTCGTCTAGGGGTGGTAAACGTCAGACCCCAATAGCTCGATAAGTCGTGTCGATATGAGGTCTATAACACTTTGAGATACTACTGGTAACACTTACCAGTAAATCTCAGCAACCCTGGCCAGGGATTTCCTGTTATAGCCAATCGAACACAGCGCAACATCAACTCCCTATACCGGGAGAGACGAATCCCATCCTATCGTTCATTGCCTCCATATGACTCGGGACTGTACCCAAAAACCACCATTTTGCACGCCCTCTTGGACGTGGTAAGATGGAAATCAAAGCACAGTGGGAACCACACAAGACTCTATGACGATCTCGGGTCAACAGACTACTCTGTACCAGTGTCACCAGAGAACTGCCATCTGACGTGAGGTATAATACCATCTGGGAGTTCTCGGCGAGTCCGTCCAGTGTACCCAGTCTCTACTGAGCACCCGTATATCATCTCTGATGTCAAACACCGATGGATATGGGATCATCCATCGCCCATCTGTATGGGTCGAGAAGGTATACGCTAGTCTACTCTGGTATATCGATGCCCCGTCTCGATACACCCACGACTAGGGACTTTGAAGGATGTACTTATGGACTACCATGTCCCCACTAGTATGATCTGCATCACAGTCCAGGTAGTCAAGTATACATCCTAAGGGCTTTACCAACATGTAACAGAGAGACAATCAGTATACACGTTAAGGTAAAGAGCAACCAGATAGCATACTATCATGTCGAGCAAGAAAGTCCTCCCTATATATGTCCCAGCATCCACTACAATATACATCCAATGTACAGTAATGGCCTCTAGGGCATACATATAACTAACACCTACTTCATCATCCTCATCTATTCTAGCCACATAGATTGGGGTGTTCACTTCACTAATACCTCATTAGAGAAGTGTGAGCTTGGGTTAGTGTTTCTTCAAGGTAGATCATCCTAGAAAGTGAAGACTTCAAGCAAGATGCCTCATTTACCTCGTGGAGCTTCTCTAGAGTCCGGGTACTTGATGATCGCAGCGAAGGGACCTCAACTCGGAGCTTATGAAGTGAAGGAACGGACTACAAAGGTTGTAATCCCAAACTCTTAGATGTTAAAGATGTTAACTTGCTAGTTTTGTTTGATTCTCTAGTTAAGATCCTAGGTTTAGGGTTATCTATAATGGCAAAATTTGAAATTGGCATGTGGGATGCCACCCGAAATCTTGCTGCCGTTGTATGTATCCCAACATGCAGGACTAGACCTGGCTGATCAAAGACGTGACTACGATGGACGACGACGATGACTGGGTCGTCCTGTTGGGTTACGGCAGCGCCTTAGCCATCAATCCGTAGCCAAATGCGGAACAAAAAACTTTTACAACCCGGTGCTAACGGAACCCTTATCTACGGATCGTACCATTAACCCTATATTTGTTCTACAAAAGGAGTTTATAGAGGTTATACCGATCGATCCGTGTCCTTCGGTCTTCAACCTCTGTCCCAAGCTCCTCGCGGCTTCCCCTATCAAGTTTGATCTCCAGTCTCCCTCCGTCGAAGGTTCTTAATACGAGCTCCCGCCTCTAAACCGAAGCAACTCGAGCATCCAGTTTGCTAGCCTAGATACCCAAGATGAAATAGAGATAGTGTGTGAATACTTTGTCTCAAAACACCCATTGATTCTCAACTCATGAAAAAGATGGGTGGAGGTTGAAGAAGATGCCCATGAGAGGAAAGTGTGAGCTCAAGAAATACCAAGTGAAGAAAATGAAGTGAAGTGTTGTGTGATCTTTTGTTGTGAGAGAGAGCAACTAAAGAAAAGCCAAGCCTTAAAAGGATCTGCCCCCTTCACTAAAAATATCTCACAATACTTCCTCCAAAATATCTTAGCCAAAACAAAACTAACACTCGACCCAATACCATGAGTCACCAAGTGCACACTTCATGAATCAATGCTCAAGGCCAAGACTTGCACTCACAATTTCCACCACAATAAATATTTAAACTAAATGTTTAATCCAAAAAAAGAAATGGCAACTCTAAAGTAATCTTGTAACGGAATTACAAGAATACCCCTCATCCGTATATACATACCCGCATCCGTATTCCGACTGAATACGAATACAATGAGACGAATGTAATCCAACAATATAATACTAGGATCCGGCTTAAACCAAAGCCCACTTGTATTATCCGTCCGATCATGATCCATGCACAAGTGCACGTATATGATCGAACCCTACCATAAAACCATATGGCCTCTACAACGTTTCGCCCGAACCAGGGAAACCCTCTGTGTGGGACTCTAAAGACTCGTCAATATGCTGGCAGTGGGTTTAACCACAAGCACGTCAGTGGCACTAGCTATACGTAACGGCTGCCCAGGTATTGAGCGAAAGGGAGGCCGACGAGCAAACTCATCCTGAAACCCTACAGAGCCTGACAGTGACAATATTCGTACAGTCTGGTCCATTCGTATATGAGTATCGCATATCGAGTCTAGGGGGTGTATAAAATCAGACCCCTAATAACGCGATATTTAGTGTCAGTATGAAGCCCATCACCACCTAAGAAACTATTGATCCGAATCAGTAATTCTCGACTACCTTGGCCTAGGATTTCTGGTGAAGGTGCACACCGCGACATCAACCTCCAATACCGAGAGAGACGAATCCCCTGATGATTCGCTCATTGCCTCCAAGTGGCTCGGACTATACCCAACTAAAACATGTTTGCACGACTCCATTGAGCCGTGGTAGGGTAGTAATCAAAGTACAGTAGGAACTCACACATGACAAATGACGATCTCAATTCGATAGACAAACCTGTACACATGTCACCAGGGAACTACTATCTGACAATAGGTATAATACCAACAGCATGTTCCCAGCGAGTCCACCAGGTGCACTCATAACCCAATGAGCACCTATATACATCTTAGGTGAACCAACTGACACCAATGGCTTGTGAGGCCGACCACCGCCCCTCGTCGGGGTCTCGATCCGTATACACTAGTCTAATCTCGGAGTATCGATGCCCAATCTTGAAACTCCCATGACTAGGGACACTTTAAGGATGTGCTTATAGACCACCCAACTCTCACGTATGTAAGTGCACGGCGGCGCCCCGGCCGTCGATCCGACGCCGGAAACGCGGAAACGAAAAACTTTGCGAAACTTGCAAACCGGCACCACCGCGCACTATCAACTCGGATCGGGCCATTAACCTAGCTACTAGCAAAATACAAGATGGGTAGAGAAGTATACCAAGCGATCCGTGTCCTTCGGTCTTCGTCTCCACTCCGATCTCCCGCGGAATCTCCGTCCGTCACCTCCTCGTCGGAAAGGGCACCACGTAGCCGATTTCTTTTACGGGCTCCCACCTCTGGACTGAGGCAACTCGGGCGTGAAGTTGGCTAGCCGACGCGTCCAAGGAATGCTGTAGGCAAGTGTAGAAACCATGTCTCTTTGGGGTATAGAAGTTGCCATGGATGGAGGAAGTGAAGAATGAACTTTGGAGAGATTTTGTGGCAAGTAGAGAAGTTGAGGAAATATGAGATGATGGAAATTTCCTCACAAAAAAAATGAACCACTCCCACTCACTCCCCTCTCTAGTGGCCGGCCAAGCAAGAATGGTAGAGGGAGAGAGAATCTATTAAGCAAAAGAGAATATGTATGATAAAAATAAAAGGATTAAAGTCACACCAAGATCAAAAACCAATCCAACTCAATCTCTTTCTCATTTAAGGCAAGACATGAGATTAAAATGGAATCTCATGATGATAGAAGCCACAATCACAATAAACCCCTCCACAATAAGTAATTTGCACAATTGCAAATTACCCCCTCCATCGGAAAAGTCCGGCCGCGAAGGAACAAAAGAAAACTGGCCGGAACGGAATGCAAATTGGCAACTTCAGAAAACTGATCCCGTAATAAATTACAGGAAAACCCCGCTACTGCAAATACATGCCCGCATTTATATTCCCACTGAACACAAATGCAAAGAGACAAAATCTACACTGTCTAATACTAGGATCTGGCTTAAACCAAAGCCGGCTAGTAAAATCCGTCCGATCACGATCCGTGCAATACCGCACGTATCTGATCGAACCCTGCCATATCTCCATACGGCCTCTACAACGTTTCGCCCGAAACCTGAGTCACTGTGTGTGGTGAACTCTAAAGACTCGTCAATACTATGGCTGTGGATTTAACCACTAGCACGTCAAAGGTATCAGCCATACTTGACGGGCCACCAGCTATTGACCAAAAGGGTCGTCGATGAGCGAACTCATCCTGACACCCTACTGAGCCTGTCAGTGACAATATCCGTACAGTCCGGTCCGTTCGTCGATGAGCATCGCATGGCGGGCCTATGGGGTTGGTAAAAGTCAGACCCCCAAAAGCGGTACAAGTCGTGTCGGAGTGTAGCCCAGAACACCCTGAGATACTACTGGAATACCTACCAGTAAATCTCCTGCCTTAGCCAAAGACTTTTCATGTACTGGCTCTCCTAGACACAGCGCGATCTCACCCCCAATACCGGGAGAGATGAACCCCTGCAGATCCGCTCACTGCCTCCATGTGGCTCGGGACTGTACCCAACTAAAACATGTTTGCACGACTCCTTTGAGCCGTGGTAGGGTAGTAATCAAAGCACAGTGGGAACTCACACGAGACAAATGACGATCTCAGGTCGATGAACTAACCTGTACACATGTCACCAGGGAACTGCTATCTGACGTCAGGTATAATACCAACTAGCAGGTTCCCTGCGAGTCCTGTCCGGTGTACTCATATCCCAATGAGCACCTGTATACATCTTAGGTGAACCAACTGACACCAGTGGCTTGTGAGACCGGCCACGCCCCTCGTCGGGGTCTCGACTGTATACACTAGTCTACTCTGGAGTATCGATGCCCTGTCTCGAAACTCCCACGACTAGGGACCTTTTAAGGATGTGCTTATAGACTCCAGCTCTCACGTATATGATCGCCCTCATACTGCTGGTAGTCAAGCAAGAATCCTAGGGGTTCTATCAACGTGCAATAGCGACTCGGAAGGTCACCTAAAGCAGTACACGATGATAAAGATAAACCAGATAGCATACTATCATCTTGAGTAAGACTGTCCTACCGGGATAGGTCCTCCCTCAATCATTGCAATCACGTACCTGTGATCCAATAATTGACTCTGAGGGCACTATCTCCAACAACGTATATGATCGCCATCATACTGCTGGTAGTCAAGCAAGAATCCTATAGGCTCTATCAACATGTAGTAATGATCTGTAATGTCACCTGAAGCATGTACACGATGATACAGGTAAACCAGATAGCATACTATCATCTCGAGTAAGAAAGTTCTACCGGTATAGGTCCTCCCTCAATCATTGCAATCACGTGCCTGCGATCCAAAAATTGACTTGAGAGCACTATAGCCAACAATCTCCCACTTGCACTTAAAGCTAATTATTGCGGTGCCGCATACTCACAGCCCGTGTGATACCGAACACCTAACTTCTTTACTAATCAGTTTCACAAAGCTCGTTTATAAAACTATTGCGTTCGAGAAATAGCCTCGGTGAGTGGATCCACTCTGATGTTTCTTTCTATATCTCTCTTTATCTCAAGTTCGCGTAGAAAGCCATCTCCCGAAATGAGCAATACCTGTCTTCGAATATGTCTGGATGTATGATGGGACCCAGTTCACAAATGAACTCCAAATCCAGCAAACTTCTTAGACTGTATCGTCAACTGAATTTAATCAGTATCCTGTGCCATCCCCCCCTCAGTATTCGCTTGGACGACCTGTCTAAACTACTGCCCCTCATCAAGTAGGAAAACTATAACTCTGACAGTCACTCTGTCATTCAGGTCACCTTGGAAGTCTGGAATGATAACCGTCTCCCGAAGGAGGCTGCCATTACCAAATCCCTAGAACATCCACTTATGTTCATAAACTGCTTCCGAACGTTTCTCCAGGATTGGATTAATATAAAAAAACTTATTGCAGCTAGTGCAAAAGCAACATCTGGTGTGGTACATGACATCTAATGATTGACTAGATTGCCTAAGCAAGTGATATGCCAATCATGCACATCACTCTCCCCTTTAGTCTGTAAGACACCTTTAGAGAGGGTGACTCCATCATCTGCAAGTACACCACAATGCCAGGAGTCGTCCATTCTAAAACACCTTTAGAATATTTTCTAAGTACATAGATTGGGAAACTACCCAAATCTAGATCTAAAACTATAGATCTAGTAACCAGAATGCCTGATATAATATCCATATCCTATGTGGAGAAACCACTGTGTGACAACCACAGTATAACCGATCGTATTATAGGAATTTCACTTCCTACAATGTGTATGTCATCCAAACACTAGGACATCACACCCTACTACCTTCTTAACATATCCATCTCCTATTCTGATGAAGTCAAAGCCCATGACTGTCGCATCAAAAATAGATGATCTATCTCCGCTATATCTGCTTTAGTCTATAAATAGACATACGCTACTTGTCCACTATGCTTCCGCTGCTCCCACTAAATACAACAACCCCCTGGCAGAGTCATATACACGTGCACTTCTAAAGTAAACTTTAAAACGATGCTATACTCATCTTCTTGCCGGGTCTCACCGTCTAGAACAGCAGTAATGGCAAGTCTGGGTAAACAAGAACCTCCATGTCACCGTCTTTGAGAATACCGAAGTACCTCTCGGGCGCCTGAGGTTACCCACCATATCTGCGGAGTTGCTAATGGAATGTCAAACCCGATTGAATTTTTAAGGCCTATTAAATTTTCAGTAATCGTTTGCGGTTCTGGAATCACTTCCAGATCTACCATACACCCACTAATGTTTTCTAAAAATGTCCATTTTACTAAAACTGTAGCGAGTCAAGAACAATATCACTATTGATCTTCCAGCTGGTAGAAAGTTAAACCTCGTCATAGCCCGGGATAACCCACAAACTGTCATTACAGAAACGTGTCTTGAGTTATCCAGAGTCTGGTTTTAAGCATAAGTCGGACAACTCCATATACCTTAACATCGTTAAGATATGAACCATTCCATATACAATATAGAAACAGAGGCACTGATTTAATTGGAACCACATTCAAATCATGCAGCTGTCTCCAGTGCATGTCAACTAAATAGAAAGAGGCCGATCAGCATTACTCAATTTAGGAGTGCATCCAGATATGAGTAACCTGAAAGAGAAACAAGTTCTCAAATTCATTACTATCAACGGAATACCAAACACAAGTACCTACATCTTCGATTACCTTGAAGAATCCTGATACTTGCAACACCTGGTTCTCTACTTTATTCTTATACCTATAACTTCTCAAAACTTGGACCTTGCATTTCTACGAAACACTTGTCTAAAACTGGAGAAGACACAAGTAAACAGAATATAGTACGAGTACCAACCCCTTTGTCCTAATGGACACTGGACGACATACAATACTTTGTATAAGTCCCCTGAGTTGAATAACTCAATCTCTGTGCGTCGTAGGTTGAAAACTGTACTATTGTTAAGAAGAATTACACCGCTGTTTAATGCTCCTTACCTAACCATCAACTGATATAGATAAATTCATAGACTTAATTTCAAAAAGTTATATATCACTTTATGAAATAAACGTATAGATATATCAGTTTGAAATTGGTGCATAACAACGGATATTCAAAACCAAATATTTGCCATCAGGCAAAACCCCAAGTGATTTCCTCAAATATCACCAATTTCAACGAATTCCAATATAATGAGGATATAAACACCTAATTCTCAATAACTTACTCCCACTCATCATCTGTAAAACCATACAAATGTGAGAATCAAACCTGGTAAATACATACCCTGGAGTAAGGATATAATTGGGAAATTAGTTTTCAATTAACAACGCATAGTGAAACTGAAACATGAAAATGTTTCGAAGGGGTATCCGGGTATTCCTACTAATGCCTCTTCTACTATCCAGATTCATGACTGTAACCGTATATTTCTTTGCCGTCTCTCCAAATCTCTTTATTTGTCTTTGCTCATTACCTTCTGTACACCATCCTTAGGCTAAATGGTTTTCTTCCTTCCCTACCGTTCGGCACCAGCCTATGGTTTGGAAGAAGACTATCCAATAAGCGTAATAGCTGTACTCTCCTAATCCTAGGAGCACTCGCAACCTGAGAGAAGGTAAAGATAAAAGACAACTGAATAATCCTTATTCTATTTCTCCTGAACTAGAATCCATCCTCGAACTGGAACAAGTTCCTTCGAGTTCGTATGTAACTATACGATGGATTATCCAATAAATGTAGATCTTCGTAGTGATACTGGGTGTTCTGGAGAAATTCAATGTTGAAGTAGGAATGGCGATGATATACACGGTTTGGTCATGAATGATAGCAGTCGCAATTTACTTTGCTCTTTTTCTAATCCCTTTATTTGTCTTTACTTATTACCCTTCTGTACACCACCCTCGAATCTGAAACAAGTTTCTTCGAGTTCGTATGTAACTATACGATGGTCATATCCAATACCTGTAGATCTTCGTGGTGATACAAAGTGTTTCGGAGAAAAGCAAAGGTAAAAGTAGGAGTGGCAATGATGTCTGCAACTCCGACAATCCAAAGCCGGTGTTTTAAGAAAGTTCGGTTAACTTGGTTACTGAGTTATTGTCTAGGGTCGGGACATGGTCGCTGCCAAAGAGAGAGAGAAAAGAAACACTCTGCGTGCACTCTAACCTAGATCAGAATGGTTAATCACTTTATCTAATCAGGATGTCTCCCACTGTATCCTCAAATTCTCCTTCAAACCTGAAAAAAGAATTAGTCGGGATCATCTAAAATCACCTGAGGAGTAAACCAACTCATCAATGGGTATCAGGATCCAACTATCATCACATGATTACCTGATGGAATCCATTCACGTTATCACACTCCAGAAGGTATGCGCATTCCTGGCAAGTTTCCTGTATGTTTGAAACTCCCGATGTGATTTTTACCCCATGCTCTTATGACCTTGATGAAGGCCAACAAATCATAAGTCACATGTCAAGTTCTACCCGTCATTGTCCAGGTTAATTTGAACCACCAGTACATTCCCTTGACGAAGGCCAACAAGGCTGTACGACTGTCCCAAACCAACTCATCTATCTATGCAACAGAAAAGTAACAAGCAGCTACTATACACTATGCCTTGACGAAGGCCAACAAACATAGCATGAATACTAAGTGCTACCCGTATGAAATGACGGAGGGCTACGAATGGTTTTTGGCGAAAAACCTTTAACGTAATGAACTTGATATCGTTGAAGGAACCGGATAGCTTTTTACAAATATATAGTGGCGGAAACTTTTGGTAAAGAGGTCACTCCCGATGAAGGGATCTCGACTCTTTCCTCGTAGAATGAGGTGCAGGATATTCCCACTGAATGCCGCAATGCAAAGCAAAAAGTAATCGACTATAGTGAAGTTATTACCCTGACGCAAGCTTCTGCCCTAGACGTCACTCCCGGTGAAGGGATCTCGGCTCTTGTCTCGTCGAGTGAGGTGCTGGATATTCATAACCGAATACCGCTGTGCATAAAAAAAGAAAACGTCCTTGTAATAACAGCTTTTTAAAATTGTTCCAACAACATCGAATAGGTATGCTTTCCTTACATTGATCTGAATCAACGCAGTCCCATCAATTAATCACACCACAAAATAACGAAAATATGATGTACGTATATGCCATCCGCATTCTTCACTGGGTCCCGTCATCACCCATTAGGTTACTTAACTAACGACAGAGCGGGGACTGGACTAGCGCGGTGTTCATATCGGATTTTTGCATTTTTATACCACCCAATTTTTATCATATTGCTTATCGGTAGGTACTCTTGAGCCGTGTTTGCTAGTCAATTGCAGGATACAGGTTCTCGGCTCTAAACGGTGAAATTCATGGAAAAGCACGACAAAGTCCGGATTACTGCCAACCACAGATAAAACACGGGTCTCCGCTCTCTATCCGTATGTTGCCGCACACAAGTTTTAGGGACAAAATGGCAAATCAATGTCATTTTCATGCACAAAGCTCAAGGTCAACACAAGATCCAACATATCTACACGGAGCTCAAGAAAAATCATAGCAAAAGATCCACATCACATCACCTTTTGATCAGCAGAAATTCTGGAAAAATCGTGAAGAAATTATAACAAACAACATATACCAGACAAAAGGAATGAGGAAACCAGGGAACCCCACAAAAGGTGATGAGCAAACTCATCATTATGGCCGTGGATCCGCGGCCAACATGGGGTCTGGGCCGCGGATCCGCGGCCATACTGTCTCGTCTGATGGAAATTTTTCAGGGGCTGTTTGGTCTTTTCATGATGATCTAGAATGTTGCCCTAGAATTTCAGTTTACTGCCTATAAATAGCCCAGAACATTGCCAAGCCAAGGGTGCTTATTCTTGTATTTAGATTTAGGTTATATGTTGTTGTTCTTCTTCCTCTTCTCATCTCTTTTCCATTAAAAACTTGTAGTAAGCTTTTTTGAATGAAGGATGAATAAAGGAGTTCTTTTGGTTACCATGCTTGTCTTATTATTAATTATAATTGCTTGTATTTTTCTTTTGCTAATCTAGTTGTTATTATTTATTGTTTGTTTCTTTCTTGTTCTCTTTTTCTTTATCCTTAAACAACAATGATGCTTACGCTTGATCCTTGCCGAGGTGAGGTCGCTAATAGCTAGTTGCAATCTTCTAACCTCCTTTCTTTCTATCTTCCTCCTTTTGTTTTATTTTCATTTTTCTTGTAATGGATGAGTAGTTTCCATACTTGTTAGGGTAGGATAAGGAAAGTTTGAGAGAAGGAAATCTCTCTCACTCTTTCCTTGCCCAACATCTTAATTCGGACTCCCGTTAATTAAACCACAATCCGCTCCCTACGGAACCCTATCCTACATGATAGCGGTGATTCCTTAGTGAGACCGGTTGTGGTTGAATTAACTGGAGGTTAAGGCTAAGAGCCAAGAACGGACGGACAAGCACCAAAAGGAAGAACTTAAGCGTTGGAAAGCCTAGCTTATACTCGCAAGTTCCTTCCTAGTCGTGCTAATCCCCGTTGTTGCCGATTACCGTAACACCGATATTAAGAGTGGCAACGAAAGAAGTGAGCGACTCCTAACTCAAACTAACCTAATCCTAACCCTAACAAGCTCTCTTTACATATTATTTTAGCATATAATTAATCTCAAAACAAACCTGGACATTTGGACTTAACTCGTTAAAGCATATAGAAAAAGATTCCCATCTCCCTGCGGACGACCCGTACTCAACCGGCTAGCTACAAGCGAAACCGTCTTGATTGCGGTAATAAACTTGAACACGCAAAAACTATACCAATCCAATGGCGCCGTTGCCGGGACGACGGTCGTTTATTTCTTTGTGTAATTTCGGGTTAATTTGTGAATATAAATCTAACCGAAAAAAAAAATATACATTGTAAAAAAAAAACCATCTTGTTATTTTTGATTAGTTTTTGTGCAAGTGTGCAGGATAAAAAGACGGTCGAGTTCGGTGCCAAAGACGTGGGAAGTTAGACCCATATCTTGCGGCTACACCGCGGGTGATCAAGACGGAAAAAACGGTCTACTGAAAGATTCTGGAGCATATCCAGTAAGCAAATCAAGATTCAGGGGCTTGAAACAAGAAGAGGACACCCAACGCAGCAAACTCAAGAAAATTGATGTCCCAAGCTCACCTTCCTGCCGCGGAACTGTGGCCATAGGGCTTGTTTGGCCGCGGAACCTCGGTTCCTTGCTGGCATCAGCATCCCAAATTTTCTGTGAGTGTCTTTTCTCTCTTCCTCACTCCTCTGAACTCCACTGAACTGTGATTTCTGCAGCATTCTTTGCGCAAATTCTCTTCCGCCTTCCGATAAATTGTTCTTGTGCAGGATTCTTTGCGCCACATTAAAAAATAAAAATTGATTACAGTTGATTGTTACTGCTTTGCATTTATTAATACGGACTTTAAGGGGCTTGAAACCAATCCAGATTGAGTGGGGATTTCATCACCCTTCCCAGGACCCCAGAAATCACAAAAAGCATATGCATTGACCATTTCTTAAATTAAAAAATACTAGACTCAGCCCTAAGGACTTCGCGCTCAATAGGACAGAGGACTAGTTACAGCATCGGCCGTTTATCCTATCCTGACTTTGCGGTGTCTAGGCAAGTGTGTCCAAGGCAAGTGGTTACTTAATTAGGACCACTACTTGTAGGGTTCCTAGGCACACTAAAGAGGTTCCACAAGGCATCAACAATACCAAATTCAAAAAATTCCGGTGCCGAGAAACCCTAAACTAGATCGTTAACTAGAGATTAAGCGAAAACTATACAAGTAAACAACTTTACTAGAAAGTGAATGGAAATACAACCTTTGTAGATCCGGTCCTCCACTTCCTTAGCTCCGTGACGATGTCCCTCCACTGCGATCATCGGATCCCGGACTCTAGCGATGGTTTCATCGAAGAAATGATCGGGCTAGGTCGTTGACTTCGATGCCGAAGATGATCTACGTCGAGGCAACTCTAACTCGAGCTCCAACTTCACCAAGTCATGAAACTTTTGAAGAAAACACCCTATACTACATGGCAAGTGGTAGAGGATGAAGAAATAGGAAGTGGGTTCACTTTAGAATTGGATTTCTCACTCTTTTACTCATGGCACCATTGGAGGTAACATGGTTTCTTCTTCTTGAAGAAGAAGAAGAAGAAGAAGAAGAAGAAAAATGTTAATAATAATAAAATCAATTGATCTTATCATAATGCAACCTTGAGTTAGTTTAACAAGTGTAAAGAATAAACTATGGTTTAGGTGAATGGTTAGGTTTAGGAAAGAAACAAAAATGGTCAAAGCTTCATGAAGCTTCAACAAAAGAACAAAAGAAGCAACCATTTTGTTTCTTGCCCTAAAGTAAATAAATAAAATAAATAATTAAGAAAAGATAACAAAACCCTAACCATTCACTTATACATGGTTTAAAGTAAACATACCCAAGTTTGCATGTATCATCAAACATGATACAAACTAGTGCACAAAACTATATCATATATACAATGTGCACATCAAGTGAGAAAATCCATCTTAAGTGAACCAATACTAGTTAATGCAAAGTAATATATCAAATATATAATTATGCATTAAATCATTAAATCAAAACTTGATTTAATGATCCGGTCATACTGCATATAACCGACTAATATCAAGTGTATCAATGTATCGAATCAACCTTTGATTCGGTAACCCGGCTATATCTCAAATAACCGTCTAATGATACATATCGCAAGAATAGAATTCAGTATCACATACTGGTATTATTCTCGGTCCCGCACATATCTCTTATGCGCTCCTATTTCGTTTCGCTTGAGCCAGGAAACCTCTGTGTAGGACTCTAAAGACTCGTCAATACGCCGGCAGCAAGTGATGATCATATCAAACACCCACAAGCCGCAAGCGGTCTGCTAAACGTAACGGCCATCCGGGTATTGAGCGATCAGAAGATCAACGAGCAAACCCGCTCACACTCCTGTGAATCCAACCAGTAACACTTACCATACAGTCCGGTCTCGTCGTCTGATATGTCGCATATCTCGCCTAGGGGTGGTAAACGTCAGACCCCAATAGCTCGATAAGTCGTGTCGATATGAGGTCTATAACAGTTCGAGAAACTACTGGTAACACTTACCAGTAAATCTCAGCAACCCTGGCCAGGGATTTCAGATTATAGCCAATCGAACACAGCGCAACATCAACTCCCAATACCGGGAGAGACGAATCCCCTCCTATCGCTCATTGCCTCCATGTGATTCGGGACTGTACCCAAAAACAACCGTTTTGCACGCCCTCTTGGACGTGGTAAGGTGGAAATCAAAGCACAGTGGGAATCACACAAGACTCTATGACGATCTCGGGTCTACAGACTAACCTGTACCAGTGTCACCAGAGAACTGCCATCTGACGTAAGGTATAATACCATCTGGGAGTTCTCGGCGAGTCCGTCCAGTGTGCCCAGTCTCTACTGAGCACCCGTATATCATCTCTGATGTCAAACACCAATGGATATGGGATCATCCATCGCCCATCTGTATGGGTCGAGAAGGTATACGCTAGTCTACTCTGGTATATCGATTCCCCGTCTCGATACACCCACGACTAGGGACCTTGAAGGATGTACTTATGGACTACCATGTCCCCACTAGTATGATCCGCATCATAGTCCAGGTAGTCAAGTACACATCCTGAGGGCTTTACCAACATGTAACAGAGAGACAATCATTGTACACGTTAAGGTAAAGAGCAACCAGATAGCATACTATCATGTCGAGCAAGAAAGTCCTCCCTATATATGACCAAGCATCCACTACAATATACATCCTATGTATAGCAATGGCCTCTAGGGCATACACATAACTAACAATCTCCCATTTTCACTAGGGCCATTTGATAGCAGTGGTTGTAGTATCTCATACTCAACCATCCAATAAAAGTCTCTCTCTGGGAAAAGGCCTTTGTGAGTGGATCCGCCGTGTTGTCCTCTGAGTCTACTCTCCTTACCTCGATCACCCTGGAGATCAACCATCTCCATGATCAGGTGACACTGCCTTAAAATATGTCTGGATCACTGATGGGACGGACGTTCCTTGGCATAAGCCACAACTCCATTGTCACACAATGGGAGGAACTAAGTTCATCTCATGAACTAATATACACCCAAACAGCCTCTTGGGTAGCATCTTAAGTAGCAATGTATCCAGCCTTTATCGTCTAGTTAGCCACGGTATCTAGCTTGTGTTGGAGATAGTGCCATCAGAGTCAATTATTGGATCGCAGGTATGTGATTGCAATGATTGCGGAGGACCTATACCGGTAGGACAGTCTTACTCGAGATGATAGTATGCTATCTGGTTTGCCTTTATCAGTCGTGTACATGTTCAGGTGACTGATTACATGTTACACTTTGATAGAGCCCTTAGGATCTTGCTTTACTACCAACAGTATGATGGCGATCATATACGTGAGAGTTGGGTAGTTTATATGCATATCCTTATTTGTGGTCCCTAGTCGTGGGAGTTTTGAGACAGGGCATCGATACTCCGGAGTAGACTAGTGTATATAGTCGAGACCCCGACGAGGGGCGGTGGCCGGTCTCACAAGCCACTGGTGTCAGTTGGATCACCTAAGATGTATACAGGTGCTCATTGGGTTATGAGTACACCGGACAAGACTCGCCGGGAATCTGCTAGTTGGTATTATACATATCGTCAGATAGCAGTTCCCTGGTGACATGTGTACAGGTTAGTTCATCGACCTGAGGTCGTCATTTGTCTCGTGTGAGTTCCCAATGTGCTTTGATTTCTACCCTACCACGGCTCAAAGGAGTCGTGCAAACAGGTAGTTTTTGGGTACAGTCCCGAGTCATATGGAGGCACGTGAGCGGATCAGCAGGGGATTCGTCTCTCCCGGTATTGCGGGCGAGATCGTGCTGTGTCTAGGAGAGCCATTACACATAGCCCACGGCCGTGGCAGGAGATTTACTGGTAGGTACTCCAGTAGTATCTCAGGGTGTTATTGGGCTACACTCCGACACGACTTATACTGCTATTGGGGGTCTGACGTTACTAGCCCCCTAGGCAGATATGCGATACTCATAGACGAACGGACCGGACTGTATATACATTGTCACTGTTAGGCTCAGTAGGGTTTCTGGATGAGTTCGCTCATCAGCCTCCCTTGAGGTCAGTCCATGGGCAGCCGTTACGCATTGCTAGTGCCGCTGACGGTTTGTGGTTAAACCCACTGCCAGGGTACTGACGAGTCATTAGAGTTCCCCACAGAAAGTTTCCCAAGTTCGGGTGAAACGTTGTAGAGGCCGTATGGTTTTATGGCAGGGTTCGGAAAATGCACGTGCGTTTACGCACGTGTCAGTTTTCGGGCAGATGATACTGGTCGGCTTTGGTTTAAGCCGGATCCGAGTATTATATTGAGTAGATATAATATCTTTGTCTCAGTTGCATTTGTGTTCGGACGTAATACAAATGCGGGTATATTTATACAGTTACGGGGTTATCCTGAAAGTCGTTTCAGGATCACTTTTGGAAGTTGCCAGTTTCCAGTTTTCTATCAGCCGTCTTTTAACATTCGGTTAAAGACGGATTTATCTTTCCTTGGATGAGGGTGAGTCATGCTTCTAGAAGGTTCTAGAGAGGGTGACTTGGCTTGGTGAGTCATTAGTGCATTAATGGAGTCATTAATGTCTTGATGAGGTGTATAATGACTCATGCTTTAAGCTTTAATGTTTCTTGTTTACTTAAGGATATTTGCTTTAGATCTTTTTGCTTACACTCACCCCCTTTGCTCCTACACTCACTCTCCTCCTTCTACATATATTGGCCGGCCACCCTTTGAGAGAGAGAGAGATTGATTTCATTTTTGGTAAAAAGACTATGGTTTATGGTGCATGGAAATTTCATAGCCTCTTTCATTCCATCACCCGATAAAAATGGCAACTTCATTAACCGATCGTCCACGGCTTTGGACGAAGTGAGACAAAGTCTTCTATTCATTCTCTACATCAATCTTGGTCGTCTCTTTTGGCAAACTTGACGACCGAGTTGCCTCGAGTCAGAGGCGGGAGCCCGTTTAAAGAATCGTCGACGTGGTGCCACCTGGACGAGGAGATCAGAGGACGACGAGATCGGAGCAGCCGCAACGGAGCGTGGGATGATGGTTGAAGAACGAAGGACTCGGATCGTTCGGTATAACCTTTCTACACTCTTTACTGTTTGTTAGTTTAGCAATAATGGCAGATCCGGGTTAAAGTATACGATAGCGCCAGTTAAAAGTTTTTTGTTCCGCATTTGGCGTCTGTAGACGGCCGGGGCGCTACCGTAGACTTACAGTGGTATCAGAGCCTCACCATTTTGCTATACTAACTTGTGCTAACGCATTTAAAACATCGATCGAACCGGATATCGAAAAACACAATTTTCAAGCTTCACAGTTTCTGTCGATTTTAAATGATGTCCTAAAATTATTCTACATATCTCAGAATACTGTGCAGGTTTTATAAGAACACCGTACAAATTTGGGCTCATGAATCGACAAGACTGCCGCGGAATCGCGGCCAAACCCATGGTTTGGCCGCGCATCCGTGGCCGTTCTGAGTGATCATGCCCCCCAAACTTGCACAGTGTATTCTTCTCTGGAAATTGGGGTTTTTGGTACATATCTTTTGGGCCCAGATTTTGTTACTGTTCACCAGTTGTTCGTGGGGCCCACTTTGTGATATTTAGTCGATCGAAATTTAAACATGTTAGTTTACAGTGCTTACATTGTATCTCCGACCGGGAATGCCATTTGATCGGTAAACCGCGTCTGATTGCTATAGTTCTTTTAGACGGGTTTGCGAACGTGACATTCGCGTTGATGTTCTGTGTTGTGCTGTGATGTTGCGGATTTGTCGTGGTGGATAGCAGTGTGCAATGGTAGTACAGTTTGAGTTTATTTGTACATTTGATATTGCGGGGCGAGCGTCCAACATGTGGATTGCCGTCACTGCCTGTTGTATAATATTCTTTTGGGGCACGACCAGGTTGCGGTCGATATACCTGTTGTACTATTTTTCATTACTGTACTAGGTTTTGCCCCGCGACGGAGTGCACGGATAGCGGGTTCTGAGGGGCAACGGGTCCGCATCTCATGACTTTGAGAGGTAGAGGGGCCTCACTCTAGAATTGGCAGACTATTCGCCGCACTAGTAGGGGGTACAGGTTGACCCAAGGAGGGGTGCCCAAGATTACCGGATTTCGTGAAGTGCTGAGTGGTCCATTCATTTTGCTTTAAGGGGCTGCCTCGCTTCAGGTTTTGGCGGGTAACTTGCCGGACCCGTAGGGGTCTAGGTTTCATTGCACAGGCTATCCACACGACCCGGGGAAGCTCTGGTTTCAGCAGCGGCTCTGTGAAACTCGGGGATCCCAGATTATCTGTATTGTTTTGTGATGCTTATTACTTTTCTGTAATGTTGTATATTATCACGCCTGGAGCGATTATTGTATATTGGTTTATATACTATTAGATGTTGTATATGTTTTACACCCGCGCTAGTCCTGTCCCCGCTCTGTCGTTAGTTAAGTAACCTAACGGGTGATGACGGGACCCAGTGACGAATGAGGATAGCATATACGTACATTTTATTTTCGTTCTTTTCTGGTGTGATTTATTGATGGGACTTCGTTGATTCTGATCAATGCAAAGTAAAGCAAACCTATTTGGCAGTTGTTGGAACAATTTAAAAAGTGTTATTGCAAAGACGTTTCCTTTTGTTTTGCATGGCGGTATTCAGTGGAATATCCTGCACCTCATTCGACGGGGAAAGGGCCGATATCCCTTCACCGGGACTGACCCCTTAGGCAAAAGTTTGCGTCAGGGTAATAACTTCACTATAGTTGATTACATGTTGCTTTGCATCGCGGTATTCAGTGGAATATCCTGCACCTCATTCCACGAGGAAAGAGCCGAGATCCCTTCACTGGGAGTGACCTCTTTAGCAAAAGGTTTTCGCCACTATATTTTAAAAAGCTATCAGGTTCCTTCAGCTATATCAAGTTCGTTACGTTAAAAGTTTTTCGCCAAAAACCAGCCGTAGCCCTCCTTCACTTCTTTTGGGTATTCAGTAGTATTCAAGCTATGCATTTTAGCCAAAGTTAAGGCATAGTGTTTGGTAGCTGCTGGGTATTCATTTGTTGCATAGATAGATGAGTTGGTTTGGGACAGTCGTTCTGCCGATTGGCCAAAGTCAGAGGCATGTGCGGGTGGGTTCAAATTGACAAGATAGTGACGGGTAGAACTTGGCATGTGACTTATGACATTTTGACCAAAGCCAAGGTTATAAGAGCATGGGGCAAAAATCATATCGGGAGTTTCTAAAGAAACTGAAACTTGCCAAGTATGAGCATACCTTCTGGAGTATGAGTAACGTGGATGCATTCCATCACGTTATCATGCGATGAGAGTTGGATCACGATTCCCACTGATGAGTTGGTTTACTCTTCGGGTGATCCCGATTGATTCTTCTTTCAGGTTTGGGGGAGAATTTGACAGGACAGTGGGAGGTTTCCGGATTAGATAAAGTGATAACCATTCTGATCTAGGTTAGAGTACACGCAGAGTGTTTCTTTTCTCTCTCTCTTTGGCAGCGACCTTTGACCGACCCTAGACTATGACTCAGTGACCAAGTTGACCGAACCTTCTTAAAATACTGGCTTTTGGATTGTCCGAGTTGCATAAGTCATTGCCACTCCTTCTTTTACCCTTTGCATTTCTCAGAACACCCGTATTACTACGGATATCCACTTCCATTGGATAGATCCATCGTATGGTTATATATGAACTCGAAGGGACTTCTTCGAGGATGGATCCAGGTTCAGCAGAAATAGAATTGGTTTATTCAGTTGTCTTTTATTATCACCTTCTCTCAGGTTGCGAGGGCTCCTTGGTTTAGGAGAGTACACCTATTACGCTTATTGGATAGTCTTATTCCAAACCATAGGCAGGTGCCGAAAGGTAGGGAATGAAGAAAACCAATTAGCCTAAGTAGGGTGTGCAGAAGGCAATAACTAAAGACAAAATAAAGGGATTAGAAAGAGGGCAAAGTAAATTGCGACTGATATCATTCACGACCAAAACCGCGTACTTCATCGCCACTCCTATTTCACTTTTAAAGGAATAAGGTATTATTCAGTTGACTTTTATCATCACCTTCTCTCAAGATATGAGTACTCCTTGGCTTAGGAGGGTACACCTATTATGCTTACTGGATAGTCTTCTTCCAAACCATAGGCTGGTGTCGAACGGTAGGGAAGGAAGAAAACCATTTAGCCTAACAATGGTGTATAGAAGGTAACGACTAAAGACAAATAAAGGGATTTGGAGAGAAGGCAAAGAAATATACGGTTATAGTCATAAATTGGATTATGGAAGAGGCATTGCTATGACTACCAGGTTACCCCTACGAAACATTTTCATGTTTCAGTGCATTGTTAAAAGAAAACTGTTTTCCCGATTAGATACTTACTCCAAGGGTATGTATTTACCAGGTTTCAATCTCATATCTGTATGGTTTTACAGATGATGAGAGGGAGTAAGTTATTGGGAATTAGGTGATCATCCTCATTATATCGGAATTCGTTGTAATTGGTGATATTTAAGGAAATCGCCAGGGTACAGTTTTTCAACCTACGACGCACAGGTTTTGAGTTGTTTAACTCAGCGGACTTATACAGAGTATTGTATATTGTCCAAGTGTCCATCAGGACAAAAGGGTAGGTCCTCGTACTATGTTCTGTTTACTTATGACTTCTCTATTTAGACAAGTGTTTCGTAGAAATACAAGGTCTAAGTTTTGAGAAGTTGTGGGTATAAGAATAAAGTAGAGAACCAGGTGTCACAAGTATCGGGATTCTTCAAAGAGATCGAAAATGTAGATTCTTGTGATTGGTATTCAGATGATAGTGATGATTTTGAGAAACGAGTTTCTCTTTCAGGTTACTCATAATTGGATGGATTCCTAAGTTGAGTAATGATGATTAGCCTCTTTCCATTAAGTTGATATGCACTGGAGACAGCTGCATGATTGAATCTGGTTCCAATTAAATAAAGTGCCAAAGTTTCTATTGGATATAGAATAGTTCGTACCTTAAAAGATGTTAAGGTACGGGGAGTTGTCCAGCTTATGCTTAAAACCAGACTCTGGATAACTCAGGGCGCGTTTCTGTAATGGCTGTTTGTGGGTTGACCCTGGCTATGACGAGGGTTGATATTCTACCATTTGGAAGATCAATAGTGATACTGTTCTTGACTCGCCACAGTTTTAGTAAAATGGATTTTTTCAGAAAACAGTAGTGGGAGTATGGTAGAACTGGAAGTGATTCCAGAACCGCGAACGATTACGGAAAATTTAATAGGACCTATATATTCAATCAAGTTTGACATTCCAATAGCCACTCCGCAGATATGGTGGGTAACCTCAGACACCCAAGAGGTACTCCGGTAGCCTCAAGGACGGTGACAGGGAGGTTCTTATTTACCCAGACTTGACACTACTGTTGTTCCAGACTATGAGACCAGGCAGGAGGATAAGTATAGCGTCATTCTAAACTAGCTTTAGAAGTGCACGTGTATATTATTCTGCCAGAGGGTTGTCGTAGTCAGTGGGAGCAGCGGAAGCATAGTGGGCAAGTAGTTTATGTCTATTTATAGACTAGAGCAGTTATAGCGGAGATAGATCATCTAATTTTGATGTGACAGTCATGGGTTTTTGACTTCATCAGAATAGGGGATGGATCTGTTAAGAAGGTAGTAGGGTGTGATGTCATGGTGTCTGGATGACATACACAGAATAGGAAGTAAAATTCCTATACTACGATCGGTTGTACTGTGGTCGTCATACAGTTGTTTCTCCAGACAGGATATGGATATAATATTTGACATTCTGGTTTCTGGATCTATGGTTTTAGATCTAGATTTGGGTAGTTTCCCAATGTGGGTACTTTGACAGATATTCTAATGGTTTTTAGAATAGTTAACTCCTAGTATGGTGGTGTACCTGCAGGTGATGGAGTCACCCTCTCTAAAGGTGTCGTATAGACTAAAGGGGAGAGGGCTGTGCATGATTGGCAGATCACTTGCTTAGGCAATTGAGTCAATCATGAGGTGTCAAGTACCACACCAGATGTTTTTTGCACTAGATGCGATAAGTTTGTATTAATCCAATCCTGGAGAGACATAAGGAAGCAGTTTTAGAACATAAGTGGATGTTCTACGGATTTGATGACGGCAGCCTCCTTCGGGAGACGATTATCATTCCAGGCTTCAAAGGTGACGTGGATGACAGAGTGATTGTCAGAGTTTTAGTTTTCCCTCTGACGAGGGACAATATTATGGATAGGTGGTCCAAGAGGATACTATGGGTGGCATGGTGCCGGATACTGATTAGGTTCAGTGATCGATACAGTCTAAGAAGTTTGGATTTGGAGTTCATTTATGAACTAGGTCCCATCAGATATCCAGACATATTCTAAGACAGGTATTACTCGATTCGGGAGATGGCTTTCTCCGCGAATTTGAGATTAAGAGAGATATAGAAAGAAACTTCTAGGCGGATCCACTCACTGAGGCTATTTCTCGAACACAATAGTTTTACAGACGGGCTTTGTGAAACTGATTAGTAGAGGAGTTGGATGTTCGGTTTCACACGGGCTGTGAGTAGTCGACATCGCAATAATTATCCTTGAGTGCAAGTGGGAGATTGTTGGAGATAGTGCCCTCAGAGTCAATTATTGGATCGCAGGTATGTGATTGCAATGATTGCAGAGGACCTATACCGGTAGGACAGTCTTACTCGAGATGATAGTATGCTATCTGTTTTGCCTTTATCAGTCGTGTACATGTTCAGGTGACTGATTACATGTTACACTTTGATAGAGCCCTTAGGATCTTGCTTTACTACCAACAGTATGATGGCGATCATATACGTGAGAGTTGGGTAGTTTATATGCATATCCTTAATTGTGGTCCCTAGTCGTGGGAGTTTCGAGACAGGGCATCGATACTCCGGAGTAGACTAGTGTATACAGTCGAGACCCTGACGAGGGGCGGTGGCCGGTCTCACAAGCCACTGGTGTCAGTTGGATCACCTAAGATGTATACAGGTGCTCATTGGGTTATGAGTACACCGGACAGGACTCGCCGGGAATCTGCTAGTTGGTATTATACATATCGTCAGATAGCAGTTCCCTGGTGACATGTGTACAGGTTAGTTCATCGACCTGAGGTCGTCATTTGTCTCGTGTGAGTTCCCACTGTACATTGATTTCTACCCTACCACGGCTCAAAGGAGTCGTGCAAACAGGTAGGTTTTGGGTACAGTCCCGAGCCATATGGAGGTATGTGAGCGATCGGCAGGGGATTCGTCTCTCCCGGTATTGGGGGCGAGATCGTGCTGTGTCTAGAAGAGCCATTACACATAGCCCGCGGCCGTGGCAGGAGATTTACTGGTAGGTACTCCAGTAGTATCTCAGGGTGTTATTGGGCTACACTCCGACACGACTTATACTGCTATTGGGGGTCTGACGTTACTAGCCCCCTAGGCAGATATGCGATACTCATAGACGAACGGACCGGACTGTATATACATTGTCACTGTTAGGCTCAGTAGGGTTTCTGGATGAGTTCGCTCATCAGCCTCCCTTGAGGTCAGTCCATGGGCAGCCGTTACGCATTGCTAGTGCCGCTGACGGTTTGTGGTTAAACCCACTGCCAGGGTACTGACGAGTCATTAGAGTTCCCCACAGAAAGTTTCCTAAGTTCGGGCGAAACGTTGTAGAGGCCGTATGGTTTTATGGCAGGGTTCGGAAAATGCACGTGCGTTTACGCACGTGTCAGTTTTCGGGCAGATGATACTGGTCGGCTTTGGTTTAAGCCGGATCCGAGTATTATATTGAGTAGATATAATATCTTTGTCTCAGTTGCATTTGTATTCGGTCGTAATACAAATGCGGGTATATTTATACAGTTACGGGGTTATCCTGAAAGTTATTTCAGGATCACTTTTGGAAGTTGCCAGTTTCCAGTTTTCTATCAGCCGTCTTTTAACATTCGGTTAAAGACGGATTTATCTTTTCTTGGATGAGGGTGAGTCATGCTTCTAGAAGGTTCTAGAGAGGGTGACTTGGCTTGGTGAGTCATTAGTGCATTAATGGAGTCATTAATGTCTTGATGAGGTGTATAATGACTCATGCTTTAAGCTTTAATGTTTCTTGTTTACATAAGGATATTTGCTTTAGATCTTTTTGCTTACACTCACCCCCTTTGCTCCTACACTCACTCTCCTCCTTCTACATATATTGGCCGGCCACCCTTTGAGAGAGAGAGAGAGATTGATTTCATTTTTGGTAAAAAGACTATGGTTTATGGTGCATGGAAATTTCATAGCCTCTTTCATTCCATCACCCGATAAAAATGGCAACTTCATTAACCGATCGTCCACGGCTTTGGACGAAGTGAGACAAAGTCTTCTATTCATTCTCTACATCAATCTTGGTCGTCTCTTTTGGCAAACTTGACGACCGAGTTGCCTCGAGTCAGAGGCGGGAGCCCGTTTAAAGAATCGTCGACGTGGTGCCACCTGGACGAGGAGATCAGAGGACGACGAGATCGGAGCAGCCGCAACGGAGCGTGGGATGATGGTTGAAGAACGAAGGACTCGGATCGTTCGGTATAACCTTTCTACACTCTATACTGTTTGTTAGTTTAGCAACAATGGCAGATCCGGGTTAAAGTATACGATAGCGCCAGTTAAAAGTTTTTTGTTCCGCATTTGGCGTCTGTAGACGGCCGGGGCGCTACCGTAGACTTACATCTTGGAACTCTTCCAACATACCGTCCCTTTACTAAGGGTAAAGACAATGCCTGTGACTGACATTCAATCGTCCTTATCACTATGGAACCTTTCTAGTGATTCTCCCCAGGATCAACTGATACGATCTCACTACAACTAGTGAGTATCCTAACATCCAATTAGATCTATCTCATAGATCCAAGACCCAGGATTTAGGAGGTATCACTTTGATCCTATATGGAGAATCATTGTGATAAGCGGTGATTGACCGAGCGTAGCATAGGAAACTCCTTTCTTATCAAGACTATGTAATCCACGTACTCTACGAGGATCGTCACCATACTCCCTACTACCTTTTTGTTTATACAAAGTTCATCTACCATTTTGATGATATCAAACTCTTTGACTAATACATCAAAACAGATGTTCCAACTCCGCGATGCCTGCTTTATCACATAAAACATCTTGCACACGTTTCCACTGCTTCCACTGTCTACGAGACCCTCTGGCTGTGTACTTATAGACGCTCTCTTCCAAAACATCATTTAGAAAAGCAGTCATGACACCCAACCAGATATCGTAGTCATTGTATGTAGCCGTGGCAAGTAGGATCTGGATGGACTTAAACATAGATCCTTAGAAAAGGTTTCAACATAATCCATACCTGGTCAATGATGCAAACCTTTAACAAGTCTAGCTTTGAAAGTCTCAACCTTTCCATGTACACCAAGTAATCTTCTCAAGATATACTTGCTCCTGATGGGGATTTAACTCTTCAGATATAGCAACCAAAGTCCATACTTTGTTGGTGTATAAGGATTCCATCTCAGATCGCTAAGCATCCAGCCATTCTTACAGAGTCCCAATCCTGATGGCCAGCTCGAAACTAGTTGGGTCATCATCTCATGATGCAATCCTCGCTCCCACTGTCATAGAGAAACTGAAGTATCTCTCAGGTGAGTGAGGAACCCTACTAGATCGGCGGAGAGGCTGAGGTTCGTCGGTGACTATTGAATCCTTTGGTTCTATCAAATCATCAGCTATAGTTTGTATAGCTGGAACCATTCCAGTTCTACTTACTGACCTTGCCTCGAGCTTGTCCAGATTTTGCTTTTAGACATAGGCCGGACAACCCCAAATCTTAACTTACTTAAGAGATAGGCTCTTCCCATACCATATCTTATATGGAGTGGTAGGCACTGATTTGATTCGAACCTAATTCAATAGGTATGCAGCTTCTCAAGTGCATAACTCCCAAAAGGAAATAGGAAACTCAGTAGTACTCATCATAGAGCACACCATATCATATAGGGTGCTATTGCTCCGCCCCGATACACCATCGTGCTATGGTGTATTCGGAGGAGTAATGCTGAGAGAGAATCGCATTCTCCTTTAGAATAGTCCAGGATTTTCGTGCTTAAGTATTCTCCTCCCTGATCACATCAAAGGACATAATACTTATACCCTTATTTTGGTTCTCTACTTCTAACTTATATTCTGTGAATATCTCAAAAGTTTCGGACTTGTGTTTCAACAGGAACATATGTCTGAATCTTGAGAGATTATCAGAGAATGTAATGAAGTACAAAGAACCGGTCCTGGCATGTGTAGACAGGGGACCTTACATACATCATGTATCAGTCCCAAGAGTTTACTAACTCTTTCTCTGTTTCCAATAAACAGAGCTGAGGTCATTATATCTTTGTGACATGACTCGCAAGTTTCATAAGATGTAAATTCAAACTGATTTAAATATGCATCTACTATGTAACTTAAGCTAGTCGGGTCATATTGATATGACCTAGTCTACAAAACCTCAAGAAGGATTCGTTCATATCTGAACTCTTCCTCTTGTGTGTGTTTTATATACTAAGAACTGCAGTTTGATTTAGAACATTAATTCTTTTAGATAACGTGCCTGAACTGATCAACTCTTAATATAGGAAATGTTCAAAACATTATCCAACAATACAAAATTATATCCTTTCTTTACTAATAAAGAGACTGATATGATTTTGTATATCAAGTTCGGTATCTAATAACATTCGTTCAGAATCAATGTATTGGTAATACATGGTGACAGTGACCAACAGACTTGGCTGCAACACTTGCACCGTTTTCTGTCTCATGAAACTTATCACCCGTTCTCAGTTCTCTACCTGTCTGTAGCCCTATGTATCAGATTACATATCTGGGATCCTGATCCGGTATCTAATACCTAGGACGTAGAGGATACAGAGAAACAGTTCTTTATAATGAACATACCCGAAGGAGATGCATCATATGCACTTTCTTCGTTTGGGCGGCACGGGAATTCTGGTAATCCCCAATTTTCTGCTCTGTCTTATAACAATTATAAGTTGGAGCGGGACCAACGTTCCCCAGCTCAGTATAACAAGCTAGTTCGGTCAATATTCCATATTATTATCTTGATTAAGGCGTGATATTGTCGCTACCTGGAGAGAGAGAAGAAAACACTCAGCGTGCGCTCTTGCAAGAATAGATTGGTTATTATTTTATCTAATCAAGATGGCTCCCACTGTTTTTATCAAATCTTCCTTCAAACCCTAAAAGGAAAGACTAGCCGGGATTAATTACATACTACAAGTTTGCCAATCTTTCAGCCAGGCCAGTGTCGGTATTTTGAGGGAGGTTCCCCGTGCTTTCGCACGAACCTAATTACAGTAAACGTCGTTTTCCCAGAGGCGTAACCTCGTTAACACCTTTCTAGACACCTACTTGATCGCTAATTGTAATGTGTAAAACTCTCCCAGGAGTAACTCTTACTCGCAGCGGGTATCGGGATCCAACTATCTCATAGAAGGTATGCAATCTCATTGCAAATTTCAACACTTGAAATTCCCGATAATATTTTGCCCCAAACGACTTATGACCTTGACAAGGTCAACAAACTATAGACCGTAAGTCAAGTCCAACCCGTCATTTCTTGATTGAATCAAACCCACTCGCACGACCCTTGACAAGGTCAACAAGGCCGTACGACTACCCTAACCCAATCTGCATCATATGCATAAGCAGATAAATACCGGTTAGCTACCGCACACTGCGCCTTGACAAGGTCAACAAACGCAGCACGAATACTAAGCAGGACTTATCTGAAATGACGGAGGGCTACGACAGGCTTTTCTGAAAACCTATTGCGTAATGAACTTGATATCGTTGTAGGATCGAATGAATTTTGAAATGGAGTGTTTTTGAGGCTTTTCTAGTTTTGCTAAAGGGGTCACTCCCGGTGAAGGGATCGTCGGCCCTTTCCTCGTCGAATGAGGTGCAGGATATATCATATATACCACTGTGCAAAGCAAAAACTCTTAAAAGCAATCAAAAGACAAACCGAGGGTTGTAGCATCTGCCAGTTATTGCTAAAGGGGTCACACCCGGTGAAGGGATCGTCGACCCTTTCCTCATCGAATATGGTGTAGGATATATCATATATATCGTTGTGCAAAGCAAGAACTGTAGCTACCTGTTTTATTTTTTGAAATCCGATTCCACAACATCTTAGGTTCCTTTTTCTTTCATTAATCATATTTATGAAGTCCCATCATTTAAGTACCTAAAAATCACAGATAAATACGACGTACACTTATGCCATCTGCATTCGCCTCGATGTCCCCTCGTGCACCGTTAGGTTAGGTAACTAACGGCAGAGCGGGGCAGGGCTAGCGCGGGTGTAAAACATAAGTAACGTCTATATAATATATCATATATACTATATACAGTATCCATCTGAACAAATCACATGATCACATCACAGATAGCGCAGCAGAAGAAACATATGAAACATTGGATATACTAGGACGTCCGTGTTTTTAATACGAGCCAGCATAAAACACGGATTCCATGGTAGTGATGAATAGCCAATCCCACACCCCTAGACCCCTACGAGAGCGGCAAGCAACCCTACCAATTCTAGAGTTAGGAGACCCGGACTCGACTCATCGAGTTGGTCTCCCACTGGACTCCAGAACCCGGTTACTTATGCTTTCCTCCTTGGGTCTATCCTAGTGCGGAAAAGTAAATAATATACAAAAGGTGACATCTTCCGCAACCTGGAAGTACCCCAATAAAAGAATATTACATACAAGTTTTTACATGAATGAAAATGAAAAACACTCATCTCACATAAAAAAAACCCGGCTATTCAAACACGACGATCCAATATAACATATCCAGCAACACATAACATCACATGTCATCAACGTAAGTAAACATGCGTATCCTAATTATCGTTGACATATAGCAACGAAACCGGTGATATCACATATTACACTTACGGTCACAGAAAAGAAAGTGTAAAACTACAACAGTTGGAATCCGCAACCTCTTTAGACATCGCATGCCTAACCAAATGAATTCCTTAGACATCGCATGCCCAACAATTATAAACCCCGCATTTTAGTCTCATTATCGAAAACTCTTTTCAATATCAAGTCAGGCAATTCAACAGGATTCCCGACATCCTGATCGAATGCTCGTCGCTAACTTTAGTAGACGGCCGCACCCCCGATACCGTCGACGAAGTGCACCAAGGCGGAACACCGCTACCGCGAGCACCCGAACGGATGCTTTCGGCGACGGGGTTCTCCTACAGTCACTTGGTCGGGGCTAAGGGGTGTAGCTGTCTATTAAGTTTACCCGGCGAGTATCCGCGTACGCTACGTGATTGCGACGGACTTTTGATCACATCAAAATTCCGTGGCAACCGATCAAGTGAGACTAAAGTGCTATGTTTATAACATTCAAATCAGTTACCTCATAACTACTTGTGGATTCCAAATATTGTATCACATTCCGGATAAATAGAAAATGTTAAACTTTCCGATCGAACAATCAAACACCCAAGTTTTTCCGAAACAGCTCAACACATGAAATAAGTTTAAAAACATTCACTTCACGCCACAGTACCAACGGTCCAGCCGTAGAAGGGTCAAGCCAACGCCTCACATGTGGCACGCCGTACTGCCCCAAACCGTAAGGTTCAAAGGGCAGTTCAAGACGGTCACATAATCGAGTTAAGCTTTGTTGTCTTCTAGAGGGTCCATCGCGTTACATGCACTACTTAGAATGTCTTTAAACTACGGAAAGATCCAACACTTGGAAATTTCCCGATAGGGGAAAAATTGGGTATTTATATCCGGTCGAACTTTTCAAGATTTTCTAAATTACCCGGAAAAACACATAGACGAAGTTAAAGATTCCGATCGAATCATCGAGCCCCAATACAACCCAGAAAACTCAACTCTTGAGTATATATTAAAAATATGCATAAAACAGAGGAAACTCAAAAGGACATTACTGTGCAAAAATTAATAAATGATGTGACTGTATGGCCGCGGAACCGCCGCATAAGCCATGCTTTTGCCGCGGTTCCGTGGCTCTTTAGTCGACTCAGAAGCTCGTTTTGCACAGTAACCCTTAGAAAACCCTGCTGATTTTTCTGCATATTTTTAATTTGGAAAAATGCACAGTTTTAAAAATTGTACAGAGAAGGGGTCGAATTAGGGTTTCGTGTTTCGATCAGACTTTTAACATGGTCTAGACATCGCCTAAAGCTCTAGCTAGTCTCTGATACCACTGTAGGGTTCCTAGGCACACTAAAGAGGTTCCACAAGGCATCAACCATGCCAAATTCAAAAAATTCCGGTGCCGAGAAACCCTAAACTAGATCGTTAACTAGAGATTAAGCGAAAACTATACAAGTATACAACTTTACTAGAAAGTGAATGGAAATACAACTTTTGTAGATCCGGTCCTCCACTTCCTTAGCTCCGTGACGATGTCCCTCCGCTGCGATCATCGGATCCCGGACTCTAGCGATGGTTTCGTCGAAGAAATGATCGGGCTAGGTCATTGACTTCGATGCCGAAGATGATCTACGTCGAGGCAACTCTAACTCGAGCTCCAACTTCACCAAGTCATGAAACTTGTGAAGAAAACACCCTATACTACATGGCAAGTGGTAGAGGATGAAGAAATAGGAAGTGGGTTCACTTTAGAATTGGATTTCTCACTCTTTTACTCATGGCACCATTGGAGGTAACATGGTTTCTTCTTTTCTTGAAGAAGAAGAAGAAGAAGAAAAAGAAAAATCTTAATAATAATAAAATCAATTGATCTTATCATAATGCAACCTAGGGTTAGTTTAACAAGTGTAGAGAATAAACTATGGTTTAGGTGAATGGTTAGGTTTAGGAAAGAAACAAAAATGGTCAAAGCTTCATGAAGCTTCAACAAAAGAACAAAAGAAGCAACCATTTTGTTTCTTGCCCTAAAGTAAATAAA
This sequence comes from Agapanthus africanus, assembly GCA_030015575.1. Taxonomy (NCBI): domain Eukaryota; kingdom Viridiplantae; phylum Streptophyta; class Magnoliopsida; order Asparagales; family Amaryllidaceae; genus Agapanthus; species Agapanthus africanus. The sequence goes on from CM057345.1 coordinate 364,224,282, forward strand.
TAAAATAAATAATTAAGAAAACATAACAAAACCCTAACCATTCACTTAAACATGGTTTAAAGTAAACATACCCAAGTTTGCATGTATCATCAAACATGATACAAACTAGTGCACAAAACTATATCATATATACAATGTGCACATCAAGTGAGAAAATCCATCTTAATTGAACCAATACTAGTTAATGCAAAGTAATATATCAAATATATAATTATGCATTAAATCATTAAATCAACACTTGATTTAATGATCCGGTCATACTGCATATAACCGACTAATATCAAGTGTATCAATGTATCGAATCAACCTTTGATTCGGTAACCCGGCTATATCTCATATTACCGTCTAATGATACATATCGCGAGAATAGAATTCAGTATCACATACTGGTATTATTCTCGGTCCCGCACATATCTCATATGCGCTCCTATTTCGTTTCGCTTGAGCCAGGAAACCTCTGTGTAGGACTCTAAAGACTCGTCAATACGCCGGCAACAGGTGATGATCATATCAAACACCCACAAGCCGCAAGCGGTCTGCTAAACCTAACGGCCACCCGGGTATTGGGCGATCAGAAGATCAACGAGCAAGCCCGCTCACACTCCTATGAATCCAACCAGTAATAAGAGCCTATGCTTCGCCACACTGTCACACAGTGAGAACCCCCCATAGGTCGACATCCAATGCCTAGTAGCTCTGATACCGTACAGTCCGGTCTCGTCGTCTGATATGTCGCATATCTCGCCTAGGGGTAGTAAACGTCAGACCTTAATAGCTCGATAAGTCGTGTCGATATGAGGTCTATAACAGTTCGAGAAACTACTGGTAACACTTACCAGTAAATCTCAGCAACCCTGGCCAGGGATTTCCGGTTATAGCCAATCGAACACAGCGCAACATCAACTCCCAATACCGGGAGAGACGAATCCCCTCCTATCGCTCATTGCCTCCATGTGATTCGGGACTGTACCAAAAAACCACCGTTTTGCACGCCCTCTTGGACGTGGTAAGGTGGAAATCAAAGCACAGTGGGAATCACACAAAACTCTATGACGATCTCGGGTCTACAGACTAACCTGTACCAGTGTCACCAGAGAACTGCCATCTGACGTAAGGTATAATACCATCTGGGAGTTCTCGACGAGTCCGTCTAGTGTACCCAGTCTCTACTGAGCACCCGTATATCATCTCTGATGTCAAACACCAATGGATATGGGATCATCCATCACCCATCTGTATGGGTTGAGAAGGTATACACTAGTCTACTCTGGTATATCGATGCCCTGTCTCGATACACCCACGACTAGGGACCTTGAAGGATGTACTTATGGACTACCATGTCCCTAATAATATGATCCGCATCATAGTCCAGGTAGTCAAGTACACATCCTAAGGGCTTTACCAACATGTAACAGAGAGACAATCATTGTACATGTTAAGGTAAAGAGCAACCAGATAGCATACTATCATGTCGAGCAAGAAAGTTCTCCCTATATGTGTCCAAGCATCCACTACAATATACATCCTATGTATAGCAATGGCCTCTAGGGCATACATATAACTAACACTACTTACGTAGTGGGGAGCCTCCCACTTACCTGGCACTTACCTAGCCGCAATTGGCGGAGAAGAGGCGGTTTGAGGTCATATTTCTAGCCCTTTGGAACAGTTAGGAGCTGTCTAGCTGACCTAGGTGACCCTAGATCTAGGTGTGATTGTGCATACCTTGTTTGTGATTGTTTGAAGCCGTAAGTCCGTACATATTTCTGTAAAGTTCTTTCTAAAAAGGAAAAAAAACACAAAAAAATCAAAAACTTTTATAAAAACTTGCCCTTTGTCGCCAAAATCCCATTTTTTCACCCACCACCCATCATATTTCTCCATTGACGTTTTCTTACCCTCACCTTCTCCGCTTTGACTATACTAAACTCGTTTAGTGTATGTCCGCTTGGACTCGGGACACTAGCGCCGCCTAGTCTGTGTTACGTTAGTCGCTACCGACTACGCGATCGACTCAGACGTCGAAACTCCGTCCACGCCTCTTTCACCCTTACCTTTGCCGGCCAACTCCGACGTTGACCGGAATTCTGTTCATACATCCTCACCTTCACCATCACCAACCTCTTCTTCCGCAATGTCAGGATTTAATCCAAACATCCCTACAACTCCCCCTGGATTGATTCGACCTCCTATGGATGCGAATAACCCACCACCACCGCCTGTCGTAGCGCCACAGCGAATCGCGCTCCAGGATCGTTTCTATCCTACCCGCTCTGCACTTCCCACCTGTCTTTCCCTCCCACCGGCCAATGGGGATAATTTTGAAATTAAGCCCCACTTCATTAACATGCTTCCGAAATTTCATGGGCTTGAATCTGAAGATGCCTATATCTTCATCAACAAGTTTCAAAATGTTTGTGCCATGATGAAAACTACCCAGCTGTCGGACGATGCTATACGGCTGCGGGTCATTCCGTTCACTTTGTGCGATCTTGCTGAAAAATGGCTGTATAGCACCGCTTCCCACTCCATAACCAGTTGGGACGAGTTTGTGAGAGCGTTTCTCAAGAAATTCTATCCGAATCATAAAACCGCAAGGATCCGTAACGAAATCAACCAATTCTCTCAGCTTCCTACTAAACCCTTTTGGAAGTGATTTGACCGGTATAAAGACTTTCTTGTTCAGTGCCCTCACCACGGTATTGAGAAATGGCAACTTTGCCAAACTTTATACGAGGGCCTGAACCCAGCAACCAAGCAGTTGTTGGAAACCATTTGTCAGGGCCACTTCCTATCGAAATCTGACGAGGAAGCGTGGCAATTCTTCGACGACCTTGCGGAACAAACGCTTCAATGGGAGAGCACCAGACCAACTTCTTCTTCTTCCTCCACTTCTACTGGTCAATCTAGGGTAGGAATTCACCAACTTGATGTCTCTATTGCGATGAAAGCTGAAATGGCTGTAATAACGAGAAAACTTGAAGCGATAGAGAAAAAAATTTCATCTCCTGCTCCTGCCCCTATTCTTCCCCTTCGCACCCAAAGACCGAGAAACGATCTATACTCTTCCACCTACAATCCCGGTTGGAGGAACCACCCCAATTTCGCCTGGAATCAGAATCAGCATCAATTCCAAGGCAACAATTTCCAGAGGCCCCCTCCTCCGCAACAACAAGCGCAACAACAAACTCAACATCAGTTTCAGCAGCCCTTCCAACCCCAACCTTTTCAAACTCAGACGAACAACTTCGCACCCAACAATTCTTTTCAGCAAAACAACTTTGTTCCGTCAAACAACGATAAGGTTTCCTCTCTTGAACGAAGTCTGGAGGCGTTCGTTAAACAATTGACATAATCCACCGCCAACATCCAGTCTTCCATTGAAGCATCAAGACCATCGAAGACCATCGAAGCAACACACTGCGGCACACGGGCAAAGTATCAAGACCATCGAAGCCCAGATAGCACAACTGAATGCGGCCTTAAGCAAGCGCGAGAAGGGGAAGCTTCCATCTCAACCACTCCCAAATCCCGGTCACCCACATAATGTACATGTTGCTCTTAAACAACAGAACCATAATGTGAGTGCCGTGACTACATTGAGATCGGGAAGGATGCTGCAAAACAATATTGGCACACGGATCGATGATGACACCCCGGTCGCTTCTTCTCCTTCTTCTCCTTCTTCTTCTTCTTCTTCGTCTTCGGAGCCTATTCTCCATTCTTCAAAAGGCTCTTCCTCTTCTTCTGCTTTAGACGGACCCACTTCTCACTCCACGAAAACACCAGCTCTGGGATCCGTTCCAACTCCACAATCTCCTCCACAAGCATTGGATTCAACCAATTTTAAAAACGTTCCATTTCCAAACCGGTTGAAGTCCAATAAACAAAATCCACAAATGGAGAAGATTCTGGAGTTGTTTAAGCAGGTTAACATAAACATTCCCCTTTTAGATGTTGTCCAACAAGTCCCGTCCTACGCGAAAATCTTAAAGGACTTGTGCACGAAAAAGAGGAAATCTCAGGTACCCAAGAAAGTTTTCTTGGCTAGTGCTGTGAGTGATGCTCTTACCCAATCTTTACCACAAAAACGGAAGGACCCTGGCTGTCCTATGATTTCTATTACCATTGGGGATAAGAACATCAACCGCGCACTACTAGATCTTGGTGCCAGTGTTAACCTGCTTCCGTACTCAGTATATGAGCAACTAGGTGTAGGAGAGCTGAAACCCACACACTGTACTGTCCAAATGGACGACCGATCAATCACCCATCCTAGGGTTGAGCTAGAGGGTGTGTTAGTCAAGGCCGGGGACTTCATATTCCCCGTTGACTTCATTGTTTTGGACACACAGCCTGTAGCTAACCCCCGGAATCAAATTTTGGTGATACTCGGTTGCCCATTCCTTGCAACCTCAAATGCTGTGATCAATTGTCGCAATGGTTCGATGAACCTATCTTTTGGAAATATGACAATTGAACTCAACATTTTTAGGTTGGGGAATCAGCCCTCCGAACCTAATGCTCATATACTAGACGTTTGCTCAATCCAGGAAATCACCCCAGAAGAGTGTGAATTCGAGGAGTTTTTGTTCGATCACGATAACCTTAACGCCACTAGTGCGTTCCTCTTCGAGCCTGCTGTTGTTTCTGCGCCCGACAATGACTACGAGTGTTTCACTTTCTCGAACGATCTTAGCTACTCACCACCCGAGTTTGAATCCTTCGAATTTCTGGATGAGTTACCTGAACCATCCAACTCGGTCGCTTACACTCGTTTTGAACCCTTGCTGGAATCCTTTGAGTTCGAGACCTTTTCACCAATCTTGCCTTCAATCGTTTCACCTCCAACGCTCGAACTCAAGCCTTTGCCGTCTCACCTTAAGTATGCTTACTTGGGTGAGAACGAGACCCTCCCTGTTATCATCTCGGCTTCTCTAGCTCTAGAGCAAGAGAAAGCCCTTCTTGCTGTCTTGCACAGCAATAGGCAAGCTTTTGGCTGGTCAATGGCGGACATCAAGGGGATTAGTCCCCTGATCGTTGAACATCACATTCATTTGATAGATGATGCCAAACCAGCCAGGGATCCACAAAGACGACTCAACCCAGTCATGAAGGAGGCTGTAAAGAAGGAGAAAGTAAAATGTCTGGATAGTGGTATCTTTTACCCTATCTCTGATAGCCAGTGGGTTAGCCCCATTCACGTCGTCCCCAAGAAATCAGGCATAACGGTCATAACCAACGAGGCGAACGAGTTAATCCCTACTCGCACCCAAACTGGGTGGCGAGTATGCATCGATTACAGAAAACTCAACGCCGCAACGCGGTAGGACCACTTTCCGCTACCTTTCATTGACCAAATGCTTGAACGATTGGCCGGACACGAGTACTACTGCTTTCTTGATGGCTACTCCGGCTATAATCAGATTCCCATCACCGAAAAAGACCAGGACAAGACCACATTCACTTGTCCTTTCGGCACGTTTGCAAATCGTCGCATACCCTTTGGGTTATGCAATGCGCCCGCTACCTTCCAGCGGTGTATGATGGGAATCTTCTCAGACATGGTGGAAAAATTCCTGGAGATCTTCATGGACGATTTCTCCATCTTCGGCGATTCCTTTAACGAGTGTTTGCTGCATCTCGACACTGTCCTTACCCGATGTAAGGACAAGAACCTCACTTTGAATTGGGAGAAGTGCCACTTCATGGTGCGTGAAGGTATTGTCTCAGGACATATCATTTCGCAAAATGGCATAGAGGTTGACAAAGCGAAGATTGAGGTCATTTCCAATCTCCCTCCTCCCAGATGCGTCCGAGACATCCGAGCCTTCCTTGGCCATGCCGGTTTCTATAGACGGTTCATCAAGGACTTTAGCAAGATTGCTAGGCCTTGACTATTTTGCTGGCCAAGGACACGCCATTCGACTTCAACTCGAGCTGTGTAACTGCATTCGAGTCATTAAAAAGCTCACTCACTTCTGCTCCCGTTCTTTCTTCACCTGAATGGACGCACCCATTTGAGATTATGTGCGATGCATCCGACTTTGCTATTGGTGCTGTCCTTGGACAAGACATTAACAAGATGCCGCACGTAATCTATTATGCTAGCCGAACCCTGAACGACACCCAACTGAATTATACAACAACTAAGAAGGAATTCTTAGCTTTTGTATTTGCTTTAGAAAAGTTCAGGCCCTACCTCATCGGCTCTCCAGTCATTGTCTACACAGACCATTCTTCTCTGCGCCATCTTTTTGCGAAGAATGATGCAAATTCTCGGCTGATACGTTGGATCCTCTTGATTCAAGAGTTTGACCTTGTCATCAAGGACAAAAGAGAATGTGAAAACGTCGTCGCCGACCATCTCTCACATCTTCCTTCTTCGCCGTCGCTTCAAATTCCGATCAACGACGTTTTCCCGGATGAACAACTGTTGACAGTATCTTGCGAACCCTGGTTCGCAGATATTGTGAACTATTTGGCCACAGGGTTACTACCGACTGAATGGTCAAGTCAGGACAGACTTCGATTCTTATCCTAAGTAAAACACTTTTACTGGGACGAACCCTATCTGTTCAAGTACTGTCCCGACCAGATTATTCGTCGGTGTGTCCCTGACGATGAATTCAATAGTGTGCTGCCATTTTGCCACGATCAAGCATGTGGCGGGCATTTTGGCCCCAGAAAGACAGCTGAGAAGATCTTGCAGTATGGTTTCTACTGGCCACAACTCTTCAAAGACGCTCATGACTACTGCAAGACTTGCTCCCGGTGCCAACACTTGGGTCGGATATCCCGGAGGAATGAGATGCCGCTCCAACCAATCTTGGTTGTGGAGATTTTCGACGTTTGGGGGATAGATTTCATAGGGCCGTTTCCCAGCTCTTTCGGAAACTTGTACATCCTTCTCGCTGTTGATTACGTCTCTAAGTGGGTCAAGGCTGTGCCCAGCCGGACTAACGACAACAAGGTTGTCGTTAGGTTTCTTAAAGAAAACATTTTCTCCCGTTTTGGGCACCCCGAGCGATCATTAGCGACAATGGAACTCATTTCTGCAATAAGACTTTCGAGGCCTTGATGCGGAAATATTCCATTAATCATAAGCTATCTACGCCCTACCACCCCCAAACCTGTGGGCAGGCCGAAGTTTCAAATCGGCAAATCAAGCAGATACTGCAGAAGACGGTTTCCAAGAACCATAAGGATTGGTCGTTGAAACTCACTGATGCCCTTTGGGCATTTCGAACGGCTTATAAGACCGATCTTGGCATGTCTCCCTATCGGCTTGTGTATGGAAAGGCTTGCCACCTCCCTGTCGAAATAGAGCATCGCGCATTTTGGGCGATAAAAGAACTGAATCTGTCTCTCGAAGATGCGGGCAGCCATCGGAAGCTGCAGTTGAACGAATTGAGCGAGCTTAGGGATGAGGCTTACGATAACGCGGTTGTCGTTAAGAACCGAACGAATGTGTTTCACGATAAACACCTTTTGCGCAAAACTTTCGTACCTGGTCAACAGGTACTACTTTATGACACCCGGCTACACTTCCATCCAGGAAAGCTCAGATCTCGCTGGAAAGGGCCATACTTTGTGCGGAATGTGTATCCGCATGGCGCTGTGGATTTGGAGAATCCAAAGGACGGTACATTTTTCAAAGTAAACGGACACCGACTTAAACCGTACCTTAGCGCCGAACCAACAGAGGAGCTCCTGGTCTTACAGGAGCCGGTTTACCTTGCATAATCTTCCTCTGCCTACCACCAAACTTCGGTTATCCAGCCAAGAACAGTAGACACTGTTCCGAATAAGTTTGGGGGTATGTATATACCGTTTTGTATATATTTGTGGATATTCTTTTCCATTTTTACTATTTTTCTTTTCTTTAAAAACAACAAAAAAAATTGTGTATATCTAACCGATAATTTTGACCCTTCAATGATCTCTTCATGCAATGACAGTAAGGACACTGTCCAGTTTAAGTTTGGGGGTACGCTCGGTACGCATTTCTAACCTTCGCATTCATATGTATATTTTGCATCTGCATACTAAAATCCATAAAAATCAGAAAATTTTCTAAAAACATAAAAACTTTTCTGTCAAGTTAGCTAGTGGGAGAACTCTGATTCAACATTTCGACGGTTTTGTTTGATAAGATAAGAATAACTAAATCTTACTTTTAGATTTTGAAAACCTTAAAGATAACTCTCCTTTGAAGTTAACTATAGCTGATATACGTCTTTACATCACACTACACGTGTCGTGAGTTTTGGAAATTAGATGACAAGTCTATTATGTTTAAAAATTCCTAAATGAATAAATGATTTTCTGAGGATCAAATAGCTTTGTTCTGAAATAAGTAATATCAAGAATAGTTTATGAAGTGAAGCAAATATGAAGGAATGTTATTGATGCCTTAATTGGAACTAGTTCTGAAAAATAACCCATCTGGAACTTGATTGGAATGATTACACACCTAACCCACTAAACACGTCTTTTATCCAAAAAAAAATATGAACTGCCGGTTATATCTCCGTTCGCATTGAATCATCATGATTTTCACGCTAAATTGTCTTTTGTTTTTTGGCCTAGGTAACTTGAGTAATTAAGTCCGCTGGGGTGTCTCAACACCTAATGCCCTAAAGCCAACTGGTTTGGGTGCATTGGCCCAAAACTCGTTAAGAAGCCTAGAAAGTCCAGATTAAAACAAAGTCAAGCAAGTGTTCTCTCCAAATTAAAATTTCTAACGGTTCTTTGTGTGAGAATAATCTTGACATTTGTGTGAGAATAATCTTGACAAAAGACAGGCTTTTATAAAAAAAAAATTTCTAGCGGAGATATGAAGGTTTTATTCTATGATAAAGACTATTGTACGTTCACAGAGGTGTGTATGAAATGAAAACAAGAAAAAGGTGGAGTGAAAAATAAGGCCTAGTTTCCTGTTAAGGAAGATAGAAATTCTGAAGTTGAAACTTTAATGGAAAACGAAACTTGAAAAATGCTTAACTCTTTATAAAACTTTTGTGATCCTTTTAAAATTTTTATCTGGGCTTTATTGTGTGACATGATGACTTTAATCGATCCTTCTGGAACTTAACGACACTATTTGCACTGCACGTAAAGACATATAAAATCTTAAGTTAAATAAGAAGCGAGGTGTGAAAAATAAAGGTTCGATAGTCTAGACTTAGGATAATAGAATTGTTCTTTTCTGAAACAAAACTTTAGGGTTTGAATCATATTTATATTGCAAAACTAGCTTGACCGGATTTTGTGGGTGGTATCCGATGAAAACCCTCAGGAGGCAGCACTCCTCTTTCTAAGGACACCTAGAGGTTTAACGGCTTGTTGCACATGCTCAGTGCAATCGTGTTCCCTACGAAAGTGAGGTTAGGAATTTTTGTGAATAAATTGGCTTTGCTCGGGACGAGCAAATGATAAGTTTGGGGGTATTTGTTCATATCAGATTTTTGTATTTTTATACCGCCCAATTTTTATCATATTGCTTATCGGTAGGTACTCTTGAGCCGTGTTTGCTAGTCAGTTGCAGGATACAGGTTCTCGGCTCTAAACGGTGAAATTCATGGAAAAGCACGACAAAGTCTGGATTACTGCCAACCACAGATAAAACACGGGTCTCCGCTCTCTATCCGTATGTTGCCGCACACCAGTTTAAGGGACAAAATGGCAAATCAATGTCATTTTCATGCACAAAGCTCAAGGTCAACACAAGATCCAATATATCTACGCGGAGCTCAAGAAAAATCATGGCAAAAGATCCACATCACATCACCTTTTGATCAGCAGAAATTCTGGAAAAATCGTGAAGAAATTATGACAAACAAAATATACCAGACAAAAGGAATGAGGAAACCAGGGAACCCCACAAAAGGTGATGAGCTAACTCATCATTATGGCCACGGATCCGCGGCCAACATGGCGTCTGGGCCGCGGATCCGTGGCCATACTGTCTCATCAGATGGAAATTTTTCAGGGGCTGTTTGGTCTTTTCATGATGATCCAGAATGTTGCCCTAGAATTTCAGTTTAGTGCCTATAAATAGCCCAGAACATTGCCAAGCCAAGGGTGCTTATTCTTGTATTTAGATTTAGGTTATATGTTGTTGTTCTTCTTCCTCTTCTCATCTCTTCTCCATTAATAACTTGTAGTGAGCTTTTGTGAGTGAAAGATGAATAAAGGAGTTCTTTTGGTTACCATGCTTGTCTTATTATTAATTATAATTGCTTGTATTTTTCTTTTGCTAATCTAGTTGTTGTTATTTGTTGTTTGTTTCTTTCTTGTTCTCTTTTTCTTTATCCTTAAACAACAATGATGCTTACGCTTGATCCTTGCCGAGGTGAGATCGCTAATAGCTAGTTGCAATCTTCTAACCTCCTTTCTTTCTATCTTCCTCCTTTTGTTTTATTTTCATTTTTCTTGTAATGGGTGAGTAGTTTCCAAACTTGTTAGGGTAGGATAAGGAAAGTTTGAGAGAAGGAAATCTCTCTCACTCTTTCCTTGCCCAACATCTTAATTCGGACTCCCGTTAATTAAACCACAATCCGCTCCCTACGGCACCCTATCCTACATGATAGCGGTGATTTCTTAGTGAGACCGGTTGTGGTTGAATTAACCAGAGGTTAAGGCTAAGAGCCAAGTACGGACGGACAAGCACCAAAAGGAAGAACTTAAGCGTTAGAAAGCCTAGCTTATACTCGCAAGTTCCTTCCTAGTCGTGCTAATCCCCGTTGTTGCCGATTACCGTAACACCGATATTAAGAGTGGCAACGAAAGAAGTGAGCGACTCGTAACTCAAACTAACCTAATCCTAACCCTAACAAGCTCTCTTTACATATCATTTTAGCACATAATTAATCTCAAAACAAACCTGGACATTTGGACTTAACTCGTTAAAGCACATAGAAAAAGATTCCCATCTCCCTGTGGACGACCCGTACTCAACCGGCTAGCTACAAGCGAAACCGTCTTGATTGCTGTAATAAACTTGAACACGCAAAAACTATATCAATCAAGCGGGTGTAAAACATATACAACATCTACTGGTATATATATAGCAATATTTAATAATCGCTCAAGGTATGATAAATGGAACATCACAGATAAGTGATAAGCATCACAGAACAATACAGATAATCTGGGAGCCCCGGGTATCCTTTGAGCCACAAGTGAAACCCGGCATTCCCATGGTCGTGTGGATAGCCTGTGCAATGAAAACTTAGACCCCTACGAGTGCGGCAAGTTCCCCGCCAAAACCAGAAGCGAGGCAGCCCCTTCATCAAAGTGAATGGGCCACCCGGCACTTCATGGAATCCGGTAACTTGAGCACCCCACCTTGGGTCAACCTGTAACCCCTACGAGTGCGGCGAATAGCCCGCCAATTCTAGAGTGAGGCCCCTTCCTTCTCAACGCCATGAGATGCGGACCCGTTGCCCTCTAGAACCCGGCTATCCGTGCACTCCACCGCGGGGTAATCCGAGTACAGAAAAGAAAATATGTACAACGGTGACATCGACCTCAACCCGGTCGTGCCCTAAACAAATAATATACAAACAGGCAATGACGGCAGTCCACATGTCGGAAGCTCGCCCTACGATATCAAATGTACAAATAAATCCAAACTGTACTAACATTGCACCCAAGCTATCCACCACGACAAATCCGCAACAAACACAGCATAACACAGAACATCAACGTGAATGTCACGTTCGCAAACCCGTTTAAAAGAACTATAGCAATTAGACAAGTTGTACCGCTCTAATTACATTCATGGTCGCAGATAGTAATGTAAGTACTGTAAAACTTTAAACAATGTTAGAAATATCGACTTCGAAATAAGCCTGAATAGCCCCAAACAAGTAGATAAAACCATATCCAAACTGGCCTAAACTAGCAATACCATCAAACCAATATTCCACAGACTAAAGCACACTACAAAATGCAAGCCCCAACTCCAATCCCAGACCGGCCAGGCCGGATTTTAGGGCAATGTGGCCGGTTCAAATCTTGAATTAGGGGCTCGTGTTTAGTGTGTGCTCTAGTAGTCTTCTGCAGTTACTAAAATATTTTTAGAAGACCATAAAAATTTCGATAGAGAATGGAATATTCAGGGTATTGACTTGGAGTCGTTTCGGTTTCGATACTTTAACATCGTCTAAACAAACTAGTATATGATTAATGGGTTAGCTCTGATACCATGTTGAGTTACGGCAGTGCCCCGGCCATCAATCCGTGGCCAAATGCGGAACAAAAAACTTTTAAAACCCGGCGCTAACAGAACCCTAATCTACTGATCGTACCATTAAACCTGTACTAGTTCTACAAAAAGAGTTTAGAGAGGTTATACCGATTGATCCGTGTCCTTCAGTCATCAACCTCTGTCCCAAGCTCCTCGCGGCTTCCCCGATCAAGTTTGATCTCCGGTCTCCCTTCGTCGAAGAAGATCCACGTCGAAGGTTCTTAATACAGGCTCCCGCCTCTAAACCGAAGCAACTCGAGCATCCAGTTTACTAGCCTAGATACCCAAGATGAAGAAGAGATAGTGTGTGAATACTTTTTCTTAAAACACCCATTGATTCTTAACTCATGAGAGGGGTGGGTGGAAGTTTAAGAAGATGCCCATGAGAGGAAAGTGTGAGCTCAAGAAAAACCAAGTGAAGAAAATGAAATGAAGTGTTGTGTGATCTTTTATTGTGAGAGAGAGCAACTAAAGAAAAGCCATGCCTTAAAAGGATCTGCCCCCTTCACTAAAAATATCTCACAATACTTCCTCCAAAATATCTTAGCCAAAACAAAACCAACACTTGACCCAATACCATGAGTCACCAAGTGCACACATCATGAATCAATGCTCAAGGCCAAGACTTGCACTCACACTTTCCACCACAATAAACATTTAAACTAAATGTTTAATCCAAAAAAGAAATGGCAACTCTAAAGTAATCTTTTAACGGAATTACAAGAATACCCCTCATCCATATATACATACCCACATCCGTATTCCGACTGAATACGAATACAATGAAATGAAAGTAATCAAACAATATAATACTAGGATCCGGCTTAAACCAAAGCCTAATAGTATTATCCGTCCGATCATGATCCGTGCATAAGTGCACGTATATGATCGAACCCTGCCATAAAACTATACAGCCTCTACAACGTTTCGCCCGAACCAGGGAAACCCTCTGTGTAGGACTCTAAAGACTCGTCAATATGCTGGCAGTGGGTTTAACCACAAGCACGTCAGTGGCACTAGTTGTACGTAACGGCTGCCCAGGTATTGAGCGAAAGGGAGGCCGACGAGCAAACTCATCTTGAAACCCTACTGAGCCTGACAGCGACAATATCCGTACAGTCCGGTCCGTTCGTTTACAAGTATCGCATATCGAGTCTAGGGGGTGGATAAAGTCAAACCCCTAATAACGCGATATTTAGTGTCGGTATGAAGCCCATCACCACCTGAGAAACTACTGATCCGAATCAGTAATTCTCGACTACCTTGGCCAAGGATTTCTGGTAATGGCCACCCGTGCACACCGCGACATCAACCCCCAATACCGGGAGAGACGAATCCCCTGATGATCCGCTCACTGCCTCCATGTGGCTCGGGACTGTACCCTAGTAAAACCTGTTTGCACGACTCCTTTGAGCCGTGGTAGGGTAGTAATCAAAGCACAGCAGGAACTCACACGAGACAAATGACGATCTCAGGTCGATAGACTTACCTGTACACATGTCACCAGGGAACTGCTATCTGATAATAGGTATAATACCAACTAGCATGTTCCCGGCGAGTCCGTTCGGTGTACTCATAACCCAATGAGCACCTGTATACATCTTAGGTGAACCAACTGACACAAATGGCTTGTGAGACCGGCCATCGCCCCTCGTCAGGGTCTCAATCCGTATTCACTAGTCTACTCTCGGAGTATCGATGCCCAGTCTCGAAACTCCCACGACTAGGGACACTTTAAGGATATGCTTATAGACCACCCAACTCTCACGTATATGATCGCCATCATACTGCTGGTAGTCAAGCAAGATTCCTATGGGCTTTATCAACATATAATAGTGATCTGTAATATCACCTGAAGCATGTACATGATGATAAAGGCAAACCAGATAGTATACTATCATCTCGAGTAAGACTGTTTTAATGGTATAGGTTCTCCCTCAATCATTGCAATCGCGTTCCTGCAATCCAATAATTGATATGAGGGCACTATAGCCAACACGTCCGGATCGTCGGCGACGCGTGTGACTCCGGCGAGACAGCCCCAAGAAGTAAGAAAGAAAAGAAAAGAAAGAAAGAAAGAAAGAAGATGAGGAAGAAGAGGAATGGGGTTGGCTCGGCTGTGGGTTCAGAGGACAGAAGAAAGGGTCGAGGAGACGTCTTGACAACTATGAGGGCTGTCGTCGATGGCAAGGACATAAGGATTCTTGAGTTAGCGTTGGGTTTCGGTTGCAGCCGTTGGTGATGGTGGTGGTGGTTTATGGGTGTCGGGAGTTGGATAGAGGTGAGGAGAAGGAGTAGGTGACGGTGAGTCTCCGGCGATGAGGGTTGGAGGCATTGGGCGGTAAGGAAGCGGCCAGGGTTTCTGGGCATCGGGGTTTTGGTTGCAAGGATGGTCGTCGGGTGCAGGGAACTCGGGTAGAGGAGAGGAGGAAAAGGAAGTAGAGGTGAGGTCGACGAGGTCGAGATGGTGAGGTGATCGGAGGCGAGGTGAGGGTGACATCGGGGCTAGGGTTCTTGGGTTACTCGAGGTCATGGGTTTGCTGCCAGAGGAGAGGAGGTGGATGTGGAGGTCGTGAGGAGGTCGAGATGGTAACAAGGGTGGTGAGATTGTGGGGAGGCGATGTGGTCAGCGGCAAAGGCTAGGGTTAGGGTTAGGTTTGGGTTCGTCGCGAGAAACAAAGAAAGAAAGGAGGAGAGAGAGAGGTGTTGTATTTTTATTATATTAGGATATATAATTTATATAGGGGGGAGAGAGAGGCAGAGGGATAAAGAGAGAGAGTGTGTGCGAGAGGAGAGAGAGAGTATGAGAATCGGAGGAAAAATAATTAGTTTAAATATATTAATATATATTCGATTATATAACTGTTATATATATAAAGAATATTATAATATATTTTCTAGGATTATACAGCTTTTATCAAATTGCTCCGAAAAATCCCTGGGTCTCTTCTAAAAATCTAGTTTTAAAATATGGATAATATACATACAAGCCAAAACCATAATGTGATGTCCGGTTAAATAAAATGCATACCCCTAAAAACGGATACACATAAATACACGTAGCGATTCAAACGAGTTTGTTTTATCAATCTGGTCATGAACACGATGTATGGATGCTATCATAAGATATGAGGTATAATAACAAGCCACGCTAAATATCAAAATGTATTATCTGGCTATTATTTGTTTTATGCAGATACCAAATGCATCATCTGTAAGTCGATGCCACGCACCCCGCGAGATCACGGGGAGGCGGAATGTGTAAAAAACAATAGTTTTAGCATCGTAACATCGACTATTAGCCACGATCATATTCTAAACCATAACTAGCATCTAACCTATGAAGTATAAACTAAAGTACAGAAGTTTATACCTCACGTTCATGTCCTTCGGGTCTTCATTCCTCGCTGTCCTACACCTCGTCATAGCCTCCTCGGATCATCCGGATTGGGCTTCCTCATCGGACCACTCTTGCCGAAGATGATCCACCCGAGAGTATGTGCATCGAGCTCCCACCTCAATGGAGGAAACTAGGGAATCAAGATCGCTACTCATGATGTCGTAGAGTGTGTAGATGGAATGAATGGTCTTTTCTTACCCTAGATTACTCAACACATGAGTTACAAGGGTTTTGAGGAAGAAGATGGTAATGGAGGAAAAAGCTAGTGGAGAAAATTGCATAATGAATAAGTATATCTCTCTTAGTTCTAAACTAAACTCTAACCTTTCTAATATGAATAATTCATATTAGAAAATGAATTAGAGTTCAAGTTCCAACTGGATGAGTCATGGGCTAAAAAACCCATAAGTGTCATCCAAAGCTTTACTCAACATTATACAATTTACACCTCGTTTTTCTCAATGTCACAAAGTGTTTTCAGTTAGACTAAAATGAAAAATACCATTATGACATAGCACCTTCTAGAAGCATCTTTGACTAATTTACAAAAATGCCCCCGTCCGTATATACATACCTGTATCCGTATTCCGAAAAATACGAATACAAAAGACGAAAACAATCCATCATTACAATACTAGGATCCGGCTTAAACCAAAGCCTACTAGTATTGTCCGTCCGTATCATCATCCGTATACAACTACACATACGTGACCAAACCCTGTCGTAAAACCATACGACCTCTACATATTTTGCCCGATGCAAGGAAACCCTCTGTGTGGGACTCTAAAGACTCGACACTACGCTGGCAGTAGGTTTAACCACAGGCTGCAAGAGGCACTAGCTATACGTAACGACCCCCAGGTATGTGTCGATGAGAAGGCCGATGAGAAAACTCATCCGAACTCCTGCTGAGCCTATCTGTGACAATCTCCGTACAGTCCAGTCTGTTCGTCTAAGAGTATCGCATATCGGGCCTAAGGGGTGGTAATCATCAGACCCCTGACAGCGCAATAAGTCATGATGGAGCGTAGCCCATTACACCCTGAGAAACTACTGGAGTACCTACCAGTAAATCTCGCTTGTCCTGGCCAGGGACATTTCGTAATGGCTCTCCAAACACAGTGCGATATCAACCCCCATTACCAGTAGAGACGAATTCTATCTAACCGCCACTGCCTCCAAGTGCTTTGGGACTGCACCCAACTATTACCTGTTTGCACAACTCCTTTGAGTGTGGTAGGGTAATAATCAAAGTACAGTGGGAACACACTCGAGGAGAAGCAGCAGTGTCAAGTCGACGGACTAAGCTGTACTCATGTTACCTAGGAACTGCTACCTGACGATAGGTATAATACCAACCAACAGTTCCCGATGAGTCCTGTCCGGTGTACTAATAACCCAATGAGCACCTACATACTATCTCCAGTATGACGTACTAATGGCTGTAGGACATACCATCTCCCCTGCTGGGTTGAGAAGCGTATACACTAGTCTACTCTGGAGTATCGATGCCCTGTCACGATAATCCTACGACTAGAGACCTGTACAAGGATGTGCCTGTAGATTACCCAGCCCCCACTAGTGTGACTGCCATCACAACGCTGGTAATTAAGCAAAGATCTTAAGGGCTCTACTAATATGTTTAAGCGATATGCTAAAAGAAATACATGCACATATTGAAGTAGAAACAAACCAGGTAGCATACTACCATTTTGAGCAAGACAGTTAATACAACTGTAAATACCCCAAGCTTCCATTAAGTAATATACAAACCAGTATGATACAATAATGGCCTCTATGTCATATACACTAACAATCTCCCACTTTCACTAAGGCCGTGTATTGGCATATCGCAGACCTATCATCTCGATTAGCCTCTCGAACTGTGTTTGAGGAATGGCCTTTGTGAGTGGATCAGCAGTACTGTTTTCCGTATCTACTCTCCGCACCTCGATCTCCTGGCGATCAACGATCTCCTGGCGATCAACGACATCCCTGATCAGGTGGTAGTGCCTCCAAATATGTCTGGACTTCTGATGGGACCTGGGTTCCTTCGCCAAAGCTATAGCGCCGTTCTTTTCGCAATATAGAGGTATTGGATTTACAATGGACAGAACCACCTGAAGTTCTGTTAAAAACTTCTTCACCCAGACAGCTTCTTTTGCGGCGTCACAAGCAGCGATGTACTCCGCTTCCATTGTCGAGTGTGCAACGGTGTCCTGCTTGGAGATCTTCCAACAGATCGCCCCTCTATTGAGGGTAAAGACATAACCCGACATGGACTTGGAGTCATCCTTGTCACTCTGGAAGCTGGAGTCAGCAAAGGCCTCGATCTGGAAGTCTTTTCCGCCATACACCAAGAACATCTCCATAGTCCTTCTCAGGTACTTGAGAATGTTCTTTACTTCTATCAAGGGCTTCACCCCTGGGTTTGACTGATACCGGCTTACCCCGCTTAGTGCGTAAGCAACATCTGGTCCTGTACACAACATCGCATACCGTAGAAGTGTAGGGTATAGATGTCATGCGAGCCCTTTCCAAATCAGTCTTGGGAGACATCTCTTTGGAGAGGGTGATTCTGTGACAAGCCGGTAGATTACCGCGCTTAGAATCTTCCATAATAAATCGTTTTAGTATGGTGTCGATGTACCTGGACTACGAAAGTCCCAACATCCTCTTGGATCTATCACGATTGATCCGGATCCCCAGAATGTAGGAGGCATCACCCCAGGTCTTTTATGGAGAACCTCTGTGACAAGAATCCCTTGACTGATTGTAGCATAGGAATGCCATTTCCTATCAAGAGAATGTCATCCACGTACAAGACGAGAAACACCACAGTTCTCTCTACAATCTTACTATATATGAATGGTTCATCTGGATTTTTGATAAAGTCGAATTCTTTGACCGTCTCATCAAAACAGATGTTCCAACTCCGCGATGCCTGCTTTAGTCCATAAATGGACTTATGTAACTTGCATACTTTACCGCTGCTCCCACTCTGAACGAAACCCTCTAGCTGATCCATATAGACGCACTCTTCCAAATATCCATTTAGGAAAGCCGTCTTTACGTCCATCAGCCAGATCTCAAAATCGTGGATGGCAGCATAGGCAAAAAGGATCCGAATGGATTTGAGCATAGCCACAGAAGAAAAAGTTTCATCATAGTCCAAGCCAGGTCTTTGACGAAAACCATTTGCAACAAGTCTAGCCTTATATGTTTCAACCTGTCCATCTACACCAATCTTCTTTTTGAAGATCCATTTGCAGCCTACGGGTTTTACACCTTCTGGAGCAAAGTCCAAAGTCCATACTTTGTTGGTGTACTATCAAAGGTAATACTATCAAAGGTAGTCTTCGAAATGTGTTTTGCCAATTGGATGACTTTCCCAAGAGAGAGATAACTGGACTAGTTTGTCAGCTTTCTCACCCCCTTTGACCATCTCACGCCAAGGAAACGACGGACTCCATCTCGGCTCGCATTGCATCTAGCCATTTTACCGAGTCGCCGCTCTGAATGGCTTGCTGGAAGCTAGTTGGCTCATCATTATCAATGATGTAATCCTCTATATCCCTGTCTATGAGAAAAACGTAGTATCTCTCGAACGGATAAAACTGCCTACTACTCCTGCGGAGTGGTGCGGGGATGTCCGGTTCTTCTGAAATTTCTGGTTCCACTATGCTTTCAGTAATAGCTTGTGTTTCTGGAATTTCTTCCAGTTCTATTGCGCTCCCACCTATCTGATTTTCTGAAAATTCAGTTTCCAAGAAGTGGGGATGCTGAGAAAAAAAAACCATTTGTTCCTCTACGTAATAGAAAAGATACCCCATGGAGTTCTTTGGGTATCCCACAAACTTACACAGTACTGAGCGTGCCTCGAGCTTGTCCGTTTACTGGTTTTTTACAAAAGCTGGACATCCCCATGTCTTAAGGTACTTAAGACAGGATTTTCTTTCCACTGCACATTTCATATGGTGTGGTAGGCACAGACTTAGTAGGAACTTTATTCAAAAGATATGCAGCTGATTCTAGTGCATAACCCCAGAAGGATCGTGGTAACTCAGCCTTACTCATCATGGAACGAACCATATCCAATAGGGTTCTGTTCCGCCTTTCCGATACACCGTTGTGTTGAGGTGTGAATGGAGGAGTAAGCTGAGAGAGGATACCATTCTCATTTAGGTAATCCAGGAACTCGGCATTCAAGTATTCACTACCTCGATCAGATCTTAGTGTCTTGATACTTTTGCCTGTTTGTTTTTCCACTTCATTCTTATATTCTCGGAATTTCTCAAAGGTCTCGGATTTCTGTTTCATCAAATAGACACATCCATACCTAGAGAAATCATCCGTAAAAGTAATGAAATAGGAATAACCACTTCATGCAAGTGTAGATATTGGACCACAAGCGTCGCTGTGTATGAGTCCTAAGAGCTCGCTCGCTCTTACTCCGTGTCCAGTGAATGGAGCCTTTGTCATCTTTCCCATGAGACATAATTGACAAATAGCATAAGACTAATATTCGAACGGATCCAAATATCCCTCTTTATGTAACTTCATGAACCTTGTTTCATTGATGTGACCCAGTCTACAATGCCATAAGAAAGCTTTATTTTATTCTGGAGAGTTTCTTTTAAGTATGTTCTAGACGTTGAAAACCTGAGCTTGATTTAATACGTATATACCATTATCTAGTGTACCAGGCTCAATGAAACTTTGATTTAGGTGGATGCAGATCACATCGGTTACAAATGTAAAATCATATTCTTCCTTAAAAAGTAAGGATACAGATATGATATTACAAGCCATACAAGGTACACACAAACAGTTACGTAAGATCAATATCCGCCCACTTGTCAATCCTAGGTGATACTCCACTACGGATACAGCATCCACGCTCATTCCGTTAGCAACCTTGAGAGTCATATCACCTGCCCTGATAACTATACGGTTTCTCAATGCCTGTAATGAATTACAGACATGAGATCCTGATCCGGTATCTAGTACCCAGGAAGTAGAGTTAATTGACATGCAGTTTTCAATCATAGACACACTCGAAGTCGAATCCACAACGTGCTTCAGATTCTGGATTCTGGCTTTCTAAGCCCTGCATCCCTTATGCTAATGCCTTTTTCCATGACAATAGGAACAACCCTCCTTTCCTACTGTTAGCCCCGAAACTTTTGCCCTTCCCTTTTTATCTACCTTACTAACACCGTCTATTGGCTTTTCGGAGGTTTTCTTCTTCTCAGCCTTGGCTATCACCTCAGATCCAGAAGAGGAAGATCCTCCAATAAGCAGAACGTGTGTATCCCTGGTTTCCTTCAGGGTGCTCTTTACTGGAAGTATAACTTTCTTCCCTTGGGCGTAGGTAGAAGGTTGGGACTGTAGAATCAATTCATCACTCGACTTGTTCTCCAGGTCCATGAGCTGTTTAATACAGCTAATCACTGTAAGGACGTGGTCCCCTACAGATGATCCGACAGCCAACCTCGCTTGATGCAATTCTTTCGAGCTTTCATATCTTGCGATACGAGATTGCTTTCCATATAAAACTTTGTTATGGAGGAAGATAGAAGCAAAGTCCATCTTCTCGTGTTCCCTCTGGTTTTCACCATCCACTGAGGCTAACACGAGGCACTTGGCATTCGCACTGTCTTTTTCCTTACGGATATCATCCGCGACGGTGGAAACTGGACCTGGGACGGCAGGGGCGTGAGTAGTAATGAGGTGATCCAGCTTGTCATAGGTAATGGACATCTGGACAAACCTTTGCCAATTAATATAGCCTGGTTCAGTCAATTTATTATCTAGTTGTAACCTATGTCCGGTCACCTGGTCGCTGCAATTAGGAGAGAGAGAGAAGAAACACTTTAGCATGATGCTCTTGCAAGTTTAGATTGGTTTTTAATTTATCTAAACAGTATGGCTCCCACTGTTTCTCGAATCCCTCCTCAAACCATAAAAGAGGAATTAGTCAGGATTAATCTCACCCTACAATTCTTGCTTAACCATTCAGCCAGGCTAGTGTTGGTATTTCAAGAGAGGTTTTCCAACGCCTTTGCGAAGTTCCTTAATTACAAAATCTCTTTTCCCTGGAGGCATAGCCCCTCTAACACCGTTCTAGACAACTACTTGGTTTATAGCATTGATCGTTTAGTGAAAAAATCTCCCGAGGAGTAGCATATACTCACAGTAGGATCGGGATCCAAATATCATTGTGTGATAAAGCTGAAGGAATCCTACCAAAATTATCACACTCTAAATGGTATGCAACACTAGCAAGTTTCAGTTTCTTTAGAAACTCCCGATGTGGCTTTTTGCCCCATGCTCTTATGACCTTGACGAAGGTCAACAAATCATTAGTCACATGTCAAGTTCTACCCATCATTGTCCAAGTTAATTTTAACCCACCCGTACATACCCTTAACGAAGGTCAACAAGGTAATACGACTGTCCCAAACCAACGCATCTATCTATGCTACATATGAACACCCAGCAGCTACCAATCACTATGCCTTGACGAAGGTCAACAAACATAACTTGAATACTACTGAACATTCATATGAAATGACGAAGGGCTACGAATGGTTTAGGCAAAACCGTGAACGTAGTGAACTTAATTTAATCGAAGTAACATGCAAGCTTTTTAAAAGGAGTGGTTTAAGATCCGCATTTAAAAAATCTGCAGTTTTGAAAAAAACCGAGTGGTTTTATAATTTGTTCCAACGATTCAGCTTTAGCTTATTTGCTTTGCATTAATATAATGCAGTCCCATCATTTACACCTATCATCACAGAAAAAGGCGAAAATACAACGTCCACTTATGCCATCCGCAATCGCCACTAGGCCCCGTCTAACACCGTTAGGTTACTTAACTAACGCCAGAGCGGGGGCTGGACTAGCTCGGATGTAAAACATAAGTAGCGTCTATTATATAATATATATATATATATATAATAACCATTCGTCAGACGCAATAATAGGCATTCCAGATCACAGATGAACACATTGGATATACTAGGAATTCCGCATTTCGTTTAATCCTGTAACGAAAGACGGATTCCATGGTCGTGATTAATAGCCAAACCCCACCCCAGACCCCTACGGATGCGGCAAATTACTTGCCAAATTCCAGAAGTGAAGCAACCTCCCTCAACAAAGTGAGTAGGCCACTCGGCACTCCAAAGAACCCAGTAGTTTGTGCACCCTACCTTAGGTCTATACTAGGAGCAGAAAACAGTAAAAAGAAATAATACAACGGTGGCTACAACCTCAACCCGGATGTGCCCCGCAAAATAATATTACATCAATTTTACAATTTATATCAAATGAAAGATAAAAAACGCTCATCTCACATTCCCGGCTATTCATCATTGACGATCCAACAATTTTCATATACACAAACCAATCACAGATATGTGCAACCCCTACTAATCGACATATAGCAATTAGTGGACATTTCCAAACACATATAACAATCACAAAGCTTGAAACTTTAAACGACGTTAAAACTACGACTTCGAAACAACCCGTATTTCCATCACAGAAAGACAACCTTATATCCAAAATTGGGAAAAACAAGCAACACCAGAGACCTTAGATCCAAGTAACTAGAACACGACCAAGATTCAAGTCATTCCACCACAAATGACCCGGTGAGCTCGGGTATTTTCCCAATGTGGCCGGCCATAATATGGTGAAATTGGCTCGAATTTGGTGTGTGTTCATGTCATACTAGGTAGAGCACTATGCAATTGCTTAAAAAAAATTTAGAGCCTCGAAAAAAATTGACAGAAACTTGGATCTTTGTCTAGATGTTCTGGACTTATTTCGGTTTCGTATTTTTACGCTTCGTCTAAACAGTTAGCTATGGTTAAGTAGGCTCTGATACCAATGTAAGTCGATGCCACGCACCTCGCGAGATCGCGGGGTGGCGGAAAATGTAGAAAACAATAGTTTTAGCATCGTAACATCGACTATGAGCCACGATCGTATTCTATACCATAACTAGCATCTAACCTATGAAGTATAAACTAAAGTACAAAAGTTTATACCTCAAGTTCATGTCCTTCAGGTCTTCATTCCTCGCTGTCCTCCACCTCGTCATAGCCTCCTCGGATCGTCCGAATCGGGCTTCCTTGTCGGACCACTCTCGCTGAAGATGATCCACCCGAGAGTATGTGCATCGAGCTCCCACCTCAATAGAGGAAACTAGGGAATCAAGATCGCTACTCATGATGTCGTAGAGAATGTAGAGTGTGTAGTTGGAATGAATGATCTTTTCTTACCCCAGATTACTCAACACATGAGTTACTAGGGTTTTGAGGAAGAAGATAGTAATGGAGGAAAAAGCTAGTGGAGAAAATTGCATAATGAATAAGTATCTCTCTCTCTTAGTTCAAAACTGAACTCTATCCTTTCTAATATGAATAATTCATATTAGAAAATGAATTAGAGTTCAAGTTCCAACTGGATGAGTCATGGGCTAAAAACCCCACAAGTGTCATCCAAAGCTTTACTCAACATTATGCAATTTACACTTCCTTTTACTCCATGTCACAAAGTGTTTTCAGTTAGACTAAAATGAAAAATACCATTATGACATGGCACTTTCTAGAAGCATCTTTGACTAATTTACAAAAATGCCCCCGTCCGTATATACATACCTGTATCCGTATTCTGAAAAATAAGAATACAAAAAACGAAAACAATCCATCATTACAATACTAGGATCCGGATTAAACCAAAGCCCACTAGTACTGTCCGTCCGTATCATCATCTGTGTACAACTACACGTACGTGACCGAACCCTGTCGTAAAACCATACGACCTTTACATCTTTTGCCTGATGCAGAGAAACCCTCTGTGTGGGACTCTAAAGACTCGGCAATACGCTAGCAGTGGATTTAACCACAGGCCGCAAGCGGCAATAGCTATACGTAACGGCCCCTAAGTATGTGTCGATGAGAAGGCCGATGAGAAAACTCATCCGAACTTCTACTGAGCCTATCTATGACAATCTCCGTACAGTTCGGTCTGTTCGTCTAAGAGTATCGCATATCGGGCCTAAGGGCGCGGTAATCGTCAGACCCCTAATAGCGCAATAAGTCGTGACGAAGCATAGCCCATTACACCCTGAGAAATTAGTGGAGTACCTACCAGTAAATCTCGCTTGCCCTGGCCGGGGACTTTGCGTAATGGCTCTCCAAACACAGTGCGATATCAACCCCCAATACCGGGAGAGACGAATCCTATCTAACCGCCACTGCCTCCAAGTGCTTCTGGACTACACCCAACTATTACCTGTTTGCACAACTCTTTTGAGTGTGGTAGGGTAAAAATCAAAGTACAGTGGGAACACTCTCGAGGCGAAGTAACAGTGTCAAGTCAACGGACTAAGCTGTACTCATGTCACCTAGGAACTGCTACCTGACGATAGATATAATACCAACCAACAGTTCCCGACGAGTCGTGTCCGGTGTACTCATAACCCAATGAGAACCTGTATACTATCTCCAGTACGACGTACTAATAGCTGTGGGACATACCATCTCCCCTGCTGGGATGAGAAGCGTATACACTAGTCTACTCTGGAGTATCGATGCCCTGTCACGATAATTCTATGACTAGGGACCTGTACAAGGATGTGCCTGTAAATTACCCAGCCCTCACTAGTGTGACTGCCATCACAACGCTGGTAATCAAGCAAAGATCCTAAGGGCTCTACTAATATGTATAAGCGATATGCTAAAAGAAATACATGCACATATTGAAGTAGAAACAAACTAGGTAGCATACTACCATTTTGAGCAAGACAGTTAATACAACTGTGAATATCCCAAGCTTCCATTAAGTAATATACAAACTAGTATGATACAATAATGGCCTCTAGGGCATATACACTAACATCATCCGCACCCAAAAACGATAATAATCAAGAAGTTGTCGCAAGATTAGGAAAATACTCAAATAAAAATCGTATAAATGCACTAGGGTGTTACATTATGCAAATAGGTTTTAGTTGGGTATAGTCCCGTGCCATATGGAGGCAGTGAGCGATCAGAATGGATTCGTCTCTCCCGAAATAGGGAGTCGATGCCGTCCTGTGTTTGGTTGTCTATCACCATAAATCCCTTGTCATGGTGGATGAGATTTACTGATAGGAGATCAGTAGTTTCTCGGTAGGTGATAAGCTTGACACCAGCATGACTTATCAGGGTTATTAAGGGTCTGACGTTATCCACCCCTAGACCCGGTATGCGATACTCTTAGATGAAAAGACCGGAATGAACAGAGAGTATCACATACAGGCTGGGAAGGGGTACAAACGAGCTTGCTTGTCGACATTCCTTGAAAGTCTACCCTAGCACCACCATGAGGTTCTAGTGGCATCAAGCATGCCGAATTTTAATTTTTATTAGGTGCTAAGTTAGACTAACAAGATCTATACTAGAATATTAGGGTTTGCTATGATTATATAAACTACTAAAGAGAAGGAAAGAATGTTATACCCTCGTAGATCGAGTCCTTCTCTTCTTTAGCTCCGGGTTGTAGTCTACACGACTCCACTAGGCTCCTCTTCGAGCTTGGATGAGCCTCCTCCGAAGATCTTTGCGCGGAAGATGATCCACCCGAAGTCTACTTGATCAAGCTACCTCATCACTAAAATCTCATTTGTGAAAACAGCACACCACATCAAATTGCTAATCTAATGTGAGATGGTGAAGTAGGGGTTTGATTTGCTCACTAAGGTTCTCACAAGTTCAATGATTCACATCATATGTGAGGGTTTGAACTTGGAGGTAAGGTGAGGAAAATGGTAGAGAGCAAGAGCTCAAGAAATGGCTAAAGCTCAAAGCAAAGAATGAATGAGAGTCAACTCAAAATGGCTCCCTCTCTCCTCACTTATTCAAGCATGGAATAAAAATGCAATAAGAAATTGCAACCATGCTTGAATAGTGAGTCAAGAGTAATATACAAATAATAAAACCCATGCCTTCCCCATTCCACAAATATCTCCACAATATACACCTCATTTTCTATTTTCTTAAAATAGAAAAAAAAAGCCATGCTTCATATATATATATATATCAAATATATATATTAACATATATAAATTAATAAAGCAATTAGTGAGCTAATGATATTAGTTACCATATAATTATATCAAATATAAATATACATCAAATTATTAAATCAACACTTGATTCGATAATCCGGTTATATCACATATGATTGACTAATATCATTTATCTGTTCATCACATTATCAAATCAACACTTGATTCGATAATCTGGTTATATCACATATAACCTAACTAATAACAGATAACTGCCAGATTACAATACAGTATCACATACTCGTATTTAATCAGGCCCACGCACATATCAACATATGTGCCCTACTTCGTTTCGCTTGAACCAGGAAAGTTCTGTGTGGGACTGTAAAGACTCGTCAATACGCCAGCAGTAGGTGATGATCACATTAGTCACCTACAAGCCGTCAGCGGTTGTCATGACCCAAAATTTGGATGTGACCGGCACTTAGATTATATGATATCTAAAGATATCAACACAATCTGAGTAAGCAAAAAGCAAGATCAAAAACCCTTTTTGCGGAAATTTAGAAACTTTCAATATTTAAGTGAAAGAATGAAGAAGCATGTCAAAAGGTTTTTAATAATGGAAATGTAACAACTGATGTTTGAACTTTCGACAAAGCCTATCTTTTTAATTATTAATAGAAATCCAATTTAAGTTGTGTAATTAAATTGCATCCCTAGTTGGGAGCAACAATGCTAAACAGCGGAAATCAATACGCAAATAGTACAACACTCAAGGTAATGAATTTATTGCAAGATTAAATAAAATATAAGATAACATAACTAACGATATCACTCGGTCTACATAATATACAACATGTTTTATCCTAAGTCAATATACATGGTCTGATGGAGTAATACTAGATCCAAAATATACGTATCCAAAATAGGAGGTTACTGCATAGGTAACCCACCTAGCAAAAGAGCGATAAAAGCTGATAAGTGGATCCGCACTACTGCTACGCGTCCACACGACGCCTGCAGGAACTATGGCACAACGGGGGTGAGTTGCCAACTCAGTGAATAGAACTAACATATATCGGCTGATAATGTAAGTATGACGAACTTGAACTAATATCAACAATAATGAATGTGATGTATGATAACAGGTGGAAGAATGAATATGTAATACTCAATGTATAAATCAAAACTAAAATCTCATCAATTATTTTCCAAATCAGGTTCATTTTTCCGTGTCTAACATCGACACAAATCTTCGGTGTTTCATCAGGTATCGTTCCCTGAACGATCCTGTTACTCAATAACGCCAGTCGGTATCATCTAGATATCCGCCATGTTCATAACTGTCTCTGATATCGAGTGTCCTCGTTAGGCTCCCCGCCTAAAGTGCGGCTATCCTGCCCCTCGGCCTCGACCGGGTCCACCATGTATCCAACTGTATGCCCCCCGATCTAGTCCGGATAACTTGAAAATCCGCAACCGTATGACCCCCAACTCGGTTCGGAGTAAAACCAAATCATAAAAACGACATCTCATGGTGGACGTGACACATAATCATGAAAATCCCTGACTACACTTAATAGTACATAAAACTCAAAACCAGAAATCCGAAATAATCCAATACATCTTATATCATACTTATTAATACTCGAATATGAAACATGATAAGTTTTCATAATAAAATTCATGCAATTTAACTACCATTAAAAATAGAAAACATATTTAATCATAACAAATACAGGATGTAGGTGACATGTTAATATCGACGAGGTATAGTGTAACATATAGATATGTGCATGTGCAGCATGACTCGCCGATAACTTGTGCAGAGTTCTAACAATTTTTTAACATGATGATATTTATATATATGAATGCATATGTTCAACTTTATAAACGAAGGGACAATTGTAATTTAAACTTAACTACGGACGTATCACGCCATCCATACAAAATCCCCCGGTAGATATTTAGTCTACTCACCGGAATATGTCGTACTACTCAGAAATCACCAATCCCTTTTCCTTCCCTTGCGGCCTCCGAAGTTCCCGTACTCAAATCTAACATTGAATTTAACTTGTATAAGAAACGGCTACATTCCGATACGGAGAAAACATAAAATTACAAGTGCTATGTACTAACTATACTACGTACGACTATTCTACACTATTTATCACTTATACTAACTGAATCTAATCCGATCGCTGTTCGTAACAGAAAACAGAATCGTATTACAAAACGTCCCTGTCGTGTTTTAAACGTTTTAATCCCATTTCAGATATTAACTCCCAGATTTCATATACTGTTAAATTAACTTAAATAAATAATACCAAAAGTCCTAATACATATACAGAGACCTACCCTAAAACTCACAAATCCCAACTCATCAAGAAGTCCAGCGAGCTCAGAATTTTAGTGTTGGTCACCGGCCAAAATCCAAGCACCCTGGTTCGTTTTCCTAAGGTTAATTCTAGGTCTCGTTTATAAGATTAAGGTACTGTTTGATCAATTTAGTTATCATCTAAACTATAGCAGATTTTCACAGAGCTATGTTTTGCCTAAAATACGATATTATCGATATTCGATTTTCTAAATCAAAACAGCTACTGAACACAAATCCTACAGTGTTTAAAGATTATACCTACAGATATTGTTGAAAGGCTTCCTCCAAGATTCCCAAGTCCTTAGCTCCTAGCTTGGTTGTGGTGAGAATCCTTAGCACCTAGTCCTTCTCTTCACTTCACTCTTTTCTTATTTTCTTTTGTGAGTTCAAGGATTTCTTTTCTTCTAAGCATTAGTAGAATGGTTTTCAGCTTAATATATGTAACATTTCAGAAAAATAAAATATTATTATTGCGAATTTTTATAATTAAATAATAAAATATTTATATTTTAATAGGACGGTATAATTAAATACCGATTAATTGGGAAATTTTGTGAAAATTATAGAAATTACTAAAAAGAGGGTGTTTTATGTGAATTATGCAAATTATAAGTTTTTATGATTAATTATACGCTATTTAGTGCTAATTGCGATTAAATATCGCTAATCGCGTATTAAACTTATTTTGTGCAAAACATGCACTAAGTCATTTTTAGCACTTGTTACATTTTTCTTTCATGCTTTCTCTTTTATCATGCATGGTTAGGGTTTATTATGAGAGAAGAAAAGAAAAATAGAAAAGAAAAGAAAACAATAAAGAATTGAAAAATCAAGAGGTATGGGCATGAGAGAGAAAGAGAAATGAGGGGTCAACATGGTCATCGCTCTTTGTCTTCATCACCTTCATCATTCATTCTTCTCCCTCACCTGAAACATCGCAGCACCCTCTCCTCCACCATCTTCAACCTTCACAAACAACCCCAAAACCCCATCTCCCTTTCACAAAAATTGTGCACAAGCCCTCAAGCTACACTTTGGACCAAGAAAGTTTGCATTTTAGTGCTCTAGGGGATTCATGAGTTCCAAATGAGATAATCCCTTCACTTTAAGTGTAGTGTTTCAATTGCCTTAGCCTCTATTAAAGTTTAAAATCGTTTTAGTGGTGTTTAGTGCACTTGGGCGATTTCTAGAGAGGGTTAGGGTTTAAGTTGAGTTTGTGTAGTGAACTTGAGTGTATTGAGTGACCTTAAACCCCTCATGGTGTTACAAACCCAGAACTTACATAGTTTAAAACCTGAAACCCAAAACAGAATTTTCCATGTCGGTTTGTGAGTAATTAGGGTGTGCAGGGAAATCTGGGATGGCCCGAGACCAATACTGGATAAACAAACAACTGTAGAGGCTAAATTGGACCACTACAAGACCACCCTACCAAAACGAGATCCCCACTCCACTGAAAAACCGGCCTGGCCGGAATTTCCCTATATGAGGCCGGCTACCTAGATGTGTTAGGTGCCCAGGTTGCTTCTGTAGGTCACATGCCCCCTATACACTACGCCAGTATTGTTTGCTTACCTTGTTTTCACCTTATACAAAATCTGGGACCACTTCCTTGAGTTGCTGTTTTGATTCGAGTTATGGTTTTGCGTATTTTAAATTCTGGATTTTAGTGTTTGTGTTTTATCTCGATCACATGACGTTTGTACGTCTATATCGAGTGGTATCCAGTTGTTTTGCGAGAGAAAACCATAGGTTTTGACCTATGTGAGTTCCGCGTGTCGTTTTGGTTTTTAATCCGATACGATACGTGTGACATGTAGATACCCCCACGACGATTCGAGACGATGAAGAAGATGATGGAGACATCGACAACGGCAAGCAAGATTTAATGTGAGTAGATTATATCTACGGGGGAAGTCGGGTAGATGGCGTATAGCACCCCCGTAGTTCGTAGTATAACATATATATATATATATATATATATATATATATATATATATATATATATATGGTTATATATATGTGTTTATGTACATGGATATTCAAGATATGATTAGGTGTTCATGGATAGAATAGGGTTATTAGAAGTGAACCAGTATAGCTTCTTAGTCGCGAACCCTAGAATAGGTTTACACTCACACGCACACATATGCTTCCTTGTTATACTTATGCGTATATGGGGATAGGTATAAGTACACACACTTAGGTATGGGACTGTGCATATATATATATATACACGTATACCTACACTTGGATGGTGAGGATAGTGGATGATATTTGGAGATGAGTCGATGAGTTTGGGCATGGTGCCACAAGATCAAAATACCAATTTGTAACTACCCCAAACACAACATTGTTCTCTGGATAATCTGGGTAGAAAAAAAGTATCTTAAAAATCACAAAACATCATGCTGAACACACTGCAGGAAAAACGAGTCGCGACCGAGTCAACTCGGCCGTGGATCCGCGGCGAAACGCTTGGTTTCGCCGCGCATCCGCGGCGGCTTAATCGACTCAGAGGCTCGTTTTTCTTGGTTTTTCCAAAAATACGCTGCACGGATTTTTAAGGTGTGTGGAATTATTTTTAGGGCTGTTTTTAAAATCGGCTGAAAGTATAGGATTTTGATGTTTTTTGCGATTTTTTTTCGGATCGAAGTTCTAAACACTTTGCTAATAAGCTAGTTGTTGTTTAGCTAGGCTCTGATACCACTGTAAGTCCACGTTACCCACCCCGGTGCTTACAGGGAGGCGGAATAAGTAAAAACGGATTTTTTAACACAAGGTAACATGGACTAGAACTAGGGGATCTTTGCTAAACAAAAACTAACAAACTAACTACAAGTTTTAGCTACTCGGTTAGAAGGTTATACCTAGGTCTTGAACTCCTTCTCTTCTTGTAGTGGTCCCCCTTCTTGCTTGCTCCTTGGAGTGGTGTAGACGGCTCCTCCTCGTCGTATACTCTTTACCGAAGAAAGATCCACCCGAAGGCTTCTACCTTGAGCTCCTACCTCAACCAAGAGGTAACTAGAGTGCTTGGCTTGCTAAACTAAGAACCCTAGAAAGAGTAAAGAGAAGTTTTGATGGTTTTATCTCACAAGCTCATGGTTCTCAACACATGAGAGATGAGAGCTTTGAGAGAGGAAGAGGAAGAGCTAAGCATGAGAGAGAAAGAGCAAGAGAGAATGATAGAAAAAATAACAACCATCTCTCATATGAGAGAAAATGATAATAATAATAATAATTAAAAGAAATTGTGATGGTTAGTTTTGAATGACCATTATCATTTCAACATTAAATGCATTTTGCAAGAAACAAGAAGCATCTTGCAAGTGAAATGATGATGGTCAAAAAGTCAACAAAAGTCAACCGGTCAACCAAAGTCCAAAGGTCAACAAAAGTCAAATGGTCAACCCAACCATGGCACAATTATTCTTAATTAATATCATTAATCATATCTCTCATTCTCATTAGGGTTAAGAAAAAGTCAACGGTCAATAAACCTAATGAGGTTCCTCTGCCTCTGTCAACCGTGTATATACACCCGCATCCGTGTCCCGAGGAACACGAATACAATGAGACAAAACCAATCCCAAAACAAATATTAGGATCTGCCTTAAACCAAAGCCCGCTAGTAATAACTGCCCGGACACCAAACGTGCACAAGTGCGCGGATGTGAACGAACCCCGTCGCAAAACCATGCGACCTCTACTCTGTTTTGCCCAAAGGCGAATAACCCTCTGCGTCGGACTCTAAAGACTCGACACTACGCTTGCAGTGGGTTTAACTACAGGCCGCAAGCGGTACTAGCTATACGTAACGGTCCCCAGGTAGATGCCGATAAGAAGACTGATGAGGTGAACCCATCCGAACTCCTACTAAGCCTGAATGTGACAATCTCCGTACAGTCCAGTCTATTCGTCTGAGAGTATCGCATGGCGGGCATAGGGGGTGGTAAACATCAGTCCCCTAATAGCGGTACAAGGCGTGTCGGAGTGTAGCCCAGAACACCCTGAGATAACACTGGAAACGCTACCAGTATATCTCGCTTGCCCTGACCAGGGACTTTTTGTAATGGCTCTCCTAGACACAGCGCGATATCAACCCCCAATACCGGGAGAGACGAATCCTGTCTAACCGTCACTGCCTCCAAGTGCTTCAGGACTGCACCTTACTACTACCTGTTTGCATGATTCCTTTGAGCAGTGGTAGGGTAGTAATCAAAGAACAGTGGGAACACACTCGAGGCGAAGTGACAGTGTCAAGTCAACGGACTAAGCTGTACTCATGTCACCTGGGAACTGATAACTGACGATAAGCATAATACCAACCAACAGTTCCCAGCGAGTCCTGTCCAGTGTACTCGTAACCTAACGAGCACCCGTATACTATCTCAAATACGACGTACTAATGGCTGTGGGATAGACCATCTCCCGTGCTGGGATAAGAAGCGCATATGCTAGTCTACTCCGGAGTATCGATGCCCCGTCTCGATAATCCTACGACTAGGGACCTGTATAAGGATGTGCTTGTAGATTACCCAGCCCCCACTAGTGTGACTGCCATCAAACCGCTGGTAATCAAGCAAAGATCCTAATGGCTCCACTAATATATATAGGCGATATGCTAAAAGAAACACATGCACACATTAAAGTAGAAACAAACCAAGTAGCATACTACCATTTTGAGCAAGATTATCTATACAACTATGAATATCCCAAGCTTCTATTAAGTAATTTACAAACTAGTATGATACAGTAATGGCCTCTAGGGCATATACACTGACAATCTCCCACTTGCACTAAGGCCATGTACTAGCGTATCGAAGACCTATCATCTCGATCAGCCGCTCGAACTGAGTCTGGGGTATGGCCTTCGTGAATGGATCTGCAGTGTTATCTTCTGTAGCAACCCTCCGAACCTCGATCTCCCGGCGATCCACGATCTCCCTGATCAGGTGATACCGCCTCAAGATGTGTCTGGACTTCTGATGGGACCTGGGTTCCTTCGCTAAACCTATAGCCCCGTTGTTGTCACAATACAGAGGTATTGGATAAACAATGGATGGAACCACCTGAAGTTCTGTCAAGAACTTCCTTATCCAGACGACTTCTTTTGCGGCATCAGATGCTGCGATATATTCCGCTTCCATCGTCGAGTCAGCAACGGTTTCCTGTTTGGAACACTTCCAACACACCGCCCCTCCATTGAGGGTAAAGACATAACCCGACATGGATTTGGAGTCATCCTTGTCACTCTGGAAGCTGGAGTCAGCAAAGGCCTCCATCTGGAGGTCTTTTCCACCGTAAACCAAAAACATATCCTTAGTCCTTCTCAGGTACTTCAGAATGTTCTTTACCGCTATCCAGTGCTTCTCCCCAGGGTTTGATTGATACCGGCTTACCACACTCAGTGCATAAGCTACATCTGGTCTGGTTCACAACATCCCAAACATTATAGAGCCTACCGCAGAGGCGTAGGGTATAATAGACATGCGATCCCTTTCCAAATCAGTCTTGGGAGACATCTCTTTGGAGAGGGTGATCCCGTGACAAGCCGGTAAATTACCGCGCTTGGAATCTTCCATACTGAATCTTTTCAATTTGGTGTCGATGTACCTGGACTGTGAAAGTCCTAATATCCTCTTGGAGGCATCACCTAGGTCTTTCATGGAGAACCTGTGTGACAAGAACCCTTTGACAGATTGTAGCATAGGAATGTCATTTCCTATCAAGATAATGTCATCCACGTATAAAATGAGGAATACGACAGTTCGTGCTACAATTTTACTATAAATGCATGGTTCATCTGGATTTTTGATAAAGCCAAATTCTTTGACCGTCTCATCAAAACAGATGTTCCAACTCCGCGATGCCTGCTTCAGTTCATAAATGGACTTAAGCAACTTGCACACCTTCCCGCTGCTCCCACTCTGAATGAAACCCTCTGGCTGGTCCATATAGATACACTCCTCTAAATTTCCATTTAGAAAAGCGGTCTTTACGTCCATCTGCCAAATCTCATAATCGTGGAAGGCAGCAATGGCAAGAAGGATCCGAATGGATTTGAGCATAGCCACTGGAGAAAAGATTTCATCATAGTCCAAACCAGGTCTTTGACGAAAACCCTTTGCAACAAGTCTAGCCTTATAGGTCTCAACCTATCCATCTACACCAATCTTCCTTTTGAAGATCCATTTGCAGCCTACGGGTTTTACCCCTTCTGGAGCAACGTCCAAAGTCCATACTTTGTTGGTGTACATGGACTCCATTTCGGTCCGCATTGCATCCAGCCATTTTACCGAGTCAGTGCTCTGAATGGCCTGCTGGAAGCTAGTCGGCTCATCATTATCAATGATGCAATCCTCTCTATCCCCGTCTATGAGAAAACCGTAGTATCTCTCGGGCGGATGAGACTGCCTACTACTCCTGCGGAGTGGCGCAGGAATGTCCTGTTCTTTCGAACACTGTGGTTCTACTAAGCTTTCAGTAATAGCTTGTGGTTCTGGAATTTCTTCCAGTTCTATTGCGCTCCCACTTATCTGATTTTCCAAAAATTCAGTTTCCAAGAAGCTGGCATGACAACAAAATCCTTTTGTTCCTCTGCGTAATAGAAGAAATATCCCTTGGAGTTCTTTGGATATCCCACAAATTTGCATTGTACTGAGCTTGCCTCGAGTTTGTCCGCATGCTGCTTTTTAACAAAATCTGGACATCCCCATGTCTTAATGTGTTTAAGATAGGGTTTCTTCCCACTCCACATCTGATATGGTGTGGTAGGCACTGTCTTAGTTGGAACTCGGTTCAAAAGATATGCAGCTGATTCTAGTGCATATCTCCAGAATGATCGCGGCAACTTAGCGTTACTCATCATGGAACCTACCATATCCAATAGGGTTCAGTTCCGTCTCTCCGATACACCATTATGTTGTAGGGTGGAAGAATGAATATGTAATACTCAATGTATAAATCAAAACTAAAATCTCATCAATTATTTTCCAAATCAGGTTCATTTTTCCGTGTCTAACATCGACACAAATCTTCGGTGTTTCATCAGGTATCGTTCCCTGAACGATCCTGTTACTCAATAACGCCAGTCGGTATCATCTAGATATCCGCCATGTTCATAACTGTCTCTGATATCGAGTGTCCTCGTTAGGCTCCCCGCCTAAAGTGCGGCTATCCTGCCCCTCGGCCTCGACCGGGTCCACCATGTATCCAACTGTATGCCCCCCGATCTAGTCCGGATAACTTGAAAATCCGCAACCGTATGACCCCCAACTCGGTTCGGAGTAAAACCAAATCATAAAAACGACATCTCATGGTGGACGTGACACATAATCATGAAAATCCCTGACTACACTTAATAGTACATAAAACTCAAAACCAGAAATCCGAAATAATCCAATACATCTTATATCATACTTATTAATACTCGAATATGAAACATGATAAGTTTTCATAATAAAATTCATGCAATTTAACTACCATTAAAAATAGAAAACATATTTAATCATAACAAATACAGGATGTAGGTGACATGTTAATATCGACGAGGTATAGTGTAACATATAGATATGTGCATGTGCAGCATGACTCGCCGATAACTTGTGCAGAGTTCTAACAATTTTTTAACATGATGATATTTATATATATGAATGCATATGTTCAACTTTATAAACGAAGGGACAATTGTAATTTAAACTTAACTACGGACGTATCACGCCATCCATACAAAATCCCCCGGTAGATATTTAGTCTACTCACCGGAATATGTCGTACTACTCAGAAATCACCAATCCCTTTTCCTTCCCTTGCGGCCTCCGAAGTTCCCGTACTCAAATCTAACATTGAATTTAACTTGTATAAGAAACGGCTACATTCCGATACGGAGAAAACATAAAATTACAAGTGCTATGTACTAACTATACTACGTACGACTATTCTACACTATTTATCACTTATACTAACTGAATCTAATCCGATCGCTGTTCGTAACAGAAAACAGAATCGTATTACAAAACGTCCCTGTCGTGTTTTAAACGTTTTAATCCCATTTCAGATATTAACTCCCAGATTTCATATACTGTTAAATTAACTTAAATAAATAATACCAAAAGTCCTAATACATATACAGAGACCTACCCTAAAACTCACAAATCCCAACTCATCAAGAAGTCCAGCGAGCTCAGAATTTTAGTGTTGGTCACCGGCCAAAATCCAAGCACCCTGGTTCGTTTTCCTAAGGTTAATTCTAGGTCTCGTTTATAAGATTAAGGTACTGTTTGATCAATTTAGTTATCATCTAAACTATAGCAGATTTTCACAGAGCTATGTTTTGCCTAAAATACGATATTATCGATATTCGATTTTCTAAATCAAAACAGCTACTGAACACAAATCCTACAGTGTTTAAAGATTATACCTACAGATATTGTTGAAAGGCTTCCTCCAAGATTCCCAAGTCCTTAGCTCCTAGCTTGGTTGTGGTGAGAATCCTTAGCACCTAGTCCTTCTCTTCACTTCACTCTTTTCTTATTTTCTTTTGTGAGTTCAAGGATTTCTTTTCTTCTAAGCATTAGTAGAATGGTTTTCAGCTTAATATATGTAACATTTCAGAAAAATAAAATATTATTATTGCGAATTTTTATAATTAAATAATAAAATATTTATATTTTAATAGGACGGTATAATTAAATACCGATTAATTGGGAAATTTTGTGAAAATTATAGAAATTACTAAAAAGAGGGTGTTTTATGTGAATTATGCAAATTATAAGTTTTTATGATTAATTATACGCTATTTAGTGCTAATTGCGATTAAATATCGCTAATCGCGTATTAAACTTATTTTGTGCAAAACATGCACTAAGTCATTTTTAGCACTTGTTACATTTTTCTTTCATGCTTTCTCTTTTATCATGCATGGTTAGGGTTTATTATGAGAGAAGAAAAGAAAAATAGAAAAGAAAAGAAAACAATAAAGAATTGAAAAATCAAGAGGTATGGGCATGAGAGAGAAAGAGAAATGAGGGGTCAACATGGTCATCGCTCTTTGTCTTCATCACCTTCATCATTCATTCTTCTCCCTCACCTGAAACATCGCAGCACCCTCTCCTCCACCATCTTCAACCTTCACAAACAACCCCAAAACCCCATCTCCCTTTCACAAAAATTGTGCACAAGCCCTCAAGCTACACTTTGGACCAAGAAAGTTTGCATTTTAGTGCTCTAGGGGATTCATGAGTTCCAAATGAGATAATCCCTTCACTTTAAGTGTAGTGTTTCAATTGCCTTAGCCTCTATTAAAGTTTAAAATCGTTTTAGTGGTGTTTAGTGCACTTGGGCGATTTCTAGAGAGGGTTAGGGTTTAAGTTGAGTTTGTGTAGTGAACTTGAGTGTATTGAGTGACCTTAAACCCCTCATGGTGTTACAAACCCAGAACTTACATAGTTTAAAACCTGAAACCCAAAACAGAATTTTCCATGTCGGTTTGTGAGTAATTAGGGTGTGCAGGGAAATCTGGGATGGCCCGAGACCAATACTGGATAAACAAACAACTGTAGAGGCTAAATTGGACCACTACAAGACCACCCTACCAAAACGAGATCCCCACTCCACTGAAAAACCGGCCTGGCCGGAATTTCCCTATATGAGGCCGGCTACCTAGATGTGTTAGGTGCCCAGGTTGCTTCTGTAGGTCACATGCCCCCTATACACTACGCCAGTATTGTTTGCTTACCTTGTTTTCACCTTATACAAAATCTGGGACCACTTCCTTGAGTTGCTGTTTTGATTCGAGTTATGGTTTTGCGTATTTTAAATTCTGGATTTTAGTGTTTGTGTTTTATCTCGATCACATGACGTTTGTACGTCTATATCGAGTGGTATCCAGTTGTTTTGCGAGAGAAAACCATAGGTTTTGACCTATGTGAGTTCCGCGTGTCGTTTTGGTTTTTAATCCGATACGATACGTGTGACATGTAGATACCCCCACGACGATTCGAGACGATGAAGAAGATGATGGAGACATCGACAACGGCAAGCAAGATTTAATGTGAGTAGATTATATCTACGGGGGAAGTCGGGTAGATGGCGTATAGCACCCCCGTAGTTCGTAGTATAACATATATATATATATATATATATATATATATATATATATATATATATATATATGGTTATATATATGTGTTTATGTACATGGATATTCAAGATATGATTAGGTGTTCATGGATAGAATAGGGTTATTAGAAGTGAACCAGTATAGCTTCTTAGTCGCGAACCCTAGAATAGGTTTACACTCACACGCACACATATGCTTCCTTGTTATACTTATGCGTATATGGGGATAGGTATAAGTACACACACTTAGGTATGGGACTGTGCATATATATATATATACACGTATACCTACACTTGGATGGTGAGGATAGTGGATGATATTTGGAGATGAGTCGATGAGTTTGGGCATGGTGCCACAAGATCAAAATACCAATTTGTAACTACCCCAAACACAACATTGTTCTCTGGATAATCTGGGTAGAAAAAAAGTATCTTAAAAATCACAAAACATCATGCTGAACACACTGCAGGAAAAACGAGTCGCGACCGAGTCAACTCGGCCGTGGATCCGCGGCGAAACGCTTGGTTTCGCCGCGCATCCGCGGCGGCTTAATCGACTCAGAGGCTCGTTTTTCTTGGTTTTTCCAAAAATACGCTGCACGGATTTTTAAGGTGTGTGGAATTATTTTTAGGGCTGTTTTTAAAATCGGCTGAAAGTATAGGATTTTGATGTTTTTTGCGATTTTTTTTCGGATCGAAGTTCTAAACACTTTGCTAATAAGCTAGTTGTTGTTTAGCTAGGCTCTGATACCACTGTAAGTCCACGTTACCCACCCCGGTGCTTACAGGGAGGCGGAATAAGTAAAAACGGATTTTTTAACACAAGGTAACATGGACTAGAACTAGGGGATCTTTGCTAAACAAAAACTAACAAACTAACTACAAGTTTTAGCTACTCGGTTAGAAGGTTATACCTAGGTCTTGAACTCCTTCTCTTCTTGTAGTGGTCCCCCTTCTTGCTTGCTCCTTGGAGTGGTGTAGACGGCTCCTCCTCGTCGTATACTCTTTACCGAAGAAAGATCCACCCGAAGGCTTCTACCTTGAGCTCCTACCTCAACCAAGAGGTAACTAGAGTGCTTGGCTTGCTAAACTAAGAACCCTAGAAAGAGTAAAGAGAAGTTTTGATGGTTTTATCTCACAAGCTCATGGTTCTCAACACATGAGAGATGAGAGCTTTGAGAGAGGAAGAGGAAGAGCTAAGCATGAGAGAGAAAGAGCAAGAGAGAATGATAGAAAAAATAACAACCATCTCTCATATGAGAGAAAATGATAATAATAATAATAATTAAAAGAAATTGTGATGGTTAGTTTTGAATGACCATTATCATTTCAACATTAAATGCATTTTGCAAGAAACAAGAAGCATCTTGCAAGTGAAATGATGATGGTCAAAAAGTCAACAAAAGTCAACCGGTCAACCAAAGTCCAAAGGTCAACAAAAGTCAAATGGTCAACCCAACCATGGCACAATTATTCTTAATTAATATCATTAATCATATCTCTCATTCTCATTAGGGTTAAGAAAAAGTCAACGGTCAATAAACCTAATGAGGTTCCTCTGCCTCTGTCAACCGTGTATATACACCCGCATCCGTGTCCCGAGGAACACGAATACAATGAGACAAAACCAATCCCAAAACAAATATTAGGATCTGCCTTAAACCAAAGCCCGCTAGTAATAACTGCCCGGACACCAAACGTGCACAAGTGCGCGGATGTGAACGAACCCCGTCGCAAAACCATGCGACCTCTACTCTGTTTTGCCCAAAGGCGAATAACCCTCTGCGTCGGACTCTAAAGACTCGACACTACGCTTGCAGTGGGTTTAACTACAGGCCGCAAGCGGTACTAGCTATACGTAACGGTCCCCAGGTAGATGCCGATAAGAAGACTGATGAGGTGAACCCATCCGAACTCCTACTAAGCCTGAATGTGACAATCTCCGTACAGTCCAGTCTATTCGTCTGAGAGTATCGCATGGCGGGCATAGGGGGTGGTAAACATCAGTCCCCTAATAGCGGTACAAGGCGTGTCGGAGTGTAGCCCAGAACACCCTGAGATAACACTGGAAACGCTACCAGTATATCTCGCTTGCCCTGACCAGGGACTTTTTGTAATGGCTCTCCTAGACACAGCGCGATATCAACCCCCAATACCGGGAGAGACGAATCCTGTCTAACCGTCACTGCCTCCAAGTGCTTCAGGACTGCACCTTACTACTACCTGTTTGCATGATTCCTTTGAGCAGTGGTAGGGTAGTAATCAAAGAACAGTGGGAACACACTCGAGGCGAAGTGACAGTGTCAAGTCAACGGACTAAGCTGTACTCATGTCACCTGGGAACTGATAACTGACGATAAGCATAATACCAACCAACAGTTCCCAGCGAGTCCTGTCCAGTGTACTCGTAACCTAACGAGCACCCGTATACTATCTCAAATACGACGTACTAATGGCTGTGGGATAGACCATCTCCCGTGCTGGGATAAGAAGCGCATATGCTAGTCTACTCCGGAGTATCGATGCCCCGTCTCGATAATCCTACGACTAGGGACCTGTATAAGGATGTGCTTGTAGATTACCCAGCCCCCACTAGTGTGACTGCCATCAAACCGCTGGTAATCAAGCAAAGATCCTAATGGCTCCACTAATATATATAGGCGATATGCTAAAAGAAACACATGCACACATTAAAGTAGAAACAAACCAAGTAGCATACTACCATTTTGAGCAAGATTATCTATACAACTATGAATATCCCAAGCTTCTATTAAGTAATTTACAAACTAGTATGATACAGTAATGGCCTCTAGGGCATATACACTGACAATCTCCCACTTGCACTAAGGCCATGTACTAGCGTATCGAAGACCTATCATCTCGATCAGCCGCTCGAACTGAGTCTGGGGTATGGCCTTCGTGAATGGATCTGCAGTGTTATCTTCTGTAGCAACCCTCCGAACCTCGATCTCCCGGCGATCCACGATCTCCCTGATCAGGTGATACCGCCTCAAGATGTGTCTGGACTTCTGATGGGACCTGGGTTCCTTCGCTAAACCTATAGCCCCGTTGTTGTCACAATACAGAGGTATTGGATAAACAATGGATGGAACCACCTGAAGTTCTGTCAAGAACTTCCTTATCCAGACGACTTCTTTTGCGGCATCAGATGCTGCGATATATTCCGCTTCCATCGTCGAGTCAGCAACGGTTTCCTGTTTGGAACACTTCCAACACACCGCCCCTCCATTGAGGGTAAAGACATAACCCGACATGGATTTGGAGTCATCCTTGTCACTCTGGAAGCTGGAGTCAGCAAAGGCCTCCATCTGGAGGTCTTTTCCACCGTAAACCAAAAACATATCCTTAGTCCTTCTCAGGTACTTCAGAATGTTCTTTACCGCTATCCAGTGCTTCTCCCCAGGGTTTGATTGATACCGGCTTACCACACTCAGTGCATAAGCTACATCTGGTCTGGTTCACAACATCCCAAACATTATAGAGCCTACCGCAGAGGCGTAGGGTATAATAGACATGCGATCCCTTTCCAAATCAGTCTTGGGAGACATCTCTTTGGAGAGGGTGATCCCGTGACAAGCCGGTAAATTACCGCGCTTGGAATCTTCCATACTGAATCTTTTCAATTTGGTGTCGATGTACCTGGACTGTGAAAGTCCTAATATCCTCTTGGAGGCATCACCTAGGTCTTTCATGGAGAACCTGTGTGACAAGAACCCTTTGACAGATTGTAGCATAGGAATGTCATTTCCTATCAAGATAATGTCATCCACGTATAAAATGAGGAATACGACAGTTCGTGCTACAATTTTACTATAAATGCATGGTTCATCTGGATTTTTGATAAAGCCAAATTCTTTGACCGTCTCATCAAAACAGATGTTCCAACTCCGCGATGCCTGCTTCAGTTCATAAATGGACTTAAGCAACTTGCACACCTTCCCGCTGCTCCCACTCTGAATGAAACCCTCTGGCTGGTCCATATAGATACACTCCTCTAAATTTCCATTTAGAAAAGCGGTCTTTACGTCCATCTGCCAAATCTCATAATCGTGGAAGGCAGCAATGGCAAGAAGGATCCGAATGGATTTGAGCATAGCCACTGGAGAAAAGATTTCATCATAGTCCAAACCAGGTCTTTGACGAAAACCCTTTGCAACAAGTCTAGCCTT
Source organism: Agapanthus africanus (assembly GCA_030015575.1). Lineage (NCBI taxonomy): Eukaryota > Viridiplantae > Streptophyta > Magnoliopsida > Asparagales > Amaryllidaceae > Agapanthus > Agapanthus africanus. Next base: position 364,267,698 of record CM057345.1, read on the forward strand.
ATAGGTCTCAACCTATCCATCTACACCAATCTTCCTTTTGAAGATCCATTTGCAGCCTACGGGTTTTACCCCTTCTGGAGCAACGTCCAAAGTCCATACTTTGTTGGTGTACATGGACTCCATTTCGGTCCGCATTGCATCCAGCCATTTTACCGAGTCAGTGCTCTGAATGGCCTGCTGGAAGCTAGTCGGCTCATCATTATCAATGATGCAATCCTCTCTATCCCCGTCTATGAGAAAACCGTAGTATCTCTCGGGCGGATGAGACTGCCTACTACTCCTGCGGAGTGGCGCAGGAATGTCCTGTTCTTTCGAACACTGTGGTTCTACTAAGCTTTCAGTAATAGCTTGTGGTTCTGGAATTTCTTCCAGTTCTATTGCGCTCCCACTTATCTGATTTTCCAAAAATTCAGTTTCCAAGAAGCTGGCATGACAACAAAATCCTTTTGTTCCTCTGCGTAATAGAAGAAATATCCCTTGGAGTTCTTTGGATATCCCACAAATTTGCATTGTACTGAGCTTGCCTCGAGTTTGTCCGCATGCTGCTTTTTAACAAAATCTGGACATCCCCATGTCTTAATGTGTTTAAGATAGGGTTTCTTCCCACTCCACATCTGATATGGTGTGGTAGGCACTGTCTTAGTTGGAACTCGGTTCAAAAGATATGCAGCTGATTCTAGTGCATATCTCCAGAATGATCGCGGCAACTTAGCGTTACTCATCATGGAACCTACCATATCCAATAGGGTTCAGTTCCGTCTCTCCGATACACCATTATGTTGTAGGGTGTATGTAGGAGTAAGTTGAGAGAGAATTCCATTCTCTTTTAGGTAACCCAGGAACTCGTCACTCAAGTATTCACCACCTCGATCAGATCTCAGTGTCTTGATACTTTTGCCTGTTTGTTTTTCAACTTCATTCTTGTATTCCTGGAATTTTTCAAAGGCTTCAGATTTATGCTTCATTAAGAAGACATGTCCATACCTCGAAAAATCATCCATGAAAGTAATGAAGTAAGAATAACCTCGCGCATGTGTAGACATTGGACCGCATACATCGCTGTGTACGAGTCCCATGAGCTCGCTCGCTCTTACTCCGTGTCCAGTGAACGGAGTCTTTGTCATCTTTCCTTTGAGACATGATTGACAAGTTGCATATGATTGATATTCGAACGGATCCAAATATCCTTCTTTATGCAACTTAGTCAACCTTGTCTCATTGATGTGACCCAGTCTACAATGCCATAAGAAAGCATGATTTATTTTTGGAGACTTTCTTTTGTGTGTATTCTGGACATTGAAAATCTGTGGTTGGTTCAATACGTATATGCCGTTGCTTAATGTACCCGACCCAATCAGAGCATGATTAAGGTGAATGTTTACAACATTGCTTACAAATGCAAAATCATAACCTTCTTAAGACATTAAAGATACAGATATGATATTACAAGTCGCACTGGGTACAAAATAACAGTCACGCAAAACCAAAACTTGTCCATCTATCAATCCTAGATGATAGCCCCCCACGGACTCAGCATCCATGCCTGCTCCGTTTGCAACTCTGAGGGTCATATCACCTGCCTTCAAAATCCTACACTTTCTCAGTGCCTGCAAATAATTACAGATATGAGATCCTGATCCGGTATCCAATACCCATGAAGTAGAGTTGATTGATAGACAGTTTTCAATAACATACAACCTGAAACCGAAGCCACAACTTGCTTCGGGTCCTGGTTCTTGGCCTTCTAAGCCCTGCAATCTTTCTTCCAGTGTCCTTTCTTATGACAATAAAAGCACTCTTCCTTCCACAAAAGCTGTCCCGCTACCTTTGCTACCTTTGCCTTTCCTTTGGCTTCCACTTTACTAACACCGCCCCTTGGTTTGGTGGGGCCCTTCTTCTTCTTTCCTTTGGCTTTCGCCTTGGACCTAGAAGAGGAAGGTCCTCCAACAGTCAAAGTGGATGTTTCCCTTACTTTCTGTAGGGTGCCCTCTGCACTCCTTAATATGTTGAGGAGTTCCGGAAGTTCAACTTCTTTTCCTTGTATGTTGAAGTTCAGGATAAACTGGGCGTATGTGGAAGAAAGGGACTGGAGAATCAAGTCAGTGTAGAGCTCATTCTCTAACGTGGTCCCGAGGTCCGCGAGCTCTTCAATGTAGCCAATCATCTTAAGCACGTGTTCCGCTATAGATGATCCGACGGCCAATCTCGCCGAAAAGAACTTTTTCGAGACTTCGTATCTGGCGATACGGGATTGCTCTCCATACAGATTCTTTGTATGGAGAAATATGGATTCAAGATCCATATCCTCGTACCTCCTCTGATGTTCATTGTCCATAGAGGTAAGCACGAGGCACTTGGTCTTTGCGCAGTCAATCTCCCAGTTCTTACGGATTTCCTTATCCGTGACGCTGGATTGAGGACCTGGGACAGGGGGAGCTTTGGTGGTAAGGAGATACCCCAACTTGTCATAAGTGATTGCCATTTTGACATTCCTGAGCCAATCTTTGTAGTTTGGCCCTGTCAGAATATTTTTATCTAGTAGTAACTTAAGGCCGGTCAAGATGTTTAGACGCTGCAATTAGGAGAGAGAGAAGAAACACTTTAGCATGATGCTCTTGCAAGTTTAGAGTGGTTTTTAGTTTGTCTAAACATGATGGCTCCCACTGTTTCTCGAATCCTTCCTTAAGCCATAAAAGAAGAATTAGTCGGGATCAATTTCATCGTACAATACTTTCTTAACCGTTCAGCCATGCCAGTGTTGGTACTTCGAAAGAGGTTTTACGACGCTTTCGCGAAGTTCCTTAATTAAATAACCTCTTTTCCCTGTGGGCGTAACCCCGCTAACACCTTTCTAGACACTTGGTTTATAGCATTGATCGTTAAGTGAGAAAGTTTCCCGAGGAGTAGCATATACTCACAGTAGGATCGGGATCCAAATATCATCGTGTGATAAAGCTGAAGGAATCCTACCAAAATCATCACACTCCAAATGGTATGCAGCACTAGCAAGTTTCAGTTTCTTTAGAAACTCCCGATATGGATTTTTGCCCCATGCACTTATGACCTTGACTTTGGCCAACAAATCATAAGTCACATGTCAAGTTCTACCCGTCATTTTCCAGGTTAATTTGAACCCACCCGTACCTACCCTTGACTTTGGCCAACAAGGCAGTACGACTGTCCCAAACCAACGCATCTATCTATGCTACATATGAATATCCAACAGCTACCAATCACTATGCTTTGACATTGGCCAACAAACACAGCTTGAATACTATTGACTATCCATATGAAATGACGGAGGGCTACGAATGGTTTTAGCGAAACCGTGAACGTAGTGAACTTGATATAATCGAAGGAACGTGATAGCTTTTAAAAGGAGTAGTTTAAGCTCCGCGTTTTTAAAAGTTTTCTGTTTTGAAAAGAAACCGAGTGGTTTTGAAATTGTTCCAACGATTTAACTTTGGTTTATTCTCTTGCATTAATTTAATGCGTCCCATCAATTAATCCTACCATTGCAGAAAACAACGAAAATATGACGTACGCTTATGCCATCCGCATTCGCCACGAAGCCCCGTCATCACCCGTTAGGTTACTTAACTAACGACAGAGTAGGGGCTGGACTAGCGCGGATGCAAAACATAAGCAATGCCTACTAGATATCATATATAGATATATACATTCGTCAGATGCAATGATAGCCATTCCAGATCACAGATGAACACATTTGATATGCTAGGAATCCGCGTTTCGTTCGAGCATGCAACGAAAGACGGATTACACGGTCGCGATGAATAGCCAAACCCCACCCTAGACCCCTACGGGTGCGGCAAACTACCCGCCAAGTACCCGAAGTGAAGCAACCTCCCTCAACAACGTGAGTAGGCCACTCGGCACTTCAAAGTACCCGGTAGTTTGTGCATCCCACCTTGGGTCTATCCTAGGAGCAAAAACAGTAAAAGAAATAATATACAATGACGGCTACAACCTCAACCCGGATGTGTGGCCATAAGAATAATATTACATCAATTTACAATTTATATCAAATGAAAGATAAAGAAAACTCTCATCTCACAACCCCTGGCTATTCATCCGCGACAATCCAACAAGTTCATATGCACAATCCAACATTATAGATCACAGATATGCACAAACCCCACTAATCGACGTATAGCGATTAGTCGACGTTCAGTGCATATATCACATTACAGATATAACCAATTAGCCAAAGTTTGTAGAACTTCGATCAAAATACCAATTTGTAACTACCCCAAATACAACATTGTTCTCTGGATAATCTGGGCAGAAACAAAGTATCTTAAAAATCACAAAACATCATGCTGAACACACTACAGGAAAAACGAGTCGCGACCGATTCAACTCGGCCGCGGATCCGCGGCGAAACGCTTGGTTTCGCCGCGCTTCCACGGCAGCTTGATCGACTTAAGGGCACGTTTTTCTTGGTTGTTCCTAAAATACCCTGCACGAAATTTTAAGGTGTGTGGAAATATTTTTAGGGCTGTTTTTAAAATCGGCAGAAAGTATAGGATTTTGATGTTTTTTGCGATTTTTTCCGGATCGAAATTCTAAACACTTTGCTAACATGCTAGTTGTTGTTTAGCTAGGCTCTGATACCACTGTAAGTCCACGTTATCCACCCCGGTGCTTACGGGGGGGGGGCGGAATAAGTAAAAACGGTTTTTTTAACACAAGGTAACATGGACTAGAACTAGAGGATATTTGCTAAACAAAAACTAACAAACTAACTACAAGTTTTAGCTACTCGGTTAGAAGGTTATACCTAGGTCTTGAACTCCTTCTCTTCTTGTAGTGGTCCCCCTTCTTGCTTGCTCCTTGGAGTGGTGTAGACGGCTCCTCCTTGTCGTCTTCTCTTTACCAAAGAAAGATCCACCTGAAGGCCTCTCTACCTTGAGCTCCTACCTCAACCAAGAGGTAACTAGAGTGCTTGGCTTGCTAAACTAAGAACCCTAGAAAGAGTAGAGAGAAGTTTTGATGGTTTTATCTCACAAGCTCATGGTTTTCAACACATGAGAGATGAGAGCTTTGAGAGAGGAAGAGGAAGAGCTAAGCATGAGAGAGAAAGAGCAAGAGAGAATGATAGAAAAAATAACAACCATCTTTCATATGAGAGAAAATGATAATAATAATAATAATTAAAAGAAATTCTGATGGTTAGTTTTGAATGACCATTATCATTTCAACATTAAATGCATTTTGCAAGAAACAAGAAGCATCTTGCAAGTGAAATGATGATGGTCAAAAGGTCAACCAAAGTCAACCGGTCAACCAAAGTCCAAAGGTCAACAAAAGTCAAATGGTCAACCTAACCATGGCACAATTATCCTTAATTAATATCATTAATCATATCTCTCATTCTCATTAGGGTTAAGAAAATGTCAACGGTCAATAACCCTAATGAGGTTCCTTTGCTTCTGTCAACTGTGCATACACACCCGCATCCGTGTTCCGAGGAACACGAATATAATAAGACAAAATCAATCCCAAAACAAATACTGGGATCAGGCATAACCAAAGCCCACTAGTAATAACTGCCCGGACACCAAACGTGCACAAGTGCGCGGATGTGAACGAACCCCGTTGCAAAACCATGCGACCTCTACTCTGTTTTGCCCAAAGGCGAATAACCCTCTGTGTGGGACTTTAAAGACTCGACACTACGCTGGCAGTGGGTTTAACCACAGGCCGCAAGCGGTACTAGCTGTATGTAACGGTCCCCAGGTAGATGCCGATAAGAAAACTGATGAGGTGAACCCATCTGAACTCCTACTGAGACTGAATGTGACAATCTCCGTACAGTCCGGTCAGTTCGTCTGAAAGTATTGCATGGCGGGCATAGGAGGGCGGTAAATGTCAGTCCCCTAATAGAGGTACAAATCGTGTCGGAGTGTAGCCCAGAACACCCTGAGATAACACTGGAAACGCTACCAGTATATCTCGCTTGCCCTGGCCAGGTACATTGTGTAATGGCTCTTTTAGACACAGCGCGATATCAACCCCCAATATCGGGAGAGACGAATCCTGTCTAACCGTCACTGCCTCTAAGTGCTTCGGGACTGCACCCAACTACTACCTGTTTGCACGACTCCTTTGAGCCGTGGTAGGGTAGTAATCAAAGAACAGTGGGAACACACTCGAGGCGAAGTGACAGTGTCAAGTCAACGGACTAAGCTGTACTCATGTCACCTGGAAACTGATAACTGATGATAGGCATAATACCAACCAACAGTTCCCAGCGGGTCCTGTCCAGTGTACTCGTAACCTAACGAGCACCCGCATACTATCTCAAGTACGACGTACTAATGGCTGTGGGACAGACCATCTCCCCTGCTGGGATGAGAAGCGCATACGATAGTCTACTCTGGAGTATCGATGCCCCGTCTCGATAATCTTATGACTAGGGACCTGTATAAGGATGTGCTTGTAGATTACCCAGCCCCCACTAGTGTGACTGCCATCACAATGCTGGTAATCAAGCAAAGATCCTAAGGGCTCCACTAATGTGTATAGGCGATATGCTAAAAGAAACACATGCACACATTAAAGTAGAAATAAACCAAGTAGCATACTACCATGTTGAGCAAGATTGTCTATACAACTGTGAATATCCCAAGCTTCCATTAAGTAATATACAAACTAGTATGATACAGTAATGGCCTCTAGGGCATATACACTAACAGATACGAGTATAGCCGTTGGAGCACAGTCCATGCAGCCACGATGAGACGAGCCCGAAGCAGTCGACAGCAGAGAAAAGTGGAGTAAGAGGTTCGTACGAGATCTTGATTAGATGACGTTCCACTTTGCCGACATCAGAGATGTGATACGCATGCAGAGGCGTTATATATGGATATATCTTCCAGAAAGAGTCGCGATGAGTATGCAGTCGTTCCGGGACCAGAAACAGATATAGTAAAGGGTGATAACCTCCGAGCAGTTCGTCATCGTCGACGAAATAGTTGGCCAGAGATCTTTAGAGGATGTGCCAGAGCGGAACTGTTTCCGTCGTCATTCCATATTTGGCCGTTGAGCCGAGGAGTTTTGCACTTAGCAATCTACAGTGAGAGACGGGAGCCTAAGGGCACCAGACGTTAGGTCATGAACAGTAGGCAAGTAGATATCTTGCTCTGCTAGTATTGGATGCACCGGCACCTTCTCGACTTTGAAGAAAGGACATATCGACGACAGTATTTATGATTTGTGATTTGGTGATTCGATTATCACGTATCCGTCACCTTGGATTTCGGTATTTTGGGCGATCTATTCGCATGATTTAGTCTTGATGACTGAGTTTCATGATATTTGTTTTCGTGCACCATGGTTGCACCTACTGGGTATTCATATTTTGTGCAAAGTTATTCTCCTTGAGATATGATTTATACACTGTTGTGTTGATTTATGATTTGTGCACAGTTATTGCACTTGATATCGTTTTGTGCCTTGGCTGCACATGTTTATGACTTCATGGACTTTATACGGTTGAGTTGATTTTTGTGCATATGGTACGCATACAATTTGATTTTTGGACTCGGTATAGTTCAAATATGCTTGCAGTGCATTGATACGTATTTTGTGCACCACGGTTGCACCTGACTTCGGTTTGATATCATTCGATATATTGATTTTGATTTCATGCCTATGTTATGCATATGATTTGACTTATGCTTTCAGCATAGTTTTCATGCACTTTTAGTGTTTTGATTTGATTTGTGCACGTGATACACATGGTTGTGAGATTATATACCACGGTATACCTGATTTTGATTGAGCTTTATTGTATACCGTCGATTTTGATTCTGATATTGATGTCGATTTGGACTCTTGCACATATTTGGCACGCTTGGATTGGATTTTGCGCACGTTCCGCGCTTGATATTAGATTTCATGATTTCGTGCATGTTGGATGCATATGATTTAGATTTTATTCGTGCATGATGGATGCACCTAATTTGGACTTTCGCGCATGTTGGGCGCATGTTATGAGATACGATTTGGGTGCACGCCAGATGCACTAAATCGAGATTCTTCGTGCATGTCAGATGCACCTGATTTTGCTGTCAGGCACACACGTTGTCTCTGACAGGCGTTTCGTGCACACCCGTTGCACTTAGATGTTGTTTCTGTGCACATGTATGGCACATATATGGATTTTGATTTCCGTGCGCACCAGACGCACGTAGCATTCAATCCACATTTTAGGATTGATTTCTTTTGGAGCAGTACGTTTTTATGGTACTTGCTATTTGTTTACGTACTGGGCAGGACTAGTCAGAGGACAGTACCTGGATATATTTTGCATGTATTGATAATTATCGAAGAGATTTCCAAAAAGGGAGCTAGTAGTCTCAATATTTACCTACGTGTCTGAGATGACACGAAACTTTTTTTTATATAAAGGAAATCCTTCTAAATTGTTATCAAAACGGCGAGACGTACATATTAAACAAAAGATATATACATATATGGTTATTTTCTTACAATAGACGGCCGCCACTGTGCAGTGTTATGCGTATCGCACAGCGACTTAAAAAGGTTTGGCATGCATTTTCTTCAGATATCTACATGTATAAATTTGATGTTTACATGCATAGTTCTGATTTATATCATATTGGTTTTCGTATTGGATTTGACATTTGTGTCTTTACCATGACTCCGATGATTGCGGGATGCATGACGGAATTTTGATTTTGAGCTATCTGCTCATGGTTCATGTGCATGCATTGCGCCACTGTGCCTTATGTATTTATGATTTCAGGACCCCGACGGCTTAGTCTTTTACTGAAATGTTTTAGTATTTGAGGGGTTTAAATTTAAATTCGTGGACCGAATTTCATTAAAGGGGGAATACTGTAACATTTCAGAAAAATAAAATATTATTTTTGGGAATTTTTATAATTAAATAATAAAATATGAATATTTTAATAGAGCGGTATAATTAAATACCGATAAATTGGGAAATTTTTTGAATATTATGGAAATTACTAAAAAGAGGGATTTTATGTGAATTATGCAAATTATAAGTTTTTATGATTAATTATACGCTATTTAGTGCTAATCGCGATTAAATATCGCTAATCGCGCATTAAGCTTGTTTTGTGCAAAACATGCACTAAGTCATTTTTAGCACTTGTTACATTTTTCTTTCATGCTTTCTCTTTTATCATGCATGGTTAGGGTTTTATTATGAGAGAAGAAAAGAAAAATAGAAAAGAAAAGAAAAATAGAAAGAATAGAATAGTCCAGAGGTATGGGCATGAGAGAGAAAGAGAGGTGAGGGGTCAATATGGTCATGGCTCTTTGTTTTCATCACCTTCATCATTCATTCTTCTCCCTCTCCTCAAACATGGCAGCACCCTCTCCTCCACCATCTTCAACCTTCACAAACAACACCCAAAACAACTCCAAAACCCCATCTCCCTTTCATAAAAATTGTGCACAAGCCCTCAAGCTACACTTTGGACCAAGAAAGTTTGCATTTTGGTGCTCTAGGGGATTCATGAGTGCCAAATGAGGTAATCCCTTCACTTTAAGTGTAGTATTTCAATTGCCTTAGCCTCTATTCGATTTTAAAATCATTTTAGTGGTGTTTAGTGCACTTGGGAGATTTCTAGAGAGGGTTAGGGTTTAAGTTGAGTTTGTGTGGTGAACTTGAGTGTATTGAGTGACCTTAAACCCCCCATGGTGTTACAAACCCAGAACTTACACAGTTTAAAACTTGAAACCCAAAACAGAATTTTCCATGTCGGTTTGTGAGTAACTGGGGTGTGCAGGGAAATCTGGGATGACCCGAGACCAATACTGGATAAACAAACAACTCTAGAGGCTAAATTAGACCACTACGAGACCACCCTACCAAAACGAGATCCCCACACCACTGAAAAACCGTCCTGGCCGGAATTTCCCTATATGAGGCCGGCCACCTAGATGTGTTAGGTGCCCAGGTTGCTTCTGTAGGTCACATGCCTCATATACACTACCCAAGTATTGTTTGCTTACCTTGTTTTCACCTTATACAAAATCTGGGACCACTTCCTTGAGTTACTGTTTTGATTCGATTTATGGTTTTGCGTATTTTAAATTCTGGATTTTAGTGTTTGTGTTTTATCTCGATCACATGACGTTTGTACGTCTATATCGAGTGGTATCGGGTTGTTTTGTGAGAGCAAACCATAGGTTTTGACCTATGTGAGTTCCGCGTGTCGTTTTGATTTCGATTTGGTTTTTAATGCGATACGATACGTGTGACATGTAGGTAACCCAATAACGATTCGAGACGATGAAGAAGATGATGGCGACAACGACATCGGCAAGCAAGACGCAATGTGAGTAAATTATATCTACGGGGGAAGTCGGGTGGATGGCGTATAGCACCCCCGCAGTTCGTAGTATAACCTATATATATATATATGGTTATATATGTGTGTTTATGTTACATGGATATTCAAGATATGATTAGGTGTTCACGGTTAGAATAGGGTTATTAGAAGCGAACTAGTATAGCTTCTTAGTCGCGAACCCTAGAATATGTTTACACTCACACGCACACATATGCTTACTTGTTATACTTGTGCGTATATAGGGATAGGTATATGTATACACACACTTAGGTATGGGACTGTGTATATATATATACACGTATACCTACACTTGGATGGTGAGGATAGTGGATGATATTTAGAGATGAGTCGATGAGTTTGGACATGGTGCTACAAGATCGGTGATATGATGTGGTTCGTATTAGGAGATACGACATGAGATTTTAGAGGGCCTTTAGGCGTGTGTTTTCATACACGCACACATATATTTATAGATGGTATCAGCTTGTACTAGACTTAGATCAGTACCCCAGTTCATGAGATATATTGATAAGGATACCAGATAATTGATGAGATAAATGTGAGATTTGACCCGTACCCAGATTTGGGATGCCGTACGACGGATTTACTGTTGGATATCGTGCCCTCAGAGTCAATTATTGGATCACAGGCACGTGATTGCAATGATTGAGGGAGGACCAATACCGGTAGGACAGTCTTACTCAAAATGATAGTATGCTATCTGGTTTGTCTTTATCATCGTGTACCGCTTTAGGTGACCTTATAGGTCACTATTGCACGTTGATGGAGCCCTTAGGATTCTTGCTTGACGGCCAACAGTATGATGGCGATCATATACGTGGGAGCTGGGGTCTATAAGCACATCCTTAAAGTTGTTGGAGATAGTGCCCTCAGAGTCAATTATTGGATCACAGGCACGTGATTGCAATGATTGAGGGTGGACCTGTCCCAGTAGGACAATCTTACTCAAGATGATAGTATACTATCTGGTTTATCTTTATCATCGTGTACTGCTTTAGGTGACCTTTCGAGTCGCTATTGCACGTTGATAGAGCCCCTAGGATTCTTGCTTGACTACCAGCAGTATGAGGGCGATCATATACATGAGAGCTGGAGTCTATAAGCACATTCTTAAAAGGTCCCTAGTCGTGGGAGTTTCGAGACAGGGCATCGATACTCCATTAGTAGACTAGTGTATACAGTCGAGACCCCGACGAGGGGCGGTGGCCGGTTTCACAAGCCACTGGTATCAGTTGGTTCACCTAAGATGTATACAGGTGCTCATTGGGTTATGAGTACACCGGACAGGACTCGCCGGGAACCTATTAGTTGGGATTATACCAGACGTTAGATAGCAGTTTCCTGGTGACATGTGTACAGGTTAGTTCATCGATCTGAGATCGTCATTTGTCTCGTGTGAGTTCCTACTGTGCTTTGATTACTACCCTACCACGGCTCAAAGGAGTCGTGCAAACAGGTTTTAGTTGGGCACAGTCCCGAGCCACATGGAGGCAGTGAGCGGATCTGCAGGGGTTCGTCTCTCCCGGTATTGGGGGTGAGGTCGCGCTGTGTCTAGGAGAGCCATTACACAAAGCCCTCGGCCGAGGCAGGAGATTTACTGGTAGGTATTCCAGTAGTATCTCAGGGTGTTCTGGGCTACACTCCGACACGACTTGTACCGCTTTTAGGGGTTTGACTTTTACCAACCCCCTAGGCCCGCCATACGATATTCATAGACGAACGGACTGGACTGTACGGATATTGTCACCGACAGGCTCAGTAGTGTGTCAGGATGAGTTCGCTCATCGACGTCCCTTTTGGTCAATGGCTGGTAGCCCGTCACGTATGGCTAATACCTCTGACGTGCTAGTGGTTAAATCCACAGCCATAGTATTGACGAGTCTTTAGAGTCCACCACACACAGTTACTCAAGTTTCGGGCGAAACGCTGTAGAGGCCGTATGGAGATATGGCAGGGTTCGATCAGATACGTGCGGTATTGCACGGATCGTGATCGGACGGTTTTTACTAGCGGGCTTTGGTTTAAGCCGGATCCTACTATTAGACAGTGTAGTTTTGTCTCTTTGCATTTGTGTTCAGTGAGAATACAAATGCGGGCATGTATATGCAGTCGCGGAGTTTTCCTGTAATTTATTACGGGATCAGTTTTCTGAAGTTGCCAGTTTGCATTCCGTTCCGACCAGTTTTCCTTTGTTCCTTCCCGGCCAGACTTTTCCGATGGAGGGGGTTATTTGCAAGTGTGCAAATAACATTTTGTGGAGGGGTTTTCTTGCATTATGTGGCTTCATGATGAGATTCTTTTTCCATCTCTTCCTTTGCATTAAATGGTGATTTGAATGGATTAGAAATTGATTTGATATTGTTATCATTGCTTTTTGGTGTGGTCACCCTTTTGCTTTTCCTACCCTCACCTTCCTTCATGTTTTCATTTTTCCCCTCCACCATTTTGATTGAGAGGGGCCGGCCACAATTGTGAGGATGATGGTTTTTCATTTTTGATGAGGGAAATTTGATCATCTCATTTTGCATGCTACACAAATTCATCAACCCCTCTCCAAAGTTCATTGATCATTCCTCCATCACCATGGCAACTTCACAACCCCTAGAGACAATGTTTTCTACGCCAGCCTACAGCACCCTTGGACGCGTCGGCTTGCCAACTTCGCGCCCGAGTTGCCTCGGTTCAGAGGTGGGAGCCCGTAAAAGAATTCGGCTACATGGTGCCCTTTCCGACGAGGAGGTGACGACCGGAGATTCCGTGAGGAGATCGGAGTGGACGCGAAGACCGAAGGACACGGATCGCTTGGTATATCTCTCTACCCACTCTCTTGTTAGCTAGGATTAGGTTAATGGTTACGATCCGGGCTTATTGTCCGCGGTAGCGCCGGTTTAAAGTTAAGAAAATTTTCGATTCCGCATTTTGGCCTCGAGTAGATGGCCGGGGCGCTGCCGTGGCGCAACAATCGACCGGAGATTCCGCGAGGAGATCGGAGTGGAGGCGAAGACCGAAGGACACGGATCGCTTGGTATATCTCTCTACCCACTCTCTTGTTAGCTAGGATTAGGTTAATGGTTACGATCCGGGTTTATTGTCTGCGGTAGCGCCGGTTTATAGTTAAGAAAATTTTCGATTCCGCATTTTGGCCTCGAGTTGATGGCCGGGGCGCTGCCGTGGCGCAACATGGTATCAGAGCCACGCCATTAACCTAGTCTAGCTTGCTCTAGTACGTTTAGAACTCGATCGAACAAATATTCCAAAAACCCGATTTCATGTGCATCAGGTTTCTGTCGATTTATTTTTGGCTCCAAAATTTTTTCAGTACATTGTAGAGACATGTGCAGGGAATTCTAAGCATTCTGTAAAAATTTGGTCGCATGATGTCACTATTCCACCGCGGAACCGCGGCCAAACCCACGTATTTGCCGCGGTTCCGCGTTCATTTTAACTATTCATTAGACCAAATTTTTCCAGTGAGCTTCTTGGTTGAAAATGGGGTTTTTGGAATATTCTTTTTGGGCCCAGATTTTCTTTAAGTGCTACAGTAATGCTTGGGGCCCAATTGGGTAAATTTGATCGATCGAAAAATTTTAAACATATTAGTTCACAGTATTTACATTATATCTGCGACCGTGAATGTCATTTGATCGGTAAATCCAGTCTATCTGCTATAGCCCTTTTAGACGGATTTGCGAACGTGACATTCACGTTGATGTTCTGTGTTGTGCTGTGATGTTGCGGATTGGTCGTGGGGATAGCCTGGATGCAATGTTAGTACAATTTCATTTTATATGTACATTTGATATTGCCGGGCGAGTGTCCGACATGTGGACTGCCGTCACTGCCTGTGTGTATTATTCTTTTGGGGCACGACCGGGTCGAGATCGATGTACCCGTTGTATGTATATTTTACTTTCTGTACTAGGATTACCCCGCGGAGGGATGCACGGATAGCCGGGTTCTAGAGGGCAACGGGCCCGCATCTCATGGCGTTGAGACGGAGGGGGCTTCACTCTAGAATTGGCGAGCTATTCACCGCACTCGTAGGGGGTACAGGTTGACCCAGGAGGGGTGCCCAAGTTACCGGATTCCGTGAAGTGCTGGGTGGTCCATTCACGTTGCTGAAGGGGGCTACCTCGCTTCAGGTTTTGGCGGGTGACTTGCCGCGCCCGTAGGGGTCTAGGATTTTCATTGCACAGGCTATCCACACGACCAGGGGAACGTCGGGTTTCAGTAGCGGCTCTATGAAACCCGGGGATCCCAGATATCTGTTTTGTTCTGTGATGCTGGTTACATTTCTGTGTTGTTGCATTTTATCACGCCTTGAGCGAATATTATATATTGATATATATACTAGTAGATGTTGTATATGTTTTGCATCCGCGCTAGTCCAGTCCCCGCTCTGTCGTTAGTTAAGTAACCTAACGGGTGATGACGGGACTCAGTGGCGAATGCTGATGGCATATACGTACATCATTATTTTCATTCTTTATTGGTGTGATCAATTGATGGGACTGCGTTGATTCGGATCAATGCAAGATAAACAAACCTATTCTGATGTTGTTGGAACATTTTTCAAAAAAGCTGTTATTGCAAGGACGTTCTCTTTTGTTTTGCACGGTGGTATTCGGTTATGAATATCCAGCACCTCAGTCGACGAGGCAAGGGCCGAGATCCCTTCACCGGGAGTGACCCCTTGGACAGAAGTTTGCATCAGGGCAATAACTTCACTATAGCCGATTACTTTTGCTTTGCATCATGGTATTCAGTTGGAATATCCTGCACCTCATTCTATGGGGAAAGAGCCGAGATCCCTTCACCGGGAGTGACCTCTTTAGCAAAGGTTTTCACCACTATATTTTTATAAAATAGGCTATGCAGTTCCTTCAACGATATCAAGTTCATTACGTGAAAAGTTTTTCGCCAAAAACTAGACGTAGCCCTCCGTCATTTCTTACAAGCATTACTTAGTATTCGTACTGCGTTTGTTGACTATGTCAAGGCGTAGTGTACGGTAGCTAAATAGTGTTCGTTTGTGGCATATTGATGGGATTGGTTAGGACAGTCGTGCGGCCTTGTTGACTGTGTCAAGGGCTTGTACGGGTGGGTTTAATGCAATCCAGGATAATGACGGGTTGAACTTGACTAGGGCTCTTTGATTTGTTGACTGTGTCAAGGTCACTTAGGTCCTAGGGGTAAAAATCATATCGGGAGTTTCTAAAGAAACTGAAACTTGCCAGGCATGCGCATACCTTCTAGAGTGTGGTGACGTGAGTGGATTCCGTCACGTTATCGTGCGATGATAGTTGGATCCCGATTCCCACTGATGAGTTGGTTTACTCCTCGGGTGATCCCGACTAATTCTTCTTTCAGGTTTGGAGGAGAATTTGACGGTACAGTGGGAGGTTTCCAGATTAGATAAAATGATAACCATTCTGATCTAGGTTAGAGTGCACGCTGAGTGTTTCTTTTCTCTCTCTCTCTTTGGCAGCGACCTTGACCCGACCCTTGACTATGACTCAGTGACCAAAATTAACCGAACCTTCTTATACACTGGCTTTTGGATTGTCAGAGTTGCAAACCTCATTGCCACTCCTACTTTTACCCTTTTCTCCAGGACACGCCGTATTACTACGAACGTCCACTTCCATTGGATAAAACCATCGTATGGTTATATACGAACTCGAAGGAATTTATTCGAGGATGGTTTCCGGCTCTGGAGAAAACGAATAGGACTATTCAGTTGTCTTTTCCTTTTACCTCTCTCAGGTTGCGAGTACTCCTTGGTTTAGGAGATAGTACACCTATTACGCAAATTGGATAGTCTTCTTCCAAACCATAGGCAGGTGCCGAACGGTGGGGAATGAAGAAATCCAATTAGCATAACGATGGTGTGCACAAGGTATTAAGTAAAGACAAAGAAAGGGATTAGAAGGAGGGCAAAGTAAATTACGACTGCTATTCACAACCAAACCAAGTATTTCATTACCACTCCCACTTCACCTTTGTATTTCTCCAGGACACTCCGTATCACTACGAAGATCCACAGTTTTTGGATACTCCATCGTATAGTTATATACGAACTCGAAGGAACTTGTTCCAGTTCGGGGATGGATTCTGGTTCAGGAGAAATAGGAATAAGGTTTATTCGGTTGTATTTTATCTTCACCTTCTCTCGCATTGCGAGTGCTCCTAAGATTAGGACAGTACACCCATTATGCTTATTGGATAGTCTTCTTCCAAACCATAGGTTGGTGCCGAACGGTAGGGAAGGAAGAAAACCATTTGGCCTAAAGGGGTGTGCAGAAGGTAACGACTAAAGACATATAAAGGGATTTGGAGAGGTGGCAAAGAAATATACGGTTGCAGTTGTGAATCTGGATAATGGAAGAGGCATTACTAGGAATACCCGGATACCCCATCGAAGCATTTCAATGTTTCATTTTCACTGTGTACTGTTAAAAGAAAACTGATTTCCCAATTAGCACTTGCTCTAGGGTATGTATTTACCAGGTATGATTCTCACATTTATATGGTTTTACAGATGATGAGTGGGAGTAAGTTATTGGGAATTAGGTGATCATTCTCATTATATCGGAATTCGTTGTAATTGGTGATATTTGAGGAAATCGCCTGGGTTGTTTGCCGGACGGCAAATATTTGGTTTTGAATATCCGTTGTTGTGCACCAATTTCAAATTGATATATCTGTACGTCTTATTTTATAGAGTGAGATATACCTTTTTGAAATTATGTCTATGACATTTACCTATATCGGTGGATGGTTAGGTAAGGAGCATTAAACTGCGATGTAATTCTTCATGACCATAGTACAGTTTTCAACCTACGACATACAGTGAATGAGTTATTAGACTCACGGGACTTATACAGAGTATTGTATGTTGTCCAGTGTCCATTAGGACAGACGGGTTGGTCCTCGTACTATATCAGTTTACTTATGACTTCTCTAGTTTTTAGACAAGTGTTTCGTAGAAACACAGGGTCCAAGTTTTGAGAAGTTATAGGTATAAGAATAAAGTAGAGAACCAAGTGTTGCAAGTATCAGGATTCTTCAAGGAGATCGAAGATGTAGATACTTGTGCATGGTATTCAGTTAATAGTAATGATTAAGAGGACTTGCTTCTCTTTCAGGTTACTCATAATTGGAAGTACTCCTAAGTTGAATAACGTTGATCGGCCTCCTTCCATTTAGTTGACATGCACTGGAGACAGTTGCATGATTTGAATCTGGTTCAATTAAATCAGTGCCTCTGTTTCTATATTGGATATAGAACAGTTCATATCTTGACATTGTTAAGATACGGGGAGTTGTCCAGCTTATGCTTAAAACCAGACTCTGGATGACTCAAGGCACGTTTCTGTAATGGCTGTTTATGGGTTGACCCAGGCTATGACGAGGGTTGATTTTCTACCATCTGGAAGATCAATAGTGATATTGTTCTTGACTCGCCACAGTTTTAACAAAAATGGATTTTTTCAGAAAACAGTAGTGGGAGTATGGTAGAACTGGAAGTGATTCCAGAACAGCAAACGATTACTGAAGATTTGATAAGAACCTAAAGATTCAATCTGGTTTGACATTACATTGGCCACTCCACAGATAAAGTGGGTAACCTCAGGCACCCGAGAGGTACTTCGGTATGCTCAAGGACGGTGGCAGGGAGGTTCTTGTTTACCCATACTTGCCATTGCTGTTGTTCCAGACTATGAGACCCAGCAGGAGGATGAGTATAGCGTCGTTCTGAACTGGCTTTAGAAGTGTACGTCTATATGACTTTGCCAGAGGGTTGTCGTAGTCAGTGGGAGCAGCGGAACCATTGGTGGACAAGTGGGTTATGTCTATTTATAGACTAAAGCAGATATAGCGGAGATAGATCATCTATTTCTGATGTGACAGTCATAGGTTTGACTTCATCAGAATAGGGGATAGATCTGTTAAGAAGGTAGTAGCGTGTGATGTCCTGGTATTTGGATGACATACACAGAGTAGGAAGTGAAATTCCTATACTACGATCGGTTATTCTTTGGTCGTCACACAGTGATTTCTCCACATAGGACTTGGATATTATATCAGACATTCTGGTTACTGGATCTACGGTATTAGATCTAGATTTGGGAAGTATCCCAATCTGGGTACTTAGACAGCATTCTATGAGTATTTAGAATGGACGACTCCTGGCACGGTAGTGTACCTGCAGGTGATGGAGTCACCCTCTCTAAAGGTGTCTTATAGACTAAAGTAGAGAGGGATGTGCATGATTGGCAGATCACTTGCTTAGGCAATTGAGTCAATCATGAGATGTCAAGTACCACCCAGATGTTGTTCTTGCACTAGATGCAATAAGTTGATATTAATCCAATCCTGGAGAAACGATCGGAAGCAGTTTTAGGACATAAGTGCGTGTTCTAGGGATATGATAACGATAGCCTCGTTCTGGAGACGGTTATCATTCCAGGCTTCCAAGGTGACCTGGATGGCAGAGTGACTGTTAGAGTTATAGTTTTCCCTCTGGCAAGGGGCGATATTTTGGACAGATGGTCCAGGTGGATACTGAGGGAAGGCATGGCGCAGGATACTGATTAAGTTCAGTTGACGATACAGTTTAAGAAGTTTGGATTTGGAGTTCATTTATGAGCTAGGTCCCATCAGATATCCAGACACATTCTTAGAAAGGTATTGCTCATTTCGGGAGATGGTTTTCTCCGCGAACTTGAGATAAATAGAGACATAGAAAGAAACATCAGAGCGGATCCACTCACTGAGGCTATTCCTCGAACGCAATAGTTTCGCAAACGAGCTTTATGAGACTGACTAGTAGAGGAGTTGGGTGTTCGGTATCACACGGGCTGTGAGTATGCGACATCGCAAGAATTAGCCTTGAGTGCAAGTGGGAGATTGTTGGAGATAGTGCCCTCAGAGTCAATTATTGGATCACAGGCACGTGATTGCAATGATTAAGGGAGGACCTGTCCCAGTAGGACAGTCTTACTCAAGATGATAGTATGCTATCTGGTTTATCTTTATCATCGTGTACTGCTTTAGGTGACCTTACGAGTCGCTATTGCACGTTGATAGAGCCCCTAGGATTCTTGCTTGACTACCAGCAGTATGAGGGCGATCATATACGTGAGAGCTGGAGTCTATAAGCACATTCTTAAAAGGTCCCTAGTCGTGGGAGTTTCGAGACAGGGCATCGATACTCCATTAGTAGACTAGTGTATACAGTCGAGACCCCGACGAGGGGTGGTGGCCGGTCTCACAAGCCACTGGTGTCAGTTGGTTCACCTAAGATGTATACAGGTGATCATTGGGTTATGAGTACACTGGACAGGACTCGCCGGGAACCTGCTAGTTGGGATTATACTAGACGTCAGATAGCAGTTCCCTGGTGACATGTGTACAGGTTAGTTCATCGACCTGAGATCGTCATTTGTCTCGTGTGAGTTCGTACTGTGCTTTGATTACTACCCTACCACGGCTCAAAGGAGTCGTGCAAACAGGTTTTAGTTGGGTACAGTCCCGAGCCACATGGAGGCAGTGAGCGGATCTGTAGGGGTTCGTCTCTCCCTGTATTGGGGGTGAGGTCGCGCTGTGTCTAGGAGAGCCATTACACAAAGCCCTCGGCCGAGGCAGGAGATTTACTGGTAGGTATTCCGGTAGTATCTCAGGGTGTTCTGGGCTACACTCCGACACGACTTGTACCGCTTTTGGGGGTCTGACTTTTACCAACCCCCTAGGCCCGCCATGCGATACTCATAGACGAACGGACCGGACTGTACGGATATTGTCACTGACAGGCTCAGTAGGGTGTCAGGATGAGTTCGCTCATCGACGTCCTTTTTGGTCAATAGCGGGTAGCCCATCACGTATGACTAATATCTCTGACGTGCTAGTGGTTAAATCCACAGCCATAGTATTGACGAGTCTTTAGAGTCCACCACACACAGTTACTCAAGTTTCGGGCGAAACTCTGTAGAGGCCGTATGGAGATATGGCAGGGTTCGATCAGATACGTGCGGTATTGCACGGATCGTGATCGGACGGTTTTTACTAGCGGTCTTTGGTTTAAGCCGGATCCTACTATTAGACAGTGTAGTTTTGTCTCTTTGCATTTGTGCTCAGTGGAAATACAAATACGGGCAAGTATATGCAGTCGCGGGGTTTTCCTATAATTTATTACTAGATCAGTTTTCTGAAGTTTCCAGTTTCCATTCCGTTCCGACCAGTTTTCCTTTGTTCCTTCCCGGCCGGACTTTTCCGATGGAGGGGGTTATTTGCAAGTGTGCAAATAACATTTTGTGGAGGGGTTTTCTTGCATTATGTGGCTTCATGATGAGATTCTTTTTCCATCTCTTCCTTTGCATTAAATGGTGATTTGAATGGATTAGAAATTGATTTGATATTGTTATCATTTCTTTTTGGTGGGGTCACCCTTTTGCTTTTCCTACCCTCACCTTTCTTCATGTTTTCATTTGTTCCCTCCATCATTTTGATTGAGAGGGGCCGGCCACAATTGTGAGGATGATGGTTTTTCATTTTTATTGAGGGAAATTTGATCATCTCATTTTGCATGCTACACAAATTCATCAACCCCTCTCCAAAGTTCATTGATCATTCCTCCATCACCATGGCAACTTCACAACCCCTAGAGACAATGTTTTCTACACTAGCCTACAGCACCCTTGGACGCGTCGGCTTGGTAACTTCGCTCCCGAGTTGCCTCGGTTCAGAGGTGGGAGCCCGTAAAAGAATTCGGCTACGTGGTGCCCTTTCCGATGAGGAGGTGACGACCGGAGATTCCGCGAGGAGATCGGAGTGGAGGCGAAGACCGAAGGACACGGATCGCTTGGTATATCTCTCTACCCACTTTCTTGTTAGCTAGGATTAGGTTAATGGTTACGATCCGGGTTTATTGTCCACGGTAGCGCCAGTTTAAAGTTAAGAAAATTTTCGATTCCGCATTTTGGCCTCGAGTAGATGGCCGGGGCGCTGCCGTGGCGCAACAAAAGTTTCCCTGGCCGTGGGATTTTCGAGACTGGGCATCGATACTCCATTAGTAGACTAGTATATACAGTCGAGACCCCGACGAGGGGCGGTGGCCGGTCTCACAAGCCACTGGTGTCAGTTGGTTCACCTAAGATGTATACAAGTGCTCATTGGGTTATGAGTACACCGGACAGGACTCGCCGGGAACATGCTAGTTTGGATTATACCAGACGTCAGATAGCAGTTCCCTGGTGACATGTGCACAGGTTAGTTTATCGACCTGAGATCGTCATTTTTCTTGTGCGAGTTCCCACTGTGCTTTGATTACTACCCTACCATAGCTCAAAAGAGTCGGGCAAACAGGTTTTAGTTAGGTACAGTCCCGAGCCACATGGAGGCAGTGAGCGGATCGGCAGGGGTTCGTTTCTCCCGGTATTAGGGGTGAGGTCGCGCTGTGTCTAGGAGAGCCATTACACAAAGCCCTCGGCCGAGGCAGGAGATTTACTGGTAGGTATTCCAGTAGTATCTCAGGGTGTTCTGGGCTACACTCCGACACGACTTGTACCGCTTTTGGGGGCATGACTTTTACCAACCCCCCAGGCCCGCCATGCGATACTCATAGATGAACGGACCGGACTGTACGGATATTGTAACTGACAGGCTCAGTAGGGTGTCAGGATGAGTTCACTCATCGACTTCCCTTTTGGTCAATATTTGGTAGCCCGTTATGTACAGCTAGTACCTCTGACGTGCTAGTGGTTAATGTTAGTTATATGTATGCCCTAGAGGTCATTACTATACATAGGATGTATATTATAGTGGATGCTTTGTCATATATAGGGAGGACTTTCTTGCTCGACATGATAGTATGCTATCTGGTTACTCTTTACCTTAACATGTACACTGCTTGTCTCTCTGTTACATGTTGGTAAAGCCCTTAGGATGTGTACTTGTCTGCCTGGACTATGATGCGGATCATACTAGTGGGGACATGGTAGTCCATAAGTACATCCTTCAAGGTCGCTAGTCGTGGGTGTATCGAGACAGGGCATCGATGCACCAGAGTAGACTAGCATATACGCATCTTGACCCATATGATGGGCGATGGATGATCCCATATCCATCGGTGTTTGGTATCAAGGATGGTGTACGGGTGCTCAGTGGAGACTGGGCACACTGGACGGACTCGCCGAGAACTCCCAGATGGTATTATACCTTACGTCAGATGGCAGTTCTCTGGTGACACTGGTACAGGTTAGTCTGTAGACCCGAGATCGTCATAGAGTCTTGTGTGATTCTCACTGTGCTTTGATTTCCACCTTACAACGTCCAAAAGGGCGTGCAAAATGGTGGTTTTTGGATACAGTCCCGAATCACATAGAGGCAATGAGCGATAGGAGGGGATTCGTCTCTCTCGGTATAGGGAGTTGATGTTGTGCTGTGTTCGATTGGCTATAACCGGAAATCCCTGACCAGGGTTGCTGAGATTTACTGGTAAGTGTTACCAGTAGTTTCTCGAACTGTTATAGACCTCATATCGACACGACTTATCGAGCTATTGGGGTCTGACGTTTACCACCCCTAGGCGAGATATGCGACATATCAGACGACGAGACCGGACTGTACGGTAAGTGTTACTGGTTGGATTCACAGGAGTGTGAGCGGGCTTGCTCGTTGATCTTCTGATCGCTCAATACCCGGGTGGCCGTTACGTTTAGCAGACCGCTTGCAGCCTGTGGGTGATTGATATGATCACCACCTACTGCCGGCGTATTGACGAGTCTTTAGAGTCCTACACAGGGGTTTCCTGGCTCAAGCGAAACGAAATAGGAGCGCATATGTGATATGTGCGGGACCGAGAATAATACCAGTATGTGATACTGTATTCTATTCTCGCGATTTGTATCATCGGACGGTTATATGTGATATAGCCGAGTTACCGAATCAAGTGTTGATTCGATACATTGATACACTAGATATTAATCAGTTATATGCTGTATGACCGGATCATTAAATCAAGTGTTGATTTAATGATTTAATGTATAATTATATATTTGATATATTACTTTACATTAACTAGTGTTGGTTCATTTAAGATTATTTTTCTCACTAGATTGTGCACATTGTATATATGATATATGTTTGTGCACTAGTTTGTATCATGTTTGATGATACATGCAAACTTGGGTGAGTGTATGATTTACACAATGTTTAGTTAATGGTTAGGGTTTTATTTTCTATATTTATTTTGTTAAAACTAAATGGTGGCTTTTCTTCATCTTTGCTAGAAGTTTCATGTTGCTTCAAGCATCTTTGAAAAGTATTACCATTTTTGTTTTGTTCTAAAACCTAACCATTGCCTAAACCCTAGTTTACTCTCTACATGAGTTAATCTCACCCATGGTTGCAACATGATAGACATCACTTGAGTTTTCTTTTTAAATTAATTCTTATTCCATTCTTTTCTTCTTCTTCTTCTTGATGAAGAGAAAAAAAAACCTTGCTAGAAAAATCCAAGTGATGAATCCAAAGTGAACCCACTTCCTATTTCTTCATCCTCTACCACTTGCCATGTTGTATAGTGTGTTTTCTTCACTTGATTCATGACCTAGTGAAGATGGAGCTTGAGTTTGAGTCGCCTCGACGTAGATCATCTTCGGCATCGAAGTCAACGACCTAGCCCTCCCATTTCTCCGATGAAATCGACGCTAGAGTCCGGGATTCCGATGATCGCAGCGGAGGGACGTCAACACGGAGCTAAAGAAGTGGAGGACCGGATCTATAAAGGTTGTAGCCCCTTTCACTTTGTAGCAAAGTAGTTTGCTTGCTTGCTTTTCGCCTAATCACTAGTTAACGATCTTGCATAGGATTCTTAGGCACATGAAAAATTTGATTTTGGCATGGTTGATGCCTTGTGGAACCTCTTGATTGTGCCTAGGAACCCTACAGTGGTATTAGAGCCTAACTAGAGCTTTAGGCGATGTGTAGACGATGTTAGAAACCCGATCGAACCCCGAAACCCTAAATTTCACCCCTCTCTGTACATTTTCTGTAACTGTGGATTTTTGTGAATTAAAAATATCCAAAAAATTCAGCAGGGAATTGTAGGAGTTACTGTGCAGCACGTGACCCCAACTCGACCAATGCGCCGCGGAACCGCGGCCCCACCATAGCTTGCGCGGCGGTTCCGTGGCCATATTGGTGAGTTAGGCCACGTGGTTTGCACAGTAATTTATTTCTGGAATTGCTGTGTTTTCTGGGAATTTTTAAATTTTACTCAAGAGTTGAGTTTTCTGGGTTGTATTAGGGACTCGGTGTTTCGATCGGGAAGTCTAACTTCATCTATGTGTTTTTTCCGGATAATTTTAGAATATGTTAAAAAGTTCGACCGGATATAAATACCCAATTTTTCCCCTGCCGGGAAATTTCCAATTGTTGGATTTTTTCCGTGGTTTAAGAACGTTCTAAGTAGTGCAAATAACGCGATGCACCCTCTAGAAGACAACAAACCTTAACTCGATTATGTGACCGTCTTGAACTGCCCTTTGAACCTTAGGGTTTGGAGCAGTACGGCGTGCCACATGTGAGGCGTTGGCTTGACCCTTCTACGGCTGGACCATTGGTACTGTGGCATGAAGTGAATGTTTTTAAACTTATTTCATGTGTTGAGCTGTTTCAAGAAAACTTGGGTGTTTGATTGTTCGATCGGAAAGTTTAATATTTTCTATTTATCTGGAATGTGATACAATATTTGGAATTCACAAGTTGTTATGAGATAACTGAATGAATGTTATAAACATAGCAATTTAGTCTCATTTGATCGGTTGCCACGGGATTTTGATATGATCAAAAGTCCGTCGCAATCGCGTAGCGTATGCGGATACTCGCCGGTAAACTTAATAGATAGCCATGCCCAATAGCCTCGACCAAGTGACTGTAGGAGAACCCCGTCGCCGAAAGCATCCGTTCGGGTGCTCGCGGCAGCGGTGTTCTGCCTTAGCTCACTTCGTCGACGGTATCGGGGGTGCGGCCGTCTACTAGAGTTTGCGACGAGCATTCGATCAGGATGCCGGGAATCTTGTTGAATTGCCCGACTTGATATTGAAAAGAGTTTCGATATAGAGACTAAAATGCGGGGTTTATAACTGTTAGGCATGCGATGTCTAAGAAGGTTGCGGATTCCAACTGTTGTAGTTTTACACTTTCTTTTCTGTGATTGTAAGTGTAATATGTGATATCGCCGGTTTCATTGCTATATGTCAACGACAATTGGGATGCGCACATTTACTTACGTTGATGACATGTGATGTTATGTGTTGCTGGATATATTATATTGTATCGTCGCGTTTTGAATAGCCGGGGGTTTTATGTGAGATGAGAGTTTTTATTTTCATTCATGTAAAATTTGTTGTATGTAATATTCTTTTATTGGGGCACTTCCGGGTTGAGGTTGATGTCACCATTTATATATTATTTACTTTTCCGCACTAGGATAGACCCAAGGATGAGAGCACAAGTAACCGGGTTCTAGAGTCCAGTGGGAGACCAACTCGAGGAGTCGAGTCCGGGTCTCCTAACTCTAGAATTGGTAGGGTTACTTGCCGCTCTCGTAGGGGTCTAGGGGTGTGGGTTTGGCTATTCATCGCGACCGTGGAATCCGTGTTTTATACAGGCTCGTATTGAAAACACGGACATCCTAGTATATCCAATGTTTCATATGTTTCTTCTGCTGCGATATCTGTGATGTGATCATGTGATGTTCTGTGATAAATACTGTATATAGTATATATGATATATTATATAGACGTTACTTATGTTTTACACCCGCGCTAGCCCTGCCCCGCTCTGTCCTTAGTTACCTAACCTAACGGTGGATGAGGGGACATCGAGGTGAATGCGGATGACATAAGTGTACGTCGTATTTATCTGTGATGTTTAGGTGATTTAAATGATAGGACTTCATTAATATGATAAATGAAATAAAAGAAACCTAAAAGATGTTGTGGAATCGAATTTTCAAAAAACAGGTAGCTACAGTTCTTGCTTTGCATCATGGTGTTCCTTGTAGAACATCCTGCACCTTATTCGATAAGGAAAGGGCCGAGATCGCTTCACCGGGAGTGACCCCTTTAGCAATGACTGGCAGATGCTACAACCCTCGGTTTTTCTTTTGATTGCTCCTATAGTTCTTACTTTGCACAGTGGTATATATGATATATCATGCACCTTATTCGATGAGGAAAGGGCTGACGATCCCTTCACCGGGAGTGACCCCTTTAGCAAAACTAGAAAAGCCTCAAAAACACTCCATTTTAAAAGCATTTGATTCTACAACGATATCAAGTTCATTACGCAATAGGTTTTCAGAAAAACCTGTCGTAGCCCTCCGTCATTTCAGATAAGTCCTGTTTAGTATTCGTTCTGCGTTTGTTGACCTTGTTAAGGCGCAGTGTGCGGTAGCTAACCAGTATTTATCTGCTTATGCATATGATGCGGATTGTTTTAGGGTAGTCGTACGGCCTTGTTGACCTTGTCAAGGGTCGTGCGGGTGGGTTTAATTCAATCAAGAAATGACGGGTTGAACTTGACTTACGGTCTACGGTTTGTTGACTTTGTCAAGGTCATAGATCGTTTCGGGCAAAATATTATCGGGAATTTCAAGTGTTGAAATTTGCAATGAGATTGCATATCTTCTATGAGATAGTTGGATCCCGATACCCGCTGCGAGTAAGAGTTACTCCTGGGAGAGTTTTGCACTTTACAATTAGCCGATCAAGTAGGTGTCTAGAAAGGTGTCAACGGGGTTAAGCCTCTGGGAAAATGAGGTTTATTTTAATTAGGTCCGTACGAAAGCACGGGGAACCTCCCTCAAAGTACCGACACTGGCCTGGTTGAAAGATTGGCGAACTTATAGAGTGTAATTAATCCCGGCTAGTCTTTCCTTTTAGGGTTTGAAGGACGATTTGATAAAAACAGTGGGAGCCATCCTGATTAGATAAAATATAATAACCAATCTATTCTTGCAAGAGCGCACGCTGAGTGTTTTCTTCTCTCTCTCTCCAGGTAGCGACCATATCACGCCTTAATCAAGATAATAAAACGGATGAATTGACCGAACCCGCTTGTTATACTGAGCTGGGGAACGTTGGTCCCGCTTCAACTTATAAATGTTATAAGACCGAGCAGGAAATTTGGGGAATATCAGATTTCCTGTGCCGCCTAAACGAAGAAAGTGCATACTGATGCATCATCTTCGGGTGTGTTCATTACAGAGAACTGTTTCACAGTATCCTTTACGTCCTGGGTATGTGATACCGGATCAGGATCCCGAATACATAATCTGTTATATGGGCTACAGAAAGGTAGAGAACTGAGAACGGGTGATAAGTTTCATGAGACAGAAAACGATGCAAGTGTTGCAGCCAAGTCTGTTGGTCACTGTCACCCTGTATTACCAGAATACATTGATTCTGAATGAATGTCATTAGATACCGAACCTGATATACAACATCATATCAATCTCTTTATTAGTAAAGAAATGATATAATTTTTTATTGATGGATAATGTTTTGAACATTTCCTATATCAAGAGTTGATCGGTTCAGGCACGTTATCTAAAAGCATTGGCGTTCAAAATCAAAATACAGTTCTTAGTATACAGAACACACACAGGAGGAAGAGTTCCCTTGAGGCATTATAGACTAGGTCATACCAATGCGACCCGACTAGCTAAGTTACATTAAGATGCATTTTTTAAATAAGTTTGAATTTACATCTTGTGAAACTTGCCAGTCATGTCACAAAGATAAGATGACCATAGCTCTGTTTAATGGAAACAGAGAAAGAGTTAATGAACTCTTGGGATAATACATGATGATGTATGAAGGTCCCCTGTCTACAAATGCCAAGACTGGTTCTTTGTACTTCATTAAATTCTCTGATGATCTCTCGAGATTCAGACATATGTTCCTGTTGAAACACAAGTCCGAAGCTTTTGAGATATTCACAGAATATAATTAAGAAGTAGAGAACCAACAACGGGTATAAGTATTATGTCCTTTGATGAGATCAAGGAGGAGAATACTTGAGCACGGAATTCCTGGATTATTCTAAAGGAGATTGAGATTCTCTCTCAGCATTACTCCTCCGGATACACCACACCACCTTGGTGTATCGGGGCGGAGCAATCACACCCTATTAGATATGGTGTGCTCTATGATGAGTACTACTGAGTTTCCTATTTCCTTTTAGGGAGTTATGCACTTATGAAGTTGCATACCTATTGAATAGGGTTCCGATCAAATCCGTTGCCTACCACTTCATATGTGATATGGAAAGGGAAGAGCCCATATCTTAAGTTTGTTAAGATTTGGGGTTGTCCGGCCTATGTCAAAAGCAAAATCCGGACAAGATCGAGGCAGGTCAGTTCTGCAGAACTGGAAAGGTTCCAGCTATACAAAACTGCAGCTGATTTGACGGGACCAAAGGATTCTATAGTCCCCGACGAACCTCAGCCTCTCCGCCGATCTGGTAGGGTTCCTCATCTGTCTGAGAGATACTTCGGTTTCTCTATGACAGTGGGAGCGAGGAATGCATCATAAGATGATGACCCAACTAGTTTCGAGCAGGCCATCAGGAGTAGGACTCTGTAAGAATGGCTGGATGCTTAGCGATCTGAGATGGAATCCTTATACACCAACAAAGTATGGACTTTGGTTGCTTTAACTGAAAGGTTAAATCCCCATCAGCAGCAAGTATATCTTGAGAAGATTACTTGGTGTACATGGAAAAGTTGAGACTTTCAAACCTAGACTTGTTAAAAGTTTTCGTCATCGACCAGGCATGGATAATGATGAAACCTTTTCCAGTGCCTATGCTTAAGTCCATCCGGATCCTACTTGTCATGGCTACATACCATGACTACGATATCTGGTGGTTGGGTGTCATGACAGCTTTTCTAAAATGATTTTTTAGAAGAGAACGTCTATAAGTACACAGCCAGAGGGCTTCATAGAAAGTGGGAGCAGCGGAAACATGTACAAGTTGCTTTATATGATAAAGCAATCATTGCGGAGTTGGAACGTCTGTTTTGATGTGTTAGTCAAAGAGTTTGACATCATCAAAATGGTAGATGAACCTTGTATATACAAAAAGGTAGTAGGGAGTATGGTGGTGATCCTCGTAGAGTACGTGGATGACATACTCTTGATAGGGAAGGAGTTTCCTATGCTACGCTCAGTCAATCTCCGCTTATCACAAGGATTATCCATATAGGATCAAAGTGATACCTTCTAAATCCTGAGTTTTGATCTATGAGATAGATCTAATTGGATGTTAGGATTCTCACTAGCTGTAGTGGGATGGTATCAATTGATCCTGGGGAGAATCACTGGAAAGGTTCCAGGGTGATAAGGACGACTGAATGTCAGTCGCAGACATTGTCTTTACCCTCAGTAAAGGGACGGTATGTTGGAAGAGTTCCAAGCTGGATACCATGGCAAACTAGACGATAAAGGCTGGTAACATAGCTATTAAAGATACTACCAAAGAGGCAGTTTGGATGTATACTGGTTCATGAGATGAACTAGGTTCCTACTATTGTGTGACAATGGAAGTGTGGCTTTGGCCTAGGAACCCTGGTCCCATCAGTGACCCAGACATATTTTAAGGCAGCATCACTTGATCATGGAGATGGTTGATCTCTAGGGGATCGAGGTTAGGAGAGCAGACTCAGAGGACAACACGACGGATCCACTCACAAAGGCCTTTTCCCAAAGAGAGACTTTTATGGGATGGTTGAGTATGAGATACAACAACTACTGCTATCAGATGGCCCTAGTGCAAGTGGGAGATTGTTAGTTATATGTATGCTCTAGAGGCCATTACTATACATAGGATGTATATTATAGTGGATGCTTGGTCATATATAGGGAGGACTTTCTTGCTCGACATGATAGTATGCTATCTGGTTACTCTTTACTTTAACATGTACACTGCTTGTCTCTCTGTTACATGTTGGTAAAGCCCTTAGGATGTGTACTTGACTGCCTGGACTATGATGCGGATCATACTAGTGGGGACATGGTAGTCCATACGTACATCCTTCAAGGTCCCTAGTCGTGGGTGTATCGAGACAGGGCATCGATGCACCAGAGTAAACTAGCATATACACATCTTGACCCATATGATGGGCGATGGATGATCCCATATCCATCGGTGTTTGACATCAAGGATGGTGTACGGTTGCTCAGTGGAGACTGGGTACACTGGACGGACTCGCCGAGAACTCCCAGATGGTATTATACCTTACGTCAGATGGCAGTTCTCTGGTGACACTGGTACAGGTTAGTCTGTAGACCCGAGATCGTCATAGAGTCTTGTGTGATTCCCACTGTACTTTGATTTCCACCTTACAACGTCCAAGAGGGCGTGCAAAATGGTGGTTTTTGGATACAGTCCCGAATCACATAGAGGCAATGAGCGATAGGAGGGGATTCGTCTCTCTCGGTATAGGGAGTTGATGTTGTGCTGTGTTCGATTGGCTAAAACCGGAAATCCCTGACCAGGGTTGCTGAGATTTACTGGTAAGTGTTACCAGTAGTTTCTCGAACTGTTATAGACCTCATATCGACACGACTTATCGAGCTATTGGGGTCTGACGTTTACCACCCCTAGGCGAGATATGCGACATATCAGACGACGAGACCGGACTGTATGGTAAGTGTTACTGGTTGGATTCACAGGAGTGTAAGCAGGCTTGCTCGTTGATCTTCTGATCGCTCAATACCCGGGTGACCGTTACGTTTAGCAGACCGCTTGCGGCCTGTGGGTAATTGATATGATCACCACCTACTGCCGGCGTATTGACGAGTCTTTAGAGTCTTACACAGGGGTTTCCTGGCTCAAGCGAAACGAAATAGGAGCGCATATGAGATATGTGCGGGACCGAGAATAATACCAGTATGTGATACTGTATTCTATTCTCGCGATTTGTATCATCGGACGGTTATATGTGATATAGCCGAGTTACCGAATCAAGTGTTGATTCGATACATTGATACACTAGATATTAGTCGGTTATATGCTGTATGACCGGATCATAAAATCAAGTGTTGATTTAATGATTTAATGTATAATTATATATTTGATATATTACTTTACATTAACTAGTGTTGGTTCATTTAAGATTATTTTTCTCACTAGATTGTGCACATTGTATATATGATATATGTTTGTGCACTAGTTTGTATCATGTTTGATGATACATGCAAACTTGGGTGAGTGTATGATTTACACAATATTTAGTTAATGGTTAGGGTTTTATTTTCTATATTTATTTTTATAAAACTAAATGGTGGCTTTTCTTCATCTTTGCTAGAAGTTTCATGTTGCTTCAAGCATCTTTGAAAAGTCTTACCATTTTTGTTTTGTTCTAAAACCTAACCATTGCCTAAACCCTAGTTTACTCTCTACATGAGTTAATCTCACCCATGGTTGCAACATGATAGACATCACTTGAGTTTTCTTTTTAAATTAATTCTTATTCCATTCTTTTCTTCTTCTTCTTCTTGATGAAGAGAAAAAAAAACCTTGCTAGAAAAATCCAAGTGAGAAATCCAAATCCAAAGTGAACCCAGTTCCTATTTCTTCATCCTCTACCACTTGCCATGTTGTATAGTGTGTTTTCTTCACAAGATTCATGACCTAGTGAAGATGGAGCTTGAGTTTGAGTCGCCTCGACGTAGATCATCTTCGGCATCGAAGTCAACGACCTAGCCCTCCCATTTCTCCGATGAAACCGACGCTAGAGACCGGGATTCCGATGATCGCAGCGGAGGGACGTCAACATGGAGCTAAAGAAGTGGAGGACCGGATCTACAAAGGTTGTATCCCCTTTCACTTTGTAGCAAAGTAGTTTGCTTGCTTGCTTTTCGCCTAATCTCTAGTTAACGATCTTGCATAGGATTCTTAGGCACATGAAAATTTTTATTTTGGCATGGTTGATGCCTTGTGGAACCTCTTGATTGTGCCTAGGAACCCTACAGTTAAATCCACAGCCAAAGTATTGACGAGTCTTTAGAGTCCCCCACAGACAGTTTCTCAAGTTTCGGGCGAAACGTTGTAGAGGCCGTATGATATATCGCAGGGTTTGATCATATACGTGCGGTATTGCACGGATCATGATCGGCAGGATCATACTAGTGGGCTTTGGTTTAATCCGGATCCTAGTATTAGATTTGTTGGATTACTTTAGTCTCATCGCATTCGCATTCAGTCAGAATACGGATGCAGGTATGTATATACAGGTGAGGGGTATCCTTGTGATCCGTCACGAGTTTACATTAGATGTTGTCGGATATTTCTGTTGGACCAAACATTTGGATTAATGTTTGGATAATGGAAATTGTAAGCTAGATTTCATCATGACATGCATTAAATGTGACATGGACACATTAGTGACTCATGGTCTCTTTTTATGTGTTAATGTCACATTATGTGATGTTTTTGGCTTGATATGAGAGGAGGAGAGAGAGAGGGGCTGCCATGAGTGAGTTTGGTCTTGGATTATTTTTCACTCTCTCTCACTCTCATTCTATTACAACATAAGAAAAGAAAAGGAATAAGAAAGCTTCTTCTTCTTTTTCCTCTAGCTTGCATTTTCCATGAATGGCAATATCTTCAACCTCCATCCAAGCCATGGATGCAAGAGGCAAGTGATCACAAACATTCTCTACAACATCTTGGACGTGTCGGCTAGCACATTTCGCGCCTTAGTTGCTTCGGATGAAACGGGAGCCCGTAAAAAGACTTCTCGATGTGGTTCCCTTTCCGATGAGAAGATGAAGACCGGAGTTACCGCGGGGAGATCGGGATGGTGGCTGAAGACCGAAGGACACGGATCGCTCGGTATAGCTCTCTATCCCATCTCTAGTTAGCTAGCATTAGGTTAGTGGTTACAATCCGGGTTTTAAGCATACGATAGCGCCGATTTTCTAGTTGTGAAAAATTTTCGTTCCCGCATTTTGGCCTCGGAAAGACGGTCGGGGCGCTACCGTAGTCTTATATGGTATCAAAGCCACGCCATTAACCTAGTCTAGCTTGCTCTAACGTGTTTACAAGTTCGATCGAACGGATTTTCCGAAAACCCGATTTCAAATGTGCACTTTCTGTAGATTTTGTTTTGTGCTCGAAAAAATATTTGGTACATTGCAGAAATACGTGCAGGAAATTCAAAGAATTCTGTAGAAATCTGGTCACATGATGTTACTGTTCCACCGCGGAACCACGGCCAAACCTATGCTCTGGCCGCGGTTCCGTGGCCAACTCATCTTTCCTCTGCACCAGATTTCTACAGTGGGTCTTAGACTGAGAAATGGGGTTTTTGGTATGTTCTGTTTGGGCCTAGATTTATTTTGAGTGCTACAGTTGTGCTTGCGGGCCCACTTCTGGAATTTTAGTCGATCGAAAATTTTAAACATGTTAGTTCACAGTATTTACATTAGATCTGCGACCGTGAATGTCATTTGATCGGTAAATCCTGTCTAACTTCTATAGCCCTTTTAGACGGATTTGCGAACGTGACATTCACGTTGATGTTCTGTATTGTGCTGTAATGTTGCGGATTTATCATGGTGGATAGGCTGGATGCAATGTTAGTACAGTTTGGTTGTATATGTACATTTGATATTGCGGGGCGAGCGTCCGACATGTGGACTGTCGTTACTGCCTGTTTGTATATTATTCTTTTGGGGCACGACCGGGCTGAGGTCGATGTACCCGTTGTATATTTTACTTTCTGTACTAGGATTACCCTGTGGAGGGGTGCACGGGTAGCCGGGTTCTAGAGGGTAACGGGCCCGCATCTCATGGCGTTGAGACGGAGGGGGCTTCACTCTAGAATTGGCGGGCTGTTCGCCGCACCCGTAGGGGGTACAGGTTGACCCAAGGAGGGGTGCTCAAGTTACCGGATTCCGTGAAGTGCTGGACGGTCCATTCACGTTGCTGAAGGGGGCTGTCTCGCTTCAGGTTTTGGCAGGTAACTTGCCGCGCCTGTAGGGGTCTAGGATTTCATTGCACAGGCTATCCACACGACCAGGGGAACGTCGGGTTTCAGTAGCGGCTCTATAAAACCCGGGGATCCCAGATATCTGTATTGTTCTGTGATGCTTATTACATTTCTGTGATGTTGCATTTTATCACGTCTTGAGCGAATATTATATATTGATATATATATACTAGTAGACGTTGTATATGTTTTGCATCCGAGCTAGTCTAGTCCCCGCTCTGTCGTTAGTACATCGTATTTTCGTTCTTTTGTGGTGTGATCAATTGATGGGACTGCGTTGATTCGGATCAATGCAAGCTAAACAAACCTATTCTGATGTTGTTGGAACAATTTTTCAAAAAACTGTTATTATATACGTTCTCTTTTGTTTTTGCACAGTGGTATTCGGTTATGAATATCCAGCACCTCAGTCGACGAGGCAAGGGCCAAGATCCCTTCACCAGGAGTGACCCTTTGGACAGAAGTTTGTGTCAGGGTAATAACTTCACTATAGCCGATTTCCTTTTGCTTTGCATCATGGTATTCAGTTGGAATATCCTGCACCTCATTCTACGGGGAAAGAGCCGAGATCCCTTCACCGGGAGTGACCTCTTTAGCAATGGTTTTCGCCACTATATTTTTTATAAAAAGCTATCCGGTTCCTTCAACGATACCAAGTTCATTACGTTAAAGGTTTTTCGCCAAAAACCAATTGTAGCCCTCCGTCATTTCAGATTTGTATTGCTTAGTATTCGTGCTACGTATATCGTGCTCAGCCGATGCGTAGTGTGCGGTAGCTCTGTAATGCTTTTCTGTCTTATGGATATGTGATTGGTTAGGACAGTCGTACGGTCATTTTGGCTCAGTCAAGGACTCGTGCGTGTGGGTCTAATGCAATCAAGATAATGACGGGTTGAACTTGGCTAGGATCCTTTGATATGTTGGCTCAGTCAAGGTCACTTGGGTCCTAGGGGTAAAAACACACATCGGGAGTTTGTAAAGAAACTGAAACTTGCCAGGCATGCGCATACCTTCTGGAGTGTGATAACGTGAGTGGATTCCGTCACGTTATCATGCGATGATAGTTGGATCCCGACTCCCACTGATGAGTTGGTTTACTCCTCGGGTGATTCCGACTAATTCTTGTTTTAGGTTTGGAAGAGAATTTGAGATTACAGTGGGAGGTTTCCTGATTAGATAAATTGATAACCATTCTGATCAAGGTTAGAGTGCACGCTGAGTGTTTCTTTTCTTTCTCTCTTTGGCAGCGACCATGGTCCGACCCTTGACTATGACTCAGTGACCAAGATTAAACGAACCTTCTTGAAACACTGGCTTTTGGATTGCCAGAGTTGCATACCTCATTGCCACTCCTACTTTTACCCTTTTCTCCAGAACACCCCATATTACTACGAACGTCCACTTCCATTGGATGAAACCATCGTATGGTTATATACGAACTCGAAGGAATTTATTCGAGGATGGTTTCCGGTTCTGGAGAAAACGGATAGACTATTCAGTTGTCTTTTCCTTTTACCTTCTCTCAGGTTGCGTGTGCTCCTTGAATTAGGGGATAGTACACCTGTTACGCTTATTGGATAGTCTTCTTCCAAACCATAGGCAGGTGCCGAACGGTAGGGAATGAAGAAAATAATTAGCCTAACGATGGTGTACAGAAGGTATTATGTAAAGACAAAAAAAGGGATTAGTAAGAGGGCAAAGTAAACTGCGACTGCTATTCATGACCAAACCAAGTATTTCATTACAACTCCCACTTCACCTTTGTATTTCTCCATAACACTCCGTATCACTACGAAGATCCACAGTTATTTGGATACTCCATCGTATGGTTATATACGAACTCGAAAGGAACTTGTTCCAGTTCGGGGATGGATTCTGGTTCAGGAGAAATAGGAATAAGGTTTATTCAGGTGTCTTTTATCTTTACCTTCTCTCGTGTTGCGAGTGCTCCTAGGATTAGGACAGCACACCCATTTACACATTCGCCACGGGGCCCCGTCATCACCCGTTAGGTTACTTAACTAACGACAGAGCGGGGGCTGGACTAGCACGGATGTAAAACATAAGCAATGCCTACTAGATATTATATATAGATATATACATTCTTCAGACGCAATGATAGTCATTCCAGATCACAAATGAACACATTGGATATGCTAGGAATCCGTGTTTCGTTTGAGCCTGCAACGAAAAACGGATTACATGGTCGTGATGAATAGCCAAAACCCCACCCTAGACCCCTACGGGTGCGGCAAACTACCCGCCAAATACCCGAAGTGAAGCAGCCTCCCTTAAAAAAGTGAGTAGGCCACTCGGCACTTCAAAGTACCCGGTAGTTTGTGCACCCCACCTTAGGTCTATCCTAAGAGCAGAAAACAGTAAAAGAAATAATATACAATTGTGGCTACAACCTCAACCTGGATGTGCGACCATAAGATAATATTACATCAATTTACAATTTACATCGAATGTAAAATGAAAAACACTCATCTGACATCCCCGGCTATTCATCCACAACAATCCAACAAGTTCATATACACAATCCAACATCACAGATCACAGATATGTACAACCCCCACTAACCGACGTATAGTGATTAGTAGACGTTCAATACATATATCGCATCACAGATATAATCCGATTAACTAAAGTTGTTAGAATTTTGATCGATAATCAAATTTGAAACTACCCTAAATACAACACTGTATTCAAAAGATTCTGGCGAGAAACAAAATATCAGAAAAATCATAAAACATCAAGGTGGACATTCTGCAGGAAAAACGAGTTGCCTCGGAGTCGACTCGGCCGTGGATCCGCGGCGAAACGCATGGTTTTGCCGCGCTTCCATGGCGGTCTGATCGAGTCATGAGCTCGTTTTTCTTGGGTGTCCCTAAAAAAGCCTGCACGTATTTTTCAGGTCTCTGAAAATATTTTTAGACCCATTTTGAAAATCGGCAGAAAATGCAAGTTTTTGATGTATTTTGCGATTTTTTCGTGATCGAAGTTCTAAAGAATTTGCTAACATGTTAGTTGTTGTTTAGCTAGGATCCGATACCACTGTAAGTCTATATTACTCACCCCGGTAGTTTGCGGGGAGGCGGAATAGATAAAAACCAATTTTTTTCTTACTAAGTAACATAGACTAGACATTAGGATCTTTGCTAAACATTAATTAACAAACAAACAAGGAGTTCTAACTACTATGTTAGATGATTATACCTCAAGATTGAACTACTCCTTCTCCTTGTTGTGCTTCTCCTTGTTGTGAGCTCCTTGAAGTGGTTGTGGATGACTCCTCCAAACCGGCTTCACTATGTCAAAGAAGATCCACCCGAAGGCCTCTACCTTGAGCTCCAACTTCTATAATGAATTAACTAGAGTACTTGGTGTGCTAAACTAAGAACCCTAGAGTGAGTAAAAAAGTGTTTTGGTGGTTTGGTCTCAAAAGCTCTTGATTTTCAACTCATAAAACACTAGAGCTTTGAGAGGGGAAGAGGAGAGAGCAACCATGAGAGAGAATGTCTTAATAGATAATGAAGAGATGAAGCACTCATATGAGGAAAAAGAATAATAAGAATTATTAGGATAATTGTGATGGTTCACTTGATTTGACCATTATCATGTCACATTAAATGCTAAGCATGCTCAACAAAATATCTAAGTCAACAATGGTCAACAAGTCAAATGGTCAAACCAATTAACCATCACAATTATCCCTAATAATAATTAGTAAACAATTTCCTCCTTCTCATTATGGTTCTAATCAAGTCAATGGTCAAAACCCTAATGAGACGTCTCCTTCTCCGCCTCTGTCAACTGTATATACATACCCGCATCCGTGTTCCGTAGAACTCGAATACAATGAGACTAAACCAACCCAAAATCAAATACTAGGATCTGGCTTAAACCAAAGCCCACTAGTATCAATTGCCCGAACACCAAACACGCACAAGTACGCGTATGTGAACGAACCCTATCGTAAAACCATATGACCTCTACCTCGTTTCGCCCAAAGGTGAACAACCCTCCATGTAGGACTCTAAAGACTCGACACTACGCTGGCAGTGGGTTCAACCACAGGCCGCAAGCGGTACTAGCTGTACATAACGATCCCCAGGGAGATGTCGATAAGAAGGACAATGAGAAAAACCATCCGAACTCCTACTGAGCCTTAATATGACTATCTCCGTACAGTCCGGTCTGTTCGTCTAAGAGTATCGCATATCGGGCCTAGGGGGCGGTAAACGTCTGTCCCCTAATATCGGTATAAGTCGTGTCTGAGTGTAGTCCAAAACTCCTGAGAAAATACCGGAACACCTACCAGTAAATCTCGCTTGCCCTGGCCAGGGACTTTGTGTAATGGCTCTCCAAACACAGCGCGATATCATCACCCAATACCGGGAAAGATGAATCTTATCTAACCGCCGCTATCTCCAAGTGCTTCGGGACTGCATCCAACTACTACCTGTTTGCACGACTCAATAGAGCCGTGGTAGGGTAGTAATCTAAGAACAGTGGGAACACACTTGAGGCGAAGCAACAGTGTCAAGTCAACGAACTAAGCTGTACTCATGTCACCTGGGAACTGCTAACTGACGATAGGTATATTACCAATCAACAGTTCCCGACGAGTCCTATCCAATATACTCATAACCTAATGAGCACCTTCATACTATCTCCAGTACTACGTACTGATGGATGTGGGACAGACCATCTCCCCAACTGGGACGAGAAGCGTACACACCAGTCTACTCTGGAGTATCGATGCCCTATCTCGACAATCCTATGACTAGGGAACTGTATAAGGATATGCTTGTAGACTACCCAACCCCCACAAGTGTGACTGCCATCACAACACTGGTGGTCAAGCAAAGATCTGAAGGGCTCTATCAATATGTATTAGCGATATATTAAAAGAAACATATACACATATTATGATAGATACAAACTAAGTAGCATACTACTATATCGAGCAAGACTGTCATAAATCCGTGTATATATCCCAAGCTTCCAAAATATAATATACAAACTAGTACTATACAATAATGGCTTCTAGGGCATATCACACTAACAACATGAGCTCGAGTCTCCTCGAAGTAGATCATCTTCGACCTTGAAGACATTGAGCAAGCTTGTTCGTTTCTTCATGTGAACCCTTACTAGAGTCCGGGTCTTCACAACTTGCAGCGAAAGGACTACGACATGGAGCTTTAGAAGTGAAGGACCGGTCTACAAAGGTTGTATTCCCTCATTCACTTAGATGGAAAGAGTTTACATTTAGTATCGTCGGATTTTTTAGTTATGATTCTAGGGTTAGGGTTAGCTAGCAAGGCAAAAATTTTAAATTGGCATGAACGATGCCTCCCAAAACCATGCTGCCTTGCTAAGTAACCTTACAGTACAATCTTTGATGTCATACACTAATGGTTGTGGGATCAACCATCGCCCTCCAAGGGACATGAAACTTACACAATAGTTTACTCTGGATTATCGATTCCTTGTCTCGATATCCCTTCGACTAAGAACAGTTAAAGGATGTACTTTTGGACTACCCTGGCCCCACTAGTATGATATCATCATAATCCTGGTAGTCAAGTACATATCCTAAGAGCTTTATCAACATGTAAGAGACAGACAATATAAAAATACCAGTCTACATGTTAGGATAAAGGTGACCGGATAGCATACTATCATGTCGAGCAAGAAAGTCATCCATATATATGTCCAAGCATCCACTATATCAACAATAATGGCCTCTAAAGCATACATATTCCTAATAATCTGCCACTTGCACTAAGGCCAGTTGTTGTAGTATCTCATACCCAACATCCCAAAAATCTATCGAATCGCATTCGGGGGGTTGGCCTGTTAGTTATATGTATGCCCTAGAGTCTATTACTGTACATGTGATGTATATTGTAGTGGATGCTTGGACATATATAGGGAGGACTTTCTTGCTCGACATAATAGTATGCTATCTGGTTGCTCTTTATCTTAACATGTACACTTATTGTCTCTCTATTACATGTTGATAAAGCCCTTAGAATGAGTACTTGACTACCAGGATTACGATGCAGATCATACTGGTGGGGACATGGTAGTCGGTAAGTATATCCTTCAAATATTCCTAGTCGTGGGAGTATCGAGGCAAGGTATCGATATTCCAGAGTAGACTAGAATATACGCTTTTCGACCCATGTGATGGGCGATGGATGATCCCATATCCATTGGTGTTTGACATCAGAGAAGGTATACGGGTGCTCAGTAGAGAATGGGTACACTGAACGGACTCGCCGAGAACTCCTAGATTGTATTATACCTATAGTCAGATAGCAGTTCTCTGGTGACACTGGTACAGGTTAGTGTGTGGACCCGAGATCGTCATAGAGTCTTGTGTGTCTCCCACTGTGCTTTGATTTCCACCCTACCACGGCTCTATTGATTCGTTCAAAATGGTGGTTTTTTGGTACATTCCTGAGTCACATGGAGGCAATGAGCGATAGGAGGGGATTCGTCTCTCCCGGTATTTGGTGTTGATGTGCGTTATGCTCGATTGGCCATAACATGAAATCCCTGGCCAGGGTTGCTGAGATTTCTTGGTAAGTGTTATCAGTAGTTTCGCGAACCGTTATGGACCTTGCATCGGCATGACTTATCAGGCTGTTGGGGTCTGACGTTTACCACCCCCAGGATGAGATATGCGACATATCTGACGAAGAGACCGGACTCTACAGTAGTGTTAATAATTGGATTCGCAGGAGTATGAGCAGGCTTGCTTGTTGATCTTCTGATCGCTCAATACCCGGGTGGCCGTTACGTTTAG
Organism: Agapanthus africanus; assembly: GCA_030015575.1. Taxonomy (NCBI): domain Eukaryota; kingdom Viridiplantae; phylum Streptophyta; class Magnoliopsida; order Asparagales; family Amaryllidaceae; genus Agapanthus; species Agapanthus africanus. The sequence continues at coordinate 364,308,988 of CM057345.1, forward strand.
CAGACCGCTTATGGCTTGTGGGTGTTTGATATGATCATCACCTACTGCCGGCGTATTGATAAGTCTTTGGAGTCTTGCACAGAGGTTTCCTGGTTTATGTGAAACGAAGTAGAGACACATATATGATATTTGCAGGACCGAGATTAATGCACGTATGTGATACCGCATTCTATTCTCACGATATGTGATATCGGACGGTTATATGTGATATAGCCGGGTTATCGTATCTTGTGTTGATTCGATAAGTTGTTACATTTGATATTAGTCGGTTGTATGTGATATATCCTGATTATTAAATCAAGTGTTGATTTGATAATTTAATATATAATTATATATTTGATATATTAACTTACATTAACTAATATTAGCTCACTAAACATTTCGTTTTCTCACTAGTGTACACTTAGTATATATGTGATATATATTAATGTACATCTTTTGTGTCATGCTAGATGTTACATGCTACATGGGTGCATGAGACTCACACCATGGTTATAATAATGTGAGATTTTATTTATTTAAAGTAATTCAATATTAGTTGAAAATTGTCATGCTTGGAAGCTTGGAGAAGCTTGAAGCATGTTTGACTTAGTCCATTAGTTTTGTTTAACTTGTAGTTATTTATTAACTTAACCATTGTTGTTAGCCATGGTTTATTCTCTACATGAGTTAGTATATGACACTAACTCACCCATGGTTGCTATTCTCACCTCATGAGTTTCATTCTCATCTTGACTTCATCTTCTTCTTCTTCATGAAAAAAGCTTTCTAGCTTTTGAAATGGTGAAGAAATATTGTGAGAAAAATAAATCTAAAGTGAGCCCAATTCCTACTTCATCATCCTCTACTATATTATCCATTTACTTTAGAGTGTTTGCTTCACTAATCTACCATTAGTGAAGAGATAGCATGAGCTTAAGTCTCCTTGACGTAGATCATCTTCGGCCTCGAAGACTTCGAGCAAGCTTGTTCATTTCTTCATGTGAATCCTTACTAGAGTTCGGGTGTTCACTACTTGGAGCGAAGGGACTACTACACGGATCTTTAGAAGTGAAGTACCGGTCTAAAAAGGTTGTATTTCTCATTCACTTAGGTGTAAAGTTGTTTGCATTGCTTGTTTGTCTAAATCTCTAGTTAAGATTCCAGGGTTAGGGTTCTTTAGTACGGCAAAAATTTGAAATTGGCATGGACGATACCTCCCGAAACCCTGCTGCCGCCCTAGGGAACCCTACAGTGGTATCAGAGCCAGGGTAGAGAATTAGACGATGGTTGTAGAATTACGATACCGAAACAACTCCAAAACACCCGATATACAATCCTAGTTTCTGTCGAATTTAAATGGCCTCTAAATTTTTTTAAGCAATTGCAAAATGTTATATGAGATGAAACATGAACACAACAAAAATTTGACCCCACGTCGCCAGAATTTGGCCAGCGACATGAAGAGAAATTCCGGCCTTGCTGGCCATTCTCTTGGTTCTGGGCTACGAATTCTTGTGGTGTTCCAGTCTCTGGGTTTTGGTATTTCAGCTGTTGCTTATTTTTGCTAAATTTGCATGTGATGTTATCTTGGTTCTAACATTCTTTTGGGTTATTTAGACGACGTTAAAAATTTCGAACGGATATCAATAACCCATATTTTCCCTCGCTGGAAATTTTCCAAGAGTTGGATTTTTCCAAGTTTAAAATCTTCAAAAAATCATGCAAGTGATTCTGTGGACCCTCTAGACGAACGATACCCAAACTTGACTTTTTGGATTGTGGAACCGCGGTCATGCCCTAGGGTTTGCCGCAGTTCCGCGGCGACATGAGTGAGGCATGGGTCGGCCCTTCTACGGATGGTTCATAGGTGCTGTAGCATATTCTGGGTACATTTTGAACTCCGCTCAAGTGTTGAGCTCTTTAGGAAATTTTGGGTGTTTGTTTATTCGATCGAAAAGTTTAGCATCGTCTAGCTATCTGTGATTGTGATACAACATTTGGAATCCAAAAATTTAGTTATGTGATAACTAGTTTGAATTTTATAAATCTAGCAAGTTAGTCTCATTTGATCGGTTGCCACGGAATTTTGATGAGGATCAAAAGTCTGTCGCAATTACGTAGTGTACATGGATACTCGCCGGGTAACCTTACTAGATAGCCACGCCCCATACCTATGACCAAGTGACTGTAGGAGAACCCCGTCGCCAAAAGCATCCGTTCGGGTCTCGCAGCCGCGGTGTTCTTCCTTAGTGCACTTCGTCGACGGCATCGGGGGTGCGGCCGTCTGCTAAAGTTTCCGACGAGCTGTCGATCAGGTTATCGGCAATCTTGTCGAATTACCCGACAGGTTATTGGAAAGTGTTTTCAATATCGAGACTAAAATGCGGGGTTTATAATTGTTAGGCATGTGATGTCTAAGGAATTCATTTGGTTAGGCATGAAATCCAAAGTATGTGATACATTGGGTTTATGATGTCTAAGGTGGTTGCGGATTCCAATTGTTGTAGTTTTTCACTTTCTTTTCTGCGACCGTAAGTGTAATATGTGGTGTATGCAGGTTTTGTTACTATACGTCAACGACAATTGGGATACGCATATTTACTTACGTTGATGACATGTGATGTTATGTGTTGCTGTGATATATTTTATTGGATCGTCGTGTTTTTAATAGCCGGGGATTTTTATGTAAAATGAGAGTTTTTCATTTTCATTCATGTAAAATCTTGTATGTAATATTCTTTTATTGGGGCACTTCCAGGTTGAGGATGATGTCACCATTGATGTATATTATTTACTTTTCCGCATTAGGATAGACCCAAGGCGGGGAGCACAAGTAACCGGGTTTTACGATCTAGTGGGAGACCATCTCGAGGAGTCGAGACCAGGTCTCCTAACTGTAGAATTGGTATGGTTTCTTGCCGCTCTCGTAGGGGTCTAGGGTTGTGGGTTTGGATATTTACCGCGACCGTGGAAACTTTCTTTTATACAGGCTTAATTTAAAACACGGAATTCCTAGTATATCCAATATTTCATATGTGTTCTTCTGCTGCTGATATTCTGTGATCACTTGTTATTCTGAGACGAATGCTTATATTATATATATGATGATATATAGTAAATATTGATGCTTTCGTTTCTTCTGTGATGCATAGTAGAAACTTAATTTGATGGGACTTTATTAATAAGATTAATGAAATAAATGAAACCTAAAGATGTTGTAGAAACTTTTTTTAAAAACTGGTAGCTCTAGTTCTTGCTTTACATAGCGGTATTCCTTGTAGAATATCCAGCACCTTATTCAATATGGAAAGAGCCGAGATCCCTTCACCGGGAGTGACCTCTTTAGCGAAACTAGTAGATGCAACAACCCACTCGGTTTTACTTTTGATTGCTTCTCTAGTTCTTGTTTTGCATAGTGGTATTTGTGAAATATGCTGCACCTCATTCGATGGGGAAAGAGCAAAGATCCCTTCACTGGGGATGACCTTTTTAGCAAAACTAGTAAAAGGCTTAAAAACACTACTTTTAAAATTCACTCGATTCTACAACAATATCAAGTTTATTAAGCGTTAAAGGTTTTCACAAAAACCATCTGCAGACCCTCCGTCATTTTAGGAAGTAGAGTACTTAGTATTCGTGCTGCGTATGTTGACTATACTTAAGACGCAGTGTACGGTAGCTAAGTGATGTCTTCCTACACAGCATATGATGCGATTAATTAGGACATTCATGTGATTATATTGACTATAGTTAAGGGTCATATGAATGGGTCTAATTAATCATGAAATGACGAATAGAACTTGACTAGTGTTTATGATATGTTGGCCATAGTTAAGGTCGTATGTGCTAGAGGTAAAAGCCATTATCGGGAATTTCAAGTGTTGAAATTTGCAATGAGATTGCATAACTTCTATGAGATAGTTGGATCTGGATACCCACTGCGAGTAAGAGTTACTCTTGAGAAAGTTTTACATATTACAATTGTTAGTTACATGTATGCCCTAGAGGCTATTACTGTACATACGATATATATTGTAATGGATGCTTGGACGTATATAGGGAGGACTTTCTTGCTCGACATGATAGTACGCTATCTGGTTGTACTTTATCTTAACATGTACTCTGATTGTCTCTATGTTACATATTGATAAAGCCCTTAGGATATGTACTCGACTACTGGGACTATGATGAGATCATACTAGTGGGGCCACGGTAGTCGACGAGTACATCCTATAACTGTTCCTAGTCGAGGGTGTATCAAGACAGGGCATCGATACACCAGAGTAGACTAGCGTATACGCATCTTGACCCATATGATGGGCGATGGATGATCCCATATCCATCGGTGTTTGACATCAAGGATGGTGTACGGGTGCTCATTGGAGACTGGGTACACTGGACGGACTAGCCGAGAACTCCCAGATGGTATTATACCTCACGTCAGATGGCAGTTCTCCGGTGACACTGGTACAGAGTAGTCTGTTGACCTGAGATCGTCATAGAGTCTTGTGTGATTCCCACTGTGCTTTGATTTCCATCATACCACGTCTAAGAGAGCGTGCAAAAAGGTGGCTTTTGGGTACAGTCCCGAATCACTTGGAGGCAATGAGCGATAGGAGGGGATTCGTCTCTTCCGATATAGGGAGTTGATGTTGTGCTGTATTCGATTGGCTATAACTGGAAATCCCTGGCCAGGGTTGCTGAGATTTACTGGTAAGTGTTATCAGTAGTTTCTCGAACTGTTATAGACCTCATATCGACACGACTTATCAAGCTACTGGGGTCTGACGTTTACCACCCCTAGGCGAGATATGCGACATATCAGACGACGAGACCGAACTGTACGGGAGTGTTACTGATTGGATTCGCAGGAGAATGTACAGGCTTGCTTGTTGATCTTCTGATCGCTCAATACCTGGGTGGCTATTACGTTTAGCTGACCGCTTGCAGCTTGTGGGTGTTTGATATGATCATCACCTACTGCCGGCGTATTGACGATTCTTTAGAGCCCTACACAGTGGTTTCTTGACTCAGGCAAAATGGAGTAGGAGCACATATGTAATATGTGCAGGACCGAGGATAATGCGATATGAGATACCGTATTATATTCTAGCGATATTTGATCTCAGCCGGGTCATCGGATCAAGTGTTGATTCGATTAATGTGTGGTCGTCGGGACCCGTCACCTCTCTGACGTCGTTGAAGGATTACAACGATAGGTGTCAGAGGAGTTCAGAGATGTACCCTCGAACCGGAGGTAAACTGATTTAGGAGAGCAATTTTGCTCAGTCAATTTAATTTGAGGACTTACGGTCACGATTGGGCTAAGTCCAGTTTCAATATTCTTTTGTTTTTGGCCTATTAGACCTGTGCTAGGGCTTTGCCCCTTTTAAGTAATGCACTGCATTATTTTCTTTTTTTTGGTTGGGCTCTGCCCCTTTTATAAATGATGCAGAGCATCTACTTTGTTTGGGCTCTGTCCTTTAAAATGCATAGCATTTTTATTATTTTGTTTGGGCTCTGCCTATTAATGAACGATGCAGAGCATCAATTTTGTTTGGGCTTTGCCCTTTTTATTGCATTGCAATTTAATTGGGCCTACTGGGTCTTTTTGATTTGGGCCTGGCCCTTTAGGAAATGCATCGCATTTGTAAGGCGCTTTGCGCCAATCAGAGAGCGCAAGCGCTTGTGGTGTTGACACGTGTCACGCAAGCGCAGTGCGCTGCGCCAATGCGTTGCGCTTGCGCTGCTGACACGTGCGCGCTCTGGTGAGTTGCGCCAATTCCAGAGAGCAAGGCTCTATTTCAAAAGCGCATAGCGCAGATGGTTCAGATGCTGACACGTGGCGCTCTCTGGTGGCTTGCGCCAATCCAGGAGCGCAACAGCGCAGTTTGCAAAGTGCAAGGCACTATAATTTGAGAATCTTTTTAGAACCAATGGTTCATGACAAAGTGCAAAGCATTGTTTTTTTCCTTTGATTTAATTAGAATCAAAGAAAACAAGTATTTCTTGTTTTTCTTGTTTTAAAGAACCAGTGGTTCATAAAAAGTGCAAAGCACTGTCTATTATGTGAAGATCATTGATCTTGTTCTTAGATCGATGATCTATTAGAAGAAATTTCTTCTATTTTATGAAGGTTTTTACCTTTTTCTTGAAATTTCTTCAGAGTTTTCTCTGTTTGAAGTTCTTGATTTCTTACAAATGTTGATGCCATTGAATTAAGGTCTAGGGTCCTTTATATAGTGCCCATAGATTTGTTAGGTTTGTTAAAGAGATCTTTCTCTGAGTGATTTGGGGAATTTCCCACCGTTGGATCTTTGATCCAAGGGCTTCTGTTTAACAGAAGACAATATTCTTGTTTTAACAAGAACAGAAAGATCTTTCTGGAATTTAATTCTATTTGGCGCAGATACACCAACGCTTGACACGTGTCAAGCAGCGCACAGCGCAGCGCAACTGCGCTTGCGCAACTGCGCTGACACGTGGCGCGCAGCGCACAGCGCAGCGCAACTGCGCTTGCGCCAGCGCAGAGCGCAGCGCAACTGCGCTTGCACAGCTGTGCTGCCACGTGGCGCGCAGCGCAGAGCGCAGCGCAACTGCGCTAGCGCACCTGCGCTGCCACGTGTCGCGCAGCGCAGAGCGCAAGTCGTCTGAAGCGTTGCTTCTTTAGTTTTTGTTTTAAATAGAGCCTTGCTCTGATTGGGCTCGCTGTCTTGGGCGCTGCGCTCCTTGCACTGGCGTGTCTGATTTTGACACGTGGCGCGTTGCGCAAGGAATTTGAAGCGTTGCTTCATTTATTTTAACTTTTAATTTTTACTTTAATTTTCAAAGCAGAGCTTTGCTCTGATTGGGGGAAACAGAAGCGTTGCTTCGTTTCCCGCCTTGGAATTTTGAACAGAGGTTTGCTCTGATTTGGGTAAACAGGGACTTCATTAATGAGATTAATGAAATAAAAGAAACCTAAGATGTTGTAGAAACTTGTTTAAAAACTGGCAGCTCTAGTTCTTGCTTTGCATAGAGGTGTTCCTTGTAGAACATCCAGCACCTTATTCGATAAGAAAAGAGCCAAGATCCCTTCACCGGGAGTGACCTCTTTAGTGAAACTAGCAGATGCTACAAACTCGGTTTGTCTTTTGATTGCTTCTATAGTTTTTGCTTTGCATAGTGGTATTTGTGAAATATCCTGCACCTTATTCGATGAGGAAAGAGCCGACGATCCCTTCACCGGGAGTGTCCTCTTTAGAAAAACTAGAAAAGGCCTCAAAAACACTCCATTTAAAATAACTCGATTCTACAACGATATCAAGTTCATTACGCAAAAGGTTTTTTTAAAAACCTGTCGTAGCCCTCCGTCATTTCAGATAAGTACTGGTTAGTATTCGTGCTGCGTTTGTTGAACTTAGCCAAGGCGTAGTGTGCGGTAGCTGATTAGTGCTTATCTGTATAAGCATATGATGCGATTGAGTTAGAGTAGTCGTGCGACTTTGTTGACCTCAGCCAAGGGTCGTGCGGATGGGTTTAATTCAATCGGGAAATGACGGGTTGAACTTGACTAGCACTTATGATTTGTTGACCTTAGCCAAGGTTATAAGCTGCTAGGGGTAAAATATTATTGGGAATTTCAAGTGTTGAAATTTGCAATGAGATTGCATACCTTCTATGAGATAGTTGGTTCCTGATACCCGCTGCGAGTAAGAGTTACTCCTGGGAGAGTTTTACACATTACAATTAGCCGATCAAGTAGGTGTCTAGAAAGGTGTCAACGGGGTTATGCCCCTGGGAAAACGAGGTTTACTTTAATTAGGTCCGTGCGAAAGCACGGGGAACCTCCCTCAAAGTACCGGCACTGGCCTGGCTGAAAGATTGGCGAACTTGTAGGGTGTAATTAATCCCGGCTAATCTTTCATTTTAGGGTTTGAAGGAAGATTTGACTAAAACAGTGGGAGACATCCTGATTAGATAAATTGATAACCAATGTAATCTTGTAAAAGCGCACGCTGAGTGTTTTCTTCTCTCTCTCTCCTGGTTATGACTATGTCACGCCTTAATCAAGATAATAATACAGATGTATTGACCGAACCCGCTTGTTATACTGAGCTAGGGAACGTTGGTCCCACTCCAACTTATAATTGTTATAAGACAGAGCAGGAAATAGGGGATTACCAGAATTCCCGTGCCGCCCAAACGAAGAAAGTGCATGCCAATCCATCTTCTTCAGATGTGTTCATTACAGAGAACTGTTTCTCGGTATCCTTTATGTCCTGGGTATTTGATACCGGATCAGGATCCCACATATGTAATTAGTTACATGGGCTACAAATAGGTAGAGAACAGAGAACGGGTGATAAGTTTCATGAGATAGAAACAGCGCAAGTGTTGCAGCCAAGTCTGTTGGTCACTATCACCCTGTATTACCAGAATACATTAATTCTGAACGAATGTTATTAGATACCGAACCTGATGTACAATATCATATCAGTCTCTTTATTAGTAAAGAAAGGATATAATTTTGTATTGTTGGATAATGTTTTGAACATTTCCTATATCAAGAGTTGATCGGTTCAGGCACGTTATGTAAAAGCATTGACGTTCTAAATCAAACTACAGTTCTTAGTATACAGAACACACACAAGAGGAATAGTTCAGAAATAAACAATCCTTCTTGAGGTATTGTAGACTAGGTCATATCAATGCGACCCGACTAGCCAAGTTACATTTAGATGCATATTTAAATTAGTTTGAATTTACATCTTATGAAACTTGCCGGTCATGTCACAAAGATAAGATGACCATAACTCTGTTTATTGGAAACAGGGAAAGAGTTAGTGAACTCTTGGGATTGATACATGCTAATATATGAAGGTCCCTTGTCTACACATGCCAAAATCGGTTCTTTGTACTTCATTACATTCTCTGATGATCTCTCAAGATTCAGACATATGTTCCTGTTGAAACACAAGTCCAAAACTTTTGAGATATTCACAGAATATAAGTTAGAAGTAGTGAACCATAAACGGGTATAAGTATTATGTCCTTTGATGAGATTAGGGAGGAGAATATTTGAGCACGGAATTCCTGGACTATTCTAAAAGAGAATGAGATTCTCTCTCAGCATTACTCCTCTGAATACACCACAGCACCTCGGTGTATCGGGGCGGAGCACCCTATGTGATATGGTGTGCTCTATGATGAGTACTACTGAGTTTCCTATTTCCTTTTGTGAGTTATGCACTTGAGAAGCTGCATACCTATTGAATGTGGATTCAATAGTTTCCAACGAAGCTCAGCCTCTCCGCCGATCTAGTAGGGTTCTTCACCCACCTGAGAGATACTTCGGTTTCTCTATGACAGTGGGAGCGAGGATTACATCTTGAGATGATGACCCAACTAGTTTCGAGCAGGCCATCAGGAGTGGCACTCCGTAAGAATGGATGGATGCTTAGTGATCTGAGATGGAATCCTTATACACTAACAAAGTATGGACTTTGGTTGGTTTATCTGAAGGGTTAAATCCCCATCAGGAGCAAGTATATCTTGAGAAGATTACTTGGTGTACATGGAAAAGTTGAGACTTTCAAAGCTATGCTTAAAGTCCATCCAGATCCTACTTGCCACGGCTACATACCATGACTACGATATCTGGCGGTTTGGTGTCATGACTGCTTTTCTAAATGATGTTTTAGAAGAGAGTGTCTATAAGTACACAGCCAGAGGGCTTCGTAGACAGTGGGTGCAGCGGAAACGTGTGCAAGATGTTTTATGTGATAAAGCAAGCATCGCGGAGTTGGAACGTCTGTTTTGATGTGGTAGTCAAAGAGTTTGACTTCATAAAAATGGTAGTTGAACCTTGTATATACAAAAAGGTAGTAGAGAGTATGGTGGTGTTCCTTGTAGAGTACGTGGATGACATACTCTTGATAGGGAAGGAGTTTCCTATGCTACGCTCGGTCAATCTCCGCTTATCATAAGGATTTTCCATATAGGATCAAAGTGATTGTAGCGTTTCAGAAATCGTTTTGCGAATTTTCCCGTTTTAGGCCAAAATTGTCAGTATTTTCCGTTTTAACCCGATTTCGATCAAACGTCCGTATAAGCTTGCCGGCACTTTTTTTTAGCTAAAATAAAGCTTATGCGTGAACTTTGGGAGTATTTGGGAGGTTTTGGTTCAGAAAGAATTTTTCCGAAATAAAATATTATTTTAAGCGGTATTTTGTGCACGTAAATCGGGAAAAAAAAATTCTCTTGAGAATAAATTATTTTTTTGTCACTAGAATATTTTGGAATCTTCTTTTTAAATATCTAGATATTTTTTGGAGTGCAAAAGGAATTGTTTTAAAAAGAAAAGAAAAGGTGTAAAGGTGGCAATTAGCATTTATTAGCATTTATTACTCTTTTTCCTTGCATTTTCTTCACAAAAATTCACAAAAATACCCCCCTCACCCCTTTGGCCGACCCTTCCCTTCCCCTTGCTGCCCCTTATCATTTCCACCCATTTTCAACTCTTTTTGCATCAAATAAATCATGAAAAATCCAAATAAAATCACAAAAACTCAAATATATTCATTTTCCTTCTTTCTTCTTCACAAAAGTAGCTTGGATCTTCATTCAAAACATCATTTTGGAGGAAAAGATGATGAGTTTGGTTTCTTGGTTTTGATCTTTTATGGAGGTATAAAACCCTAACCCTAATCCTTTTTGTTGTTTCTAAATTTCTAATTAGCATATTAATTGTTTATTTAAGCTTTTAATTTCATGTTTGAGATTCAAGACTTGATTTTTATGATAATCTAGTTAGGGTAAAACATGATTTATGTGTTTAATGTTTATTTGAAGTGTTAATCTGTGTTTTGGAGAAGATTAACCTAGTAGAAAATGTTAATTTTTGCTAATGAACACTTTGTTTAATTATGCAATTTTTCTTACTAGGTTTTTGCTAAAATATATTTAGCAAGTGTAAAAAATATAGAAATAGTTTTTATAGATTAGTTAAGCTATTTTATGGTGTTTATAATCGCTAGATATGTGTTAGCTTGAAACTAGTGCGAAATATTGCGATAGGTTGCTTACTAGATTTCGGGGTTTTTCCGACGTGGGTTCGATTGGTCGTTGCGAGGTTATATCTATTGTATTCTTCATAATTTTGTGTTGTGTTGCGCGATAGGGACGATCGGAATCTAGACTAGGTGTTTCGTAGTTTGGCGACCCTAGTTAGGATTTTTGGCCGATGTCGTGCGCGTTAGATGCGCTAAGTGCAGTGTAATTTTCAGGGCGTTATTCTTGCATTTCGATGTCTTTTCATCAATGTAGAATATATGCTTATGTGATGTGTTTGTGAAATTTTAGGTTCGCAAGCGGGGACTTCGGACGCTACGACAAGAGGAAAACAGGTGGTAGGGTTCACCTAGTTTGGAGCGTTGGTGATAGATTTAACATCTATTGGTATTTAAATTGTCTTGCTGGATTGTGATCCTACCACGATATCAGGATTCCGTGGAAATGACATACTTCACTCCATACCTCACCTTATCTGTTTGTGCACTGCTTCTTGTATTAGTAGTACCTGTTAGTGTACCTTTCATAATTATTGCACAGTTACATTCTCATATCCCTATCGTATGATTATTGCATACTGTTGTCATATCATTATTGCTTTATATATATTGGTTGTACCTGCTAGTGTACTTTCTATTATTCTGCATTCATATGGCATGTTATTACTGTTAACTGCATATCTTAGATTCACGCTTTACGTGCATACTTACGATTAGCTGCATATGTTATTTACTATTCACGAGTTGGCAACTCACCCCCGTTGTGCCACAGTGTTTGCAGGTGTTCCTCAGGATAGTCAGAGGCAGGCTATTATCACACATCTTATCATCTTTTGCTACGGATACCGTATCAGCTCACAGTGTGCAGTTTGCTTAGGTGGGTTTTGTGGTTATTCGTTGTGCTGTATATTCGTTGTATCCCTGTACTCTCCATCTACTATTTTCATATTGACTTAGAGACTTGGTAAGGACGATGTTGTATATTATGTTGGATTTGTTGTCTTTTATACA